>CAMZMU010000062.1:39351654-40676688 GCA_947311845.1 Poa pratensis | reverse complement strand
GAAGAAAGCTACCCCCGATTTCTGCATCTGAAGACGCAAGTAAAGTCTTGATATTTGCTGTCAAAAAACGAGTGAAGTCTCCATAAATCTGGTGAACGGAGGGACACCCCAACAGAGTCAGATCATCGGCTGGTATGATAATTAGCTCCGCTGAAAGTTTCAGCCTTATTCTTCTCCTTCTGAACCTACCACCCTAGCTTTCCGTAATGATGGCGCCACATCTTGCTTCACAGAAACCTCCGTGGCTCACATCCATCTCCACCTCCATATCCCAGGACGTAACGAAGCTGCCTTTGCAACAGGAAACCAGTTTGGCCACGAGCCCACGAGTGTCGGGTAGCTGCCACTGCTGTGGAAAACATCAAGACGAAAATCAAAGCGCGCAGCGACATGCATGAAAATGAGCCGTAATAGATTCAAAGGAAGAGCGTATTTTCTTCTTCTGCCGGAGCTTTCCGTATGTCATGGAAAAGTAGGCACCGGAAATTAGGTTGACACGATGGCGACATGTACGCCGTCGACGATCGATTCGTAGTACTTGCGCCAAACTTGCAGGAGGCGATCAGGCGAAGACCAATTAAGTCCCCCCTCTCTCGCCACAAAACATGTCACGATCGAGAGTGAACTGAAACCATGTCGTGGAGGCCGGAGATTAGCCAAATTCTCATCTCAATTCTCCAAAGGAACAAGTCGAGCTAAATTAGTTAGAGATGACGATTAGGTGCCTATATCATGTTCTCCTACTTATAAGTACTTGATAGTAACGACTGAGCTGAAACCATATCGTAGAGTCTGTAGATTAGCCAATTAATGTCTGGTACCAGTTTACCTACAAGGCTACAAACATATTTATATATACTAAAAAAGACATATAGTTGGTGTCACCAACATGAACAACAAACAACACACCGTACGTCTTTCTGATACACCCAGGGTGTAAAGAAGAAGCCATGCATGCACCCTCATGTGCCATGTGTTTAATTTGCTTTCTCCATGACTCTTGGTTTGGCAACGTTAGTTAGGTAGGGTCCTGGATCTGACCACTCTTGGACCTTCGTCGATCGGAAATTCAGCTAATTAGTCTGTGTACTAGAGATTATAGAGGAATAGTGATGGCAATGGCATCATCCACATGCGACATATGAGTATATGACAGCCAGATCATCTTCGTTTTGCTGAACTTGTTTGAACTTTGACCAATACCCTACTCTTCCTGTTGCTGCTAACATGCCTAACAGGCCCGTCGAGGGGCACGTGCGAGCTGTGCACTCGCACAGGGCCCCCAGAAATTAGAGGCCCCCAACTGTACTTAAGTACTACGCTTTGACTAATCAGATGGAATGAAAAATAGAAAAGAAAAAGGCCTTGAGCGTAGCTCCTGGGTCTAACATGCACACAGGCCCAATAGAAAGAGAATAAAACGAAAAGCCCAACACATGCCCAAGCATGCGTACGAAAACTACACACTACCCCTAACAAATGCAATGTCTTGATCCGTCAACAATCCAAGGATGAATTGATCGTGGAATTACGTTCCCTGGTTCGCACCGGCCATTGCCCTTGCGCCGTTGACCCGAGGCGCATTGGGGGAGCTCAACCAAAATAATAGAGTGGGCTAATCTCCAAAAGAAATCTATATATGTACAGGCAAAAAAAAGCTAAATGTGAGTAATATATAGTATGAAAAAAATTGTGACTAAATAAATGCTATTTTAATGCTAATATTCTCTGTTAGTATGATTTATTTAAGTCAGTGTATGTAAACTTTACAAAATTAGGGCCCCGGTTTACATTTCGCACCGGGGCCCCAAATTCTTGGAGACGGCCCTGATGCCTAACTCCTCGATCGCCAGATAATTCCGGAACCGACAGTACACGTGGGTGATCGCCGTCGCCGACAGCGTTTGGTCAGTTCAAGCTGACAGAAAATGTGCAACTTTCATACCTGAAAAAGGTTTTCTCGTTTTCTCTTCTGTTTCGCAGTAGCTTTTTGGTAGTAGCTAGCATGTGTGGCCTTTTGCGGCCTTGCTTCGTGATGATTCAGCAATATGAGAAGGAGCAAGTTGAGAAAGAGACAACCGGTGTTAGCCTGTTAGGTCGTTACGAGCTGGTGCCGTGATGGTGATCGATGGCGACCTCAGCTAGGCCGTATGCCCTTCAACCATTTCCCGATCCGTGAATTTTTGGTGATACAGTTACGAGACGCTGAGCACGCTGTTGAAACCATCAGTGCTTCGGGCATTCCTAGGATATAAAAAACTGTTAGTTTCGAGGAGATTCGATTGCTCAAAGATCATCAAGTATTCAAGTTCCTAGCTAGATTGAGATCATTTAAGGTCACTGAAGAAGATAAAACACACGAATTTGCATCAGACCTTTTTTCTCTGCCAGATATAGGGCTTTGATTATTGATTACTCATGCTCATTGCTTAAGCGATTTCCTTTCTTGCTGGAGCCGATGTTCCTTTCACTTCTTTATGTCCAGCAACAATCTCCTAAGAATTCTGATGTACATGTCTTGTGCACCGGGTCGTGCAAGTTGCAACTTGCAAGCCAACGAAGTCAGGCATCTGATGGTTATCTTATGGCACAATCAGAGATCCATTAGCCTGACACAGACCATGCAGCTACCTAGGTTTTCTTCAAGTAATCAATTCTCCACAGGAGAGTATGAACTAATTACCCATTAGGAAACCATAAACAAACCGACATCAGATCCTCAACCAGAAGGAACCTAGTGCAGGAAGCAACACTGATGTCTCACCCATCTCATCTCAATAGCAGATTGGCACGTGACTCCCATACACCAAGTATGTAACTAAGTACCTACACTACCATATAGGAGTACAAAATATGTACTAATCACCGACACTGCCGTGCAGTATTATATGCCAAACAGAGAAAGGAATCTCATCTTATGGGTATTTTGATTGCTGAGGGCATCCAATGCCTGGCAACCTGATGTTAACCGTCCTGAGCAAAACCTTCTGCACTATAACTAGACACTTCAGAGCATGTTATAAGAAATTTAACATGGCACTTTAATTTATCAGTAGTAAGAAGGAAACTTTTCATTCAATACATACATATGTGGTGCAGGAAAGTCACTAATTTCCATCACCACACATCTGCGTATGGCGGCATCGGGATGGTGGTTCAGTAGCTTATACAGAAATAGGCATCCTTCAGATTTTCAATAACGGCACACAAAATGGCAGATTGTTTGCTCGGAAAATAACACCGACAAATTCATATCAGCTGGTGGCTGCCTATAAATCTGTTGCCTCTTCTACAAAGTGTACCCTACTCCTTTTTGGGGTTGCTCTCAGGTGGTGGAAGGAACTGCTTCGCGTAGTTGTGAACTCTCGATCCTGAACCTGACTGGTGATCATAGTACTCCACCAGTGCTGAACCACCCAAGGCAGCCAGGGTAAGGGCCTGAGCATGAAGCCTGCAAAGGTATTACAATAAAATAAAATTAAGTATGTGTAGCTTGACCGTGCACCAGGAGAGAGGATGCAGGCTATTATCAATTACGTATGCCAGTCTCAGTGCCAAAGTCCAACATTTTTTTAGTACTTAGTTATACTTTCCAGGTTCCTTTGCAGTCAAAATAAGTTAGATTTGACTGCACAGGAACCCCAAGTAAACAGTGTAAGCAAAGAGTGGAGATGTATAATCCTAAATAATAATGTGTTGAATGAAGAAACTGAATATTACCTCTATTTTAACGAACAAAATGGCTCAGAGACTTAGATAAGATCAAATAAAAAACGAGTAGGTAGATTAATGAAGTGAATGAGGGGATCACAGGAACCTACTGGATTAATAGGAGAAAATAGAACCTACATCTAAGAGAACTGTCTACCCCGAGGTGGATCACAAGCACAAAAGCCTACATCAAGTCATAAAACCAGACAACTTCAGATATGTGTGCCTGTCCGAATCCATCTACAGCTAAGAGAAATGTGGATACAAGCTTTGATATATCCTGCCAAGTAAGTGCTGGCGTCATTACAAGAGACCATTTGGGACAAGTTCTTCTGTCATCCTGGAAGTTTCTTAAGGCATGTACTAGTGCAGTTGAAGCAGAATACTTGGTTTGTTTACGTAGATCCATTTGGACAGGTAGTCTTCGCAACAGACTGTTTCTTGGTTGTTTAGTAATTATGATCTACTCTGAGGATAGATCATGGAATCATCAAGGCATACGTGTGATTATAGATGCTCTTCAGGAACGTTCAACATCAGAAAAATTAAGCAGTAGGGACTAATGAGTTGAGTTGTGTTTCTGTGCATGCCTATCGAATAAAATCTATGAGATTGTAACACATTGATTACTGAATCCTGTAAAAAAAACATTGATCACTGAATGTGTCCCCCTTTTGAAACAAATTATCTTCTAAAGACAAGCGAGTTCTTAGTGAGTTTCTCTTCTAATTATCCGAGACGAGCATGGATACAACCTTTTCTAAAAATAAGGGCTAGTGGAATACCAAATAAGGTATATGTGGGTATGTTTCCAGACACCTAATAGTATGCAGGCTGTCACTCTATGTGCTACAAATTTGTTATCAGTAGAATAACAGGATCATTTACACAATTATGTATAGGCTACCATAGATATCATAAAATAGTTTGTCCCGGAAGAGCAGGAAAAAATGAATATTTCTATATAGACAACTCTGAGGGATTCCAAAATTAAGTTACCGACATGAAACTGCGCTTACAACAGTGCATAGCCTTCTCCATGGCAACAAAAATTGTGTTCATAACTGTTAGGAGTAATCTTGCCAATGTAGTTGGCTGGTAGAAGGAGCTAGCTTAATCATGAAGTATCCTCCAGGGTATGTAGGGAGAACTCTAGAATTAGGAATGTTCTAGAGTAAGATTTAGGAGTAGTATGAAATATCTAGAGTTTGTAGAGTATTCTAGAAGTATGGTGTAGGGTTTGGATTGTGCCACATGGCAACAATCTTAAGGGTCGTGTACAAGTATAAATAGGGGTACCACCCCTTCCATGTAACCAAGTTTAAAGAAGTTGGAAAGCTTGTAAGGCAAGATGTAGACTCAGGCATATGTATATATGCAAAATAGTGGGGTGCCATGGTGGGTAGCAGTGCACCCTCATCTCACCGTCGGATCAGCTCTATAGAGCATCTTTTCAGGCGTCTTGACTTGACGCCGTCAGCTGTCACAAACTCACAGGTCACAGCCAGCCCAAAACGGAGAGAAGGAAAAAAACACCAACGCACCTACCCCACTTCCTTCCTCCCCTGTCAACCACCTCTCTTCCCTCACCCCAGCCTGCACGACCAGCCTTCTACCTCACGCGGCGGCGCGGCGACACCATCCTCCGTCGACGCAGGGAGCCTAGGATCACCGTGCGACGGCGCAACAGGATGGCTACGGGCACCCTGCAGCGCCTCAAGCCGCTTCCGGGCGAAGATCCCGCGGCCATGGTCTAGCGCGGACTGTGGTTGTGGTCTTCCTGATACCCGGCCGCCGGGATTGTTCCGCGGCCATGGATTCGGTTGGGACGGCGAGCTGGAGCCTGGAGCAGCCCGGGAGCGGCGGCCGGTCGATTCGTGGACGGAGGCGGCACCATTCCCTGCTGAGTTCTATGAATCTTGATCCGCCTTGCCCTTTTTCCTCATATTTTTCAAAGAATCTCGAAATAGAATGCTCAGACACAAATTTCCGTATCATTGTGGTGCAAGTTCGCATCCCGTGATCAGAAATGACGCGCCTCCTCTTTGCTTGCTCGAAATTTTCTTTGGTTTCCTTTTACGTGCTGTGAGCCGTAGCTACTAGTGTTTTTACATGAGCTAGTCGAATGGATCTTGAGCACTGTTTGCTGGGTGTTCTTCACATAAGAGTCTGCCAAATTTTCTTCTGGTCAGTGCACAGTTCGAATTGATTTCTGCAGATTATATTAAAAAACACACATACCTGTGATAGCTACGTACGGGGCTGCCGGCGGCAGCGGAAATGGCCTCCCATTTTTTCGATCTGATTTTTCCTTCACCGTGAAAATCCTTCTCCGGCTAGGCGGCGCCTCAGGTTGTGGCCTCGGGCCAGGGGCATCCCGGTGGGCGTGCGCGGGACTGATCTGGGCTGTGGGGCATCCCCGTGCCGCCACCGGCCTTGCCTCGCACGGAGCCGACTGGTGGTGCTCCTCGGCGAGCAGGCGTTGATCAAGCCTTTGGGATCCATGTCGGGGATGGTGCTGGATGCGTGGCCTGGCCCGTATCGTCCTCCTCACACCAGGAAAGCAGCAGCCCGGGGATGCAGGTCTTCGTCGTCGTCCCATGGAGGGAATCAATCTCGCCAGTGCTCCGCGGTCCGCGCACGGGGTCCTTTCTCGTAGCCAGTGGGGAACCAGCGCCGCCCTTGAGACGGGTGCTTTTTCGGTGGAGGCCAAACGGACGTGAATTGAGCAGACGGCAGCACGAATCACTGAACCGCATCTATCGGCTGTGAGACCGTGCACCGCTACCCACCATGGCACCAAATCCACGTCGATGTATATATATAGAGCATATATGTGGTCTGTCATATATGCATATGTGTTAGTGTGTGTGCGTGTGTGTGAAGCACAACCTTATTAGAAGGGAGCTAAGTGATTTAGTTCCTACAATAACAATCAAAGTCCGGCACTAAGAAAGACATATACAGTATAGTATGGTTTTTCCCCACAGAGAACCAACTAGTAATATACAGTAGATTGCTGAAACTAACGAGAATGGCGCTATCACAAGAAACGTGTCACTATAATTTAGAAGTGCCCCACAGGAAACTATTTCCTTTGTGCATAGTTTGGTTCTGTCCTTCAGCATCGAATGCAGGGATGTGGTTGACTAGTTACAGCCTCTTTAACGAGTCTAATGAGCTGTGGACCATGATGAGTGTTGCATGATTTCAGTTTGTGTCAAGAAGTGGGGAGCACAAGCAAGCACATTGCTTGCAACGGCAGAGTGCACTCTTGGTGTATTGTTATGTTCACTACTTTATGAGCAGTAGTCGATAGCTACCTAGCCAGTCATGAAACCTTTTGGGCACTGTCAAGCACTTCCATGACATTATACCCCAACAGTGATACAGGAAAATAAACTGCACTTCACATGCGTCTATTTACATAATAGCAGCTACCTCCTTTGATAAACTCAAATCATCATAAATTTGGGAATAATGTTGCATAAATAACTGTTAACCAATGTAATTGGTATGTACTGTCACCTGGTCAATGGAAAAGGTTGACCGGGGAGGTTTAGGGATAGTGGATTCAAGGACAATGAATATTTGTTTACACTGCAACTGGTTATGAAAAATAGAAGTGCTGCTAGAGAAATACCACAAAAAAAATCTTCTGGTAGAGGAGAGAGCTGGCCAATCTCATCTTTTTCCAGAGTATTTTGGATGTTAGAGAGCATATTTTACAAATTCTGTAGAGAACAAGTAGGCAATGGTTTGAACATTTGTTACGGGAAATATCTGTGTACGGGTGAAACTCCTCTTAGTGTGAAGTTTGTGAGGCTGTACAATTTGAGTTTCAGTACTGACATAGCTGTAGCTATATTTTTTACATAAGGTTCTCTTGCATTAGATTTAGACGAATTTATGTAGTGGTGGGCATACCGATCAGAGGGATAAATGTAGATGGTTGCTAGATAAATCTGGTAGTTTCAGTCAAATATTTGTATTCTTCCCTGAAAAATAGCCAGCCTAGTTGCCTGTTTAAGAAAATCTGGTTTATTAAAGTTCCCCTGAAAATAAAAGTTTTCTTGTGGTTAACGTTTCAGAAGAGTATCTTAACTACAGATGTGCTGAAGAAGAGAAGTTTGGAGGGAAACACCAAATGTCTGTTTTGTAGCAGAGATTAAAGCATAGATCATCTGTTTGTACACTGCTCGATGGTAAAGTATGACTGGGGAGTTATACAGTGTTGCTTTCAATGTCAGGACTGATTTATCTTCAGTTGAGAATAATATGTTGCATGTACACGTCTCCTAGTAGCATGAGAAGTGTGGTAGCCATAGGGGTAGCAGCTGAGATATGGTCTTCATGGAAAACTCATAACGCGGCATGTTATGTTATAGATCAATCTGCTCATTGGTTAAGTTTATGGGCTGATCGTCAGATGCGAGGGTGACGAGGCTTGCAACAGAGGAGCGAAAGTGCTATTACGAGTCGCGGCTGACAATTTCAGTAAAAAGAAGGGTTAGGAGCGCTGATGGTGCTCAGGATTGCAGGATGAAGGAAATGAAAAGAACTTGTTGATGGGCAAGGTGGTAGCTGGTCACAGTAACGAACTTTTTGTTCCTGATGTTAGTACTCCCTCCGTTTCATAATATAAGATATTTTAGCTATTTCAATATGGACTACATACGGAGCAAAATGAGTGAATCTACACACTAAAATACGTCTATATAAATCCGTATGTTGTCCGTACATGAATACCTTAAACATCTTATAGAAACAGAGGGAGTAGTTTGTAATATATGCTCAGTTCTGCATTGGAGTGTGCCTGGTTCTTTTGGTGGTTCGCTGATGTTCGTTCTCACCAGTGTTTATTGGTTTCATTCTGGCAATGAAATCAGGAGCTATGCTTCTTAATTCGAAAAAGTGGTGTGCACGGAACTTGGTTAAGAAAGCATGCTCTGTCAAGATACAATGCTCCACGTAAAATATCAATTCTGGCAATCACCAAAAGTGCCAACTCCATTTTCACGTCATTTGATACGGGTCAACCTTTTGACTACAAGATTGTAACGATATCACTGATCACGGGGAAACAGATTCTTGTTTATACACTTCACTTAAACCTATACCACATCTTGTACTACAAAATTAGCATTTGTCACGTGGATGGAACAGGCATAAGAATGGGGTTAACCGTGCCATCTACAAGTACTAACAACATGGAAGAACCAGAAAACACCCATAGTATCCGATGGGAACCTAGAAGCCTACAATCCTTGTGATGTAGCCAGGATTGAATTACGTTCATTCCTGTTTTTCACCAGCAATGCAGCAGTAGCCCAATACACACCACAACCACAACTCCACAAGCATCGGCGATCCATCACCGAAAACCGATCTCAACTTGGCCAACAGAACTAAGACACATCGCATGGTCACGTGCATCGTTACACACAGTAAACCGATTTGAAGACAGGGTTCCAACCCATGAGACAATCAGCACATGGCACATTCTACAGTCGGAGAGGGATCGTAATTCGTACCTGGCGTGGATGAGCTTGACGCTGGTCTTCATGCCGGGCCTGGACCAGTTGTAGGCGATGGATCCCGCGACCCCCGTGAGCCACAGCGTCCCTGCAATCAATCACACACACGACAGACGAGAAAAAGGGATCAGATACTCAGATTCTCCCCACCCGCGGCAGGAAGAGAAGAGGAGGACGCGGGAGATGGCGAGGGGGGCTTAATTACCGACGGCCCGGAGCTTGTGCTCCACGACCCACCCGCATCGCCTGCAGCGTGCCCTTCTCTGCCTCCGCCATTTCCGCGAGAACGAACGACGAAGAGGATTCGATTGTCGGGTCGATCGAGCCGCGGTTTCCAATGAATCTACTCGTGTGATTTTGCGAGGAGCGGGGAAAGAATAAGAGGAGGACGAAGAGGAGGGGAAATGGCTTTGTTGGTGCGGGGGAGGAAACCAGGCCGGCGGAGACTGCTTCACACGTGGCTCCTGGTTTTGGGCGATTTCCGGCGGCGTCGTGGCGGAACCGGATGCAGTGCGGCCAAACGGTGTGTGTGTTCTCCGGTGATAACTGAAAAAAAAAACATAAAACGGGCAAGCTAAAAAATAACGACTACTTCCTAAGTTCGGGATCATAGGCTGAAGTGCATCTTCAACCATGAATTTAACAACAAAAAAGTTCATCATAGTAAATGATATACCACTGTGTCAAGTTTTACGCACTAGTAAACGCTATAAAAAGTTGGACTGATGTAAAGAGTCAGACAATTCGCATGTACATTTCAAATCCTTCGCACATGTGATTTTGGGATGCCAACAACGTGCACAGAAAACCCCCACATGGTGTCTCTACTCACCCCGGAGACCGAAGACACAAGGGACGCGTTTGGTAGGCTGCATGTCTTTCTCACCTGCGTCGGGCAGGCTGGGGAGGGCACTGCTGGGCTACAACGCGATTTGGGCCATGTTGGGCTAGTTGTTTGGTTGCCTGCATCAGAAAACTAGCCACATTTGGCCCAATGTTTGGTTGCACAGTTTTTTTCGATTTCGTCTCTACAAATCCGACCTCCCCTTGTTTGGCAGCGTGAAGAACACACAGAAAGAGTGATAGAGTCACCCTATTCAAATTTGGTGAGGTTACCAGGCAATGCAAAGCAAGGAAGGAGGCAGAAATCATCTACTTAACACTCACTAACCATTGATTTCGTCAGGGGAACACACCCACTGAACCAAAATAGGGTTCCATACTTACACCCCACAAGCTTAACTACAGCTAGGGTTAAAGAGTTTGGTTACAGGTGCAATCTGTGCACCTGATAAGTACTTACACCAGGGGAACACTCCCCTGGCATCAAAACATGAAGAGCATACAAAAGAACTGCTCTTCAAGCAAGTCACACTGAACTAAGAACTCACATGCCATGAACTGGACAGACGAAGGCCTCCTCAGTGGAGCTGATGAACCTGAAGAGCTTCACCTTGAAGCCGTCGCCGACGAACTTGAAGACGAGGACATCTCCGGTGTCCAGCTTGATCTCCTTGGCGATCCCATCCTTTGAAGATGACAAGGTGGTCTTCGAACCACCTGAGCTGGACGAAGTACTCACAACACTTGGTGGTGCGGAGTGGAATGCAAACCTTCGGCTCCTTGCCTTCCTTCACCTTGGGCTTCTTCAGCTTCCACTTCTCCACCACCAGCTTCTGGATGTCAGGCGGGAAGATGATCGACTGAAGATCATCATGCTTCACCTCCAGGAAGAAACGTCGGGGAACGACACCATCAGAACAGTACCCCAGCTTTGGTGCATGACCCATGCCCCGTTCCCCTTTGAGCTTCTTGTCCTGCATCTCCTTCACCGCCAAGGCCAGACCTGGCACATGAGGCCTTGCCACATTTTGGTGGACGATGCAGTCAGTTAGAGGAGCTGGAGGCTCCACTGTTTTCCTGCATTGGGTGTGCCAGTCCTGCAATGCAAGATCATAAAGTTCAGGCAATGCAATGCAACTTCATGAACTGGACAGGCAATGCAATGCAACTTCATGAACTGGACATGGACATGAACATGGACAATGTGCAATGCAAAATGATACATCAAGTACTATGTGCAATGCAACTTCATGAAGTGGAGGCAATGCACATGAACATGGACAGAAACATGGACAGGCAATGCACATGAACATGAACCCTAGCTGATGAACCTGATGAACCAGAAACATGGACAGGCAATGCACATGAACATGAACCCTAGCTGATGAACCAGAAACATGGACATAACCTGATGAACTGTCACAGCCCAAAATTTTGCCTCTATATAAGTGGTAGTAGGACCCCAAATTTTTGAGCCAACAAAAACTTTTATTTTCACCTGATATTCCTGTTGAAACAATACTTTGTGTTTTGCAAGGCAAGGAGTGATTTCTTTCCAAACCAATTTAAATTTTTCATAAAACCAACCTAGTTTTCTCTCGAGGTCCATTTAAGAAATTCTTGTTTTAATCCATTTTCCAACATGGTGCCTTGAGAGATTTTTGTCCAAAACCATTTCATCAACTTGATTTTTAACTTGACAACATCATTTAGCAAGGAAGCATCCAAGATTTCAAAAATGCATAGTGGTTTGAGTGAGTTTTTCAAAAAAAATTCAATTAGGGTTTTTCCTAAAACCCTACCCAAGTAGATGTTTTAAAATTATGATTTTATGAAGCCAAAATATTCAATTTAGTGGTTTTTGGGTTTTAACTTGTTCTTTGGTGTGTGGACTCCCAATCCATCCACTTGTTTTAAATTTTGGAGTTTTGGAACCCATCAAAATTTCCTCTCTATCTATTCCTCTATTCTCTGAAAACAATCATATACTCTTTATCAAAATTCCAGGAGTGAGGTGAACTAATAATCATCCCCACTTCATATCACTCCCTCTTCAAATAAACCTACTTTTTGATTTAAAACAAACCCCTCAATCTTTTATCAAAAAGGAAATGAAGTTCATGAGTTGAAAATGATCTTCATAAATAATTTCCCTCCTAAATTTTCCATTTCCTCCAAAACAATATTTTCTCTATGAAAATATAAATTATTTTGAATATCATTTATTGTCAAGGAAGTTCCAAAAGTCCAAAACAATATCTCTTACTTGGTTTTAAAAATATTAAAGGAGTAATAAATTTTATTTACCAAAAATACCCTATTTAAACTCTATGAACAAAAATTGAGCAAAACATTTTATTTTGCAAAACCAATTTTTGAGGAGTTTCTACATGTATATGGGAGACTCCATGAATTTTCTCAATTTTTTATAAAATGTTTAGGTGCCCCAAATAAAATCCCTAAATCCTACTGGTTTTAAAAGAAAATAAAAGAATTAACCGAGGACCTATCCGTGAGAGGAAAAAGAATTCTAGGGGGCGTTGTGCAAAACCGTCGTTGACCTCCTGTAGCCGCACCGCCGCACGCCGCCGTGCCCCCACCGCGTCAACGCCGTGCTCCCCGCGCCTCCCCCTGCCCCACGCCTCGCCCTAGAGGAGATAGACCTCCACGCCACCCCTCTGCTCCTCCCACTCGCTCACTCTTCCTCTCCCTCTCCATTTCTCTCAGCCACGAACGCGAGACCCGGCCGTGCCGTCGCCGACGCATCGCCACCGTTCTGAGCCTCCCCTCGCCAGGCCAAGCAGCGCAGTAGCTTCGCCGAGTCGTCCTCTTCAACCTCGTGCAAGGAATCGCTGGAATTCGTCCGGTATCGCCGTCGCCGTCCCGATCCTCTTCTGCTCCGGCCGCCATCTTGCCTGGAAGAATGCGAGCGGTACCGTCCATCATTCGCCACCATTCCTGCACCCCCGAGCTCCCCTTCCTTTGCTCTAGCTAATGGACATCACCGTTTCTCCTAGGGACGCCGGAGTCGCCGTAGCCGTCCTCGCCGCGCTCGCCGCCGCTCTCGGAGCGCGCCGTGCGTGTCGCCGGGGAAGGAAAGGAGGCAGCGTACCCCTTCGCTAGCTCGCGTGGGCCGCGTGCTGGGCCAGATCCTGCGCTCCACGGCCCAGATCCAGCAGATCCAGCCCACTGATATTTTTTTTTAGGTTGTTTATTCTATTCCTTGTAGATTTGTTTCTGGCCATTTAGTTTAAATCGTTTTAAAATAGTTTTAGTTTGAATCTGGCCAAACCAAAAATCATGGGTATACCCTGGCATGTTTGTGACCATCTCCAAGTGGTAGATCCACTTTTGGATAAATAGTTTTGGAGAAAATAAATGTGAGCCAGAACTGCTGCTTTTCACCAAAAATTCAATAACTATTTTTCTATGATAGCTATTGATGCAAACTCAACTGTTTTGGAAAGCCCTAAGTGATACCTAGCCTTAGCAAGAGGCCTTGCATGCAAATGATTTTCCTAGATAAAATGGCATCCATATTGGTAATGGACCAGAGAGCACTTCTAGGATTTTTGTAATTTTATTGGTGATGATTTTTGATGTGAATCCAATTGTGTTGGCTTGTATATGTTTAGGAGTATCTAATCCTAGCTTTGTGTGATTTATTGAGCTGTAGATTAAATTTGGTGTGTAAAACTAGTTTTGAGGCTTTTCTGAAATTAATTGCTTTTAGTTTTATTTAATTTTATAAATTGTGTTAGTGTTCTTTTTATGAATTCTATCATGTGTAGGTTTGATATTCTCTGGTATGAGTGTGTTAGATTATATAAATAGCATGTTAAGAAAAGTTTGGTGTTGCATGGGGTATTTGGAAGTGATACCACTATTATGGAATTTCCTAGATTTTTCTAGTTATTTAGAATTTGTGAGTGGGTAAAATCCTTTGTGTGGAATAATTTTAGAGAATGTTGTGTGAACCTCAGTAGCTTATTATGTTGCTACTGGTTGAATTGCATGTCACCCTTGTTTGGATATTACTTAGCCTCTAGCCAAGCTTGAATAGCTAGAATTACTATTTAGGAATTTGTTAAGTTTATTTTTTTTGATGTGAAATTATTGGGTGTGACTAAAAATGTATGCCTTGCTTGATTATAGTTGTTAGGGTACTGCCCTTGCTAGTTGTTGTTGTTTACCATATTTTAATATGTTAGTACTGTTAGTAAAATTGGTTAGGTATTTTGGTTGGAATAATATATTTGCATGGCTTGATGAACTTGTTGAACTTGAGTTGAGTACTAGCTCAAAGCCCTTGCTAGTGTATCCACCTTAGCTGGGTGAGATATTTTGCTTTACCAAGATTAGCTGGTAGTTTAACTTTTGTTCGAAGTATTTCCTGTTTCAGGAAAAATGGTTGATTAATTGTCTCTACTTAATGACTATTGTTTGTTATCATTGCTTGATGTTTGCTTGCTGTATGTGATGCTTGGTGTTAGTGTGTACCTTTAGTTGGTACTGATTAGTGATTACTTTCTTTTTGCGACGCTAGAGAACGACGCTTCCGGAGATACTTCCGGGAGGGATTTCTGAAGAGAGAAGGGATTTTATTTGTTATTGATCTATGAAGAGAATTCCAAGGACACATCTGAAAAACAGGCAAGCTCCCAAATGCTTGCTACTATACTTATCATTATATCATGCATGATTTACTTCTGAAGTTTTACAAAAACTTGGAAAAACAAAACTATTTTTGATATGGCCATTACTACTAGTGTTATTATAAATTATTACATTGCCATTAGTTACAACTTGGTGTTACCAAGCCCTTAGCCACCATATGGAATATTTACCACCACAAGTTAATAATTTTGAAGTCCCTAAGTGGACACCCCTAAAAGTGTGTTTTCGAAAAACAAAGGTTTTAAAAGAAAAACCCGGGAAAGGTGGGACCTTGTCCACGGGAGGATTGTGAAGAAGATGTTTTGGAAATGTTTTTCGAAAACGACACATAGACTAGTCTTGTGCCTGACAGCCCTACCGTACAACCACATCACTCAAAATGGGCACGGGCTTAATGGAAGCTTGTTTGTGTTAGTGTGAGACTTTACCTCAATTGGCTAGAAGGGGTTAAAGTCCCCGGAACCGAATGCTGGATATGGGCATACAAAGTGTGGACTGCGAGTGCCACCGGCAAGCAACAGTGGGTCTCCTGCCATGGCGGTGTGATGTCTAGGGGCAACCGGATCGATACGGCTAGCTCACTCGGTGCCGGGGAGAACAAACCCACTGAAGAGGTAATCGCATACTAGCATAGACATAGTGGAAGTTATGATCGGTTATCTGATGTTCGCATACTGTCGCGGGCAGTCCGTGGTGTTCACGGCAGATGTACCGGATGGTGTGGTGAAAGTGTACAAACTCTGCAGAGTCAAAACTATTCGAATAGCCGCGTCCGCGGTCATGGACAGCTGAATGGTCAATGTCGTCTAGCATTGTGTCAACGTTTACAAAAGGAGGTATTTGGAAAAAGGGGTTGTACCTGAGAGGTACTGGAAGAGGAACTTGGTACCTGGGAGGTACTGGAATTTGAACTTTGTACCTGGGAGGTACGGATGTTGGAAAACCGAAAGTTGTTTTACAAGAAGTTCTGCAAAGAAAATCTTTCTTCTCTTAAAACCACCTTTGTCAAAATCTCTCGGGTATGCAATGCCCTGAGAGAAACTATGGTATTTTTGAAGTATCTTTTTCAATAAAGATATAGAGATGTTAATCAACCATGATGAATCTTTCATCCATCATGGGTAGTAAACCCTAATTATAGCCTACCTATTCCACCATATAAGCATGATTGCATCTTATAAGCTTCATTCGGGATGTCTTGCGAGTACATAATTGTACTCATGGCTGTGCCCTGGATATTCCAATGTCCAGATTTTCATTGAGAAGACTACGTCGAAGATGAGGAGTATGCGGAAGATCGAGAGTTCGTCGACGTCTGTGCGAACTAGGAACGTCTCCCAGTCAGTTGCCTGTAGGTAGTCAAGGCATGACTTGGACTTTGCCACGTTTGTGTGTTTGAAGATTTCCGCTGTGTTATGTGTTTCTATGCCCTGCGTGCCAGTTGTTTTTGTCTGGGTCATGTGACCATTTGTAGGAAACGTGTATTCGTTATGTAATGGATGATGTATCTGCAATGCCAACTTAAGTATGTTGTTCACGACTGACTGATCATGGGATCGTGAATGTATGCATACTGGAGGTCTCAGACTGCCGGTCTGGGGTCCCCACAGAGTTGGTATCAGAGCCATCCTGACTATAGGAGACCTTAGTTAGCATGGACGCCAGATAGGAAAGAAAAATATTTTTTGGTATCATTAAATTATCATCTAAAATATTTTCAGCTAAGGAAGCCTAAGTATAGCTTACTCTCCTCTCATCTTTTCAAATTATTCTAAACCTTACCCCTCTTAGTTAAAAGTTACCTAAAATTTTCTTCTGCTACCTTATCTCCATTCAAATTTGTATACCTGACGATGTTCCCAAGGCAAGATTTGAGATCAAGCAAGAGAGAAAGGATTGCCAGTTGATGTTCCCCTACGGAGAGCCCGATGGATTTGACCCATCTCCGCCTAACCGGCATGGCTAGGCGTCGGTCCGCCGTAAGGTGCAGTAGGACTTGTCCCCCTGCGTGAGAGAGACTCGCCGGGATCTTCCTTAAGAAGCGACCGACACATCCCAGCCTATATGAGACCCGTTCTATCTGCCATTCATCCCCACCCTCGCCATTGAAGTAGAATCCCGCTGAGAAACCTTGCCCTCATGGCTTGCTCCAGTTCCAAAGCCCCGAGTGAATCGCCAGCGCTGCCCACCTTCCTCCTAGAAACCATGGCCGATGGGCACCTCGGTTTTCCACTGGTCCTCAGGAGAGTCTGTGATCTTCTCGGTTGCCACATTCCCCCTCGTTATGTCGTGTTCAAAAGTTCAACCCCATTTCCTGGGGGTGATTTTCGAGCAGATGTATACCTCAGTCCATACCCCTCAGGCCCGAAGCAGCCCCAAGTGATCCACGGTAGGAACATGCCTACTCTGTATCAAACCATCCAGAAGGCCGCCTGGGAAGCCCTTGCTCGTCTCCGGCACTCAGAGCCGGTGGTGTCGCAAAGTCGAGCGTTCCGCTTTTTCCCAGCCAGGCCCCAGCCTGGTGCAGAGCTGATCCAGACCTCCACCGACAAAGAAGTCGATCCCGCCATCATTAGCAGCGTCGCCTACGGAGCTGCAATGTCGGCACTCTGTGATTCCCTGCTGGAAGAACTCGTGACCACTCGGCGCACCCTGATCCAAGTCAGTCTACA
Organism: Poa pratensis; assembly: GCA_947311845.1. Lineage (NCBI taxonomy): Eukaryota > Viridiplantae > Streptophyta > Magnoliopsida > Poales > Poaceae > Poa > Poa pratensis. The sequence continues at coordinate 40,659,248 of CAMZMU010000062.1, read as the reverse complement.
GCTGAAGGAGTCAAGGAACCCTGCGTCAGGTACCAGCCTCCAGGCCATCCCAGCAGAAGCAGTGACCCCAGTCCACCAGTTCATCGAAGCACGAGGTGCAGTAGCCCGAGTTCAGCAGCAACCCCAAGAGCAAGGTGTAGTCCTCGAAGGTGTGCCTGTAGATCCCCACCCCGCGGAAGATGGAGAGGTGGACACCACTCTTCGTCTTGGCCGTACTCCACCATCTACCCAGGGCCCTCAAGCGGAGTAGATCCCGTGCTTTGTTAGCTTGATCTGCGCTCGTGGGTTAGTAGAAGCGGCACGTTGTTTGCTTGTTTGTTGTTGGTGTTGATTTGGAAACAAGTCTTAAGGTGTGTTGTCTGTTCTTTGTTATTTGTGTTGTTTGTGGAAAACTCGTGTGTAGATTGATTCCCCTTTTGGGATCAACCTTGTGCCTCACGCACAGCTAAATTCTGGCGAGATATTTTCTCAGTAGCCCGTTTCCCTCTCTGAAACGCTCGTACCTCTACAAATCTGTGAATGCTGCAAGACCAGAGTTAGGGTAGCCAAGAAGGATTCAACGATACAAATCTTGCTCCAGCTCGTCAGCGAAGGCAAGATTGATACAACCCGGAGGTCACTACAGAAGAGAAACTTCAGGAAACAAAGGATACAAACTCGGCCCTAACGAAGAACACTGCAACAACCCAGTACGTATGCAAAACACTCCAGAAAATTCCTACTCGCTCACACGCTCCACGGCACTGCCTGAAGACGAGCCTGCTTCACCCGAAGCAGTGTCACGAGCCCCACGACGACGACGGACAGCTCGAGCAGCCTGCTCACCTCCAGCCGGAAGAACAGCCACCTCAGCCACCGGCGGTGCAGCTTGCACCTCCACTGCAGCTTGCTCCTCCTCTGCAACAAGCCCCTCCGGCGCAGCTAGCTCTACTGCCGCAGCATCTCCACCAGCGTCAGACCACCACCTGCATAAGCTAAGGATCAAAATGACCAACGCCGCATACAGCAGAGCGGTCACCACCGACAACGAGATCCCGAAGAACACGACGATGAGGACATGCTCAATGAAGCCCGCTCTCTCCAGCATCTCGCAGTAGGCTCTGAAGAAGGCGTGAATGAAGCTCATGGTGGATGTGAGGAGTAGAATAGCCTAGGAGGTTTCCGATTTATAGCCCAAGCTCGAGTGCCGCCCCTCGTCACCGTCTTGCGCGGGAAAGTGAAGAAATCACGAGCAGTGCTCGCCCTTTTGCGCGAAATCATCGAATCTTTGATCCCCAAAGCCGTGCTGGCCGCTGCATCGCAGCACGCGCATCAGTACCACCACCGATGAGTGCTCCGCGCACTGAAACCAGGCCATGTGAGGAAGGAGAGAAAGCGAGAAAGAAGAAGAGAAGAAAGAGAGGCGAGACTGTCAGGTGGACCCGGTCCCACTTGTCTCGTTTTCCCTAAATCCTTTACAAATATAATTTTGGACAAACCAATCTCACTGTGTCTGTGAGCCAATTATTGGTGGCACAAATATTTTAGTACGAAGAAAATTTTTGTATCTCTAAATCCCATACCCTCGAATTCCCTAGTACCCCACCCGCGAATCTCGGGGACGAGATTCATTTTAAGGGGGGAAGATCTGTCACAGCCCAAAATTTTGCCTCTATATAAGTGGTAGTAGGACCCCAAATTTTTGAGCCAACAAAAACTTTTATTTTCACCTGATATTCCTGTTGAAACAATACTTTGTGTTTTGCAAGGCAAGGAGTGATTTCTTTCCAAACCAATTTAAATTTTTCATAAAACCAACCTAGTTTTCTCTCGAGGTCCATTTAAGAAATTCTTGTTTTAATCCATTTTCCAACATGGTGCCTTGAGAGATTTTTGTCCAAAACCATTTCATCAACTTGATTTTTAACTTGACAACATCATTTAGCAAGGAAGCATCCAAGATTTCAAAAATGCATAGTGGTTTGAGTGAGTTTTTCAAAAAAAATTCAATTAGGGTTTTTCCTAAAACCCTACCCAAGTAGATGTTTTAAAATTATGATTTTATGAAGCCAAAATATTCAATTTAGTGGTTTTTGGGTTTTAACTTGTTCTTTGGTGTGTGGACTCCCAATCCATCCACTTGTTTTAAATTTTGGAGTTTTGGAACCCATCAAAATTTCCTCTCTATCTATTCCTCTATTCTCTGAAAACAATCATATACTCTTTATCAAAATTCCAGGAGTGAGGTGAACTAATAATCATCCCCACTTCATATCACTCCCTCTTCAAATAAACCTACTTTTTGATTTAAAACAAACCCCTCAATCTTTTATCAAAAAGGAAATGAAGTTCATGAGTTGAAAATGATCTTCATAAATAATTTCCCTCCTAAATTTTCCATTTCCTCCAAAACAATATTTTCTCTATGAAAATATAAATTATTTTGAATATCATTTATTGTCAAGGAAGTTCCAAAAGTCCAAAACAATATCTCTTACTTGGTTTTAAAAATATTAAAGGAGTAATAAATTTTATTTACCAAAAATACCCTATTTAAACTCTATGAACAAAAATTGAGCAAAACATTTTATTTTGCAAAACCAATTTTTGAGGAGTTTCTACATGTATATGGGAGACTCCATGAATTTTCTCAATTTTTTATAAAATGTTTAGGTGCCCCAAATAAAATCCCTAAATCCTACTGGTTTTAAAAGAAAATAAAAGAATTAACCGAGGACCTATCCGTGAGAGGAAAAAGAATTCTAGGGGGCGTTGTGCAAAACCGTCGTTGACCTCCTGTAGCCGCACCGCCGCACGCCGCCGTGCCCCCACCGCGTCAACGCCGTGCTCCCCGCGCCTCCCCCTGCCCCACGCCTCGCCCTAGAGGAGATAGACCTCCACGCCACCCCTCTGCTCCTCCCACTCGCTCACTCTTCCTCTCCCTCTCCATTTCTCTCAGCCACGAACGCGAGACCCGGCCGTGCCGTCGCCGACGCATCGCCACCGTTCTGAGCCTCCCCTCGCCAGGCCAAGCAGCGCAGTAGCTTCGCCGAGTCGTCCTCTTCAACCTCGTGCAAGGAATCGCTGGAATTCGTCCGGTATCGCCGTCGCCGTCCCGATCCTCTTCTGCTCCGGCCGCCATCTTGCCTGGAAGAATGCGAGCGGTACCGTCCATCATTCGCCACCATTCCTGCACCCCCGAGCTCCCCTTCCTTTGCTCTAGCTAATGGACATCACCGTTTCTCCTAGGGACGCCGGAGTCGCCGTAGCCGTCCTCGCCGCGCTCGCCGCCGCTCTCGGAGCGCGCCGTGCGTGTCGCCGGGGAAGGAAAGGAGGCAGCGTACCCCTTCGCTAGCTCGCGTGGGCCGCGTGCTGGGCCAGATCCTGCGCTCCACGGCCCAGATCCAGCAGATCCAGCCCACTGATATTTTTTTTTAGGTTGTTTATTCTATTCCTTGTAGATTTGTTTCTGGCCATTTAGTTTAAATCGTTTTAAAATAGTTTTAGTTTGAATCTGGCCAAACCAAAAATCATGGGTATACCCTGGCATGTTTGTGACCATCTCCAAGTGGTAGATCCACTTTTGGATAAATAGTTTTGGAGAAAATAAATGTGAGCCAGAACTGCTGCTTTTCACCAAAAATTCAATAACTATTTTTCTATGATAGCTATTGATGCAAACTCAACTGTTTTGGAAAGCCCTAAGTGATACCTAGCCTTAGCAAGAGGCCTTGCATGCAAATGATTTTCCTAGATAAAATGGCATCCATATTGGTAATGGACCAGAGAGCACTTCTAGGATTTTTGTAATTTTATTGGTGATGATTTTTGATGTGAATCCAATTGTGTTGGCTTGTATATGTTTAGGAGTATCTAATCCTAGCTTTGTGTGATTTATTGAGCTGTAGATTAAATTTGGTGTGTAAAACTAGTTTTGAGGCTTTTCTGAAATTAATTGCTTTTAGTTTTATTTAATTTTATAAATTGTGTTAGTGTTCTTTTTATGAATTCTATCATGTGTAGGTTTGATATTCTCTGGTATGAGTGTGTTAGATTATATAAATAGCATGTTAAGAAAAGTTTGGTGTTGCATGGGGTATTTGGAAGTGATACCACTATTATGGAATTTCCTAGATTTTTCTAGTTATTTAGAATTTGTGAGTGGGTAAAATCCTTTGTGTGGAATAATTTTAGAGAATGTTGTGTGAACCTCAGTAGCTTATTATGTTGCTACTGGTTGAATTGCATGTCACCCTTGTTTGGATATTACTTAGCCTCTAGCCAAGCTTGAATAGCTAGAATTACTATTTAGGAATTTGTTAAGTTTATTTTTTTTGATGTGAAATTATTGGGTGTGACTAAAAATGTATGCCTTGCTTGATTATAGTTGTTAGGGTACTGCCCTTGCTAGTTGTTGTTGTTTACCATATTTTAATATGTTAGTACTGTTAGTAAAATTGGTTAGGTATTTTGGTTGGAATAATATATTTGCATGGCTTGATGAACTTGTTGAACTTGAGTTGAGTACTAGCTCAAAGCCCTTGCTAGTGTATCCACCTTAGCTGGGTGAGATATTTTGCTTTACCAAGATTAGCTGGTAGTTTAACTTTTGTTCGAAGTATTTCCTGTTTCAGGAAAAATGGTTGATTAATTGTCTCTACTTAATGACTATTGTTTGTTATCATTGCTTGATGTTTGCTTGCTGTATGTGATGCTTGGTGTTAGTGTGTACCTTTAGTTGGTACTGATTAGTGATTACTTTCTTTTTGCGACGCTAGAGAACGACGCTTCCGGAGATACTTCCGGGAGGGATTTCTGAAGAGAGAAGGGATTTTATTTGTTATTGATCTATGAAGAGAATTCCAAGGACACATCTGAAAAACAGGCAAGCTCCCAAATGCTTGCTACTATACTTATCATTATATCATGCATGATTTACTTCTGAAGTTTTACAAAAACTTGGAAAAACAAAACTATTTTTGATATGGCCATTACTACTAGTGTTATTATAAATTATTACATTGCCATTAGTTACAACTTGGTGTTACCAAGCCCTTAGCCACCATATGGAATATTTACCACCACAAGTTAATAATTTTGAAGTCCCTAAGTGGACACCCCTAAAAGTGTGTTTTCGAAAAACAAAGGTTTTAAAAGAAAAACCCGGGAAAGGTGGGACCTTGTCCACGGGAGGATTGTGAAGAAGATGTTTTGGAAATGTTTTTCGAAAACGACACATAGACTAGTCTTGTGCCTGACAGCCCTACCGTACAACCACATCACTCAAAATGGGCACGGGCTTAATGGAAGCTTGTTTGTGTTAGTGTGAGACTTTACCTCAATTGGCTAGAAGGGGTTAAAGTCCCCGGAACCGAATGCTGGATATGGGCATACAAAGTGTGGACTGCGAGTGCCACCGGCAAGCAACAGTGGGTCTCCTGCCATGGCGGTGTGATGTCTAGGGGCAACCGGATCGATACGGCTAGCTCACTCGGTGCCGGGGAGAACAAACCCACTGAAGAGGTAATCGCATACTAGCATAGACATAGTGGAAGTTATGATCGGTTATCTGATGTTCGCATACTGTCGCGGGCAGTCCGTGGTGTTCACGGCAGATGTACCGGATGGTGTGGTGAAAGTGTACAAACTCTGCAGAGTCAAAACTATTCGAATAGCCGCGTCCGCGGTCATGGACAGCTGAATGGTCAATGTCGTCTAGCATTGTGTCAACGTTTACAAAAGGAGGTATTTGGAAAAAGGGGTTGTACCTGAGAGGTACTGGAAGAGGAACTTGGTACCTGGGAGGTACTGGAATTTGAACTTTGTACCTGGGAGGTACGGATGTTGGAAAACCGAAAGTTGTTTTACAAGAAGTTCTGCAAAGAAAATCTTTCTTCTCTTAAAACCACCTTTGTCAAAATCTCTCGGGTATGCAATGCCCTGAGAGAAACTATGGTATTTTTGAAGTATCTTTTTCAATAAAGATATAGAGATGTTAATCAACCATGATGAATCTTTCATCCATCATGGGTAGTAAACCCTAATTATAGCCTACCTATTCCACCATATAAGCATGATTGCATCTTATAAGCTTCATTCGGGATGTCTTGCGAGTACATAATTGTACTCATGGCTGTGCCCTGGATATTCCAATGTCCAGATTTTCATTGAGAAGACTACGTCGAAGATGAGGAGTATGCGGAAGATCGAGAGTTCGTCGACGTCTGTGCGAACTAGGAACGTCTCCCAGTCAGTTGCCTGTAGGTAGTCAAGGCATGACTTGGACTTTGCCACGTTTGTGTGTTTGAAGATTTCCGCTGTGTTATGTGTTTCTATGCCCTGCGTGCCAGTTGTTTTTGTCTGGGTCATGTGACCATTTGTAGGAAACGTGTATTCGTTATGTAATGGATGATGTATCTGCAATGCCAACTTAAGTATGTTGTTCACGACTGACTGATCATGGGATCGTGAATGTATGCATACTGGAGGTCTCAGACTGCCGGTCTGGGGTCCCCACAGAGTTGGTATCAGAGCCATCCTGACTATAGGAGACCTTAGTTAGCATGGACGCCAGATAGGAAAGAAAAATATTTTTTGGTATCATTAAATTATCATCTAAAATATTTTCAGCTAAGGAAGCCTAAGTATAGCTTACTCTCCTCTCATCTTTTCAAATTATTCTAAACCTTACCCCTCTTAGTTAAAAGTTACCTAAAATTTTCTTCTGCTACCTTATCTCCATTCAAATTTGTATACCTGACGATGTTCCCAAGGCAAGATTTGAGATCAAGCAAGAGAGAAAGGATTGCCAGTTGATGTTCCCCTACGGAGAGCCCGATGGATTTGACCCATCTCCGCCTAACCGGCATGGCTAGGCGTCGGTCCGCCGTAAGGTGCAGTAGGACTTGTCCCCCTGCGTGAGAGAGACTCGCCGGGATCTTCCTTAAGAAGCGACCGACACATCCCAGCCTATATGAGACCCGTTCTATCTGCCATTCATCCCCACCCTCGCCATTGAAGTAGAATCCCGCTGAGAAACCTTGCCCTCATGGCTTGCTCCAGTTCCAAAGCCCCGAGTGAATCGCCAGCGCTGCCCACCTTCCTCCTAGAAACCATGGCCGATGGGCACCTCGGTTTTCCACTGGTCCTCAGGAGAGTCTGTGATCTTCTCGGTTGCCACATTCCCCCTCGTTATGTCGTGTTCAAAAGTTCAACCCCATTTCCTGGGGGTGATTTTCGAGCAGATGTATACCTCAGTCCATACCCCTCAGGCCCGAAGCAGCCCCAAGTGATCCACGGTAGGAACATGCCTACTCTGTATCAAACCATCCAGAAGGCCGCCTGGGAAGCCCTTGCTCGTCTCCGGCACTCAGAGCCGGTGGTGTCGCAAAGTCGAGCGTTCCGCTTTTTCCCAGCCAGGCCCCAGCCTGGTGCAGAGCTGATCCAGACCTCCACCGACAAAGAAGTCGATCCCGCCATCATTAGCAGCGTCGCCTACGGAGCTGCAATGTCGGCACTCTGTGATTCCCTGCTGGAAGAACTCGTGACCACTCGGCGCACCCTGATCCAAGTCAGTCTACAGCTGAAGGAGTCAAGGAACCCTGCGTCAGGTACCAGCCTCCAGGCCATCCCAGCAGAAGCAGTGACCCCAGTCCACCAGTTCATCGAAGCACGAGGTGCAGTAGCCCGAGTTCAGCAGCAACCCCAAGAGCAAGGTGTAGTCCTCGAAGGTGTGCCTGTAGATCCCCACCCCGCGGACTTGGACTTTGCCACGTTTGTGTGTTTGAAGATTTCCGCTGTGTTATGTGTTTCTATGCCCTGCGTGCCAGTTGTTTTTGTCTGGGTCATGTGACCATTTGTAGGAAACGTGTATTCGTTATGTAATGGATGATGTATCTGCAATGCCAACTTAAGTATGTTGTTCACGACTGACTGATCATGGGATCGTGAATGTATGCATACTGGAGGTCTCAGACTGCCGGTCTGGGGTCCCCACATGAACTCACTTGCCAAGCTTGATGAAGTGGAGGAAATGCACATGAAAATGATAAAATGGATTGCAGATTGACTAAGAAATGAACATGCAGCACATCTACAATGCTGAGATGTAAACAGATCTGCAATACGATTGACAAGGGATTGCAGATTGACAAGGGGTGGTACCACTTTTACCGAAGGGCTCTTCGAGGGGCTGGCGCCGGTTGCCGAAGGTGAAGAACGCGCGACGGTTGCCGGTGGTGGAGAACGCGCGACGGTTCGTCGTCCAGGACGCCCGACGGTTGCCGATGGAGCGTCGGTTGCTGGAGGAGGAGGAGCTCTTGGCGCCGCGAAGCTTGGCAGCGGGTACTGGTTCGCCGGAATCTGCACACGAAGGGGGAACCCAGGCGGCGGCCCAAGAGGCGGCGATGCTGGGGCCCGAGGAGGACGAGTCGGCGGTGGCCTCACCGCGGTGAAGCTATGCGGGGCGTCCTGGACCAGATTGGGGAATCCAATCGCCGGACCCCGCCCATGGTCACGGCGGCTGCATGCGCCGCCGCTTGGACTGCCCTTGTAGATTCGGCGATCCTCCGCGTCTCCGAAGCCGCCATCAATGTCGGGTTCGGCCGATGCGAAATCGGCGAAGGCCGCTTCATAGGCGGGAGGAGAGCAGGGTCAATCTGCGCCGCCGAACTCCGACGACCGCGGCGGCCCCCTGCTCGAACTCCCGCACGGCTCTCGCCACCGAGCTGCACGATGCGCTATGCCCGACGGGACCGCAGGTCGGTGGTGGGGGAGGAGGAGGCGGGGGAGCCGCTGCCATTGGGGTTTTCTCGGGCGGTGAGAGAGAGGCGATGGGACGTGAGAGAGCGGTGACAGTCAGAGGCGTGGGTGCGGGGGGGGGGGGGTTATGACGCGTCTCCCGCGCTTCTCCACGCGTGCAGCCATTGCCACGTTCCTTCTCCTCGCGGCCTGGCTAACTGAAAACGGCCGATTCGGCCGTTCCTATGAGGCCTGGCCCAAGGGTGCTTTAAACACCGTGCGGGCCTGTCTCCAGAAAAACGCAAATCAAATAGCAGGCCTGTTTCTACAGCCAGCGGGCCTGGCCGGCTGGCTGCAAGCTACCAAACGCGCCCAAGGTATACCGGAAAAAAAACACGAACCAACCAAATGCATAAAGTCCTTGGAATGTTGAAACCGTCGGTCTTGAGGCAATCCAAGAAAACTCGAACAAATGAATAACCCCCAGGTCCTTTTACTCCGCATATTAGGTTTGTTTACAAATCCAACTTTTAAAACGTTGACTATGTTTATAGTATAGAAAAATAACTACATTCGCAATGCCAACTCGATAATTCGACCTCTCGTGAAATATGTTTTCATATTATATTGATTTGGTACTATAAATGTTGATATTTTTCTTATAAACCGTGGTCAAAAGTTAAAATGTCTAACTAATATGCGTCGTAAAAATGACCTGAGTGAGTGCCTAATTAGAGCACAAAAGATTAATAAGTATTTATTTCTCAACCACTTGAGAAGTAGAAAGACAAACATGAAAACGTATTGTCTTCTAGGTGCATATGTACCATGTATTTAATATATATTTAAGTGTAAAATCACAAAAAAAAATCACGCACAAATCTTAAAATTCTATGTCTTTAATAAGTCCTTTCACGAAATACCAATAATTTTGTGCCCGTGTAAAAATGGTAAAATAGTAGCGTTAAAATAAGGCTTGTTACAACACATTTTTTATTCTTTTATACGTGCCACAAAAATAATTATTTTTTACAAAACGACTTTGTGAACACGTATAATTTGAACATGGATCCACGATTTTTTCAGAATTTTCGAATATTTCGACTTATATGTTTTAAAATACCAGTTTCATATCCATCTGGGTAGATTTTACCCGGACAATGTTTTCTTTATTACAAAAAATTAAAGGAAGGCAACACATATGCTGTCCATATGGAAGTGCGCAGGAAATCAAAGAACGATGGCTGCGATTAACATTCCCGGGCAAGATCCTTGCCTAGTTGCCTGCCAGCAGGCGGCGGCCCACTGCTTCACTTGGAACAACGAGATTAAACTAGTAAAGCAAAAGCGGTTAGCGGATTTGAAATCCGTGGTCAAAACCGCGGCCGCGTTCATGCGAGCGAGCCTGGTTTCCGATCCACATCAATGAGCAATGTTCGTGTACCCTGAGTCCCTGACGATGGCCCCCTGTCCCCGGCGACCAGCGTCAAATGGCACCTACCGGCGGTGATTGCAGCTCATTCCGCCTGGTCGCCGAGCTGAATTTACTCGTGTTATTGCAGGAAGAATAGCAGTATAGCACAGAGAAAGTATCTTGTTTCCTCTGAAAAACATAATAATCGCGTGCTCTGATTTTTTTTAGCAGACGGCGCGTTCTCTGAACTAGGGATTAGCGCGGGCTTCGCCGCGCCCGTGGAATTGATTTTATTTTTATTTTTTTTGAATGATTAAATTCGAAGAAATGGCCGCTTGAGGGTTTCCTTTATTTGTTGCATTTTGTATGTATGATTTGCATGATTGTAGTGAGTAAATTTAAATGGTTTAGTTCTTGTGAAAATTTTCGCCTGAGGGTTTCCTTGAAATATTCATCGGGGCGGAATAAAAATAGCAGTGGAGTGTTCGAAATTATGTAAAACATGTTTTATCTCAATCCTTTTTTTTTTTTTGATTCACTTATGTACTTTGATATTTTGGAGCTTATGATATAAATGGGTAATTGTAGTGAAGTAGTGAATCGAACTATATTTAAATATGGTTTGTAGCATTGTTATTATTTTTCTGGGTTTTATTTAAAGTTGAAAGGAAATGATTGTTGTAGACTTAATTTCGACCTGCAATTTACTTACTATTCTCGATTTCATTTTTCTTGCTATTTTATTTTCGAACGTCATACGTGTATGGAACTATGTTTATTTTTCTGTGGTTGCCATTATGTAATAATTAATGGTTTATAGTAAGTTTGTGTCGTTTTAATTTGTTATTAGTGCTGCTTCGTTGATTTTTGTAGTAAAAACAAAATTAGAACTACCAATGTGACAGCCAACAGTAGATCAATTGGATAAGTGAACTGAATAATTGGAGGGAGTAGATGGTGTGAGTATTTAATGGAGTTAATTTAAAATGAATCTATAGTTAGAAGAAATGATTTTGCATTTTCTATAATATTCGTCTAATAAAGCATTGTTTTAATTGCAAATATGTAATTAGAGAGATTCGGGCTATATTGCATCCAATCATGGTAGCTAATTTGAAATGAACAAATACGGTTCCACTTTCTATAATTTTCTTATTTAGCACCATAATTAGAGGGAATATAATGTGTTTATTTCGAGATGGTAGTTATTTTCAGCATTCGTTAAATATATTTGCATAATTGGAGGAAGCTCAGTTAAATTAGCTTTAAGTAGTTTTTTTTGTTTTTTGAATGATGTAGTAAGTTTCTATGTTATCTTAAAAGTTTTATTTAACTTCATAATCAGAGTTTTCACATTACGTGGGATTCATTAAATTCAATCTATTGTTAGAGGAGTTGAATTTTTTTTTTCTACATAGTCACCAAATTTAAATTTTCAGATATGTTTGCAGTACGAAATTTTGAATTTGGTAAACATTGGAAGTTGTTCATATATGTTGTAGTTATTTAATGATACATGGAAATTTGTTGGATATAAAGGTTTCATTTATTTTAGAAATTTTGGTATTTTTTCCTGAGTTATAGTCTGGAAGTTATGATTTTCACAAACCGAAATGGTTTGAATTTTTTTTCCTGATCATTATTGCAATAGAGTTTTATTGCAAACGAAAAGAGAAGAGGGGGGAAAAAGAAAATATGTAGGTAAGGTTGAATTTTAATGTTTTTTACAATTCCATATGAACAAACTAAAATTGAGAAAAGTATTTTTTTTCCTATTTGAGTATTATTTCAACTGTTGTTTTACTGTAATACAAAAGGTATGTAAATAAGAAAAGTTGTGTAAACATGCATGTCAATGTGTTGGTTGCAAAGCTATAAATTTTCTCCAAATTTTGGTATGTTTTTTGTGTTTTTTTTAGTTGTATGTGAAGAGATACGTATTTTTTGTTTTTTTGATTTTTCTGTAATTAAAACCCAACTGACAGGCGGGCCCCCCGCGTCAGCCGCACCGCGCTGACGTCAGCCCTCGACGTCAGCGGGCGGCGAACGGCCGGCGCTGCCGCGGCACCGCGGAGCTCGCGCTGCGCGACCGCGTACGCGCGCGGGCCGGAGATGGAGGGGATCCGCCGGAGGAGAAGCAGGCGCATCGAACGGGCGGCGCGGCGCGCCAAATGGTGGCCGGAATCGCCGCCGGCGACCGATCCAGCGGCGGCGGTTGCGGAGAACGACGGCGACGAACTCCGGCGGTTCGGCGGCGTCTCCGGCCGCCCGAGGAAGATTCCTCCGGCGAGGAGGTAGAGGGCTGGGCGGCGGAGGCGCTGGTGCCCTCTGTTTGGACCGGCGAGGCTCGTAGGGGCGGCGCGGCACGGCGGCGGCGGCGGCGAGCACGGCGTCGCGCGAGAGGGAGATGAGCCCGCGGATGTTTTTGTGAAAACGACCCTGAGTTTTCCGGAATTTGCGTTTAGGTCCTCCCGCAGCGGGAACCGTCGAATTCATGCGAATTTTGTAAAAGAGGAGGGTTTTTTTGAAAAAAGGCGTGGCGACCGGGTGGGCGACCGGGTGGACGCCGCGCGACCGGCGAGTGACCGGATGACGTGTCGCAACGCGATTGGTTATAATTCGCTGTGAACAGTACCATGTGGGTTTGGGGCGACGTGGGTGAATCCTGGCCGTCCGTCGCGCGAATCGGACGGCCAGGGTTTGGAGGCGACGTGGAGGGCCGGAGAGGCAGCGGTTTTCACCATCTTTATATATAGTGTAATTTGCACACGGCATTTTCATTCTGCGGTTGCCAGAATGTAAAAGTTCAGGCTTCAGAAAGAACCAGCCCTTCGTACGTAACCGCCGTTCTCCCCCAAAATTAGGCTAGCTCGGCGAATCATCTGCTCCATATCTTGCCTCCCGTCCCGGACGTAAACCTTCGTCCGTCTCATCGAGTTCTGACCTCCGGCTATCCGAGAACCTCTTTTCCGGGGAAATGCCGGCGAGAAGGGTGGTTGTCGAGCTGCTCCGGTCAGCCTCCCGGGAGGCCTTCCAGGTGGCCTTCTCCTTCGCCGCCAGGCCGCCGGTGTCCACCATGCTGAAGCCGGCGGTCACCAAGCCCCTCCACCACGACCACAGGTCCGGGGAGAGCGCGGCAATGGGCTCTCGGACCACGTTTCCATTGCCGTAATCGATCACGTACGAGGCGGCAAAGTCACGCACGTTTTCGTCTCATTTTCTCCCTATACAATTGTGGCTCTCTTATTTACGAACGTTGTGTGATCGGCAGACAATTTCCATCAATTGTAGCACATGTACTACGTCCGTCCGATGTATAAATATGTTAAACGACATACGTAGTGTGTCATATTTAAGCATATCAAAAGGACGGAGCTCTCAACCTCTGCTCAGTCAAGGTCGTCGCCGGTACCGTTTCACTTTCAGTTTCAAATATACAATGCACACCGAACGATCATATTCAAATACACAATACATTTTCCACGCGAAAATATACAATGCATACCGAACCATCGCAGTTGGGATCGATAAGAACCAGGAATGTGCCGCTGTTAATGGCCGAACCAACAAGTATCTCAGTTTGCACCTGCTCGCCGTCTTCCGAGTTAGCCTAGCTAGCCCAAGCGCCGGACCGGAGCGATGATGTCGTCGGAGATGATAGGGGACGAGCACGGGCACGACCTGCCGCAGTACGGGCTGCTGCTGTCGCTGCTGGGCGGGCTGGTGGTGGCGGGGCCTTTTTTCATGGGGGAGGGCGGCAAGGCGTTCCTCGAGGCCGTGAAGGAGCTCGTCGGCCCCGTGTGGCTCCTGCTGCTCCCGGTCAGCCTCATCCTCCTCATCCGTGTCCTCTCCTCCGGTTACCGGCTCGTCGACGTCTTCAGGCTCGCCATGGGCGAGTCGCTCGACGCTGCGTACAGCGTCGGCCGGGAATCGCCGGCGGTGGTCGCGCTCGCGCTGCTCATCTTCCTGCTCTTCGCGTACTACAGGCTGTTCGGCGGTGGCGACGATTAGCTAGTCCATACGGGGCGCGCGTTCGGTACGGCAGGTACGTGTGTGTGCATGCATGTGCTCGATCGGCAGCCAGCCTGCTTGTAATATGAGAAAGCAAGTTAGTTCGCTCAATTCGCGAAAAGAAAAGAAAAGTTAGTTTGCTTGAACACATCAGAAGCTTCCGTGCTGCATCGATCATGTGTTTGTGCTGTTCCAGCTGAACAAAAGATTCTTGGTTTGCTTACCCATGCAGGCCAATTAATGGTTGCAAAAGAATCCATTGGCAAGAATCCAAACAAAGACGTACTGCACGGAGTATTGTTTCCTTACTGAATTCTTCTTAACGCTCCCAACAAATTAGCAAACAGGGAAACGAAAGAATTTTTATTCTTAACGCTGACCAATATCTCTTTGTTTGCTTAGCCATGAAGGACGATTAATGTTGGCAAGAATCCAAACAATGGCCACTTTTTCTTCGGGGAGTTAGTCTTAGCGTGTGGGCATCCAATTTAAATCCCTTTTAAAGGGAGAGCACATGCATAATGCAAAGTCTGCACATCATCTTGCTGACATCATCCTATTAATTTTTTTTTTTTGAGGAAGGATCCGATTCATATATTAGGAGGCTCAGCACTTTTACAAACAGGTCCCCAAGAAACACGAAAAAACAAAGAAACCCTGTAAAGTGCGAAAAGCACCCTAAGCCACCGGAGAGAAACACAATCGGATCCACAGCCGCGCCCAAAGCTCCTAGGCGACGCCGGAGACGCCGTACCACCACCCGCCGGGAAGAAGGCACCACCACTCGTTGTAGACGGCCGCAAGAGCCATCCGCTGCCATGCGCCGGAATCTGGACTCGTTCCCCTCCGTTCCCCGTTCCGGCCTTGCTGCCGGGGAGGTCGTGAAGGTTCTTCGTCGGGTGCCCTCTTCCTTCTGCGCTTCTCCGGCCCGCCTTGGTGGCGAGTGGGGAAGGTGCTGGAAGCTGGGGATCCGCTTTTGTGGTTGGTGGTGCTGGTGGTCTCCTCTGTTGTTCCTGCTCCGGCCGGCCGTGGTGGCGAGGGGAGCGGCTTCTGGAGGTGGTTCGGTGGAGGTGGTGGTGGTCCTGGGCGCCGCCGTGGCGGCTGGAAGATGGGTGGAGGCGGGAAGCTGGCGCTGTGGCCGTGTACGTTCAACGAGTCCAGACATCATCCTATTAATTGATAATACGTTAATCCTGTTAGTGATCCTTGTTCACCAATTACCAAAGCATTCAAAACTTATCCCATATTTCTATGTTTCCACGATTTTTTCCTCGCACCAATTGGCATCGTAGTTCCAAATTAGCAGTAAATAGCTCTCACAATAATGGTGCATAGTTGACAAATAATTGTGTAAAAGACGATGCTACATCGTGGTAAATCATGATCTAGCTTAGGCGATCTCACCCCTAACATCCCAGATAAGGAAAGGTATTTTGCCAAGTCCAACAAACTTATCTTTCTAGTAAAGACCCATAGGACACACACGGGCTTCATGCTAGTAAGATAAATAAACTTGCGAAGCCCTTTCATGAGTTGGAGAGTCTATTCTTGAAAAGTGTCGTGATTTGGTGAAAGATTTTGGGAATGTTATCTTTCAACATTGTAATAGGAATCAAATATAGTAGCACATGAGCTAGCTAGTTTTTGGAAGAAAAATCCGCCAGCTATGTGGCTGGATGTACCTCCAGAATTTGCTTTACCCTTAATTGTGAACAATGTAACAATTGTGTTAAATTCATAAATCTATCCATGATGGCCTTTCCCTCAAAAAAGATAAAAAACTTACTGAAAAGGATGAAAGTAATGAACGAATTTTTTTAGTTAAGTGTTACTTAAAACTACAATATTATTTTACAAAAATATAGTGCACGTGCATTTTGGCTGTTAATGATTTAATTTTTCCATTCGGCCTGCAAATCGTTTTCACCCGCCTGAATAGTATCTTCGACTACGATCATGAAATTATCCAAAATAATGTAGAGCTCATAGTATTAAAATAAATGATTATCATTTATTTATACTAAATATTTTTACTTTTTTATAACTCAGTCACTCAATAGACAATATTAAATTGTATACATTTCTATTATGTTCAACAAATTGTGATGGCAACAATACGATAATAATTATTATATATACAATTTGAGCTTTTCGTTGCAAATGTAACCAGAAATTCTGAACCATGTTGGCAATGGAAATCACATTAGTTGTGTTCTTTTTAGACCGTTGCCATTTAAAACCTTTTATTAAACTTATTCTCTCTACATTCAAGAAAAAATTACTAACATGCCTTAATAGATTACATTTGTGACAATTAAATATATTCTATGTATTTGTATGTCTTCTCATCTGCTTATATTCTCCGATATCTTGGCAAATAGTTCTAAAACACATGCTTTAAGAAATATCTTGGAAGAGTTTTTTGCCGATGTTATGTTTGAAAACTCTAGAGTGTATGATGTATCGACAATAAGTTTGACCTTGAATCATTGGCATTACAAGTTTTGTGATTTTTCCATCGTAGATGACCCCTTGCGGTTGTCCTTCACCTTCAAAGGGCTCCACGATTTAATCCAGTAAAAAAATTGTAGATCACGCAAATTGGTTAATCGGGCCATTTCTTTTGAAAACATGCCAAATTCATGGATTTACAAATCCCCCAGAACACCGCGGCAATTATGACAATAGCATGTTTTCACTTTAGCTAGTCCTTTAAGCCAAACATTAACACATTCTTGAAAGTTGGCAAAAGGATGATGAAACGGAAGGAAACATGTATCACATTCCAACGTTTCTACATAATGAGTAGGCAAAGAAAATATGGTCAATGCGATTCATTGCTTCCACAAAAGAGACAAAGATTTGGGCACGACCCCCTTTGTTTGTGACAGGACATCTCTTATTAAATAGCTATTTTGAAGCACCAACCGGAAAAAATTTAACTCCCATTTTTTTTAAATTTTCCACATAAAGCTATATGACATCACCTCATAGTTTTGTAGTGCCAGGTAAAAAGATTTGACACCGAAGATTCACGACACAAAAAGATTTGACGCCAAATACCTGGCCATGAGCCGAGCCGGGCCTAACAAAGCCCGTGGTCAAAATCCCCGCCTAGGCCCATCCTTCGGGCCTATATTTTACGCCCAGGCCCGCCCATTGGCTGCAAAATCCCATTGGGCCTCAGGCTTTGGGCCGGGCTTCTTCCTTAAAATGACAATATGTAAAGCCCAGCCCATCTGACCTTCGGGCTCAAATCTAAGGCCCATGCCCACCCAGGACCGATATTTTTGGGCCGGGCCTGGGCGGGCTGGTCGGGCCGGGCCGGAGATGGCCAGATATATTCACGTGTAAGAAAGTTTCTAGTATAATCTATCTGGATCCTCTAACAAGGTTGTCCCCCGACAGATACCAAGCAAACCCAACCATTGGTCTCTTCATATGCCAACCAAGGCCCTTCTAAACTTGAAATTTGCAATTCCATCAGGAAAAAACTTTACTGACAATGATATTGTGATCCAGAGATATATTTGCCAAAATTGTAGAAACTCCGATGAGATATTCCATCGATATTTAATTCAAAGTACTTTGGACTAACTTACTTTTTTCTAGGAACATATAATAGTTTCTGTGAAAAAACCACCAAAGGCAACGTCATCTTCCAGATGCAGTTATTCTTTTTTTTTTTTCCAAAGAACAATGAATCATTTAATTTATTTATTGTAAAATGAAGATGTTACAGACCATCGAATTGCACGCATAGATTTAATGTAGCACGTACGAGCTTTACTCAAATTGCCTAGCTATAGCTCGTTCTCTTCTATATCGTACGAGAGGTGTGCTGACTGCATGCAGCACGTCTTGCAGAGAGGAACTGCACGAGTCATCTTTTGAATGAAGATGGAATGTGGCAACAAGTTCTAAGGAAGAAGTATCTTTGTTCTAAAACCTTGGTCGGTTGAAGTCAAACTAGGTGACTCTCATTTCTGGTAGGGGTTGATGGAGATTAATATATTTTTTCTGACCTTCTGCTATCGAGTTATGTTGGGTGATTGGGAAAACACGAGATTCTGGGAAGATTATTGGCTCCTCTCTCTCTCTCTCTCTCTCTCTCAGAAATTTTCCCTAGACTATTTTTAATATTAAAGATATTATGTCCTACAAATATCTTATCGGAATATCTAGCCGCTAGACTCAAATTTAACTCATTAAAGCCTACTACAAACTACAACGCTATGCCCTCCCTCACCATACTTATGAGGTGAACACATGGGAACAAGAGGGTGTTTTAAAACAAGTCCTCTCCTTCGTCTATTCTAGCTCCTACCATCAGGAGTATAGTATTGCAACAAATTGTCGGGACATTTTTAAAATAAGTATATTTCCAATTTCTTCGCAACAAAAACCACCATCAATTTTAACAAAATAAAAAACAATTAATCCAAAAAACCATGTGTTATATAAGTTAAAAAGTGGGTAAGCAGCAATTTTGTTGCTGCAGGGTCATTTGCAAAAAAAGAAAAAACACCAACTATTTCAACAAAAATAATATAAGCTTACAACAAAAATATCCATGTGTTTGCAACATTTTGGTAAACATCATCGGAAAATAGGAGAAACTCACACTTGTAGTGACGCCCAGAAAACTGTACAACATATCGCGTGTGCTTTCTCAATAGTCATACGAGTTTGTTATAATTAGAAAGCACGTATGCAACATAAAAAATATCGGGAAAATATACAAATTGTAGAAAACACCCAAAAAAATTGCAACAACTCACGTGTATTTTCACAACAAAAAGTCGTGTTGACTTTGTTACAAATTCAGAATATGTAGGCAACATTAAAAAAAAAAACTTAGCAAGCAGGTAGCACTAGGCTATACTGAGCTGCTGGGCGCCGTTCACGTTAAAAACTGGGGCAGAAAATATATTTGCCACTTATTGGGCCGAATATACTGAATATACGTGAGACAGAGGCCCAAAACTCTGCTACGCATGTGTAACACGCCCGACTTATGTTTGTCTCGCATAGGTCGGCTTAATACAAGCGTTTTCCCTCACATAAGGCTGAGCGTGCCAAGCCACTATCAAGTACAGAAATTTTGGTTTAATCTCTATGATCTGGGTGTAGCTAACTCAGTGGCAGACGCAGGAAAAAATTGATGAGTGGACACACTAAAAAAAAAGTCTCATAATGATTAAAATTGCCAACCATATAAACATCAAACTGATTCATGTCATTCTAGATCAACACATAAGTTTCAAATGTACATGATCCAAATGCAAAATAGTTCAAACACGTGAACAAAGTCTTACATGACAAAACATAGCATAAATAGAAAATTACATCACTATGATTTGGTAACTCTACGCTCTCGCATTCCCATGAAAGTTGCAACTATGTCATCTTCACTTACTTTCAAGAACACATCTCGCTCAACAAATGTCACTAAGCAATGGTTCAAGAGAGCATCACCCATGCTATTTCTCACCTTATTCTTCAGTAGAGCCATTGAAGAAAACACTCTTTCAACATTCGCCGTCGCCACGGTAAGATCAATATCAATTTGAGAAGTAAGTAGACCAAATCATAAACAAGATGCTTTTTGGTTTCAACAAGCATGGTAGAGAGCTCACCAAGATGATTTACACATTTGAACCTATCATCTTTTCTCATATCCTCAATAAAGGTTTCAAGTTGGAACTCAAGTCTTATCAACTCTACACTTGATATGTCATCGGGGTAGAATTGGGCAAGTCGCATTACCTTTTGTGCATCATAAGAAGCAAATGAATTCAATGGGTTCAAAGCCGACATGCAAATAAGCAACTCCGTATTAACCTCATCAAACCGGTTGTCAAGCTCTTGAATAATTTGATCAACAACACCAAGATATACTTCTCTTCTATAACGATCATCATTTGTTTGTTTTTCATAATACCGATGTGATCTTCCATGAGCCACATATTGATCATCCGGTGAAGGAATTTCAATGCCATGTTTGTTGCAAAACAATGTCACCCTTGCAAGAAATACTTCCCATCCATGAGACCTCATACGACGAAGTTTATCCTTTGCCAATGCAACAAGAGTCATTGCATTAACAATATCTTGGTCCTTCTTTTGCAAAGACTTGGACAAATCATTTGTATAACCAAGAATAACAACCATCAAGTGAAGATTGAAAACAAAGTCAAATGATTCAAAGGCTTGGGCCACTCCACGTATTCTTGTCCACTCACCCTTTTGTGAAGGATCTTTTCCAATCCTCACAAGTACTTCAACAATTATGGGGTACATATCAAGAATATGACAAATGGTTTTGAAATGAGAACCCCATCGAGTATCACCGGGTCTTGATAAACCCATTTCTTGATTCAATCCACTTCCACTTTCAATTTCACCCAATTCAAGTGCTTCCAAAACCATTTGAGCTCTAACATCTCGAAGCATATCATGGCGCTTGCAAGAAACTCCAATAATATTGAACAAGTAAGAAACATGATCAAAAAACCACACACATGTTTCATTTTCCTTTGCTACGGCAATAAGAACCAATTGAAGTTGATGTGCAAAGCAATGGATATAATAACCACATGGTGACTCTTTCATGATCAATGTTTTCAACTCCTTAATCTCCCCTTTCATGTTGCTAGCTCCATCATATCCTTGCCCACGAATTTGAGTGGGAGTCAATTGATGATCTTTTAGCAAGGATATAATTGCAACCTTGAGTGACAATGAAGTAGTATCGGAAACATGAACCACTCCAAGAAACCTCTCACATACTCTTCCAAATTTATCAACATAGCGCAAGCAAAGAGCAAGTTGTTCTTTGTGAGACATATCACTAGACTCATCGGCTAGAATTGCAAAGTGGTCACCACCAACATCTTCAATAATGAGTTTAGTAGTTTCCGCCGCACAACATTCAATAATATCATGTTGTATCCTAGGACTATTCAAGATGCAATTTCCGGGAGCATTGTTCAAAACAACCTTATTAACCTCTTCATTGCTTTGAGCAAGCCATTTTAGAAGTTCAATAAAGTTCCCCCTATTGCTTGATTCTTCACTCTCATCATGTCCACGGAATGCCAATCCTTGATTCAAAAGATACCTCAAGCATCGAAGGGAATAGCTTAGCCTAGTCTTGTAAAGAAGTAGATCCTTGCTAGACACCTTCACAATAACATTATCAATTTTGGTGTTGGGTGTGACAAATAAGCTATACTTCTCTTCAGCTTGGTTGTGAATGCTACGAACACCACCCACATGTTTCTTGAATGCTTCGGGTCTTTTCAAATCTCTAAAACCATCTTTAACAAATGCATCACCTCTAGGCCCCCATTAGATCTCCCTTTGAACAAATAACAAACAAAGCAAAACGCGGCATCCTTTCCAATACTATATTCTAGCCAATGGAAGTTTGTGAACCAAAGAGAGCTGAAGTGTCGGTTTTTGCCCTGTATTTTTCTTGTTGGGAGATCATGTTCAAATGGTTGGCATGGACCTTTTCCGATATATGCTCTCCGAATATGATCTTGATCATTAACATTGAAACTTGAAATGTGAATCCTTTCTCCAGGATCATATGGAAGAGATTGTGCATCATATGGTTGTTGGGGTGATGCCGTGATGGTGGATGGGGTGTTGCATCTTCACCTTCAATTTCACTCTCAACATCGGATTGGACCGGAGGTGTAGAATCAACATATGGCACCATTATCCCATTGTTTTCAGTTGGTTCATCATCTACCACCAACGGTGGGGAAGAAGGCACAATCTTCTTGGCTTCATGTTTCTCGAAAAGCGACGCAATATGGCTATTCCTCTTCATAATAATTCTACAATTACAATTAGAAACTATAAGCAATTAGACAATTGGGTGACATACTGACATCTATAAATAAAATTCACCAATTATAGACAATACCAAACAACAAAATAATTTACAGATGCAACACCAATAGTCCAATACGATTTTGAGTTTAGACAGTCACACAAAATAGGGCATATGTTACTTGGTAATGGAGTAATGGACTAGTTACTGATGGTGGCAAACAAAATACCTACACGCTGTAGCTCTCTGCGCCTCACCGGCGAGGCGGCGAACGGCGGTCGCCGGTCGGCGGAGGCAGTGGCGGAGCCACGGAGAGGAAGGCAGCGGCAGTGCGGACTCCGGCTGCACGTTCGGTTAATATGGTTAATTCGGTTCGGTTTATACGGTTATACGGTAAATACGGTTTTCATACTTCGGTAAATTCGGTTTTGTACAAAAATACGGTTCGGTTTCGGTAATAACCATTTAACTTCGGTTCGGTTTCGGTAATAACCAAACTAACCAAAGTTGACGCGAATTTTGAATAACACATAAATTTTATGGCCATATATTTCAATTTTATCAATTATATGCAAGATTGGATGTGTTTCACGAGTGGGAAACAAAAATATATACAGAAAATAGGCCAAAATGACAATTTGGGCACTTGAACTCACAACCTGTGAGTTAAAAATAGGACAACCAACGCTCAGACCAGTGGGCTGCACCACATTTCATGTACGTTATACATCCCAGGACCTATATAGACTATATTGCAAAGTTGGGCTGGACCTTAAACGCATTATTTTGTACTAGACTGTGCTGTTCGGTTAATTCGGTTAAACCACTGGTTTTTCGGTTTAAAACCGAATTAACCACTGTCCTTTCGGTTAGGCATTTTGCTAACCATAACCTAACCACTAATAAGGATGGCAATTTTATCCATGGAGCCGGGTATCCATGGATATCCGACCCGATGGATGAGGGTTTGGAGGGCAGTTTTTGTCCATGGATTTCATGTGGCGGATACCCGCTAACTCATGGGTTGGGCACGGGCAAAGATTTTTCTCCACGGATATCCAATGGATACCCGACTGACTTGTGGGACCCACATGCCAGTGAGTTATGTATTTTTTCCCCACGACCATCTCTTAATATTCTTGAAGCCCAACTCACCCAATGACCCAAATTCACGTAATTACTAATTAATGCTAACTTGTAATAAGAAGTATTGGCTATTTTCGTGAGATTGAGATGAGATTATGTATTTTATGGTGTGATTTGTTTGAGATTCTACATATTTTAAGTACTTTGTGGTTGAAATATTGTTGATTTAATACTCCGATGCATTACTCGTGGATATCCATGGATATCCGGATATCCGGTGGGTTTGGATATTAGGCGACATCCATGCCCATGGATACTTTCGTGGGTGGGCAATAGTGATGCTGATGGATTTGGATTTGGATCTGGTTTTGGTATATCCGCCCGAACCCGCCCCGTTGCCATCCTTAACCACTAACCATGGAAAACCGGAATTTCGGTTGCGGTTAGGTTTTTTTGGTTCGGTTTTCGGTTTTCGGTTCGGTTATGCACAGCCGGAGTGCGGACGGCGGGCAAGCCGGTGGGGGGGATCTGGGCCGGGGCGGGGGGAGGCCAGGAGGGGGTGGGTGGGAGCGGAGCCGGAGGTCGGAGGGGCGGCGTCACGGCGAGCTAAGTTTTCCCCATCGCGTCTGGAGCAGGGAGAATGGGAGATGCTCTCGGTCAGCTGCTTGGCTCGCACGAGCACGTCCTTGTCCTTCCTCTGCTCCTCTGCTCTCTCTAGGCCCATGAGATAGAAACGAGGCCCAAATTATTAGGGGTACATAATTTTTTTTTCAGATTTCTGGGTGGGCCGCGGCCCCACCGGCCCGCCCCCTGCGTCCGCCCTGCTAACTAGCTTTCGTTGCTCAGCACATAAAATTTAGCTAACGACGGACTAATTTGTGGATACAACTAATTCCCAGATCCCATGCATGTAATGACATTAACAAATTAGAAGCACATCTGAAAGTGAAAAATGGCTTGTAGACTTGATCGTACGTCTTATATGCAGGCAGTTTTCAATGTTGACTTCATATTTATGAGACTGTCAAAATTAGACACACTAGGCTATGTTTTGATAAATCTTTTGTTTGGCATTTATTGTTACCAGGAACTAATTTGGTACTTGCTACTCCCTCCGGTACACCCTCCGGAACAGTTTATAAGACATGTCGTAACTTTAATACAAATACAGAGTACACCCGCTGGTACAACTTATAAGACATGCACGTAGTTTAAGAAAAAAATATCATTAATTTGGTCAATAAAATCTGAATTATATGTCACAAAAATTATAACATTGTATTTTTTCTTAAACGACATGCTTGGCTTATAAACTGAGAGTATATCAACTTTTTAAATCATCAGATGGTAACTTTGAAGTCAAGTTAAAAAAAAAAAAATAGGAACATGCATGAGGTCTGATTTCAACGACCTCGCCGAGACAAATTCAACGGTGAAGATGGATCTTAAATCGAGCTAATGTTTCTAAAGTTTCAACGATGTTGTTTGCCAGTACGTACCATGTATGCATACATACGTCGCGCTAGACGCTAGGTCGCTAGGAGGCCACCGCCCACCGCACGCCTTCGCGCTACCGGCTAAAAGGAACTTCGATCCATCTCACATACGGCCTATTTATCCATGATATCCGAAGCTACAAGTTTAGAGCAGTTTATGCATTGTGGACCCAAAAATGGTACACTCTCCGATCCATATTAGTGGGCATATGTATCTAGTTAAGTATTTAGACTAGATACATGTGTATCTAGACAAAGTTGTGCCCACTAATATGGATCGGAGGGAGTACGTCCAATTAACTTCGTCACATGCCCATCGAGCAACCGCTCGATCACGTCTCCGTTACGCTTCAAGCGTGGCACTATAAATACATGCATGCGCTAGCTGCATTCTTCAGTCCTCTCACCTTCAGTTGTCTTCAACAGTACTCGACCATGGCGCCCAAGCATCTCTCCGCCGTCCTCCTCGGTGCCGTCTGTGCCTTCATCCTGGCTCTCGCCGTGCCAATGGTCGCCGGCGACCCGACATGATGCAGGACTACTGCGTCGCCGACTACAGGTACCTCAAAGGCCGTAAGTCTCACGATCTTCCTAATTAACCATACTCGATCCTCTCCTGATTCCTACCTGTATGAACAGAGAATTAATGCATGTATGCATGTTATGCAGCACTGCGGCTGAACGGCATCCCGTGCAAGAGGCCGGAGAACGTGACGGAGAACGACTTCTTCTCCGACGCGCTGGCTGCCCGGTGGGTTCTGCCGTCACGGCGGCGAACATGGAGAACTTCCCAGGGCTCAACACGATGGGCATGTCCATGTCCCGCGTCGACTACGCGCCCTGGGACGTCAACCCGCCGCACACCCACCCCGCGCCACCGAGCTCATCTTCGTGCTCAAGGGATCACTCTCCGTCGGCTTCGTCGCCACCTCCGGCAGGCTTTTCGAGCGCGTCGTCCGCAGGGGCGAGCTCTTCGTCGTCCCACGCGGCCTCCTCCACTTCCAGCGCAACAACCGCGACAGGCCTGCGGTGACCATCTCCGCGTTCAACAGCCAGCTTCCCGGCACGCAGACCGTCGCCGTGGCGCTGCTCGGGGCCTCGCCGCCGTTGCCCACCGACGTGCTGGCCAGCGCGCTTCTGGTCGACGGCCCCACCGTGGAGGCCATGAAGTCCACCTTCCAGCTCAAGTACTAGGCTTTGCGCCATGATGCACCAATAAATGACGAGAGAGAGCGGTTTGAGTTCATGCATGGGAGTGAGAGTGCACTTTCCCTTTGACGTACATCTGTGTATCTATGGTTGCTTTGTTCGGTTCGTTTGTGTGGTTGCATGTTTCGTTAAGGGCCTCGTCAGTTTCAGTGTCCGTTTTCCTTCATGAAAACGTCCTGCTGATTTGTGTGTTTCCATTAATATTAATGAATGCATTTCCCCGATTACATGAAATTCAGTGATGGTACGAACCAGATATTTTCCGTGTGCCCGCCTGTCGTCGATCGATTATTTGCTGTACTTGCATGTGATTTTACTTTGCCGTCGTGCAGCGTCGATTCCCTGCTAAATGATGTACCGGCGCCAAGTACTAGCAGCACTGCAGCAGAGCGTACAGGTTGGCCGGAAGGTCGCTAGCTGGTCGAATTTAAGGTGGAAAGATTCGTCCTCGACGTGTGTTTTCACAGTGCGGCAGTGAAAATATGACCATGAGATGCCAAATTGTCATCTGCAGTCGGTGCATGAGATGGACGTCCACACCATCACCATGACGAGCCTAAGATAAATGCAACACCAAGAAAGAAGCTGCAAACAGTTCTTATGCAAAAAAAATATATGAGCATATGTATAGCAAGTTATGCAAAAAAATATGAGCATATGCGTAACAAGGAGATGGTTAAGGACCTCAAAAAATCAAAAAATAGAGGAGAGTGTTGAATGTTGGGACCTTCAAACAGCTCTACCCTGGCTTGAGTTACTTCTTAGTACTACATCGTACATCACAAGCTCAACACAGCTGCATGCCAACGCTGGTTCATTATGGGTATACACACTCTCACAAGTCACATCGAAACTGCGACATGTGAGTTTTGTTTTAGGGGAAGTCTCAAGGATGGGCCATGTAGGCCGATTCTGCGATACGCATTTTTCATCGGATCGGAAATTTCTGCTGGGCAGAGGCCCAAATGTCACAACTGAACGGCCCTCGCTAGCGACCTTCATGTCATATATACATTCGTGGCCCTAGCCCTAGCCCTAGCCCCAGCCACGACCACGATCCATATCAAACGGAGCCCGATCAAGGTTCCCACCGAGCAACAATGGCTGCGCAAGACGCGGAGAACCCCAGTTCAGCTGACGGAAACCCTCAGGACGTGAAGGCTGCGGCGGCAAAGCCCCCCGCGACCCGCATGATTGGGCTACGCGGTCTCCATCCTCGTTTCTTTGTCCTCGTTCTCCTCGTGATCAGCTACGGTACTCCGAGAAGCAATCCGATGCGTGTTGCCGCGGTGATCGTGGGGACTATGGTTTTTTTGGTGGATGGTGTATGGCGGCTCTTTTCCTTCTTGGTTCGTTATATGTTTTTGATCCCTCTCCGTTCCGAGTTAAGTGACATCAGTGATACGTAGTTAACTTTTTTTTAGTAATTTTAGTGCCCTCGATCAGTTAATTCCAAGCGTTTGTTTTTCTTCTAGGCATCTCGCCAACACTTCACTTGTATACAGATCTTATACATGAGAGAGTTGTTTTAGAATTTAAGATGATTTATTAGTCAATAAATCGACATGACGTGCCATGGGTTGCTCTCCCGTGCGGCGCTCATGTGTCGAAAGAACTCACGCGACGGCATGCAATATGGGTGTGTTTGGTTACCTACACCACCCCCTTTCCCTCTTTGTCTGCTAATATGGACACCACATATAATTGTTTTGTATGTTATGTGGAGTTTGACCAAATGGTGCACTGATAATCTCTCCTCGGTGATCTTCAGCGGCATGCAAAGATGCTTGAAATATTGGAATGTTGTCTCACCAGATCTCTTGAATGTGTTGTGAATCACTTTGAATCTATGGCTGCGACCTACGATATGAAGAAACATTGCTACTTGGTTTTCCGCAGAGGTAGAGGTATGTATGATATCATGTAACAATGCCCTCTCCCTAAACGTCTGCACAAGTAACAGTGAAATCTAGCTATGAGTGCCACCCTAAAAGTTGCATAATGACCTAACAGTAGAGTCATGGTAGGTTGGCACCAATGGTGACAAGGATGAGGCGGAGATCTTGGTCCATGCAGCTAACTGAGCCGGAGATCTTGGTCCAGCAGCTGACATGGAGAGGAGGTGTTCCGGTCCAGAGATCCTGGACTGCGCCGCTATCAGTGCCGTCGTCATTCCCATCGTTGGTCCCGAAAAAATAAGTCCTCCGCTGGAGATTTCGCGCCATACCGCATCTTAGATTTTATTCACCTGCAAAAAATGGAAATGTGTCCAATAAGACAATAGATGATTCATCACTCAGACTAGAAAAAATGGAAATGTGTCCAATAAGACAATAGATGATTCATCACTCAGATTCTTGTTTCATGACTAGTAATAATGTCACATGTTAGATCCAAAGTGATGACAACACTGGGAAAATATCCTCCTAAACAGAGTAACAACAACTGCTTGAAGTGAAAAGGCAAATCTGCAAAAAATGCAATTTTGCAGTATCATATAGCATTAAAAGTTCATTACAGTGATGTGCACTACAATTGTGTACATAGAACTAAAATATTAGGCCGGCAAATACATCATTCATATCTGACTGATCATAAACCAGTATTACACATAAACCGCTAGGTTGTGCCAGAAATCTATGTCTTGTATTTCACTTACAGAACCAGAAAGAGTGTTGGTGTCTGTATTCATCTCTGTTCCGGAGTTTTTTTTAGGGAATTGTTCCGGAGCTCTTTGCATGTCGTAGACGCCCAGGAACTGTATGTTGACGCAGCTCCATGCCGGGAACCAGAATCAGTTCACCTGCGTGCAACAAAGATGTGCTTTGAGAAGCAGCTAGATATAGGGGTAGAATAGAAACTGTGAAGATGGCTTCTTAAAAACAAAGCATTGTAAGGGATGGGTACAATATTTGACGTACACAAACATTAAACTATCACTTCTGCTTCCGCACACCCCCTCCCCCGCACCAAAATTACGGAACTACGGGCATGACGGTCAACTAGGAATTATTAAGTCGTCATTAACGAATAATTGAGTCACATTGTAGAAACCCGTAAGGCCCAGTTGAATATGTACGGATCAGTACATGTAATAATCTGTTTCGTACGACATCGTGGCTGCCCCGTCTTTGTCGCTCACATTCATGGTTGCTCCCATCCTCGTCAGCAAATAGCGGTGTCACACCCTCGCGGGTCTTCAATCGGCATTTTAGATAAGCAAACAATAATTATATTGAACATGATTCGACAAAGCTAATACCGACAAGAATAAATGACTTACATCGCCATGACGACAGCCATTTGCATAGTCATATTGGTCTCTATTTGCGACTTTTGATTTACTCCAACGGGTTCGTAGACAACAATGATTTGACCAGAAAGCGGATGCAACTTTTCCTAATAAATGTATTGTAAAAAATAACTTTTAAAACTGTTTGATAAATACTTGCAATGCAAAATTGTATAAATAAATTTACGGTGTACATGTACAAGCGCCAAGTTTCCATTTGGCCATTGATTCATTTTATCTCCTTGTCTCACCTTCATGAACGCTCATTATGCAACACGGTAATGTGAATGCATTCCAATAAAATTTCCGTATTAAAATGAACATCTTCCACTAAGGCATAAAAGGACAAGCTTGGTAGAGTGTGGCGCAATCACTATACCGTGAAGCATTGGAACTACCTTTCGAACAAAGTCTTACAATGCATCAATACTCTTTTGGACAGACTTGTTAAGAGTGTGGCGTAATCACTATACCGAGAAGCATGAGAGCCTTTACTATACTCTTTCAGAGCCTTTACTATCCGCGGTACTGACAGCCAAATCATCAATCAATACATTGTCAGCATTGGACCGGAAAACTGTGGTGGTATAGGTTGTTCGATTTTTCTACTAGTACAGCCGTAACCTTCGAACCAGGATCTTTTAACCAAATAAGCAGTGAACGTAATTTGTTTGTTGTATAATTATACACTTAGATGATATACCTGAGCAGCAACCTTAGTAAGATCTTGATCGTTGGAATTTGCAACATACGATGTGATTATGTATGATAAAGTTTACCATGTTGTGCAATTGTTAGCAAGGTGACGAGAATACACCACTTTTCTACCGAGTAACAAATTTCTGTACACATTCATGTTGTATAAAGCACAAAAGTTGTCTAATTAATTAGGTAACATACATCATTGAGTAGCGCTCAGTACACAGAACAATCTGGGGCAAAAAAAAATCCCCGAGCGCCATACACATAAACCCAGACAGAAGGAAGAGCTAGCACTAGGCATCAATGTTCGACGAAAGAGGTAGGGATAAGCATGAAGTTGCACAGCGCTTAGGGTTACCCAGACGATTCGTGCATATGAACACAGGCAATGGTCCATTGACGTGGGTACGTTTACATCAGCAATACCTCGGGTGACGGTACCTGACGTGGAGAGAATGCAGCTCATCTAGGGCGGGGGTGCGAAGAGAAACCCTTAGTCGTTGTGCAATTTCATGCTTAGCCCTAACTATCATTGATGCCTAGCCCAAGCTCTATGTATGTCAGGTTTTTCGCCCAGGGTTGTTTTATGTATTGAGTGCTAGCAATCATGTATGTTACCTAATCAATTAGACATTTTTTATGTTTTCTAGAGCATGGACGAGTACAAAGAAATTTGTTGCTCAGTTGAAAAGTGGTGCAATCTCGTGAGCATACTAACAACTCCACAATGTGTTACATTTTTTATATAGAATTAAAATATATGTTGCAAATTCCAACAACCAAGATGCCTACGAGGTTGCTCAGGTATCTCATCAAAGCGTATAATCCTACGTCAAAATTTGTGTTAAAAGAGAAGACCAGTGAAGTTTCATCTACTACTAAGGATGTTTCACTACATATTGAGTTAGTATATTGTGGTTTGGATGTTGCGGCTGTACTAGCAGAAGAAGCGAACAATGTAATGGAACATACCATCATAGTTTCTCAATTCCAAAACCTAAAATATAGTGACTGATGATTTGATCGCTAATATTGTAGATGTTGGAGCCACCGACGAAGACTTTGTCCGAAAGGTGGTTTTGGTGCTTCTGGGTTGATTTCTCCACACTCCCCAAGAGTTTCTATGAATTAGTGTAAGACGTTTATCAAATATGTATTTATTGAAACGCATTCACATTGTGGTGTTGCATGGAGAGCGTTAGGAAGATCAGATAAGGAGATAACGTGAATCATTGGCGGTGAGACAAGGAAATAAACTGAATCAATGGTCAAAGGTAAACTTGGAGCTCTTACAGATATACAGCTATTTAACTATATAATTTGCATTGCAAGTACTTCTCAAACAGTTTTGAATGTTATGTTATGCCGTACATTACTGGAAAAAGTGCATCTGGGCTTTCAAGTTGGACATTTAAACAATTAATGTCTATAAACCCACTGATAAAACTCAAATGAATCAATAGATGTGAGATCAATATGACTATTTTAAATGGATGTGGTCGTGACGATGTAACTCATTTATTCTTGTTGGTATGAGTTTCATATTTTCATCATTCATGTTAAAAAAAAATTGTTTGCTTATTTAACATACAGATTTAAGACAATATTTTACGGATGAATATAGGAATATCAGAGGCTCTCCAAAAGAAAATCCGGAAATATAAAGCTTTAGGCAATAGTAAAGTGAGGCATAAAGTTTCAACTATAAATAAAAGGCACCTAAATAAACCCCGCCCATATGATGGACTGCATTAATCGTCTTAGACTCTTAGTAAGGAGATGCTTCTTACTCGAGACAGATGTGCGTGGTGCTCTATTTTTTATCCATGTCATTTTTTTTGCACATGAAATGACTCATTTACTACTTACATGACGTCGCTTAGGGCGCACCACCACCCGTGACCACGGCACCGACAGGGGCGTGCAACCCCTTGCCGCTGACCAGGGACGTGCTGCTCGTGTCGGCCAGCACACACACACTCCCACCCAGGGCATGGCAATGCTCGCCGTCGACGAGGACAGGAGCAACAATGAACGTGAGCGAGAAGGATGGGCCCAACACGATGTATGCATTCGTATGCATACATATTCAATCGGGTCATATGGGTCTTATATATACGACTTAATTATTCGTTAATGATGACTTAATAACTCGTCAATGACCATCTGTGGGGGTGGGGATTGTAGGAAGTGCTAAACTATTAAGTTAGCCTCACTTATTATGCCCTAAATGAATAGCCCAAAATATTACAACCTTTTTGCTGCAGAAATTTATTTTACGTATATTTGCATAATCTTAACACTCTGCTAGTTTTATTTTAATACCATGCCCCTTAGCAGTACATATACGTGGCAGAAATACTATCTGGAGCAAAAGCAATCTGATGGAAAAACAAACCTTGATTGCTGAGCAGCTAGTGACCCCTTCTCGGCATTAGAAACCTGGGCACGAAGTTTCTCAACTTCAGAAGAACTGAAACCAATTTCTTCTCATCTCTTGTCGCTGCTCATAACTCTCTGCATATCCTTTCTTATCGAGCATGATAGTTGGATTCTCGACAGTGGGCCAGTTTTTACTGCTAAGAAGATTTACAGAACATTAGTGGGCATTCATCCGATGCACAAGACAATACTAGATATCTGGAAAACATGCAACATTCCAAGACAAAAATTCTTCATATGGCTATTGCTATACAACAGACTAAACATCAAGGATCTAATGGCACATAAACACTTCTATGTGGAATACAAAGACTGCATTCTATGCGATACTTGTCCAGTAGAAACATTGCTGCACCTGTTTTTCGAGTGCAGTTTTAGTCAAAGCTTTTGGTGGGCACTTGGAATTGAATGGAATGGAGACCTTGAGCTCAAGGACATGATACAAGAGGCCAGACAAAGATATTCACTCCCTTTCTTCATGGAAATATTCATTACAGGCTGCTGGAGCATCTGGGATCAGAGAAATGGATTTATATTCAGAAATAATATGCCTGATGTACAACTTTGTATCCGTTTCTTTAGAAACACTTTTGCTCTTAATTTGCATAGGGCGAGGCCTAGTTTGAGGGAGGGCATGCAAACTTGGCTAGATACCTTATGAACCCCTCATAGGC
Organism: Poa pratensis; assembly: GCA_947311845.1. NCBI lineage: Eukaryota > Viridiplantae > Streptophyta > Magnoliopsida > Poales > Poaceae > Poa > Poa pratensis. The sequence continues at coordinate 40,626,358 of CAMZMU010000062.1, read as the reverse complement.
CTCATATGATGTAATTATGTCCCTATCCTTTTATAAAAGTTTTTGACGCAGTAGGGGTTTTCCCTACTGTTAACGAGTCAAAAAAAAAGCTCGATACCAGATCTGCGAGTCGATTCAAAAGTATGTAAGTGTGCCGAATACAACAAAGTTTTTTAGTAATTCCACTTCCTCTCTGTTACTTCACGGGCATTTAAGATTCAACCGAGTTCACATATCATTTCAGTTTATACTGAATAAACCTATCTTATCTCCACTAGCTTTAAAAGTGACTTAACCCCAGAACAAAAAAGCTGGTTATTCTTCACCCTCGACTTCTAATAGCAGAGCACTTAGCCCCCGGGGTGGTTTGGAGGCAGTTTTGCCAGTGGACAGTGGCATGTCAGCTTCAAAAGATCCAAGCAGAAGTAGCCTCAGGGCCCACATAGGTGTCTGGCGGAGCCAGTGCTCAAGCAATATTCCACTCAAGCTTGTGTGCTTAAGAGAGAGGGGATACGGAAATTTTCGTAGTGAGGCATTTTTAGCGGAGATGTAGGCTCATATAACCGTGGCAAAAACACCTTCAATATTTAACTTCTACACAAGTTTGGGGGTTGCGATCCAACATAAACATCATTTCAAATTGTCAGGTATTGCCCCCTTTTTCTTGAGAGTTTCAAGGGTGATGATGACAAAGAAAAGAGGCCAAGAGCCGTGACCCGGTTAGTTTACATACCTTCTCTATCATGAAGAAAACTTGGTGAAGATGCCCAAGGAGATTTCATTTCTTTGTTTTCCTGCAAGCAACAATTATAACAATAATTATCAAATAAACTAACAAGGTCTAGACTGATTACGACACGTACAAAAGATACCACAGGTACGAAATATATATAATTAACATAGAAACTAACAAGGTGTAGACAGATTATGATGCATATAAAAGATTACCACACATAAGAAACATATAATTCTCGTTCTTAACTGCTTATACATATTATTCCCTGTCCAGAGACCAGAGCAATCACCAGGAGGTAAGATGATGAAATATTGTACTTTCATTTGGTGATATATCAATTTTCCTTCAGTGCCAAGTACAAATCTTGTGAGGAAATCATTATGGTGTAATAATCATTGTTGCTACTGAAAGGATGCATTTGACTTCACTAAGCGGTGCCAAGATGTGATCCATGATTTGGGGAAATATGGTCTCAATGGTGGCACAAATAAACCGTATAATCTCATGAGCTTTATGCCATAAGCAATCATGCAATTGCAGGTTTGTATCTTGATTATTCAAACTCAACACTATGTCAAATATGTCAACGTTTGATATTAAAAGGCACTTAACTGGATACAAAATTCACATAAACAAGATCACTGCCAATTTTGCTTTTACGTGTCAAATTGTTTCCATGAAACTGACAAAACCAACCTTCCTTGAACATTACACAATGTGATCTGATATATAAGACAAAACAGAAACCAAATGCATCACAAGTCGCTAGCCCATCATCAATGCCCTACTGCATGTGATCAGGCCAAGCTACATGACAGGATTGTATTCACATAAAGCAACTTCATACTAACCTATGAGTTATGACTGTTACATATTATTCCCTGTCCAGAGACCAGAGCAATCACCAGGAGGTAAGATGATGAAATATTGTTCCTTCATTTGGTGATATATCAATTTTCCTTCAGTGCCAAGTACAAATCTTGTGAGGAAATCATTATGGTGTAATAATCATTGTTGCTACTGAAAGGATGCATTTGACTTCACTAAGCGGTGCCAAGATGTGATCCATGATTTGGGGAAATATGGTCTCAATGGTGGCACAAATAAACCGTATAATCTCATGAGCTTTATGCCATAAGCAATCTTGCAATTGCAGGTTTGTATCTTGATTATTCAAACTCGACACTATGTCAAATATGTCAACGTTTGATATGAAAAGGCACTTAACTGGATACAAAATTCACATAAACAAGATCACTGCCAATTTTGCTTTTACGTGTCAAATTGTTTCCATGAAACTGACAAAACCAACCTTCCTTGAACATTACACAATGTGATCTGATATATAAGATAAAACAGAAACCAAATGCATCACAAGTCGCTAGCCCATCATCAATGCCCTACTGCATGTGATCAGGCCAAGCTACATGACAGGATTGTATTCACATAAAGCAACTTCATACTAACCTATGAGTTATGACTGTTACCAATTCACACAAAACCGTTAAACAGTCACATTCACCTCAGATAAAGCACTCCCTGCCTCCATTACCAATACAGAATTTCAGTATTCAACATATGTAGAGACTATTGTGATACTTATAACATATGCCTACCTCCAACAAAGCATCCCACGCAGATGTTAGACTGCAGTGCACACGATACTGAGTTTTCAAGTCTCAGCCCACGGTGAACCTGGAACAGCAATCAACCCAGATATAAAAACATTGTTAGTTAGTAGTGAGCAATCGTCACAAAAAAGCATTTACAACAATCAACAACTCATATTTCACCTTTCGAAAAGATGCATGCTCATTGCTTCGCATCTTCAGCAACCATGTCATATATCCAAAGCAATGCAATGTGTGATTGCTGACCCCCTCGGCATGTCTGTGAACAGAACAGTGTCCCTGGATATTACCTTCCCAGTTAACCGCCCCTCTTCGGCCCTCATCACCTCAATGGTAGCCCATTCAATCACCACCATGCCCTTCACCTTGCCTTCTTCATTACTAGATTTCCCTTCACACTTCCCTTCCCAAACAAGGTAGAGCAGACCGCCGACGTTGGCGAGAGTGGCACCACATAGGAACCTCGGCAGCTCCTTCTCCAACCCTTCCACCGTGTTCCAGGCATCAGTGTCCGGGTCATAGCCCTTGACCTGCCCCATGTAATCGTAGGAGTAGAGGATCCCACCGACAACGGCAGCACGGCCCTTCCACCCCATGTCAAGGACCGGAGAAACCGGCGCCCACGCCTCGCCAGATGTTGCCGCCGGATTGTATAACAAGCCGCCACGGTCGGCCACCGCAAGGACCTTCCCGGCGAGCGAGACGCAACCGTGCATCCACTTCTCCCGGAGGTGGTCCGGGCTGGGGACCGGGGCCCACTTGGCGCACGGGGAAGCGAGGTCGAGAACCTCCGCCCAGAAGGGAGACGACGGAACACAGCCCCCGGCGACGAACAGCACGTCTGGAAGGACCGCGGCGGCGGCGAACTCCCGGGGAGACGAGAGGCGCGGCCCGATGGACCAGGATCTGGTGCGAGTGTCGAGGATTTGCACAGACGGAACGGGGATCCCGCCTACGGATCCGCCGACGAGGAAGAGCCGGTGCCCGGCGGCGGCGACCGCCGAGGAGGAAGAGACGGGATCGGAGGGGAGGGAAGGGGCAGAGGGGGCCATCCGGGGTGCGGGAGCAGCAGGAAGAAGCGAGGGGACGCGGAGTAGGGTGGCCGAACTGAGATGATGATGTGGGGTCGGCGCGGCGGAGGCGGCGCCGGGCGGCGAGGAGGGGCTCTGGGTGTCGGCACAGGAGGGAGTGCAGAGCGCGGGAGACGGGGGCGAAGGAAGGGTGCGCTGCGCGCGGAAGGAGCGCGATGCAGTGGAGGGCCAGGTCGTCGGGCAGAACAGGTATGAGGCTTCCGCGGATGGCCTCCGTCGGCTCAGGCGAACAGGCGGATGCGCCGGACATGGCTCGCCGCCGTCGTCGTCGGTGCAGGTGCGGGGCTGGGATGAATGGGGGGATGGACGTCTGTGCACGAGGGCGACTGGTTGACGATTGAGCTTCGCCATTTCCTTCCTCCAGACTCCCAGCTCAATAAGACCATATGGGCTTTGGGCTTCATGGACTAAACATGGGCTACCCAGAATGGACTTTCTACACCGGGTGCATCCGATTCTTCTGCATGCTTCCTGTGGAAAAACCGATCACTAACCTCGTTTTGTTTTTCCTAAGTCTAACCTCGAAAGTTTTCGACATCCGCATGAATTTATGTCCCTGCGAACAAAAATACCCTTGTGAACTCAATAGTCTAAGTTATCACCCCTTTAGGTGAGGGTGGTACAATAAAAAAAATCGAGAATAGTGACGGTCTTATGCGGTTTTTCCAACAGGATGCATTCGAAAAAACAGTATACAAAACATGAAACTAGAGACAACGATTCTGACGTACATTTATATAAATTTTGGTTTTATCAAGGATCCTTGTTCGTATTATTTAGTGTCGCAGAAATAATTTTTTTTTTGAATTTTCCATACTTGTATTCATACTAGAGGATCAAATACAAGGTCGGATACAAGCAAAGAAAAAGAAGTATACGAAGGACGGCACCGCAGCGCCACGCCGTCTTCACCACGAGCAGCTCCAGCGCGCGCGACCTCCACCGCCGGAGGCGAGGAAGGAAGCAGACGCCTGGAGCCCTCTCCACGGAGCGGAAGAGCTTCTTGCCACCGCAGTGGCTTTGACGAACCACAAGAGCCGCCAGCTCCGACGAGCTGGAACTTGAATCGATGAACGCCCAGAGGTCGGGGCCGCACCCCGAGCACCTCCCGCCCTAGATCCATGGCCGGCGCCACAGATCTTCCCCCAGCACCCCACACTCCACCGCCGCAGTCGCCTCGCACCTTCTCCACCACCGGCCTTGCATCCACTCGACACCGGGCTGCCGCCGAAGCCGGAGAAACACGCAGCAGCTCGGGGACGAAACCTGCAGCTCGAGGGCGCCGTCGTCGACGTCGCCGCGGAGGGGGAGCCGCAGATCTCCAAAACGGCAGCGCCGGCTTCCCCACCGCAGCCGCGCCGCCCGAACACCTTCTATCTACACGCCGGAGCGCGGATCCGGAGATCCCCCACCCTCCCGCCGCCGGAGCGGCAGGCGGAGGGTGAGGAATCCACCGGATGCGCCGGCGGCCGCCGGTCGCCTCGAAGTCGCCTCCCAAGCTCCTCTGTGCACTGTAGAAAGAGATGAGGTTCCAAAAAGAGTGAGGATTTACAGTGGGTGAAAAAACAATAAAATCAGATTGTTTGCAACGAAATACACATTTAAATGCATCCCGGGACAAGTAGCGTTTATTTTCCAGTGTTCATGATTCCACTTCCATCGACCTCTACATTAGTAAGAAAACATGGGATCTATGTTAATGTGCAGTTTTATACTATACTTGGTTGAGTTGAGGTGTTCATAGTGGCGATGCCTCGATGAGGAATTAAAAAAGTGCCGACTCTATTTCCATCATGGAGTGGTCGTTGTCTCATGACTCAATGTCTTTTGATCCCATGAATTTTCTGTATGACGATTAAACCCTAACTTGGGGGTAGTCACGATGAAGATGTCAGATGTGTTTTATTAGGGTTCTTATGTTCAATGGTTTCGGTCTTCTTCACGAACATGAACATGACGAAATAATTGTTTGATAAAAACATGCCATTGAAAGGTGCATCTCTTGTCAGAATATGTTTAACAATCTTAAGTTCTCGTCTATTCTGCTGGACAACTTAGCCTGCCTTTTGAATGCTCGAGATTCATCCACCTTGTTTAGGTTTTATATTCTGATATTTCTTCACTCGAGTCATGGTGAAATGTCAAGGTACTGAACATGAAACCAGATATCGTTGCTTTCAAATAACCTTGATATAAAATTTTACATTTGTCATGTATCTTTGTCAGTGATGTATTGTCTTCCTTCATTCAAGCTGATGTACTTTGTATTATTTATCAATAAAGTCAATCCCTTTGTAAGAGCATGAGCAAATGCACATTTACAAGTTGTGAAAAATATATGAATTATTAGATTCAGTACATATCCAAACACTTTGGAGTACAACAAAATTTTACACTTTTGTGCTCCAGTCCACACACACATTAAACTAAAGAAAAGAGGGAAGGTGTACAACACATATATCATAAGCGTACACAGCTTTTCTTTTCAACACGCAAAAGGGTATAAAACCCACACGGTACCGGGTGCACCCACGTATTTTCCAGCGATAAAAATCCTTAAAAACAAATTTGCAGAGCAAGATTGAACCGAATTGAAAGCAAATACGTCCCAGAAACCATTATTCTCCTCTCACTTGCTCGGTATTCTTCGTCAATACACACATTTTCGCACGTCACCCGAGCAGAAAAACAAATTACACGGAGATGAGGGGACCTCAGCCAATGAGATCCCGAGCTGGAAATCCAAACCTGGAAGAGCGCAGCCACATGGCTGCTCCGAGGATAAGCTTATCCCGCAACGGCGCGACGAGAGCTCCCCACGTCGGACTGCCGCGCCGACCTGGCACGCCGCGATCTTCCCTCCGCGTCCACCCGCCCTACTTTAACCTTCTCCGAGCCAACCATCCCGTCCCCCACACACCTCACGCCAGCCAAGAAGACGCCCGCCACCACGCACCCACGTACGCGCGCAATGGCCACCGCGTCCTTGTCCGCCGTCGCGGCGCCCCTGTCCGTCGCCGGGCTCAAGAAACCGACGTCGTTCCGGCCCCTGCCGGTGCTCAAGGCGGGAAGCAGGCCCGCGGCGAGGATGACGGCCGTCAGGGCGTCGTCGGCGTCCGTGCAGGAGAAGCTGACGGCCGGGCTCACCGCGGCGGCCGTGGCGGCCGCGTTCGTGCTGCCCGAGGTCGCGGAGGCCGCCTCCCCTGGGCTCTCCCCGTCGCTCAAGAACTTCCTGCTCAGCATCGTGTCCGGCGGGGTCGTCTTCGCGGGCATCGCCGGAGCCGTCGTCGCCGTCTCCAACTTCGACCCCGTCAAGAGGACCTGATCGTATGCACCTCGCTTAATTTGTATCGCGACAATCTCTTGCCGTGTTTATTCGGAGACACTGTACGTAGAAGAGATCCATGCCAATGGAGTTCTGTTAAATGGTTGTGTATACTCTGTGCTCGTTTCCTTAAATCTGATGCGTGCATGTTGTTAAGTATCCATTTTATAGTACTTGAAATGTTTATTCCTCAAGCTACCAATCAACACAATAATTCAGCTTTTATCAAAGAAATCTAAGAGTCCAACATTTTGTTCTTATCTCAGTGGAATAACATTCTCGTTGCCATCCCACCTAGGGAGGATAAGAGCATCTCTAACCTTAAAACAGGTAAACCCTTACAAGACCAGCAGCTTTACGGGCTGGGGCCGTTTTTTGGGCCATAACAGCGCCCGTAAAGACGCCCCACCCCGTAAACCGTTTAAGGGGGCCCGTGAATCCATGCCGCCAGCCCTCATATATGATGTTCGTGAGGGTATTTGCAGTTCCGAAACCTTTTCTCCCCACCGCCGTTGACGAGCGATTCGCCGAGCTCTCCGCCGCCTACGACGAGCGATTCACAGGCCCCAGCTGCAGATCCGGCACCGCCGAGCTCCGATGGCGCCAAAGAGGGAACCCGTCGAGCTCCCGGGCGACGACAAGTTCGGCGGCGACTACTCCGATGCTGGCCGGGCGATGGTCGTCTGGAGCGGCGGCGCACGAAAGCGAAGCGCCCACAAGTGGATCAAGAAGAACTTGCTGGCGTCGCTCTTCGTCCGCGAGGTCGAGAAGTTTGACCGGATCAGGTGGGAACGCGAGCTGGTCTGACGCCGCCGCGAGCAGCTCCTCCGCCGGAGGACTACGACGCCGCATCCTTCGGCACCTCCCTCGCGCCGGAGGGTTTCGTCCCCGACGAGGAGCTCGAGCGCACCGTGGCGGTGACGATTCTGCGGTCCAAGTGGGAGGCGGAGGAGCGCGCCGCCCAGCTCGACCGCGACAGCGAGATCGACGACATCTTCCTGCACCAGGGCCTCGAGTAGGACCGCGCCGCCGCGAAGAAGAAGTTGGAGTGGCAGAAGGACGCGACGATGGTCATCGACCTCGTCTCCTCCGACGAGGAGTGAATCTCCTCCGCCGCTGCATCGCCGCCGCGCCCGTGGCTCCGGTGAGCCGTATTTTGCCTTCTAGGGTTAGGGCGGCGGCGATTTTTAGTTAGATGATATTTAATTAAGTGTCCAATGTAGTATTTTGTGTAAAATGCCGCCGAGCATTGATCTGTAGCGAAAAACATCGAAAATTACTCGTCGTTTGTTCCCGCCAAATCAAAAATCTATGAATTTGCGGTTCGGTTTGCGGTTTCTGTTCTGCGTGGCGTGCTTTGGACCTCAGAAACACCAAGAACGCGAACCGTAAATCTGTTTTAAGGTTCCGCGGTTTAAGATTTCTGCTAGAGATGCTCTAAGCACAGACGTAGACAACAATTGCCGAGACTACACGGCTTGTTCGCTTAATCCAACGAACAATTGCCCAGTGTATTGGAGGGGATCTGGAGAGATTTTTAGTTGTATCTGATTTAATGCCACTCAATCCTTGATACCATGTCAATCCCTTGCAAATCGAACAAGGCATTACATTGTACGACGCTTGACGGATAACACCGTGCCCGACCGATTTGCTTAGAGAGATGCTTGTGGGCGTTCATGCCTCCCTCTAAGAATAATTCTAATAATACTAAACCAAAACAACCTCATCCAAAAACTAAAATAAAGGCGGGGTCACCATTGGTTGTTTGTCACGATAGATGGTGTCAGAGATATTTCGTAGTACTTTTTTGTACTGATATTTTGACAAGTAAGCGATGATAAAGCTTATCAAGGTGCAGCATGTTCGAACGGGTTTAATCCTGTAGATCAACGTCTTCCAACTATAAATTGGTAAACCATATGTCTTGCGATCATTGGTAGGATAATTTGTAGATTAATCGGGGTACCCCTTAGGACAAGACCCAATTCAAATCGCACAAGTTCACAACCCTTTTCTTCGAGGAGAGCCACCAAGTAAAATCTGATCAAGCTTGTGTAGATCTCCACCGGCTTTGCCACATCTCTGTTGTATTACTTGAGTTATTTAAAAAGGGAAAAGGAAAATCATGATTTGGGGATTTTACCCATCACGATCCCTTGAACCCGGGTATATTGTTGTATCTCCTCTCAAGAGTTCCCGTGCAGTCCCCTCGTTGCCTCGCCTAACACCCCATAGGGTATACATTCGGTTGCAAGACTAACATGTAACGGATCGTTGACATCTCCTCACTAACAGAGTGCCAAGACGATGCAGCAAATATGCACAAAGCATCTCGCACCGGTGTAAATCTGCTTCCCCGCCACCAGGCGCATTAAGAAGATGAGGGATTGTTTTGGTCTAGTATTGTTTATTACATCCAGAACAATAAAACTAGGGGGATCATAGTCCCTGAAAAAAAAGTAGAATTTGAATCAAAAGCAACTCTAGCTAACTTGTGCGCCCCCTTGTTTGCCTCCCGGGGGGCAATGATGAACTTCAATCGATCCAATCCTGAGAGATATTTTTTTTTATATATAATCATGTGAGATCTTAAGAAACTGTGTATTTTTTTGATAAATAGAACCTGTGTTTTTTAGAAGAATAGAACCTGTGTAAATGCAACTCTGTCTTGCAACCGTATTATACATCGTTCGCAGGCCTAATCCTAACCGGACCAGAAGGTCAAGTCCAGCCCAACTCTACCACGATTCGACTCCAGCCCGCTCCCGTTACGCCTACACTGGTAAAGCGGGACCCGTGTACATACATAGCGGATTAGCGGTGCGGACCGACCAAAGCCGCTGGAAGGAGGTTAAATCGTCAGCCGTAAACCCTATCTTCTTCCACTCCCTTCGTCCTCGGCGACGGCGTGCGCGCAGACCCAAACCTCCGCCGTTCCTCCGGTACGATCTCCCCTCTGTCCTCTCCTCGCGCCTATTGCTCTGTTCTCAAGGCGAATCTGGTAGCGTTTATTCGGGCGGCACGTTCTGCTTATCTAGGGTTGGTAGTACGGCGTGCGGATCTGTAGGTGCGGCTCTCGCGCTCTGATTCCCCTTCAAGTTCTCGGTGTTAGGGCTCGTGGCTCGTGGGTACGCCACAGCTAAAGGCGGGTGCTCTTACGGCCCCTGGGGATTAAATTCCAGGCCATATTTTCTGTGAAATTTCTTTTTCTAATGTTTTCCGTGGAATTTTGACCTAATTTTTTTCTGTATTATTGGGGGCTAACGCTTCTTTTTCTCGGCAGAGATTCAGACTGGAAAGGCCAGATTTTTTTTTTCAGTTGTGTTCAGTGACCCTGTTTCGTTATTTATCTGAATGTACTTTTGTAAATCATCTTTGTAATTGCATCTGTGCTTTTGGGTGATAAAAGGTTGCAGTAAGGAAGGATGAGTAGGCGCTGGAGCCGGACTATTTATGTTGGGAACCTCCCCGGGGATATCAGGGAGAGGGAGGTGGAGGATCTATTCTACAAGGTTGGTTTTTCAGTCCCATTACAGGTTCTCTACTTAATGAAACGGTGACTGTGAGTCTGTGACATACTTTACTACTTAAGTTCCTGGAACAAAATAGATTTGATGTAAGAGTACTCAAGCTTATTTTTACTCAAACGGACATCAACACAAAATAGCATCGATGGTTGTGTCATTCACTATCATAAGGAAATAATCTACAGTCCCAAATTTGCTTTGTAAATTGGAATTTACTCCTGTTCCGTGTGAATATCTGATGTTGAATCTATTCCATGCAGTATGGACGGATTGTTGAAATCGACTTGAAGGTCCCCCCAAGGCCACCTGGCTTTGCTTTCGTGGAGGTAACTTGTTGAATATTTTTCGTATTTGCTTGCCCTCTTAATCGTTTGCTACTAGATTGACACCAACAACTAATTGATGTGAACTGAGATTTTTAGGAGCCACTGGTTTGTCGTTGATATATCCTAACTCTTAGCATATGTTTCTGTGATATAGTTTGAAGATCCCCGTGACGCTGAAGATGCGATTCATGGTCGAGATGGCTACAACTTTGATGGGAATCGGCTTAGGGTAGGTGCAGTGAGTTGTGTGCGTTGCTCTTCTCAGTTCACATGTCTAATTCTCTCTATGCACAGGTCGAACTTGCACATGGCGGGAGGGCTAACTCTTCATCCCAACCGAACAGCTATGGTGGGGAGGAGGACGCCGTGGTGGTGTCTCCAGGCATACAGAGTATCGTGGTATGACAAAGTATCTAAACGGTACTGGTTGCTCAATTTTTCTGTCTATGAACTGCACTCATGTGAAAACTTTTGGCAGTTCTGGTTTCGGGACTACCTTCTTCTGCATCATGGCAAGATCTAAAGGTACGCAGAAAGAGTGCAAGACCATATATTTTTCAACCATTCAGCTCTCTTTTGCGTTATCATATTTTTCACCCCCCCCCCCCGTCCTCTCAAGTTGTATGAATGTTTTATCAGGACCACATGAGAAAGGCTGGTGATGTCTGTTTCTCTGAGGTGTACCGTGAGGGTGGTGGTGAGTTATTTTGGGCCCTGCTACAGTTCTCTTCTCACGGTTTTAATTGTTTTGAACAGAGATCGTCAAAAGTTGCATATGGATTAGACAAACAGTTTGCAAATTGATTGCCAGCATTATTAGCTAAATCACTTCACCTGCTTTTAGTGCCTCCATCATAGTTTTGTTAATAGTATTTTAGTAAATAGTGATATAATGATAGCTTTCTTCATATCAAGCTGAAATTTACAATGTATTCATTGCAATGCATTGGACCCTGCTAGCATATGAGGTGCACTACACTATGACTATATTATTACCAGCATGCAAATGCACAAGCTTAGTACAGAGGAACAAATTTGGTCTAGCTTTTTGTGATTCCAATTGCACATGCTATTTTTAATCCATTCTTTAGGTTTAATGAAGAAGTTGTAACAATGGTTCTTTCCGTGAAGTAATATTTGCTATGTTGCTGCAACCTCTGTTGACCTACATCATTGTTTGTTTTAGGTACAATCGGAATAGTTGATTATACAAACTATGATGATATGAAGTATGCTGTAAGTTCTTCTGCTTCCCCTTTTCCTTTTCACTTCTGACTAATTCTCATTTTCATTTCAATGTATGCTGATTTTTCTTACACTCTCAATCTTGTGGAATATGTGTTATTCGAGCACTGAGATCTCATGTGCCTTTAAAGGGAAATAAATGATTTTCTTGAATGAACCATTTGCAGATAAGGAAGCTTGATGATACTGAATTTAAAAATGCCTTCTCTCGAGCTCCTATAAGGGTACACTCTCATATGTCCATTTTTAGTTCAATTTTGGGAATCGACTTGTTATGAAAATTAACTGATCCACGGCCATATTGTTTTCTGAAGGTGAAGGAGTATGCTGGCAAAAACAGCCGCTCCTATTCACGAAGCCGTAGCAGAAGCCGAAGTCGCAGCTACAGCAGAAGCAGGAGCCCAAGGTTAGCCTCAGGCTTTGATAAAATTCTCTTGGCTCTTGATAACATAAATAGTCACTAATAAAAATTGTATATGCTTTCAGTAAGTCTCCAATGAAAAAACCATCACGCCGTTCTGCATCAAGATCTCGGTCGAGATCAGTATCTTCAGGGTCAAAGGGACGCTCTCCATCAAGGTAACTGAGCCCCTTTCATTTCAACTTAAATATCCCCTCCTCCCTCCATATACAAGAAAAAGAACAATGGAACAAATGTAGGCAACGTTACGATATCTTTTTTATCATAAAATGCTGCATGATATTTAGGCACATCTGGACAGAAGTATGCTCTCGTTGAAACCTGATAATAATACTATATGAAAAAGATGCATCTACCCGTCTTCCTACTGTAAATGAAAACCTAGTTGCATATTAATTATCTGATGCTCAAGAGCTGTCACAAGTTTTATCACACTCTGGTGTCACATGTTTCTCGTCTAACTGAATTGGCTAGTATCCGGTGTTCTTAAAGCCTGGAATCATTTTCTCCTTAGATGAGAGGGATTGTGCGGCGATCTAGGGATTGCGTATTAGGAAATTCTGGATGGGATGGGGATTTGGTCAGTTTGCACCAGCTCCATTGGTTGACCGAGGTATGGTAATAAACTGGGAGCTGAACTGGAAGCTAAAAATCATCTATTGTTTTTTACCTAATGTACTGTAACTGGTTACATCAGAGCTTGGACATAGAGGATTAATTTGGAACTCTTGAAGTAGAGCATTAAGGATTGATGGTTTGGACAAGATGGCACGATGGTATTTGCTTGGATTTGAGTACATGAGGATTGACTTGCCCTGGCTCTCCTTCACAGGCTTCAAATCGGAGGGCCATTAACGTAACTTTGAAACAATAACTTTCAATACTGCATGTCTTTAAGAACTGATTGCTTTAAATTTCAATGAGCTCATTTTACTTGCATTCGGCCATTACATTGCTTGGGAGGTACCGAGGTTCTTGGAATCCAGCTGTTAAAGCTCCATTCTGGATTATTGAATTCTGTTGTTTTTGGAACTTTTTGCAGATCACCAGCAAAATCCCTATCCCCTAAGGCATCTGTAAGTATTCTCAACCTTATTTTTTTGTTAATTTTGTCTTGGGAACTTACTTAAGTTGCTTTCTCTCAGCCCGCTGCCAATGGTGAAGCAGCAAGCCCAATGAAGCGTAGCCCAAGCAGGAGCCCATCACGCTCCCGATCTCCTGATGTAATATGATTATATACCTGTGCTGAGTTATTGTTGATTACTTTTGCTGACTTATTATTGGTTGCGAAATGGCCGTTTACTCGTGTACTGATCCAATTGCACCTTTCAGGCCAAATCAGAATAAAACTGATGCGCCACTCGGGGCAGTGGAGGAATAGAGGCATGGTCTTCAAATATTCGCTTATCTCGTCAGCTTCTAGATCCGATGTTAAAGTGCTAGACATATGTTATGTTTCTGTTATTCTAGGTTACTGCATGATATTTCTGTAAACTTATTTGGATGGATTCTTGAGGTTTATGTACTTTGTTTACTGTAGCATTTACCTGGATTATTTATGGTTGTTCTAAGACATCTGAAAAAACAGTGATGGTGTTGTAATGCTGAAAAATGCAAGCTGGATTTGACATATTATTGTAGTTCATATTTCGGTACACCTCTTTGACATGGGTTGCTCTCACGCTGATGTAACTACGCACATGAGGCATGTCAAAAAAAAAAAACTACGCACATGAGGAGCGAAATAATTGTACAGTTACGCAGGTAAACATTCAGCTCGGCACATAATGAGACGATTTAACATCGCATTTTGCCGTCATCATATCTTTTCCTTTGGCTGCTTCACTATCATGACGGAGCAGTGCGCATGGTGTGCACAGTAGTCGCTCACGCTTCCAAGAAATGCCCTGTAAATCAACATACGTTCAGACAGAACCCCGTCAACACCTAATGACTCCAGTTCCTCCGATGAAAAGCAAACTTCGGAAGCAGAGACTGAGTCAAACTATCTGTTTACCTCTTTATGGCGCCGTAGCCATGGCTGCCGACGACGAGCAGGTCCGCGCCGTGCTTGTCGACGGCGTTGCAGAGCACATACCTGGGCTCCCCTTCCATAACCTCTATCAGGCCGTGCACCTGCGATTTCGTGTAAGCAGTAGTTCAAGTTACATCAATGAATGCGTGTGATCATTCTCGAGATCGAGCAATTGCGGCGAATTGGCAGTGGCTGTTACCGAGTTGGCGATGCAGAGGCGGCGCGCCCTGTCGACGACGTCATCCGCCCTCTTGCGCAGGTCCGCCTCCACGAACCTCACGACGTCCCCGGCAGCGGCTGAAACGAAATCCCGATCGAGTCAGAGGAGCTGATGGGTGAGAAGACGCGAGCTAGAAAAAAGGGATTTACGGCCGGCACCGGGGCTGCCGAAGCTGACGACGGAGGACGCGGACGGCTTGCCGTGGACGACGACGAGCTCGGCTCCGGCGGCCGCCGTCGCCACGTGCCGCACGGCCCACTCGAGCGCACGGTAGCTGTGGTCGCTGTCGTCCACGCCGACCACCACCACCGTCTTGCTCCTACTGCTTTCCTCCGCCGCCGCCGGCGCTGCAGGTGCGGCCCTGGTCTCCTCCATAGCAGCAAGCAAACAATACAAGGAAGCTGATCTGAGAGGTGGTTCTTGGTTTGTTTGGCACTAGCTGGCAGGTTGCTGTGTGTGGTCTATGAAATGAGCAGCGCGATCGAGGCGATACTTATATCGGGGACAGGCGCAGCGACGGGCAGAGCGAGAGCACGGCTGGGACGAGGGTGAAACCGGCAGCGGGCCGAGGTCGCGGGAGTGGATACCGATTACTGGCGGCGGGAACGAACGGCAGGAGGCTGCCCCGGTTTTGTTTTATTTTCGTTTCGTTTTGTTGGTTTTAGCTTTGATGCTTTGCAACTGCCGGCCCTGCTGCCTGGATAACGATCACTTGCTAGTACGGCAACGGCCCGGTCAGTGCATTGTGATCCCTGACGCACTCGCATGATCGGGTGATCGCATTACAAATGACAAGACAAGCGTGTTTTGGATGGGGGTGGGAACGGCTGAACAAAGGACAGCTGGACAGAAAGCTCCGCGCCCATTTTAGGATGAGAACGGAAAGAAATAACAAAAGATTCCAAACCTCCCCATAAATTCAAATTGGCTCCCGAGCTCACCAAATGAGATTTTAAATTTTGTGCTAAAACGACATTCGTAGTACTTTGTGCAAAAAAAATCAGCTGACCAAATGAGATTTTAATTTTTTTAGATCACTAATATTTTTTTTTGCACAGAGCATTACAAATATCATGCACCACGCAAGTTGGCGCTTAGGTAGAGAACTTGTATTGTTCATCACTAATTCTTTTTCATTTTTTTTGAAATGTTTTACTATTTTTTTATTATTTTTCATTCAGCCAAGAGCAGGTGACCTCGGGAGACAAAACGCCTCTCTCAAAGCTCCCCTAGTTTTGCTGGCGTTGTGTGTCTCCTATCTATACCTCTTATAAAGCAAAACCCCATTTAAAGATCATTTAAGTTGTCTATCTTCACATGCAAGGTGGCCACATCACCAAGTAACCACATCCGTTCGATCCGAATCGTCTACCGTCCATTTAGATGACCCCCATTACCTTATTTTTCTCTACCAGCACGTCCACGTGAGCAAGTTGCTAGCTCAGCAAAAAAATAATACCCACTAATCATGCTTCTTCTCGCAAGCCTTAGTCACCATAGTCATATGATCCAGTGTCGTGCCTTTAAATCATGCACTAACTGAAGCTTTGGGTGCTTATTATATTCCACTGATATTTCCCGTCTTTACATATCCTCACTTACCTAGCAGTCAGCACCGAACCAACTTCTCTGCGAGAGAAACAACCAGTCAATCGCTTTGATAGAAAAGGCACTCCTGTTTCCATTTGGCTTCTTTGTGTTTCCATCGGTGACTATGCTCAATCCCTTCGATTGATAGAAAGGCACTTCTCCTTACAGTTTCCATTCGGTTTTCTTCCATTCCATGCATGAAACAATTTGGCTACTACACTGCATCTATGGATTTGTCTCCTGACGGCCACCGGCACGGAACCTCCACTCTGAATCGCTCTTGAACACTTCACCTTCAGATTTCATCCATCCGACAATGTTCTGATTGATATTCTGTCCAAGTATGGTGACTGCTGTCTCAATATGG
Source organism: Poa pratensis (assembly GCA_947311845.1). Lineage (NCBI taxonomy): Eukaryota > Viridiplantae > Streptophyta > Magnoliopsida > Poales > Poaceae > Poa > Poa pratensis. The sequence continues at coordinate 40,609,862 of CAMZMU010000062.1, read as the reverse complement.
AGGTTTGATCTTTTGCCCGCTTTTTTTTTACATTGAGGAATTTAAGCAGATCAGTGTAAATTTATGGATTAAACTTAATATTTTACTGAAATTCAGTTGTACCCTCCCCTGTTCGGTATCTTAGATGTTTATTCAACTATGGATAACAGGGTTTTGCTCAACTCTTTAAAGACAAGGAGATGGTTCAATGAACAACACATGGATTTCTTTTGTATGGTTATGGGGCTTTGATGGTGGATTTTCCCAATTTAAGTTTGCCATGGGAGTCATGGGACTACACAAAGTTAAATTTATGTATATCAGTTCCCATCTTCAGTGGAAATATCAAGCCGTTTGTTCTACAGTCTACACAGCTCTTAGCTACTTACTCCCGCCAATTTTTTTTAATAATACATTTTTTTTACTAAATTAGACAAATAATACCCATTTTGACAAAATTTCAGAAATAATACGGCCTCGGCCCAGGCTGGGCCGATTAGTACCTGTCGGCCCAGGCCTGGCCGATTAGAGGCCTGGCCGATAAGTGCCCACTGGGCTAGCCCAGCCGTGCCCTGATTAGTAGCTTATCGGCCAGGCCTGGGCCGACAGGTACTAATCGGCCAGGCCTGGGCCGACAGGTACTAATCGGCTCAGCCTGGGCCGAGGCCGTATTATTTCTGAAATTTTGTGATTTTGCGTAATATTTTTCGAATTTAATTAAAAAACATATTATTAAAAAAAAATTAGCGAAAACTAAGACGTTTAAGGATTTCCTGTACAAAATTTGTCACGTTACGAATATTTTCGCGTTTCCAGAATTGCCCCTCCACTCGCTCGCCTCTCTCTCCCCACGCTCGCGTCTCTGTCTTCTCCCCGTAGCCCTCTCATTCTCCTCCCCGTCGCTCCCCACAGCCGCCTCCCTCTCGCTCCCCGCCGCCCTCTCCCTCTCGCTCACCGCCGCTCCCTACTGTCCCCTTGCTCCCCACCAACCCGAATCGTCTCGCATCCCTAATCCTCATCGCACCTCGCCTGCGCCAGAGAGTGAGGTTAAAGGTCGATTTTTTCAACGTCGGCGACATGCTTCCGGGCGTGGAAGCACGGGATCTGCGTGCTCCGATGCCCAATCTGCATGCACCGACGCTGGATCTGTTTTCTGGAGAAGCTATGTGGATGTGGATGTGCGCCGGAGCAGCAGAGCAGCGGAGCAGTGGGGAAGGATGGCGGTGCTGGAGCAGCGAGAGAAGGACGGCGGTGCTGGAGCAGCGGGAGGATGCTGGCCTGGAGCACCGGAGCAGAGGGAGGAGACCGCCTAGGCCTGGAGCTCTGGGCGTCGGTATGTACTGTACTCCCCTCTCTCTGTCCCTGCAAAATTGCAAGATCTTGTGCATGATTGAAATTCTGTGATCTTGTAAATCCATTTCGTCTGAAAGTTGAGCTGATGTACTCAGTACAGTGCGTGAATTGTTGTGTGCTCTGTCAGTAATTCAGTTTTCAGTACAATGCTTGTACTGTTGGTGCATGGAGTACAATGCTTGCTCGTGTAATTTATCTAATCCTCACTGAAAATCTGTTTGTGCTGTACTCTTGAGCAGTAATTGGAGTTCTTGCTTGACAGTGCTGCTTGTGCAAGTACTGAAAATCCTCTCTGCTTGTGTCCTTGCAGTGGAGTAGTGGAGTGCAAGACATGCATTTGATTCAGTTTTACTGAACATGATAGCTACTCAAAGAATTTTTTTGCTTGCACTTGAGTACTCCAGCAAATCTTTCTTCCTTTTCTTGGATTTTGCAGTAGCAGTAGCAATATTTTGACTTGTTTATGTGTACTCCCTCCTGTTGATTGTTGCAAGCACTACTTGGCACAAGCTACAGCAAGCTATTGTTAACTGAACATGAAATCCTTGCATGAAATCTTCTTAAAACTCTCCTTTTGTGAGATGGAAACGATTGCTGACATTTCTTTTTCTAAAATCTGTTGTGTCAAGCAGTGCAAGCTTGCTGAACAATGTCCTGGATGAATTTGCTTCCATTTCCTGAATTTTGTTTGGATGTTTTTATTCTTTTCTGAATGTTCTTCATTTGCTTTGCTGTCAGTGCAGTAACAGTGCAGCAAGTTCTTGCTTTCACAGTTTCACTGCTTGACATGATAATATCTGAGCTTCAACTGCTGCCATTTCCTTCAAATTTCTTGGGTAATCCTTCTCTGATAACCTCTGATTCAACCTTGTGCTTCTCTGATAACATCCGCTTTAGTTGCTTGCAATTTATTCTTCAGTTTCTGCTGTAGTTGATCTTGTGCTTCAAGAGGAGCATCTGTTGATGGTGCTGACGTTATTTGACAACCTGAGGTGTGAATCTTGTGCAGGAGACGAGGCAGCACCAGGAACCTGGGCGTCCTTCCGATGGAGAGGCAGTGGCGATCTTGGGCTAGGCGAGGAACCTTGGCGACTGAGGAGGAGATGGTGTCCTGCTGCTTCTCCTCTCCTGGGCAGCCTGATGGAGATTTTGGCGAGGTGTCCTGCTGCTGCTCCGGTGATCTTGTGCACCGGCGACCTGAGGCATACAAGCAAGGATCTGCGCCCAACTTATGCAGCGAGGATCAGCGGGAGAGCCAGCGACATGCACCAGTGAGGAGATCTTGGGCGCAGAGGCAAGGATCTGCGCAGACCTGATGCAGATCAGCGGGAGGGCCAGCGATGCACCCTCGAGGTGTTGATGGCCAGCGACAACCCAGCGAGGGTCAGGGCGATGGGCGGCAGGTCGGGCGGCGGCGCGATGGGCGGCAGGTCGGGCCAGCGACCCCGTCGATTTCAGATTTTAGCTTCTGTTCGTTATAAGCTTGTAATTGATCGGTTCGCTCGATGTACCACTTCGGGAGGGCATAACATGTTATTTTTAGGAAGTAGTAGGGGCAGACATGTCTTTTGGGCGTTTTTTCAGCTTGTCGGAAGAATTCTTAAACGTCTTAGTTTTCAGAACGGAGGGAGTATATCAGACGGCATGCAATTACATTTCCTGGTACACTCGCATTCCCATCAATTGTTTCTCTTTTGCACCATAATCACTTTCTTGCAGCAGACTTTGAAGATTGTACTGTCACTGCATTTATTGGATTTGCAATCGTATATGCTGAAGCCTTACCGTAATGACCTACTACTATGCAGTTCTGACTCTGGTGTGCAGCACCATTCTCTCAATTTTCTATTACATAGAATCCTGTAACTATATTCATTCGTACCCTTCATAATGTTATTTTTTTATTGACATGTCCAGTGTGCAAACTTTTGCTTTGGGTTCATAGACTGTAGCAGGGGCGGAGCCAGGATTTGAGTATAGGGGGGGCGAGTGGCGACGAAGTCTAAGCTAAAATCACATATCAACATATGTTTGCCAAAAAGCAAATAATGCTATATGAATATAAATTATCTGAAACATTAAATTGATAAGCAAACCGACATTGTTTGCTATTTTTTCACTATAATCTGCATATATGTCTCTTCTGTCATCACTCACCCACGACTCAATCAAAAAATAGCATTAGGGCAGATTTGACTGAGGAAATTGGTGTAAGAAATTTGCTTTTTCCACAACTTTTGAAGGAACCAACAGTAGCTAAACTGCGAATAGGGAGGATTAGATCTGTCTAGCAAGTATCACGTGCACGTACCTTAACTTATAGGCTGATTGCGCGAAAGACGGCAAAGCGAGATCAACAAAGGTTGCAGCAGCAGCCACCATAGTCAGCGCTAGCTAATCAAGTCGTCTTGCAATCTAGCAGCGGCAGGGTCTAATACCTTGACAGCATAGATCGATCATAGATCGACAGATCGATCTGATTGAGATCCGAGAGGCGCGACGACGAGAGCAGACAGTTCAGAACGACCAGGCTCCACGATCGATGGCCTGTACATGGACATGCACGCCAATGGGCTGCTGTAGTTGGGCTTCGGTGCGTGCACAACCACATGCAATTGGGCTTATGTACAACTAATTTCGTAATTAGTACGGCCATTAGTGCAATATACATACACGTACTAGTATTGGGCTTGCTGTATTTCCTTGAGGGGGGCCAGAGATTGGTGGGGGGGGGGGGGTCAGACCCCTGCTAGCACCCCCTGTATCCGCCGCTGGACTGTAGTTCATACATCTTTAAGCGGGCTAAAATGATTTAGAAAGAAAAGGAGACATCTGAGGTTGTATCCAAATAATTAGTTTCTTTAGCCCCTTATTTTCATTCTATGGCGGATTTCAACAATTTGCATACAACATAAAATTTAATTCATTAAATACACAATATTTTAACATCAATTAAATTTAGCCTACCATCTATTGTCACAATCGAATATTATCTTCATGAAGAAAAATTTACGTAGAAAACTTTATGCAGAGAATATAATTTTTATGGAGATATCCACTGCAACGCGCGGGGTATCCTTCTAGTTTTATGAACGGGTGAACCTCCACTTTAAAAAAGAGAGTAAACGGTTTTAGTTTTAGGATTTTTTTGCAAGCTCTTTTAGTATTTTCTACTTTTGCGCTCACATCTAGTACTTTTAGTTTCTTTGCGTTCATCTTATGTTATGAGACTGGGTGAGTGCATTTTATTGGTTCGAAACAACTAGTTTCTAAAATAGATCTTAGCCCTTTTAAATCTGATTTGAGAACTTCAGAAATTTGCTACTCCCAGTGGAAGCATCTAGAAAGTTTTCCCTCCCCCGCGTTTCACTTTGGTGGTGACCCAATGTCGAACCCTCTCCCACCGCCTCCCCCTCTCCTTTTCGGTTAATGAAGGTTGTTAGTGCTGGCCTGTAAACTTGTTGTGCTGACTGCGATCTTGGTGCACGACATGTTGGGCGTCCCTGTCGCCTGGATTTTGGTGGGGTGATCTTGAAGGGAATTATATACCCACTTCCTCGGCTATCTCTCCTCGGCTGGATCTGGTAGCTCGTAGCCTCGTGCCAAACAAGACTGCATTTTGGTTGGGTGGATGTTGTGCAGTGATCTGAGCAGCGAAACTCTTGGACGACAATGGAGGCCACGGCGCCTCGGCGTTGGCTTCCTCCTCAAAGTTTGTGCAACACCCTCACCCATCACACACACAACCCCTTGCTCTTGCGTGAAAACCCTAGTCCCCTGCTTGGTCGGTGACGACATTAAGACATCGTTTCGCTTCCTCGAGGCACCCTTCGAGGATTACGTGGGTGGTTGGTGAGCATTTTTGGGATTAGCAACGGCTGGTGGTGGGGTGGATAGTCAGCAACGACGATATCGTATGGTGGATCTCGATGGGTCTCGGCTCTTGGTATCCCTCTCCACTATGTGTCGCCTGTCTGACGCGGGTTCATGCCCTCGAGCAGTCGAGCATAAGTGAGAAGGGAATTTTGGAGGCATCACTCTAGTTACCTTCGAGTTGCCATCATTGGTGGTTTGTTTCCTGCAGCTGTTTCATTTGTTTTCTCTATTTATTTTAAAATATATTTGGTTGTTTGTTTTGATTTCTTAACAACGACACTTATTATGGATCGGAGGAAGTACTCCCTCCGTTTCAAAATACTTGACGTGGATTTGTCTAAATATAGATTTATCTATTGATTAAGATATGTCTAGATACATCTATATTTAAACAAAGCTAAGTAAAGTATTTTGAAATGGAGGGAGTGCCTCTTATCAGGCTGAGGCAGAGACCGTATTACCCCTATATATTAAGGAGCGCCCAAACAACGGCCTCTCCTTCGCTCGGGCACTGTTCATTCACGAAAGATACAGTGCCCGAGCACCTCCGCGCCGTTGATCACGAATCCAATGGTCCAAACACCGTTGCAGTGTAACAACTTACAAAAAAAACCTCCGAAGGACTGATCTGTAATTTCAGGAAACCCCAGGGATCTCCGTGTAAAAGTGCACACAGAACACGCTTTCTCTTTCTTCTCTCCCCCACATATTAAGGAGCGCCCAAACAACGGCCTCTCCTTCGCTCGGGCACTGTATCTTTCGCAACATACCAGTAATACTATCGTCAAACTCACAGTGGTTGTCGGTGACACGGGGGACCTTGGTAAGCAGAGGTAGGAGACTAGGAGCATTCAATGGAATGAGGGCCCACGGTTACTACATCCAAAATATATGTCCCTACTGTTTGTTTTGCTCTAAATCAAGCTTTCTCAAGTTTCAGAACTATACAGAAATATCAAACATCTACAATACCAAACCTTATGAAGTTGGCCAAATTTTAGACAGTTTGACTTGGGACTTGAATTTTGAGAGGGTGAGAATAGTTCATTGCATTGACATGTGGGACCTTGTTATATCAATATACCGCCTCATAAAAAACATAGAATAGCTTCGTGGCATTGAACAGTGATGATATTAGATGAACCAAAGGCAAACATGTGAGGCGCCGTATTACATCTGGAGGAGCAAACAACTAGTAGGAGTAATTTAGTGATACAGTTCGTCGGCACGCAAATGTCAGAATCTGGATACTGGAACTGGACACGATCTCAAACGGGAAGTGTTGATCATTTCTTGGGCTTGGGCTGCTTCACTATCATGACGGAGCAGTGCGCGTGGTGGGCGCAGTAGTCGCTCACGCTGCCAAGAAATGCCCTGCAATAGGTAAGAGTTCAAACAAAATCCATCACCATTAGCTTCAGGCGAAACCTGCATTCAGAATCACGGGAGAAGAAGAGCAGCAAATCAATTACCTCTTGATGGCGCCGTAGCCGTGGCTGCCGACGACGAGCAGGTCCGCGCCGTGCTTGTCGACGGCGTTGCAGAGGACGTACCTCGGCTCCCCTTCCACCATCTCCACCACGCACTGCACCTGCGAATTCCGTATAAGCAGTAGCAGCCAAGTTACAGCGATGCAACGTCTCGATAGATAGAGCAGTGCGATTAAGTGAGTTGGTGGTGGCTGTTACCGAGTTGGCGACGCAGAGGCGGCGCGCCCTCTCGACGACCTCGTCGGCCCTCCGGCGCAGGTCCTCCTCCACGTACCTGACCACGTCCCCGGCAACGGCTGAAACAGACGATCGAATCCCCAGAATTCAGCACGAGAACTCCGAGCTGGAAGACGGAACGAGGAAGGATTAGAGAGGGGGTTGGTAAGTTGGCGACGTACCGGCGCCGCCCATGGTGACGACGGAGGACGGGGCCTGCTTGGCGTGGACGACGACGAGCTCGGCAGGCACGCCGGCGTTCGCCACGTGCCGCACGGCCCACTCGAGCGCGCGGTAGCTGTGGTCGCTGTCGTCCACGGCGACCAGCACCACCGTCTTGCTCCTCCCCTCCTCCTCCGCCACCGGACCCGGAGCAGCCGCCGCCTCGGTCGCCGCCATATATGACAATCAAACGGAAACGGTGAGTTGACTAACACTGATCGGAGAAGGTTGTTGGTTTGATTTGATCTGGTTTGGAGCTGCAGGCGGCGGCCCGTATATATATTTGGCGATCACGGCGGATGGGGAGTGACGAGGACGCAGGACGCTGGCGAAACCGGAGACGGCCGCTCACGGGGAGGTGGCAGGCTGCCCGGGTTTCCCTTTACCTTTTTGTTGCATTTAGCTTCTCATCTTCGGCCCCGGTCGACGGCGACGGCGATGACAGCGACGGAGCGGGGCACGGTGATCACTCTTTCTTCAGTCGGTGTGCGCCGATTGACAATGCACCCAGGATGCGTGTCGAGGTACAAGAGAAGTTGGGAACGGGCACTCGCTTTGCCAATTGAAAAGGTAAATAATAATTGAAGCCTTTCATCAAGTAGACTTGTTGGCGGCCCTCAAGGCCTCAAGGCAATCTTGATGGGTCTGGACCAGCACTTTGGTGTGCTCAATGATTCGTTCATAATGCTGTTGCCGAAAACGACGGCGCCTGAAAATCACGGTTCCAAGGAACCTCACATTCGCTCTCATCGTGACAAGTGTCGCCTTCTGATTACTCGGTTCCCCACGGTTGTTTGCATGTCCGCCAAGTGTCACTCCCAGATTAAAAGTGAAAAGGAAGAGAGAAAGGATAAGAAAGCGGCGCGGATTTTCTGACTGCGCTTCAGCAAGTTAGAGGCAGCCTTTCCTATGCCGGATGCCATCCGTTCCACATCCTGTGGCTGCTGCTTTCCTCCCCTCTCTCAACGCACAAATGCAAGGCCAGCCCACGTTAAGCCCAACTTGAGGCTGCAGTTTAGAAGCCAGCCCACGTTCGGGAGTAGCACACTAGCACGAGCCCCAGTTTAGTGTTTAAATGAAGCGGTACAGTTCAGAAACTGAGAACAGACATTCAGACATTCAGTTTAATAAACAGAGGACAGAAACATCCGAACTTAACCTCCAACAAAGAAATTACTACACCGTTTCACATATGAATATAACCTCCAACAAAAGGCACTGCAGCAGATGGATTTATACATTTTAGCACAGATTTCAGCAAGCTCCAACACATTCAACCCAAAATAACAAAATAGCGCACGCATTCACGGGGAATTGCGTGCGCTACCAATCAGAACTGCCGCCGATTCCAACCGATCGCCCGCCGATTAGGACTGCCGCCAATTCCCCGCGATCGCCCGCCGATCAAGACTGCAGCCGATGCACCTCGATCGCCAAGACCAAAGACAGCGCGAGGAGATGCCCCGCGATCGCCGGCCAATCAGGACTGCCACCGATACCCCTCGATCGCCAAGACCAGATACACAGCGAGGAGAGACCAACACACAGGTTTTGCCCGCCAAAATCTTTTTCCGTCGCTCTAGTCCCGCGCAAATCCTCTGTTTCCCCTTCTCTGCTTCGAACTGGGACTTTGGTGGGCTAACAAACTGGGCTGGGCTGTTTGGTCTGTGCTAACAAAGGGAATAGAAGCAGCAGCCGTTAGATAAAAATTGAGTGGCATCGGGCATGGGTAAGTCAGCCTCTGACTGCGCTTCAGCTAGTTAGAGAATCCGCCGGTACGAGAGGTGTGAGGACAGCATTTTGCTTTTATTTTTCTAAACCGAATTTTGAAAACGAAATATCTCGAGAACCGTTTATCCAAATCACGAACCGTTTTCACTTTCGAGCTCCTCGCGTCGAGATCTTCAAAACTAGATCCCATGTAGATAGGTTTTGACGAACTTTTTTTTACTCCCGGTTATATATAGTTTGTACATCCTGTTCTGTGTATTTTGTACATCTTGTTCTGTGTACTTTGTACTCCTACTTCCGTGGACTTTTGTACTTCATGTTCTGTGTAGTTGTACATTTTGTGTATTTTTGTACTCCGTTTCTGTGTAATTGTACTTTCTGTGTACTTTTGTACTACTATTTCTGTGTAGTTGTACTGCCTGTTTATTTTGTACTTCATGCTCTATTTAGTTTGTACACTGTCATTTGTATTACAAATATCTCATACTTTGTACTTTCCTAATATTCGTGCATATACGACTACAGTAGGCGTCTAGAAAGAGGCGCAGCCGAGATGATACACCATAGGCACTTAGAACTCTGCGAAGCAGAGCCATCGAGACGAAGCCGAGTCGTAGCACATGAAACGACCAATGCGCGCAACAACAAATGCGCACAACGATCAATATATCCATTTCAAGATATTTATTAAAATTTATCGAGCCGAAAGCGAGCCGTAATATTTACTACACTGTAATCTAATATTGTTGTACCTGCCCATGCGATGCACATACTTGTTTTTTTTCTTACATGGACATACTTGCTTCATACGTGCATGCGCAGACACAGAGGCTGGCCTCCGCGAGATGTACATCTCCCTATTGGCCGCACGTACGCTGCGCGGGGATCTTTCCCGTGGCTCGCTCGGCCGGCCGCCTCGCGCGCGGTGGCCTTGTACGCGCGTATGCGTCCGTCGCGCCCGTCCAGGTGGCAGTCAACAAATTTGATTTTGTCGTTCTCTCCTTTCACAAGCTAGGTCTTCCGCGTCTCCCAGGCGGCGGCGGCGGAAAAGCTTTTTCCTGCTCCAATCTCCGGCGATTGTGCTGGGCCCCTCTCTTTTTGCTTGTCGCTCCGGCGGCAGGAGGGAGGGGGGCCCCGTTTTTTGCATGGTACTTAGGGCTAGGAGTTCTCTAGCATGGCGCGTCGTTGGGGTGGTGGGAGCGGCGCCCGGGCAAATAAATCTGACTCAACTCTTCTCCCACACCGGCGTTGTCCTTAATGGCGGCGTCCCGGAGTTGGTGTGCTTGCCGATCTTTAAGATTGGTGGCTTTAGAATTCATGGATGGTGTCGGCGAGGCGGCGGCGACGACTCCATCAGATGGTTTTTTCCTCCTGCTCTGTCCCCGTTACCGCGGCGTTGTCTCCGGCGCCAAGGTGGAGCAGAGAGGATTCGTCCAGGAGTACATGCAGACGGTGGTCTGCACTGGTGACAGCTGGAAGATGGTGCACCTTGTGGTGGGTTCGTGGTTGAAGGCTGATGGTTCTGGTTCCCTACTCCGACATCGTCGTGCGTGGGTGCCAGTGCTGAAGTTCGATGGCGTGTCCGGGGACATGCTGCACCGGTCTGATTCTTTCAACGGCAATGGTTTGTCCTTGATACGTCTCAAACGTATCTATAATTTTTGATGTTCCATGCTTGTTTTATACCAATTGCTACATGTTTTGCATCTACTTTATATCACTTTTATACATTTTTGGGACTAACCTATTAACAAGATGCCGAAGTGCCAGTTCCTGTTTTCTGCTGTTTTTGTATTCCAGAAAAGCTAGTCTGGAAATATTCTCGGAATTGGACGAAACTACACGGGGGTGCCTATTTTTCCAGAACACGCCTGACGGAGCGAAGGAACAGCAGAGGAGGGCCACCAGGAGGCCACACGCACCTAGGGCGCGGGCCCCCCTCTGCCGCGCCCTAGGGTGGTGTGGGCCCCTCGGGGGTCCGCAGCCGCCGCCCTTTCGCCTACTTATTCCCCCCGACGCGAAAACCCTAAGTACCTGAGCAAATATCCACGAAAAGTCCAGAGACGCCGCCGTCGTCAACCCTAGCTCGGGAGGGTTCAGAACCTCTTCCCGGCACCCTGCCGGAGAGGGGAATCGTCACCGGAGGCTTCTACATCGCCATGCCTGCCTCCGGAGTGATGCGTGAGTAGTTCATCCTTGGACTACGGGTCCATAGCAGTAGCTAGATGGTTGTCTCTCCACTTTGTGCCATCATGTTTAGATCTTGTGAGCTGCCCTACATGATCAAGATCATATTATTGTAATGCTACATGTTGTGTTTGCTGGGATCCGATGAATATTGAATATTATGTCAAGTTGATTATCAATCTATCTTATATGTTATTTAAGATCTTGCATGCTTTCCGTTACTCGTAGATGCTTTGGCCAAGTAGATGCTTGTAACTCCAAGAGAGAGTATTTATGCTAGATAGTGGGTTCATGTCTCCGTTTAACCTGGGACAGTGACAGAAAGTTCTAAGGTTGTGGATGTGCTGTTGCCACTAGGGATAACCTAACGATGCTATGTCCACGGGCATATGTGTTTGTTTACATTACGCACTTTACTTAATGCAATTATCCGTTGCTTGCAACTTAATACCAACGGGGGACTCGGATGACAACCCGGCGGTGGATTATTAGTCATAGATGCTGTTGGATAACGATCTATGTATTATGTCGTAATGCCCAATTAAATATCATAGTAGTCAACATGTCATGTATATGCATTGTCATGCGCTCACTATTCGTCAATTGCCCAGCTGTAATTTGTTCACCCAACATGTTAGTTATCTTTTATGGAGAGACACCACTAGTGAACTGTGGACCCCGGTCCATTCTTTTACACTGATTAAACAACCACAAACTGCAAACTGTTCCTTTTTCATTCTCTGCAATTTAATACTCATTTTCCACACCATACGTTTAATCCTTTGTTTTCAGCAAGCCAGTGAGATTGACAACCTCACTGTTTCGTTGGGGCAAAGTAGTTTGATTGTGTTGTGTGCAGATTCCACGTCAACAGTCCAGACTCCCTGCGACAGCTATTTTTCTGGCGCCGTTGACAACCTTCTGAAGAGTTGCTGCTCCTACTGGTTCGATAACCTTGGTTTCTTTCTGAGGGAAAACTTGCTGCTGACTACATCATACCTTCCTCTTGGGGTCTCCCAACGAACGTGTGTTTCACGTCATCAAGCTATTTTTCTGGCGCCGTTGCCGGGGAGTAGAAGCTTCAGCAGACTCACTGTCTCCCGTCAACAGCTCTTTTTCTGGCGCCGTTGCCGGGGAGACAGCAGTCTTCTGCAAGGGGAGTTTCACGCTTCCAATCTCTTTACTTTGTTTTTGTCTTGCTTAGTTTATTTTATTTTATCTTGTTTGCTTTCAATTATCAAAAACACAAAAAAATTAGTTACTTGCATCTAGTTTACTTTCAAGTTATTTTCTGTACTGTTTTTATTTCTGCTAAAATGAGTACTCCTGAGAACACTAAGTTGTGTGATTTCACTAGCACGAACAACAATGATTTCATATGCACACCTATTGCTCCACCTGCTGCTTCAGCAGAATTTTATGAAATTAAACCTGCACTTTTAAATCTTGTTATGAAAGAGCAATTTTCTGGTGTTAGTACTGATGATGCTGCTGTTCACCTTAATAACTTTGTTGAACTTTGTGAAATGCAAAAGCTCAAGGAAGTAGATGGTGATATTATTAAACTGAAACTTTTTCCTTTCTCCTTGAGAGGACGTGCTAAAGAATGGTTGCTATCTTTGCCTAGAAATAGTATTGATTCATGGACTAAATGCAAAGATGCTTTTATTGGAAAATATTATCCTCCTGCTAAGATTATTTCTTTGAGAAGTAGCATAATGAATTTTAAGCAATTTGATAATGAACATGTTGCTCAAGCATGGGAGAGAATGAAATCATTGGTTAAAAATTGTCCCACTCATGGACTGACTACTTGGATGATCATCCAAACCTTCTATGCAGGATTAAATTTTTCTTCGAGGAATTTATTGGATTCGGCCGCTGGAGGTACCTTTATGTCCATCACTTTGGGTGCTGCAACAAAGCTTCTTGATGATATGATGATTAATTATTCTGAGTGGCACACCGAGAGAGCTCCAACAGGTAAGAAGGTAAATTCTGTTGAGGAAACCTCCTCCTTGAGTGCCAAAATTGATACTATTATGTCTATGCTTGCAAATGGTCAAACACATGTTGATCCAAATAATGTTCCTTTAGCTTCTTTGGTTGCTCAAGAAGAGCATGTTGATGTGAACTTCATTAAAAATAATAATTTCAACAACAATGCTTATAGGAATAATTTTGGTAATAGCAATTATAGGCCCTATCCTTCTAATAGTGGCAATGGTTATGGAAATTCCTATAGTAACTCCTACAATAATAATAAGAGTGTACCCTCTGATCTTGAAGTTATGCTTAAGGATTTTATTAGTACACAAACTGCTTTCAATAAAACTGTTGAGGAGAAATTTGGGAAAATTGATGTGCTTTCCTCTAAAGTTGATAGTCTTGCTCTTGATGTTGACTTATTGAAACTAAAGAACATGCCTCATGATGTTAAAGAGAGCAAAACTCTCAATGCTATACAAGTTAAAATTGATAACAATGTGAGGATGTTAGCTGAATTGCATGCTAGATGGGAAAGAGAGGATGAAATTGCTAGAAAGAATAATATTGCTAGAGTTTATACTATTACTACTTCTGAAAATGCTTCAAACTCAAGTGTTAACAAACCTCCTACCATTAATGGCAAGATAGTTGGTGTTGGTAATGTTTCCACTTCTATTGCAAAATGTCCTAAATTGCCTGATAACTCTGAAACTGTCCTTGATAAAGATGCTGAAATTTCTAGCAATAAGGAAGAGAATAATCCATTACTTTTGATAATAATGACTTTGATTTTGATGGTTGCAATATTTCTGAAGTAATTAAGTTCTTGCAAAAGCTAGCTAGAAGTCCTAATGCTAGTGCTATAAACATGGCTTTTACTAAACATATTACTAATGCTCTTATGCAAGTTAGGGAAGAGAAATTAAAACATGAAGCTTCTATCCCTAGGAAGTTAGAAGATGGTTGGGAGCCCATCATTAAATTGAAATTGAATGACTTTGATTGCAATGCTTTGTGTGACCTTGGTGCTAGTATTTCTGTTATGCCTAAAAGATTATATGATATGCTTGATTTAGCACCTTTGGAAAATTGTTACTTGGATGTTCACCTTGTTGATTCTACTATTAAAAAACCTTTGGGAAGAATTGATGATGTTCTTATCATGGTTAACAACAATTATGTCCCCGTTGATTTTATTGTCTTGGATATTGAGTGCAATCCATCATGCCCTATTGTGCTGGGAAGACCTTTTCTTAGGACTGTAGGTGCTATTATTGATATGAAAGAAGGGAATATAAAATATCAATTTCCTCTCAAGAAAGGTATGGAACACTTTCCTAGGAAGAAGATTAAGCCACCTTATGATTCTATTGTTCGAACAAATTACAATGTTGATGCTTCTTCACTTGGTAATACTTGATGCATGCTTTGTGCCTAGCTAAAAGGCGTTAAAGAAAAGCGCTTATGGGAGGCAACCCATTTTATTTTTCTGCAATTTTTCTTTTATTGAGTCAAGGAGTTTGTTTACTTCTGTAGCAACTCCTTTGTATCTTTATTTTCTCGCATTGTTGTGCCAAGAGTAGCCTCTAATGATAAGATGATGCTTAATTTTGATTGCTGCGCAGAAACAGATTTTTGCTGTTCACTGTACGAAATTCCTAAAATCACCAGATTGTTAATTAAATCTGAAATTTTTGTGCGTAATCTTTATGAATGTCTGAAACTTTCATTAGTTCAGAGTTTCTCGATCTGAGCGTCGTAAGTGCCTCGAAAAAATTCGTCTTTGCGGACTGTTCTGTTTTAGACAGATTATGCCTTTTTATTTTTGCATTCTCTCTTTTACTAGTGTTGAGTGAAATTCTTTTTTGGGTGGAAGAGCTTCACATAACATCAGTGGCTGTAGCTAATGTTTAAAGTAACAAATCATATTGCGTCTTTATAGAACATGTGAATTTTTGATTATGCACTAACCCTCTAATGAGATCTACTTTGAGTTTGGTGTGACGGAAGTTTTCAAGGGTCAAGAGAGAAGGATGATATAATAGGATCAAGAAGAGTGAAGAGCTTAAGCTTGGGGAGGCTCCCATGGATCTCCCCAGCATATTTCAAGAAGACTCAAGCGTCTAAGCTTGGGGATGCCCAAGGCATCCCCTTCTTCATCGTCAAAATTATCAGGTCATCTCTAGTGAAACTATATTTTAATTCTTTCACATCATATGTGCTTTTCTTGGAGCGTCTGTGTGCTTTTTATTTTCAGTATTGCACTTTTATTTTCAATAAAGCTTGACTGGACCCTAGCATTCTTGATTGGGAGAGAGACACGCTCCGCTTTTTCATGAGAATACTCCTATTCTTCACTTATATTTGTTGAGTATTCATATCTAGCGCTGTTCAGCTTTTAGCTCTTGTTTTCATGTATCTCTTGTCAGAGCTATTAGCTTTCTTTTGTAGAAAGTACTCTCTTGCTTCACTTATATTTGTTTGGAGAGTTGATGAAATAAATTGATTGGTGTTTGGTTGGTTCAGAAAATGTTGCATGTGGTAATTGGTATAAGGAAAAACTTGCTTAATCTTGTAGATCACTAAAATGGATAACTTGATGCTTGTCAATTGTTTTGAGTTAACAAGTAGATCATGATTAAATTGTGCATCACATGAGTTAAGCCTATTAGTGAAGAACTACCGTAAAGCTTGTTGAAAATTTGGTTTGCATCGGTGGTACTCTAAGGTCTAGATATTTTCTAATAACAGGGTTTGGTTAACAAGGAAGACGGTATGAAGTCTTATAACGTTTGCAATATGTTTGTCATATAAAACTTGGTGTACGGGTTGATATTCTTGTTTGCTTACATAACCTTGCTAGCCTAAACTCTGTACTGAGAGGGAATGCTTCTCGTGCATCCAAATCCTTGAGCCAAAATCCATGCCATTTGTGTCCACCATAACTACCTATATGTGGTATTTCCTTGCCACTCCAAGTAAATTTTTCATGTGCTACCTTTAAATTATTCAAAATGTTATTATTCCCTTTTTGTGTCAATGTTTACTAGCTCATGAGGAATTAGTGTGGTTATTCTTTATTCTATTTGTCGAGTGGACTTTTACACCTGGACTAGTGGCATATACATCCGCTTATCCAATAACTTGCAAAAAGAGCTGGCAACGGGGTGCCCAGTCCCAATTAATTACAACTTTAACCAATTAATTCTCTTCACACTTTTGCCCTGATTCATCAGTAAGCAATGACAAACAGTGAAATACCTGAATGTGTGTAAACCAAAGAGAAAGAGGGATGATCTGCCTTGCTGGTAGAAATAACGTCCTTCATGGGAGCCGCTCTTAAAAGTCCGTTCGACAGGTAGAATACTGTTCTCACCCGCTACCATTCGTTGACAATTAACAAACACCTCTCAAAAATAGATACTCCTCCATGGTATGTGATTGATGGAAGGCACCCGAGGATTCGGTTAGCCATGGCTTGTGTTAGCAAGGTTGGGAGGAGTATCAAATATTTTATGCAATCTCTATATGCTTTCAAAAACCTAAAAGCTCTAGCACATGATTTAATCCCTGCTTCCCTCTGCGAAGGGCCTTTCTTTTACTTTTATGTTGAGTCAGTTTTCCTATTCTTTCTGTCTTCCACAAGCAAACACTAGTGTCAACTTTGTTACAACATGCGTTATATGCAATGTATTGGACTTGTTATACTACTTTGTGTTGACAATATCCATGAGATAAATATGTTGAAAGTTGAAGCAAATGCTGAAACTAAATTCTTCCTTTGTGTTGATTAAATACCTTTTGTTAGAAACTATTGCTTTATGAGTTAACACTTATGCAAAACTGTTTGATGCTTGTCTCGAAAGTACTATTCATGAAAACGTTTAGCTTGTGTGATTCATTGTTTACTCATTATCTATTTGGTAGCAAATTATAGACCATTGACTTGGATCACTTCATTCATTTACATGTGCCTTGCAATATTATATGATCAAGATTATGATAGTAGCATGTCACCTCAAAAATTATTTTGTTTTTATCGTTTACCTACTCGAGGACGAGTAGGAACTAAGCTTGGGGATGCTGATACGTCTCAAACGTATCTATAATTTTTGATGTTCCATGCTTGTTTTATACCAATTGCTACATGTTTTGCATCTACTTTATATCACTTTTATACATTTTTTGGGACTAACCTATTAACAAGATGCCGAAGTGCCAGTTCCTGTTTTCTGCTGTTTTTGTATTCCAGAAAAGCTAGTCTGGAAATATTCTCGGAATTGGACGAAACTACACGGGGGTGCCTATTTTTCCAGAACACGCCTGACGGAGCGAAGGAGCAGCAGAGGAGGGCCACCAGGAGGCCACACGCACCTAGGGCGCGGGCCCCCCTCTGCCGCGCCCTAGGGTGGTGTGGGCCCCTCGGGGGTCCGCAGCCGCCGCCCTTTCGCCTACTTATTCCCCCCGACGCGAAAACCCTAAGTACCTGAGCAAATATCCACGAAAAGTTCCAGAGACGCCGCCGTCGTCAACCCTAGCTCGGGAGGGTTCAGAACCTCTTCCCGGCACCCTGCCGGAGAGGGGAATCGTCACCGGAGGCTTCTACATCGCCATGCCTGCCTCCGGAGTGATGCGTGAGTAGTTCATCCTTGGACTACGGGTCCATAGCAGTAGCTAGATGGTTGTCTCTCCACTTTGTGCCATCATGTTTAGATCTTGTGAGCTGCCCTACATGATCAAGATCATATTATTGTAATGCTACATGTTGTGTTTGCTGGGATCCGATGAATATTGAATATTATGTCAAGTTGATTATCAATCTATCTTATATGTTATTTAAGATCTTGCATGCTTTCCGTTACTCGTAGATGCTTTGGCCAAGTAGATGCTTGTAACTCCAAGAGAGAGTATTTATGCTAGATAGTGGGTTCATGTCTCCGTTTAACCTGGGACAGTGACAGAAAGTTCTAAGGTTGTGGATGTGCTGTTGCCACTAGGGATAACCTAACGATGCTATGTCCACGGGCATATGTGTTTGTTTACATTACGCACTTTACTTAATGCAATTATCCGTTGCTTGCAACTTAATACCAACGGGGGACTCGGATGACAACCCGGCGGTGGATTATTAGTCATAGATGCTGTTGGATAACGGTCTATGTATTATGTCGTAATGCCCAATTAAATATCATAGTAGTCAACATGTCATGTATATGCATTGTCATGCGCTCACTATTCGTCAATTGCCCAGCTGTAATTTGTTCACCCAACATGTTAGTTATCTTTTATGGAGAGACACCACTAGTGAACTGTGGACCCCGGTCCATTCTTTTACACTGATTAAACAACCACAAACTGCAAACTGTTCCTTTTTCATTCTCTGCAATTTAATACTCATTTTCCACACCATACGTTTAATCCTTTGTTTTCAGCAAGCCAGTGAGATTGACAACCTCACTGTTTCGTTGGGGCAAAGTAGTTTGATTGTGTTGTGTGCAGATTCCACGTCAACAGTCCAGACTCCCTGCGACAGCTATTTTTCTGGCGCCGTTGACAACCTTCTGAAGAGTTGCTGCTCCTACTGGTTCGATAACCTTGGTTTCTTTCTGAGGGAAAACTTGCTGCTGACTACATCATACCTTCCTCTTGGGGTCTCCCAACGAACGTGTGTTTCACGTCATCAGTCCTATGACGAACTACATTGGAGGTCCGAAAAGCTGATGATCAGCGATGGAGCCGCGTCGAGCTCGGGTGAAGAGGTGATCTGTCTATTTTTTCCTTGGTGGCTGCTACGGTGGTACCGAAAAATATGGATAGGCATTGGTTTGTCACATAGGTTTATCCTATCTTTCCAGATCTGTAAGATCGGTGTATACGTACTTTGTATCTCGCCTTTTATTTATTAATGAGAATCGTATTACCATGCAAAAACAAATTGATTTTGCCACCTTCACAGATCCACCACGTGGCACCCCCCAATGCTAGAAAAGTGCCCTTTTAAAAGGGAACTCTTTTTATAGTTACACCCACGGCACCCTGATTTGAATGACTTCGGCCCTATCAGTTTGTCACATAGCTTTGCGAAGTTGCTGAAGAAATCCTCGCTCTTCGCTTGTCATCGAAGATGTCAGAGCTGGTAGACTGCAACCAAAGCGAGTTTATCGGTGGCCAACATTTGTAAAAATATTTTTTACCACTAATTTTGTATTTTCAAAAAGGAAACAAATGCCATTTCACCACGGACATTTGCAAGATACGTAAACACTTGTTTGGTAAATAATCAAGTTGATGGGGTAAAAAAGGGTATATATTCAATGATAACTATAATTGGACATATGGCCCCTTTGGGAAAGAAACATGACACGCGATGAATGGTATAAAATGGGGACCATATTACTCCCTAAATCTCCCCTCCCGACTCATAAACATAGATCTCATAACATCATCGATTTGCGGCGTGCGATCGGGTTAGAATCGGGTCAAGGAGGTATGGCTGGACAGGACAAGCGATTGTTGCCGCTGATGCCCATGGGCAACAATAGGCACAACAATGATAAGGAGAGTCCCCATGGCTCAGTGACGATGTTGAATCAAGAATCACGACAAGAGGTAGAAGACGAGCGTGAGGAAGGGGAGTTCGTCTATGGCGACGACCTAGGAGCGGAGGCGGCGAAAGCCTTGGTGGCGTTGGTGCCAGGGTTGTCGCAACATATTGACGTGAGGATCGACCTGACGCTGCTCCACTGCCATGCTTGCTCCAACCCCTCAAGCCCCCCGTGTTTAAGGTAGATCCATCATATCTTTGCTTGTGATTTGAGATTGATAAAAAACGTCTACCAATCTTGAACTTTCTTTGATTTTGTGGTTGCAGTGCGAGTCTGGGCACATGGTGTGTTGCTACTGTCGTGGATGGGCTGACATCCATTCCGGTGAGATGGATGCCCTCATATGCTCTAGCAAGGTTCCATGCTCCAACAAGGGCTTCGGCTGCGATAGCTATGTCATATACTATGAGGCTGAGGCACACATGCGCACTTGCCATTACGCACCTTGCAAGTGCCCGGAGCCCGGCTGTGGCTTCCTAGGATCCTCGTCGATGCTCCTCGACCACTTCTATGCCTACCACTCCTGGCCCATCATAGTTGTCCGATACGGTTCAACTTGGAACCTCAGCCTGCCACTTTCACAACGCTGGACATCATCGTTGCACAGGAGGACCAGCGTGTCTTCTTGGTTACTCTAGGCGATATTGGCACTGTGGCCACTGCGGTGTCGTTGTTATGTGTCAGGGCGGACTATGACGCCTCCACGACCCCCCAGTTCCGGTGCAACCTCTCTGTGGAGCACCAGTGTGGTGACAACAACAAGGTAGCCCTGATGACTTCAACTGTGAGCAGCACCACGATGTTTGACGGTGCGCCAATGCCGGGGCAGGGGATGTTCTTGGCGGTGCCACATGAGTTGACGTCTGGAGACATGCTCATCATCAATGTCTGCATTGATCAGGTTAACTCTGTTGATGCTGCCACCATGGCCAAGACAATGCCTCCACCACATGTTTGACAACGAGGAGGCTCCATTGAACATTTCTTTGCATTGGGGTATATTTGGTAAAATTCCAGAATCAATCCTATTCAAATTGTGGTCGTGGCTTAAATGTTGGCTCTTGATTAGATGGATGCCGAAATGTGGCATGTTCATGTTTAGTCAACTCTAATTCATTTGTCCTTGCAACATGGGAAACAAAACCTAATTCAAACTATTGGCTAGCCAATGGTTGACCATATGTATGTTTTTTTATTTATGTTTGATTTACCAATACAAAGTGTGTGAACTATTGGTTTGTTAAGATAGCGCACATGCTTATAGTAGTTGGGTCATCCGGTTATAATATCCCTTATGAGAATTCGAGAACACAAGCTATGTGGCCTCTTTGGATCTCATCTTGTGATTGGTGCTCCAAGCCTTCTGTTCTCCCCCATGGCCATGATTTTCTTCTCCAGCGATTGTTTTGCATGGGTTCAATTAGGATTATGAGAGCGTTTATGGCTCATTGGGCCCTAGGGGATAAATCAAAAAGGTGATACTAAAACACCCCCAACCGCTATGAGGACAAGTGGAATAGCTGAATAACATGACAATGCGTCAGAATAGGCAGGTTGTGGGTGGCATTTTTCTTTGGTGCGTAATCGAGAAGATAAAATGGGGTCAACAAATATGCTCATTATTAGGACGCAACCAGGAGCATGAGTTAGGGCGTGATATAGAGGAATCATGATCGCAACATTTTCGAGGAGGTAGTGACACTGACTAACTCTTTGTGAGGTAGCGAGAATGTTCCTCACCAGATTGGGATAAACCTAAGGAGATGAAGCGGAAGGACCGAAGGAGACACATACCTAGACAATACTTAGACTGCTGCATAGCCAGTTAGGTGTGACCAAAACGTTGCGTACCACAAGGCGGGCATGATGAAAATAAGTGGCCCTCCCTTTGTCAAGATCTTGCCAAATTCGTGAGAGAGAACCAGAGCACCCTCTTACTGCACCCTCTTACTGTGATGCCCAATTCTATAAAGGAATAAAATATCATGCTTTGCCAATTGCCAATAGCAAGCATTCCCAACTAAGTGCAAAGCGTTTGAAAAGAATAAAGAATTATAATTTTCCATGCTCTTTTATTTGGTAATGGGACCCGTCGCACAGGAATTCGAGACCACTTACTCTAAAGAATATTTAGACATTTTTGTACCAATGCCAAATAATACATCGTTACAAATTTGGTACCAATGGTACGGATGCCATTAGGGCATGCTCTGTACGTGAATGAAAAAAAAGTAGAGGTCCTACCCTTCCAACTACTCATTGGAAGTTCAAGCCATCGACTATACTTTTTTGCAACTATGATACCCAAGTTTTATTATCCCAGATGAAATAGTGTATGTATCTATGTTTACTGTGAAGTAAACTGTGCCATGATGGCTTTCCCTCAAAAGAAAAAAAAACACTTAACCATCATACATGTTGACTTACGTACTTAGTAACTACCTTACTTCCACAATAGAAGATGTTTTGTCAAGATGTTTTAGTTTGGCAAAAAAAAGTATTATGGAAGTATATACTACATATTTTTTTCAAAAAATAGAATCACCTAGAAACCTGCCTTCCTCCCCCATGAATCCAGTGTTCACCGGTAACATTATTGTATTGTTCATGGTGCTGGCCATTGTTGGTGGAATGTGCTATCAATATCATTCCTAGTAATTCTCGGCACATATTCCTCATGCCAAACTATTGTGGTCGTGAAATTTCAATGAGATTAAATAGAATTGCTTAAAATAACTCCATGATTTAGTGGAAAGCCTTCCCTGGCTTGGTGAGGAAGCATTTAGAGCAATTTCCTACCATGACTGTTTCTTTGTCGCCATATAGCCGATGGATGTTTATTTTATCCTTATTTCATCATGTGACTTTATGTATTTATGTCTATGTATGTACTTGAGTAGGGAGGAAGGGAATCAACCCTTTACTCTTGAAGAGAAAGAAGTACAATTGGCTAGGACGATCCGGTCAACGAATTCTTCATCACCCCTGGAATTTGTGTGGTAAGAGTTTATAAAAAATTCCTTTGAACAATAGTATTTGGCTAAAATGTATATAAATATCCTTCAGAGGATCTTATACCTATATGTAATATAAATTTCTTTGTGCATGTGGAGTTCCAAAAGGTACATGTGTTCAACTCATTTATCCTGGAGCAAGTTCTCGATCACCTGAAATGTCGTGTCAGGAATTGGGTATTCAACATTTCAATATGAAACAAGGAGGTCAATAGCTCCAGTCAATACTAGCACTGTATTGACACGACCATCAAATGTTCTCTAAGAAACAGACACTATTTGAATCACATTATAAGAGATTTTTTTTTGAACATTAGCTTAACTAAATTTAGTTCCACGGTAGAATTGAGTTATACATAAATAAGGAAAATAAAAAAAGCATAGAAAAATTAGTGAAAACCTTAGGATGAAAGTGCCTATTTGAGACTGCCACGGTTAACATTAGTAAAAAGTAATGATCCGACATCCTTGATTTTTGTTTCCTTTCAGAGCAGAAAATATTTTTGTGAGCTTCTTGGTCATCAACTATTCTACCACTGATGTACATCGCCAAGACATGTAAGAGATAAAATATATAATACATGTACTTTATGTAGCACCACATTGCTAGACATAATATGTTGCACTCCTTGAGATGTGGATCACAGTTCTTCCAGAATATTTGTATTATCGAATTGTGAGGTGCCCTGTTGTTGACTAACTGAATATGTGTGCGTAAGTCTTGAGATCATCCTCCAAAATGGTTTTTACTTATGTACCAAGTTTAGTTTCAAGATACCCGTGAAAGAAAATTAACAACAATTATGGAGTCCAACAAGAGACCATAAATTTCAGAGAAGAATAGTTTGTTGGATTTGACCGATCTCTTAACTCACTCGATACCATTGTCTCGCGTCCTTCCCCTATATGTTTCTTCTCCAGACCCACTTCAAAAAGGGCAGGCAAACACGGTGAATGCCTGTACAATCGAATCTAATGTTCACTAGTTGACTCACTGCTTGAGATTAAGACTTTCAACCACAGAAATCCAAGGAAAATGCTACACATATGTAGTATGATTCTTGATTTTGGTATGACAAATCCCCATCGCATGTCAAAAAATTTCAGTCCCATTAGATTTGTACATCAAAATATCGTCATGTATATTGTATTTGAAACAAGGCAAAAAGTTTTTCCTGATATATTTATATAGAAGGAGCAAACATGACACATGGACAGGGATAAAAAAGAAAATATCAAAGACCCCACATCGCCAGGTCCGTGGTGGCTTGGGATATAATCTCCGGAAAGTGTTTGGCACCAGAAAAAACCCGGTGGCTTGCTTCGTCCTTGATTTTCTGGACGTGACCAGCCACGGAGACGAGGTGTTGTTAAAAACCATAGTGTTCCTCTGCTTCTATATATTCCATGCAATAAGGATGATGGTGGTGCATAGTCCCGTTGTAACCATCATAATGCAAATAGTCTTCCATAGTATGTTTGTCCATATTGGCTCCACTTTGTTTTTTATTTACTTCACTATGATTTTCTCGTAAGAATGTTTTGACTCCAACATTAACACTTTATGAAGTTGAGAGCATGCGACTAATTAGGTTAATATAGAAGATAGAAAGTTGTATGAAAATCCCACAAGTCAGTAGTCGTGAGTGACTCTAAATTTACCGATTCGAGTAACTTCTAAAAAATAAACGTCCACCTGTAGGTCTTTGTTTCCAGCTATGATAGTGTAATCCTTTCACCACCTAATCCTCCACATTTTAGGTTTGAATGTGCTTCATTTTTTTCCATACTTATCTGGACCATACTCACTCATAGAGGCAAATAATTTGTTGATATAAATTTAGGCAATAGGATGTTCCAGAAAACTTACATTGCCAAGACATTTTGCGGCTCCCCTTGAAAATGTTAGCATGGTCAAAAGATACTATTCCGGAGCATATTCTTTCCTTTCCCCCCAAAAAATTTATCTATTTAATACCCGATTTCTTCATAACAAAGATTCACGCAACCCATATGAACTAAAAGTTTAAAGTTCCAACAAAAATCTTATTTGTGCGACCAAGATAAACCAACCTAAGATTATGGAGGTTCGATCCTTATACTACGACACCATCCATGTTGGATGTAAACCTTTTAAGTGGGATAAAGCTAATCAATCTTTGCCAACATGCGTGTTGTGAAACTATAGAAATGCAGATGGTAAGAACCTCTTTGCAGGCTGAACTTACTGGGTTAGCGTAAATTTTGATGGCCACATGTTTTGTCCAAACTTCGAATTCCACTATAGCACTACACGGGTTTCTCGGGCAAGAATGTGATTGAAGGTATCTATGTGCGAGGACAATTACAAGATATGTTATGTTCTTTATTCGTAGTTATTCTTTTTGTAAAGGCTACATGCACTTGTTGCACCATTCCTTATGCGTGTTTACAGATGTGACTAGTGAGTGAATAGACTAGACGAACCAACTCTGCCAGCGTTTATTATCCCAGGGGATCCGAGTTGTACGCTAATGTTATTTATTTGCATTCGTCTTACATATCTTACCATTTTGTTTTGTATTTGGTGGAATGGTATGTTGATAATTGCATTTAGTGGATTTTCTGTGAGGACTACAACAATATCTGTGAGATCCTTTATTCACAATTTTTTTTCCTGGAAAGACTTATTGCATTTTCTTCGAAAGTTATGAACTTTGTGCTAGAAAAACATAATTGTAGCATAAATAAAATAAAGTAAACAAATGATTATGTAGGGAAGGATCAAGTGTCTCATCACATGGTAGAAACGTTTGATCAACTAAATTTTCTTACACTAAAGCAATATATTATAATAATGTCCATGGGGAATGTAACTTCTACGTTCTATATGTGGAAAAATAAATATACATTAGTTTGTTTCTCATGTTTTTCATCAACTTATATTTTTAATTTATTTGAAATTCATGTGTAACTGGTAAAATTTCAGTTGCAACTCATCTACAACTCACCTGCAATTGGGAAAATCTCACAGTTCCAACTCATTTCTCTGGAGGTTGCAACTCACTGAATGAAAATTAGCAACACCGTAAAAATAAGGATACACATTTTCTTTCTTTCTTTGGAGGGTAAAAGGATAGGTAGCTAGATCAAGCCGACCAAAACAAACCTTGTCCTTGTCGAAGTGGGAATTTTCTCAATTAGTCTATTGTAGAAATTGGTCCCTCGCATCGTCCCACAGCGGGCGACTCGGGGGAAACCCTACCCCGCCGCCAGAGCCCTCCCCTCCGGCCTCCCTCTCCGCCGCCGCTACCGCCGGCCTCTCCACGGTGGCGGCGGCCCCAACCTCCACAAAGGGGCGCGGGGAGAACTGCGGTGGACACGTGAGTTGGCGTGACGTGGCGGCGCGTCTGCGTGCGGCGCCGGCGAGCGCCGCGGCTGGCGATGGTGCTGGCAGAGGGCGACGGGTGCGTGGTGTGGCAGCGAGGCAGAGGTGGCGTTGCGGCGGCGAGGTGGGGGTAGCGGCGCCGCGGGCGCGCCAGGGCCGGGCCCGAGCGGGCCGGATCTGGGCCCAATCTGGGCTCCGGCGATCCGCTGCTGTTGAGTGCGGTGGTGCGTGGCGCCAACTTACGCCCTCTTCCTCGACGGAGACTGCTCCCGGTATTTGGTATTCCGCTCATCTTCCTAGCTCAGGGTTTATTGTGGGGCGGAGGTGGGGTCCGGGAGAAATCCTTGCCGGCATGCCCAGCACCCACACGGTGGCGCTTGTGGGCGTCACCATTCATCCTTGGAGGGCGTCGGGGATCTTCCCTTTCTCCGTCCCCATCTGTGTGCCGGGGGAAACCCCAGGACTGGTTCGTCAGTCCGAACAGCAACGGCGCGCGGCGTCGCATTCCCTCTTGAGGGTGCTGTTTTGGTACACACTTTCCCCGGTTCCATGCGGCGATGGGTACTTGCCGATCTCCGTCTGGGCGTGGAGTTTTGAAAGGCGCAATGGACTTGCGTGGAGGTTTTCGCTGAGGCAGCCTTAGCTCAGCTCCGGTCCGGTGCCCCCCACTTGCCGGGGCTAGGCCTCTCTTCGGCCTGCCTTCTCTCCTAGGCGTATACTATGCGGCTTCGTCAGGGCGGTTCTGTGTCATTGGTGTGGTCTCAGGTTCCTCTTCGCTGGTGACGCGGCCATCAAAGCTCGGTGCTTCGCACCCTCGCCTCCTGGCTGGGTGCTCGGCATGGAGGGCTTGCTGCAAGGCTTGGCGGTGTTGTTGGTGTCGTCGTTGTGGCTTCGGGAGAGTTTTAGGCCTAGTTTAGCTAGGTGCTCTTCCCCGTTGTCTGGGTTTCGCACGATTCCCCCTAATAATCGTGCATTGTGCGGTTTTTTGGCCCAATTTTCCTTATAAACGGGGCCAATCTCTCTTCTTAATTGAATTGCAGGACCCCTGCCCCTCTTTGAGGCGTTTGCTTCAAAAAAAAAAAAAAAAACCTTGTCTCATCTCGGGCCTGGTTGGCTGGCTGTTGTAGAAGTGGACCGAATTTTCATGTCTGGCCCAAGCCCAAGTAAGATTGCTGCTACTCCATCTACTCTATCGATCGCGTCTAGTGCCCGAAGCGACATACACAGGCGAGCTGCAGCCAAGAGCTCGTCGTCGTCTTCCCCGCCGATCCCCAAATCCCAAATCTCTCGCCGGCGCCGGAATCCTCCTCCCCCCACCGCATTATTTTATCCTCCGATCCTTCATCCCGAGCGGCCTCTCGACGTGGCGCTACCACGGAGCACGGAGTGGCCGGGGGACTGGGGTGTTCAGGGGCGCCGGCCGTCTGTGCAGGAGACGGGAGAGGAGACCGCCGGCGACTAGAGAGACGGAGGGATCGCGCATGGAATAGAGGTTTGCGGTCGTACCTCCCTGCGTCGGCCACCACGCCGCCTGAGTGCGGAAAACATAAAGTATATCAAATGAGATTTAAAATGAAAAAAATGTCTTCAGAATATTGTTCCAGGATGATCAGGATGTTTTCTCTCTCGAGTTTTAGAGCTTGTATTTTCAGACCAGTTACAAGTTTGAGCTAGCTTGTATGAAAAGTTTGTACAAACTGAATTTTAATTCAGTCCGGACGTGGCTGTCAGATATATATCAGTGTTTATGTTCTATATCCTGTTGGCTTTTGTGCCTTCATGAAGCATTCCTCTTCATGTTAATTAACTATGAATGTTTTTTCTGTATGGTAGGTTACGATAGTGAAAAGTCAAGAGGCACCCAAATATTGGTCTACTCATGGGTGCTGTTACTGAATCCCCAAACCACACAATAGTCGAGGTATTTGTATGCATTTCAGTTGTTCATTTGGCACTACAGTACTTCACCCACTTTACTGGTTCAAGTGAAACACTTGTTTCATTGCAAAGGTAGCTTGTACAAACTTTTGCGCTTGAACATGGCACTCCTATTTTCAAGAATACAACATGGCACTCCTATTGTTTACTGTGATTTGAAGTCTTTAAACCTTCTAGTCGACTGTGAAGGTATGATTTCTGCACATTACTTACCTAATATCTTGTTGCACTTAGATAATGTTGCTGCCCTGTGAATCCGTGTCACTGATCATGGGCACCATCAATTTCTCATACTACTATATCCTTTTGTCCACATTTACATCTTCATTTTGTCTTGACACGTTATTTTTTTTTAAATGAGGCAAAAGCTTTGCCTTTTATATTGATAAAGTAGAAGCAAACAAGTAGGACAAGGCCTAAAAAAAAAATTGCAACTCGATCCATGCCGGCCCCGAGGCCGCACCCCACACGGGTCGATGACCAAGTTGCTCAAGCAACCAAGGCATTAGTGGTTGTTATCGGAGTGCAACTAGTTTGTTTTGGCGAGTATTTGGTAGTTCTTAAACTTTCCCTCATCTATATGCAATACTTTCTAGGAAGAAGATGCCCAGCTTCTAGCCGTAAAAATAGAAGAATGCTATTTTATAATCTACTCCTTTTGTCTTGCTTTCTTCAGTTATCGAAAGCAAGATGAGGAACCATATCTTCAATAATCATGCTTGCTGGTAAACATATTTAAGAAAAACACTTGCAAAAAGCTGTTTATTTCCCTGAAGAAATGTTAAGGAAAACACTCCTCAGCGGCACTCTGGCCCATTCCTCCTCTCTCTCCAGTTTTCCCCATTTCATTGGCCGTACTCCGCATTGGATGCACCCATGCGTGATACGCCATCAACTTGGTTGCCTAACTAGCCTAAAGAGCGGGCCAAATGTATTATCCCTCCTCTCACTTACTAAACCTGGTGCAAATTTGAAAAAAAAATGGTGCAATGTGGGTAAGGAAGTTAAATCTGGTGTAACCTGCCCACCCTTCAAAATAGCTGGTGCAAAGTGGAACTAACCCCAATATAGTCTTATACAGAATTTGCAACTGACTCAGTTGTCTCAATCACAATGTGCTATCAAATGAAGAACAATCACTTTCACTCAATTTAAACTTCTAACTATTTACTGTTTGTTGGTGTGGGACATTGTCCTTTTATGACTATAATGGGGCAGCCCTTACCTTTAAAGACAAGGCTGTGAAATAAACCTACAAGTACGTAGTAATTAGTAATTATATAGAAGAGAATTAATAAAAATAGAAATGCTAGTCACTGTACCTAGAAAAGAGAATCAACTAGTTTTGTAATGGTGCTATCCATATCTTTCCTAGTAATCCTCGGTACAAATTCGTCATGCACAACTAGTTTGGCTGTGAAGGTTAAAATAGAAATAGTTAAAATAACTCCATGGTTTAGTGAAGATTAAGATCTGTGGCATGTATACTATATTATCTAAAGTTGACAACAAAATTCTCTCTCGCTGCCTTGCCATAGATGTTGTTTTGCTGATCAAGGTTTTGTCATTTTGCATTGAGTTATAATCTTTTAACAGCACATTATTGCTAAAAATCTTACATGTCGTTTTGCTTACAACATTTTTTTCCAAAACAATTCCTTATGAGTCACTCGTCATATCGTGCCATGTTGTATCACCCTTTTGTTATGCCCATCTATCGACATGTAATTAATGCTGAGAAAGTGGGGAAACTTGGGTGGAGGGAATGTATGTACGATCTCGTCTCATGGTTTCAAATCTATATGAATCCAAATGTAGGTTAAACATATGTAATAAAATAATTTCACTATTGAAAGGGCAAATAATCATGTTGATGGGGCTAAAAAAGGGAAAGGTTGTCCATAACACAACTTATATTACAGAATTGATTCAATCGGGTCATTACATAGAGAATATTGGGGGGATCACAAAATTGGAAGAGGGACAACAACGTCGTTTCTGTGAAATTATATGGTCCTGGATATTCGAATTCCAAATGATCTAAGTAATTGAGAGGGAAAATAATCATGTTGACATCTTTAAAAAGGGCATACATTTAGTGATAACTAAAAATAGACATATTATCCATTTTGGAGAGAAGCAATAATAATCATTAATGGTGTAAATCAGGGGCATATTACTTCTAAATCTCCTTGATGAGTCATATCGTAGATCTCATCACATAAATTGTGTCATTTTATAAATAAGTATGTGCCCCCAATCCAAAGAAATAGGTTGAACCAATCTGTGAGTGTGCGATCGTGTAAGAATTAGGCCGAGGAGACATGGCTGGGCAGGAGAAGCGGTTGTTGCTGCCGTCGCCGCCGACACCAGTAGGCGATATCGAGCATGGCGCTAAGATAGGGATGCAACAGGCACTACTGCCCGTTGTGAAGCATGAAACACGACAAGAGGTAGCAGCAGACCATGACAAAGGAGAGGTGGCCCATGGAGACGGCCCGGGAACAGCAGCGTCAGAAGCCTTGGTGCTGTTGGCGCTGGAGCCACCGACTCAGATCGATTTGAGGGTCGACGTGCAGCTGCTCCACTGCCAGGCTTGCCTGTTGCCCCTCAAGCCCCCTATCTTCAAGGTAGATGCATCATGGATTTATTTGCGATCTGAGATAGAGAAAATATATGTCATTTTTCCAATATCGAGTTTTGTTTGCATTTCTGGTTGCAGTGCGAGTACGGGCATGTGGTGTGCTGCTACTGCCACGGTGGCCACGGCAAGGTGTGCGGCCGCGCTGAAATCCGTTGCAGCGAGTTGGACGCCTTGATCAGCACCGCCAAGGTGCCGTGCTCCTACACTAGATTCGGTTGTGATAGCTACATCGTCTACCACGAGGCCAAGGCGCACACGCGCACATGCCATTGCGCGCCTTGCTCGTGCCCGGAGCCTACTTGTGGCTTCCTAGGCTCCCCGCCAGCGCTCCTCGAGCACTTCGCCGCCGGCCACTCCTGGCCCATCTTCGCCGTCCGGTACGGCCTGCCCTGGATCCTCACTCTGCCGCTTTGGCAGCGCTGGCACATCATCGTTGGGCAGGAGGACCAGAGCGTCTTCCTGGTCACGCTTGGTGATCTAGGTGTGGAGGCCACCGCTGTTTCGCTGGTGTGCATCAGGGCGGACAGCGCCGCTGGTGCTGCCAACGCTCCCCAGTTCTGGTGCACGCTCTCGGTGGATCATCCGGGCGGAGACAAGGACAAGGTGGTCTCAGTGGCTTCGGCGGTGAGCAGCAGTAGGATGTTTGGCGGCACGCCGGTGCCAGGGCAGGAGATGTTCTTGTCGGTGCCGCAGGAGTTGATATCTGGCGAAATGCTCGCCATCAACATCCGCATTGATCAGGTTCACTCTGTTGATGCTTCCACCACCACCACATAGGCTCCATTGAACAATTCCTTTCTGCGCTGTATGTTTGGTTAATGACCAAAAGCAACCCTATTACAGTTTTGGTCGTGGTTGAAATGTTTCCTCTTGATTAGATGATTGCCAAAATGTTGGCATGCTAATTGTTTGGGCAACTCTTATTGATTTATGTTGCCAGCGTTGGCTAAAACATGGACAAACAAAGCCTTAAATATTGTCTGTCATGCTATGTCTTATGGCTGATTTAGCGGTACGCATTGTGTGAGCTAAGATCCAACTTCCTGCATGGTTAAGAAAAACAGAAAGCTAACCTAGTAGGACTCTGCGATCAAGCTCTGTCCAGGACTCATACCCATACATGAATACAGGCTCAACACATGCACGGCAACAAGTTACAAGTCTAAACCTAGTTGTGAATAAGGATGACAATTATATCCACGGGCACGGGTACCCGGGTACCGTACCCGCATGGATAGGGCATGGACACAATTTTATACCCATGGTAGTACCCGTACCCTACCCGTTAAGTCGCGGGTAGGGCACGGGTATAACCTCATACCCGTGGGTGTCGTGGGGTCACTCTTCAACTACCCCACGGTGGGGATACCTGGGTCACGCCAAGCCTATCAGCCTTATGACGAGGGCCCAAGGAAGGCCCAAGGAGGACGACGTGCGGCCCAAGATAGTCGACGTTAGGTCATGTGACCCCAGCCATGCTTGTAAGCGCCATCGGCACCGTTCACCTGAGACCTAGCCTACCATATAAAGGCTAGGAGGGTCCTTCGTCTAGGGTACGCTGATAGCCGCCACCACAAACCCTAGCGAGATTGCCATCTCGCCATTGTAGCCACAACTCGCCATTCAATACCAGACAAGCAGGAAGTAGGGTGTTATCCTCCGGGAGCCTGAACCTGGGTAAACGCCTTGCTTGTCAGCCGTCGTGATCACCAGCGCTCTCTCTCCCCTTCAATCAACCCGGGGTACGCAACCCAGGGATTTGCCGAGTCCACACCTCGTCAATTGGCGCCGTCTGTGGGAAAGAACGAGCGCTGGAACCATGGTCGCACCGGCTCCATCGACTTTGAAGACCGACGTCTGCATCACCAAGGAGCCAATCTGCTTCGGCTCCTTCGAGTACACCTTCCACCCGCCGGCCCACCGCTCGGTGTACGCCGATCTGCACGTAGGTATGTGCCTCACCTTCGGTACCATGCACTACTTCGTAGACAGCTGTGGAGTACTCAGATCCACGGTGATCGCACCACGCGCGGTGGTGGCACCCGCATCTGCCGCGACTCCCCCAACCATGCTCCCACCCGCTGCGGAGATCGCATCTGCTGCGACTACGGCGACAGCATCTTCGACTGCTGAGAAGGTCGCATCCGCCTCGACTACACCGACCGCCTCCGCTGCGGCAAAGATCGCGCCCAACACGGCCACGCCACCAGCGTCTCCGGCTGTCACGGAGATCGCATCAGCTACGACTACATCGACCACCTCGTCGACCACCGCGCGGATCGAGTCTACTTCGACTACCTCGATCGCGTCGCTGGCAAGGCCAAGATCTACGTCAACTTCGACTACGTCGACCACACCTTCGCGCGCGACGGAGGTCGCGTCGTTCTACACCGCGCCACTCGCGTCTCCGTCGACTTACAAGATCGTCAACAAGCCAATCACGCCCACGTCGACGACAGCGACATCACTCCTCACGTCCGCGGCGAAGATCGCGAAACTCCAGGGAAGGAGCCTCGGCAGCGACTGTGGTGTCCACCACGTCGCACCCATTTTCAGCTCCGAGCACGGCTCGGACGAAGGAAGCAGCAGTGGCAGCACCCGTCCCACTGCCCAGATCTACCCCGCGCAAGTCTTCATGATCGGCCAGAGGCCGCAGGGCAACGACGACGAACCCGCATACCCACTGGAGGTGGTCATGCCGGACCAGGTGACGCGACTCACCATCACCCGCGACATGGCAATCAAAGCCCTGAAGCACGTCGAGGACGACACGTACCCCCACCGGATGCACCCCGGGAGGACCTTATGGCGGTCCAGTACCTGCTACGGAAGGAAGGCGAACGACTCCGCGCAGAGAAGGCCGAGCTCCTCCGACGCAAGGAGGAGGCTGACGCGTCGAGCACTAGGAGGGCCGCTTACTCGTTCACTGCCTCAACAGAGGTCTCACAAGGAGCAAGGCGCCACAGAGCCCGCGTGCCCCTGATGACGGAGGCCGACCGCGCTAGAGTCACCCGCAACCTCGAGTCATCATACATAGAAGACGCAGACGGGATACCCATCCCCAAGACACCCGGAGCCGCACTCATGGCAGTCGAAACATACCTGCGGCTGACACAGCCGCCTGAGGGCGACTCGCGCGCTCTCCTCCACAAGCAGCAGATCATGTCTATCAAGGCACTCGAAGACGCACTGATAAACAAGGCGCCGACAGAAAAAGCGTGAGAAGATCGAGATCGCCGCGACCACGAGCCCGCAGCACTCGCAGCCCCGGCGGCAAGACAACTGCGACAACCGCAGCCAGGTGAAGACCTCCGCAACGTCATCACACAAAGGACGGTAGACCGCAGCCGCACCCAGCGGCCGGTCAGCACGTCCAACTTCGACTACGACCGCAACGACGGCGACTACGAGCCGTGCGGCGCCGCATGCTTCAGCTTCAACATACGCGACACAAGAATGCCCAAGGGCTTCAAGCTCTCGGCAGAAGCAGTCAAGTACGACGGGAAGCAGGACCCGAGACTCTGGCTAGAAGACTACCTCATAGCCTGCAGCTGCCAGGACGGTACTTCGACTACGGCCATGCAGTACATCCAGCTGATGCTCACGGGCTCTGCACGCGGGTGGCTCAACACTCAACCCAAGAACGCCTTCAGGACGTGGGACGAGTTCGCGGAGGCCTTCGTTAAATCCTTCCTGGGGACGTACTCGAGACCGACGACGTTCGTCGAGCTACAAGCATGCAAGCAAGGACGAGACGAGCCGCTCCGGTCATACATCCAGCGTTGGACCTTGCTCCGCAACACCATGGAGACCGCCTCGGAGGACCGAGTGATGGATGCCTTCATGCACGGCGTCTCCCGCCGCGACCTCCGCGAGGAGTTTGGTAGGCTCCGGCCGAAAAACATGATCGAGGTCATGAAGATAGCAAACCAGTGGGCAGACGGAGAGGACTCGGTCCGCAATAGTTCACACTACTCCCCGAAGGACGAAGCCGGACCAAGCAACTGGCGAGAAGGACGCCACAAGAAGAAGCCGCGTTACAACGGCAACGACTCAATCGAGCTAGTAGCGGCGGGATTCCAAACCCCCTGTGAGGATGAAGCGCGCGACAGCAGTCGCCAATACAGCCATGCACAGTACAGTCGAAGCGGCGGTGACCAGAGTCGCCAATACAGCCAGGGGCAGTACAACCGAAGCGGCGGCAGCAGCTACCGCAGCGACGGAGGCCATAAACGCGAGTGGCAGAAACGCACACTAAGCCCAGCGGAAGAGCTAGAACAACCCTGCAGGCACCACATGTTCAGGAACCCGGAAACGGGCAAGTGGGGATCCAACCACCTGTTGAAGGACTGTCGAAAGGCACGCAAAATATACGAAGCCATGCAGAAGATAGTCACCCCAGCACCCGCAGCGACGGACAATGGCGGAGAGAGAGCAGCGGAGACGAAGGCAGAATGGGGATGGAATGAACTGTTCGCCGCCGCGGTAAAAAATATATACCGCGTGGCCAGTTAATCCAGGCCGTTCTCAGCGAAACCGCACTCCACAACGTCATCCGGCCGTCCACGTGTCGCGCGGAGATAGCAACCGTCGCCGGCCACGCCGCCCACTGCGCGCGGGAATCAAGGCGCCATCATCACGCCGCGAAATTTTCGCGCCCAACGGTCAGTATAAAGCGGCAACCGCTGTCTCCAGTCAATACTGACAGTGGGACCGCACTGTCACGTCCCATCGGACACAGAGTGAGCCAAAAAACGTCAGCGCTGACGTCAACTGCGCAGGCGTAGCAAGTAAGCCCATGGGTTGATCGAGAACTCGAATAGTTCAGTCGAGTGCAAAAGAGATTCAGTAAGCTCTAGCAGCCGAATAAACTCGAACAGTTCAGTCGAGTGCAAAAGAGATTCAGTAAGCTCTAGCAGCCGAATAAACTCGAACAGTTCAGTCGAGTGCAAAAGAGATTCAGTAAGCTCCAATAGCTGAACAAACTTGTGCAGTAAGCCAGACCGGCCGAATATACAGTAAGTCCCACAAAGCCAGGCGCGACTCCAACAAGTCGAGTTCCTTCTTTACTCCCATCGGGAGCGGGATTTTCGACTGAAGAAAAATTGAGTTTAACCTCAATTGCAAGCAATTCAGCTTAATCACGGGGGCTACTCCCATCGGGAGCGCTGTTCGCGCTCCCGAGTGACTCAGAACATTAGCAGTCGAAAAATCACCGACTAAGGCTGTACGCACAATGTTTTACCCAGCAGTCGACGGTTCGACTAACGAATCCTCTATAAGCCCTGAACGGCCGGAGTCGACTAACTTTACTTGTTCCTTTCAGAAACCCGATGGCGTGCCCAGGAGGAAAGAGTCCTTTACCCGACTCTACGATTCGACTAAGCACTCGGGGGCTCCTGTCGTGGGGTCACTCTTCGACTACCCCACGGTGGGGATACCTGGGTCACGCCAAGCCTATCAGCCTTATGACGAGGGCCCAAGGAAGGCCCAAGGAGGACGACGTGCGGCCCAAGATAGTCGACGTTAGGTCATGTGACCCCAGCCATGCTTGTAAGCGCCATCGGCACCGTTCACCTGAGACCTAGCCTACCATATAAAGGCTAGGAGGGTCCTTCGTCTAGGGTACGCTGATAGCCGCCACCACAAACCCTAGCGAGATTGCCATCTCGCCATTGTAGCCACAACTCGCCATTCAATACCAGACAAGCAGGAAGTAGGGTGTTATCCTCCGGGAGCCTGAACCTGGGTAAACGTCTTGCTTGTCAGCCGTCGTGATCACCAGCGCTCATCTCTCCCCTTCAATCAACCCGGGGTACGCAACTCAGGGATTTGCCGAGTCCACGCCTCGTCAATATGCCCATACCCTACCCATTTATATATATTACCGGTGAAGGTCTGACATTTATTTTCGTGAGCTTGTGAACCTATGTTAAAGTTGTCATAAATTGTCAATTTGAGTTGAGAACACGTATTCAAATATATGTTATTGAGTTGAGATAAAAAATTCTTTTATCAAATTGTTATCGGTAAATATAAAATTATGAATAACTTGTGTATAATTTGATCTACCCGTTGGGTACCCAATGGGTATGGGTATCCGTCGGGTCACCCAACGGGTATGGGTATCCGTCGGGTATGGATACGGGTAAAGTTTCGTACCCGTGGGTACGGGTATGGGTAGAATTTTATACACATTAACAACACGGGTATGGGTATGGTATTGCTCTACCCGCTCCATATCCTACCCATTGCCATCCTTAGTTGTGAAAAAAAAATCTAAACCTACACGTACACGACCTAGCTAGTCTTAGTCGGACACGAACCTAGTGCATACACGGACTAGCAATCCTACTCGGACCCACGACCCTATAAAACCTACAGTATTTATCTCTGTAACGGAGGCAGTACTAAAATAACTAGCAAACTTGCCCGTGCGTTGCAACGGGAGAAAAAAATCAACCTTTGGAAAAAAAACTTTGTCAGAGCCCATATTTTGCCCTAAAATTATCACGCTCATCTCTAATCCTAGCCACAATTCTTCTAAATTCCGAGTGGCGGCAATGTCCAACGGAAGCATGAACTTGAATCGCTCCTTAAAAGTTGTGTCTCTTCAGTTTGCACCGATGTTTAACGGTCTCTAATTTTGA
The DNA here is from genome assembly GCA_947311845.1 of Poa pratensis. NCBI lineage: Eukaryota > Viridiplantae > Streptophyta > Magnoliopsida > Poales > Poaceae > Poa > Poa pratensis. The sequence goes on along the minus strand of CAMZMU010000062.1, from coordinate 40,572,601 downwards.
TTCTACAAATTACAACAATTTGTATTTATTGATTTTGTGTACCTACCAAAGAGGTGCAACACAACTATCCACATACACAACTCGTACAACGTATTTAAAGTCCACATTTTTTAATAATTTTAAATTTTAATTTGATCTACTATTAGTTTTAATCATTAATTTTATTTGATCTATTTTCATAATTTTAACATTATTTAATCTACTATTTTTTAAGTTTAATATAACTAAATATTTTAAGCATGAATCTTGTTATTAAACTAAATCTGGATATTCATTTGCCTTAGAGGTCGACTTCGGGTAAACAAATTCCCACATGCTTAAATAAAAATTCAATTGGCTCCTTATCGAAATGAATGAAAAAAAATCTACAGAATGACAATTCAGTTTTTTTTCGCCAAATAAAAGACAATTCAGTTTATGATACCACCAAACCAAAATCATAAAGGCAAGAGAAACTACGAAAATGAAGTCTTTGCTACTTGCGTAGTGCATGAATGAAACCCATAAATACGCTCTTGGGTCATGCATGCCAATATTTCATTTAGCTGACTAACCAAGATGTACCCATACTTAATACATTTGTCACAAAATTTGCCCAACGGTTTGCAACACAAGAGAACATAGGAAATTCCCTTGTTATTTTTCACATCTCGTAGTAAGGCTAAAATCAAAAAGTTGTCTTCATCTGTTATTCTGGTTTTGCATGCAGACACGGCTTCTGAATCCTTGCATGATAATGTTGGAAACAAGCAAGGCTGACTTCCGCCATTCACCAGGCCTCTCATTTTCTCGCAGCATTTTGATTCATTTTGGAATTCCATAAGATTGCTTCAACAAATTAAAGTAAATATTAGAAGAATCAAACAAGATGAATGAAACTACAGGTTTCAGATACCAGGAGAGTAGTGTAGTATTTAGATTTTACTGCAAGAAATTATTATTTCAGGATTGATCAGATATTTCTGAGGGATTTGATCCATAAAAGTACCACATCACATTTCAGTGCAACATCTCGATGAACTCATAAACAAGAAACAGACGATTTTCATATCAGAAAACGAGTCACAGAAGACATAACTGATCGATCCATCCCCATCCCACGCGGCCACACCGCCCCACATTTCTCTTCTTCCTCCTCCCTGCTCCACGCGAGCCTCCAATCCTCGCCCGCTGCTCCAGTGCTCCACGCGAGCCTCATCCCACGCGGCCACACCGCCCTCCCCTTCTTGCTCCCGCCGCTCCTGCCGCCGACCAAGGCCCGACGAAGCCAGGGTCCTCGTGGCCCTCCGCGCCGCCGCAGACCTGCCCCTAGATTTCGCCGCTGTCGGCGCCTCTGCATCCTTCCTCTTTGGTGAAGTCTTAGAAACATCCGCCTTCTTCTTCAGCTAGGCTTTACGGGAGCTTGACAAGGTTGCCTCGATGTTGCCCTGCAGGCAGAGGCGCTTGGCTCCGAGCCCCGTCCATGGACCAGTGCGCCTCCCGCGCCCGGCATAGAAGCTCGTCGGTGACCGGCGCCGGCCAGTCGACGTGGACGCTGAACTTGTTCACCTCCCGGTCGCCTCCGACCTACCATTGTCGCTGCTTCCAGATCTTGCCGCCACTCTTGCTAGTTGCCGGCCGGCGGTGCCGGGAGCTTGTGCAGGCTACGCGGGGACGGGCGACCGGCGAGGTCTGGTGCGGAAGTTCCCGTTCCTCCCTCTGGAGAAGAGAGGCTCTGCCGCCGGTTTCAAGCGGGTGGCAGAGAGTGGCGGTCTACGGGCTCAATCTCAGGGGCTCGGGGGCTCGGGGCGTTGCCGGTGGCCGGAGATCAACCGGGTGGCGGCGGTTCTGTTCGTGAAGCTCGTTATGACTTGTGAACGTGTGGAGAGAAAACAGAAGCGAAACGGTACGTTGGTCGTTTTTTTTTGCCTTGCTTAGGCGGTGGCAGATCATGTAATATTTTCTAGCAGGCAGGGGTAAAACTGGAAACTGAAAAAACGTACCAACCATTACCTCTAGCTATATTATATAGTAGAGACAACCCCCAGTAAAGATCGATTATTATTCTTAACACTCTCGCGGACCAAAACCATGGATGATTATATTTCACCAAAGCGCAGCAAAGCTCCACCGCGCCGCGCGGCCGGGATGTCTGCCATCGCGATGGCGGCCACCGGGCACTCATCTTGGGCGGACCTGAACAGCGAGCTGCTCATGTCCATCGCGGCCGCGGTCGCCGTCGAGGGCTCGTCTTTGTTCTACTACTTGTGCCTCCGCGGCGTCTGCGCCGCCTGGCGCTCCGCCCTTCCACCGCCGTACCCTTGCCTCCTCTCACTCGACGACGACCGCGCCCGCAGCGCCTCCGTGTTCTCCTTCCCGATGCGGCGCTCGTTCCGCCTCTACACAGCAGTGGACGGCTGCTTCGACGTCCGGGAGTTCCGCACCCGCGCCCGCGTCGTTGGCTCAGGCAACGGACGCCTCGCCGTCGCCATCGACAGCGGCACCAGTGATCACGACCACCCCTACCCCTACGTGAGCTGCTGGACGGTGAAACTCTTCGTCCTTGATCCGCGCTCCGGCTACGAGCTGGTGTGCGATGTGGCCACAGGAACTTCTAAGCCGTGCATTTTTCCCGGTGGCGCGTGCAAAGGTAACTGCTGGTACTTTGGCGAGGACAAGACGACAGAGCAACAATAGCCTGAGATATTAAAGGTCGTGAGCTGATTAAACATGACGGATAGCTTGGGAGACGGTTGTGGAAAACTGGACGTACTGACTTCGAGTACTCCAATATTGTAGTTATTCAATCTAGGTTCCCTTACTCCCTTAGTATTGCAGCAGTTTTTGAGATCATTTTGCTAAGCCATTATTTGAATATTTTTGATTCATTTTTTGGCAAGTCTTGGGCAGATTTATCGCATATGCCCATATCCACCACAGAGATTTTGTGCATATGCAAATTTCAGTGGTATTTTTGGCATATGCAGAAATGCAAACAAGTAGGGATGAGGACATAGGCAAATAGCAGGGTTACAAGTTGCCGATCTAGTGATACAATCTTGCATTTTCTCCCTTGATATGAGACATCTGTTTTTCTTGTGTTTTACTGATTTATCTTTGTTGGTGTGATCATTGTGTTGACATTTAGGTGTGGCCGGGCCATACGTAGAGCTTGAAACATGTTCCTTGGGGAAAAATCAGCTGCTTTTTCTGAATTTTTTCGTTCAGTCCAAAATCTGGCTGACTGTAAGGTGTTCCTACGTCGAACTTCCACAAGCATTGCTATCAATTTCTCATACCCACAAATGTTTGAGAGGACGCTTGAGCCACAAATTTGTTTTTTTTCGTGCTGAAATTAATATGATTTTTTTGTGTCATATTCATGCCGAAAATATGGAATAATATTTATTCCCCCATATGAGATAAAAATTACTCTTAAATCTATACATGACTTGGCAAAATAACCACAGGGGTATAGCTAAGGGGAAATTTGTCTTTTCAATAGCCACTTTATGGTCATCAAACGGTCAACTGACAAAAGTGGTACTCAAATTTCAATGGTATTTTTATACCTGGTTCAAATTTCAATAGTATATCTAGGAGAGGGAAAATTGCGCGGAATATGATCAAAATCTGAATGGTATATATGGTATTTCAACTCTAGTGATATTCTTCTCCATTGAAGTCTGAACTATCAATCTATCATACTGTTAACTACTACATTTTACCTAGAATCCATTAGTCTTGCCTATACTATATCAAGATTATCATAATCGAATTACTGGCTATTTAACATATAGCCACCAACATGTGAGGCAGATAAGATTGTATATGCGTATAGCTGTTAGGTTGTTAGAGTAGATTATATAGTTAACTAAGCTATCACTATCTAACAGCCGGTTAGGGATGCAAGAGCAAATCTAACAGATACCGCAATTTATAACACAAAATTCAAATAACATTCTCGAGGCATTTGTATCATCGCACAGTTCAACATTGCAAACTACTAGTACATTCATTTCAGACATAGATGGTTCAACAATTGATTTGAACATTACAAACTAAAGCTAAACAAACTAGTACCCGAAGGGGCGGCTTGGCAACGACATTTCTCATGGCCATTCGCTGTAGGAGTCAATGCTCGAGCTCGTAGGCGCTGCCGCTCCACCTTTGAGCCTCCATTTGACACCGCCACTCCTCCACAGCTGCGGTGTCGAGCGAGAACCGGCTCGCGATCCATAGTTCCTGCTCGACCCCATGGGTGCACTTCAAGAGGCTACACTTTTCGCACACGAGGGGGCGCTTAGAATGGCGGACGGCCTTGGCCAGCTTTGAGTCATCGTCTTCGGACTTCTCCCGGAAGATGTCGTTGAAGACTGCCTATTCCGCAACGAGAAGGGCCACCAGCGTCGCGGAGGGGCTGCATCCACCTCGACGGACTCTGAGCCTGACGAGGTGATGTGGAGCTAGAAAGTAGATCCGTTAGCCGGCAAACCAGATTTCGACAGCACAAATAGAGTGGGTAGCCGGATGGAAAAAGGTGGGGCAGCTCTTCAGTAGGAGGCAAAAGGGAAGGGTAGGTGAAATATGGTACTACGTGGTGGATTTAGGGTTTACCGAAAAATATTTGCAGGCTAAACCAGTTTGCAGTATCTGGAGTTGTCATATTTGCGATTCAGACCCTTTTGCTCGATAGAGTTGCTCTAAACCCTTTGTAAACCCTAGCCGGCCGGCTTGAATAACCGCCTCGACTCATCTCTCTCGCATCTAATCTTGTGCAAACAGTGTTTCAAAAAAAAAATCTTGTGCAAACAGCATTACTGATTCCCATTGTTAACGAATCAACAAAAAGGTTCGGTCGGATGATATACGGAAGCTTAATATAACTCATCACGGTTCATGTACGATACGATCTACGGAACATCCAGGAGGCGGCCGGCCGCGATTCCTCCCAACTCCCAAGGGCACGGCGCACAGCCGAGACATACGCCATGGCGACGGGATCCTCTTGGGCCGACCTACCAAGCGACCTCCTCGTGTCCATCGCCGCCGGCCTGTCTCTAGGAGACTACACCTGCCTCCGCGGCATCTGTGCCATGTGGCGCTCCGCCCTCGCGCTGCCGTACCCTTGCCTCCTCTCCCTCGATGACATCGGCGCCCGCTGCTCTATCTTCTCTCTCCCGATGCAGCGCTCCTTCGACCTCCAGCGGAACCTCTACACGGGCGTCGACGGCTGCGGCCGCGTTATAGGCTCGGGCAACGGCCGATTGGCCATCGTCGCTGTGGACGATGGCGACGGATCGACGGCGAGGATCTTTCTCGTCGACCCACGCGCCCGCGACGAGGCCGTCAAACTCCTCCCTACTTTTCCGTTGGGCAGCTACGAGAGCGTGCGCAAGGTCGTGTTCGCGCCTGACCCTGATGACGGCACCGTCGTGGCCATGAGCGACCGCAAGCGGGTGTACTACATTGACACCAGGAAGAGTGACATGGCGTGGAAGGCCGTCGAGATCATCGCCGGAGACCACAAGTACGACCTCGCCGACCTGGCCTTCGATGCCACAGCCACACCCCGTGGCAACGGCAAGGCGTACTGCCTCGACTCAAACGGGGGCGTGCGCGTGCTCAGCATCCCCCGCCACCGCGAGGAGGAGCCCTCGCTAACCGTGCTGTCCGCCTCGGTCCGTCCATCCTTCCCATGGCCCTACCGCGCCGCCTCCGAGCTAACCTTCACCAAGCACCTCTTCTTCTGTCATGACAACCTGTACCAGGTGTGGCAGAACAACAGCTCCACGGTCAGATTTGGTTCTAGGCTCACCATGGCCCCGGACGAGATCTTCGTCCTAAGGCATGACCCAGGTCGCCATTGCCCGTGCTGGAACGTGGTGAAGGATTTAGGAAGCTGCTCGGTGTTCGTCGGCAAGAACACCAGCACGGCGGTCGTGCGAGCCGGCGCCGTCCCTGGGGTTAGAGGCGACTGTGTGTACTGGATCGACTGGCGGGGCAAGCCCATGGTGTGCGACGTGGCCACAGGAACCTCCAAGCCGTTCCTTCTTCCCTATGGCGCGTGGAAAGTTAGCTGCTGGTACTTCGGTGATATGACGAGGAACAACAAGCGTCAAGCGGGAAGGGAGTGAGTATTGATCAACAGTGGTATGTCGTCTAATAAATATAACGAGTTAGCGAATTGTACGTACCGTCAACATCTTGATCCGAATAGTCACTGTAACCCTGAGTTAACTAATTCTTAGTCAATTCTTTGCTATAAAATTCTGACTTAAGGAATCCCTCATTCTCTGAAAGAATCTTGGACGAGACTACAGGGCGGCGCTGCTCCCTTGTCTCACCGTGCGGCGGCCCAAATCAACCCAATTAATAGACGCCCTAATCACGCGCACCACCCAGCAATCCCAGCATGCACGTACGTTCGGAAATTCAGCGACCTGACCTCTCGTGTAAGTACGAACTGCTCAAAAGTACTAGTACTGTACTAGCTACAGTACTAATAGTAAATTAATCCAGCACGTCACTGCTGCGTCCATTTGTTGTCCATGCTTTTGACTTTCTTCATGTTCTTTGCATCTCACCACTTACGCTGCAGCGGCTGCCCATGCATTCAGATTTTAGAATTTAAAATCACTGGAATAAAATAGGGATTATGCAGTACCTAAAAAGCTGTCACTTCAAGTATATCATGGCATATACATGTGATGCTTGCATTCGAACGGTTAAGTATTTTGTTGCTATTTTTCTAAAAAACAATACTAAATCGGTAAATCAAGTACTTTGTTTTTAAGACACCTCCAATGTTGTTAGAAATAGTAGCCATGTGATTTAAACATGTGTACCGGATTTTTCGAAAGGCAATTTCAAAATTGTTTGACAAAGTTGTCATATTTGTTCGGACACGGTTATCAGGATTTTGAAAACTGGTTCAACTACCACATTGTTCAGACAGTTATCAGATATTTCGAATACACCCGCTAGGTTCTCCGGTTCAGCTACCACATTGTTTGGACACTGTCATCAGATATTTCAAATGCAGCCCCAAGTTCTCCGGTTCAGCTACCACATTGTTCAGACATATCATATATTTCGATTGCAGCCGCCAGGTTATCCGGTTCAACTACCACATTGTTCAGATATTATCCGGTTCAACTACCACATTGTTCAGATACAATTATCAGATATTTAATGCACCCATCAGGTTCTCCGGGTCAGCTACCATATTGTTTGGACACATTTATCAGATATTTTGAATGCACCCGCCAAGTTCTCTGAATCAGCTACCACATTGTTCAGACACAATTATCGGATATTTTTAATGCACCCACCAGGGACAAAGCTAATGTGTATGTCTTGGGGTCAATCAACACGAATAACTTTTGGCAAATCCTTTGATAAATCACCGTTTTGTTTTTCTCACATTTAGAAGATGACACCATTATAGTTAAGTGAACCCGATACTCTAGTCCCCTAGCTTCGCCCCCGAGTTTAGCTACCACATGGTGCAGACAGAGTAATTATATATTTTGAGTGCACCCGCCTGATTCTTCGGTTCATCTACTACAGTGTTTGGACACAATTACCGATATTTCGAATGCACTAGCCGGTTTCTTCGGTTTAGCTACCACATTGTTCGGCCACCAGGTTCTCCGGTTTAGCTATCTCATTATTTCAACACAATTATCAGATTTATCGAAATGCACCCGTTAGATTTTCTGGAATCAACTACCACATTGTTCGGACACAATTATCAGATTTTTTTAATGCGCCCGCTAGGTTCTCCGGTTCAGCTACCAAATCGTTCGGACATGGTTATCAGATTGTTTAAGTTATATAGCCACAGTTATCAGGTTATATATGTAGGAAATAACATATTGATGGCCTCCAACAGATAATGTAATGCAGTACCGACGTTTTATATGCACGTACTGTTAGGTATTGATCTCCCGTTGATTAGCCCAACGGCTAATTAACCCCTGTGATCGCGTCCTGATCGGGGGCGCCCGACCCATTAATGGTCGGTGGGCCCCTGTCGCGCTGCGCCATATAAAGAGGTGGGGGGCCGGGGCACACGGTACGAGGTTCACCGTGCCGCCGCCAACCCCACCGATAACCCTAGCCGATCTAGGTGACGCAGTAGCGACGGGAAGCACCACCACCACGCCACCATGGCCTCGGGCTCGAGCTCTTCCTCTCACACTGAAGGTATCAACCCAATTCCCCTCTCTCTCTCTGTTCGAACACACTCACACACATGGACACGATGGTGAGATTGATAGGAAGCTAACAATGGTATCAGAGGATCTAGTTCCTAGATCTCACTCGTGTAGAAAGAAAAGAAAGAAAGAAAAAGAAAATCCCCACCCGTAGAACCCTAACCCTATTCCAAAGGCAAAAGGGAAAAGATCCTCACCGGGAAGCCCTTGGGCTCACCAGAAGCGCCGCCGAACCTCGGCCGCGCCCGTTCCTCTCGATCCAATCCGCATCGGCAAGCCGAGGGATTGGACGAAGAACTCACCCCTCGGGGCAAAGAAAAGATCCAGAAAAGAAAAGAAAAGAAAACGAAAACCCTAACCCTAAACTGAAGAAGGAGGGGAAACTCACCGGCTCGTCGCCGGCAAAGTAGCACCGCAACCAGATCCGTTCGACGGCAACGCGCACCGCAAGGCGCACGCGCGACCGGCGAAGGGATCGGCGACGGATGCATCTTCTTCTCGCCATGGTTGCACGCCGTACTCGTGCGGGAAAGGGGCAAGGAGAGAAAAGGGAGGAGGAGAGACGCGCTTGACGCGGCCGTCTTCGCCGGACGGCGCGGCCGTCTCCGGCGGCCGGAAACGCGCATGGCGTCGCCGCTGTCTCCGTGGGGGAAAGGGGAAGAGAGGCGCGGCGGGGGGGGGGGGGGGGGGGAGAATAAGATTAGGGTTTGACCCCGCGCGGCGCAGATGCCGTTTTGTTCGAGCGAGACGCACGGGCAGCCGTTCGATCTCATCGGACGGCCAGAAGCGAGAGGCGCAAGCCAGAACGGGCTTTGGGCCGAAAGAAGCAGGCCTCGGGCCGATGCGGGCCGTTTTCCGCGTCTCTGCGTGCGGCAGTTAGCGCTGCCGCTGACGGGCCGTGGGCCGCTGTTAAGAGCTGCACCGCGCGACAGATAGCAAAAGGGCCATGGGCCGAAAGTTTTTTCGCACAGAATAGTTTTTTCTGTTATTTTTTAACAGAAGCAAGTTTTAATTTGTTTTGGTCCATTTTTTTGGGCAAATTTAATTCTTTTTTCCTATCCAAATTTATCCAACGAAAATTTTGTTTAGGAAAAGAGAAGAAAGAAAATGAATACTTGTTAAAAGTATAAAAGTTTATGAATTTTTATTCATTTTGTAAAGTTTCCGCTGCAAATAGTTAAAAGAAATTGCATAAGAGCAATAAAGTGAAAATTAAAGCATGATTAAAATGATATTAATGCTGATTATGATTCTGCTATTATTTGACCAACGTTATTAATAGCATTATTATGATTTAAAGTGAGAATTGAAAGCATGATAAAGTGATTTTAATGATGATTATGATTTTGTTGTTAAATGACCAACGTTGTTAATAACATGATTATGATCTGTCTTAAAGGTGCATTTATTTCTTTTATTGCCCAACGGTAATATAGTTTTAATTGCACAAACGGTTGTATGTTTTAATTTATACCAACGTTGGATTATTACATGCAATTGTTTTTTGTTATCTTATATCCTTGTGGTTTCAGGAAGTTTTCACCTGATGAGTTGCCTCAAGGACGTTCCGACGCTCAGGGGTGACAACTACGCTGAGTGGTGGAAGAAAGTCGAGCTGGCTTTTGTCTGCGCTGAGGTCGACTGGGTTGTGAGTACTCCACAGCCAGTCAAGCCAGCAGAGCCAGTGAGAGCAACAGATGATGATGATTCTGCTTGGCAGAAAAAGCAGCTGGACTATGGTCCAGTAGAGATGGGTTACACCCTAGAGAACCAAAAGTGGGTGAACGCCAACAAAAAGTGCATGGCATTCATAAAGAACACAGTTGAGAACGCTATTGTGGGCTCAATTGAAGAGTGTACCTCTGTGGGAGAGTATCTCCAAAAGATAAAGAGCCAGTTTACTGGTTCTTCAAAGACTTATGCTACCCAGCTGCTCAAACAGCTGGTGACAGAAAAGTATCATGGAGGTTCACATGGAATAAGGGAGCACATTCTCAGAATGAGCAACATGGCTGCTAAGCTTAAGTCCATGGAGGCTGATCTGGAGCTCAAGCCTGCACTCATAGTTCATTGGTGATGGCTTCACTGCCACCACAATTTGAAAATTTCATCATCAACTACAATGTGTCGCCTGAAAAATGGGACATTGAAAAGACCATTGCAAAATGGGGGCTCCTTGAACTTTGTGAAGGACAACAAGAACAGGAACTACAACGGTTCCCCTTCTAAGCCATATGGCAAAGGTCCTCACAGTATAAGCCACATGGCAAAGGTCCCAGCAGTTTCAGCAAGTGGACAAAGATACATGCCACCACTGCAAGAAGAAAGGGCATTTCAAGCAAGATTGCCCAGATTGGCTCAAGATGATAATGGCCAAGAAAGGTACAGACACAGTTTCTTTTGTAAATGAATCCCTGTATACACAGTTTTCAAAATCTACTTGGTGGATTGACTCAGGTGCAACGTTCATGTTGCAAATTCTTTACAGGGATTCCATTCGACAAGGAGTATGCAAAGAAGCGAAAGACACATTGAAGTCGCAAATGGAGTTCAAGCAGAAGTTGAAGCTGTTGGCGACGTCTCCTTAGAGCTAGCTGATGGTTTCAATATTATGCTTAGAGATGTTTTATTTGTTCCTTCGATTCACAGAAACTTAATAAGTGTATCGTGTTTGGATAAAGACAGTTATGAATGTTATTTCGGTCATGGCAAGTGTGCCATATGGTTTAAAGATGCTTGTGTGGGTATTGCTTTACTTCATGATAAGCTTTATTTGTTATCCTTGCGTGAAAAAGTGCATTCTGTGAGTAATGTGAATGAACAAATTCCCTTGTCGAACAAAGAACAAAAGAAAAGAAAGCGAACTCATGACTCTTCGAAGTTATGGCACTGTCGATTAGGCCATATTTCGAGGGGAAGAATAGAAAGCCTCGTTAAAAATGATATTCTTCCTCCGTTAGAGTTCTCAGATATCGAACAATGCATAGATTGCATAAAAGGAAAATACGTAAAACAAATTAAAAAGGGTGCAAACCGAAGCACAGCGACACTAGAAATTATTCACACTGATATATGTGGACCATTTCCGGTGAAAAGTGTGGATGGTTATGACTCGTTCATAACGTTCACAGATGATTACTCCCGATATGGTTATATTTATCCAATTAAAGAAAGATCTGAAGCATTGGATAAATTTAAAATATTCAAAGCTGAAGTTGAAAATCAACATGATAAAAGAATTAAAATAGTCAGGTCCGACCGTGGGGGGGAGTACTACGGTCGGCACACTCCATATGGTCAAGTACCTGGACCTTTTGCAAGGTTTTTACAGGAAAATGGAATAGTCGCCCAGTATTCTATGCCGGGCGAACCACAGCAAAATGGAGTAGCTGAAAGGCGTAACCGTACTCTTATGGATATGGTGCGCAGTATGATGAGTTATTCCACACTGCCATTGGGATTATGGATGGAGGCGTTAAAAACCGCCATTCACATTCTCAACAGAGTACCAAGTAAGTCGGTGCCCAAAACACCGTACGAGTTGTGGACAGGGAAAGTTCCTTCTCTACGCCACTTGAAAGTCTGGGGGAGCCCAGCTGAGGCAAAAGTTTTTAATCCCACATTGCAAAGTTAGACCCCAAAACAGTAACTTGCCATTTCATTGGCTATCCTGATAGATCAAAAGGTTATCGTTTCTACTGTGCAGACAGATACACAAAGTTTGTAGAAACGAGACACGCGGTCTTCTTAGAGGACGAAATGATGAGGGGGAGCATGGTAGGCCGGAAAATTGATCTTGAGGAGAAGAGGGTGTGTGCACCTTTTCCGATGATCCATGAGCCATTTTTCGCCCTACCTGTTGTACCTGCACCGATAATCCCAGAGGTTGTGGTGCAAGCACCTGTTGTAACTCCACCCGTGACCACAACGAGGCAAGATTCGGAACCTGTCCGTCAGGAGCCGACTCAACCCGTTGTTGAGCATGAAAGGGAGCGACGACAGCCACATTTAGAAGAAGAGTCGCACGTTGAGACACATGATGTGCCAGAGAATGAGACTCTCAGAAGGTCTAAAAGAGCTAGGAAATCAGCTATTTCTAGTGATTATAGAGTTTATAATACAGAAACAGTTCATATGGAAGAAGATCCCACTTCATATGAAGAAGCCATGAGAAGCGTTCACTCTTCGAAGTGGCTGGAAGCCATGGAAGACGAGATGAAATCGATGAGTTCTAACAATGTTTGGGATTTAGAGGAAATTCCTAAAGGAGCCAAAACAGTAGGCTGCAAATGGGTCTACAAAACAAAGTATGACTCCAATGGGAACGTAGAAAAGTATAAAGCGCGACTTGTGGCAAAAGGCTTTACGCAAAGAGAAGGGGTAGATTACAATGAGACATTTTCTCCGGTCTCATGTAAGGATTCTTTCAGAATCATCATGGCACTAGTTGCGCATTTTGATTTAGAGTTGCATCAAATGGATGTAAAGACGGCATTTCTAAATGGAGATTTAGAAGAAAATGTTTACATGAAACAACCCACGGTTTTTTCATGGAGGGGAAGGAACATATGGGATGCCGCCTAAAGAAATCCATTTATGGGTTAAAGCAAGCCTCTAGACAGTGGTATTTAAAGTTCAATAATACAATTAAAAGTTTTGGTTTTAAAGAGAATGTTGAGGACAACTGCATTTATGCAAAGTTTAAAAGTGGGAAATATATTTTCCTAATTCTGTACGTGGATGATATCTTGCTTGCAAGCAATGATGTCAGTCTACTGCTAGAAACAAAGAAATACTTGTCCTCAAATTTTGATATGAAAGATCTTGGTGAAGCTTCATATGTTTTGGGCATAGAAATTCACCGGGATAGAAAGAATGGAGTGCTAGGACTATCACAAAAGGCATATTTAGAAAAGGTTCTAAAGAAATATAATATGCATAAAAGTAGCGCATCACCTGCTCCGATAGTCAAGGGCGATAGTTTTGGGAAATTTCAATGTCCCAAAAGTCAATATGAGATCGATCGAATGAAAGCAGTACCATATGCTTCGGCTGTTGGAAGCTTACAGTATGCACAAGTGTGCACTCGCCCTGACTTAGCTTTTATCACCGGGGTACTCGGTAGATATCAAGAAAATCCAGGCCATGAACACTGGAACATGGTAAAGAAAGCATTGCGTTATGTACAAGGCGCAAAAGACCTCATGCTAACATATAGAAGATCTGATTCCCTAGAACTAAGAGGGTATTCAGACGCAGATTTTGCGGGAGACAAAGATGATAGGAAGTCCACGTCAGGGTACGTGTTCACTCTCGCAGGAGGGGCTATTTCGTGGAAAAGCTCCAAACAGTCATTAGTTGCTGCATCCACGATGTATGCAGAATTTATAGCATGTTATGAGGCCACGGGACAGGCGATATGGTTAAAGAAATTTATACCCGACTTGAAAGTGGTAGATTGTATTGACAAACCACTAAAGATGTACTGTGACAACCAGCCCGCAGTATTCTATGCTCACAACAACAAGTCGAGTAATGCTACAAAGGCAATAGATATAAAGTATTATGTTGTGAAAGATAAGATCCAGGATCAAACTATAAGTCTCGAGCATATAAGGACAAAGGAAATGCTTGCGGATCCGCTAACGAAAGGCTTACCACCCGATGTGTTCCAGAAACACATAGCCGGCATGGGATTAATGGAAAGCCTATGATCACTGGATCACAGAGGCCCAAAAGTAATAGTTTATTGTTTCAAAACTGAAAAGTATATGGTGGCTGTCTGATTCTATCGGCAATTGAGCTGTGACGATGAAACATGCTCTATGTACTAATCGGTGATGAACGAGTAAAGTAAAAGGTAAAAGTTAAAAGTAAAAGTTGAGATCAAGGGGGAGAATGTTAGGTATTGATCTCCCGTTGATTAGCCCAACGGCTAATTAACCCCTGTGATCGCGCCCTGATCGGGGGCGCCCGACCCATTAATGGTCGGTGGGCCCCTGTCGCGCTGCGCCATATAAAGAGGTGGGGGGCCGGGGCACACGGTACGAGGTTCACCGTGCCGCCGCCACCCCCACCGATAACCCTAGCCGATCTAGGTGACGCAGTAGCGACGGGAAGCACCACCGCCACCGCCACGCCACCATGGCCTCGGGCTTGAGCTCTTCCTCTCACACTGAAGGTATCAACCCAATTCCCCTCTCTCTCTCTCTGTTCGAACACACTCACACACATGGACACGATGGTGAGATTGATAGGAAGCTAACACGTACATGAGCTAAGCTAAGCAAGCTGCCTAGCAGCTGGATGGATAGGAGATTAGGAGTCTGATACAGCTAACTATATAGGCGCCTGTTAATTGCATGCTCACGCGGAAGAACTAGCCATGGCAACCAAGGTCATCAGGTCAGGCCATCTGCAGGTGTTGTCGCCGAGACCAAGGGTCGTGTGTGCGGGAATAGGATACATGGCGTGGTTTGGCTGCTTCCTCGCGCATGGAGAGGTCGGTGAGCGAGGCGCCAAGGTCAGATCGTCAGAGCACTGCAGTAGAGGAGGCGCCTTCGGCAAGGAGCGCTCGAGGATCGTCCCTACACGCGACGCAGAGGGCGAGCTAGTTGACGTCGCAGAGCAAGGCCACGAGCCATGGGAACTCACCGCGCCGGTGGTGCTCATCCGAGCGATGACGACATGGAGGAGTCTGCGGCCACGAACGCGCCACGGCGGGGCCGTCAGCACCGGCTCCACGAAACGCCGCCCCGCGACCATCACTGACCGTGCCGGCTGCTGCAGGGTCGCCGAGCCGCGCCTCGACGGCGGTGAACACGTCGTGCCGAAGCACCGTGTCCTGGAGCCGTGTGTCGGAGCGCCCATCCGCCGCCGTGCCCATCGCTGACCGCGCCGGCTGGAGGGTGAGCCACACCTCAACATACTGGAGCCGCGCGTCGGACCGCCCGCTGCCGCGCCCAGCTGTCGCGCCTCCAGCTCTCGTCCCCTTGCCACGAGGTTGGGGGTCCTCGCCTTGGAGGAGGCTCCCCGTCATCTCATGGCATCATGCTGCTCTCCCGCGGTGGCTTGACTTCCCGACGCGAGGGTGCTCCGCGGCCAACGAGTCCTTGAGGATTCTCCGATCTGAAACTCGACGAGAGAGAGGGGGATGAATGTGTGGCTGGTTCCGACGGGTGAGGCCGTGATGGGATAAAGTTAGGTGATTAGGTGAAAGAGGGGAGATCGAATCGGACGGTTCGCTTCGCGCCGCACGGGAGCGGCGCCACTACATAGCTTTTCCCAAGAATCAAATGAGTGAACCAAGAAGAGTGCGGGGGCATCTTTTCTCAACTCTTGAAAAGTATGAATGGATCATGTAACCCAGATTAAATTGCATTCAGTTTATTGTTATTACTCCTATGTCATGTGTATGTGTCAAGTCTGTAATCAAGTATAACATGGTCCGGTGATGTCTTATACATGTGAATTGCAGTTTATAAACATTCAGTTGCCGTAGAAATCATGGGATTTAGTTATATCAGTTTTATCAGATTAATTCTTCATGCTCTAAATATCATTTAGCAAAGAATGCGTGAAGTAGAGCCAAATTGCATCTGGACCACACGGGGCTGTATGACTTCTCTGAAGTTTATTTGAATGTGCTCTCTGATGTAAAACGAAAGGAATACCCTAGATGCTAATCGAAAACAGTGCTGGACCCACAAAATCTCAAACCGGGTCGATTTTCCCTTTTGCCGACCGCCTGACCCGTCGATCATCTTCACGGCCAAACCTAGTTCATGTCGTACACGGACAGTCAAACAATGAAATTCACTCACCGTGGAACCCAATAATGGCAATCGTACATCATAAGGAATTGATGAAGTTTCAATTCGGAACTATTGCTGTGGCCAAATGTAGAGGACATCTCTAGTCAAACCCTAAAAACGCTCAACTCATCAAAAGATTCTTTTTTGAAGAGTTCATCCCTACCTAACCGAATCATTGAACGCTAACTCAAGAATTTCACACCCGGGACCCCGGAGACTAGATTTTTGTTTTTTTTATGTTTGTTTAGGGATTTTTCCCTAAACCAAAATTCTATACATGAACCTCTGTTCTATCTAATCGGATAGCGGATACGACTGCTTTAAACCTCAAAAAAAAAAAAAAACTCAAGAATTTGGGTAGTCAATTCGCAAAAGTTCCTTCACTCTGTAAAATTTGAACAGCCGTCACAACTCCTTAGTAAAGATTCTTCTGTTCTCCTCTCCCGAGCTCCTACTCTACCCGCCTCCGCCGCCGCATGTACCGCCGCAGCCACTAGACGCCTCGATTGCGCAAGGAATGGAACCACTAGCATCTTATGTATCCTTCGGACCCCGATGACACCGCTTCCACTGAACCTCTTGATGACTTTCGACTGAAAGAACACAGACACGACTTATACAAAAGTGCCTAGATAAGCAGATCGACAGTAATGTTCATACCTACCCAGAACATCGATGACTTGATCTCCGACTTAATGGAGACATTCGCCAAGCTCCGTAAGTATAACATGAAGCTGAACCTAGCCAACAAGTTCTTCTTCGGGTCCCAACTGACAAGCTATTCGGTGCTCATAGGGGTAGGGTGTGCCTGTGTTCATAGAGGTGAGTGTATGTGCGTTTATATGAGCGTCTGCGTTGTACTGTGTTTCTCAAAAAAAAAAAATGTTCGTGTCCTATTTTTTTTGCGTGGGAACCATATAATGGCAATCGTAAAAAAAAGGAAATGATGAAGTTTCAGTACGTACATCGGAGGTACTATTACTCTGGCCACCAAGTGTTCGGCACAATGACCGAATGGTACTACTAGTAAACTTGCAATTTTCAAAACAAAAATAAAGTCGATTGATTTGGGTGATGCAATGCTGCGATGATCCTAATGTGGAGTAGATCGAGGAGCTGTTAGATAAATTTTATGGATTTGGTGGCTCTTGGATGAACTATATGTATGTGTTAATTTCAATTGTTCATATCAATTTTCATGGTAATGAAAATTGGGAGCCTCTGGGTCGGCCTTTCAATTTTTTTTGAATTGTTCGATTGGATGGCTATATTTATGTTTGTAACTGAATTCTTGGATATGGTGCATTTGAATCATTGTTGATGAAATATCACGTAATTGTTTGAAGTGTACATATTAAAGAATGAAAGAAATAAATAGTGAGTTAAATATAGGTAACTAAGGTCACTTGTTTAAGTCTTCATATGTGAGGAGTTATAGATGGTTTGAGTTAGTGTTTGACGAGTTATTGGATAGGGGTTCGGCTCGAGAAGCCCTATGGCGGAATACTAAGGAAGACGTTTAACCTAAAAGCCATTAGAAATAGTTTCTCGGATCCCAAAAGATAGCCGCGAAACTGTTGATATGAGTGATGGACGGTTCTTACTAAAACACGGCGCCCTGTCTTCCCTACCCCTACTCTTCAATCCCGTGGTCATCGCCGTCCCTGACATCCTCGTTCACTGCCGCTGCACACACACATGACACACCCTCCAATTCGTGTCTATACAATTAAGCAACACGAGTGGGATAAAATTCTTCGAGATCAAATAATTCTTTGTAAGCTGAATGCATGACAACAACAATAGACAAAAGCACTTTAGTTACTGCCGTTCCCTTCCATAAACTTCCTTCCTAGATCCCAATCAGCTTTCAGCATACTACTATACCAATATGCCTGCGGTACGGGCCATCTGTTTTTTATTTTCATTTCGCAATGTAAGTTGCACGTTGAATAAATAAGAAACAATTGGCATGGAAAGACAGAATAATACCGCTTTGTGTTGTTCGTCTCAGCTTGGCCATCCGAAATGGGCGCTGGGTGGTCGCTTCCTCTCTGTATACCTCTATCGCACAGAAGTGTTCCCAGTGTAAGTTTGATGAGTAACTATATATTTGCTACTAAATTAGCATTCAGATGCAGAAGAAAACAAAAGTACCTTCCTGACATGAGCTCCAACGCACTTAAAACTTCTACAATTTTGTTTCTTGGCAGGAAAGGAGTTCCTTTAGTTTTTCCATCATAGAAGTTCATGCCAATAAAGCTCCCATCAGTGAAATTAATTAGAGGCCCTCCAATTCCAGCCTAGTACAAAAACACAAATTACAGGATTGCCGCTTAGGTATATATATAGCTTAATACATGTATGCATTAACAGCTAGAGGTGACAAATAAGATAGATACTGATGCAGCTATCCTATCCATGGCAGCCACCGGTTAAAAACTAGCAATAAAATCCACCACGTACCTTCTTTATTTTACAAGTGGACAGCTTAAGGTGCTTGCAAGGAAGTGCCGTGATAGGCTCATTCGTCAGTTCGCCGGTGGAGGCACATAATAATCCTTCATCAGGCTCTCGCCCTACAGCTACTACGTATTCAGGTGGTATCAACTCACTGCTTTCAAGATGGAAAATATCTTCTGGACGAATACCACGCAAACCCTTAAAACTGACAATAGCAATATTATGCCGCGAGTCATATGACTCCAATCTCCCAATGGCATGTTGTTTCGGCGGGAGGAACACCTCAATCTGACACAATATATAAAGTGAGCTGACCATTGTATAAGTTAAGAGACAAAGAAACAATGATTAACAACGCCAACCCTCAAGTTCTCATCAATCTTGTCTGGTTTATCACAAGTTCTAACCAAACTGGCTGAAGTCAGAATAACAGTGTGTCTGAAACTGGCATTCTCATTGTTTCCACCACACTTTATGAGCAAGCCTGTGCATGAGAAAAAGCTGATGCCTCCTACGCATGCATCACACTTTTGATCATTAGCTCTAGTACGTGATGATTACAAAATAGTACAGTACTAAAAAAAATTAACAACTAGCTGTGAAATCACCATTGTATGAAGAAAGTGAGACAACACGGCGGGATATAGTTGTAATTGTCTTTGCGTCAAGTCTCGCCCACGCATTAATCCCAACACCACAAAAATCAAGATTGTAGTCATACCCACTCCAAGCATGCAAATAACCAAAGTCCTCTTCAAACCTATTGATCAATTCCCCATTCACTGGTCAAAAAATAAGTACATAAGTTAATGCTACAATTGCTAATTGCTATATGAAAAATGCAAGAGAGAAGTCAGCTATATCAAAACCAGTGACCTACGTTCGAGCATAAGTGGTGGTGGCTCAGGATAGCCCAGCCGGGTAAGCAAATCTAACTTTCTCAAAAATCCTGAAGCAATAAGGTGATCCATAAACAGATGATATTGGTATGATGATAATAATATTCATCGATATTCTGTGCAAAAAGATAAACGATTAGAATGACGATTTGAATGATTCACACCTGAGGGTATTATTGTTTTTGCACCTGGGGGCATAGAATATAGCAGGCTACTCGTTTCTGCTTCTTCGATTGAGCTTCCTAAAATGGAGTAGATAATGGAAGAAACATAAACACAAAACTAAAATATATTTTTGCAAGCTCTAGGCAAGAGAGCATATCAGTGAAAGCGAAGGCGTAAGGTTGTCTAGAATTGACCCGATATTAAATAAATGATGGTAAGCACAATTGCGGAATTAAAAGCAGAGCACCAGCCGGAAACTAACAATAAACGTTGAGTAATATGTTTAGAAAATGCTGATGAACGACTTTAGTAAATAACTTAGTGGTCTCCAAAGATCATGACACTAACCTGCACCATGTGGGTTTGGGTCATTCGTCCATACCTCCTTAGCGTAATTTCCTCCTTGCATCTCTGTAGGACTGCAATGTAACATAGTAGATTTGTTATGATAGATAAATAAATAAGTGCACCGAATTACAAGCCCAAATACAAACCGGTCAATCAGTCATCATGAACCCAATCATACAAAGCAAAACATGGTATGAAGAGAAGGAAATGAGGCTTGTGAATATGCAAAGAAACACAAAGGAGGATTGAGAAGATAAATATGGTCACGAGTATAGGTTACAACCTTGGGATGTCGAAATGTTAGTGTGGGCAATATGGTTTTAACTCTTCCGCGTATAAACAAATATTAAGGCAGGTAGGATGCGGCAAGTCAGTTGGGCCTAGCTAGCGGCAATTGAGGGGTAGGATCCCTATTATCTTAGGATTGTATCTTATAAATTACTCCCTCTGTTCGGAAAAGGATGTCACAAAAATGGTCTACCTATAGTTCATTTTTGTGACATCCTTTTCCGAACGGAGGGAGTACTAGTCAGGAGATATTGTCAGCTAGGAAAGTAGAGACTAGTTACTTCGATGGAGGAGTCTTCTCGATAAAATGCCCCGTGTACTCACTGGGAATCAAGCAACGACAATCAACCTATTATATCCTTAGCAATTATTTCGATAACTCATACGGTATAATTCTCTACTCCTAGCAAAACAAAATCCTTTGGGACTACAGTGGATGAACAAAAACTTCAGTACCTACCAGGCCCAGGTCACCACAGATGATGGTATCAGAGACAACAAACGCGGTTACATCAGCGTCTGCGGATTAGGGCGCAAACATGTGGGACATGTGGTGGCATTGGACTGATGGACGTGTGTGCTAGGATTGGACGTTCCTGGTCGAGGCTTGACCGATGAGGATGTTGGTCTTTTAAGGGGTGTATGTGATCTGACTCAAGTCTTAAAAGGATTAATAGAAGCATGCTTAGCCCAAAACAATATTGGGGATGAGTGACCTCCCGGGAGATTTCCGAGGTTCGCACGAATGCATTTGTAGGAGCTTGTAGATTAAGCGTTCTTGGCCGGAAGCAATCTATGGATGCGTGAGTGAGTGACCAACTGGAAAGTCTCAAGAGGCGCGCACAAGCGAGCACAAAGTGTGTTGAAAAGACGTATGTTTGTCTGTGGGACCAGTCCAAAAATCCTAGAGAGGTGCTAGGAGTATTGACTACTAGCTCTGGTTGGCTGGGTTGTTACATTTGGCATCAGAGACGACCATAAATGAGGACGTCGGTTTTCGAAGGAGGATGTGTATGACATCCTGCACCAATGGATTGATAGAATACTCATACAACCAATATGCATCTTCTTGTCTTGAAGCTCATCTCCGAAAAACCTCTTGGTTAAGAGTGGTTGGGCGGAAACAATTTGGGAATGGGCGACCTTCCGGAAAGTCTCCGAGGGTGTGCACGTGTGAGCACAAGGTGCACTGGAAGATCTGTGTAGCAAGGCTAATTTTTTTAGAGATGCCAGTATAAATGTTTTAGAGAGCTGTTAGAGAAGTAACAACCACATGGCCCTTCCCTAAGATAGAAGAGATTCTCCATCTCCAACCACATTGTGCTATGTGATCCCTCTATGTCCGTGGACACGTCTGGACATTTTCTGCACGTGTCCGTTTTGGACCCTCATTTATTGTTGGTGTGTCCAGCGGTGTCCCCCAAAATTGTCTGGTCACTTGCATGTATTTTTAAGGATACGCCCAAGCAGACGTATCGGTTTTAAAAAGGAGAGGCCAACCGGTACAACACGCTTAGGCACATGCACCGTAAACGCCATCCACCGAGCGAAAAAAATGGATCCCTCGCCAACCCTCCACCTATCTACGGGTCATAGGCTACCTCTAAACAGCCTCGCTGACAGTCCAGACACACTCATATAGTGAAAAAGTGGGGGACCAGTTGGGTTGCATTTTTCATTCTCTCTTGTCCGGCGGATGGACAAATAGTGGCAGAGTGGAGGGATCTGTTGGAGATGCTTTAACAGGGTACATGGGGTCCCTTCTATAGGGAGGCTCGACCAAAAGCATAATATATCCATTTTCGTGAAGAAACTTAACTTTCTATAGTATCCAAAGTGCATTCTATCTCCATTAATTTTCCAAACTAATATTTTTTTAGACGAAAATGCAGTCTGGCCTGCTTTTTCAATTAAGTAGAAGGAGAGTACAAGGTGTACAAAGCCTGTGGAGGCAAAAACAGAAAAAGAAGCATGAAAAAAGAACTAGAGCAACTAAAACAGCGACAGCGATCTAGTCTGGTTCCGTGGTCTGCGAAGTAGGTCCGATACCCCGGGTTTTTCAGCTTCCCGCCATAGTTTTGCGTCATCCAAGATGTTGGAGTGCAGTCTGTTTAGCGGCGCAGCCGTGTTGTGGAAGATCCTGGAGTTCCTCTCCTTCCAAAGTGTCCACCAGGTTAGATGGACCAGCGACACCCAGTTCTTCCTCTTCCCCGTGGGCAATTCTAGCCTTCACCACCGATCAGTTGTCAATCAAGCTAATCCTGCAATGCTTTGGAGAGGCCTCGGGGCTGCTAACTAACTATGCCAAAAGCTCTCTAATTCCGATCCATTGTGGCCATCCGGACATCCAGGCCCTTGCTGCCTGCCTACAGTGCCCCGTTCAGCAATTCCCTTGTCAGTACCTAGCTAGGGCTGCCACTCTCGGATCGCCGTCTGCGCAAAGGTGACCTCCAGCCGACCATCGACAAACTGGCTGGGAAGGTCAAGGGCTGGAACAAAGGAAACTTTACTCTCGACGCTCGCCTACTGCTTGTCAAGCATGTGTTGTCAGCCATGCACATCTATCAGCTCTTAGTCATTGACCCCCTGTGTAGTTGATCAAGGCAATTGACAGACTGTGTGGCTTCCTCTGGAGCAATGATGAGCTGGCGACGGGAGGGCGCTGCCTCGTGCGTTGTGCGGCCATCTGTAGGCCTCTAGAGTACCGCGGCCTCTGGATCACTGATCTTAGCCGCAAGGCGACCGCGCTGACGGTGCGCTGGATGTGGCAGGACTGGACGGAGCCCAACAAACCATGGTCCGGGATGCCAATCACCGTGGATGCTCGCGCCCGCAACCTCTTCAACAACGCGGTGACATTCAACCTGGGCGACGGGAAGAAAATCTCATTCTGGCACGACCCATGGCTAGAGGGGTGTGCCTTCGATGTGGCGACAGTGGCGGAGCTAGCGGGTGTGCCGGGTGTGCCCTGGCACACCCAGAGCTTCCACAAAAAATTAGGGATCAGTTGGGCAGTTTACCAATCCGTCACGCCACATCTCATAAAAAACAGAATTTCACTTACTGGAAAAAAGGAAAGGCTGAAGAGAGGCAAAAACGACTGGGCCTGTTAGTAATTACAGCCTATAGGGCCTCAATTGCTCCCGATTGGGGCATGCATGGCTGGATCCACGCTTCTCCCACCTCGCTTTGGTCTGCTACACATCGACAGCTTGCTTTCTCCCAAATCCCGATTCCTCTCTGCTCTCTCTAATTTTCTCTCCTCTTCCACTCGGCGGCCGGCTAGTCTTGGTAAGCATCGGCGCTTCCGTGCATCACAGTCACATCGAGCAGCAATCGTCTCTATTTTTTTATCACGTCCACTTACTGCAATAGCCTCTGTTTTGTATCAATTCACTAGTTTCTTATGCTAGACTGCTGTTGTTTCTGTTGTAGAATTGTCAAAAATGAAGAGATTTCAGGTTGCAGTCCAATCCTGCGCTGTTGTTGCTGTTGTTTCTGTTGTAGAATTGTCAAAAATGAATGATATTGGTGTTTCAGCTTTGGAGGGATATCCAATTTCCACACAAGGTCCCATACTCTCCGATCACCCAGCGACGCCGAGCTCGACTGTCCAGGGCTCAGACTTTGGAGCTTTGGTTGCAGTCCGATCCTGTATGCCGATCGAACACTGAAGGAGCCATTCGTTTCACCACTCCAAGCAATAAAATCTTCAGACGCATGGGCAGGATTTTGATATTGAGAATTACAGCCGCGTCGTGGGGAAAGCAGCACTCACGGACAGCCACTTCGTCCCACGTCCTAGAGACAGGATCAATTAGTTCAGAAACCCACTTTCGCCGAGACGTGCCTCTCCTGCCGTCAACCTTTAGGGCGCCCGGCCTTGGTAGCCAATTATCACGAAAAATCTTAACGCAAGAACCAGAACCAATGCGCCATATGACTCCCTTCTTTAGCAGGTCAAGACCATGAACAATACCCTGCCATGTCTGGGATTGATTCTGAATGAAGGCCGTATCAAGGAGGTTACCTGCCGGGAAGTATCTAGCCTTCAGAAGCTGCGCACACAGGCTATCAGGAACGGTAAGCAGCCTCCACGCCTGCCTAGCGAGAAGAGCCTGGTTGAATATCCGCAGATCGCGGAAGCCAATACCACCTTGGGCCTTCGGACGAGCCAATTTGTCCCAAGACAGCCAGTGCATCTTCCTTTTATTTGTCTCAGTCACCCCACCAAAAGTTACGAATTATCTGTTGTAGTTCATTGATTAAACCAATGGGAAATCTGAATATACCCATAGCATAAGTTGATATTTGTTCCTTTCGGTAATTAAGACTCTGTATTATATGCGATGCCAATTGTTTTTTGGAGTATGGCACACCCTCTGAAAATTTTCTGGCTCCGCCACTGTGTGGCGATGCCGTTGCTGTTCAAGAACTGCACAATGCGCAACCTGACGGTTGCCCAGGCGCTAACTGATGGAAAATGGATGCGTCACTTCAAAAGGAACCTCCCGCCGGAAGCGCTCCACCAATTTCTCCTCCTGCATAACATGCTCGTTGACATCCAGCTGAATAACGAGACCCCCGACTCGGTCCAAACTAATATTACCTCTTTCTTAATAAGTATATACAATATCTATTTGGTTTGTTCCTAAATCTATTTTCTACGGACATAGATTCTCCATGGGAGCTAACCCACAACCATAACAAAGAGACTAGCCTCAACATTGAAGCAAGAGCACTAAATAAAGAATAGGAAATGTATTCACAAGGGAGGGGTAGTAAGAAGCCATAGAGCTACAATCCCCAGAATATCCAGAAATTACTTAACTTACAGAAGGGAGTGGGGATTTCAGTCAAATATAGATATATATCATAATAAGTAATTAAAGTGAAGAAGACATATTCGAACAATCTAAATTGGTACACGCGTTGGAAAATTAAATGCCGTGGCATGAAACACATGGTTTCACTGCCGCAACGAATGTTCATCCCAAGAAAGTTCCCAGCAAGATCAACAAGTGGCCCTCCAAGTGCAGCCTAGCACAAAAAATACAGTGGTGCATTTTAGTTAGTGTGAAATTTTCGATCATTGCAAAAAAGTGAGAAAAAAATCACCAGCGTACCTCTGTGATACAGCAACCAGAGACCGTACTTTCAACTTCACTAGTCAGTGTCCCAATCGTGGCCATCAAACCACAGGACCCAAAGGAACAGCCAGCAGCTACTATCTTAGTATCAGCAGGCAGACATGTATTCTGAAAATCCTTCTCCTGAGAACCTAGATCTACAGGAGAGACCATCCAGCTTTGCATCATCATAACAATAGCAATATCTTGATCATATAGTTCGATGAACCCGTTGAAAGTTTTCTTGCTTGGAACACGCACTTTAATCTACAATGATAACAAACAGCAGTATGTGAGCGCAGGATATGATGATAAAATAGTTCTGAACCAGCAGAGCAAAATGGGAGTACGGGCAATTAGGCAGCACCAACATTCAGTTCATCTTCTTTATTTCTCCTCTCGTTGAAGACTTCAACAAGGCGTGGTGAGGTGACGAATCTTTCCAGGTTAATCGTCCGGTATGGAAGAGCGATGCCGGTGCATGCAAATAACATGACATCTCCTGCACAATCGAGGTCGTGTGTTTAAATCTACTAGCGTTGGTGATAAAACAGAGATTTGGGAAATTCATAAGAATGTAACCCACCATCAAACAAAGCAATCGCGGCGACAGTGGAAGACAGATGTGAAGCAACTTCTTGACTGAAACCGCAGAGGCCATCACTATTATCAGGCGCGTATAAGTCGCCGAATGGCTGCTCTGTAAAAGGTTGTAGGGAAGCATCTCGTTCAGGGAGCTTGCAGGCGAGTCGAAACTCCGCCTCACGTTCTTCCCTTTCTTTTTCATGAACCTTATGAACTAGTCAAAGAACATGATACACACCACAAGTGCATTATTAGAAGAGAAATATGCGCAAATAGAATGGAAAATAAGTCGAGAAATCAACCAGTGGCGCTCACGTTTATTCATTTTGTTTATGCATCTGTCCATGGGAGGAGGGCTGCGACGTTTGCTCCTTCCTTTTCTGGTTCTTTTTTTCGCCTTGGACGTCGCCCTTTCGCTCTCCCACGTATAGGATTCACGTAGGTCGGTTCCTCCATCTTGCCAGTCCTGAAGCAGAAAGCAGAGTCTGTGTCCACGTATAATTTTGTCTTCGCCAGTGATGAAAACCTGTCGATGATGATCGTCGGGCCGTTCAGTAGGAGAATAAGCTAGTGGGAGTTCTGGATGAACAATTAGGCAGTGTGTGGACGAGGTACTAACGTGCCCTGCGATGACGATCGTTGGGCCTCGCAGCGAGCGGCGCCGGGCACGAGGAGCGGAGCGGGGGTAAACGCTCTGCGAGAGCCGTGGAGCTGATAAGCGGCTCGGCGAACAGGGTGGTCTTGGACTGCGCGGGAAGCCGCCGGGGACAGGGTGAGGATCGACCGCCGCCGTCGGCGTTCGCAGATTCTGTCGTGGCGGCGCGACCTAGATTTGGCCGTGAAGAGGATCGACGGGGTCAGCAAAAGGAAAACCTGATACGGTTAGGGCATTGCTAGGGCCTAGGAATTGGTCCGACCGATACTCTTGTTTCTGATCGGCGGCGAGTGAATTTCATTGTTTCAGTGTCCGTGTACGACATGAACTAGGAAACCCAATCACTAGGTTTCCAGTATATATATATCAAACAAACGGGACCTCACACGTACGTACGTGATACCTCGGCCAGTTCCTCCACACGAAGTGCACGCGAACATACGCCATGGCGGCGGACAGGCCCTGGTCCGACCTCCACAGGGACCTCCTCGTGTCCATCGCAAACGCCGGCAGCGTGTCTCTAAGAGACTACGCGTGCCTCCGCGCCGTCTGCACCGCGTGGCGCTCCGCCCTCGACCCGCCGTCCTACCCTTGCCTCCTCTCCCTGTCTGACGACGACAAGGGCTGGTATAGCGCCTCCGTCTTCTCCCTCCCGATGCGGCGCACGTTCCACCTCCAGACGGCGTCCTCCACGCTCGAAGGCCGCCGAGACCACGACCGGGGAAGCCTTGTCTCTGAGGTCCACGCCTCCGTCTTCTCCTCTCTAAAGATGTCGCGCCCGTTCCGCAGCCGCGCCCGCGTCGTCGGCTCCAGCAACGGCCGCTTCGCCGTCGCGGTCGATCACAGCAGCCCGACCGGAGACGAGAGGACGGCCTTTCTCAGTTGCTCGACGAAGAAGATCTTCATCCTCGACCCCCGGGCCGGCAAGGAGGTCGCGCTCGCAGCTCCCACCACGGCCCTGAACTGCGAGTCTGGCCCTTGCCACGAGTTCGTGCGCAAGGTCGTGTTCCCGCCCGACCCGGATGACGGCACCGTCGTGGCCCTACACGACCGCAAGCTCATCGCCTGCATCAACGTTGCTAACAGCCGCAATAAGTGGGCTACCATGGACATCGTCGCCGGCAACACGGAGTACCTCGCCGACCTAACCTTGGGCAATGACGGCAAGCTCTACTGCCTCGACTCGAACGGGGGCGTGCACGTGGTCCGCATTCCCTGCAGCGGGCGTAACGAGTCAGCCGTAGTCGAGCCCTCGTCGAATCTCCTATCCTACGACTTCTATCTCGACCCAGCCGGCGCTTTCAGCCCGCGCTATGGCATCGCGTCTGCACGAACGAACACGAAGCACGCCTTCATCTGCCATGGCAGCTTGTACCAGGTGTGGCGGAACAGCGAAGCCACCTTCAACTCGGGCGGCTTCAGGATATCCGTGGACGACATCCTGGTCCTGAGGTACGTCCCGCGACGCCATCCATGCTGGGACGCGGTCAAGGATTTGGGAGGCTGCTCAGTCTTCATCGACAAGAGCAACAGCCCGGCGGTGGTAAGAGCTGCCGGCGTCCCCGGGCTTAGAGCCGACTGTGTGTACTGGATCAACTGGATGCGTGTTCCCATGGTTTGTGATAAAGCCACCGGGATCTCCAAGCCGTACCTCCTTTCCTCGTGCAAAGGTAATTGTTGGTACTTTGGCCGCGACGACATGACATCTATCAAGGGCGGCGAGTGGAGAAATTAAATATCAAATACTAGATGATCAATCTGTTACACGTCCCATGCAAAGGTGAATGTAGTATATTACTGTAACAACAGATGTGATTGAGGACCTCTTTAATTATCTTATGTATGCTTATAGGACGTTCTGATGAATCGATAGGAGAACATATATTTGTGGTAAGTCACTCTTTGTTGCACTCAATGAAACCTGAATCCATAAGCGATTGAAACATATGGTAGGCATGCTTTATAAAAGCAGTTTTATAGAGGTTTGAGTATGTCTCATAATTTGATAATCAAACTTTGTCAAAATACTACGTCCTAAATTGATCTCCTCTTTAAGAGGACATACGACATCACTAATCCAAATATTAAAATGGATCATCAGTTTTACACACGAGTAAGTCCGTTGGCTACGACTGATCACCCTAGGAACTTCAATTGCTCACTACCAGAAAACAGACTTTTGCTGAGCGTCTTGGTGTTTGCCGAGTGTTCTAAATCGGCGCTCGGCAAAGATTCGCATACTATAAATCAGAGAAAAAAACACTAGCTGCAGCGAAGGAATTAGCTCGATCATCCAGTAATTCTTCAAGCGGAGGAAGGGGCGCTCGGTTGTCGCGGGGAAGAAGTGATCCCATAAGTTGGAGGCGCTTGGGCAGGAGATCAACATATGACTAGTGTCTTCATCCTGGGGACAAGTAGGGCAGCAGGCTGACGAAGAAATTTGATGTCTGAATCGTCGTTCGTTAGTAGGTAGGTGGTGGCGCAGGGCGAGCCAGAGGAATATCTTGCACCGTAGCGGAGCGGCATTGTTCCAAATCTTGTCTGCATGACCATCAACTTGGAGATGCATGAAAGAGTTAGCATATGTACTTTTGTTTGATAAACATTTGTTAGTATATTGACAAATAAACATGTTGGCAGGAGATCAACATATGCCCCCACACGGCATCTAGTGAAAACTCCCCTCCCCTCTCGACCCCTCCGCGCCGCCACCCCAGGGCGGCGCCAGGGGGATCAGATCCCAGCCCCTCTACTCCTCCTCTCGGCCGGCGAAGCCTGCCGCCGTTGCCGCCGGCTTTTGCCGCGGTGGCGGCGGCGCCCGGCGCCAAAGGCGCTAGGGCTGGAGGTTGTGGCGGCCACTACCGGGTGTGACTGGGGCGCCTCGGGCAGGGGCTGTGCACGGCGGCCATGGCGGCTGCCTGGCCGTGCGGCGGCGATCGGCGGCCGCGATGCGGCGGCGGTGGCTGCGGATCTCGGTCCCATCGAGATCCATCTTCGACACATCCGAAGGTGCGAGAAGGGGGCAGCGAGGGGCGGCGGCGCTCCTCTGTCGGCGCTTGGGCCCCATGATGGGCCTAGCGCGATCCGGCCAGCGACGAGGTCGGGTGGTGCGGCTGCCGGTGAAAATCGCGCCGGCTTCGGCTATGGCGGACGATGGCGGCGTCTCCGACGTCGTTTCCTTATCGAGGCATCGTCATTGCAGTCCGCGTCACCCATCTTGGACTGCTCCGGGGGAAACCCTAGATCTGGGTCTCCCGGATCGGACGATGACGGCCCTTTCAGGGTTGTTCTCCCTCCTGGGGGCATCGTTTTGGAGCAGATGCTGGATGGGACGGGCAAGGAGAGGTGGCGTGTTGAGGCATCAAACACGTCGTCGACGGCGAGTCTTGGCGGCGCGGCGCAGCGGAGTCTCGACGCTGGACGTGTGATGATGATGACGCGCAGATCGGATATGCTGTTTGGCGTCATGGCGACGTCGCCGGCTGGTCTTGCAAGACCATGGCGTTGATCTTTGCCTGAAGATGGGTTCGAGGAAGACGGCGGTAGCGACTTCTGTAGCGCGCGCATGCGGTGCGCGTTGAGAGTTTGCTGGACCGGTACTCCGGTTGTAGATGATGTGTGTAGGTGGGAGGTCAAGGCATGCTGCTCTGATCATGGCCACCCCCATCATAGTTGTAGCGACTTTTTGTTGCCGAGCGGCTGACTTCGGTTTGATCAATGTTGTAACTTGTAAACTTTGATGAATAATTGCGGATGGCTGTGTGCATCACTTTGATGCAGAGGCCGGGGACCCGCACCCTCTTATCTAAAAAAATATGCCCCCACACTCTTCTTGCTTCAGGGCTCTTTTGATTCATAGAATTGGCAAAGGAATTGTGTAGGATTCAAATCATGTAGGATTTTTTCCTTCGAATGCGTTTGATTCATAGGATCATATTCCATAGGAAAAATTCCCATAGGAATTTTGTATTACAAACCTTGTAGGAAAATAACATGAGATCCAACCTCATGAAAAAATTCCTTCACCACAATCAAAGAAAGTTGTCATTCCCATAGGATCCAACAAGACATGTCATCCCAATCCTATGAGTTTCCTATTCCTACCCTTTTCCTATCCTACAAATCAAAGTAGCCCTCACTCATTTGATTCCTTCAGAGAATGAGGGATTAGTTAACTCATAATTTTGTACTAAAGAATTAGTTAACTCAAGGCTACAATGACTATTCGGATCAAGATGTTGACGGTACAATTCGCTAACTCGTCACATTTATTACTAGACGACATATCACTGGTCAATCTTACTCCCTTAATGTCTCCGCCTGTTGTTTCTCGTCATATTATCATCATCACCAAAGTACCAGCAGCTAACTCTGGACGCGCCACAGGGAAGAAGGCACGGCTTGGAGGTTCCCGTGGCCACGTCGCACACCATGGGCTTGCCCCGCCAGTCGATCCAGTACACGCAGTCGCCTCTAACCCCCCGGACCGCGCCGGCTCGCACGACCGCCGAGCTGCTGTTCTTGCCGACGAACACCGAGCAGCCTCCTAAATTCTTCACCACGTTCCAGCACGGCTCCTGGCGACCTGGGTCATGCCTCAGAAGGAAGATCTCGTCCGCGGCCATGGTGAGCCTAGAGCCCGATCTGACGGTGGCGTTGTTGTTCTGCCACACCTGGTACAACTTGCCATGACAGAAGAAGAGGTGCTTGGTGAAGGTTAGCTCGGAGGCCACGCCGTAGGGTCGTGGGAAGGCGGTACGGAACGAGGTGGACAGAACGCTCAGCCATGGCTCCTCCGGGCGGCGGCGTAGGATGCGGAGCACGCGCACGCCCCCGCTTGTGTCGAGGCAGTACACCTGGTAGTCGCCACCGGGTGCGCAGGCGTGGAAGGCCACGTCGGCGAGGTTGAACGTTCCGTTTCCGGCGAAGATCTCGACGATCCTCCACTCCATGTCCCTCCCCCTCGTACGGGTGTCGACGTGTGTCAGGCTGGACGTGAAACTCGGTCTTTTGGGCTCGGCCCGAGCTTTTGCGGCTCGGCCCGAGTTGGGCTTGGCCCGCTATTCATTTTGACCGAGCCGAGCCTCTTTTCCTGGACCGCGGCGAGCTCGGGCCGAGCCAGGCTCGGCTCGGTCCAGCCCGTTTGGCTCGTGTATTTTTTTTCATACGAGTTTAGATTGAGGGTGAGAGTACTTGGCTCAGTTTCCTGGCCCATTTAGCTGTTCTATACAACGATTAGGTCACGACTCACCTGTGAGGACACCGCCGCATCACATCGCATCCCTCAGCAGCCACAACACCGCCGCCGCCATGCCCGAGCATGACCGCCGCCACGCTCAATCCCCTCCACTCTTGCTCGCGAATCCGTCTGCCAACACACACGTACGCGCACTGGCTCTCGTCGCTGCCCATGCCCGCGCGCGCTCGTCGTTCCCGTCGTTGTGCGCATCGTCGGATTCGTTCTCCGCCGCCGTAACTCAGGCGAGCGACTCCGGCCGGAGCAGCACCTCCCTCCAGCCCCACCCGTCAGCGACCCAGCACCCCGAGGCTCGCGAGCCGCACCGAGCTGGACCGAGCTAGTGCAAAGCTCGGGCCGAGCTCCGTTTCATGGCTCGCCGGCAATCTCGAGCCGGCTCGGGCTCGGCAACTCCGGCCCGAGCTTTTTGCTGGCTCGGCCCGAGCCGGACCGAGTTGGCTCGCGTCCAGCTTGAGGTATGCCACCCTCTTGCGGTCACACATGGCCACGACGGTGCCGTCATCAGGGTCGGGCGCGAACACGACCTTGCGCACGCCCTCGTAGTTGCTCAACGGAAGAAGAGGGGGAGGAAGGAGGATTGTGGCTTCCTCGCGGCGACGGCGTGGGTCAAGGAGAAAGATCCTGACCGTCCGCCCGTTGTTGTCGACAGCGACGGCCAATCGGCCGTTGCCTGAGCCTACAATGCGGCCGCAGCCGTCGAAGCCCGTGAAGAGGGCCAGCTTGCGGTGGAACGAGCGCTGCATCGGGAGAGAGAAGATGGAGCAGCGGCTGCCAACGTCGTTGAGCGAGAGGAGGCAAGGGTACGGCGGCACGAGGGCGGAGCGACGCCACCCGTTGCAGACGCCTTGGAGGCACGTGTAGTCTCGTAGAGACAGGCGGTCGGCAATGGACACAAGGAGGTCGCTTGGTAGGTCGGCCCAAGAGGATCCCGTCGCCATGGCGTATGTCTCGGCCGTGCGCCGTGCACTTGGGACGAATCGCGGCCGGCCGCGCTCCTGGATGTTCCGCAGATTGTATCGTACGAGAGTTATGTTAAGCTCCCATAAATCATCCGATCGAACGTTGTTGTTGACTCGCCATGGAACCCGGCAATTAATGGTGCTGTGTACGAGATTAGATGGGAGAGAGACGACTCGAGACAATGACCCAATGGGTGGATCGTCGTGGGTTATATAGAACCCGGGCGGCTAGCTAGGGTTTACATTGGGTTACATTGGAGTACTAGCTTAGTTAGCTACCGAATCTAATCTACAGCAAAATTCGGAGACAGTCGCCAAATTTCTTAGATGGGGCATATCTTACTAAAAAATGATCCCGGTTTAATTGACGCAGAGGGATAAAGCTAGTACAAATTTGTATACAAATTGCCTCAAATAAATCGGAACAGAGGTAGTCTATATATATGCCACCATATTATTTTACTTGCGGAAAGATCCTAGTATATTGATTGACGATTATACGGACCCTGCATGCTACTCACCACGTCTCTTGTCCTTGTCCGATTTAACTGTTACACTGGCTACCGAGGAGGCAAGGAGGATTGATCCTGCCGAACTTGATTGGGGTTGGAGTATTAAAAAATGTAAGGTGTCTATGCATTCCAAATGATATAAAACCACATATCTTATACACCTTGCATGTGTAAATAGATTTGATATAAGTCTGACGAGTACATTTGAGTACTCATCTTTCTTTATCTTTTTATCTGGATGGCTGCAACTCAGATGGTAGCATTTCAGAACTGGTATGATGAAAGATTGAAGGACAAGGTTAGTTGGTTATTCCTCCGGCGTTGGTCTAGCCCACTTGCTTGGTGTAGGTTCCAGGTCGGCCTGAACCCTATGCACTCATCCTGCTCACTCAAGATTCAAGGCAGCGACGCAGCCGGTGAGTCGATGGACGTTGCACACACACTTCGGCTTCTCCAAGTGGACGATGGCCTTGATCATCATAGGATTAGCTTCTATCCCGCGCTAGGCCGGAGACGATGAAGTTGAACAGCTTGACAGGTGGAACCCCGAAGACGCACTTGGTTGGGTTGAGCTTCATGTTATACTACGGAGGTTGGCGAATATCTTTGTTAAGTCGGCGACCACGGGGCGAAATCGACGGGACAAAAAGAAGAAATTAGCCGGGTATGTTTGTATCTAGAGATGATTGTGAAGGAGTACTTCAGGAGTATCAAATATTAGAATATATCTATACATAGCCAAAATGTTGAACATGTAACAGGTAACAGAGTAATAAAAATGAGTTTGTGCCACTAGTCATCACCATAATTCAGCCTGTGTCACTAGAATTCTAAAATTGGATGGGCACCACTAACACTCCCCGTATTGTTGCTTTTATGCCACTATATATTGCCACCTATAGCCATTAGGTCAGACAAATTAACGTCAGTTTGACTCGTTTCTTACATGTGCGACTAATTAACCACATTCAAGCTACTTAGAGGGAAGAGAACTTGCCTGTGACAAGATGGTTAGGAGGGTGGTTGTACCCCCAGCCACCAGAGTTCAAACCCCAGGTTTGACGCTGGTGTTTCTCATTTAAGGCGGAATATTCTTCAGTGGGAGGCGACGTTCCCGTCGACAGCGAGGCGCCCATGGTGACTTCGTCAATCTCAAGACCCAATCCGTCGGCTCAGTCTCTCGGAGGTGCTCATAGGGGTAGGATGTGCGTGTGTGCATTCATAGGGGTGAGTGTATGCGCGTGTATGTGAGCGTCTGCGTTGTACTGTGTTTAGCAAAAAAAAAAAGCTACTTAGAGGGAAGCAAAAAACGTTTATTGTCCATTTGATTGAGCATGTCTACTGTCCGCATCGAGACGACCACTGCTCCCATATTAATTTGACACCAATTCAATTTTCTTTTATACTTGTGAACTAAATATATCATAGTTTTAAATAGTC
This sequence comes from Poa pratensis, assembly GCA_947311845.1. Lineage (NCBI taxonomy): Eukaryota > Viridiplantae > Streptophyta > Magnoliopsida > Poales > Poaceae > Poa > Poa pratensis. Next base: position 40,537,886 of record CAMZMU010000062.1, on the reverse strand, counting down.
CGCTATAGCTCCGCTATATCCTCATGTCGCCGCTAAATTAATTCATGTATAATTTTCTGTTATAGCCTCATTTAGCTCCGATTTAGCCATATATAGCTTTTTTTTAGGGTTGCTGATATGGTTATAGCCCGCTATATAAAACACTGGAATATATATCTTTTTATTCTCAACACTTACACTTACGAACTCATATTATTCCTCCGCGCAATGCCCTCTACTCCGCCTTTCAGGGTGAGGGTGTACAGAGACATGCGCGTGTCTTACATCAGGTTACAAACAAGAGGTAACTTTCAACAAATAAGTAGTGTGCATGTCACCACGTATGATTTGCATGAGATCAGGCAGCGATGTTGATGATGACCATGCCCGTCCATTATATTTGATCCCTCGCATTGATTAGAAGGCCACTTCTGCGTTTGCAAACTCCTCCCTTTTCTGGGCAACGTCTGCCACCATCTCACCGAACCTGCATGGCGGGCTAACCACCAGTGCTGCTGCCCGAGCATAGCGCCCACGCCCGTTCTGGAGCACGTCGGTGTGCACGTCGTTGGACTTGCGCGCGATGATGACGGAGTTCACCACATCATCGTCAGGGTGGCACACGGCCAGCACCTCGAACCCATCTCGGCCGATGTCCTCGGGGTCGACGATCGGGTGCAGGAACCCGCGCGCCCCGTGCGCGCTGCGAACAACAAGGGCCGCCCCGTCCGCCATGTGAGCACTGAGGTGGGCGATCACCTTGGCCTTCTCCTCGGCGGCCATGCCCACGAGCGCAGCCAGGAAGACCACGTCGTATGCGGCAAGCTCGCTGGTGAGGTCGGCGACATCGGCCGTGTGGAATGACATGCGGGTTGCCAAGTCCTCATCCGCGCGGAACAGCTTGCTAGCACGGTCGTTGGCCGCGCCACAGAGGTCATAATTGTCGAACATTGTGTCGGGCAGGTGGCGCGCGGCAAGGACGAACGAGCTGAACGGCAGTGGGCCAGAGCCGATGAAGGCGACGCGGGTCGGCGCGATGCCGCCGGGCATGTAGCGCGTCAGGAGCTCGTACTCGAGCTTGCTGAGGTTGATATAGTTGTTGTAGTAGGGGAACATGCCGAGGTGGTTGAGCGGGTTGTCGAAGGCGGCAAGCAGGTCGGAGTAGTGGGCCTCCAGCTTTCCCTCGGCTTCGGAGCAGAGGCGGATGAGGCCCTCACGCATCTTCTGCGCCTCCGGACCGAGCTTGGTCACGTCGACGGGGCTCGGTGGGACGCACGCGGTGACGAGGTCGGTGAAGAGCGCGTCCACGTCGGGGCTCGGGCTGAGCGACGGCAGCTTGGAGATTGCGGCGTGGAGGCCGGTGATCTTCTGGACCAAGGCATCCACCTCCTTGTTTTGGGACTCCATTTTACTTGTCTTGCTTGTTAATGGTCGATTCCGAGGGACAGGAAGATGACAGTGGAGTGAAGTGGTCGATCGAGCTGCTGCTTGATGAGCTATGGAACGGGCACTATGATGTCTATATGTAGCAGTACCACGTCTAGAGGAAGCTGGAAAAGGAGTGCACATGCATGCAAGCTTCACGCGTCCATGCCCAATCAGGCTGGTTTCATGCCTCTGCTGTCACATCCGTCTGTTGAAGTGGCACCAAACAACTTGTTATTTATTTTGTTATTGGTAGGGTGAATGAGCCAAACCCACATCTAAACACGACGCTGGTGGTCGTTGTTGACTAATACTCCAGTTTCTTATTTTTGGAGAATTTTTTTTTAGCAGGGCAACGGGGGGCGAAAAGCCCACCTGAAATTTTCATTGATCATTTCAAAAACAGCCTTTTCTGTACATGATTTTTCCTCAAGCCATAGGCGAGGAGGGGGAGTGCTATCTCTCTAGGTCACTACACCAGACGAGGAGGGAGGAACATTCTAGTCTAGAGGGGCACGGCACACCCACGGCCGAGCATGCACAGTAATCTCAGAGAAGAGGCGGGATGCGGAAGTGCGCACGTTGTCGAACACCATCTGGTTCCGAGTTTTCCACAAGTTCCAAATGACGAGACACACAACCGTAGACGGTATCGACAGAGGGACTACGCCGAAGGATTTTTTTGATCGTGCCCCACAACATTTCGAGGGGGGTCGCCACCGAAGTTAGGGACGAAACCAGGAGCCGCGTGGTCCCACAGTGGTCGTAGCCGCGCACACTCGAAGAAGAGGTGATTCATATCCTCTTCCACCCGGGGTAGAAGGGGTAGTCGGACGACGGGACGCGGCCATTCGAAAGAGAAGCGAGCGCGTCCGGGTGTTGCCATGCTGAAGCACCCACATGAAGATTTTAACCTTGAGGGGGGCGAATCCCAGCGAGTTGAACTCATGAAAGGAGAGGGACACCAGAGCTTCATACTATTGTCATTGGATGACAGATCCGGCCACCGCTGCAACCATCTCACATAACCGTCTTGCATCGTCCGGATTTGACCATATACTCCTTCTGTTTATTAATTTGCGTTATGAGTTTAGTCAAAGTCAAACTTTGCCAAATTTAACCAAAAATTTATAAAAAATATCAATATCTACAATATAAAATCCATAGTAATAGAATCATCATACATTATATCTTCGTATTATACGTAATTGGTATTATGGATGTTGATATTTTTTTACTAGATCAAACACGCGCCTATGTTAAGAAATACTACTTTATGACCAGCTTTCAATATTAGCTTACTAACCTCCATGTCATCAGAGAAAAAACAGGTTAGTCTTTGCCGTGCTTAGTCCGGAAAAAACGGATTTTCTACGGCTTATATGTCGCATAATCCATATCTCGACCGTCCGTTCCAATGATTAAACGGCAAGATTTTACATTGAATACGAACGTTCAACACATTCAATGTCAAATTTTAGCCGCTCAATCGCGTAAGCGAACCGCTAGAGATAGGGGGATTAGGGCATCTCCACTCGTTGCCTCCCCCCAGGCCAAAAAACGGCGCTATTTTGGCCGGCCTGGGGGAAACGGCGCTATTTTGGGACCTGGGGGGCGCCGATTCCCAGCCGTGGAACCCAGGCTGCCCCCCAGTCGACGATTTTTGGTCATATTTCGCATAAACAAAGACCGACACATTTAAATAGTTCGACATACAAATTCACACATAAGAATAGTTCAACATACAAATCCACACACAAATAGTTCAACAATGCAAGCAAATAGAACAAATCAAACTAGGCATTGGCATTGCCATCATTGGCAGTGCCATTGCCTTTGCGCGCCCACAAGGGTCTCGAATCTCCTGGTGATCTACATCTGCAAGAGGACCCTGTCGGTAGTATGGCTCATCAGTCTCAGCCACCGGATGATTCCGCTCACTCTCAATGATCATGTTGTGCAAGATCACACAACAGTTCATCACCTCCCACATGTGGGCCTTCGACCAAGTCATAGCTGGGTACCGGACAACAGCGAATCGAGAGTGCAACGCACCAAATGCCCGCTCAACATCCTTCCTGCAAGCCTCCTGGCACTTGGAAAACCAAGCTTTCGCGCTTCCTAGCACAGGGTTGGAGATGCTCTTCACAAATGTTGACCACTTTGGGTAGATGCCATCTGCAAGCTAGTAGCCCTTTGTGTACTGGTGCCCATTGATCTCGTAGTTCACTGGGAGAGTATGACCTTCAACAAGCTTGGCGAAGACATTCGAGCACTGCAGAACATTGATGTCATTGTGAGTTCCTGGCATACCAAAGAAGGAATGCCAAATCCATAGATCATGTGTAGCCACGGCCTCAAGAATCACACTGCAAGCTCCTTTGTGGCCTTTGTACATCCCCTGCCATTCATATGGATAGTTCTTCTATGCCCAATGCATGCAGTCGATGCTTCCAAGCATCCCAGGAAAACCTCTTGCTTCATTGCAAGCTAGGATCCGAGCAGTGTCTTCCGCATTGGGTGATGGCAAGTAGGTTGGACCAAACACTGCAACCACTGCCCGGCAGAACTTGTTCAAGCAATCAATAGCAGTGGACCCAGACATGCGCAGATAATCATCCTGCGAATCAGCGGGAGCACCATATGCAAGCAACCTCATGGCCATCGTGCACTTTTGAATTGAGGTAAAGCCTACCGTACCGGTGCAATCCTTCTTCAATTTGAAGTAGGTGTCAACCTCCCGGATGACATGCATGATGTTGAGGTAGAGCTTGCGGTTCATCCTGAAACGGCGCCGAAACACGGCCTCGTCCTGCAGGAGATCATCGGCGAAGTAGTCGGAGTAGAGGATGCAGTAGCCTTCGTAGCACTGCCTCGGCTTGCTCTTGCGGCGACCGAGCGCCGAGCCACCACGCCGCGGCCGCGCGTCGTTTGCGAGCAGGCCAGCGAGGCAGGTGAGGATCAACAAGTGTTCTTCATCGTCTACGCCGGCGTCGGCTTCCTCATCCAGCGGCTCGGCGAGCATCTCCTCGGCGTCGGAGTCCATGGCTGGGTCGGACGTAACACTGAACACCTAGCAGGCGGGGTGGGCGCGTTTCGCCCCGAGAATCGTCCCAGCGGCTAGATCACGGCGGAGGGGAGTGGGCGGCGCCAGCGGTGTGGAAGGGGCTAGACGGTGGTCTTCCTAGCTGCTTGTGTGCGGCGGAGGGGGGAGGGGTGGTGCCGGCGGCGACATGGCGACGACGAGCTGGACAGAGGAAAAGGCGAGTCGGGGTAGGGAAAATGCGCTGTTTCGCCGACAGTGCTGTCCCACGCGTGCTTTTCCTTCCGCCAGCCCCCCTAGGCGGAACCCGATGGGCTGGGTTCCGCCTGGGTGCGCCGGCGCTAGTTTTCACCGAAACGGCGCTATTTGGACTCCTGGGGGGCCGACTGGGAAAAAATCGGCGCTATTTGGGCCAAACGGCGCTATTTCGCCTCCTGGGGCGCTGGCGGACGAGTGGAGATGCCCTTATGCGCGGCAAACCCTATTTGCTGCGTAACGCAGGCGTGATACCGCTCCACGCACCCCACAGCTGCATTACGGCGTCTATCTGGGCCGGGCCCGTTTACTACGCAGCCTCTCTTCCCAGGGACTAGCTAGCGATTCATGTTCCCTAAAAAAGCTAGCGATTACTGTACGTTTCTGTTTCAAGTTTGCACGGTTTTTGTTCCAATTTTCTAGCGGCTTTTCTTTTTTCTTTCCTTTTTCTTCTCCATATTTTATTCTTACTTTTTAATGCTTTCTGTTTCTTATTTTCTTCTCTTTCTCCTTTTCTTTTATTTTCTATTTCTTTTTATAGTCTTTTATTTTTTCCATGGTTTAAAATTCTCATGTCTTGAGAAAGGGATTCGTATTTTCTAAAACACCTTTTGGTAAAAAATGTTCACATTTTGGAAAAACTTAGTAAAAAATTTATGGTTCCGAAAAATTGTTCATCTATAAAAAAAATGTTCATATAGTTTCAAAAATAATGTTCTTATAGCTTCACAATAATGTTCGTGTATCTATGTCAAATTAAATGTTCTTGTAGTTTCAAAATAATGTTTACGCTTCACTAAAATTGTTCAGCTGTATCAAAATAATTATTCATGTAGTTTCAAAATAATTTTCTTGTAGTTTCAAAATAAATGTTCATATAGTTTCCGTTCACGACCCATTTGTGTTCAATTTTTAAATCATCTAAGAATAGTTTATGTTCACCGACCTTTTTCCGTTCTATATTTTAAAGTCGTTCAAAAATAGTTACTGTTCACCAACCTTTTTTCACTTTTAAAATCGTTCAAAATAGTTTTCGTTCACCGACATTTTCTGTTCACTTTTTGAAATCATTCTAAAATAGTTTATGTTCACTTTTTACAAAAAATCAAAAATAGCTTCCGTTCACAAGCCATTTTGTTCACTTTATAAAAATCGTTCAATAATAATTTCCGTTCACCAACATTTTCTAAACACTTTTAAAATCGTTCTGAAATAGTTTCTGATCATTTTTGAAATCGTTCAAATATAGTTTTCTTTAAAATACCTATTTTTGCCCACTTTTTTAAAATTGTGCAAAAGTAATTTCCGTTCATAGACTATTTTGTTCACTTTTCAAAACCGTTCAAAAATAGTTCCCGCTCAAGTACATAGTTTGATCAATTTTTAAAAATCGTTCAAAAATAATTTTCGTTCATATACTTCTTTGTTCACTTTTTAAAATCGTTCAAAATATATTTTGTTCACCGACCTTCTATGTTCACTTTGTAAAATCGTTCATAAATAGTTTCAGTTCACCGCCCCTTTCTGTTCACATTTTAAAATCGTTCAAAAATATTTTCGTTCACCGAACTTTTCTGTTCACTTTTTAAATCATTCCAAAATTGTTTATGTTCTGTTTTTAAAAAATTGGTCACAAATAGCTTCCGTTCACAAGTCTTTCTGTTCACTTTATAAAAATCGTTCAACAATAATTTTCGTTCATCCACATTTTCTAAACACTTTTAAGATCATTCTGAAATAGTTTCTGATCAGTTTTTAAAATCGTTCAAAAATAGTTTTCGTTCAAATACCTATTTCTGTTCACTTTTTAAAAATTGTTCAAAAGTAATTTCCGTTCATAGACTTTTCCTGTTGACTTTTCAAAATCGTTCAAAAATAGTTCCCGTTCAAATACCTATTTTGTTCACTTTTTAAAAATCGTTCAAAAATAATTTCCGTTCGTATACTTTTTTGTTCACTTTCTAAAATCGTTCAGAAATATATTTCATTCACTGACCTTCTATGTTCACTTTTAAAATCGTTCATAAATAGTTTCAGTTCACCGCCACTTTCTGTTCACTTTTTAAAATCGTTCAAAAATGGTTTTCGTTCACCGACATTTTCTGTTCACGTTTTAAAATCGTTCCAAAATAGTTTATGTTCACTTTTTAAAAAATGTTCAAAAATAGCTTCCGTTCAGAACCCTTTCTGTTCACTTTATAAAAATCGTTCAACAATAATTTCTGTTCACCGACATTTTAAAAACACTTTTAAAATCGTTCTGATATAGTTTCTGGTCATCTTTTAAAATCGTTCAATTTTTTTCCGTTCAAATACCTGTTTTTGTTCACTTTTTAAAAATTGTTCAAAAGTAATTTCCGTTCACATACTTTTTTTTGTTCATTTTTCAAAATCGTTAAAAAATAGTTCCCGTTCAAATACCTATTTTGTTCACTTTTTAAAAGTCGTTCAGAAATAATTTCCGTTCATATACTTTTTGTTCACTTTTTAAATCGTTCAGAAATATATTTCGTTCGCCAACCTTCTATGTTCACTTTTAAAATCGTTCATAAATAGTTTCAGTTCACCGCCACTTTTGTGCACTTTTTAAAATCGTTCAAAAATAGTTTTCGTTCACCGACATTTTCTGTTCACGTTTTAAAATCGTTCCAAATGAGGTTAATGTTCTAATTGAAAAAGTTCAATTTAAAATATATGTTCTTATTTTTGAAAATCCTTTGAAATTGTTCAAATTTGAATATGTTCATTTTTTAAAATGATTCATATTTTGAAATTGGTTCAGGTTTCAATATTTTCATATTTTAAAAATGTTCATTTCGAATTTTGAAAATATTTAAATATCTAGATTTCTAAGATGTTTAGATTTTGAACTTTGTACCATCTACGTGACAACACCATGAAGAGCCGCGAGCTGGACTACGGCGCAACGTCAGTAGCACAGGGCGGCGATGGCGGAGTTAACCGCGGCGAGCTGCGACAACACAAGTTGGAGAAGAAACATACACTGAGTGGAGTGTAAACATTGTCTACCGCTCCTTGGGTTGCTAGATTGGGCAGTAAAAAAGGAGTTATCCAGGAGTATGGGTGGTCCGTTTTTGCATCAGTTACCTTGGTTCGTAAGTACCCCTATTTCTATCTATACCTCGTACCCTTTCTTGTAGTAGTCAGTCTATGTTCTAATCCCTTTTGAAAGAGCTAGAGGAAGTAATGGGATATTTTAAGCCAAATATACAGTACACGATCTGCTCGTATATGGCCACCAAAACGGAAAAATTTAAACATGAAAGTTGTGCGAAACGTTGAGATTAAACTGCTCGTCAAAGGAAATTTCAAACGGTCAACCGAGTGCGACCAATTTGACAAAAAAATCTAAAAAAGTTCTGAACATCTATTTGAATTGAGAAGTTACAGTTGACGAAACTTCAAACCGAATAGAGGAATGGAACCTACGAGTAGATGCGCATAATTTCATGTATATTTTATTTTAAATTGAAATACATTTATGTAGATTATAGACGTCCGATTATCGCGTAGACAGTTTTATTTTTCCTACTTTTAAAACCTACACTCATATCCCAGTTTTTCAAAATCAAAGAGATACGTTTGTACATGTATGTTTTTTTAAAAGTAATTTGAATGTCCAAGACACTACAACTTTTATTTTGGTTCACACTTTCTTCACGAAACTAGTAGAAACAGAAAACAGTGGTACAATATGCGCGCTTCGCCGAACGGCTGAAATGGGCCGAGCGCATTTGCATACGGGGGGTACGCGGAGCTTCTTTTCTTCCGCGTAACGCGTAGGGTAAGGGCTTATGCGCCATATGAGTTGTAAAAGCTTTGGGCCGGGCTTTGTTTCCACGCCTCGGGCCAGCCAAGAAAACCCGGCCCGATGGCCTCCTTGGCGGGCCACACGCTCGCACGGTCGCACCTGCCCGTTAGGCCGTTACCTTGCCTGCGCACCGGCCACCCTCGCCTTCGTCTCCTCCCACCGCCGCCGCCGCCTTGGCTGCCGCCCGCCCGCCGTCTCCAATTCCCAACCCTCCACTTGTCCCGTCGCGCCTGCGAACATCGCATCCGGCACCCCGCCTCCTCCACCCCGCCGCCAGGGTAGGCTGACTCACTGGACTGGAGATCCAGACTTCGATTTCGTCGGTAAGCTCGCCCGGGAGCACTTAATTCCAAAGCATTTCCACATTCCGGCCGAGTAGAATCGACGAACTGCACGAGGGTTTTTTGACATCTGGGAGGAATTATATAGGCGATGTGGATGTGGTGTCGGCGAGGAATGGATCACCTCGTCTGAAAATTTGGGGGAACAATTGCTTGACCCAATCCCCCCTACGTCTTACTAGGTCCTTTCCCCGCCGAGCTCCAGCGTGTGGCGGCCTGTAGCTGCGTACCACCTCCCGACCGCAGGACACGATGGCCTCAGAGGACGAACTGGCTCTCCTCTCCGGCGGGGAGCTCGTGGTGCACCTCGCCACCACTTGCCGCAGGGCCGACTTTGCGGCAGTCGCGCGTGTCCTCGATCAGCGTGACCGCAAGCTCGCCAAGGACGAGGCCACACTAAAGGCGGTGCTCGCCGACCTTGACGCGGTGAGAGCGCGCGAGCGTGAGGTCAAGTCCAAAGTTGAGGCCCGTCGCATGGAGGTCGACATCCTGCAGAACAAGTACGAGGCGACCTTGGCCGCCAACGGCCAACCACTGGACGATGCCAAGGAAATGGCACTCGTGCTCGGGGCCCGTGCGCCGGACGCAGTCCATAGGGATGAGTCGTGTGTCGTGGTGGCCAAGGAGGGGGTGGTGAAAGGCCCGGACATTATTCACCTTGGTGTGCTCTGCTGTCCCGCCGAGGTAGGGGAGGTGCGGGGGAGACACGTGAAGTGCGATGGCGGCATGGTGGAAGTGGAACATGTCGGAGGGAAGGCAGGCACCATGACAGCGAGGCGGAAGGCTGCGGAGGAAGGGGAGGCGCGACGGCGGGTGGTCATGGAGAAATTGGGGGAGCTGGGCTCCACTCAGGTCGGGCAGGGTGAGGGGTGAGTCGTGATTTTCTTTTCTTTAAGTTGCCCAGTTTGATTGATTGCAACAAGAGCAAGGTGGTCTTTTCGTGTTGTGATTAGTTTGCAACATAGTAACCCGCTAACTTGTCCAAATGTGGCATTTAGCAATTACAGAGTGTTATCTTAGCAATTACAATGTACAAGGTGGTATATGGTCAAGTGCCAAAGTAAATTGGTGTATGATTCAGTCCCTAATAAAATTCTATTGCCCGCAGAATAATTAATGCAATAAATGATCTTTTTGGATCTACTTAGATCAAACAAGAAGGCAGCGGCGGGTTCAAAGAAGCTCTGGAAGGGTCGAGAGATGTCGCTGGGCTATGCTGAGAAGCTGTCGTACCGGGAGGAATTGGGCAGCGTAGGCATGCCTGAGATGTTCGACTCCCCCAAACTCCTTCAAGGAAAGGTTGATCATGTTGCTTAATACTAGACCTGTTTCCCTTTTTGTTTGCTCACGATGCAAGTGACCTATTGTTCATTCTTCTCTTGTGTTAAGCAGGGGGTGGGGGTTGGGTCATAGTTTGCGTTTTTATACCCTTTTAGATTATATGTGCTTTAATTGGCAAATATAATATATTTGGCAGGCATTTGTCTGGTTCTCTTGTAAAACTCCCATGTTATGCATGCAGTTATTTTACTACTTAACATTGTTTTATGATGAAAAACATTGTTTATGTGTTCCTTTTGCTGGATTAATGGAGCAGATAGAAGAGCTTGCAGTTATGGTGCAAAAGGTTGGACTACTATGGTGGATGTCAATAAAATCTCTAGTCATGTTTCATATGCAGCAGTTTCAGCGAAATATCCCTGATTGTTTCAGAGTAAGCATTTAGTGGTGTTTACCGGAGCAGGGATATCAACTTCATCAGGCATACCTGATTTCCGAGGGCCAAAGGGTGTGTGGACCCTGCAGGTAGTCTATCTATGTTGCTTCGCTCGGTTCCCTCCATGCATGAATCTTTTTGTTTTTATAATATGTTGTGATGCTTCATTGCTGACATGACATATTTCACTGTACTCTAGTGCCGTGAGATTCATCTTTAAGTGCATGATTTGCTGAAAAATTAGGCTCACATATAGTTATTATATCTCACTTAGGTACCCCCAAAAGATACGCTTTATGTAATTCTACAATTTTAGTATGTTAACGAACCATATTCACATATTAGTTACTATCATTTCCTATATGATGATTCTACCTTTCATGACAAACCATTATTGAAATAAATAATCAGTTGTATATTTGTCACATGTGTTTTGTAGCGTGCAGGAAAAGGTGTTCCTGATGCTTCACTCCCATTTCACCGAGCAGCTCCAACCTTGACACATATGGCGCTAGTTGAATTGGAAAAAGCAGGACTCCTAAAGTTTGTCATAAGCCAGGTGTGCATAATCCAACTGAGTGTATTGTGTATGGAGTTTTGTGTTGGTATCTATGTCTACTACAAATAACTTACTATTATAAGCTTAACTCTTAGGGAACTTTTGCTCCATGTCACGATTACAAGGTTAACTCTTAGGCACTTTGGTCCGAGTCACTATTATAAGGTTAACTTAGGAAAACGTTTGTGCAAATTAGTTTGTATGAGCTGCAGATATTCGCTGTTCTACCGTTTAACGTACTGAAAGCAAATATATAATATACCAATTTAATATGCGAACTCTGTTTTTGTGTTTCGCAGATTTTACTACTAAATATGTCCTTTTATTACAATACTATTGTGGTGAACAAATTGCTTCATTTGTCACAGTCGTGTTTCTGTTATCCATGTATTTGAGCTTGTACAAGGCTTACAGAAGTTGTGTTTGCCAGAATGTTGACAGCCTACATCTGCGGTCTGGCTTCCCAAGGGAGAAGCTGTCTGAGCTGCATGGGAATTCCTTCAAGGAGATCTGCCCATGCTGTAAACAGGAGTAAGCTTACTTGCTCTGCTTATAATGTATTTTCTTAGGGAAACACCAAAATAAATAGTTCCTTTTTCTTCTGATGATTTATTCAATTAGCTCTTTCCTGAGTTCTTGTCTATATGAAGGTACCTACGTGATTTTGAAATAGAGACAATAGGACTGAAGGATACTCCGAGGCGTTGTACTGATAAGAACTGTGGAACTAGATTAAAAGATACAGTTCTTGACTGGGAGGTACAAACTATATTAAGAGCTGCAAATTTTCTATCTCAACTTGCTTTACCAAGCAAATGCTTCTTTTGAACAGGAAGCTCTGTTAGAAATACATGATTTTAGTGTTAGTATCTTAATCTCTGCTACAAAGTTTGTGTATTTCTATTCTAATGTGGTTATAGCTGCCCCCATGCCCATTTAGAAATCCATCACTAAAGACATTACCAAAGGCTCAGAATGACTTTCTTGATTCAATAGCTATCATGATATTTGGTAAATTTACTTGATTATTAAAGTTCGCTACAAATAATTTGTTTCTAGGTGTTGTGTTCACAGAATCAAATGTTTAACAGTGAAAAAGCATAAACTTGATGCTCTCCAAATAAAATTTCAACATTGAAAAGGAAATTCACAGAGCTGTTCTGTTGCTATCGCCATGACCAATTATATATGTACAATACATGGAGGAGATATACAAAATGACAAATAATTTTAACTATTTCCCGACTGAAGTTTCTCACCATGTAATAAACTTATTATATTGCCCTATTTGGGTCATATATATCATATGTATACATTACATGGAGGAGATACACAAATATTTCCCTAGAGAGGGAGAAATGAACTATTAGACGACTCCGTCAAAGTTGTCGCAAGTCCATTAATAGTTCGATTGATATTTCAGGATGCTTTGCCTCTTGAGGAGATGAATTCTGCCGAGGAGCAGTGCCGAGCAGCTGATCTTGTCCTGTGTCTAGGAACTAGGTTTGTCGTGCTACCCTCACGCAATAGCTGTAATTTCTTTCACGGTTTCCTTCATTACTGAAGTTAGTGTGGTTACAAACTCTGTCACTTGCCCTCTTGCCCATAAAAGTCAAATGTTTAATGATAAAATCCTCAGAACTCTTGGTCAAATTATAATCATGTGAGGCGAATAAGGAGGGGTGCATATTTACTGCAGTTGCTATACCTCTGTTTTTTTAGTTTTGGAAACTGTCTGGGCACCATGCGCCTCAAACAATTATTCAATATACCATCAAACACTGACGATAGAGCCAGAAAACAGCTTTACGGGTAGAATAACCGTTTGTTGTTCAGGGGGTTTAATGGACTTGTCTGAATGGCCAAGGGGTGCAATATGTATCCCTTACTAAATTGTTTTTACGTAGCATGATTCTCATGTTCAACCTCAGAAAATGAATTGCTGGATTAGTTGTTCTACAAAATTCTATGTAGATGCATACAAATTTAAATCATGATAACCATGCCTTTAGTATATCATAATTAGGACCTAACATTCCTATTTCTCTGTCGACGTGCTTGGAAGAAAGTGTGCTCGATACTACCCTTTCGTAGAACGTCTGACTCTAGGATTCAACCTCAGGATGGTGCAAGACTTGGCCAGAACATGCAGATGTTTTAGTCTGAACAACGACAAGTACGACAAGGGTCATCCTTCACCTAAGTTGCACAGGCATGGACCAGGATAATCCGATCATTTGACACAGCAAAAGACATTCCCCAATAGTGTCTGTGGCACCGAGGATGATAAGAAGGGAGTAAAAAAAGCAATTCAACAGGTCCTGTTGTAGTGTGTCAAGCGAACTATGTTGAAAATGCTCGCCAGCAATACATCATCTTCAAGAATGCTAAGTGTTTCATTAGGCCATTGTCAGGTTGCACCAAGAAGACATCCTACATTAGCTATAATGGTCGATGACCTAAGCTGCAGCATGGGATTGACAAAAACCATTGTGTGCATCCCTAGTTCAACTTCAACAAGTGAAACATCTAGTCCTGGCTCATTCAAATAATGGAGCCTTGACCTGGATCAAATGGTAGTGTGACTAATATTTACAACCGTCACTTTTGAAGTTTTGATGCATCAAAAGATAAATGAAGTTTTGAGTTTCAACATGTCTGCTGCTGCTGCGTTAGTTCATTGTTTATTTTGGAGTAGCAGGTTCTTGGTGTCCTCCCCTATTTAGCACTGCTGCTTGTTGAACGTTCTTTATAATTATAATGAGCCATGTTTCTGTTCTTGTTTCTTTTCTAATATACAGTAACGTGCAGCTTGCAGATTACTCCTGCATGTAATATGCCTCTGATGTCAATCAAGAATGGGGGGAAGGTGGCTATTGTTAACCTTCAGGTGAGTGCAACTCAATACAAACATATTGTTGTTTGTCTTAAAGTATGGACCAATGATGCACTAATTTGCACACTTATCTCCATCTTTTAGGTATGTCGTACTTATGATTTGGGAAAACTTTTTTACAAACCAGTCAAAAATACTGATGCTACCTATGTAGTTTTTCAAAGTTGGATTTTTAGTACTAAACAGTATTGCAAATGACTACAATACTGTCGGACCATTTTAGAAACTTGAACTGTTGTTTATTTGGCTCTTTCATTAGGCCTTAAAATTTATGGTTAGAAAATCTTTAATTTGAGAGTTAATTTGAGGGTTTTAAATTCAGTTTTGACTTTGAAACTCAATTTGTGGCATGGCATGCATTTAGAACATGGATTCCAGATTCAGTCCAGAGGAGTGAATTGAAAAAGATCATCTTTGTATGTTTATGATTTCCTAAGAACTGATTTTGTAGTCTTAAAAGGTGAAATCTGCCAATTAAATATGTAGAGTTCAACAAAGGACATTTATCTTATTTAAAATTTAACCTATAATGTCTAGAATGGAATATAATGAAACACTGCTTCTTTGGTATATGCAGAGCAACATATGCGTCTTTGGGATGGTAGACCCAAATACTGCAACTTTCTCATGACATTTGGTAAACCTGCAATAAGTATACAACCTAACTGCTTTACAAATTCATTTCACTCTCAGGCGACTCCAAAGGATAAAAAAGCAAGCCTTGTCATCCATGGGCTTGTCGATAAGGTGTCTGTTTTTCTTGAGTTTTTTTTGTTGCTATTATGTTCCCTTGGTATAGTAATTTAGTTGTGTTAACACAGGTCATTGCCGGAGTTATGTACATTCTGAATTTGCGCATCCCTCCATATATACGTATTGACTTCATTCAGCTTCTTCTTCGGCACACAATCAAAAGTAGGGTCATCTCACCATTTCCCGAATATTCATTTTTGCTCTAGCTCTGCAAATATCTGGTTGATACATACAACAAATCAAAGCCAGTGATGAAACTAAATGTTGGCATCATCAAGACTTTCTCATTAACGCGATTTGAGCAACTGAAGATGACGAACTTCTTTGCAAACCTTATGGTCTCCATACAGATACAAACAGTGAAACTACCAAGTGCCATATAATCACATATATATTTCAGTATGGTCTCATTCGTAGATTGCAAATGAATTTTGATTTCTGGTTAAGTTCTTTCTGTGCAACTATTCTAAGACAGCCAAATGGTTTAACTGGCTTTATAATAAGTTTAATCACATGCCCTCTCATACTGCATTCTCTCTTCTATTCAGAGAAATGTGTAAGATGGACTCTGCGAGTAACAAGTATTCATGGTGTGCGAGCACCATTGTCATTTCTTCGGTCAATCGAGGTTATACATCCACATAGTCGTGCACTACTATGCTTTTATATACTTTACATTAAAGTCTGTAGTAAGGAGATATTTTTTTTAAGAATCAATTGAATTGAAGTCGGTGTCATTGTATATACTTATGTTTACTACTAATTTATGTTATTATATGTTTGTAATACCCAATAAATTATGACATTACCGATATTTTCACGATCTTTGTCAATCAAGGACGATCCTTGTCTTGGCAGCATTGTCATATATTTCTTTCTCGCAAGATATCTTGCAAGGTAGATATTTTTATCTACGAGACTTACCCATCTCATTTAGGAACATTTCCTATCTTTTCTTCTGCTTTGGTGTCTCTAAATTTTGTCTAGTTTGCGTGATCAATCAATTCGTTGACGTACCACTTTTTATTTTGTAATGACAATGAGCCTTGTTGCAGCTGAATAACTAGACTGTCCTGTTTTTTTCTCTGATGATATGGAAGTTAGTAAGCTAATGATCAAGGTTATTCAAAGCTGGCCATAAAGTAGTACTTCGTAACATAGGCGCCTGTGTGATCTAATGGAAAAATTCTCTTACTAATATTAATATATGGTCAAATTTCTTACTCATCAACAGATTTCCTTCCCGGAAAGACCTGACATGAAACCTGTAGTGCTTATGGAGCAACCATTTTCTTTGCAGAGGTATATTGGATATTGTAAAGTCCCCCAATCATTGTGACACAGAAAAAGAAATGTTTGAATTTTCAACTATCATGTGCCATGCTTCACACTGGGGATTTGCCTTGTTCTATAGGGAAACAGCAATGACTAGCAAATTCTTCATGTTGCTGACATTGAACTTCAGTGATGGTTACGGCTGCTCGAGCTCATCAATTGAATGCGATGTTAATTTTCAGGTTAGCTGCAACTGTACACTTTTTAATCCTTTTTTTTCTGATAAAGCTCCATAGACTAGAACGAAGTAAAGAAGACAAGTAATACATGCAGAAGCATACATCGAGTTATGCACGTTTTATAGACACAACATCCTTTTTTGTTCTTGAATTTGATCTTAGAATTCTGCACGTTTGCTTTGCACTGCGTGTGAAGTAGTGTATACCCTTTTAATTTGAAGAAATTTAAGTAGCGTTACGTGTAGTACACATACATCGAGTAGCTGCTCCATACTGGCAGCAATTCCGTACGTACCTAATTTCCTCTGTTACTTGGTACCATTCTTACATATTATTCCGCGAACTTGTTTAAGTGGTTATGTGCCAAATTTTCTAGGCTGGCTATTTTGCACAATGCCTTGTGAACACGGTGGTTAACACCAAGTAGATCCGTTGGTCTGCTTACCATGCAATTTAAAATGTGATACATGCAGAAGCAAAAGGAGAGCTTTGTTAGAGATAGAAGCCGAGTCCTGCAGGAGTTGAAGTGCAGCGCAGAGCGACAGTGTCGTTCCGGGCATCAAGCGATTCTTGGAAGGGAGAATCTGCCAAGGGCCGAGACGTCTACACACGCGTTTGTGACCGACATTGTCAGGTACGATGCTGAAGATCTCAAGGTGGCTGAGCCCAAGGGTGCTGGATGGACAGCAGCAGCAACCTTCTGAAACGTCATGTGGAAGGCCCTAGCGGCTACTTGGCGTCACCGAAGAAGCTAAAGAGCTAGAACTGTCAAGTAGTGTGGTCTTTCTTTTGGGGGGAGTTGTGTGACTCGGTAGATTCTGTGAGAAGTTTGCAGTGGCAAGGGTATGGTGTGGCCAGCGAGTTAGATGAATGAAGTAATAAAATATAGAGCAAACTTGGTGCATAGCAAAGCGACCATCTGAGGGAAACATACACTAGATTGTAATCCTTACTCTTTTTGTAAAGCTCTCCGAGTCAAGGAACTTGTGAAATGCCAATATCACTAGGGGCAGGGATACCTAGACTTGCTACTTATCTTACTTTTTATCCCGCGTTTCAGAAGTTAACTAATTAATTACCACATGGCATATGTGATGAGCAAAACAATATGAAGTTAACTAATTAATTCCTCACCAAAACAACAGACCATTAGTCATCAACGAAACGACCACCAGCGTCATGTTTAGATGTGGGCCTGGCTCACCCTACTAACAAGTTAAAAACCAAAGTGTTGATAATTGTTTGTGCCACTTCAACAGACGGATGTGACAGCAGAGGCATGAAACCAGCCTGATTGGGCATGGACGCGTGAAGCTTGCATGCATGTGCACTCTTTTTCCAGCTTCCTCTAGACTCGGTACTGCTACATATAGACATCATAGTGCCCGTTCCATAGCTCATCAAGCAGCAGCTCGATCGACAACTTCACTCCACTGTCATCTTCCTGTCCCTCGGCATCGATCATTAGCAAGCAAGACAAGTAAAATGGAGTCCCAAAACAAGGAGGTGGATGCCCTGGTGGAGAAGATCACTGGCCTCCACGCCGCCATCTCCAAGCTGCCGTCGCTCAGCCCGTGCCCCGACGTGGACGCGCTCTTCACCGACCTCGTCACCGCGTGCGTCCCACCGATCCCCGTGGACGTGACCAAACTCGGCCCGGAGGCGCAGAAGATGCGCGAGGGCCTCATCCGCCTCTGCTCCGAAGCCGAGGGAAAGCTGGAGGCCCACTACTCCGACCTGCTTGCCGCCTTCGACAACCCGCTCGACCACCTCGGTATGTTCCCCTACTACAGCAACTATATCAACCTCAGCAAGCTGGAGTACGAGCTCTTGGCGATGTACATGCCCGGGTCGCCTTCATCGGCTCTGGCCCGCTGCCTTTCAGCTCGTTCGTCCTTGCCGCACGCCACCTGCCAGACACCATGTTCGACAACTACGACCTCTGCGGCGCGGCCAACGACCGTGCTAGCAAGCTGTTCCGCGCTGATAAGGACTTGGCCACCCGCATGTCATTCCACACGGCCGACGTCGCCGACCTCACCAGTGAGCTCGCCTCGTACGACGTCGTCTTCCTGGCCGCGCTCGTGGGCATGGCCGCCGAGGAGAAGGCCAAGGTGATCGCCCACCTCGGTGCACACATGGCGGACGGGGCGGCCCTCGTCGTGCGTAGCGCGCACGGGGCGCGCGGGTTCCTGTACCCGATCGTCGACCCTGAGGACATCGGCCGAGGTGGGTTTGAGGTGCTGGCCGTGTGCCACCCTGACGACGACGTTGTGAACTCCGGCCGTCATCATCGCGCACAAGTCCAACGACGACGTGCTCCAGAACGGGCGTGGGCGGTGGTTAGCCCGCCGTGCAGGTTCGGTGTGATGGTGGCGGACGTGGCCCAGAAGAGGGAGGAGTTTGCAAACGCACAAGTGGCCTTCTGATCAATGCGAGGGACGGGCATGGTGATCGTCGATTGTCGTCGCTGCTTGATGGCCTGCAAATCGTACGAGCGAGGTGATGTTCACACTACTTATTTGCTGCAAGTTAAGTGTTGTCTGTACCCTATGATGTAAGAGAGACACGCGCATGTCTATATATGTACACCGGCCCTCACCCCTGAAGGCAGAATAGAAGGCAATGTGCGGAGGAATAATATGTGTGCGTGAGTATAATTGTTGAGAATAAGATGATATATGGAAGTCGATCCGAACGGGTTTGGAACCGGTGGGGTCCGACCAAATAGAGTCGATCCGATCTCCTGGAACCGCGCGCGCGCACGAGAGGAAGCAGCCTCGTTTCTCTCGGACGAAGCACGCATGCATGCACGGAGGGCTTGTCGCTCGGGAGGTTTATGCATGCGGGAAGGAAAATCGTGTCGTGCCTGTTCGCAACAGTCGGCGAGGCACGTGACGGATCGCCTCCTCATTTCTTTGCTTTAAAACACCGCGCGGTCGCACTCTCGCGACCAAATCCACGAGCGCGTATGCTCCGTTCGTTCGAAATAGTACAAAAGAGGCCGGGCTTTTTTTTTCATCTCCTTGGCTTGCTTTTCTGTTTATAATTTCCTAGCTAGTACGCGCGCGCATGGGCTGGGCTTTCTGTAATTTCCTAGCTAGTACACATATTCATCCAACAATACTCACCTAGTAGATCTAGATCCGTTGCCGAGACGTGACCGTGATCGATGAGAGAGAGTGTGTGGTGATGGAGAGAAAATAGTGGACAAAAAGAGAGGAGGAGAATATATTTGGAGGCTCTCCCAAAGCCCTCACCAATTATATGTCAAACAAATTAGGTTTAACAACAAATAATAGGTAATAGGATGGTCAAAATGACATGGGAGAGAGGAGGAGCTCGAGCTAGATGCATGGGGGAGAATGAAGAAGGTCACATGGGGAAACTGGGTGTTGCCACCTTTTTGTGGATCTGGGTCAACATTCTGTGGCGCACCTCCCACAATGCGCCAAAGAATGTCCACTTTCTGTGGCGCATGGTGTCTGGTGCGCCACAGAAAGCTAACATTCTGTGGCGCATGGTGAGGGGTGTGCCACAGAATGTTGGGTTTCTATGGCGCACCAGCCACGGTGCGCCACAGAATTTCCCCAGATGGATCTTGGCGCAATGATTGCACGTGGGACCCACAGGATTTCTGTGGCGCATGGGTGCATGGGCACCCATGCGCCACAGAAGTTTGACTTTCTATGGCGCATGGCCGGGCCTTTCTGTGGCGCATGGTCACCAGATGCGCCACAGAAAGGCCTAAATTTCTGTGGCGCACCTGCTGCCATGCGCCACAGAAATATTTCTGTGGCGCACCAATTAAGGGTGCGCCACAGAATGCCAACCTACCTATAACCCTTTTCCTACTAGTGTCTGCTCAAGGAGCTCCTTCTGCTTCAGTGCATCTTCTTCCCGCTGCATCAGAGCTTTCTCCATTTCGGACATCTGGTTCTGAGCCTGTTCAAGCTCCTTCTGGAGCTGAGACACTTCATCTCTTTCCTTTTTGAGCGCAACATTGTGCGCGTCGTCCTTGTTATTCAACGCCTCCTGCAGCTGCTTGTAGGAGCTCTTGAGCTTCGTGTGATCCAAGAGCAGCTTCTGGAACACCTTGGTCCGAGTATTGGTGCATTCCTGGAAAAAAGGGAAGATGTTAGTATGATTATAAAGATTCACGCCGAGTAAACTCGACATGAATCTCGGGGACTAGATGTCGGAATTTTTAAAGATTCACGCCGAGTAAACTCGACATGAAGTGGATTGGATATTGAGTTTTATGAAGATTCACACCGAATGATTTTTGCTCGATCGAGCATCAACCACTCGACCCGAATCTCGGGGACTGGGGATAATATATATCTATTATCTGTTATAGAAGAAAAAAGGACTAAGCTGAGGAAGGTTCACCTTGGCAATCTTGCAAGCTTTAAGGACCGCAACCTGCAGCGTGTGTATGGACTGTGCAAGCACGCTTGGGCCAGCTGGATGCCGGGATGTCGGGCTCTGGGAGGAAACCTCGCTAGTGTCGGCGGCGTTCCAGTCCATGTTATAATGCTCCGCCGAGCCCAGGCTATTACCACTTTGAGTTCGCAGCCGGGGAAACTCCCAGCTAGCTATGGCGGCTCGAGAGATGGATGCAGTTAGAGCTTGGGCCGGAGTCAGCGCAAGTTGTCTATCCGGATTGACCGGCGCTTTCCCGGTGGCCAGTGGACTCTGTGTCGGCTTTGGTGGTGGTGCATGCTTCCCGGATGTCGGTATGGAAGACGTCGATGATGGTTGCGGCTGCTGCGGTGGCTGTTGCTGCTGCTGTTGCTGTTGCTGCTTTTGCTGCTGCTGTTGTGGTTGCTGCTGTTGTGGCTGCTGCGGTTGTGGTTGTTGCTGTTGATCCGGTGCTATCGGAGTTTCGGTCCGCTCCGTCTCGGAGTCCATGATCTGGGCACTGGAATCAACATCTCGTCAGGGGCCGAGGTTTCTGGGGCATCTGGGCCTCCTCCAGGTGCGGAATCGGAAGCAGGCGGCGGTGTGCCGGCTGGAGTTGTAAGCACCGGGGAAGGGCTTGCCCTTGCGGGGCTAGCGGCTCCAGTCTCGGTTGACCGAGATCCTGCTGCCGGTGGAATAGGTGAGCGCACAGAGGATGCACTCTGGTTAACCTCCAGGGCGGCGCTGCATCGAAACAAGAAAACATGTTACCTCGGGGAAATTTTATCTCAGTTAAAGGAAGAAAGGGAGATGAGCATATGTCGGCTAAGGAGATCTTACCCGTGGGTAACTGGCGGTAACTTTTTGCCCCGTGGCTTGTGTGCCGATTTCTTCTGCCGCTTCGGGTTCTTCGCGGCAGGGTCTGAGGCTTCTGAGGTTCCGGCATCTGAGGCACCGGTCCCTGCACGCTTGCGAGATCCGCTTTGATTGCCCGGGTCAGCTGATGCCGAGGGTAGTGGGTAAGCATATGCTATGGGACGAGCATCAATTGCCTCTAAAATTTGGCAATCATCGTCATCATCATCTGACCAATCTCTGATTGAGGCTCGGGCTTGAGGCTTACCCGAGGCAGGGGCGCCAGCATCTGGAATCAGCATATGGTCCTCGTCGTCCGGGTCTTCAACCTCGGTGACGTTCGGGATAGCTCGATCTTCAATCGCTTGCCGAGCGAATCTCTGCAAAGCAGACGCAATAAAACCGGGTTATTATAGGAGCAAATATGGTGCCGACATAAGAGTGGTCTCGGCAGGCAAAATATGTCGGTCTAAATTGCAAGTTACTTACTTTCTCCGGAAGCCGAGCTCTATCATGGGGTTCTTTACCCCATTCCCATTCTTCGGTCATCCGCGTCCTGGCAATGGCCTTGACGTGCCTCCGAACCTCGGGCTTGCTCAGCTCATGAGTGCTGGTCCGGGTAGGGTCGTATCGGCCACTCATGTGGCAGATCTTGTGAACTCGGTTTTGGAGGGGGGAGACTCGGCGGATAACGAAGGTTCTCAAGAGGTCATCGGCCATCAGTTCCCCTTGGAACTGAGTGACGATCTTATGAATCTGGTTGATCTCGAGGTTTGTCTCCTTTGGGTCGAAATTCCAATTATGCTGCTCCGTGCGGGCAGCGAGAGTAAATACCGGCAAATTGAGGAGGTCAGCATTCTCCGGGCTCTTCACGTAGAAGAAAGTGCGCTGCCACTTCCGACATGACTCCAGGCCTTGAATCCGGGGAAAGATGGAGCGTTTCCGAGGTATAATGGTAGCGGCTCCGCACGGGGTCATCTCCTTGGGGAAGTTCTTGTTCTCCGGATTCGGAACACTCTGCTTCCGGAGCTGGAAGTACTTGGCCCAAAGGTTAACGGTGGGCCAAAGACCGAGATATCCCTCGGAGAAAGAGACATAGACCGAGAGAGTGGTTATGGCATTGGCTGGAAGGTGATGGGGTTGAGACGAAACCGATTCAAGAAGTCTCGGAAGAATTGGCTCGCCGGGAGGCCAAAGCCGCGCTCGAAGTGCGCGACGAAGACCACGCATTCGCCGGGTTCCAAATTAACTCGGCTCGGCCTCTTTGCCAGGGGCCCGACATATCACCCCTTCCGGGATACGCCGAGTCCGGATCAACCAATCTATCTCTTCTTGGGAGGCATCGGAGCCTTCCCACCCGGCGCGCTCACCCTCCTCGACGGCAATGTCAGAGGGATCCGCGGTGTTGCTAGAGGACATCTCGGAGGAAATCTTCAAAAAGGCAAGGATTCACCGGCGATGAGCATCTCTTGATGTTTACGCCGTAGAGGAAAAGAAACAACGGCGAGAAATGGGAATAAATGAACAAGAAGTTAAAAAGAAGATCTACGTAGGAGATCTAAAGAAATCCTACAGACGAACTGCAGAAGAACTGCGGAAGAACTATGGAAGGAATAAAGACTAGATGCGGGAAATGCTACAGATGAACATCTTACCGTAGTTGAGGCGGCGGCGCGAGGCAAGAAGAGTAGGGCGTGCCGGCGACGAGCTTGGTTCAGCGGCGGCGTGAAGAACTCCGGCATCGTGCGGCGGCGGAGTGCTCTGCGCAGTGGAGGCGACAGCACAGAGCAGGGAGAATGAGGAGAGCGAGGAAGAAGTGGTGCAGGGGTGCCCCGCTCCCCTATTTATGGGCGTGGGAGGTGTGCGGTTAGCAAATCTACCGCGCACGATCTCCGAAACCGCCGCGCGGATTAACTGCGCACGATCTGTGCGGTTAGCGGTAAAAACGGCCGCACGATCGGCCACATAGTGGGCCACAAAGTGGAAACTGCACAGAGCGTGGTTAATGGTGCGGTTAATGGCGCGAGAATCGAGGCGCCGCACGGTGATGCGCACGCCTGTGCGGTCAAAGCACTCGAGTACGCAGAGGATGTGACGGCTCATGGGGTCCACGTGACGTGGGTGGCGTGCGTGCAGAGATATGTCTGTCCGTGCACCGGAACCGAGGCGACGTGCAGCATTTTGCTGCCACGTGCAATGACAGAATCTTTGAGGAGATCGAGGAAATCTTCTTGTGTCAGAGAAACCGGCATAAGGGCAGATGTCGAAAGCAGTTGGAGGATTAACTCCTAATGTTTTGAGTTGGGCCGACATAAATATGTTGGATAGTGTGTCAAGTTGGTTTGGTTGTGTAAACCTGGTATGGCCCTTCATCCGAGGCTGCAGGACCGCACCAGCTTCGGGGACTAATGTCGGGGGGCTACCCCGGGGTAGGGTCAAGGTATGGTGTAAGTTTTGTCCAAGAGTGGACCGAGGTATAGTAAAACCGACATAACCAGGCCCAGAAGGGACCGAGATATGATGCTGGTGCAAACCGACATATACAGACCGAGATATACTGACCGACATATGAATGTCGGTATCTTCATGTCTTCTCTTATATGCAGGGGAGAATAATCAAGAAAGGGGAATCCGGCATATCCATGCCGGGTTAAAGAGAAGAGGCACCTTGTGTCGGATGGAAGTCAATGCATCTGTCACATCCCGCCTGACACGGGAGCGTGGCAGAACGGTATGGTGCGGGTACGAGGAGACTGCTCCCACCTAACCGCTGACCACGGGCGTGCGTGGGACTAGGGTACAAGGCATGGGCAGGCCACGTCCTGTCCAGTGCAGAGGACACAATCATGACACAGGGGATGATCCAGGAGTGCGTGGCTACAGTGCCAGTACGGAGACCATACCGTTGCTAGGGTTAGCCTATAAATAGGGCCCTTCCCCCTCCTGCGTGAGGGACGATGCGTTGAGAGATCTTTTCCCCCATAGTTGCTTCTTCTTCCTTGAGCTATTCACCGTAGCTGAGAGCATACAGCTCGAGGAGCACTTGTGTATCCTTGATATCCTGATATATAGAGACAGGCAGGAGTAGGGGTCTTACCTCCTCACGAGGGCCCTGAACCTGGGTAGATCGTGTGTGTGCTTTGTGTCTTCTGTGTGCGCTCCTTAGCGTGCTATCCCTCCCCGGTTCCACCAGCGTCCATCGGCCCCCAACTTAAGCCATCCTATGGCATCTGCCGTGATACCACCACGACACTTCCAGGTCTAACAGAGAAGCGGGCAGTGGTCATCGCGGTGGAGCGCACGCCCTCAAGTGCCAGTGAAAGCAAAATAACAGTAAGTAACATCCATCGTCAAAAAAATCATAAGTAGTAACAACCAATAAATCATATCTCGCATTATATAAACATTAATAGGTCGACATAAGAGACAAAATATTGTTCCTAGGAGAGGCATGTCAACGAAGAAACATCCTCGCATGTTTTGTTGGCTGGATTTTTTTTAATTCAGATAAACGTCAAGCTATACTTTTGGAAAAGGATGGTCGTGCACTTATCGGAGATAAACTACTATCTATTGAAGCATGCAATAAAAATTTAAATGTCGGGTGGAACTTTCCTTCATAAAGGAAACATGGATAACTCAAATTCGGTCTCTAGTACCTATTAGTGATATGAAGTGATTATTTCATCAGTGCTTGGGAGGGGAAAACAGTGTAAGAAATCAAGTCTCTTTTGTATGCACCTGTAATGTTTCTAGAAAAATACGAAGGAAATCTAATTGTGCAAAAATAGATCAAATTCATTGCACAAATATAGGACATGTTCTTTCGATACGAATATTTGACTTGTAGTCATTCTATAAAAAAGATATCCAAACAGAGAAGACCGAAAGTTCATTTGTTTCCTTTTACAAAAAAAAACTAAATATCAGCTAATTACAGTTGAGGCCCTTTTTTGTTCCAACTGGATGCATCAACCAAACAAATAGAAGCCAGGAAAATATGTGTAGTAACTATCTAGGTAAACAACAGATGCACATATACATAATAACCTTGAGTTCTATAAGATTATAACATCGAGACGAACCACTGGCTATAATCCAATGTGAAAACCTTACTAAGCGATGCAATAGAAGCACACAAACTCAAATGGTAGACCTAAGTTTACATATGAGGCCATTTTAGAAACCACTGAGTGGAACATTGACCGGAACTGTATCGAATTACCTGAAAAACAAAGCCTAATAAAGTAACTTTGAATGTACATATATAAGTTACTGCACGGAATTATCACACAAAAGCATTTAGCTGATGGAAATCTGAATATGAATAGAACTATCCTTGAGAAGTAACTTTGATGTGGCTTACGTGAATATAGAAAAATAACCTCGTGAAACTCTGAATTGTTTCTACCTAAATTGATTGCAAGAATTGAAGAAAATACGAAACATGCCTACCATAGTCCACAAATAAATGCAACTAATCCTAATCTGTAATGGGAATTTGAAAGCATCTTTCACCTAGTACTAAAGGATATACAGTGGATCAAATATTTGGTGTCTGGAACAATTGTTGAGAAGCCAAAGGACATGATGCAGCAGCCACACCCGATTTGATAGATGAAAATAAATCTAAAAATGAAGTAGCAACTGTAAACACATAAAGACTGGAGGTGCAACCAATAAAAAGACCTTTGGTTACTTCTCCTCGAAGGAGTGTGTGTGGCTCTAGCTTTGTTTTAAGTCGACAGTTTTATTAAGTTGACCATTGCTGTTTCCAGTAAGATAACATAACACAATTTTTGATGGTCATATAAAGATGAAAACATTAAATCTGAAAGGACAAACAGTAAAATCAGAATGCATCTTATGATAGCTAGTGGGAATGATAGCATATGTTCATAAGAGGTAGAATGCTAGCTACTATATAGAAAGAAAATGGTAGGTAACAAATAAAATCCAGGTGAAGTACAAAGCTGCATTACCAATAAAATGAATATGCATATTTATTTCCATGTCCAACCTGATCCACTATGAGCAACACATGTTTGGCTCAGGGAAAATTATAAACACATATAGTAAAAAAACTGCAGCTAAATTAGGCAATATACAACATGTGGAATTAAGGTTAAAGAACCTAAACACAGTGGTTATTTGGTAATTATATATCCCGGTCCCGTAATTTTTCCATTTAGTTATAATTAACCTAATTCAATTTGATTTATTTTAAATTTTGCATCAGGTTACAAATAATAAAAATTTCCATTAATTCAACGTCATCTGCATTATGGATTTATGGCTCGAGCATACTTATCATTTACTATCAGCTATAAGTGAAATACACATGCTGAATTTCAATGCAGTGAAGCAAAAACGTGATACTACGCATGGGAAAACAAAATTAATGTGCATGCTTGCCACATTAATTAGCCTCTCTGTTGTTGGGGTTGCAACTAATAATCAGATAGATTAGTCAAGACAAGTAGACAACATATTAGAGCACGCTTCAACAATTTGCTTTGATTGACTTGCAGAAATAATGATTTAAATTTTGGTAAGTAGATTACCCGTACGTCTACCAACACCACGTCATTATGTTTTATAGGTCCATTATCAGTGCTTCACCCACAATCTTGACAAATAGACATATATGGATAGAAGATGCAATATGCTGGAGAACCTGCCCAGGTAGAACTCGAGAATGCTGAGGCCGAAGCTCGCTCCAGATGTCGACGGCGTACCCGTTGTAGGCGTCATCGTTGAAGTCCGTGTTGATGCGCTCGGGGCTCATGTACGCGATGGTGCCCATGGAGGAGCTGCAGGGGTCCATGGTCTGGTTCAGGATGCGGCCCACGCCGAAGTCGGCGATCTTGACGTGGCGGCCCGAGTCGATGAGCAGGTTTGACGGCTTGATGTCGCGGTGCATGATGTGGCGCCGGTGGAGGTACGCGATGCCGGAGAGCACCTGCCGCGGCACGTCGGCGAGGAAGGCCTCGGACGCGATGTGCCAGCCCTCGAGCGACCCACCGTCCATGTACTCGAGCAGGATCTGCAGCTCGCCGGCCCGGCACCGCACCACGGCCGGGTGCTCGGCCGTGCGCAGGATGGCGATCTCGCGCGTGATCTGCCGCCGCAGGCGTCGTCGTGGTGCCCTGTAACAGCCCGAAGTTTGAGCACCTAAAAACCCGAGTAAAATTTTCGCTTTTGTGTTCATTGCATCATGGCATCTTGCATCATGTTGTTGTCACTAGGGAATTGTGCTAGGGAATTGTGGGTGTTGCTAGGGAATTGTGGAGGTTTGACAACATTTCAAAAACCAAATTGCCAAATGTGCTCCAACAAATTTCAAATTAATGAAGGCACACAAACTTGCAAAATACAAATGCTTGACAACTGATATTTGTCAAGGAAGTTTCAAGAGTCCAAAACAATATTTTGAAATGGCTCTAAAAATAATAAAGGAACCACATTTTGAAATTTGGCAAAATGCCATAAACGGACCCTATGAACAAATGTTATCCAAAACATTTTATTTTGCAACCCCAATTTTTGTGGTGCTTCTACATGTTATGGGGAAGCTCCATGAATTTTCTCATATTTTTGTAAAATGTCCAAGTGCCTTATTTAAATCAGTGAAGTGCTACTGGAGTTAAAAAGAAACTGAAGAAGGACCAATCCGTGAAGAAATCAAATCTTCCAGGGGGCTAAGTGCAATGTCGCCGTCTCCCTCCTGTAGCCACGAGGGGCACTGGCACCATGTCGTGCTCCCTCCCGCGTCGATGCCGCGCCGGGCCCCCCCTCCTCTCGGCTTCCCCCCTTCAGGAGAGGAGCTCCACGCAGCCGCACTGCCCCACCTGCCCGTTTCCCCCTCCCTCACCTGCTCCCCTTCACTCTCCTTGCTTTCCCCACCATGGCCGCACCGCAGCCATGGCTGCCGTCGCGCCTCCCGCCGTCTGAGCGCCCAAGGAGTGAATCGAAGCACATCACGACGACCGCCTCGTCGTCCCCTCCCTCTCCACCAGAGGAATCGAACCGGGGGTCCGCGAAACGCCGCCGCCGTCCACTTCTCCACCGCCGCCGGCCGAAGCTCCGCCGAGCGTTTCACGCCGTCTCCGTCCACCCCGAGCCTTGCTGAGCACGCAGGAATCGCCGTAGGCCTCTCCTCTGCCTCCCCATCGACTCGTGCAAGCTGGGAAGGCCGGGAGCCGCCGGATTGCGCCGTCGTCATCATCGCCGGCCGCCGCCCCTTTCCGCGCGTCGCCGTCGCTCCGGTCCATCCCCGACCTCGTCGCCTCCCCCTACGAGCTCAGGGTGAGCACACGAACGCTCCCGGTGCCCTCTGTTCCTCTCCCGCCCGCTGTGACGCACGTCGCCGTCGACGTAGCCTCGCGAGCGCGCGCGCCGCAGTGACGTTGTCCTCCGTTCGGATAATCCGGGTTCGTTTCGAACCGGATATTCCGGCTGGAACCAGTACGTTTGGACTCTAGGTCCTTAGAAGTTTTTCCAGTCCATCTCCGGCGATCGAATATTCCGATATAGCCAAATTCGGATTATCCGAATTAGTGCAGTACGTCCAAAACTCACTGTTTCCCGTGCATCGGATATTCCGAGTTCAAAACAATTCGGATATTCCGAAATTGTTCAGTAGCTAATAAATTTCCAATTCATCTTCTCCAAATTTAGACAACTAATTTCACTTGTTGTTTAACATAAATTGGAAATGGACATAATTAAAAAGGGGAAATAAAAGGTAATAACTTGTATATTCTTTGGAGCATCAGAAAAATTCGGGTGATTTACACAATTGTCCGGAAATTCGTGAACCACCCGTTTAAATGGTTATCATGTTTATTAAATCGCCAAAACCCTGCATCTCTCACATGATCATGTCATAGCATCTACAAGTTAGATCCTAGGGTTTCGACCACCGTAATCAACAAGTAAGATGATCCATGACCTAAATTCACGGATATCCGGGATGCGCCCCTCTAAGCACCCGAACTCCGTTTAATCTGAATAGTTGAATCATCCCCCTCCCGGGGATTTAAAATGTCATGTCATCATGTTTGCGCATTGCTTTTGTGAACGCATGTGTGGTGATTGATTGTTCTCTTCCGATGTTTGTGTTTTCCGTTAGATCAAGCAGCCGGGGTTACTCCACAATACCCCGAGGATCCGTTTTACCAGCACGTTGATCAAGGCAAGCGTAATCCCCCCCTCTGAGCATATCTTATCCTATTTTCCGCAAATATTTTCTCCACTATAATATTGCATGCGGTTCCAAATGTCAATTTGCTTGGATTAGAGTATCCTATAGTTGCATTAAGATTCCGATGCCAATTACCTGTTTCCCCTCCTATTATCCATAGGATTGTACTGTTGGCCTGAAATAATTAACTATGCAGTGTTGATGCTTAGCCATGCTTAGTTAAAATGCTTAGCAGTCCGGTGGATGTTTCATGGTTGGAAACAGGTGATGAGTTGTACAGATGATGGTGAAGTTGTGGTGACAGGTAATAAGATGCTTAAAGGTGGGGATGAGAGGCCACTTTGGTATGGTAGTGTTTTGTCTCAATCTCGCCGCCTAGGTGTGAGTTCTTTACCTCTTGAACCAAGAATGAGCGCGCTTCCTTTCGGTGGGCTATATGGAACCCCCGTCGACCAACTAACTTGAGCGGAACTAGCCAGGGTCCTCTAGTTTGAGCTTCCATTTGCGTGTGCGTTGAGGATGATGGCCAAGACTGAGATGAGGATGGTTGTGTTAGGAAAATAAGTGGCCGCGGGACAGGGTGCTGGAGGTACCTCTTGTCCTACCGCCACTGATGATCCTGGGTTAGTCTCAAGCGAGGTAAAGGTTGTAACCGTTCCCACTCAGCCGGCTTTCCCCGGAAGAGAGCTAAGCGTAGGCAATGAGCCGGGCGGTACCGAAGGTAAACACAGTGCACCCCGGCAGGGTTAAATCTTTTCGAAAAGCCGTGTCCACGGTTACGGACAACTTGGGAAAGGACGATAAGATCATAGAATAATTTTAACGGAATGATTAAAAACTGGGTACTAGAGGTACCACTCAAGATTGTGAGGTGAGCTTCCTCGAGGGTGATTCGGGGAGGTGCCTTTGATGAACAGGTGCTGTGGTTGATGATGGTAGATGCTGAGAAAGTGATCAAGAAAAGAGTTACTTCTTACCCCTCTTTGAAAATATTCTGATTAGTCGATGCCATTGAGTTATGTTTTCTGAAATAAAATCAGCTTTATGCAAAACAGCCATAAAACTTTGAAAGCCTCATCGAGCATATATTAGCTCTTAATCTTGCGAGTTCGTCGAACTCAACGTCGTTTGCTTATTTTCAGGAGAGGACTTCACCGCCCTCGAAGGTGGGTTCTGTGTGGACGTCGACGAGTAGTCTGGGGTTCCCAGGTGGCAGCTTGGGACATCCCGGAACAGCTGGCGCTGGATGTTTGTCTGTAGGCCACTTAGGCCATATGTTGGTCCTTGTTGTTTAGAACAACCTAATTCGCTTCCGCATGTTGTAATGTTGGGTCAGTGACCTCTGGTTGTCATTTGCTATCTTTCTCTATTATAAGAGTTGAATTATAATGATTTGTGTCGTAGAGTCTGTGATGTGCCAGTTGTTCCACAAGTCTTGATCTCTCTATTATGCTTTGATAGTGTGTCTGGTGGTATCGGATAACCGGGGACACAGTATCACTGTATAACAGTCGGGTCGGGGCGCCACATGCCCGTAGAGCACCTTGAGCGCGTAGGGCCGGCCCATGGGGACGTGCCCCAACATCTAGACCATACCGCCGACGCCACTCCCGGTGCGCCGCACGCGCTCCTACGCCGCGTCGGGCAGCCGGAGGAGTGCCCAGGCGACGGCGGGTGGCCGGAGGAACAGCTAGACGGCGACTGAAAGTGCATGTTGCCCCCATGCGTGGTTTTGGTAATTAATGACAATCCTTATGGACTAATGTTTACATTGAGATATTCTTATAGATCTTGTCCATGGGAAAATATAGGAATTCATGTGTTGGACTCTTGAAGATGACATGATGACCAATGCTCTATTCAAGGGTTTATATGAAGAATGGTCATGTGTAGAGTTGAGCTCATTGCAAGTATGGCTTGGAAAAGAAGATTGAGTGAACAATCATGTTTACCTCCAAGCCATCATACATATCAAAAGAAGAAGATGAAGTGCAAGTTCAATATGATGCATCTTTGAAGATATCATTTGATTGAAGCTTGTAAAGGAGACATGAAGACGGAGCTTAGCGAGGCCCTCCCATAATGGAGTATGGGGGAGCATTTGGAGAAGTCTTCATCAAGCATGTGCTAGCAAGCACAATCAAGAAAGGTGTTTCAACTTGAGAGAGTCAAGATCGTCATCATCGAGCTCAAGTGGAATGCGCAAGGCAAATGTATGATCTTGATGGGTTTTCTATTTTACCGGTCTCATGGTGTTAGTGGGAGACCGGGTTATAGGATAAGCGGCGTACTATCAAGAGGGGCTCTCAAGTGAGTAACTTGATCGAATATTTGTGGAGAGCTCAAACCTTTGAAATCTTGCATATCATCTTTCTTGGTTCTTATTTGGCTTTTATCCATGTGATAATTTAGAGCTTGTGTTCATCGCCATACCAAGCTCTAGTTCATCAAAAACGGATTTCATTCGAATATCTTGTTGCGTTTTTGTTGTTGGAGGTTTTACCGGTTTGTCTTTTATAGAGAGGTCAAACTCTCTCCTTGTGGATTCCTCCTCACATGATGGACTATGATGTTTCTCTGCATAATCTTGTCGTGCTCGTTGGAAAAGATATTGCAGTTTTCGTTTTGCTGTTTCTGTCAGTTTTTAGAAAACCGGATAATCCGGTCCAAACTGGACCGGAATATCCGGTTACCACCAGAAGGTTTTCTTTGCGCGGCTTGGGGCGGAACTTTTGGTCCAGACTTGACCGGAATATCCGGTTCGAGTTTTTCTGCAACGGTTCTTTGTCTTGGGGACCTATATAAGGCCTCCTTCTTCCCCAAAGGGTCAAGTAAGTTTTCCCCTCTCTCTCCCACCATTGATGACCTTGGAAAGTTTGCCTCCCTCTCTATTCCTCCATGATTCTTGCCTCAAATTAGTGGGAAAAGAGAGAGGAGATCTAGATCCACATTTCCACCAATCCATCTCTCCTCTAAGTGAGGGGAACCCTTTGGTTCTAGATCTCGGAGTTCATTGGTTGAGTTCTTCTTTGTTCTTCCTCTCTTCTCCCCCCATAAGCATTAGTTGCTTTTGGTGGGATTTGAGAGTGAAGGATTTGAGCACTTGTGCTCTTGCCATTGCTTTGTGCATCGGTTTGTGCTCTCCACGAGGATTCGTGGAAGTTGAAGTCTGTGAGCTTGTTACTCTTGGGTCTTCGGGACCCTAGACGCCCGTGTGGTGGTTGGACCTTTGTGGTCACTCGTAAAGCCGTTCGGGATCCCCCGATCCCGTTGTGGGTTGTGCCCCGGATTGTTGTTGAAAGGCTCCGGATTCCGCCTCGAAGGATTTCGATAGTGGAAGGTGAACCAAACCTTTGTGGTACGGTTCATCGGAGAATAGGGTGAGCCTTTGTGGAGTTGAGATTGACCTTTGTGGTGCCTCACACCTCTCCAACGAGACGTACTCCCTTAACAAGGAGGAAATCGGGAATACATCCTCGTCTTCGCGTGCCTCGGTTATTTCTATACCCGAGTTTTTTACTTATGCACTTTACATTGTGATAGCCTTCGTGCTTGAAGTATTCTCTATTGCTATCACCTTGTTGTTTGTCTTGCTTAGCATAAGTTGTTGGTGCACATAGGTGAGCCTAGTTTATTTAGGTTGTCGGCTTGTTAATTTAAACACATAGTTTTATTCCGCAATTATCAAGCCTGAACTGAAAAAGTTTTAAACCGCCTATTCACCCCCCCTCTAGGCGACATCATTGTCCTTTCAATTGGTATCATAGCCTCGGCTCTCTTTTGGGGCTTTACCGCCTAGAGAGTAAAAGATGTCGTTTAGAGAATTAGTGCACGATTCCACTTTTATATTCGATGGCACAAATTATGATGTTTGGAAAATTCTCATTCTTAATCTGTTTAGGGCCATGGGTCCAAATTGTATTAAGAGAATTGTAGATGTGAGTTTATCTCCTCCAAAGGATTTCCAAGAATTATCTTTAGAGGATGAGATAAACTCTCATCTTGAGACTCAAGTTACTAATGGTCTTATATGTGATTTGACCGATGTAGTTCTTGCTTCAATCATGCCTTTTCGAAATGCACATGAGCTTTGGACCAAGCTTCAAGAT
This sequence comes from Poa pratensis, assembly GCA_947311845.1. NCBI lineage: Eukaryota > Viridiplantae > Streptophyta > Magnoliopsida > Poales > Poaceae > Poa > Poa pratensis. The sequence continues at coordinate 40,503,998 of CAMZMU010000062.1, read as the reverse complement.
ATATATGAACTGTCCAAAATTATTGAGGATGATTGTTCTCCCTCCACCTCCGGTCGTGATGAGTTCACAATTTCTTCCACTTCACCAACATGTGATTTGTCACAAGGTAATGATATGGTGAGTGGTGATAGAAATTGCATTGTTGATGGTGAATTCACTATTGACTATACTTCTTCTCTATCACATTGCAATGTTCTATCTTTGGACTTAAACTCTTCTAGCACTCCAAATGTCATACATGCTAGAGTTGATGGTCCTTGCATATCATGTAATAGTTGCTTAACTAAATCTAATGATGATCTCTCTATGTCTTCTTGTCATGAAAATAATGCTTCCATATCCTCTAGTACTTGCATGACTAACAATGTAGAGGAATCCCAACATTTGTTGGAACAAGACATGGACCTCAATGGTGCTTCAAGTAATTCTTCATCCTCCTCACCCATTAATCATGTTTGCCTCATGGCTAATGATTCCAAGGTAACTTCTACCTCGAATCCCGAAATATGTGATGATGTAGTTGAGGATCCTCATGGAGAAGATTTTGACATTGAAACCTTAACCAAGAAGGATGAGATTGTTTTTGGTGCTCTCTCCAAAGGTAGTGAAGCTATCTCTTCTCTATGTGAAATCGTTGCTCATGGTATTAAAAGTGTAGAAATCATTGAGTATTTGGAAACTCAATTTGAGGAAAAATGTGAACTTGAGAGAGAAGATGCAAATGAAAAAGCATCCTTAGAGAATGCCCTTGGGGAAGAGCAAGAGCTTCGAGTGTCTCTTGAGGAGAAACTTGAATCTCTTGATGAATCAAATGATCTTATCATTGCTAAAATCATTGAGGAAAGAGATCATGCTATTGCTAAATATAAAGTTCTTAAAAAGGAAAAAGTTGAATTTGGTGTTAGCAATGCTAGACTAAGTGAGGACATAGAGAAACTTGACAAAGCTCACAAGGCTTTAGAAAGTGAACACTCTCTCCTTATGAAGTCTCATGATCAACTCCAAACTCAACTATCTAGGAATGATAAGCTTACTAATTTGTCTTCTTCCATTTCTAATATTAATGATGCTTTTGCTACTAACTCCACTTCTTGTGAAGCATCTATTTTGAAGGAGAAGGTTGAGCTAAGGGCCCAACTTGAGTTGCTAACTAGCAAGTATGGGAAATTGGAAGAAAGTCATGAAAAGCTCTCTAGCTCTAATGACGATCTTCTAGCATCCCATGCTAAGCTAAAGTTAGCTCATTAGGCTATTATGTCAAAGGTAATATCTTGTGAGCCTCATGTGGACAATGGCACAACTTCTTCTCTTAAAGCTATATCGTCTTGTGCTAGTCCTTGTGATTCAACCACTCACAATGTTGCTACATCTTGTGATGAATTCCTTTCCATACCTTGTTGCTCTAACAATGAAGCTTCTACTTCCTCTAGTATTTGTGTTGATACTAACCATGTAGAGGAATTAAAATAGCTCAAGGACCAAGTCACCTCTTTGAAGAAAGACTTGGAAAAGCGTCATGTTGGGAAGTCCACACTTAACAATATGTTGAGTGTTCAAAGACGCCCCAATGACAAGAGTGGACTTGGATTCAACTCCAATAATAAAAACAAGTCCAAGATCAACAAAAAGAAAAAGGGCAAAGAACAAGTCAAAGATTCGGCCAAGATTGTTTGCTTCAAGTGCAAAGTTGAAGGGCACCATGTTAGATCTTACCCGTTGAAGAAGAAGAAGAAGCGTCTTAGTGAGAAGCAACAAGGGAAGAAGCCTCAAGTTCGAACTCAAGTTCCTCAAGTTGAAGAACGGCCTCTTCCCAAGAAGAATCAAGCTACTCCTTCTCAAGTCGAGATTCCAACCAAGAAGAGAGGAGGAAGTCGATGTTGCTACCTATGCCGTGAAAAGGGTCACAGTGCTTCTTCATGCACAAATGGTACCTTATCCAACCCCATTATAGTTGATGATGTTTATTCTCTTCGGAAGGATATATAAGGTTGGCAATGTGCATGCCAAATATGTTGGTACTCAAAGTGGTGTCAAGAAAAGAACCATTTGGGTTACCAAACCTATTGTGACTAACTTCTTAGGACCCAACTTGGTTGGGGACCAACAAGCAAAAACTTGATCAATAGGTGTTGTTGGAGGACATTGGAGACTTGGCTACATCATGAAGAACTAAGGGATCTTCATCAATTATATTCTCTCAAGCCAAGTCATTTGGGTTACATTGTTCTACCTCTTATCCAATGTTCTTCCTTGCGATAACTTTTATTTAAATCATATATTCATTGAAAGTTACTTGCACCCTTGCATGTGTTAGGTTTTGTACCTTGCTAGTGTTTGTATGTGTTGTGCTCTCTACTTACTTATCTTGAGAATCAAGTATGTGTATTTTGGTTTGCACACCATTTACTTGTTTTTTAGCCTTATTGCTATCTTATCTTGTTGGCTCTCTTTGAGAGATTAATGGACTATCCATTTTTGGAGAGTGATATGCTTTGTGCACTTCACAATCCTAAATATGTGTGTACATGAGAAATACCACTTAGTGTTGATATATCAATATTATCTTTTCTCTATGTGGTATGTCATGCTCATGAGAAATTCAAATTCTATAATGTCCATTAATTTCTTGAGTTGGTTTTGTTTGCCTCTTGTTTTCAAATAAATGGATTATCACATTAGGGATAATTGCTTCTGTGCCCTGGTTCTCTCTAGTTTATCTGTTTGTGCCATGCCTGCGTAGTTTCTCTCGTCCGTGCCCTGGCTGGCTCGCAAATGGCCCGCGCACGGCCAAGACGGCTGTTTCTGCCCTTTGACCGTTAACAAACCTGTTACATGTGGGCCCAGCGAAGTGCATGCACCCCGTCCCACTTAAAGCTTAAAAGTGGGAACAGCGGCAGAGGAGTGCTTGCATGCAGCCGTACGTGCGCGTCCATGCGACCATGCCTGTGCTCGCCGTCCCCAAATTTGCGCCTCGCCTTCAATGGCGTGCCCCCTGGCCGGCAAAAAGCTGCCTCACCGCCTACACTGCCGTCCCAGCCGCGCATCTTCTCCGCCGTCCTGGCGTCTCTCTTGCCTACTCTGTCCTGCTGCAAGCTGAGCAGTCTGGACTCTGGAGCCGAATCAATGCCCGGTCGCCATTACTGCCGTCTAGACTGCGACGCCGTCCAGACCGCAGATGGCTTTAAAAGGAGCCATCTCCTTGCCCATTGTGCTCACAAATCCCCTCTTCCTCTCCTAGACACCCTCACCCAGTCCCTTATCTCTCCATGGCTCGTGGGGATGGCAGCTCCACTCCCAGCTCGAACCGCCGCCGCCACGCCCGCTATCCTTGGTTTCTTGAGGCGAGCGTGGGAAGCGGCATGGGGCGTGGGCGTGGGCGTGGGCGTACTCCTCCAAGTTCGAGCAGGATGCGTTCAAGGATGGAGATTGCACGATCCGGGGAGTCTCCAAGGCACAGTCGCAGGGGCAGGGGCATGGGCAGGGCCATTGCTCCCGATCCCATTCCCTTCATCGATCTGTCCGACGAGGACGACGAGGATGACCCGGGTATGGACTGGACCATGGCCTGGAAGGACGAGGTCACGGAGGTCCTGGACCCAGGTATGGCCTGGGCCATGGCCAACCAGAAAGCCATGGAGCTGGCCAAGCATTCCGCCGCCGAGCAGCAACGACTCAAGGGGAAGAAGAAGGTCATGTGGTCGCCGTCGAACAGCAATGCCCCAATGGAGGTCGATGCCAAGGGCAAGGGCAGGGGCAAGGGCAAGGCCGAGTCGGTGGAGGTTTCCGATGACGAGGACGAGTAGTAGTCCATTTTAGTTATTAGTTTCTTTATTAAGTGCAAGTGCCAATTTAGTTATTAGTTGTTGATCTATTTTATAATTATGTACTACCATGAAATTTGGCAAGGGCTTGTGCTTGACGTTTCCAATTGTGTGTGTAAATCCCTATTTGGTGTGCCAAAATCCACTTCAGTTTGCAAATGTTGCTTACAAATGGGGCCGTTTACCCTACCTTTGGAGCTCATTTGAAAGACATTTTTCAGCGAGTCCACCATTTTTGCTTAGAAATGGGGCCGTTTACCCTACCTTTGGAGCTCATTTGAAAGACATTTTTCAGCGAGTCCACCATTTTTGCTTAGAAATGGGGCCGTTTACCCTACCTTTGGAGCTCATTTGAAAGACATTTTTCAGCTAGTCCACCATTTTGCTTACAAATGGAGCCATTTACCCTACCTTTGTAGCTCATTTGAAACACATTTTTCAGCGAGTCCAAGCTCATTTCAAAATTTATATGGATTCAAGCTAGATTTGACCAAGCTCATGGCTATCCCCATTTGGTGTGCCAAAATCCCCATTTAAGTTACGATGACGGGTTACAGCCAAAATCCCCATTTTGTGTCACTCAGGCAAATGGGGGTGGGCGAGCCAAAATGCCCATTGGGTACGCCGTGGTCCACTCGTCAGCGGGTAAAGCCCTAGTCCTACGCGCGCGTCCAATCAGATCGCAGAATAGCTTCTCGCGGATCGCCCCGAGTCTGCCTGCAGATTCCTTCTAGAGGAACGATCGGACGGCCGCTGTTCAACGCTAGGGTTAGTTCGACGGTCATTGTTCAAATGAGTTTGGAGGCACTCAACGGGGTTTTGAAAAGTTTGATAAAGTGTCCAAGCTTCATTTTGAAGTAACTAAGAAGGATCGAGTCTTCGTTTTTCAAATTTCATGTTTTAAACTTGTTTAAATGTCGGTCAACGTTAAGTTGACCAAAATTTCAAATGAGCTTCAAATATTCAAAAACAAAAATCAAAAAATGGAAAATCCTACGCACATAGTCGTATTATGTCATATACTAACGATTCAAGCTGACAAACAATGTCTATACACATTCAGATGAAAAATGCATGTATCTAAGTGATATCCTCGAACTATGTCGTATGAACTCGAGGGTCAAATGAGCTTCAAATATTCAAAAAAATCAAAAAAAGGAAAATCCTGCGCACATAGTCGTCTTATGTAATATACTAACGATTCAAGTTGATAAACATCATCTATAAACATTTCGTATGAGAGATGCATGTATCTAAGGTTATATCTCAGACTATGTCCTATGATTTCAAGGGTGAAGAGAAGGGGTTTTGGATTTTCAACATGAAATGTTCAAACACCTCACAAAGTTTCATTTTGGAGTGACTAAGAAGGATCCATGCTTAGTTTTTCATTTTCATGTTTTAAACTTGTTTAATGTAGGTTTTACCGAAATTTGACCGAATTTTGAAATGAGCCTCAAATATTCAAAAAAAAATCAAAAAAAGGAAAATCCTGCGCACATAGACGTCTTATGTCATATACTAACGATTCAAGTTGATAAACAAGGTCTACACATGTTCAGATCGCGTAACTACACAGAGCGCGCATTGTGGGTGCCGTTCACGTCCAGTTCATGTCCAGATCGCGCTTGGTGCGTTGACACGGATGCACCGACGCATATTTGCACGTAAACAAAAAAGTTAATCGCGTCAGTTCTCGCAAAAAATGCTTCTGCTACGTGTAGATGTCTCACAGCGTCTCCAACTGCATTCAATTTGACCAGAACGACGACGCACATCAACTGTTCGACACTTGTACTCTACACGTCAAGGGGAACCAGATGACGTGGTGAACATTTACAGGCATGTCAGTAAGGGGCACCAGTTCGACTAGACGTGAAGCGCGGTCACACGATGTCATCATTACGAATATAATCTCTAAATGGTGTTGTCATTTCACACTGCGTTGGCAAGGAAATGAAGCGATCGGCCTGCCGCCTGTTCGGTGCCCCAAGCGGTTATCGATCTACGCGCCGGCGGCAGTGAATTCATCACTATCCTTCATCCATAAAAACCCCAATCCCATTGCATCGGCGGTTCACTCGGTTCTCTCTTGTCTACATTGCGCATTGGTGCAGTGCAGTTCTTCTCTCTTCTCTCCACTCCAAAAAACCCCCAACCACCCCCTTCCCTCCAATGGATCCGTGGTGGCAGAACGAAGCCATCCCGAGCGACTTCGACGGCGAGGGGAACCCGATCCCGTGGTGGGAAGAGGGCCACGGGCTTTGGCAGGAGAACATGCCGAGCGACGACGATGGCGAGGGCGACGAGGACAGCCAGGGGGAGGACGGCGATGGCGCCGACTCCGACCCCGACTCCGACGACAACGACGGGTCCTAGGAGGAGGACTCGGACCCTGAGTTGGAGCCGCAGGACGGCAACGGCTCCGACTCTGACGACGACGAGGAGGAGGAGGACGACGAGGAGGAGGAGGAGGAGGCGGAGGAGGAGGACGGCGACAACGGCGACGACGGCCATGACGGCCACGACGGCGACGACGGCCAAGACGGCCACGACGGCGCCGACGACGACTCCGACGACTCCGACGACGACGACGAACCGCCAGCCCAGAGGCGGCGCATGTAGGAGCCGAGGCCGGTGTAGAAGCAGTAGCAGTGCATTAGTTGCACTGCTACTGATTAGTAGTAGTATTAGGCCGCCGCCGGCGTAGTAGCAGTGCATAAAGCACTGCTAATAGTGCATTAGTTGCACTGCTACTGATTAGTAGTAGTATTAGGCCGCCGCCGGCGTAGTAGCAGTGCATAAAGCACTGCTAATATTGTCTAATCTTTTGTAAAACCGCCGGAATCTTTTGTAATCAGTGTTAATAGTAATATGAATTTCAGTTTCAAATCGAGTTTCAGTTTCAAATCGATTTATGAATCCTATTGTATATCGAGTTTCGGTTTCAAATCGAGTTATGAATCCTATTATAAATCGAGTTATGAATTCGAGTTATAAATCGAGTTTCAGTTTCAGTCCCCACTTAACAAGGACTCGCTTCCTGTCCCCACTTTGGAATCAACGAATAGTCAGTTACTTCAGTTAATTCAGTGTTAATTCAGTTAATTCGGTGTTAACGACGTGTTAATTGGGGCCGAGATACCCAACCTGGGCGTCAGATTCGTCCCTTCCTGTCCCCACTTGAGACTCGCTTCCTGTCCCCACTTGAGCGGTCCCACTTGGAGGAGGAGGATGGGACGAGGAGGACCCAGGTCGACCCCACAATCCGACCCCACCAGTCAGGCCGGTGCCCCAGGCCGGCCCCACCAGTCAGGCCGGTGCCCCAGGCCGACTCCACAAGTCAGGCCAAGTTACAGTTGACCAGACGGAAACGGCCGTCTTGGCGTGCGCGGGCCATTTGCGGCCCAGCCAGGGCACGGACGAGAGAAACTACGCGGGGGTGGCACAAACAGATAAAACTGAGGTAGGTAGGGCACAGAAACGATAAGCCCATCACATTATGGGGAGTAATAAGCTATGTGCATATTACAAGCCTAGAAACTGCGAAGATGTGAGGTATTGCCACCTAGAATTGATATTGTCAATTATCTTCTTCCTAGTGGCATGTTTCTCAAACAAGTTCCATATTTGCTTAAATGCCTTTTATCTCTAATCTTTTGGATCTTGTGTGTGAGAAAGTTTCTTGGTGCTTTGCATGATCATTGAATAAATTGAAGCCGTGAAAAATCTCTATCTAAGCATGTGTTCAATTCCTATCCTTTGACATATGCTTATTTGTGGTGAAGTTGGCCTTGAATATCATTTTTACCACCGAGAAATATCTCCATACTACTTGTCCATGACAAGTGATACTCATATTTGTGGTGAAATTTGTAGACCATCTTCATTTTGGCTATTGCTTTGAATTGCCTTATTTTGTTGCCAAAACATGTTTTATCGATTTCCTTTTGTCTTCTTTGTATCCTATGGATCTTATTGCTCTTCTTGAATTTGACTAGTGTTTGCATAATATATATGGTGTCGTCGTATCGGCATTTTGGATAGGAGACGGGGTCCTGCTAGCCGAGGGTGAACGTAGGGCAAGAAGGTGGACGTCGTCAAGGTCGGGATTGTACACGGCGGTTTACCCAGCTTCAGGCACCACGGCGGTGGCGGTGCCCTACGTGCTGCTATAACTCACTATAAGGCAATATCGCCGTGAACAGGTTACAATGAGTTGGTTGTCTATCAAAGAGTTGCCCTAAAGGCGTCCCGAGGTCCAGCTTATATAGGCGGCTGGACCTAGGGTTACAAGGTGAATACGTATCCAGCAAGTATACGGAGTCCTAAACCTAGCCGGCAAGTATGCCGCCTTCCGTCTTGGTCTTGGTGGCTTCATGGGCTTCAGTCTTGGGCCTCCTCCTTGCCGGCATCCGCCTTCCTTGGTCGTCAGCTATCTGGGCCGCCCGGTAGGCAAAGCCTTCACCACCACTGCGGGCCACCCTGGACTAGCCGGATTGATCCATGCTGGTGATACCCCTAGTAGGTATATCCCCAACATTAGCCCCTGGGAGGGTTCGAGTTCTTCAGGCGCCGTCTTCTTTGTCGGCAACGTCCGCCTTGTCTTGTAAGCGTCTGAAGAGCTTGAAGCATTCCATAGTTGAAAGTAAGCGGCGGTCCGCCTAAAGTAGTCGGACAACTTGCCGCCATCATGGGAAAGACGGCCTGACCATTGTCAGGAATCTTCCTGGCACCAGTCTTGTCAATTGACTAGGCTCGTCAAATGTTGACGGATGACGCCATGCAGTCCACGACAGTTTGGACTTGGGCATGCGTCATGATGGTTTCTCCACCACGCACAGAAATCGGAGCGAGGCCGCAGACGCCGTTGCCACGACGTGCAAATCGTGGGCACGTGGCGGAAATCTCGCGTCCCCCTAATTTTAGGCACGGATCTTGGCGCGTGGGGATAAATACCTCCAAAGGGCACATCGATGCACTTCTTCCTCATTCGCACACCCACCGTGGCCTCCTCACCTTCCCGAGCTCAACTCCTCCTCGAACTCAACTCCGGCGAGCACGAGCAGCGCCCTCTCCCCAAATGGCGAGCACTCAGCAGGATGCGGCGGCGACGGCGGCACTGGCTGCGGCTCTTCGACCCCCGCCGGATCTGGATCTGTCCAGCGGCGGCGGCGGTGCCGCAGGCGCATCGATGACCTCTCCCGCGGCCACCGTGGCCACGGGCGGGGTTTCTACTTCTTCCCAGCTCCGACGACGCCTGCACCGCCGCTCCAACTTTTCCCCTCCCATCCCTCGCGGCTACCAGCTCAGAGGCCGCGGCGGAATCTGCCGCCGACGAGGATGACGACGTCGAGGAAGAGGAAGAGGCTGGAGACCTGGGTTCCAGGTACTGGCTGCCGTCAGTTATGACGTCAGCATATCTGAAGGAACTGGAGGAAGGCGGATACATTCCGCCAAAGACGGAATGCTCCTGGAGGGTTCCAGGCGACGAGGCGGTGCCTGACCCCCAAGACGGCGAGCGTGTCATGTTGGCTTCGCATAGCCTTCGCGGTATGTCTCTGCCGCTTTCCGCCTTCTTCTTGGCGGTGCTTAGTTTTTATGGGCTGCAGCCACACAACATAGCGCCCAACAGTATTCTAGTGCTAGCCGGCTTCCAGGCTTTGTGCGAAGGGTACTTAGGCATAGCTGCGTCCATAGAGCTGTTTAAGTACTGCTTCCTGTGCCGCCGGCAAACCATACCAGGCGGCCACCTAGCAACCTGCGGTAGTGTTACGTTCAACTGCCGCCAACCCGACTGGTACCCAAAAATACCATACATCGAGTCGGTGAAGCACTGGACCAGCACTTTCTTTTACTGCAAGGACATCCCGACACCTGGCAGCACGCAAGGGATGCCAGCCTTCGTCAACGGTCCGCCAACCCACAAGGCTTGCTGGACAGCAAAAGTGCCGCTCAGCAGCTTGCCGGAAGAACTTCGTTGCCGTTAGGCGGATCGAATTCTTGACGAAGACGATGTTGGCTCCACGACTTGACGGAGTTGACACCGTCATCTGCTGGGTGTCGAGGAAGATTATGCCTCTCCGCCATCGCCCACTGAAGATGTGCGAGTACAAGGCGGACGACGCCGGCAACAGCACCCTTGATCAGGATGCCTTGGAGTACCGGCTTAGAGAGCTTATCAAGCCTCTGTCGGTGAAGGCGGCTGAAGGCGTCGCCATGTTCACTCATAACAACCCAGCCCCAGCGGTAAGTGAAAGCTACTTTGTTATTTCACTAACATCCTTGCCCACTAGGTACTGAATTAATATTGTCTTGCTTCCTTTTCAGCTACAAACCTTGGGAGAGGACGAGCTGGCCCCAAACTGGTATGATACAGGTGCCAGCAAGTCGAAGAAGCGCAAGCTGAGCTCCTCCACCAAGGATTTGGAGAAGAGGAAGAAGGCGGCCACCTCTGCCGACGCAGAGGATGAGACCGTGGGGAACGTTCCCTTGAAGCGGTTAGCAAACTTTGGCTTCCCTGACTTGGATATTTTAATATGTTTGTGCTGACAAACTTGCATGTTTCTGCTTACAGAGGCAAGCCTACCATGCCCAAACTCCGCTCCAACTTGAAGATTGCTGCCGGCAGGGGCAAGCCACCACGTTCTTCTCCAGCTGCTGCGCCGACAACGCCCACAGTTGGCGTTCCCGTGGTTGTGTGCCAGGGAACGTACACAGCTGCCGGTACCGCAGAGGCGGCTACAGAGAAGATGGCGGGCAAGAAATCAGTTGCCGGCATAACTTTTTCCAAGACGGCTGAAGCTTCGGCTAGTGATGCCGCTCGATTTATCGCCATGAAGCAGGAGATGGATGACCAGATGGCGGCCGAACAAGGCGGATCGTCCACTCATCCTGGCTCCCAACCTGGCAAAGGGTTGCAAGACCCCCGGCAAACACTGAAGACCATGCGTGACGGTACCCGCAACTGGTACGCACACATGGACGAACTCCACGACACCCTGCACGGACAACTTGAGGTAAAATAGCCTATGGTCCCAGCCCCCGAGCACTTTGGCGGCTGAAAAATTTAGCCGGCAAAGTGGTCTCGTTGACTAAATAGCGCTAACCATAATGTTGCTTTCGTGCATGCAGGCCGTTCTTGCTTCCAATCTTGAGCTATTTCGTGCTCAAGAGATGAAGAAGAAGGAATGCGAGGAACTGCAGCAGGACGTGGAGTTGAAGAACGCCCAAATTGCGAGTTTGGAAGAAGCTCGCAAGAAGGATGAAGGTGACAAAGCTTTCTTTGCCTTCTTTTCGTCCGACTTCTTTTCCTTTTCCGACAAGTATTTTAGTCGTCTTTTCTTTTTATTTGTAGAATTATTAAACACTGCGCAAGATATTCTCAAGAACTCCACTGACATGCAAGCTTTGATGAACGAAGCTGCAGATCTTGCCGGGCTGGTGACCAAGCTGAAGGCGGATCACGCCAAGGAGCTGGATGATCGTGCGTTGGCTCATGCTGCCGAAGTTAGCAAGTTGACTGGACAACTTGAGGCCATGAGCAACAACCTTGACCAGGTGAACAAGAACGCCAAGGAGCAGCAGGACCAACTGTCAAAGGCGGTCCAGCTAGCCCAAGAAACGCTTGAGAACCATCTGGATGAGGTCAACGCCATCCACGACCATGTCTTGGGTATGCCTCCAGTCCTTCATTTTTGTCACCTTGCTTTCTTGATACTTGAAGCTGCAGTGTGTAACTTTGTGTTTGTGCAGTGCCGGCTAGCTGGGAGATGACCTGGCCACAACGCCGCGCCTTGCTCGGATCTTGAAAATTGGCGAAATCGTCAACCAGATTGTCGGCGCCGGCAAATCATTTGCCGCCAAGTTCTACCCTGGGGAAGACGGCGATCCCGTCATCTTCGATGCTCTGCCGGAGTTGCTGGAGAAGGCGACAGCTGAACACGACAACACACTACGCTCAGCAGCACGAGGCGGTGCCAAGTTGGCATTGGCGATGACGGCGGCGTGGTACCCGGAGGCTGATATTCATCAAGTCACCGAGTACTTCCCCACCGAAGACGAAAACAGCCAAGCCATCGTGATGCAGGACGTGCTGCGGTCTGTTCGCGGCTATGCGACCCGGGTTGCCAACATGGTTGACATCCGCAAGTTCTACAAGGAACACCCGGACCCGCATGTTGCCGTTGCTGATCCCTCCTTGGCAGATCCTGAAGCTTCCCGCGGCGAAGAAGGCGAAGCCGGAACCGACAAGCGCAGCCCCAAGGATGGCGGAGCCAGCCCCAAGAATGCCGGCGTTAGCCCCCAGGATCTCTCCACCAGCTCTACGAAGGCGGCAATCCCTTAGACTTCCTCCTGCAAAGGCAGCACAAAACACTGCGTTAATCTGTTAACGCATAAAACTTTATTTTGGGTTGTAAATATTTATGGGCCAACTTTTATGCTACACTTGGCGGTAGGCTTACTTAAGTGGCCCGCCTTAATATGTATCTCGCCTGCATGTTTAGCTTTTTCATATGTTGGCGGAACCTCATCTTAGTTACTTTAGCTGAGCCAACCAGGTGCAATACCAACTAATTTAGACTCAGAGACCAAAGCCAGCATGTTGGTGCCAACGACATACTACTAGGCGACCCACATACAAACAGACAGATAAGCATATTAGGCGGTGCAAAGATTGTTTGCGTTTTTAGCCGGCAGACGGCAAATGTCAAAAAAGTTTGGACCTTAGCACGGAGCAAAACTTATTTTATTTGGTAACTTTTATGACAACAGATATATGATTGCGAGAAAAGACAAAAGATGGCATGATCCCAAAACTGAATGAGCAAACCACAGACTTTTATTTCATAATCATATAGTACTTATTACAATGTGGAAATTGCTAAGTGTAAAAAGGACGTAGCTGCTCAATGTTCCAGGGTCGCTTGGTTTCTTCGTACTTGTCGTCAACCTTCCTTTTGCGCTTGCGACCTCGCTTCTTCTTGTATCCGTCACGTGCATCGACCAAGTAATAAGAACCATTGAGCAACACCTTACTGACCACAAAAGGTCCTTCCCAAGGCGGGGATAACTTATGCAAGCCCTTTCTATCTTGGATTAGGCGGAGAACCAGGTCACCCACTCTAAAACTTCTTTGCCTCACCCTTCTGCTGTGATAACGCCTCAAACTTTGCTGATAGATGGCGGATCGCGCAAGGGCAACATCTCGTTCTTCATCAAGTAGGTCAAGGCCATCCTGTCTTGCATCTTCTGCGTCCTCCTGGACGTAGGCTTGGATTCTGGGAGAATCGTACATCATGTCGGTTGGCAACACTGCTTCTGCGCCATAGACTAAGAAGAAAGGAGTAAACTTGGTTGATCTGTTTGGAGTTGTGCGTAAACTCCAAAGGACAGACTGCAATTCATCCACCCAAGCCCCAGCCGCTCTGTGCAATGGTACTTCGAGACGTGGTTTGATTCCTTGTAGGACTAAACCATTTGTACGCTCTACTTGACCGTTTGCTTGCGGATGCGCGACGGAGGCTAGATCTAGGCGGATACCATGCTTATAACAGTATTCCTCGACTTCGCCTTGCGACAAGTTAGTGCCATTGTCGGTGATAATGCTATGAGGCACCCCGAACCGAGAGATTATTCCCCACAGAAAGTTTGCGGCTGTGGCGCCGTCTAGCTTTTTGATAGGCTTAGCTTCAACCCATTTGGTAAACTTGTCTACAGCCACAAGTAAATGTGTGTAGCCACCAGGCGCCGTTTTAAACGGACCAACCATGTCCAAGCCCCAGACTGCGAAAGGCCACGTGATGGGTATTGTTTTAAGCTCTTGAGCCGGCATATGTGATTGTCTGGCATAAAGTTGGCAGCCCCTGCACCTTTTAACAATGTCTTCTGCATCTTGCTTGGCTGTCAACCAATAGAAACCTTGTCGGAAGGCTTTTGAAACAAGGGCGCGTGAAGAAGCATGATGTCCACATACGCCGGCATGTATCTCATCCAACAATCTCTGCCTTCTTCGGGCGAAATGCAGCGTTGGTAAACACCAGTGGTGCTACGCTTGTACAATTCACCTTTGATTATTGTAAATGCCTTGGCTCTTCTTATTATTTGCCTTTTCAAAACCTCATCATCCGGTAACTCCTGATTGATCAGGAAGTCCAAATATGGCGTCGTCCAATCCGGCTTTACCAAGTAGACGGCATAGCTAGCACTATCAACTGGTTCTGCCGACTCTGGGTCAAGGAGGTCTGCTCCTTTAATTGACGGCTTGTGTAGGTGTTCCAGGAAAACATCTTTTGGTACCTTTTTGCGTTCAGACCCATTCTGGCAAGTGTATCTGCCGCCTCATTTTGAGTTCTTGGGATATGGCGGACCTCGTAGCCTAGAAAACACTTGGCGAATTCGTCAACGGTAGCTCGATATGCCGCCATTGTTTCGCTCTTTGTGTCCCAAGTACCACGTATCTGTTGCGCCACCAAATCTGAATCTCCGTAGCAGAGGACACGTTGGACGCCAAGTTCCTTGGCAATGTGTAAACCATGAAGGAGAGCTTCGTATCAGCAACATTATTAGTTGCCTTGAAGTGTATTTGTAACACATAACTAAGCTTGTCTCCTTGAGGGTTTCTTAAAACAATGCCAGCCCCCGAGCCCTGGAGCATTTTTGATCCATCAAAGTGCATGATCCAGTATGCATCTTCAGGGAGAGGTACTTCGTCCATGGCCTCCGTCCAATCAGCTACGAAATCTGCTAAGGCTTGAGACTTAATGGCCGTTCTGGGCTTATACGAGATGTCGAAGGCGGCAAGTTCAATGCCCCATTTGGCAACGCGGCCTGTTGCATCTGTATTATTGATGATATCCCCCAGAGGTGCCTTGCTCACCACGGTTATTGAATGTTCCTGGAAGTAGTGCCTTAACTTCCTGGCGGCGTAAAAAACACCGTAGACCAATTTCTGGTAATGCGGATAACGCTGTTTTGAGGCGGAAAATACTTCACTGATGAAGTAAACCGGACGTTGTTCCGGCAAGTCTGAAATTTCCGTCTTGCGTTCCACAACCAGTACCACACTAACAACTAAGTTAGTTGCGGCAATATAGAGCAGCATTGGTTCCTGCGAACGAGGAGCTGCCAAAATTGGAGCAGACGTTAACGCGTCCTTGAGTTGCTGCAAGGCGGCGTCTGCTTCGTCTGTCCACTCGAAGTTGTCGGATTTCTTCAGAAGCCGGTAGAGAGGCAGCGCCTTCTCACCAAGACGGCTAATGAAACGACTGACGGCAGCCGCCGATCCGGCAAGTCGCTGCACGTCCTTCAGGTCCTTGGGCCTGGATATGTTGAGGATCGCTTTGATTTTTTCTGGATTCACCTCTATCCCTCGTTCGGAAACGATAAAGCCAAGCAATTTGCCGGCAGGAACCCCGAAGACGCATTTTTTCGGGTTGAGTTTCATCCTGTATACCCGGAGGCTATCAAAGGTTTCTCTCAAATCATCAAGCAAATCTGCCTTCTTTCTTGACATGACGGCAATGTCGTCAACATAGACGTGAACATTGCGGCCAATTTGCTCGTGAAGGCATCTTTGCATACACCGCTGATACGTTGCGCCGGCATTTTTTAGACCGAAGGGCATCGTGATGTAGCAGAAGGTCCCATAGGGTGTAGTGAACGCTGTTTTGATTTGGTCGGATTCTCGCATTTTGATTTGGTGGTACCCGGAGTACGCATCCAAAAAGCACAGCAGCTCGGAGCCGGCTGTGGAGTCTATGACCTGATCTATACGAGGCAAAGCAAAGTGGTCCTTAGGACAGCACTTGTTCAAACCGGTATAATCAATGCACATTCTCATTTCCTTATTAGGTTTTGGAACCATTACAGGATTTGCCAACCAATCAGTGTGTACTACCTCCCTAATGAACTTGGCTTCTTGCAACTTGATGATCTCCTTGCCTATTGCTGTCCGCTTCTTCTCACCGTAGCGTCTTATTCCTTGCTTCACTGGTTTGGCTCCTTCGTAGACGTTAAGAGAATGCTCGGCAAGTTCCCTCGGGACACCTGGCATGTCGGCTGACGACCATGCAAAGATGTCCTGATTCTCACGGAGGAACCTGACGAGCGCGCTTTCCTATTTGTCGTCCAAGCCAGCCCCTATGGTGACTTGCTTGGAGCTGTCACCTGGGACCAGATCCGCCTTCTTTGTGTCTTCGGACGCCTTGAAAGTGTTCTTTTGCTCAGCGGTCTTTACATGCTCCGGCAACTGTGATGTATCGAGCTCTTTCTTCAACATGGCTAACTCCTCTGCGTGGAGGACTGCCTCAGCGAAGGCGGCATTGCCACGCTCACACTCCTTTGCTTTCTTGAAGTTGCCACTGATGGTAATTGTACCATTGGGTCCCGGCATCTTCAGCTTGCTGTATATGTAACACGGGCGAGCCATGAATTTGGCGAAAGCTGGCCGTCCAAAAATGGCGTGGTAGGCACTTTTGAAGGGGACTACTTCGAACCTGAGATACTCCGAGCGGTAGTTTGTCTCAGGCCCAAAAGTAACCTCCAATCTGATGCTTCCCATTGACTTGCCTTGCTTTCCCGGAACAATGCCATGAAACTTGACTTTGCTATAGTCAAGCTGGCTTTCCGACAAGTTCATGCGCTTCAGAGTGTCCGCGTAGATGATGTTGAGGCTACTGCCGCCATCCATCAACACCTTGGTGAGCCTGAAGTTATCGACAATAGGGTCGACGACAAGGGCGTATTTGCCGGGGTGAGGAACGTGATCTGGATGATCATCTCTATCCCAGTTATTGGCTCCTCTGACCAGTCTAGATACTGGGGAACGTCTGGTACTGTGGCGTTTAGCTCGCGCATCTCCGCCTTTTCTTCTTTTGCCGAAGGAGTGCCCAGGAAGCACACCAATTGGCCATGTACCTTGGGATATTTCCTTTCTTTACGCATCAGCTTGGGTTCCTCATCCTCTGACATGGACATAGCCCCATCATCGTCTTCCTTCTTTGTCTTCTCAGCCTTTTTGCTCTTTTTTGATTTCCAGCCAACCTCGGGGTCTTTCTTGAAGTCCTCCATGAACCGGCATTCCCCTAATGTGTGGTTGACTTTGCCTAAGGACGCGTGGATTGGGCAAGGCAAGGCTTTCGCCTGATCATACGTCAGGCGCTGCTTGCTGGAGCCGCCATCTTTACCCTTTCCTTTCCACTTGCGGTTGCTGCCTTTGCCTTCGAAGGCGGCGGCGACCTCGTTTGATGGTCCGGCTTTGTCATCCTGGGGAGCCTTGCGTTTGTGACTTGCTCGCCTGTTTGGCGCCATATCATGTGCGCCATCTCCATCGCGTGCATCGTCATCCGCCTGTGCGTACATGGCTGCTACTTCGAGCATGACTCCGAGATCCTTGACTTGCATGCGTACGAGCTTATGTCTGAGACTTGAGCCCTTCAGGAGGCCCGTGGTGAAGGCATGGATTGCTTGATTGTCGTCTACGTTCTCGCAGCTTGCCTTTGTTTGAATCCACCTTGCCAAGAAGCTTGTAGCTGTTTCATCTGGCTTTTGCACGCAACGAACCAAATCTGTGTATGTATTGGGTCGCTTGTACGTGCCTTGGAAGTGCTGCGTGAACACCTTTTCCATGTCATGCCAGCTATGAATGCTTTTCTCCGGCAAGTTTTCGATCCAGCTTCGGGCTGTCCCCTCCAACATGAGGGGAAGGAAGCGTGCGCGACGAGGCCATTGCCTCCAGCAATTTCAACTGCCAGCGCGTAGTCCGACAACCATGAGTTTGGCTTGTCCGCTCCATTGTACCTTTGATGAGTTTTTGACACTGACGTCATGTCTCTGGGTACTTGAACGTTGCGGATGGCTGGGCCAAAGCACTCAGGTCCTAGATAGGCATCTTGCTTTCCAGCCTTGATGTCATTGAGACGATGTCTCGCGTCTTGCGGACTGAGCTGTTTGCCAGATCTATCAGCATGTGGCTCGTCCTGCGCTGCCCGGCTGTGCCTAGGCTCATTGTTGTGTCCCCGGCTTCCGCCTTCGTGCCTGGGCACTGGTGGTGGGGACTGTGTGCGGTCCCTGCTTCTTCTTGGCGGCGGGGCATCGTCGCGGTTGCCGCCACCCTTGGCGGCTGCTTGCTGCCCCTGCTTCCGCCTTCATCCCGCCTAGGCGGAGGAGGTGAGGCCTTGCGCCTGTTGCCGGTCCTGGATGCCTCATCACGCTGCCTTTTTGGAGGTGGTGATTTGCGTGGGTCTTTCTCCTTGTCCTTCCCTTTTCCGTGGCTACTGGAACCGGACGGATCTTCTGGGTTGCCACCGGCCGCAGCTTTGCAAGCGTTGGATTTTGATTCCAACTTTCCTCCCCTTGCGTCCGCCATGTCGGCGCGAGAATCAGCACGGGCCTGCTGCTCTAGAGCTTTGCGAGCAAGGATCGATGCGTAGTAGATCTTCTCGTCCTTGTCATAGTCATCATTGTTGAGGATGTCCAAGGCGGCCGCAGTGTTGAGGACAGGTGTTGCGAGGATGACGTCCCCGTTCTTGTCCTTACGCTGCGGCGCTGTAGCCCACTCGAAACCAAGCTTTTGGGCAGGGGATTTGAAGGTGTCATGATCCCTGCCTTTCCTACCTCTCTTCTCCGCCACTTGTCCTGCCGGCTTGGGCAATGGGGTGGTGGTGAAAAGATTACGCTTGGGGTCGCACTTGGCAGTTATCTTGGCGTTTTCCTCCTTGGCTTCGTCGAGGAGGCTCTGGACCTCTGCTTGCTTGCTTTTGAGGTACTCAGTTTGCTCCACCAAGGTGTTCCGAAGTTTCTCCAAATCAGCCGGATTGGTTTTGTCGTTTACCGGCGTGTGAAGAACTTCCGCCAGAGCCGCCATGCTTCCTATCTTGCTGGGCTCGCCCTTCTCCAGATTTTCTTCTTTGGAGCCCCAGGAGGCTCTGGAAACTGTGGATCGGTTGCCGGGGTCCCCAGGTTGGCGGCGTCAGTTGCCGCCTTCTCTGAAGCTGCGCCGGTGACATCCGCCACAAAGATCTGCTGCATGTTGACGGAAGAGCCCGTAGCCGCCTCAGATGGCGGAGGATCAGGTGTAATAAAACACTTCTTGACCCGTTGCTCAAACATGCTGGCAGAATCTTCTTCGGAATCAGAGTCTACGTTGACGTGAACGGTAGATCTGGATCCGGCATCCGACATCACATCATCCTGGAGTGCAGGAAGAATAGATTCGGGATCTTGACTGTTGGGCTGGGAGTCTGATCCCAGTCCCGTCATGCCGACAAAGTGTAGATCTGAATCTGCGGACTCCTCAGAGGAGGCAAACTCAGATCCGTCTTGATTGTAGGGCGGGTGGGATGGCGAATAAATTCGCGGCAACCCATACGCCTCAGAAGTGTAGCCGATGAACACATCGACGCCGCCAAACGGCACAACTCCGCATCCGACAATGTAGTCGTCTGCGGGGATGTAGGACTCGTCGCAGCTGATGTAGTGATGTCGCCGTAGCGAACAGCGCGGCCGACGGCGATTGTTTCGCCGATGCCGCCAAGAGTTCCCGCCTGGAACGTGACGCCTGACGCCTTAGGCCCCACGGTGGGCGCCAACTGTCGTCGTATCGGCATCTTGGATAGGAGACGGGGTCCTGCTAGCCGAGGGTGAACGTAGGGCAAGAAGGTGGACGTCGTCAAGGTCGGGATTGTACACGGCGGTTTACCCAGCTTCAGGCACCACGGCGGTGGCGGTGCCCTACGTGCTGCTATAACTCACTATAAGGCAATATCGCCGTGAACAGGTTACAATGAGTTGGTTGTCTATCAAAGAGTTGCCCTAAAGGCGTCCCGAGGTCCAGCTTATATAGGCGGCTGGACCTAGGGTTACAAGGTGAATACGTATCCAGCAAGTATACGGAGTCCTAAACCTAGCCGGCAAGTATGCCGCCTTCCGTCTTGGTCTTGGTGGCTTCATGGGCTTCAGTCTTGGGCCTCCTCCTTGCCGGCATCCGCCTTCCTTGGTCGTCAGCTATCTGGGCCGCCCGGTAGGCAAAGCCTTCACCACCACTGCGGGCCACCCTGGACTAGCCGGATTGATCCATGCTGGTGATACCCCTAGTAGGTATATCCCCAACATATGGTGTGTGATGATCCCATTGGTGTACATTTGTATTCAAATGCAAAATCCTAAATAATGCACACATATTGGGGGAGCTATCCTATATGTTTTTGAACACTATTTGTCTTTAATTGGTTTTAGATCTCGATGATATGTCTCTTTGAAGACAAGATTTTTTCATCTTGGTACTTTGTGCCATCATAAAAAATGTAGAGGGTTTGGTTATTCGTTGACCAAATTTTCATTTGGTATATTTTCCTTTTGGTATCTTCAATCATGTGTTGAATTGGGTATTTGATATAATTTGGACAAATTCTTTTCGTGTCACACTAATGTGTGCTCTCTTGTTTTAATTGGTCTTTTATCCAAATTGTATCTCTTTTGGTTCTTGAAAGTCTTGTGCATGCATATTTACTATATGTATTTCTTTGGCATGCTTACTTTCGTTGATACAATATATAGGATAAACTCCATCAAATCCTATATGTCTAAGATGTGCATGAAATTCAATTTCACATTAATATGCACATATTTATGTGGAGTTTGCCCTATGTATTGTAGTTGCTCTAACTACTTTGGACCCAATGAGTTTGGGTACCATGTTGTACTTGAATTTGTTTTAGGTACATCGGAGATGCATTGGAAGCTTGTCTCATTTACAAGGAAGGTGGTGTCACCATGTGTTCATTGGAGCCAAGTTTGGATGATCGTTAACTCTTATGTTCTACATCACCAATGCTATCTCGGTAACAAGTATCTACCTCATGCATACATTTCTAGCTTTCAACCTTGTGTAGGTTGTATCTTGGCATGAATCTCTTTTGTTGCAATTTATTTGGTTCTTACAAAATGTCTTTATTGCAAATGTGAGTAAGCCGGAATGATTACATATAAGGGGAGTATATATTCATTTCTATGATTCATCAATCCCAATTATGTCAATCTAGCACTTTCTACTTAAAGTCTCTCATGTGCAACATTGATGAATTTTCAAAATCATTTGCGTTTTGTTATACTTGTTATCTTACTCGGTGCATCTATTTGTTAACCTTTATCCATTGTGGATAGTTTTTTATGCTATGATGAGTATGTGTTGGAAGTTCATTTATATTCCGTTAAGATATAATTCGGCTTTGTGCTATGTTTTTAAGCAAAGATCTTATGGGTGTATTTCTGACTTCCTCTTGGATATCATGATCTTTACCCTTGTATCTATCTTGTGTGTACATGTTTATTTGAAGACCCATATCTTAGTGATTCGTGTCTACTTAGAAACTTATACACATGAGAATAGTACATCTTTAATTGATATTCCAATTGTTTAGTGATCACCTCTTATTGCTTTTGATTCTTTGGTGGTTTCTAAATGGCACAAGCTTTATTTTTCATGGGTTATGCTTTTTGCATCTTACTAAGCTTGTGGAGCTATTTGCTTTATCTCCTTTGGTGTGTGGGTATGGGAAAGACATGATATGCACTATGTGCAACTCTTCTTGAAAGACTATGTTG
Source organism: Poa pratensis (assembly GCA_947311845.1). Lineage (NCBI taxonomy): Eukaryota > Viridiplantae > Streptophyta > Magnoliopsida > Poales > Poaceae > Poa > Poa pratensis. Next base: position 40,482,573 of record CAMZMU010000062.1, on the reverse strand, counting down.
ATGCTCTCATCCTTGTATTAGTCTCCTATAATGTCTTTATATCTCACACCCATTGTTTTATTTGCCGCTCCTCGCTCTTGTTGCAAAACATTTTTTGTTGCAAGTTGTTTTGCCTCATTTCTCATTTATATTCTCTTGCATGTGCTTGTGTTCGAATTTATCTAGGTGGGAGTGAGGATTCCATGTTGTGCGCACTATATTGAAATACAAATCCTATTTGTGCACGTACCTTGGGGAGTTCCCTCATGATATTTTGAACACTTTTGGATCCTTTTGATTGCTTGCTTCATTCGTTGAAGTATCTTTCTATTTGATATTCTCTTGCAACCTTTGGATCCTCAATATAGTTTGATCTCCCTCCATCTATTCTTCATTAGATATGTGCATTTGATTTCACTCACATTATGAGAAATGCACACTTTATGGGGGAGCTCTTATTATATTGGCCTTCTTCTTTTCACCCATTTCGGCAATCGATGCCAATGGGATAGAAATTTAGAGGGTTTAAGGAAATATGGGTTCGTTCTCTTGCATCCTTGCTCTTTGTGTTTCATGGTTGCTTAAATTCATTATATAAACCCTCGTAAAAGGGATTGTCAGCAATTACCAAAATGGGGGAGATTGAAAATGCATGTTGCCCCCATGCGTGGTTTTGGTAATTAATGACAATCCTTATGGACTAATGTTTACATTGAGATATTCTTATAGATCTTGTCCATGGGAAAATATAGGAGTTCATGTGTTCGACTCTTGAAGATGACATGATGAGCAATACTCTATTCAAGGGTTTATATGAAGAATGGTCATGTGTAGAGTTGAGCTCATTGCAAGTATGGCTTGGAAAAGAAGATTGAGTGAACAATCATGTTTACCTCCAAGCCATCATACATATCAAAAGAAGAAGATGAAGTGCGAGTTCAATATGATGCATCTTGGAAGATATCATTTGATTGAAGCTTGCAAAGGAGACATGAAGACGGAGCTTAGCGAGGCCCTCCCATAATGGAGTATGGGGGAGCATTTGGAGAAGTCTTCATCAAGCATGTGCTAGCAAGCACAATCAAGAAAGGTGTTTCAACTTGAGAGAGTCAATATCGTCATCATCGAGCTCAAGTGGAATGCGCAAGGCAAAGGTATGATCTTGATAGGTTTTCTATTTTACCGGTCTCATGGTGTTAGTGGGAGACCGGGTTATAGGATAAGCGGCGTACTATCAAGAGGGCTCTCAAGTGAGTAACTTGATCGAATATTTGTGGAGAGCTCAAATCTTTGCAATCTTGCATATCATCTTTTTTGGTTCTTATTTGGCTTTTATCCATGTGATAATTTAGAGCTTGTGTTCATCGCCATACCAAGCTCTAGTTCATCAAAAACGGATTTCATTCGAATATCTTGTTACGTTTTTGTTGTTGGAGGTTTTACCGGTTTGTCTTTATAGAGAGGTCAAACTCTCTCCTTGTGGATTCCTCCTCACATGATGGACTATGATGTTTCTATGCATAATCTTGTCGTGCTCGTTGGAAAAGATATTGCAGTTTTCATTTTGCTATTTCTGTCAGTTTTTAAAAAACCGGATAATCCGGTCCAAACTGGACCGGAATATCCGGTTACCACCAGAAGGTTTTCTTTGCGCGGCTTGGGGCGGAAATTTCGGTCCAGACTTGACCGGAATATCCGGTTCGAGTTTTTCTGCAACGGTTCTTTGTCTTGGGGACCAATATAAGGCCCCCTTCTTCCCAAGGTGTCAAGTAAGTTTCCCCCTCTCTCTCCCACCATTGTTGACCTTGGAAAGCTTGCCTCCCTCTCTATTCCTCCATGATTCTTGCCTCAAATCAGAGGGAAAAGAGAGAGGAGATCTAGATCCACATTTCCACCAATCCATCTCTCATCTAAGTGAGGGGAACCCTTTGGATCTAGATCTCGGAGTTCATTGGTTGAGTTCTTCTTTGTTCTTCCTCTCTTCTCCCCCCATAAGCATTAGTTGATTTTGGTGGGATTTGAGAGTGAATGATTTGAGCACTTGTGCTCTTGCCATTGCTTTGTGCATCGGTTTGTGCTCTCCACGAGGATTCGTGGAAGTTGAAGTATGTGAGCTTGTTACTCTTGGGTCTTCGGGACCCTAGACGCCCGTGTGGTGGTTGGACCTTTGTGGTCACTCGCAAAGCCGTTCGGGAGCCCCCGATCCCGTTGTGGGTTGTGCCCCGGATTGTTGTTGAAAGGCTCCGGATTCCGCCTCGAAGGATTTCGATAGTGGAAGGTGAACCAAAACTTTGTGGTGCGGTTCATCGGATAATAGAGTGAGCCTTTGTGGCGTTGAGATTGACCTTTGTGGTGCCTCACACCTCTCCAACGAGACGTACTCACTTAACAAAGAGGAACTCGGGAATACATCCTCGTCTTCGCGTGCCTCGGTTATTTCTATACCCGAGTCTTTTACTTATGCACTTTACATTGTGATAGCCTTCGTGCTTGAAGTATTCTCTATTGCTATTACCTTGTTATTTGTCTTGCTTAGCATAAGTTGTTGGTGCACATAGGTGAGACTAGTTTATTTAGGTTATCGGCTTATTAATTTAAACACATAGTTTTATTCCGCAATTATCAAGTCTGAACTGAAAAAGTTTTAAACCGCCTATTCACCCCCCTCTAGGCGACATCATTGTCCTTTCAGCGACGGCGGGCGGGGTAGCGGCTGGGCGGCCGGAGGAGGGCCGAGGCGGCGACGGCGTGCGGGGTTGCGCGGTCGGGGGGACGCGACGGCCGGGCTCTGCGGCGCCCAGGGAGCGCGGCGGGGGCGGCGGCATGGCGAGCGGCCGGAGCGTGGCTGCCGCTGTGAGAGACAGAGAGGGGATGAGGGGAGCGTGGGGATAAGAAATCTAGGGCTATGGGTTGGGCTAATATACATGGGGATCGGTTCGTAGTTTCTGGAAAGTGCAGCGGCTTTTTTGCAAAAATGCCAAAGGGCACTGTTGAACGCTGTAGATGAACAGTAGCACGAGCGCTGAGAGGTCGCGAAACTGCTCGTCTTTATATAGGAAGCAACTGGATTGAAGAAAATAAAATTGTTTTGGAAACCATCGAATAGTGGGGCATTAGAAGCACGTGATTAACAGATTCTTTAATAACGGGAGTGATTACGGGAGCGGACCGCCGGTCTGTTGGCTATTCTCACGGGAAAAGCTTCCAATCGTGTATACCTGTTCAGCGAAAAATATCGGATGCAGATCACTAGCGGTTTTTTTTTTTTTGCATCTAAGATCACGGTACGTATGGTACGGTGGTACCTTGTCGATTCCTCCACACGATCGACCTTAATTACGGGGCGCCATGCCGCCGGCCGGGCCGTGGGCCGACATCAACAGCGAGCTGCTCCTCTCCGTCGCAGCCGCCGACGGCGTGTCCCTCAGAGACTACAAGAGCCTCCGCGGCGTCTGCGCCGCGTGGCGCTCTGCCCTCCAGCCGCCCTACCCTTGCCTCCTCTCCCTGGCCGACGACGACAAGGGATGGTACTTGCGCAGCGCCTGGCCCAGCGCCTCCGTCTTCTCCCTCCCGACGCGTCGCTCGTCCGACCTCCAGACGGCGTCCTCCTTGCCCCTCGACTGACGAAGGCCCCGCGGCCAAGCACGTGTCGCCGGCTCCAGCAACGGCCGCTTCGCCGTCGCCGTCGACCATGACCAGGAGAGGTACGGGCACAACACGACAATGAGGATCTTCCTTCTCAACACCCGTGCCGGCAAGGAGGTCGAGCTCGTCCCTCCGATGGCGGCCTGGACCTCCAAGTCAGGCCCCTGCCTCAGGTACGTGCACAAGGTCGTGTTCGCGCCCAGCCCCGACGACCTCACCGTCGTGGCCCTGTACGACCACAAGAACGTGGCCTACATTGACATGGGTACCAGCCGCCACCAGTGGACGACCATCGACGTCGTCGCCAGCAACACGGTTTATGGCCTTGACGTCGCCGACCTGGCTTTCCACGATGACAACAAGTTGTACTGCCTCGACTCATATGGGGGCGTGCACGTGGTCAGCATGCCCCGCCGCGGCCGCAACAGCCAGTATGAGCGCGCCGTAGTCGAGCCGCTCCTGTGCAACTCCAATCCAGTCGCCTCCTTTGCCCCGCCCTACGACAGGGTGTGTGCACTTGCACTAACGGCCACCAAACACCTCTTCTTCTGCAATGGCGGCGTGTACCAGATGTGGCAGAACAAGGACGCCGCCGTCACCGTTGCCGGCAGTTGCTTCAGGATGGCCGCGCACGAGATCTTCGTCCTGAGGTACGACCGGCGGCGCTGGCCGTGCTGGGAGCCGGTGAGGGATCTTGGAGGCTGCTCCGTGTTCATCGGCAAAAACAGCAACCCGGCGGTGGTGCGAGCTGCCGGCCGCCGCCAACCGTGGGTCAGGGCTAACTGCGTGTACTGGATCGACTATACACGTGTTCCGATGGTGTGTGATATAGCCACAGGGACCTCCAAGTCGTGCATCCTTCCCTACGGCGCGTGCAAAGGTAATTGTTGGTACTTCGACGAGGACGTCGCTGACGGCAACCGTATAGGGGGAAGAGATTAGTTAAACGGGCGTGTTTGTCTATATTGTGATTATTTTGAACGAGTACTTGATGAATATCGAATACTAGAATATCAATCTATGCTGCTATGCATCGCCATGAACATATAATCGGTAACACAATAACAAAAAATGAGTTTGTTGCGTGGTTTTCACCGGTTCCCGTAATTAACCGTGTATTGTATGGGTTTGGGTCCGGTTTCCCCTTCTAAACTGGATCAATTCTTCCTTCTAATAATGAAATGGCAGAGTTCCTGCCGGTTACGGTAAAAAAAAAAAAGAGTTTGTGCCACTAGTCTCATCATAATTTGGTTTGTGTCCCTATAATTCTCGTAATTGGATGGCCACCATTAACTCTTCCCGCATTGTTGCTTCTATTCCACCGGATCCAATTGCCACCGTTAACCGTTAGGCCAGGTAAACTCGTCGTTTGTTTGACTCGTTCTTACATGGCGACCAACCGGATTCACCCTACTTTGAGGGAAGAGAAAACATTTACTGTCCATTTGATCGAGCATGTCTATTGTCGGCATCAAGAATATCACTGATCTCGTACTAATTTCACATTAATTCAGATTTATTTCATACTTTTGAACGATGCATGCATCTCTTATTCTCAACACTTACAGACAGTCAGACACATATTATTCCTCCGCCCTCTACTCGGCCTTCACAGTGTGAAGGTCTTACATTGGGGTACAAACAAGGCGTACTTTTCAACAAATAAGTAGTGTACATATCACCACGTACGATGATTTGCAAGCGATCGGGCAGCAATGTCGATGATGACCTCTCGCATCAGAAGGCCACTTCTGCGCTTGCAAACTCCTCCCTCTTCTGAGCCACATCCACCATCTCACCGAATCTGCACGGTGGGCTGACCACAGGAACTGCGCCACGTGCGTACAGGATCTCCGGGCCGAGCTTGGTCACGTCCACGGGGCTCGATCGGTGGAACGCACGATCGAGGACCGCGGTGGCGGCGGCCCCGACGCCGAAGGCGCCAGGGATCCGGTGGTTCGCGGCAGAGAGCTCATGGGGCGGCTTCCATCGAGGTCCTCTGCGTGCGGCGGCCGGGGCGGCGCCCCTGGCCGTGCGGCGGTGGCCGCCTTCCCCCCTTCGTCTTCCTCTTGCGTAGGGGAGCTCCTGCCCCTTCTTGGTGGCAGGTGGAGGTTGGAGATCGTGGATCTGGGAGCCCGCCCAGATCCGTCGCTGGCTGGCTCCCGGCCAACCGGCGGCGCGTTGGGGACGCGGGGCTGCTAGGGTTCACGCGCTGTGTTGGTGGTGGTGTGGTGGCGCGATGGCGCGTTGGATGTCCCTGTGCCGAGGAGGTCGAAGCTGCGGGCGCCGGCCGCGGAAGTGGCAGAGGGGCTGTGGCGTCCCTACGTCCATGGCTCCAAGCGCAGGAGGCGCATGTTGGCGGCGGCACGACCCAGTGTGGGCGAGGGACAGTGGACCAGCTCTGAGGTGGGGAACGAGCAACTGCCGAGCGAAAGCTTGCCTCGGCCTCGGCCGGAGCTGGCAGCGACGGCGCCCATGGGCGTCGCCACCTTCTTGAAGGCGTTGTCGTGGTGGTTTGCCCGTCTCCCCCGTTCCATGCTCCGGGGGAAACCCTCGATCCGGGATTTACCGATCAAACGATGTTGATGGGCTTGCCGTCATCTCCCTCTTGGGGGCATCGTTCTTGGAGTTGGACTGAGCTGGAGGGACCGGTGGAGAGGTGTGGTGGTGTTGTTGGTGCTCTCGGCGTGGTCACGACGCTCGAGCTCCTACGGAAGGGCCGGAAGCTCTCCTCTGAAGACGGCTAATGGCCGGGCTAGTGCCAGGATGCCTCCCGGGTGTCAGACTCGGCTTCGTGATGCCCTTCGATTATGATGTTGGTTGTTGTGTAAAACCTCGGCGGCGCATGGCCCTTCGTCCGGGTGTGGACTCGGCAATGTGTTGCTCTTCGGCTGCTCTAGCGCCATCGTGGCTAATCTCGGCTGACTGAAGCTCTTCGTCTACGGCGGTGATGACCCTTGTGCGCTAGCGTCCAACGCTAGTCGGGAGACGATGGGTGTCGAAAGCTCTCCCTGCGGGGTTGTTTGCTTAGTGTCATGTTGTGTTTCTTTGTTTTCCTCTGTAACTTCTGTAATAACTCGCCGGTATTTGTCCCGGTTTCCTCTTAATAGAAAAGGAGCAGTGCTCGCTGTTTCCGTCAAAAAAAAAAAATGTAGCAGTACCACGTCTAGAGTGAGCTGGAAAAGGAGTGCACATGCATGCAAGCTTCACGCGTCCATGCCCAATCAGGCTGGTTTCATGCCTCTGCTGTCACATCCGGCTGTTGAAGTGGCACCAAACAATTGTCAACACATGTCTGTTATCTTTGCTCAAATGTATTGAGACAGGGGTTGCTGTTTTCTATAGGGGATATGAAAGCTCCGGGGTCGGATGGACTGCATGCTATTTTCTTTAAAAAATGCTGGAATATTGTTGGTGATGAGCTGACGGCGGAGGTTCTAAATGCAGTGAATAATAAAGTGATCCCGGATGGATGGAATGACACGGTTATTGTATTGATCCCAAAAGTGGAGAGCCCGGATTTGATCACCCAGTACAGAGCAATCAGCCTATGTAATGTGTTGTACAAGGTTATTTCGAAGATGATTGCGTTCCGTCTTAAGCATGTGCTAGATGACATCATATCCCCGGTTCAAAGTGCCTTTGTCCCGGGGAGACTTATAACGGACAACATACTGCTGGCGTATGAGAGTATGCACACCATAAAGAACAAGAAGAAGGGCAAATGGGGCTACTGTGCGGTCAAGCTCGACATGCACAAAGCCTACGATCGTGTTGAGTGGTGTTTTCTGGAGAAAATGTTGCTGCGGTTGGGGTTTGACTCGGGTTTTGTGGTGTTGCTCATGGCATGTGTCAGATCGGTGACTTACAGAATTCGTTTCAACAACCAAGATACTAGCCCTTTTGTTCCGAGCAGGGGGTTGCGCCAAGGGGACCCTTTGTCTCCATATTATTTCTAATTTGTGCAGAAGGTTTATCAAGTCTTTTGGCTCATAGAGAGGAGGTTCGTGGCATTGAAGGGGTTAGGGTGTGCAGGAATGCACCATCAGTCTCACATCTACTATTTGCTGATGATTCCCTAATTCTTATGAGAGCGGATATGACTAATGCATCCTCGTTGAGACAGGTATTTGATCAATATTGTGCAAGTTCAGGACAATTGGTGAGTGAAGCGAAATGCAGTGTGTTTTTCAGCCCTAATGTTGATGTCGATCTGAAGGCTCAAATTTGTCAAGAATTGAACATCATGACCGAAGCTATATCCGATAAATACCTTGGACTACCGGCTGTGGTAGGACTAGACAGGACTGATAGTTTTATTCATCTTCTGGAGAGGATCATCAAGCGTCTTGCAGTCTGGAATGAAAAGTTCTTGTCATTGGGAGGTAAAGAAATTCTTATGAAGGCTGTTATTCAATCTATTCCAGTTTTTGCTATGTCTGTGTTTCAGATTCCCAAAAAGTTATTGAAAGAGATGACAGATGCAATGTCAAGTTTTTGGTGGGGTGATACGGATGATCAACGTAGGATGCATTGGATGGCCTGGTGGAGGATGTGCATCCAAAAAGAGATGGAGGGATGGGCTTCCGTGACCTACACTCTTTTAATTTGGCGATGTTGGCTAAGCAAACGTGGAGGTTAATCACCAAGCCAGACTCCCTATGTGCTAGAGTTTTGCGGGCAAAATATTACCCCCATGGAGATATACTTAAAGCTAGTCCAAAAAAAGGTTCTTCTTTCACTTGGCAAAGCATTTTTGCTGGTCTCAAAACTTTCAAGAAAGGACATATTTGGAGAGTTGGATCAGGGGTATCGATCAATATTTGGGAGGATCACTGGGTTCCCAGCAGCTCCTCACGGATGGTGCTTACTCCACGAGGTCAATCCACTTTGAAAACGGTGGATGAGCTGATTGATCCTGCTAGTCACACATGGAACAAACGTGTCCTGGAAGAAAATTTCTATCAAATTGATATCCAACGGATCCTTTGTATTCCATTGAATGAGGCAATGACCGAGGACTTTATTGCGTGGCATCTCACGAAGGCCTATTCTTTCTCTGTTAGATCAGCATACTATACCCAATGGGTAGCAAATTTCGGAAGGAACATAAATAGGGCTGATGGTCAAGGTCCCGTTGGTCGAAATCCAGTGTGGGAAATTGTATGGAAGCTACAAGTCCCTTCAAAAGTTAAAATCTTCATTTGGAAAGATCTCCATGGAACTATTCCCGGGTTAGCAATTCTCGCAAACAGACATATTAAAACTTCGGCGCAATGTCCTATATGTAAGAATGGAGCAGAAGATATCAAGCATCTAATGTTTACTTGCCTTCGAGCTCACCAAGTCTGGAGATCGTTGGGGCTCTTGAGTGTAATTGAAGCTGTACTCCCAATTGATACATTAGGTTCGTGTGTTCTTGAGGAAATTCTTAGAAACTATAATCCGAAGGTCCTGTCTTTGGGAAAAATAGGATTTAAAGAAGCTGTTGATGTGGGATCATGGTATATATGGTGGCAGCGCCGGGAGGCGGTTAAAGGAGAGAAGGTTACTTCACCAGCCCGCTCCGCTTTTGCGATCCTAGCGTTGACATCAAATTATCAGGGGGCGAAACCGGGTGTTCAACCGCATGAAATGACGTGGTCCAAGCCTCCCGTGGGTACTTATAAGTTAAATATTGATGCAGCTTTCTTTCCTAATGGAACTGGTGCGGTTGGTGCTGTACTTCGGAACCACAAAGGCGATGCTCTTGCTGGTGGATGTTGGCCCATGACGCATATTTTAGATGCTGCTACTGCGGAAGCTCTAGCATTGCAAAGAGGCATGTCTTTGATTGAGCAGCTCGGATGTGTACCTGTCATTATCGAATCGGATTCTCTGGAATCACTACAAGAAATATGCTAACTGGTGACCCTTCATATTGGTCACTGAATGGTCACCTATTTTTCATCTGTGACCTTCTTATGACCAAAAACAGTTGGTCGAAAGCTGGCGGTCAGCAATGAACCTTCGTGACCATTTGTGTGCATTCGTCATGGATGTTTGTGACTAATCTAAAAAGTCACAGATATTATGACCAATCGTTTTGGTCACTAGCTATTCAGCCAAGCCACGTCAGCTCCACCGTGGCACTGCTGACGTGGCAAGATTGTGACCAATTGATATGGTCATGTAGCAGAATCAGCCCGGTCCAATTCTGTGCTTTACATGGGCCAAGCCCAACAATTTGAATTTTTTTTCCTATTATTCTTTTCAGTCATTTCTGATGGGCTACATGGGCCAGGCCCAACATTTCGGGCTTTTTTATTTTTGGGCCACAGACATTAGTACTAATATTTTCTATTTAAGTTATTATTATTAAGGTGGCACCATCAATCAGATTGGTCCCACTTGTCAGGTTCTTACATATCGGTCCCACACGTCAGAAAGTAGATTTTTATAAATTATTTCCATTATTCAAGATCCATATTTCAAACAGAACTGAGAGATTCATCCACATAACACCAAAATAGCCTATTACAATCTGTATAATCTATTACAAACGAGAATTCCTACTATACAATACATAACTAGCTACTTTGCTTTGTCAGGCTTCTTCAAAATTCTTCAGCTTGGAGTTCCTGTAAACTTGAATCACACAAGTTCATTTGGCTGGTGACACGAAAATCATGCTGCAACAACCAGATAGAAGCATGATGATAAGCACAAATACAACAAACATTTTAATAAAAAGAATTTGCTGGCAGAGTATGAAAAGGAAGCAGCATATGGCAGGAATGTTGATAACATCTCAGTCGATGACTTTAAAAAAGAATAACAGGACTAACCACCACAAAGAGGCAAATTGATAGATAACCCAACGCTTCATTCTCTTCCTCTTCGAACTTCCAAAAAAAATCACCTAACAATTGAAGGATCACACATTAGAAGCATATAGAACATCAAACTAAGAAATGAATAACATGCAGTATGAAATCAGGATATGGCATGATGCTTAACACGTGCTTAGAAGAGAACATATGGCATGATGCTTGTATATTTAACTTGTAGTTTGCTTATAAGAGAACATATGGCATGATGCTTAACACATGCTTAAGAGTTAGGAGGTCCGAGGTTGACAAAGTATAGATCACATAGATCCATGCCAAACAAATTACTCACTGTCTATAGATGGCAATTTCAAGCATCAATGTTAGAATGCATCAATAGGATATGAAAGAAGAAATTATTGATCTGCTTTTGTATAATCTACTATTGCTACAAGCAATGCTACACGAAGTCATGTCATAAAATAGATTTATAGAAGTAACAACAACAAACTTGGTGTATACTAAAAAAATCCTGCGAGAGGGATGACCATCACAATCAAAGTTCCAGAATATCCCATTGCATAATCAACCCATCTATGAGAATTTGTGTATCCCTGAATTCAATGCGTCACAGTACAAGAACAAAGAAGAAGATGAACCCAGCTATGAGCTTACCTGAGGGACGTGGTGCAGGGGCAGAAGCCAAGGAGGTAGTGGAAAAGTTGGAGTCGGGGACCAGCCAAGCCTACTACCAGCCACGAGGACACAACCAGCCCAGCAGCATCACCACCATCAGAGCAATCACCACTGTCCAAGCTTTATCGAGCTTCCTAAAAATAGCCAAGTGAGTATCTTAGAGGAAGCTACAATTGGCATATACACAGGAAGGGCAGTGTTTAAATAACTAAGTCATGTTTAAAAGAGTAAACTGGAGTATAATTAGCATGTAACCTGGTAAATATATACCTAGTATCTACTTATCAATCAACACATGTCATTAGGTAGAAGCACAATACTTGTAACAAATGATTTGTAGACACGGAAAGGAAAAAATACTAGATTCTGTGACAACATGAGGAAGAAGGCCTTTAAATTGAAAACAAGTTTAATAGCACAGCTCGACCACAGTTAATAAGAGAATACTAGAAGGTAGTACGAAAATGCAACATTCAGAATAGCGAGATGATTATGTGGAATACATTGCGTACCAGTACTAAACCAGAAACGACACTAGCAAGCCAGGAATGCTACTAATTGCAGGCACCACACTTGAACAAGGAAAAAATGTGAGTAACAAACTTGCATGTAGTGGAAGAGGTGCTTGACCTAAGGTGTATGCGGCATGAACTCAGGGACGAGCAGCTGCCCGCAAGGTGGAAGAGGTGCTTGACCTAAGATGACCGCGGAGTAGCTGTCCTAGACCACCGCAAGGCTTGACCTGAAAAAACATAAACAGCAGGTGAGGTTGTTCACAAGGCAGGCACAACTAAAACTTTAATGTGGGTGAAGACGGCACCCACGGCTCAAAGCCCTGGGCATGGTTGTTCATGTTCCGGTCTACCACAAGAGGAATAAAGATACATGGGGAGTGAGCGATGGTACTTACACTGGTGGCCGGCGGGCAGCAGCAGTAGCTCGGGGACGCGGTGGGTGAAGACGGCTCGACACCGGCAGGAGCAGCCCGGTTCAGGTCTCGAGGAGAAGCACACTTCCTCCCGCTCCCTTGGTCGTCGGACGCCGTCGCAGACGGGGACGTGGAAGACGCCGGCAGCAGCACGCCCGGCCTTTCAGATCCGGCGCGTCCACGGCCTGCCTGCCATGACGAGGTCGAGGACGAACGTGCAGACGGAGGAGTCAGAGCCGCCCATCACTGCAGCGCAGGAATGCGCGGCCAGGACAGTCAATCCGGCGTTGTCGGCCGCGGATCGAGGTGATTCCGCGAGAGCACGACGGGTGGAGAGAGGGAGCAGATGGCGAAGGTAGGCGGCGGATCCGGCTTAGTCGGGGTCGGATCGATGGCCGATGGAAGGAGAGGAGTGGAGGGATGCGGTTGTGTGGTGGTGGCGGCGCGAGGGAGGGGTGGAGAGATGGAAGCTAGGGTTCCTGGGAGGCGGATCGGGGGTGGCGGCTAGGGATCAGGAGGGAGTGGGCTTATATATGGTGCTCTCACTGAATTACAAATTTTCCCCTGGTTCGGTGGTGCCTGCTCGAATCTTTATGGGTATACAAGTCATTTGACGTCAAAACTTGGGTAGCGGGAGATTTGCCGCTGTGTGCAAAATTCATTTTCATTTTTGGCTGTCACAAATGTTGTATTTTGTAAAAGACCTATCAAATACACGTTGCAAACTTAGAGCACAAAAAAAAATATTATACCACAACTTGTGTACAAATAAGTGAATAACCAAAAAAATCAGTTGGGTTAAAAAGTTTTGACACCATTTTGACCTAGTTTGACCGTATTTTGAAGTTGGTATACAAAATTCAAAAAGATCAAATAAATGGAAAACCTTCGCGTAGCGTCATGACATGTGACCTAGTTACCATTAAAAATTATAAATTTGCAATTCAGAAGTTTTATTGAAAACGTGTTCCCAGAAACTTACTATCATGAATAGACATTCATAGCTTTCAAGACTAACAAGCAGTGTTTTTGCCACATTCATGACATAGTTTATCGAAATGTGCCCGAATTTGGCACATGCGTGCATTGTGGCATGACAAACAATGTTGCCGACCAGCGATTTCGACATGTTTCACAAAAAAATCCACTTTTCATTTTTTAAGTGCTAATAGCCCGACTTTTTGTGAAGCGGCTACCGAGAGTGTCGTCCAAAATGGAACCGATAAAAATTGTTCACATAGTAGATATCATTATATGTACAATCACCAAAAAGTATCCATTTCTGAGCTTTCTACAATCACCACAAGTACCTATTTCATTAGAGATACAACAAAAGTTTTGCAAGATTTAACCCCTAGCTACGAACGGTCATGTCCCCCGAGTTGAGCGTATATTGAAACCGGCATACGAAATTCAAAACAAATCAAATAAATGGAAAACCTTCGCGTGGTGTCATTATATGTGTCCTAGTATCCATAAAAAATCATAAACTTAGAATAAGGAAGTTTTCTTAAGAAAATGTGAGATATCATCTATGAAGATTCATGGCTTTAGGGCCAAATGACGAATGTTATGTCCACATTCATGGTATAGTTTGCTTAAATATACTCGTATTGGGCACAAACGTGTATCTTGGAACCGTGAACAATGTTGCCGAAGAAACTTTTCATTTTCCGTTCACAAAAAAATCAATTTTCTATTTCCGAATGCGAAAAATGGGTTATTTTTTGAAGCAACTACCAAAAATATGTCATAAAATAGGAGCGCTACATTATTTGAAAATACTAGACCACATGTATTTACAAATAACCAAATGGTTGTGTGTCAAACAGTTTCCATCTACCTCTCGTAAAAAAGACAAATTCATGCCGATTCAGTTGGAACGGGGTCAAATTTGAACTACAGGTGCCTCGTAGTTTTCTCATGATTTTTTGAAAAAATCATATTTAGCTACACAAGTACCTATTTCATCAGAGATACAACAAAAGTTTTGCAAGATTTAACCCCTAGCTACGAACGGTCATGTCCCCGAGTTGAGCGTATATTGAAACCGGCATACGAAATTCAAAAAAAATCAAATAAATGGAAAACCTTCGCGTGTTGTCATTATATGTGTCCTAGTATCCATAAAAAATCATAAACTTAAAATAAGGAAGTTTTCTTAAGAAAATGTTCTCAGAAATGAGGTATCATCTATGAAGATTCATGGCTTTAGGGCCAAATGACGAATGTTATGTCCACATTCATGGTATAGTTTGCTTAAATATACTCGTATTGGGCACAAACGTGTATCTTGGAACCGTGAACAATGTTGCCGAAGAAACTTTTCAATTTCCGTTCACGAAAAAATCAATTTTCTATTTTCGAATGCGAAAAATGGGTTATTTTGTGAAGCAACTACCAAAAATATGTCATAAAATAGGAGCGCTACATTATTTGAAAATACTAGACCACATGTATTTACAAATAACCAAATGGTTGTGTCTCAAACAGTTTCCATCTACCTCTTGTAAAAAAGACAAATTCATGCCCATTCAGTTGGAACGGGGTCAAATTTGAACTACAGGTGCCTCGTAGTTTTCTCATGATTTTTTGAAAAAAAATCATATTTAGCTACACAAGTACCTATTTCATCAGAGATGCAACAAAAGTTTTGCAAAATTTAACCTCTAGCTACGAACGGTCATGTCCCCCGAGTTGAGCGTATATTGAAACCGGCATACGAAATTCAAAAAAAAATCAAATAAATGGAAAACCTTCGCGTGGTGTCATTATATGTGTCCTAGTATCCATAAAAAATCATAAACTTAGAATAAGGAAGTTTTCTTAAGAAAATGTTCTCAGAAATGAGGTATCATCTATGAAGATTCATGGCTTTAGGGCAAAATGACGAATGTTATGTCCACATTCATAGTATAGTTTGCTGAAATATACTCGTATTAGGCACGAATGTGTATCTTGGAACCGTGAACAATGTTGCCGAAGAAACTTTTCATTTTCCGTTCACGAAAAAATCAATTTTCTATTTCCGAATGCGAAAAATGGGTTATTTTGTGAAGCAACTACCAAAAATATGTCATAAAATAGGAGCACTACATTATTTGAAAATACTAGACCACATGTATTTACAAATAACCAAATGGTTGTGTGTCAAACTGTTTCCATCTACCTCTCGTAAAAAAGACAAATTCATGCCGATTCAGCTGGAACAGTGTCAAATTTGAACTACAAGTGCTATATATCTTGCCCGTTATTTTTCAGGAATTTCATTTCTAGGTTCACAACAAGTCATTTCATCATAGATGCACAAAAATATTTGCATGATTCAATCACTACACATGAACGGTCATGACCGAGACTTCGACTAGATTTTCAAACAAGCATACGAAATTCAAAAAAATCAAAATGAATTGAATTTCAAAACACAAACAAATTTAGAATTGAATTTCAAAATGATAGTAACTTGTAGTCTGTAACGACAAATAATATATTTACAAAAATTTCAAAGTTTATTTGGTTGAAATTGGAGTACAAAATCAAAAATTATAAAAGAAAACATTAAAGAATAGTAAAAACGAATTAAAAAACAACCAGACTAGCCGGGTGGGCCAGTGGCCACAACGCTGGCCCATTACTAAAAAGGAAAAAAAACGAGCCGGCCCATTACCTTACCGGACCGGTCAGGGCCTGTTTCCAAACCTAGAGAGAATTCACACTAAATATACGTTAGCTTCTCACAATTAACAGAACAACGCTGATAGCCTAGCGGTAGGGAGGCGAAGTGGCGAGTATCCTGTCGGGAGTTCGAGTCCTCCGCTCGCCCAATATTTTTGTGACATATTACATGCAGTTTGGGTTGGGGACGGACCAACATGTCAGTGGTGTGCGGGCCGGGACGACATGTCAGGCTCGGTGTGCGGGTCCCACATGTCAGGGCATGGGATCCACATGTCGTGTGTGGGGGTGGGTCCCACATGTCAGATAGACTGAGTGCGGGTCCCACATGTCAGGGGTTGTGGTGGGTCCCACATGTCAGGTCGGGGTTGAGGGTGGGACCCACATGTCAGGTATGATGGATGCAGGTCCCACATGTCAGGGGTTGGGTGGGTCCCACATGTCAGGTCGGGGTTGAGGGTGGGACCCACATGTCAGGTATGAAGGATGCAGGTCCCACATGTCAGTGGTTGGGGCGGCTCCCGCATGTCGGGTCGAGGTTGGGGTGGGTCCCACATGTCAGTGCTGGGCGGGAGCTGGTCCCACCGGTCAGGTGTGTTAGCTGACAATGGGTCCTACATGTCATATTGACACGTAAGCGAAAATGACACGCCACGTAGGCGAGACTGCTGAGTTGGCTGTCCAATCAGAGTGACACGTAAGCGAAAATGACACCTAAGCAGTGACACATATGCGAGACTACTGAGTTGGCGCGAATGACCATTTAAATTGGTCGTAATCGGATAGAAAAAATATATTAAATTAGTGTAATTTGCATTATGACCAATTCATGTATGGAGATTATGACCTTTCTGACAGATTTGGTCATTATATTTTCGGGTTTAAACCCTCCAAAATAGCGAGTGACCAAATTGTTCAAAATGGTCACAGATCTATGACCAATATTTTCAGGGTCACTGTCAAAAGGTCATAGGTTAGCATATTTCTTGTAGTGAATTGGTCCAAGCTTATAATGGTAAAGTTGTAATATGGAGCCCATACTCAGCAATTTTTGTGGACTGTTTTTTGCGTGCTTCCAGGATTGGGTCTATTCAGGTTACACACTGCAATAGGGAGGCTAATTCGGTGGCGCACAAGTTAGCTAGATATGGTTATGATTCTAATCAATCTGTCTTTTGGGACTGTGATCCTCCTAGTTTTATCATTCCTGATGTAATGAACGATGTAACAATATTTAAACTTTGAAAGGCGGCAAGTTTCAGACGCGCTCTTTTCCTCACCAGGGTACCGAAAGGGACTGGGAGGTTTTTAATGAGGCGGCTTGCTGACCTAATATATGCGGTGGAAAATTTCAAAAAAAAAAGAAAGAGTTAATCCTTATGGACGCACGGTAAACTCAAAACAAAGGCAGTGGCATAAAAAAATGGATCGGTCTGACGATCGAGCGGCCAGATCCCATCCTCAGCGCGCAAACGGTAGGCCAGCAAGCCGTGGGGCTATTAGGAGCCTCGCGCCCACTCTGGACTCCGTCTTCATGCCAAAGTTTCCGTCTTCCTAGAAAAAAGTGTCGTACCCAAACTCCTAGGTCAGATTCAAGGTCGATGTGTGTCTCTTCAGTTCTTGAAGCTAAAAGGGTTCTTACATTTGGTTGATCGACTTTTATAATTGGATCTCTCTGTGCCCCCCGGTGACCAAATCTTGAACTTGAGATTTAATATATTGTTCTTCTTTACCTCATAGTATTTTGTACTTTGTTTGATTAGTTAGGCCTAACCAACCAATTGTATCATTGTATGGCAGGAGAAACTGAATACAAACACTCCAGAGTTCCTTTTTTTTTGAATTTAACACTCCAGAGTCCTAGACGACTCTTAAACGGCAGCAGGTTTACAGGATCAAAACATGTGAACAGTAGAAGTTCAAAATTGAGATGCCATATTGTAAAATTTCGATATTTATGAGTTTTTCATGTGATGCCTGTGACGGAGTACTTCTAGATTTATTTGTGCAACTTTATGATACCAGATTATAATCCACGTACGTAAATCAAAATTTGTTCGGCCGTTGTAACGCGGCGGCATTTTTTATGACTAGCAAAAGCGAACTAAGAAATACCCCCGCTACAGGAATCGCAATCTTTGCCGTGTTCCATGTGTAGCACGGCAAAGCCAAAAAAAAGCACGGCAAACCCTTTGCCGTGCCATACACACGGCAAAAAGCACCACGGCAACGTTTGGGACGGCAAAATGGGCTTTGCCGTGTGGACTGCAAAAATGGCACGGCAAAGCCTTTGCCGTGTGCAAAATTCCACTGCACGGCACACAAAAGTAACTTGACGCCGCCGCGGCCGAGACGGCGCCGTGACAGTGGTCCCACCATAGCTTTGCCGTGTGTCCTGCACGCGGGACCCACCCTTGAATTTTGTCGTGCGCCGTGCGTTTCCGTGGGCCTTCTTCTGCCGTGACTTCTTCTTTGCCGTGCGCGTCGCACGGCAAAGGCTTTGCCGTGGTGTAGCTTTGCCGTGTGCCCCTTCTCTTTGCCATGTCTACTTCTTTGCCGTGCGCCACCGCGATGCCGTGAGACGAGATTTGCCGTGCGCTTTCCTCAGATGCATGCACGGCAAAGGCACCGTTTGGTCCCAGGTTCGCAGCCTTTGCCGTGCGCTTTCCTCAGATGCATGCACGGCAAAGACACCATTTGGTCCCAGGTGACACCCTTTGCCGTGTGCATGCACACGGCAAAGGCCCCTGCATATTTTTTTTTGGGCCTGTTTTCCCATTATTCCCAGCAATTCAAATACCAACATCACAAATATGTACAAAGCCAACATCTGTGGTACAATAGCAACATATTTCAATGCATATAAACATCAAATACACAATACAATGATCTATTGCCATAAATAGATCACATACAAGATCCAACACCACAAATAGAGTGCATATGTCCATAATAAGGCCACAAATAGAGTGCATATGTCCATAATAAGTGCATACACGAGATCCATCAAGTGTTCCTACAAGTTCGCACAAGTTGCATATAGCAACATATAGAGTCCAAACCATACACATTGAGTCCAACCATACACATAGAGTTCACATGTAATCACCAAACGGCGAATAGCTCCTTCCTTCATGCACATCCTACCAAATAGAAATCAAAGACATGAGATTCATGTACAAGTCTAGAACTAAAAGCTCCAAAGTTTGACAAGTAAAGGAAAGATTCTTTAAATTCCACACTACACTGTCTAGAGTAACATAATCTTTGTTATTCAGCACAAATGTATCTGTCTATATAGAATTTATCATTTCGAGAAACATGGTAAGTTGTCTCCGCTGCCAATAAGTGTTTTACTGTTACAACGAAAATGTCCTTTTAAGTATGAACCAACTCAGTCAACCATTCACTGCAGCAAGCTGAAGAACAAAACCAACTACATGTTAACGCAGAAAACGATGAAATGGTAAGCAACAATACCAGTGAAAGTGATCCAGACAGCAGCTCGGGGAGCGACTCAGAAAGTGAACTAGGAAAATACTTTTATCCTAAATTTGAGGAATTGGAGACTGCAAGAAAACCAGAACCTGGAATGAAATTCCAAACTCTTGAAGATGCGAACGGATTCTATAACACATATGCTCTCCTAAGTGGCTTTGTGGCAAAGCGAGGGTCAAATTACAGGAGAAAGAAGTATCATATCGAATGCAACCGGAGTGGAAA
Source organism: Poa pratensis (assembly GCA_947311845.1). Classification (NCBI taxonomy): domain Eukaryota; kingdom Viridiplantae; phylum Streptophyta; class Magnoliopsida; order Poales; family Poaceae; genus Poa; species Poa pratensis. Next base: position 40,463,118 of record CAMZMU010000062.1, on the reverse strand, counting down.
ACCAACAGTTGACAACTCACTTAGAGAAATAGAATTTGAAGAAGGTTGGGTTTCACTTATGCAGAGATACAATGCAAGTGAAAATGAGTACCTACAGTTCATGTGGCGAATAAGAAAAATCTGGGTGCCTGTTTATTTCAGACATGATTTCTATCCATTTGTCCAGTCACTTGGATGTGGCGAATGCACAAATCTATTATTTAAAGACTCTGTGCTTCCTAAGGACAGCATAGAGAAGTTCATCGAAAAATATGCGGAGATACAAAAGAAGACGATAGAAATGGACGATGAAGATAGACGGCAGACAGGAACTGCACCTTCATGCTTCTCATTGCAGCCAATAGAAAAACATGCATCTGATATTTACACAAGGCAAATATTCCTGAAAGTACAGAGGGAACTACTCCATTCTACATCATTTAATGTGCAAGAGGTACAAAGGGGGGCTGTGTACCGAGTGGAGAAAGTTTTCAACTACGAAAACCCAGAGTTTGATAGAAAATGTTTTGAAGTGCTAGTTGAACCTTGCAGTAATGCTTTCATATGCCAATGTGCAAAGTTTACCAGAGATGGAATATTGTGCTGCCACATATTCAGACTTTTCACACAGTTTGGAATCAATGAAATACCAGGGCAATACATAGTGCCCAGATGGACTGACAAATTCAAAGAAGAGAAGGCAAAACAGTACAGGGAGAAATGCTTAGAGAAGACAGACAGTGCAGCCAGATATGCCATGTTAATGAGTAAAATGGCTGACCTTGGCAAGAATGAGAGTACAAACCTAGAAGAGCGAACGAGCGAGCGGGTTGCCGGATTGTCCCCCCCCCCCCCCCCCCCGTAGGAGGCGTCTCCATGGTCTGGTCCTGATGCGATGGTCCACCGTGCTCCGCATTGTTGGATCCAGCCGAGGCTTGTAGCTACAAGATGGAAAATTGTGAGCCTAAGTCAATATGCACTAGACATGTGGTATTTCGAGATTGGCACCTAACACGCAAGACAACTTACCCATGCGGTGAAGTCAAAAGGAGGTGGACTAACTGTAGGAAGAGTGGCGCCACTCGGCAGAAGGGCCTACAAATCAAGCATGAGCGGGTAAGCTGTATGGAATTAGGATTCGTCGTAGGTCCTATGAGCAAGAACTTACCGATAACTGGGACTCGCAGGCTGTCATCCTCTGTGTAAACCACCCCAATATCTGATTCTGCTGCATCATCTGCTGCTGCTGCTGAGTAATGAGGGCCTCGGCCTGCTCCCTCTGTCTCCTCGCCTCCTCCAACTCGAGCTACGTTGTGTCATCGGAAGGTCATGGATGTTGCCATGGAAAACATGGAATGAAGTGTGGATGACCAAGGAAGAAGAGCATACCTGGATCTTCTCAATGGCTCTAGACGACGCCGTCGGGCGGGACTGTATGGTAGAGGAGGAGCTCGAGGTGTCACGCCTAATCTCTCTCATAGACCGGACGGTCCTAGGATCGACGGCGCTATCACACATCCACAAGCGGCCACCCTTCCTGCCGCCTCCCATACGCATGGCAACCTCGGGGTCAAAGGGCTCGGTCTCAGGGTTCGACTCGCCATGTGATTCGGCGAACCCCAAACGGTACTCCTTGTCCTTGAGCTCGGCGTTATCGCTCACCCACGTCAGTGTCCCAGTCTCCTTGTCCTTCTTCTTACGATACTTGCTCCAGACCGCGAACAGAGAGGGCTCCGCGCCTAGCGCTTGTGCCTGCAAAAGAGAGCACGAAGATAGATCAAGAGGGTCGCATTTGCGGAATAAGGAACAGCATGATGAGCAAGGTTAGGAGAAAGCTTTTTCTCACCTCTTTCGCCTTGCAGACGCCGAGGGGGATGCTGCCTTGCGTGTGTGATCCACCTTCCATCTCGGCTCTCCTTAGCCTTCCTTCTTCCTTCCTCCTCTTGTACTCGGCGCTTGTCCACCAACGGACCATAGCACGGTAGACTCCCTCTTTGGCGTGACCTACGAACGGAGGAGGTACCTGCATACACAAAATACACATATTAGTGAAAGCCGTACGGAGGAGGGCACCGCATACAGAAAATACACATATTACCTGCAAGTACTGCCACGGCTCCATAAAGATACCTCGGGCTTGAGACTTATCCATCCCGAGCTTGCGCTTCTCGGCGTACCATCTACGGACGCAGCCCACACGCGCCTCGTAGATAGAGTCAGTGACTTGCTTCACAGCCGCCCTACGAGACACGGCAATGCACTCCTCGCGGGTATACTCCGGGTCCATCCGAAAGTAAGTCCAGAAGCAGGATTGTCGTGGGATTGTCACGCAGATGTCATGGAGATGACTTCGTAGAGTTGGGGATTAAGCGATCGAGCGTCTCCGAGCTAAAGATCGCAGGGCACGAGAAGACAATGTTTTTTACCTAGGTTCGGCCCCTCGATGCGAGGTAAAGACCTACGTCCTGCCTATCCTAGATTGGTATTGATATGAATATGGTGTTACAAGGGTTGGCGATCGCGGTGTCGAGTCGCCGGCGATCGAGGTGTCGAGTCGCCGTATGTTCTAGGGTTTAGAGCTTCTTTTGCTTAGCGTTCTAGGTCCTTGGAGTCCACCTTATAAATACGGTGGCTCGCAAGGTTACAAGGAAACTTCTCTCCCAAGGAAAGTATGAGCCGGAGTCCTACTTGGAGACTAATCATATGTCTTGTCTTCCAAGTCAAACCATCTTGGATCTTCTGGATTCTTCTTACACCGTGCTGCGACTTTTCGTGTCGGCCCATATTTGTGCAAGCCCAATAATGGTGCGACTATGAATAAGTCGCGCTTTGCTTGAACAAGTCGCGGGATAATTATTCCCCTGACATTAGCCCCCAAGCTTCCAGGCGATTCGTAGAATCAGGCGGAAGATTCTGTCTTGATGATGATCTTGCGGGCTCGCGTATGTAGTTCTTGCCGACTTGTCGATGTTGCACTTGGCGACTCGCTGATGATGAGTCGCGAGCGTAGCGGCTTATTGAGCCGCTGATGTAGAAGCGATGAGTCGCTATCTTTGCGGCTTACTTAGCCACTATGTTGCCAATTGAGCACTTCTGTCTTGGTTGCATTGAAACTGCAGAATCGCGGTAAGTTTTCCGCGAAGCACTTGGTGAAAACCACCTTTTCCTGTTGGGTGTAAGACTGAGCTGAAATCATAAGAATAATAACTTATGAGTAACAAGGTATATCAACCAAATATGTATAAGGTGCTGAGTCATAGACATCGAATCATAAAAGACCGTAAGCATAAATAGGCTGGTCAATCATTAGAATAATAATCTGTCATGTTATCATGACGAGCCATCTGAACGCATGTTGAAACATGGCGGCTCAAGGGCATATAGCCACAACCTGTATTTAAAGATTTCCGAGTCGCTAATTTGACTCGCAAATGGATATATATATATATATATATATTCTCATGTGCTGCAAAAAATGAAATCTGCATATAATCATGGTATATGAGTATAATAAAGACCGCCAGATATGGTGGATGTGTAGCCCCCGAGGGCCGAGTTGTATGCATGGTCATGCTGCTCAGGACTCAAAAATATCTCAAGTTAGACAAAATTTTAATTGTCCTAGCCCCCAGGCATTAAGCATGCATGATTTCATTATCCTGCTTGATGGCATATCGTTGCAATTTGATCCTGCAACAGATTGACAAATATTTTTGCCACAAGATAATAATGATATAAATTCCACTTGATGTGGTTGTAGTTAAATAACTAATGGTGGCTTCATCAGCCAATATCAGGAGATGATTATCTCAATCTAAAAAATCTGGTCGTGCCAACTCAAATTCGTATGGACGAGTTATAGGCTCCTGTTAAATCAAAAGGCAAAGCCCCCAAGGAAGCAATGATGATAATTTGATGATAAGCCTTGGCGGCTGGTAATAATTATGATAAAAAGTTAGTACTCCGCATAATAGCATATGGTACCCTGCATGATAACATAGTATAATCTGCATGATAGCAAATGATATATCTCATGATGCAAATGATATGTTGCATGATGCAAATGATATGTTGCATGATATTTTGCATGATAGCAAATTGTATTTTGCATGATAGCAAATGGTTGCATGATAGCAAATTGTTGCGTGATAGCAACTGGTAAGATGCATGATAGCATGTACTTGACTCAGTATTTCCCAAATCTAATGTGTGTTCAGGGTCGAGAACGGCCATGATAGGCAGCCATGATAGGCATCAGACTCGATTGACGCCACACGCGGGTACTTTAGTCCTTCTGAATTATCTCTATTACCATTAAGTAGGTCTTCGCGCGGCTCAGTATTTCCCAGGTAAAAAATGCGTGTTCAGGGTCGCTTGGCAGCCATGATAGGCGATCGCACTTCGATTGACACCGCATCCCAGTACTTTGGCCGCATAGTGCAAAGATACTTCTGACTTAAGGCGAGAATAACCAGGATTATTGCGTTTAACGGCTGCAATAGCCGTGACGAGCTCTAATTAGCTTTGATGATAACCAGCTCTGATTAGCTGTAAATGTGGTATAACGAGTCACCTGTTTCAACTCAAATATTTGATAAGATAATGATTCATTAATGACTCATAAACTGATGTAATGATGAGCTGTTTGCGACTCATAAAATGATATGGGGGTAAATCGCTATGCGACTCATAAATTGATATGACAATAAGTCGATGACGATGATGAAATTATATAACGATCAGTCATAAATTGATATAATGATAAGTCATAGAATGACAAATGAATCGCCAAATATCAATGCTTGAACATGTAGTGATGATCTTGATATTCAATGCAAGCTGTAAATAGCTAGATTTTGCAATGCGAGTTATAAAGAACTCTAATTTGACGAATGTATCGAGAAGTAGAGGTAATTAAATCTACAAAAGCTGATATGAATTTAAAGCCTACGACATGATATAATATGAGTCGCAAAGACATTAATAAAAAAGGCATAATAAACTAGATATGCAGCCCCCGAAATAAACTCGAAGATGAACTTAATCTTATCAGTAAAAGTAAAAGGCTGCATAAGTTGGGCATGAAAGCGACTTATCTTTTTCTTAATCTCCTGGCATTGATGACGCTGTATGATCCGCGGATCTTAGATGTCAGCCACGGCAGAGCAGAAGTCGCCAGCAGTGATTCGGCAATGGCTATGCCATGCTGATTTTTCGAGTCGCCCGTGGATGATTTGAGCTGAATGCTGATTGGTTGAAAGCAACTGGATAGGTGTATTCGCCAGATTAAAGTTGTCGATGTAGACCGTCCGAGGACACTGAGTCGCATGGATGAGTCGCATGGAGTAAGCTGATGTTCCACGGGTGCGACTCATTAAAGCATGCTACGTATTGCTCTATGTGAGGCAAAGCTGGCAAGAGAGTACATCCATCGGATTGGTATCCTGGCCATGAAACCCATGCATGTCTGGCAGTCCAACCCTGACGACTTTTGTTAATAACATCGTGCGGGATGCTGTCTGAAAAATATTCTCGACCTTGGAGATTCGATCACCCGCATGCGCGTGGCTCATGTTGATGGACGGACTTATTGAAGACGGCGCGGTTCATGCTATCGGACGCTGTCTCACAAACGAGCTGGCTAGGTGAGAAGTTGTTTTTCCTTTATTTTTTCCTCACGCGACCTGTTTTGACCAGACTTGATAACGCCTTATTTTCTCGAGACTTGATCCGGATTGTGAGCTGCTTCTGCTTTCTTTTCTTTTCCTTTCTTGGAACCTGAACCAACATGGGTTTGTACGTAGCCTTGTTGCTCTTTCAGTACTAGGTAGCAAATCAATTTGGGATCGATGCCTTAATTCCCGTGACGAAGCTAGGAATTAATCTCCTGACTAATTTGTCACATGTGGTCCGTTTTGTAGCACGATCTGCTTTCCCGCGACTTGTTTCCTGGCCGCTTTCCTTGATCTTTGTGCTTGGAGAAATACTTGCCATCGAGGTTACGTGCGGGAACATGGCAGCTAATTGGTTTAGCCGGCCCCTTTTCTTTTTGCTCGTCCGATCCAAACTCCAGCGCATTAAACAATCCATATGCGACTCGTTTAGCCAAATTGGAAACAGCACGTATCTGACTCGAATTCACTCTGATTTGATCCTCGAACGTACGGCCTGGTCCGCTAGGTTACACGCCGTTTCGACTGGCTGCATGTTAGACAGCGCTCCACCCAGCCGCATGTGACAGGCCTTGTCGGCTTCAAGCTCCCAACTGTTGGTTTGGTGAGTCGCCGATGTTGGTGATGCTGAACTCGCCTAGGTATAAGATATGCTGCAGTACACGAGTCGCCGACGACAATCTAACCGTTGGAATTGACTCAAATTTCTTGGAGTGCTGCACGATTGTATTCCGCAGAGTTCCACCGGAGGGATCTTCGAATTGATGTCCGAGTCGACCTCGATAATTCTTTTCCCAAAGTCGCGCGGAGTTCTGTCGGCTTTCGACAGGGTTTCAGTGTTTGAGTCGCCCACGGAGATCTAACGGTTAGAATGCACAGACGTTAGACGTCGTCGGGGTCGGTCGCAGCACAGACGTTGTCTGCTGCCCTTGATGTAGATGTTGGTATCGCCGAGCTTGAAACGGCGCGGCAATCAAGTCGCCGAGATTGTTGAAGTTGCCGAGCTTGAATCGACGACGAGATCCTCCGTCCCTGGCACAGATCCAGCGCGGAAGGTGACGCTCTTGACCGCAGGCCCCACGGTGGGCGCCAACTGTCGTGGGATTGTCACGCAGATGTCATGGAGATGACTTCGTAGAGTTGGGGATTAAGCGATCGAGCGTCTCCGAGCTAAAGATCGCAGGACACGAGAAGACAATATTTTTTACCCAGCTTCGGCCCCTCGATGCGAGGTAAAGACCTACGTCCTGCCTATCCTAGATTGGTATTGATATGAATATGGTGTTACAAGGGTTGGCGATCGAGGTGTCGAGTCGCCGGCGATCGAGGTGTCGAGTCGCCGTATGTTCTAGGGTTTAGAGCTTCTTTTGCTTAGCGTTCTAGGTTCTTGGAGTCCACCTTATAAAGACGGTGGCTCGCAAGGTTATAAGGAAACTTCTCTCCCAAGGAAAGTATGAGCCGGAGTCCTACTTGGAGACTAATCATATGTCTTGTCTTCCAAGTCAAACCATTTTGGATCTTCTGGATTCTTCTTACACCGTGCTGCGACTTTTCGTGTCGGCCCATGTTTGTGCAAGCCCAATATGGTGCGACTATGAATAAGTCGCGCTTTGCTTGAACAAGTCGCGGGATAATTATTCCCCCGACAAGGATGAACATAGGTTAAAAGTGGCAGAAAGGCGTTAATTCAACTATTTTCAACCTCAAGGTCACTACAACAAAAGTTACACGTAGAGACGTCATACTGTTGACGCTTTTGTGGTCGTCTTTACGTGGTAATCCAGCCCGTAAATAAAGACGATTTTAAAGACGTTTTGTAGGTCGTCTCAACCTGACAAGATTCATCGTCACCACTCATTAAACAACCCTCCTTAACCTCCCAATCTATCTCTCCCGTCTCCTACTATACAAGGTACGGCAGTGCCCTCTCCTTTCCCGTATTTCATTCCTTTTTTTGTTTAACCAATCTAGCATATAGTTTTATTCATACGGTGTGACTCAAACAAACCTAGTTGTGAGATTAGCATCACTCAAGGTAGTACTAGATTGAGCACTACAGCCTGTAGGTTATTGTAGCCAAATGTGTGATCTAATTAAATACTTTAAACTTGTCCATTTCATCATATAAGCAGAAGTCGGTTACAGACTAATGCAAAGTTGGATCAGATCGCCTCAGATTTGGTATTAGAATGCAAACTTGTCCTGAAACTATTTATGTATTAGAAGCAATGGATAGATGAAGTTTGTGGAGCCTTCCAAGTATAACATCCAGAAGCTGACTATGTACAGTCTATTCAAGAAGCACTTTCTTCATGTCTTATTGGAGATATTAGTTTGATCGAATAAGTAATCGAGACCAATGTGTAAGGATTATGGATATATTGTATAGCTCTGAATCATAAATACATTTCATCATTTTTTCCTTAAATTATCTCCAACCAACACGACTAACCCTTTGTTTCTTGATAGGCTTCTCTAAAATGCATCAAACCTTCAAGTTGTAGAAGCCATTTGGTAAAGTTCTCAAGATGCATCATAAGGATGTTGTTGCATCAGGCTGGCTTTAATTATTTCATAAAGCCAATAATAATGTGAATATCTAGTTTTACACTTATAATACATTCCAGTAAGCTAACTACCATATTATATTATAAACTGATGGTTTCCATGATTATTCATTTTTATTTTTATTTTTTTATCTCACCTGAGTTTGATTTTTCAGTGCAGAGTTTATTATGCTCCGAAGGAAATACCCTGATGCAAAGAAGGTACATATCTTGGCCAATGTTGAACAATTAATGTCCGTGATGCCATGGTTTGGTATCCAGCTTCAATTTTTAAGACTAACAAATGTATATTCTTCTTTCAGTGATGTCTGTTCATATTGTGAGTTGTCTGCAGAAAGTTTTATTGCAGAATCTTAATGAATCACAATTCACACTAAAGACCAGAAGGAAAAAAATCTACATGCTGCAGGGAAGACCCGTGGGTGTTGATGTTCATGGAAAAGTTGAAGAAATATTCATTTTAGTTAGAAGTATATGACTACTTCAAGTACTCTTTTTGTTCGTGATACCTTTGCCCCCTTTCATATGGATGGTTACCGAAAGGTTGGTAGTCGAAGAAACTTACCCAGAACTCCGTGAGGACCCTCGCCTGGCAGTTCACGAGGAACTCGTGCTTCGTGCCCAAGGGATCTTTTGCACGCTTGTAGTGCCTCCAAAACCAAGCTATCTCCCAACGACCATTAGGCATTTTTACAGCCCCAGGCCAGTACTTTCTGATGAGGCATCCAAGGATGCTCGAGTAGGTGCGCACTTTTCTCCCCTCCTTATACAAGAACGAACTGCACAACAGAAAGCCAAAAAGGGGTATTAGCAACAGATGATGAAAAGTTCATTATTACAATATCAAAAGCTGAAAGGTTGTGAAAAAAAACCGTGTGCTCACCTTTTTCCTTCCGGTGTGAGCGTCACAATCCCACCCCTTTTCAGCCACCATTCCATAGTAGGTAGCATCGCCTGTCCCCGCTGGTACGGCTCCCTGGTCCCAGGCTCCCGAGGCATACCCGTGTACTCGGGCTCAACGTACTCGTCCGGTGCGTCCCAGACCCTCTCGTCCCCCTCCTCCTCCTCGAACTCGAAAACAGGCTCCGAGTCCTCCTCGTCGTACTCCCCCTCCCGTCCTCCTCCGCCGAGTCCTCCTCGTCCTCCTCCGCCGCCGAGTCCTCCTCCTCTCTCATCATCATCCTCATCCTCCTCGTCAACGAGTGGGGGAGAAGGACTAGGTGACGTCTACCCTTCCTCTTCGAAGTGGGTGCCCTCGAAGTGGGTGGAGGACTAGGTGGACGTCTACCCCCCCTCCTCGAAGTGGATCCTGAAGCTCTCTGGTGGTCATCCTTCGAGATAATGCTCGAGACAGCCCTAACTTTCTTTGCGGCCTTCTTTGCTAAACCTGCTATTCGTCCTCCTTTTCCTCCTGGCATGTTTGAATCACCTGCATTCACAATTAAAAAAGTATCTATTAGATAGAGTTATTAGAATAATTAGAATACAACATAGCATAGAGTAGTAAAGTAGAAAGTAATAATTAGAATACAACCTTGCATGATACAAAATGATGTAGATGAAAGAAGAAAGTAGCAAAGCAAATAATTAAAATACATACAGTTCTTACAAGACCATATCATAGAGTTCTTACAATGCAAATAATTAAAATACATAGAGTTCTACAAATCAGTATTACATAGAGGACGACTACGAATTTTAGAAGCCTGTTTCTTGATCATCGCGAACAACCAACGGGCCACAAGCTTCGTCATCGCTATCCGGCTCCCCCCAATAATCAGGCATGTAACCTACAGGCGGTTCCGTTGACTCATCGGTGTCAAGGCCTGCTTGGAACCTGGCAAGCAAAGTCAAGTCTTGTGCGTTCTCAACCTCCTCGACTACATCGTCTTCCTCCTCAACATCCTGCGCATCGTCTTCCTCCTCTACGACCATGTCATCATCAGTCGGCAAGTTGATAGTGAAATTCCCTGGGAGCCCTTCTTCCTGGAAAAACACGCCGTCATATGTCGAGGGGTCAAGGCGACGGTAATCTTCTTCGTCTGGCTTAGGCGGCCTGTTGTGTGTCGGCACCGTGATCACGACATCCCAGCCCTGCAGACGTTTCTTGGGGTTCTTGCAGGGGTACGGGAGATAGAATACTTGAAATGCCTGGGTAGCCAAAATATATACATCATCTCCCGTGTAAACGGAGCTTCGCTCAACTTCGACCCAGCCAATTTCAGGTTTCCGTTTCACCCGATGCGGGTCGAACCAGTGACACTTGAATACAACGGGATCTAGGCCTTTGCCGAAACCATAAGGCAGCTCATATATCCCCTCGACTCTACCATAGTACTGGAGCTTATCTGAGCCTTCACACACGACCCCGCTATTTATTGTCTTCCGGTTGGCCCGGCGTTGTGTGTAATCATGGGTATGGAAGCGATACCCATTCACGTCATAAGCATCGAATGCATTGACGGGTGAGCTAAAGCCCTTGGCGATTTTTCTCAAGTCGGGATTCATCTCACTGTCAGTTTGTGCCTACAAGTTAGGTAGGAGAAGTTTAGTAGGAGAAGTAGTTGAATAATGTAGGCACTACGAGCAAAGTTATATAGAAAGGTACCAAATTCGAGAACCAGTTAATGAAACCGTAACCACCACCATTTTCAAAGAGATCCTCGTCGTCTTGGTCCGTACGACTCCTGCTTAGCTTCCAATATTTTTTATTGAATCGTCTAATGGCAATGAAAAGAGGAAATGTTAGCCACAAGCTAACGATTGAATGTTTGTGAAAAAAACTAAGGGGTGAGCACTTACTCGATGTATGGCTTCACTTCATTCATGCTTTTCAAGACATACGAGTGGATTAAGCCCCATTCAGGATTCGTTATCTTGTGCCTCTTTGTGCCGCTTGATTTGCCACCTAACCCTATGAAGATGCCAAGCTTGGGTACATCTTCTGGGGGTGCGGCATTGTAACGAAGGATTGGATTGTGTCGAGTGGTAATGTTTACATCATAGTACTTTGTCGTGAAGCTTGACACCTCCTTGTTAAGGGCTGCCTCGGCTATGGATGCCTCGATCTTGCATTTATTGCCACAGTCCTCACGAAGCTTCTTTGTTTCTCTCTCAGGCGGATACTGCCAACGGGTCTGCACATTGGCCCCCAGTAACGCTTCTCGCGGGAGATGCAAGATCATATGTTGCATCGGATTAAAGAACCCTGGCGGAAGGAGCATCTCTAGCTTGCAAAGCAGCTCTGGTGCCTGTTTATCTAGCTTCTTGACCACTTTACGGTCTAACTCCTTAGCACAGAGCTGGCGGAAGAAAAAGCTCAACTCCGCCAACACTAGCCAAGTCTCCTCGTCGACATAGCCTCGAATCATGATCGGCATTATCCGCTGAAGCCACACGTGATAGTCATGACTCTTGAGCCCATGCACTCGCAACGTCTCCAGGTTTGCTCCCCTCATCCAGTTAGCTGCATACCCATCAGGGAAGAACAAGCACTGCACAATCCACTGGAATATTTCCCTCCTTTCTTGCCTTGTAGGGCAGAACGGGGCCTTTCGCCGTGTCCACGTGCGCCCTTTGACTCCAGGAGGTTTCATGTCCAAATCTGGCCTATCGCACCATATTTCCTGATCGAGTCTAGCCTTAACGTTATCCTTCGTCTTCTCGGTGTCCATGATTGTGCTCCAAAGGGCCTCGCCGATATTCTTTTCTGTGTGCATTACATCAATGTTATGCGGAAGCTCGAGGTCTTCAAAGTAAGGAAGCTTCCATAAGCATGGAATGTGGGTCCACTGGTGTGTCTCCCCGTATCCCACGAAACCATTCCCATCGGGGTTCGGCACAAGAGCCTCTAACTCGGCCTTGGTATCCTTGCCGGTCGGCAGATGTGGACGTGGAGTATGGACAGCCACGCCTTTCTTGAAGTTCTTTTTGTCCCTCCTATATTTATGATTGGTTTCAAGAAACTTTCTAGCTTCATCAAAGCAGGAATACTTGCCTCCATTCTTCAGCCAGAAGAAAGTCACAGCCTGCCTACACACCGGGCAAGGCCACTTCCCATGTGTACACCAGCCGCAGAACAACGCACGTGCCGGTAGGTCATGCAGTGATGTGTGGTACCAGACATACATATCGAAGTGCTTCTTTGATACGGCGTCGTATGTTCGGACCCCACGACCGTTCCACCCAACAAGCAAGTCATCCACTAGCGGCTCCAGGTACACGTTCATGTTCTTCCCCGGATATTTCGGTCCTGGTATTATCATCGACACAAACATGTTCTCGGATCTCATGACGACGCCAGGAGGGAGGTTCAGGGGAATCACAAACACGGGCCAACAACTGTACGTTGCAGCTGAAAAACCATATGGATTGAACCCATCGGTTGATATCGCAACTGCTACGCTCCTCGAGTCGCCCGCTTTCTCTGGGTATTTCTTGGCGAAGTTCTGCCATGCTTGACCATCCGACGGATGTACCATCTTGTCTGTGTATCGCTTCCCCTCAACGGGCCATCGCATCTGTTGGGCAGATTCCTCCGTCATGAAAAGCCGTTGGAGCCTCGGCAGGAATGGAAGATAACGGAGGATATTTGGGGAATCTTAGTCTGCCTCTTCTGTCCATCACCGGTGTCAACCTCGAAGTACCTAGAGGAATTGCAATGGATGCAATAGTTTCCTTCAGCATGTTCTTTTCTAAATAGCATGCATCCCTTTGGACAAGCGTCTATCTTCTTATATGTCATCTTCAGTGAACTGAGGAGTTTTGTCGACTCGTAAAAGCTCTTTGTCAAGAGGTGCCCTTTCGGCAGGATGCTGCCAATGACTACCAGAAGATCGTCGAACCGATCCCTAGATAAGTTACTCTGGCACTTGAAGGACATTAGGCGAGCCACGGCATCCAACTGGGTAACCTCTGTATGTGGATGAAGGGGTTTCTGTGTGGCAAACATAGCCTCGTAGAACTTATGTGTGTTCTCCTCCGGCTCCTCATTTGTCTCCGCCTCATGTGCATTAGGGTTTTCAGGTGCATTTGCATCAAGGAAGTCATCCAAGCACTTGTCAAACCCAGCATCAAATCCTCCCGCTGGCTGACTCGACTGCGACTGCTTTTTAGCACGTTTTGGTGCTTTTGTTGCTGGCTCGCCATGGCAAGTCCACCGACCGTATTCCGGTGTGAACCCGAATTTGATCAGGTGTAAACTCATTTCATCCTTCGACTTTCGTTTGCCATTACACATTGCGCGCAGGGGCACAACACTTTTGCAGGTCTGATAGGGTCGGCAAACACACTGTCCACAAACTGCTCGGCCTTTTCTTGCCACTCATCAGTAAACTCCCCCTGACGGGTCCAGCCCTCGTACATCCACAAACGTTCCGGATCCATCCTCTTAACAAGTACAAAAACAGAGAGAGAACGATTTTCAATTTAACATGTAGTTACATCCGGTATTAGTTCGTTTAATTTTAACAATTACAGGTTTTACGCCATGCATCCACCTATCTCTCTAATAGGTAAAGATAAGTCCTAATCCCACCCGAGGATGTGCAGATTGGGTACGTTCTCCATGCTCTACCCCGCCCTGAGACAGAATTTCGGCAGCACCTCCCCGCTGTTCTCCCGATACACGTCTCGGCCAAAAGCCGAGAGGATGTGCATCCGGAGAACAACGAGGAGGCGCCACCGAAATCCTGTCCGGAACGGAGCAGAGCATGGAAAACGTACCCAATCTACACATCCTCCGGCTGTCCAAAATGCGTGGACAATCCGAAAGAGTTACGGCCATAAATATGCAATTTAATGCATATTTACTCGCGTAACCCTTCCGAACGGGAGACGCCTAGGGTAACGCGACTGACTTGGTGATCTAGACACAAAAATAAAACCTAGGTACATGGAAAGATGGGCGAGAGATTTATACCCAGCGAGTCGTCGAACAAGATCCGGACGCCCCTTCAAACAGTCCTGCCACGCCGCCCCCCGTGCCCACCTCGAAGCATCGCCTGCATAGCGAGAAAAGAAATTAGGGGCATTTTTCTTGCATATTTATTTTAACTACCAGCAGCGAGGTGTAGACAAAAACTTGCATATACGTAGCCTGAGTTGTTTATATCATTAGACATATTAGTACCAACAAAGTTCTCTGCTGTAAAACTTGGTTCTCTTGATGTTGTAGAAGCATCAGATGCAGCAAAATCAGAAACATATGCCGGCATACAGACGAGCAGAGCAGGCCACAAATATTCACCTTCGCACGACGTGGTCGCTGGAGGAGCTGAATCCCGCGGAGTCGTCGAGGAAGCAGCAGTCCAGCACGGGGCGCGTGCGTGTACACCGTCCCCTTCAGCGCGTTGGCTTGGACTTCGAAGAGCCGCACCGTCTAGAAGGAGGCGGGAGGCGGCGAGGCCGGGTGGAGGCGGCGGGCTGGTGGCGGCGCCTCCGCGCGCGCGGAGGAGATGAGCGTGCGCGAGGGCGGGAGGCGGCGAGGCCGGGTCGAGGCGGCCGGTTCGGCGGCGGGCTGGTGCGGCGCCGGCGCTGGAGACGGCGGCGAGGGTGGGTGGCGGCGGGGTCGTCGGAGCGCGCGGGTAAGCAGTCGATTTGGGGATGAATCACTCGCGCGGAAGTGAACGGTGGGCCGCGCGCGGGCTGGTGTTTAGGGTTTCGGCCCTTTGCCGTGGACGGTCCTTTGCCGTGCTAAAGGTACGGCAAAGATCACAGCATAAATAAAACTAATGTTCATAACTTGCAACGTCCGCTTTAGTACCCGAGTGGCAGCAGCCACACCCTTGCCACCCAAACGAGCAGGGTTCGAATCTCATCCGGCCGGTTTGGGCCTTTTTTTTGGAATAAATATTTCTTTGCCGTGTAAGTAAGCTCTTTGCCGTGCGCTTTGCACGGCAAAGGTCCCTTTCCCGTGCTGTTTCGCAGGATGCACACGGCAAAGACTCTACTTTATCTTGGGGTTAGACCTCCCGCGCACAGACGGGTGTTTTCGCCGGCCGAAGCCACGGAATCCAACCAGATCCTTCATGTTGACCTAGGAAAATTGCATGTGGACCTAGGATATGTGTGAAAATGTGGTGGAGTTTTTCGTGCATACCCGGGGTGCACTTAGCACATTCCTGGAACTATAGGTGGAAATGTCGCGTTGCGGGTATACCGGACGCTAGAATGTGAGACAGGGTCCCAAACTTGGGTTTCCTTTTATCTATGGCCTAAACAAACCTAAACCTATGAAAAAGTACATTGGTGGAACCTCATGCGGAGAAATCTAGGGGGGTAGACCTCCCGGGCCCACAGACAGGTGTTTTCACCGGAGAATGACCGTCGGAGCCCCAGAATCCAACCAAATCCTTCATGTTGACCTAGGAAACTTGCATGTGGACCTAGGATATGTGTGAAAGTGTGTGGAAGTCCCAATGATAGAAGACATAGATCCCGGGTGTGACCGTCTTCGCATTCAGGCGATAACACTTAGCAGATTCCTGTAGCTGTAGGTGGAAATGTCCCGATGCGGGTATAGCGGAGGCTAGCTTGTTGTATAATGGATCCAAACTTGGGTTTCCTATGTAGATATAACTAAACTAACCTAGACCAATGAAAAGTTTCATTGGTGGAACATCGTGCGGAGAAAGCTAGGGGGGTAGACCGCCGGGGCCCACCCTCTCCCCCCTCGAGTAGGATTTCGTTGGAGAACGACGGCCGGAGCCCCGGAATCCAACAAAATCTTGCATGTGGACCTAGGATATGTGTGAAAGTGTGGTGGAAGTCCCAATGGTACAAGACATAGATCCCGGGTGTGACCGTATTCACATTCAGGCGATAACACTTAGCAGATTCCTGTAGCTGTAGGTGGAAATGTCCCGATGCGGGTATACCGGAGGCTAGCTTGTTGTATAATGGATCCAAACTTGGGTTTCCTATGTAGATAATAGACTAAACTAACCTAGACCAATGAAAAGTTTCATTGGTGGAACCTCGTGCGGAGAAAGCTAGGGGGTAGACCGCCGGGCCCCACCCTCTCCCCCCTCGAGTAGGATTTCGTTGGAGAACGACCGCCGGAGCCCCGGAATCCAACAAAATCTTGCATGTGGACCTAGGATATGTGTGCAAGTGTGGTGGAAGTCCCAATGATACAAGACATAGATCCCGTGTGTGACCGTCTTCACATTCAGGCGATAACACTTAGCAGATTCCTCTAGTTGTTAGGTGGAAATGTCCCGATGCGGGTATACCGGAGGCTAGCTTATGGTATAATGGATCCAAACTTGGGTTTCCTATGTAGATAAAGGCTAAACTAAACTATAATGGACCAAATATGGGTGATATTTGAGATAAAATATGTGCAGAAAGAAAATGTTGGGAAAAACAGGAAAAGACACGGCGTGATATGGGGTTTGCCGTGTACATTAATGACGGTGCACGGCAAAGACACTCTTTGCCGTGCCAGATGCACGGCAAATTATCCTTTGCCGTGGGACTCACAGGATGCACACGGCAAAGGCTCTGCTTTATCTTGGGGGTAGACCTCCCGGGCGCACAGTCGGGTGTTTTCGCCGGCCGGAGCCACGGAATCCAACCAGATCCTTCATGTTGACCTAGGAAAATTGCATGTGGACCTAGGATATGTGTGAAAAATGTGGTGGAGTTTTTCGTGCATACCCGGGGTGCACTTAGCACATTCCTGGAACTATAGTGGAAATGTCGCGTTGCGGGTAACCGGACGCTAGAATGTGACACGGGTCCCAAACTTGGGTTTCCTTGTATCTATGGCCTAAAAAAACCTAAACCTATGAAAAAGTACATTCGTGGAACCTCGTGCGGAGAAATCTAGGGGGTAGACCTCCCGGGCCCACAGACAGGTGTTTTCGCCGGAGAATGACCGTCGGAGCCCCAGAATCCAACCAAATCCTTCATGTTGACCTAGGAAACTTGCATGTGGACCTAGGATATGTGTGAAAGTGTGTGGAAGTCCCAATGATAGAAGACATAGATCCCGGGTGTGACCGTCTTCGCATTCAGGCGATAACACTTAGCAGATTCCTGTAGCTATAGGTGGAAATGTCCCGATGCGGGTATAGCGGAGGCTAGCTTGTTGTATAATGGATCCAAACTTGGGTTTCCTATGTAGATATAGACTAAACTAACCTAGACCAATGAAAAGTTTCATTGTGGAACATCGTGCGGAGAAAGCTAGGGGGGTAGACCGCCGGGGCCCACCCTCTCCCCCCCTCGAGTAGGATTTCGTTGGAGAACGACCGCCGGACCCGGAATCCAACAAAATCTTGCATGTGGACCTAGGATATGTGTGAAAGTGTGGTGGAAGTCCCAATGATACAAGACATAGATCCCGGGTGTGACCGTATTCACATTCAGGCGATAACACTTAGCAGATTCCTGTAGCTGTAGGTGGAAATGTCCCGATGCGGGTATACCGGAGGCTAGCTTGTTGTATAATGGATCGAAACTTGGGTTTCCTATGTAGATACAGACTAAACTAACCTAGACCAATGAAAAGTTTTATTGGTGGAACTTCGTGCGGAGAAAGCTAGGGGGTAGACCGTCGGGGCCCACCCTCTCCCCCCTCGAGTAGGATTTCGTTGGAGAACGACCGCCGGAGCCCCGGAATCCAACAAAATCTTGCATGTGGACCTAGGATATATGTGCAAGTGTGGTGGAAGTCCCAATGATACAAGACATAGATCCCGGGTGTGACCGTCTTCACATTCAGGCGATAACACTTAGCAGATTCCTGTAGCTTTAGGTGGAAATGTCCCGATGCGGGTATACCGGAGGCTAGCTTGTGGTATAATGGATCCAAACTTGGGTTTCCAATGTAGATAAAGTCTAAACTAAACTATAATGGACCCAAATATGGGTGATATTTGAGATAAAAATATGTGCAGAAAGAAAATGTTGGGGAAAACAGGAAAAGACACGGCATGATATGGGGTTTGCCGTGTAATTTAATTACTCTCGCACGGCAAAGACCATCTTTGCCGTGGAACACTCACGGCAAACTATCCTTTGCCGTGCTTCTTTGCAGAATGCGCACGGCAAAGGCTCTGCTTTGTCTTGGGGGTAGACCTCCCGGGCGCACAGACGGGTGTTTTCGCCAGCCGGAGCCACGGAATCCAACCAGATCCTTCATGTTGACATTGGAAACCTGCATGTGGACCTAGGATATGTGTGAAAAATGTGGTGGAGTTTTTCGTGCATACCCGGGGTGCACTAAGCACATTCGTGGAACTATAGGTGGAAATGTCCCGCTGCGGGTATACCGGACGCTAGAATGTGACACAGGGTCCCAAACTTGGGTTTCCTTGTATCTATGGCCTAAACAAACCTAAACCTATGAAAAAGTACATTGGTGGAGCCTCGTGCAGAGAAATCTAGGAGGTAGACCTCCCGGGCCCACAGACAGGTGTTTTCGCTGGAGAATGACCGTCGGAGCCCCAGAATCCAACCAAATCCTTCATGTTGACCTAGGAAACTTGCATGTGGACCTAGGATATGTGTGAAAGTGTGGTGGAAGTCCCAATGATACAAGACATAGATCCCGGGTGTGACCGTATTCACATTCAGGCGATAACACTTAGCAGATTCCTGTAGGTGTTGGTGGAAATGTCCTGATGCGGGTATACCGGAGGCTAGCTTGTTGTATAATGGATCCAAACTTGGGTTTCCTATGTAGATACAGACTAAACTAACCTAGACCAATGAAAAGTTTCATTGGTGGAACCTCGTGCGGAGAAAGCTAGGGGGTAGACCGCCGAGGCCCACCCTCTCCCCCCTCGAGTAGGATTTCGTTGGAGAACGACCGCCGGAGCCCCGGAATCCAACAAAATCTTGCATGTGGACCTAGGATATGTGTGAAAGTGTGGTGGAAGTCCCAATGATACAAGACATAGATCCCGGGTGTGACCGTCTTCACATTCAGGCGATAACACTTAGAAGATTCATGTAGCTGTAGGTGGAAATGTCCCGATGCGGGTATACCGGAGGCTAGTTTGTGGTATAATGGACCCAAACATGGGTTTCCTATGTACATATAGACTAAACTAAACTAGAATGGACCCAAATATGGGTGATATTTGAGATAAAATATGTGCTGAAAGAAAACGTTGGATAAAACAGGGGAAAAAGGAAGGGCTTTGCCGTGTGCACTAATTTTGGGGCACGGGAAAGATAGACTTTGCCGTGTACGGTACACGGCAAAGGCGGACTGGCCGTTCGCGCGCACAAACAGAAATGAATGGCGGGAATATTTCGCGCGCAAAAATTATTTGGTTATTCAAATCGTTGCCGTGCTTGACGGTGAGGTGCACGGCAAAGCCCTGCCGTGCTTGACGGTGAGGTGCACGGCAAAGCCCTGCCGTCACCACGGCCCCGTCGACTGCGCGGAAGTGGTGGGCCAGACGTGACGATATGCCGTGCATTTTCTCAGCCGTGCATTTTTCCATGTCTTTGCCGTGTCCCCTTTTTTTACCGTGTACTATTTTTGGTCTTTGCCGTGGTTCGTTTCTTAGCTGTGTTGCCTTTGTTGTTTTGCCGTGCACTTCTTCTTTGCCGTGCCCCATTTTTTTTCGTAGCACGGGAAAGATCTCTGCCGTGCAAAGGTACACGGCAAAGCCTTGATGCACGGCAGCGACGATTTTTCCTGTAGTGCCCATGGGTTCCAAAAGAAAAAGACACCCCATCAGTCCGAGTACAAAACGTACGTGCAGATTTCTTGCCAACATATATATCTCCATGGTGCTGCCGTGTGAGATACCGTGGTCGCCCGATCCGAGTACTCGCACGCAATACGGCTCAGGCCTGAAATACGGCCACGCGCTGAAAGGCATATGGCGGCCACCTGGTCTTGGGCCGACCTCAACAGCGATCTCCTCGTGTCCATCGTCAACGCTGCCGGCGATGGCTTATCTCTAGGAGACTACGCGCGCCTCCGTAGCGTTTGCACCACCTGGCGCTCCGCCCTTGCGCCGCTGTACCCTAGTGTCATTAACTTCGCCGACAACGGCGGCTGCGCCTCCATCTTTTCCCTCCCGACGTGGCGCTCGTTAAACATCCACACGGCGTCCTCCAAGCTCGCCGACAGCCTACAGGACCAACTGCTATTGCTCGCCCAACCCGTCCACAGCGAGGCCTGTATCGTCGGCTCAGGCAGCGGCCACATCGCCGTCGCCATCCAGAACCAACACAGGGTCTGCGGCTCCCTCAAACACTCGACCGCAAGAATGTTTCTCCTCAATCCCCGCACTGGCCAGGAGGTCGGGCTCCTCCCTCCCACCTCGGCCCACGATCAATGGTTGCGCAAGGTCGTCTTCGCTCCGAACTCGTCGCACGGGCACGGCGGACCTAAGGAGCGGCCGATCGTCGTGGCCCTTTACGGCCGCAACAAGGTGGCCTACATTGACGCGACTGGATACAAGGAGTGGACGACAGTCGACGTCCCCGGCGACGCGGCGGAGCTGCTCGTTGATCTGGCCTTCGACGGCGCCGGAAGCGGCAATGGCAAGGTGTACTGTCTCGACTTACGCGGGGGCGTGCGCGTGGTCCGCATCACCCGCTGCGGCCGAAACAGCCAGGATCACCAGGCCGACGAGCCCTCGCTGACGGCCCTCCCGTCCGCCCCAGGAACCTTCTCCCCGCCCTACGATGTGGCTTCCACACTGACACCCACCAAGCACCTCTTCTTCTGCCATGGCAAACTGTACCAGGTGTGGCAGAATAGCAACGCCACCGTGAATTTGGACTCTGGGTTTACGATGTCCGCGTACGAGATCTTGGTCCTGAGGTGCGACCAGGGGCGCTGGGACGTGGTGAAGGATCTTGGAGGCTATTCCGTGTTCATCAGCAAGTACAGCAACACGACGGTGGTGCGAGCTGCCGGTGTCCCAGCTCCCAGGGGTGAGAGCCGATTGTGTATACTGGATCAACCACTGGTCGGGTGTTGCTATGCTGTGTGATATAGCCACTAGTACCTCCGAGCCTTGTGTCCTTCCCTATGGCGCGTGCAAAGGTGACTGCTGGTATTTTGGCGATGACAACATGACGGATTGACGGGTATCCACAACATGTAATTCTGAGTGTTAATAGAAGAGAAAAGAAATGCTGAGATATAAGAGGCCCCTTAATTCATTAGCATGACCTTCTCTATGGAATCGAACTCAAATGGCTTCATTCGGTTGCTTTTTATGTTCTGATTTAGCTCCTTGGTTCCATACTTCGATGCCTCTTATATTCTTTAGGGTTTAGGGTTCTGTGTTTGCATTCCTGAAAGTTCCAATTTGATAGAAAACATGTCACTTTTTTATATGATCAGGTCACCTTTGCAAGATCCATGTATTGGTTTCATTATTCCAATTAAAACGCTGTCGGTTAGTTCTAGAGAAAATACAAGCTACATGTTGCGAGGAAATATAAGAAATGATAATTACTAAGCGCAAACTTTTAGAGACCTAAAGGCTGGAGAAGGGTTTTAAACTTTTGCGAGGGTAGGTTTATTTTGGAAAGTGTGGTGCTCCTTCGTGTGGCAATTCATTATGTACATAAAATAAAAATTCAGAAGTCGAGCATACGATAAGATGTAGGATATCATGTTTTCGATTTTGGAGATGAATGGTTCCCCCATAAGTTTATTATGTGGGCTAAGTCATTAGTCAATAGTAGAAACCCCTTATATGAGGTACGTCACCAGTAACGTGCCACTTTCGAACATTCCACCACTAAGTTACTACAAGGGGCCTGTCTGTAGCAGAGATAATCCACTGGTGTGTGAGCCCAAGTGCCCTCTAACGAGACGACCCCACTAGTGATGTGTCACATTAGGCAGATAGGTCTAGGCTCATTCATCGTGGTGTTGGTCACTGAGGTGGTGGATGCAGCGCGGTGCTCGAGTGGAGATCTGAGAGTTGTCAATATGGGATGAGCTCATCATCATCCTCGTAGGAGCTACATCGCCTGTTGGTTGTTGGCGGTCGATGGGCGATCTCCTCTGCAAGGGAGCTACGCCTCCTAGCTACCGAAAAGTGGCCGATGGGTGGTCTCCTCTTCCTCGTCGGCGATTTTTCTGGCTGAGAGTAGCCATATCGATTCCTCCCGACCAAGAAGCCTGAAGGGAGGCAGTTCTACTTTCGATCTGTGGCCATGGTTTGTGCCTATGGCAGATTCGACGTCCAAGCTGGCTTGTTTCCCAGCGAGGGCAAATTGTAGACTGAAGGTGGATGATCTGATTATTATTTCTTCTCTATCTGAGGTCGTATCTGCAAAACCAAGGGTCTTGTTTGTAATTTCCTGTTACTTTTGGGTCCGGTTGTACTTTGTACTACTTTCTTGTTCATTAAAAAAAATCCTGGCCTGTTATTAAAAAGAAAGGGGAAATCTATGTTTAGAACGGTCTGAACTTAACCTTAGCCGGCGGACCAATCAAATCTCGTCTTGCTATGGTCCCACCCACGTGCTGGATACGTACGTTGATGTCCGTTTCCGATACATGCTGCATGTCACCAGAGCTAGTTTTGTCGTACTCTCCTTTCTCTTTCCTTCTCTCACGGCACCATAGCTACAGGTTGGATGCACGTCGTAAGCACAAACGTGAGTTAGTACGTACGTGTGTATACCAGTTTAGTCTACTAGCGAGTTTGGGAGAGGCAGTACAGGAGTGGGCTGGCGTTGGCGTCTTTCCCAAAATCCCAACATTGCTGTTGGTGAATTTGAGGCGCTAGTGTACGACCACCGGTCGCTAGTGATCGAAGGTGGACGGCGCTATCGACCTCTGTCGACGGCGTCGATTGGATCATGTAGTGCAGCGATCCAGACAGCTTCGAGAGTCTTCTGTATCCAACATTCTTGAGAGCTAGCTACCTTGCCTTTCTTCGCCGGACTGAACCGCTGCCCAAGTCCAGGGGTACAACCAAAATTCACATGTCCATGCCATAGTTAGGGGCCAACTCTAACGGGTCGACCTAAATAGACATAAAATGTGTCCAGTTTATTTCCGTTTGGCTCACTTTGACACCAATTGTCCACCCATGTCCGTATGTACACCCAACGTAGGGGTCTCATTGTTTATTTAAACAAAGGATGTAAAAGTACATTACATAGAAGAAAAAACATAACTTAAAATAAACCCTAGATCTACCAGGTCGATGAAGCTTGGACGCGACCATGGCCACGCTGGTGTCGGTGGCCAACCATGTCGTCGCTGGTGACTGTGGCGGTGGCAATGCCGTTGTGTGTGGTGGCGTAGATGGCCTCTCCTCCTCCTTCACGGATATGTCTCTGGGTTGAGCGGTGGCTACTTCGGCCAATATGGCGCGCCCCGCGAGCATCCTGACCTCCTCAGCCGATGCATGGAGCGCCAACGGTAGGTCAGGCCATAGCGCGAGCTCCTCCAGTGCTGAGGCCTCGAGGTCCAGCTGGAGCTTGTCGTCCTCGGGCTCCTTCTCCTTCACCACGTGTTGTCGCGTCGATGGTTCGGGTGCTAGAGCATGTGTGAAGCATTTGCGGGGATGTTGGTTGTGCTCGTCATCGAACCACATACCATGTAGGATGCGACAGCTGAACCAACGAGAGCGCTAGAGACGGCGACCAAGCGGTATTGCGTCCGTCATGTAATCGCTTTCCAGCTTTCTCACCGCTTCCCATAATTAATCGGTTGTTTACATAATAGTACCCCCAGAACTGGATTGAGTCACCCATGTGTTCATGTTCATGATGTACTTATCGACCATGGAATTGATGTACTTACCATACTCTGTCGGTAATAATTACTCACTCGGTACTGATAAAGTTATCCATCCAATACATATGTACTTACCCATATGTTTATGATATATACATCACGAAACCGAGCGTAGTTAACCTATTACTGCCGTAATAGTTACCCACTATATATTGATGGAATTACCCACCCATATTTTATGGAGTTACCCATGCATTCATGTTATCCACCATGAAATCGACGTGGTTAGCCTACCATCTCGGGAATAATTACCCACCAAATAATGATAGAGTTACCCACCCCAGAACTAAGGGAGTTACCCAGCCTTTATTGATTGAGTTACCCATGTGTTCACGATATAGTTATCCACCACGAGATTGATGTAATTACCCTGTTTTCTCGGCAATAGATACCCACCCAATACTATTGAAGTTACCCACCCTAAACTTATGGAGTTACCCATGTGTTTATGATATAGTTATCCACGAATAAATCAATATAGTTATCATACTCTCTCGATAATAGCTACTTGCCCAGTACTGAAGGAGTTACCCACATATTAGTGATATAGTTATCCACCATGAAATCGATACAATTACTCTACTCTATAGGTAGTAGTTACCCACCAAATACTGATACATTTAACTATGTGTTCATGATATATTTATCCAAGACAATATCGATTTAGTTACTCTGCCCTACTTTTGGTAATAGTTACCCACCCACTACTGATTGAGATACCCATTGTATACTGACGGAGTTACCATGTGAATCCCGTGTGAAATAAAGGCCATATGCATCGATTGATTAAGAGGCTATGGTGATACCCTCATTGGAAACAATAATTGTGTTCATTATATAGTTATCACCACTTTATCGATACAGTTACCCTACTCTTTATGTAATATTTATCCACCCAATACTGATAAAGTTACTCACCTGGTCATTGTATAATAATCCCTACTCTTTAAGTAGTAGCTACCAACGCACTATTGATGAGTTTATGGTTTGGATATCATCAAGAAATCGATGTGCTCTCTATAGGAAATAGTTATCAACTCGGTATATCTAAATAAATTTAGAATTTTTGAATTTGGCATTAAAGGCCGAAGAAATCAACAATTTTGTATGTTCTGTATGCAAAAGAGGCTCGACATAAACTGTATAGGGTGGGTAAGTTATGTACCACCGCCTGGATTACTCTTGTATTAGAGGCGGGTAACTTTTGAGTCCGAAAAAAATGTCGTCAAAACATACCAATATGGGATCTAATTTTGAAGATCTCGTTGCGACTAGTCCAACGGTGAAAACGGATCCTAAATCAGATAAACGGTTTAACCTACAAAACATTTTGAATTTCTGATTCTTTTACATTTAATGGAAGTGACGTACGCAAATTTGTCCTTACTGTACTGTTTGCATTCGGTGGAGTGTTGGCTAGTACGGAGTATTTCTTCTGGGTTTCATTGCATGCAAACGGATCGCTTAAGTGATTAAGACCGATCTTAGACCATCCACTACGTTGCGCCGGTTCAACCAAAAAGTGTGTCAGATAAGAATCGCTACCTATTTTCCTACAACGTATGGAACCGGATCAGTCTTTGCTGTAGGGCCCAGCTCAAGCTCAGCCATGCTAGATCGAACGGTGCATGCAGCTGCTTACCTAGAGCGCTCGGCCAAAGATTGATTTTCTATTGCTAGGAAGCGAACCATGTCAGGGAACCGCTTCTTGTGTCAGAAGGTAGGCATAGGTGCTCTGCAGTGTGTAGCATCGAACCTATGGCCACTATGGTTCGCTTCTACACCACATAGTGGATGGTCTTATCGGAAACGTTCTATAGAATCGGTTAAATGTAGAACGTTCTACGTGTAGTCGCGTCCAAGAAAACCACTTTGGGTCCTAAGTCCAAGTGTCCAAATCCCCTGCACGGCGGGCCACACGCACGCTCATGTCGCATCCCTGCCAGTTTCCTTACCTGCCCACCGGCCACCCTCGCTCGCCTTCGTCTCCTCTCCCACCACCGCCGCCGCCGCCGCTTTGGGCCTTTGGCTGCCGGTCCGCCGTCTCCCGTTCCCAACCCTCTCTGCACTCGCCCCGTCGCGCCGGGTAACACCACATCCGGCACCCCGCCGCCAGGGTAGGCTGACTGGACTGGAGATCCGGACTTCGATTTCGTCGGTAAGCTCAGCTCGCTCCGGAAGCACTCAATTCCGAAGCATTTACCCATTCCGGCCGAGTAGAATCGACCAACTGTACGAGGGTTTTTGACATCCGGGAGGAATTATATAGGCGATGTGGATGTGGTGCCGGACACTTACCAGTAGGTAGGCGAGGAATTGGTCACCTCGTCTAATATGCACGCCGAGCTGAAAATTTTGGGGAATTAATTGCTTGACCCAATCCCCTCCTACGTCTGGCTAGGTCCTTTCCCCGCCGAGCTCTAGCGGGAGGGAGCCTCTGTAGCTGCTTACCACCTCGGGACCTCCTGACCGCAGGACATGATGGCCTCAGAGGACGAACTGGCTCTCCTCTCCGGCGGGGAGCTTGTTCTCCACCTCGCCACCACTTGCCGCAGGGCGGACTTTGGGGCAGTTGCGCGTGTCCTCGATCAGCGGGACCGCAAGCTTGCCAAGAAGGAGGCTGCACTAAAGGCCGTGCTTGTCGACCTCGACGCGGTGAACGCGCGGGGGCGTGAGGTCAAGTCCAAAGTTGGGGCCCGTCGCCGCATGGAGGTCGACATCCTGCAGAACAAGTACGAATCGCGTGTCATGGTGGCCAAGGAGGGGGTGGTGAAAGGCCCCGACATTATTGACCTTGGCGTGCTCTGCTGTCCCGCCGAGGCAGGGGAGGTGCGGGGGAGGCACATGAGGTGCGATGGCGGCATGGTGGAAATGGAACACGTCGGAGGGAAGGGAGGCACCACGATGACAAGGCGGAAGGCTGCGGAGGAAGGGGAGGCGCGACGGCGGGTGGTCATGGAGACATTGGGGGAGCTGGGCTCCGCTCAGGTCGGGCAGGGTGAGGGGTGAGTCGTGATTTTCTTTTCTGTAAGTTGCTCTGCTTGATTGATTGCAACAAGGGTAGGGTGGTCTTTTTGTGTTGTGATTGGTTTGCAACATAGTAATCTGCTAACATGTCCAAATGTGGCATTCTAGCAAAGTTCCAAACTACTCAGTGTTATCTAGCAATTACAATGTACAAGGTGGCATATGGTCAAGTGCCAAAGTAGAAATTGGTGTATGATCCAGTCCATAATAAAATTACGTTGCCCACAGATTAATTAATGCAATAAATGTTTTTTTATCTATTAGATCAAACAAGAAGGCAGCGGCGGGTTCAAAGAAGCTCGGGAAGGGTCGAGAGATGTCGCTGGGCTATGCTGAGAAGCTGTCATACCGGGAGGAATTGGGCACCGTAGGCATGCCTGAGATGTTTGACTCCCCCAAACTCCTTCAAGGAAAGGTTGATCATGTTGCTTAATACTAGACCCATTTCCCTTTTTGTTTGCGCATGCTGTAAATGATCTATTGTTCATTCTTCTCTTGTGTTAAGCAGGGGGTGGGGTCGGGTCATAGTTTGAGTTTTATATGTGCTTAAATTGGCAAATATAATAGCAGGCATTTGTCTGGTTCTCTTATGACATGCAGTTATTTTACTACTTAACATTGTTATCTGATGAAAAACATTGTTTATGTGTTCCTTTTGCTGGATTAATGGTGCAGATAGAAGAGCTTGCATTTATGGTGCAAAAGGTTGGGCTACTATGGTGGATGTCAATAAAATCTCTAGTCTGTTTCATATGCAGCAGTTTCAGCGAAATGTCCCTGATTGTTTCAGAGTAAGCATTTAGTGGTGTTTACCGGAGCAGGGATATCAACTTCATCAGGCATACCTGATTTCCGAGGGCCAAAGGGTGTGTGGACCCTGCAGGTACTCTATCTATGTTGCTTCCGCTCAGTTCCCTCCATGTATGAATCTTTTTCTTTTCATAATATGTTGTGGTGCTTCATTGCTGACATGACATATTTCATTGTACTTTAGTGCCGTGAGATTCATCTTTAAGTGCATGCTTTGTGGAAAAGTTAAAGATTATGCTTTATGCCATTCTACAATAATTATGCTTTATGCCATTATGCTTTATTATATCTCACTTAGGTACCCCAAAAATTATGCTTTATGCCATTCTAGAATTTTACTATGTTAACGAACCGTACTTATTCACATATTAGTTACTATCATTTCCTATATGACGATACTACCTTTCATGACAAACCATTATTTAAATAAATATCAGTTATATTTATGTCACATGTGTTTTGTAGCGTGCAGGAAAAGGTGTTCCTGATGCTTCACTCCCATTTCACCGAGCAGCTCCAACCTTGACACATATGGCGCTAGTTGAATTGGAGAGAGCACGACTCCTAAAGTTTGTGATAAGCCAGGTGTGCATAATCCAACTGAGTGTATTGCATATCGAGTTTTGTATTGGTCTCTGTGTCTACTACCAAATACCAGTGACTTACTATTTTGCTCAGTGTCATTATTAGAAGGTTAACACTTAGGCACATTGCTCCTAGTCACTATTATAAGGTTAACTTACGAAAACGTTTGTGCAAAATCAGTTTGTATGAGCTGCAAATATTCGTTGTTCTACCGATTAACGTACATAAAAGCAAATATATAATAGACCAATTTAATATGTGAACTCTGTTTTTGTGTTCGCAAATTTTGCCAGTAAATATGTCCTTTTATTACATTATTATTGTGGTAAACAAATTACTTCATTTGTCACATTCAAGTTTCTGTTATCTATGTATTTTGAGCTTGTACAAGGCTTACAGAAGTTGTGTTTGCCAGAATGTTGACAGCCTACATCTGCGGTCTGGCTTCCCAAGGGAGAAGCTGTCTGAGCTGCATGGGAATTCCTTCAAGGAGATCTGCCCAGGCTGTAAAAAGGAGTAAGCTTACTTGCTCTGCTTATACTGTATTTTCTCAGGGAAACACCAAAATAAGTAGTTCCTTTTTCTTCTGGTGATTTATTCAGTTAGCTCTTTCCTGAGTTCTTGTCTATATGAAGGTACCTACGTGATTTTGAAATAGAGACAATAGGACTGAAGGATACTCCGAGGCGTTGCACTGATAAGAACTGTGGAACTAGATTAAAAGATACAGTTCTTGACTGGGAGGTACAAACTTTATTAAGAGCTGCAAATTTTCTATCTCAACTTGCTTTACAAAGCAAATGCTTCTTTTGAACAGGAAGCTCTGTTAGAAATACATGATTTTAGTGTTTTAGTATCTTAATCTCCGACACAAAGTTTGTGTATTTCTATTCTAGTGTGGTTATAGCTGCCCCCATACCCATTTAGGAATCCATCACTAAATACATTACCTCAAAGGCTCTGAAAGACTTTCTTGATTAATAGCTGTCATGATATTTGGTAAATTTACTTCATTACTAAAATATTGTTTGCTACAAATAATTTATTTATAGGTGTTGTGTTCACAGAATCAAATGTTTAACAGTGAAAAAGCATAAATTTCATGCTCTCCAAATAAAATTTCAGCATTGAAAAGGAAATTCACATGGCGTTCTGTTGCTATTGCCATGACCGATTATATATGTACAATATATGGATGAGACATACAAAATGACAAATAATCCTAACTATTTCCTGACTGAATTTTCTCACCATGTAATAAACTTATTATATTGCACTATTTGGGTCATATATATACATTACATGGAGGAGATACACAAATATTTCCCTAGAGAGGGAGAAATGAACTATTCACATCTCCGTCAAACTTTTCACCAGTCCATTAATAGTTCGATTGAAATTTCAGGATGCTTTGCCTCTTGAGGAGATGAATTCTGCCGAGGAGCAGTGCCGAGCAGCTGATCTTGTCCTGTGTCTCGGAACTAGGTTTGTTGTGCTACCCTCACGCAATAGCTGTAACTTTTTCACGGTTTCCTTCTTCATTACTGAAGTTAGTGTGGTTACAAACTCTGTCACTTGCCCTGTTGCCCATAAAAGGTAAATGTTTAGTGATAAAATTCCCAGAACTCTTGGCCAAATTATAATCATTTGAGGCGAAGAAGGAGGGGTGCATATTTACTGCAGTTGCTATACCTTTGTATTTTTAGTTTTGGAAAACTGTCTGGGCACCATGCGCCTCAAAAGTTATTAAATATACCATCAAATACTGACGATAGAGCCAGAAAACAGCTTTACGGGGTAGAATAACTGTTTGTTGTTCAGGGGGTTTAATGGACTTGTCTGAATGGCCAAGGGGTGCAATATGTATCCCTTACTAAATTGTTTTTTAGTTAGCATGATTCTCATGTTCAACCTCGGAAAATGAATTGCTGGATTAGTTGTTCTACAAAATTCTATGTAGATGCATACAAATTTAAATGCATGATAACCATGCCTTTCGTATATCATATTTAGGACCTAGCATTCCTATTTCTTGGTCGACGTGCTTGGAAGAGAGTATGCTCGGTACTACTCCTTGCGTAGAATGTCTGACTCTAGGATTCAGCCTCAGGATGGTGCAAGACTTGGCCAGAACATGCACATGTTTTAGCCTGAACAACGACAAGTACAACAAGGGTCATCCTTCATCTAAGTTGCATAGGCATGGACCAGGATAATTCAATCATTTGACACAGCAAGAGACATTCCCCCCAAAGTGTCTGTGGCACCGAGGATGATAAGAAGGGAGTAGAAAAGCAATTCAACGGGTCCTGTTGTAGTGTGTCAAGCGAACTATGTTGAAAATGCTTGCCAACAATACATGCATCTTCAAGAATGCTAAGTGTTTCATCAGGCCATTGTCAGGTTGCACCAAGAAGACATCCTAGATTAGATATAATGGCCGATGACCTAAGCTGCAGCATGGGATTGACAAAAACCATTGTGTGCATCCCTAGTTCAACTTCAACAAGTGAAACATCTACTCCTGGCTCATTCAAATAATGGAGCCTTGGCCTGGATCAAATAGTAGTGTGACTAATATTTACTACAGCCTCTTTTGAAGTTTTGATGCATCAAAAGATAAATGAACTATTGAGTTTCAACATCTCTTCTGAGTTGCAGTGCAGTGCATGCTTAACATATATAGTAGTCAAGAATTTGAGATCCCCTATCTCCTTGCCATCATGCATGGTGCCATATACTTGTTGATTTTTTCCCCACGATCCAGTTAAAGGCATCGTGTCCTATTTCCCTCTCATTTGATCAATTTGACCATTGTTCATTGTTTATTTTGGAGTAGCAGGTTCTTGGTGTCCTCTCTAGATATTTAGCACTGCTGCTTGTTGAGCGTACTTTAGGATAATAATGAGCCATGTTTCTGTTCTTGTTTCTTTTCTAATATACAGCAATGTGCAGCTTGCAGGTTACTCCTGCATGTAATATGCCCCTGATGTCAATCAAAAATGGGGGGAAGGTGGCTATTGTTAACCTTCAGGTGACTGCAACTGAATACAAACATATTGTTTGTCTTAAAGTATGGACCAATGATGTACTAATTTGCACACTTATCTCCATTTTGTAGGTATGTCGTACTTATGATTTGGGAAAACTTTTTTACAAACCAGTCAAAAATATTGATGCTACCTATGTAGTTTTTCAAAGTTGGATTTTTAGTACTAAACAGTATTGCAAATGACTGCAATACTGTTGGACCATTTAAGAAATTTGAACTGTTATTTATTTGGCTCTTTCATTAGGCCTTAAACTTTACGTTTCAAAAAATCTTTAATTTGAGGGTTTTAAATTCAGTTTTGACTTTGAAACTCAATTTGTGGCATGGCATGCATTTAGAACATGGATTCCAGATTCAGCCCAGAGGAGTGAATTGAAAGAGATCATCTTTGTATGTTTATGATTTCCTAAGAACTGATTTTGTAGTCTTGAAAGGTGAAATCTGCCAATTAAATATGTAGAGTTCAACAAAGGACATTTATCTTATTTAAAGTTTAACCTATAATGGTCTAGAATGGAATATAACGAAGCACTGCTTGCTTTGGTGTATACAGAGCAACATATGCGTCTTTGGGATAGTAGACCCAAATACTGCAACTTTCTCATGGCATTTGGTACACGTGCAATTAGTATGCGGCCTAACTGCTTTACAATTCTTCAGGCGACTCCAAAGGATAAAAAAGCAAGCCTTGTCATCCATGGGCTTGTCGATAAGGTGTCTATTTTTCTTGAGGTTTTTTGTTGCTATTATGTCCCCTTGGTATAGTAATTTAGTTGTGTTAACACAGGTCATTGCCGGAGTGATGTACATTCTGAATCTGCGCATCCCTCCATATATACGTTTTGACTACATTCAGCTTCTTCTTCGGCACACAGTCAAAAGTAGGGTCATCTCACCATTTGCCGAATATTTATTTTTGCGCTAGCTCTGCAAATATCTTGTTGGTACATACAACAAATCAAGGTCAGTGACGAAACTAAATATTGGCATCATCAAGACTTTCTCATTAACGCGATTTGAGCAACTAAAGATGACGAACTTCTCTGCAAACCTTAGGTCTCCATGAAGATACAAACTGTGAAACTACCTAGTGCCATATAGTCGAATATATATTTCAGTATGGTGTCATTCATAAATTGCAAAGGAATTTTGATTTCTGGTGAAGTTCTTTCTGTACAACTATCCTAAGACAGCAAATGGTTTAACTGGCTTTATAATAAGTTTAATCACATGCCCTCTCATACTGCATTCTCTCTTCTATTCAGAGAAATGTGTAAGATGGACTCTACGAGTAACAAGTATTCATGGTGTGCGAGCACCATTGTCATTTCTTCGGTCAATCGAGGTTATACATCCACATAGTTGTGTACTACTATGCTTTTATGTACTTTACATTATTAATGTCTCTAGTAAGGATATATTTATATATTAAGAATCAATTGAATTGATGTCTGTGTCATCGTATATACTTTATGTTTACTACTAATTTCTGCTATTATATGTTTGTAATACCCAATAACCGATATTTTTACGATCTTTGTCAATCAAGGACAATCCTTGTCTTGGCAGCATTGTCGTATATTTCTTTCTGGCAAGATATTGCAAGGTAGATATTTTTATCTACGTGACTTACCCATCTCATCTAGGAACATTTCCTATCTTTTCTTCTGCTTTGGAGTCTCTAAATTTTGTCTAGTTTGTGTGATCAATCAATTCGTTGACGTACCACTTCTTATTTCGTAATGACAATGAGCCTTGTTGCAGCTGAATAACTAGACTGTCCTGTTTTTTTTTTCTGATGATATGGAAGTTAGTAAGCTCATGATCAAGGTTATTGAAAGCTGGTCATAAAGTAGTATTTCGTAACATAGACGTCTGTGTGATCTAATGGAAAAATTCTCGTACTAATATTAATATATGGTCAAATTTCTTACTCATCAACAGATTTCCTTCCCGGAAAGACCTGACATGAAACCTGTAGTGCTTATGGAGCAACCATTTTCTTTGCAGAGGTATATTGGAGATTGTAAAGTCCCCCACATTGTGACACAGGAAAAGAAATGTTTCAATTTTCAACTATCATGTGCCATGTTTTACACTGGGGATTTGTCTTATTCTATAGGGAAACAGCAATGACTAGCAAATTCTTCATGTTGCTGACATTGAACTTCAGTGATGGTTATGGCTGCTCGAGCTCATCAATTGAATGCAATGTTAATTTTCAGGTTAGCTGCAACTGTACACTCTTTAATACTTTTTTTCTGATAAAGCTCCATAGACTAGATTGAAGTAAAGAAGACAGGTAACTGGTTCATAGACACAACATCCTTTTTTGTTCTTGATTGAATTTGATCTTAGAATTCTGCACGTTTGCTTTGCACTACGTGTGAAGTAGTGCATCCGTACGTGTAGTGCACATACATCGAGTAGCTGCTCCATACTGGCAGCAATTCTGTACGCACCTAATTTCCTTGGCTACTTGGTACCATTCTTCATATTATTCCACGAAATTGTTTAAGTGGTTATGTGCCAAATTTTCTAGGCTGGCTATATTGCACAATGCCTTGTGAACATGGTGGTTAACACCAATTTAAAATGTGATACATGCAGAAGCAAAAGGAGAGCTTTGTTAGAGATAGAAGCCGAGTCCTGCAGGAGTTGAAGTGCAGCGCAGAGCGACAGTGTCATTCTGGGCATCAAGCGATTCTGGGAAGGGAGAGTCTGCCAAGGGCCGAGACATCTACGCACGCGTTTGTGACCAACATTGTCAGGTATGACGCTGAAGATCTCAAGGTGGCGGCTGAGCCCAAGGGTGCTCTGATGGACGGTAGCAGCAGCAGCGACAACCTTGCGAAACGACACGTGGAGGGCCCTAATGGCTACTTGGCGTCACCAAAGAAGCTGAAGATCTAACTGTCGAGTAGTGTGGTCTTTGTTTTTGTTTTTATTTTGGGGAGCTGTCTGACTTTTGTAGATTCTGTAGGAAGTTTGCAATAGCAAGGGTATAGCGCCGCCAGCGAGTTAGATGAATGAAGTAAGAAAATATACAGCAAACTTGGTGCATAGCGAAGCACCATCTGAGGGAAACATACACCAGACTGTAATCCTTCTTTTACTATGTTTATAAAGCTCTCTGAGTCGATGAAATTGTGAAATGCCGATATCAGGTATACCCTAGACTTCTACTTACCTTACTTTTTATCCCGCTTTTCAGAAGTCAACTAATTGTGAAATGATGAGCAAAACAATATGAAGTAAGTAATTAATTACTCACCAAAAAATTACGGACTATTAGTCAACAACGAAACGACCATCAGCGTCATGTTTAGATGTGGACCCGGCTCACATTACTAAAAACCAGTAAACAATGAAGTGTTGATAGTTGTTATTGTTTGGTGCCACTTCAGCAGACGGATGTGACAGCAGAGGCATGAAACCAGCCTGATTGGGCATGGACGCCTGAAGCTTGCATGCATCTGCACTGCTTTTCCAGCTTCCTCTAGACGTGGTACTGCTACATATAGACATCATAGCGCCCGTTCCATAGCTCATCAAGCTATCAGCAGCTCGATCGACCACTTCACTCCACTGCCATCTTCCTGTCCCTCGCCATCGATCATTAGCAAGCAAGACCAGTAAAATGGAGTCCCAAAACAAGGAGGTGGATGCCCTGATCCAGAAGATCACCGGCCTCCACGCCGCCATCTCCAAGCTGCCGTCGCTCAGCCCGAGCCCCGACGTAGACGCGCTCTTCACCGACCTCGTCACCGCGTGCGTCCCACCGAGCCCCGTGGACGTGACCAAGCTCGGCCCGGAGGCGCAGAAGATGCGTGAGGGCCTCATCCGCCTCTGCTCCGAAGCCGAGGGAAAGCTGGAGGCCCACTACTCCGACCTGCTTGCCGCCTTCGACAACCCGCTCGACCACCTCGGTATGTTCCCCTACTATAGCAACTATATCAACCTCAGCAAGCTGGAGTACGAGCTCTTGGCGATGTACATGCCCGGCGGCATCGCGCCGACCCGGGTCGCCTTCATCGGCTCTGGCCCGCTGCCTTTCAGCTCGTTCGTCCTTGCCGCACGCCACCTTCCCGACACGGTGTTCGACAACTACGACCTCTCTGCGGCGCGGCCAACGACCGTGCTAGCAAGCTGTTCCGCGCTGATAAGGACTTGGCCACCCGCATGTCATTCCACACGGCCGACGTCGCCGACCTCACCGGCGAGCTCGCCTCGTACGACGTCGTCTTCCTGGCCGCGCTCGTGGGCATGGCCGCCGAGGAGAAGGCCAAGGTGATCGCCCACCTCGGTGCGCACATGGCGGACGGGGCGGCCCTTGTTGTGCGGAGCGCACACGGTGCGCACGGGTTCCTGTACCCGATCGTCGACCCCGAGGACATCGGCCGAGGTGGGTTTGAGGTGCTGGCCGTGTGCCACCCTGACGACGACGTTGTGAACTCCGTCATCATCGCGCGCAAGTCCAACGACGATATGCACGTCAACGTGCTCCAGAACGGGCGTGGGCGGTGCGCGCGTGGCGCAGCGCCGGTGGTTAGCCCACCGTGCAGGTTCGGTGTGATGGTGGTGGACGTGGGCCAGAAGAGGGAGGAGTTTGCAAACGCACAAGTGGCCTTCTGATCAATGCGAGGGATAAAATGGACGGGCATGGTCATCGTCGATTGTCGTCGCTGCTTGATGGCCTGCAAATCGTACGAGCGAGGTGATGTTCACACTACTTATTTGCTGCAAGTTACGTGTTGTCTGTACCCTATGATGTAAGAGAGACACGCGCATGTCTATGTACACCGGCCCTCACCCCTGAAGGCATGCAGAATAGAAGGCAATGTGCGGAGGAATAATATGTGTGCGTGAGTATAATTGTTGAGAATAAGATGATATATGGAAGTCGATCCGAACGGGTTTGGAACCGGTGGTGGCGGTCAATCCAACTGGAATGGGGCTCCAGCAGCTAGCTAGTCGATCCGATCTCCTGGAACCGCGCGCGCGCACGAGAGGAAGCAGCCTCGTTTCTCTCGGACGAAGCACGCACGGAGGGCTTGTCGCTCGGGAGGTTATGCATGCGGGAAGGAAAATCGTGTCGTGCCTGTAGGTCTGTACCTAGCTAGGCATCACGTACACATGCAAGCCCGATCCAAGCCATAGCGATCTAAACGATCCACTCCATGTGCAAGCATGCATGCAGCCGGCGTGTATGCATGGTACTTAGCCCACTCTACGTCCGCAAAATCAATGCATGATGGCCAATATATTTGGCTTACCAAGTGTCCACGTACGTGTGGGCAGCAATGTTGTGTGCTCATAACATATGGTTGTTACTTTCTATCCCTCTCCTTCTAGCTAGCTCCATTATTTTTAAGCACACATAAATCGACCTACGAGTAGTTGAAGTTTGCCGTCGTTCATGACGTCGCATATAAATAGTGACGGTGCAAATCAAATTAACAGCGCCGGTTCCCAATCCACTTGTCAAATTTTATTTTTTTCAGCCATTTTTATTTGAGGAATTGCCAACATCAGATGTGACTATTTGTTTATTTGCATTTATTAGAGAAATAAAGACATGAAATTAAAATGAAGTACATCCCCATTAATGGATGCAAAGGCATTCCGAGCACATGAAATAATAATAGAAAGTTCACTTTTTGGAACAAAAAATATCAACTATTTATATAATAATGGATCACACGTATTATAGCTAACTAGCACAATACCCGTGCGTTGCTACGGGAATGGAAAAAAACAACTTTTGATCAAAAAACATTTGCACAACCCATTTTACCCCAAAGTCAATTGATCCGTGTAAATTTTCCTCCCTTATGTGCATCTATTTTCTTGCGACTGGGGTTAAATCTTTAATTGTTTTGTTTTGCTGATAGGCTTCACGAGCTTTTTCATTTTTTCTTCATATTCTTCTTTCTCCTTGACATCCATGAAGATTGGGTCGTAAATTGCTTGCATGCATGAGAGTTGCCCATACTGTATGAATGTCACTGACTAAAAAGAAGAAAATGATTAGATTCTGCATCACACGTACAAGCTTCAGCCCGCCGAGATACGCAACTTATGGTAGTCGATCCAATTGGCCTATGGTAGTCTATCCAGTTGATCCAGCTACTGCTATTTGCAACATGCACATGCACGTAGAGTAGGGCTGGACTGGATGCTTGGCTCAACCGTCTGCCTGTGCCAGGCCTTGGCTCGCTGCACGCCAGACGACGGCGCCAGCTCGGACGAATGAGCCCTGAGTCGAACCAAATTTAGTAGAGGCACCCGCAATCCGTTGGTGCAGGGGAACCTGGGCAGGTCAGTGCCTCCCTTGCCTTCTCCAGCGAGCAGGGCATGCGCGGATTGTTCGCCGGGTCGGGGCAGTTCAGCGTCTCTGATACGTCGAGTACTTTCCGACTCGCCTAGCCACGCACATACAAACTTCAGTCCGCCGAGATGTCAATCTAGTTTGATCGATCCAATTGATTTAGCTAGTTTTGATTCCATGGTATAGTTTATCATAGGTTACGTACTTCGATTATATACCCGGGCACCCGGCAAGTCGCATCGCGCGCCAATACAACAGCTGGCACGGGCTAATCCGACTCCACGATGAACTCAAGTAGCAGTGCTCTCCGTGTTTCTCACGATCGTCCTACTGGTCCGACTATGCACAGCCTCGTGTTATAATCTGATTGGTACTCCGGTTCTTACAGCCTTTTCTTTCCGATGCTCATACCTTTTGGCTGGTTTTTTTGACGTACCGCCGCCAACCATCACCTTTAACGATATTATATAGTAGAGATACCACAAAAACTATCATAAACAAAGGTGGCCAGAAGGAAATGGTGTGGGCGATGGCGATATCGACGAGACTAGCTAGGAGAGGTGATCATGCCTTGGGCGAGGACAATGTTCTGGGACACCGAGGTTTTCTCCAAGGCCTATAGCTTGTATAGTAGCTAAAAGTTACTGGGCGATATTTCCTCCACCGCCAACCGTCAGCTAACAATCCTATAATTTGTGTATTACAATCATTGCTCTCCAGGATTTAGTGGTTGTAACTTATAGCTACTATACGAGTAAAAGTGGGCTGGGATTTCTGTAACTTTTTTTTTTTTTTTTGCAATAAATACCCAGCCACTAAAATCTGTACGAGTAGTTGAAGCTTGCCGTGGTTCATGACGTCGCATATAAATAGTGACGATGCAAATCAAATTAACAATGCCGGTTCCCAATCCACTTGTCGACTTCGACTTCAAGTTTTATTGTTTTTCAGCCATTTTTATTCGAGGAATTGCCAACAGCAGATGTGACTATTTGTTTATTTCCATTTATTAGAGAAATAAAGGCATGAAATTACAATGCAGTACATCCCCATTAATGGATGCAAAGGCATGACGAGCACATGAAATAACAAAAAAAAAATACTTTTTCGAACAAAATATATCAACCCTTATAATAATGTATCACATGTATAATAATTAATACAACGAAGACATCCAAAAGGAAATGGTGCGGCCGATGGCGATATCGACGAGACTAGGAGAGGTGACCATGCCTTGGGCGAGGACAATGGTCTGGGACACCGAGGTTTTCTCCAAGGCCTATAGCTTGTATAGTAGCTAAAGTTTACTGGGCGATATTTCCTCCACCGCCAACTGAAAATTCAACTCTTTTTTTCTTATTTTCTTGTAATTCAAGTTACAAGAAATGAGCATCAAATTTATTTTGGGTTTTTAATTAACGGTGTTCGGTCTTTACCGGTATGCATGAACGATAGGGAAAGAGAAATACCGATCATCAACGTACGAGCTAGCACTCGCCGTCGTTGGAAGCCTCCTGTAGGGCGACGAGGACATAGTAACCACGCCTCACACCGGAGGGAGTAGGTGTGAAACATGAAGTAAGAATCCTATACATTGTTTATTACAACCATTTTGTTTTTAATATTATTTGTGTGCTACATTGTTATAAGAAAATTTGATATTTATGTTCAAAAAGAATATACCTTCTGCTACTTCATGTTTCACACCTACTCTCTCCGTTCCAATTAAATTAGATGACTTTCCATTTGTCTACATACGGATATATCTAGACATGTTACATGTATAGATACATCTACTTGTCCACAAATGGAAAATCATCTACTTTAAAATGGAGGGAGTAAGAAAAAGTTGATATTTTATGTTTAAAAAAATATACATTTTGTTACTTCATTTCAACACCTGCCATTTCGCGTGGGACGAGGCCTTCCACGCGTCCACCGCGCCATCCTCCTCCAGGGCGACGAGGTCTAGTGACCACGCCACATACCGGCGACGTATGGTTCGTTGCATGCGTGTGCATGGCTGCGCATACCTGCATGTACACGCACAAACGTCAATGCATGGGCAAAACTAACACGAATGCATGACGTTTATCTACCACACGTAGACATAGAACAAAATTATGAGCTGAAAATTCTTCTAAAATTCATGATTATGTCTCAACCAATAACACATTTGAAATTAGACGAGACGTGCGTGTGTATACAGCCGCCTGCAGCCCTACATGCATGGCCGGATGGCCCTAGAAAAAGACTTATATATGTGCATGGGCCATGGGGCTGCTAGGAGTAGAACTAGTACGTGGACGGGGCTGTCAGGCTTTCATTTCTTGAGACTTTTATGCATTCGGCTGAGAAGCTACTACAAGGAGTCGATCGCACGGGAGGTATAGTTCTTTGGGTTAACAAGGGGTCAAACCCCAATTTATCTACTCCTTCCGAATCAGAAAAATTGACGCGACTTGTACTTTCAAATTGTGCATACCACGTTCATTTGCCCCGACATTAATTTCGGATCGGAGGTAGTATTTCAATTCAGCTTATCACATTACGCCCTGAAATTAGTCCAGATTAATTCGGATTCGGTGAATTCGTCTTCTCTTCCGGTTGATTAGGGTCGTCGGTTTTTATGCCAACGCCTAGTACGGACCATCGAGTGGGCTGCCGCGGCGGAGGGAGACGACGACCTCGAACCGGGGGACTTGAGGCCGAGGAGGCGTGCGCGATGCCGCGTCAAGCGAACCATGTTCCTGGAGAACATGCGCCGACGTGGCTCATCCGCCGTAGACCTCATCACAGTGTCCACTAGTTCCTTCATGCCCGTCTTGGTTTGCCTCACTAAGAAATCGTGTTCTAACTTTGTAATCGGTATGTCACCCCCGTGTTCTTAGCCTCCCACGACCAGCGAGATTTAGTGTTGCAACACCTCCGTGCTCACTCCCTCACCTTCCTGAACGCTTCCTGTGGACCCCGTTCCCCGAGCCAACCCTGTCGTCGGACCAGTTTCCGCCCCCGGCACGGATGAGCAGGTGGTCGCCTCTGCGATCCTCACTGTCGCCACGTCATCCAATACGTATATACCGTTACCGTTGATATGCAGCCCAGCTAATCGATCAGATTCTCGTCGTATACGTATACAGGTCAGCCCTCTCGGCTCCCGCTGAAGAATCTATAGTGTGTCCGACGTGTGTGCAATGTTGTGTGTTTGTAGACAGGCTTGTTCCTTTCTATCTCTCTCTCTCCTTCTAGCTAGCTTCATTCTTTCTTACTCCCTCCGTTCCAAATTAGATGACTTTGATTTGTCCACATACGGATGTATCTAGACATGTTACAAGTATAGATACATCCGTATGTGGATAAATGGAAGTCATCTAATTTGGAACGGAGGGAGTACCACACATCGATCGACGGACGTACGAGTAGACCAAGTTATCGGGGTTTATGACACCGCATAAATATAGTGACGGTGTAGATGAGTAGATCAAATTAACACTATCGGTTCATGGTCGCAATGGTGGTGGTTGGCTCGTGTGGGTCAATGTCGGCTAGGAAGAGCTAGGGTGGCAGCCTTGTAGCGTGGTGCTCACGCCGGCACATGGAGGAGTTGCGCATGTTCCGGGCAGGCACCATCTTGGTTGCGGCAATGTCGGGAGCCTCAGATGGTAGATGATGCCATGATGTCGGCACTAGCTCGTTTGTTGCAACTCGTCCATTGCATGCAATCTCGTTGGGTCATGAGTCACGTACATGCTTGACCTAATGCCTCCGATCTCCACTAGAGACTTTGAAGCTAGCATATTTTTTTGTCTTTTAGAACGGGACACGGTATGTCCGCGCATCTCTGTATGGCGCCATATTCTTTGGAGACAAGAGTCGTGCGTGCGCACGCTCCCGCACGCCGACAACCGCTAACGACTATGGCGTCACCCACTCCCTGGACGTTACGGCACCACCAATCAAGATGCAAATATGAAACATATTGATTAGTGATATCCTCCACCATTAGGGAAGATGATGGCAATGGTCGAGAAAGAAAGGCGAGTATGACCGCCGCAGAGAGAGCTTAGGGATTCAAGGTTCAAGTGGGGGTGAAAGAAAGTAGGGAATTTGGGGATTAAGGACATATCAGCAGGGTTACTAGTATAGATCTCCTAAAATAAAATGACAATGAACTATGAACTATCTTCTAACATAAAAAAAAACCAATACTACCTTGCAATAATTAAATGACAATGAACTATCTTCTAACATACAACACGTGACACTAAAATGCCACACACAATGATATGTAACAGCTATCTCCTAAAATAAATAAGACTCTAACAACCTTCAACGATGAAATGGTAGTACATGATTTGATAGTTAATTAAAGTCACCTAGCATAACACGTGACATCGAAATGCCATATGAAATGATAGTTAATATATAGCTATTTTGTAGGATGAAATTGGCTCCGAAAACGTGCGATAACAAAATGACACGTGATAACTACTGCCAAACATAATTTTTTTCTAGGCCAGTGTGATCATTGTGGTCCACAGTGTGTCGGGCACTCGGGCATGCATTTATCAATGAGCCGGGTTCCAGTAATTTTTTATTTTGTCAAACTTTTGGGCTAAATGATCATTTTTAGTCGTAACTTTTGGGCATGCATTCCTAGACTACACATGCATTTTTTTTTTAATCATTGTAATTTAGTCGTAATTTTTTTTTTGGTGCCAAAATTTGGACAAAGTATAAACAATAGCTGGGTGCCCGCCACCAATATTTGATTTGGAGCCAAAATTTTGGTTTTGGGCTAAGCGGGAAATGTGTGCTCAAACACGGAAGGCCGATGCTTGCGGTAAAAAATGGGTTGGACTTATATATGACGGCATGAATGATTTGCTGATTTTGCAAAGCAAGCGATATACAAATTGTTTTTTGGCAGCAAGGACACAAATTGTTTAATAAGATGGACTAGATCGGAGTAGTATGTCGCTAGAGAGATAGGACAATTTATGATAAGGGGAGAGCTATTTTTTCTGCCAGCAAGGACACAAAATACACATTAGGTACGGGTGCATGCAGGCTGCAGGAGAGCCTCTTGATTTGCACGTGTGGTTGCCTACGACTCGAACCCGCCACCAAAATTTGATTTTGGACCCAAAATTTTGGTTTTGGGCTAAGCGGGAATTTTGGACTCGGAACGCGGGAGGGTGAAATTTTGGGCC
This sequence comes from Poa pratensis, assembly GCA_947311845.1. Lineage (NCBI taxonomy): Eukaryota > Viridiplantae > Streptophyta > Magnoliopsida > Poales > Poaceae > Poa > Poa pratensis. Next base: position 40,420,134 of record CAMZMU010000062.1, on the reverse strand, counting down.
ATAACCAAACCGCACTCCACCCCACCCCGTAGTGCCTCTCCCTTTCTCGCTCTCCTGCTCTCTAGATCCCCTTTGTCGCTGCCTCCGTCCCCGGTCGATTCCGGCCGGCTCCGGCCACTCCTTGCGCCGCCGACCACCGCCCCGGCACCACCCCCTCCTCCTCTCTCGATCCCATGGTCGATCCGCAGCCCACCACAAACCCTAGCCTAGGCCACGGCTTTACATAAGGAGCAGGGGCAGAAGCTCCGATCTCTCGTATCCATGGCGGCATCGGTGCGGCAGCGGGTGGTGGTGATGCGGAGCCCATATGGCTGGCCAACAAGCCACGACCCTCAACAACGCCGGCATCCACGGACTCTGGACCGTCGGCCAGCCTATCCAGGCGTCGCGGATGGCTACAGATCCGGGGACGGCGAGGGGGTGCCAGCCGCGAAGGCGCCGAAGCGAGCCACGGAGGGCTGAGCAGAGCGTCGTCTACCACGCGCTGCTCGTGGTCGCCGCCGTCGCTGCGCCCCATCGCACGTGCGACTCCCTGGTTGACCTAGCTGCAGACGTAAGGCCCCTCCGCGGCAGCAGCGCCACGGAGGCCCCTAATACACCATCCGGTCGGAGTTCGGCCGCCTCTTCTACCGCTACGGACGTCAACTCAGGTCTGCGTCTTGCCCATCCATTTTCTTCCTCTGTTCTCCAGTTGGGGCGGTCTTTCAAGTGCACAAAGTGGTGGAGGACAAATGTATTTGTACATGTATTGTAATATAGGTCTGCCGTCAGTGGAGTTCCTGCTTACTTTTGATTGATAAGAGAATATTCATGGCCATAATTTGCTGGGCTACTCAGATTTTGATTTGTGCATTCTACCGGCAGATCAACCCACATGGTGCACAGTGCCCACGGACCACACACGTGCATCCGTAGCACAAGGGAGCTGTTGGGAGGGCGCTGCATTCCGGCGACGCGAGGTCGTCTCCTCCGCTGGGGGAACAAGGGCGCGGGTGAGACCTCTCATCCCTTGCCTTCACACTCTTGTGCTGTTGGACAAATTGATCTTGCTGTAGGAGGTGTGTGTAGAAAAGAACCATCTTTTTCACTGTATAGAATTGGACCCGTCGGTTGTAGGCTCATGAGGTGTTCTACGTTTGCTCTACTAGGACCACAGCCACTTTGTTTGGGATTGGAGCCTCTGTTTTCTTGTCTATATCTAGCTTGCAACCATGTCCAGCCAATATGTGTTGTCAAATATTTGATTTCTCTTCATGTTCTGAACTACAACAAGGCTTTGTTGCACATGCAAAAAGTTCATATCCTTTTTACTAGCTTGTACTGATATGAACTAGTAACTGATGCTAGATCTCGACTTTATGGTCCACAATCATGGGCTAAGGGATGATTAGGGTGCTGCCTCATTAGTTTTGTCTTGGCAAACAGCTAGACATGGGTCTTCTTGCTTATTTTCATGTCCACTGTAATCTCTTGGTTTTATATCTCATCTGCTCATGACTACAAGTTGATTACTTGTTGACATGCTATTTTGACGTGATCGGATGGTATTATTATAGCAGCTCCACTCAAATAGTTCGTCAACCACTTGTTGCTTTTAAGTATCCTTCTGGTTTTACAGCTCACCTAGTTAGAACGACAAATCACTTGTTGAGTCACTCGTTTTAATTTGTTAGATGTTTGTTGCATTACCTACAAAATGCTAGACGGCGTATTCCTTTGACATTCTTAACTGAAATACATATACTCTGCAGATGAGGAGAAATGATGATCAGAGTTTCTGATGTAAATCACACATGTGCATCCGTAGCATGATGCGTGGACATTGCAGCTGTTGGGAGGTTGTGCCACACCGGCATCGCGAGCCATGGAGTCCGTCTCCTCCGACGGGAACAAGGCCGATGGTGAGACCTGTTATCCCTTGCCTTCACATTCTTGTGCTGCAGAACAAAGAGATCTTGCTGTAGGATGCTGCCCGGGTTTAGAAACGAACCATAGTTTTCACTGTTTTACAGTTGGATTCGCTGGCTGTAGGTTGATTCACTCGGGACTGAACTCACTTTGTTCAGAATTGGAACACTGCATTGCTGTCTAGCTCTGGCCTGCAATGATCTCCAGCAAACATGTGTTGTCAAATATTGGTAGTTCTCTTCATGTTCTGAACAATAACCGGGCTTTTTTGTTGTATAGGGAAAGGTTGAGATCCTTTCAACTATTTCTACTAACATCAACTAGTAGCTGCTGCTATATCTTGACTTTACTGTTCACAACTGTGGGCTAAAGGATGGTTACGATGATGTGATTTAATTTGTCTAGGCAAACAGCTAGCAAGAAACATCTTGCTTATTTTCATGTACACTGTAATCTCTTGGTTTTATATCTCAGCTGGTCATAACTATAAGTAGATGATTACTAATCGACATGCTATTTCAATGTAATTTCATGGTATTATTACAGCTCACTTGAATAGTTAGTCGAGCACTTATTCTTTAAAGTATACTTCTAATTCCATGGTCTCTGCGCACTACCAGATTTATCTCAGGCGTAGCATCAAATTCTACCTTTATAGTAGGTTATATCCTCACTGAATGTGGAATCAAAGAATTCATTGATTGTACAGATCTTCTTGGGGCGATGCAATGCATTATGACAAGCTAAAAATTCACTATGCACACACAACACTGCAGTGCCATCACTCTGTAAACGAGGAGAAAGGATGACTGAGTTTCTGATGTAAATAGTGTTAAGACTAAATAAATCTTGAACGTCATGCTAGTCTTGGGGATATTTATCTGGCTAAGCTCATATGGTGACATTTATTATCTTGCTGTTGAGAGTTTAATCATACTCTATTCCTTGTATGGAGTTAGTTGTGTATTGACTGCATTTTGGTGCCACGCTTTCAGCAGGGAGGGATCGGGCCAGGGAGAAAGCAGCATGAGCTGCGCGCCCCAAGGCAGGGTGCGCCACGCCCTCGAGCTGCTAGCCCCAAGGCCCAATGCGGTGGCCTTGACGTCACCGTTCATCGTCGACATCGGCATTGAAAGGTACATCCCCATCCTTGGTCTTGTTTGAATTGACTGCTATTAATGTGCAAAATAAGTTGTGCTTGCTGCCTAGTCTGCTTATGCCTGTGTTATAGCTCTGATTCACACCGCATAGAGATGAGTCTACCAGTATACAGTTGCTAATTTATGTATCAGCTAAAAAAAGTTCTTCATAGGATACTTAATGTGGCAAATGGTTGCAAATTAAATATGCTTGGTAGTGCCCTCTCTCTCTTTGATATGAATAAAAGAGATATGTATGTTGGTAGTGCCTGATAAGATCAAGGAACTGTCCGTCATTAAATGGCCAAGGAAAGCCCCTTTCTGTTTAAATTATTATCAAGTTTCTGTTGATGCATGTGATGTTTGTGCAGAACCTGTAATTGGCACCATTTTGTATTTCTTAGGGATATAATTCCTGATTTCAGCAACCGGCCACATGATAATATGTTCATTTGTTTTACAGGGCGTTTCCGATGCGCAGATGGAGGCGGTGAATCAGCTGGCGCTGGAGAGCGTGCAGGAGAGGAAGAAGTTCTTGGTGGATGTGCTGATGCTGAAGGTGCTCACCCACCTCAGCCTTTGTCAGCCTGGTCGTGTTCTGCGTGCAGGGGGGGTGAGAGGCTGCTGGTGTGTGTTAACATGCTGTTTGGCAGCCTGGAGAGACATCTGTTTGGTGAGTTATTCTCACAAGTCAGACTTGTTGTTTGTTCCAGTTCATCTGTCCGCCATGCCGTCCGGTTATAGAGTTGATGTGAATCTATCTCCGCTCTAGCAGGTTAAGCACCCATGTTGAATGTTTTTTGATTTTCCTGTGCCTCTGATAGCCCTTCATACTTGTAATGTATTTTCTCGGATGCTTAAAAGAGCTCACTTTTGTGAAGTATTCTCCATCTTATTTCACTGAGTAATAAATATTTGTGTAGGGAAGGAAAGGGGAAAATAAATAGGCGCACAATATGACGTAATATAAAATGATGTCTTAATGTGGGAATGGATGGCTAATCGATAGCTTATCCAAGAAACAAAAAGTAGGAGACTGGACTATGTTTGTCTCCTTTCACTTTTTTGGGAAGAGATGTCTTCTCAAGAATCTACTGTTCTTCCATTCACTTTATTAGGAACCATTTATGATATCTTGCTGTTTGTTAGTTGTTTGAGGCCTCGTAGCAATATTATGGCATTGCTCTTTGCTATAGTAACTTGTCATAATGATGAATGGACATGCTTAGTTACTATTACCATAACGATGATCTAGGACTCACTGTTGTTATATGATTAGGATTTGGTCATGGCAATGATGTGCTGGCTGTTGGGTGCTCTATGCTATCTTGCCCATCGAGCCGATAACACCTGCTTTTGTAGGATTGAGTGGCACAATATCTAGGATATGGTCACTGCACTGATAAGTGATGTTCTAGTTCCTTCTTTCTGTAATGTTTAAGATTAGGGACTATTTGATTTTAGTTTGCTAGCTCTTGGCATGAACTGGATGTTGCTAGCATCTGTGTTTGTATATAAATATACTACTAGTATGGTTTGGATATTCGTTTCTCTGGTTACACTCGTTTTTTCTGGTATTTCCCTTGACCGGAATCATGCTCCTGTGTATGTGTTGTACAACAGCAAACAGTGAATCGTTGTTTGCTTCCATTTTTCTCAGGTGGGAACACATGGTGCTCTTCTTCGTCGCGATGGTCTTGCTATGCCCATCGCTCCTCTTCTACTTGCTGCCATGCGATGGGGATCAGTTCGCCGCACCCTGTGGTTTAGGTGACTTTCTGCTGCCCCCTACTCTCCTCTACATGCGCTGATATATCATGGCTATGGTAATTCTTTGCTTTGGCCATCTGAGCTGATAATCTAGGACTCAGTGTTGTATGATTAGGATTTGGTCATGACACTAATATGCTGGCTGTTGGGTGCTCGGCCATCGGGCCTACGACCTTGGGATTCAGTGGCACGAGAGTTGGGCATGGCACTGATTAGTGATGTTCTTTAAGATTATTATGGACTGTTTTGATTTTATTTTGCTAACTCTTGGCATGATCTGGGTGTTGCTATCACATGTGTTTGTATATAAATATACTACTAGTGTGGTTTGAATTTTAGTTATGGTACTAGTGTTCTCTGGTTGCACTAGATTTTTCTGGTATTTCCCTGAATCGTAATCATACTTCCGTGTATGTCTTTTGCAATAGTGAACCGATTACCCTTTGTGTGTGTTCCTTGTAGCTCTTCGGTTTGAACTTTGCTGGTGGTGCAGCCTGAGCGTCCCTACAATTTGAACTTTAAGCAGGTGCACTAGCTAGACTATTGGCGGTGATGGAGGTTAGCTGGTGCTCGCGGTCGATTGACTGCTATATATGTATATGTTTGTACCTCTGGAATTGGCATGCTCGCACTACTTAGAGTTGATACTTGATAATATAACCCCTCCAGCTGTTGGTCTTCTCGATTCGCAGTCAATTGTATATACAGCATGGTATTTCCATTTGATATGCTCACATAAACTATTCAGGAATCTTGTCAACCAATTGCAAGTTTCTATCCGTAGAATGCATGAGTGTGTTCTTGGCATACGAGTTTTCCGGACACAAATTGGAGACTCTAGCTAGTGTTGTTTTGGAGAAGTGTTTGTCGTCGTTGCAAGCGCAGTTGTTAGCCGATAGCTGGTGTGGAATGAGATCTGGATGTTGATAATTTGCATTTATCCTTGCAGGTTGCATCCCTCGGAGGCATAGCAATAAAGTCGAGCCAGCAGTCCTACTTGCGGCCATCATCTTTGTCGATTGGATGCCGTCCTAACTACTACTCCCTCCGTTCCAAATTAGTTGTCTTCCATTTGCAAAAAAGTGGATGTATGACAACTACTCCCTCCGTTCCAAATTAGTTGTCTTCCATTTGCCAAAAAGTGAATGTATTATGTCTAGATACATTCACTTTTTGGCAAATGGAAGACAACTAATTTGGAACGGAGGGAGTACTAGTCGAATACATTCACTTTTTGGCAAATGGAAGACAACTAATTTGGAACGGAGGGAGTACTAGTCGCTGTGGTGAAGAAGACATGTGAGGCACTGATGTCTGGCCACGTTAATGTGCTGTTGTTGCTGCTTAAATTCATACCTCGAATCAGTGTTGCGAGATGTATTTCAATTCCTTTTTAAAGCGGGGCATGTACAGAAATGGAGATCAACCTGTGTACTGCGAGTGTGTATAACTGTTGGACATGAAGATGAACCTGTGTAGTACAGATAATATTGTAAATGATACAAGCAGTGCCTAGCCTTGGTGTATTTATTCTTACTTATGTCCTGCTGAATATTAGTCGAGAAGCTGGTTGCCATTATATGTTTGTTGAGGCCATTTGCTGGATCAAGTTAATTTCAGCAGGAGGATGTGTATGGAGAGAACAGTAATTATGCCTATCGGTATATATATTGTCGACTGACTAGACGAGGAGCTGTTGCAGGTTTCCAGCGGGTTTAATCATATCCTAATGTCTATTGCATGCATCTTGGACATGAAACACACTCGGTTTTCTCTCTGCAATGAGGTAGAAGAATGGATTAAATAGCTGAATAAACAATTTAATGGGATGGATGAATCCAGTACACAAATTTAGAGGTAAGTTAAGAGTTCCCAACGATGACCAGATCTTGGATCTCCCTAGCCTGACTCCAGGAAAACGCACCCGTTTTATTTCTAAAAAACTAATCTCCATATTTTAGTCATTAGATGCAACTTATTGTCCGTAATTTTAGGGAGAATTAAGGATCGCATGTTACGGTGGATACCTTGCGGTCGTCAATAAATGATGACCGTGCTTTTACCAATTTCAGCCGCCCACAATTATTGGCGAAGCGCACGCTTGCATGCAAAGCAGATACGCCACAAATCAAGGGGGATTTACGCGCGAGACCTCCCCTCCACGTCAGCGATCCATGGCGCCATGAGATCTCAGCCGCTCATCCTTCGCCAACAACAAGCGAACAATGGAACGAAATATCTTCTTCCCGCGCCCAGCAAACTTCTCTTCCTTCCTTCCCGCGCGAGCAGATTTCTCTAAACTTCAACCTTCTTCCTGGCTCCCTCTATAAATATAAGTTCATCCTCACAAGCCGCGTGCGGAATCGCGTGACTTGTGAAGCCGAGGGAAAGCTGGAGGCCCACTACTCCGACCTGCTTGCCGCCTTCGACAACCCGCTCGACCACCTCGGTATGTTCCCCTACTATAGCAACTATATCAACCTCAGCAAGCTGGAGTACGAGCTCTTGGCGATGTACATGCCCGGCGGCATCGCGCCGACCCGGGTCGCCTTCATCGGCTCTGGCCCGCTGCCTTTCAGCTCGTTCGTCCTTGCCGCGCGCCACCTGTCAGACACCATGTTCGACAACTACGACCTGTGCGGCGCGGCCAATGACCGTGCTAGCAAGCTGTTCCGCGCGGATAAGGACTTGGCCACCCGCATGTCGTTCCACACTGCCGACGTCGCTGACCTCACCGGCGAGCTCGCCGCGTACGACGTCGTTTTCCTGGCCGCGCTCGTGGGCATGGCCGCCGAGGAGAAGGCCAAGGTGATCGCCCACCTCGGTGCGCACATGGCGGACGGGGCGGCCCTCGTCGTGCGAAGCGCACACGGGGCGCGCGGGTTCCTGTACCCGATCGTCGACCCCGAGGACATCGGCCGAGGTGGGTTTGAGGTGCTGGCCGTGTGCCACCCTGACGACGACGTTGTGAACTCCGTCATCATCGCGCGCAAGTCCAACGACGATATGCACGTCAACGTGCTCCAGAACGGGCGTGGGCGGTGCGCGCGTGGCGCAGCGCCGGTGGTTAGCCCACCGTGCAGGTTCGGTGTGATGGTGGCGGACGTGGCCCAGAAGAGGGAGGAGTTTGCAAACGCACAAGTGGCCTTCTGATCAATGCGAGGGATAAAATGGACGGGCATGGTCATCGTCGATTGTCGTCGCTGCTTGATGGCCTGCAAATCGTACGAGCGAGGTGATGTTCACACTACTTATTTGCTGCAAGTTACGTGTTGTCTGTACCCTATGATGTAAGAGAGACACGCGCATGTCTATGTACACCGGCCCTCACCCCTGAAGGCAGAATAGAAGGCAATGTGCGGAGGAATAATATGTGTGCGTAAGTATAATTGTTGAGAATAAGATGATATGTGTATCGTTCACAAGTATGAAAGAAAATTGAGTTGATGTCAAATTAGTATGGGAGCAGTGATAGACAGGCTTAATCAAATCATTCAAATGGACAATAAACGTTTCGCTTCCCTCAGTGACGCCAATAACCGACAGTTCCCCGTCAGTTACATATGTCACTAGCGGACGGCAGACATTTCGGGGCACTTTGTTAGGGGCATTTTTTAAAATGCCCTAAATTGTAGCTTAAAGAAGGCATTTTATCAAAATGCCCTAATAGATAGGGCTTTTTGGGGCACTTTAAGAAAGTGCCCCAATAGATAGGTTCTTTTGGGGCATTTTATCAAGTGCCCCAATAGATAGGGTTTTTTGGGGCGTTTTATCAAGTGCCCCTAATTATACAACTGCTTAGTGACTACAAACTAACGTTTGGTGCAATGGAAAGTGCACGCCAATGTTTATTGCATAATATTTCAACTTTTGGTGCAATATAAAGCAACGAAGACAACAAAAAGTTCCTGGAAATTCAAAGTCAGCGAATCCTCAGCCTCGGCCGTCCCCCACATCCCTCGCCCAACTACCACCAACCCTAGCCCCCGCGCCCGCCGCCATGGCCGACTCCGGCGATTCCTCCCCGCTCTCCGCCGCTGCCACCGGCGACGCGCCCTACCCGACACCACCACTACCACCAACGCCTCCTACGCCACTGCCGCGGCCCCGCCCCCGCCCCCGTCCTCCCTCTCGCTGCCGCCGGCGAGGGTGCGCCCCGCTTCCCCGACTTCGCCGCGCGCCTCGCCGACCTCGCCGGCGCCCGCGCCTCGCCGACCTCGCCGGCGCCCGCGCCTCGCCGACCTCACCGGCGCCCGCGCCGACCTCTACGTCAAGTACCAGATCCCCGGCGAGGACCTCGACGCGCTCGTCTCCGTCACCAACGACGAGGACCTCGAGCACCTCCTCGTCGAGTACGACCGCCTCCACCTCGGGATGCGTCTCCTCGTCGTCTACGTCTCCTCCGCGCTGAGCGTCCATGCCGCGAACTCCTACACGGGCGGCGCAAGGCCTATCCTCACCCAGGTGAGCTCTTCTCCTCGCCGCCGCAGGGCAGGCGGCTACCTCCTCGCGAAGCCACGCAGGTGTAGTCGCAGAACCTCCTCTCCATGGATCCTCGTTCATGTACCTCCCCCAAGCACTGTCGCTCCCATCCCATCCACTACGAGCCACACACATCTCGTTATTTGACTGAACTGCGATTTGGGGAGATTTGGTTGCACACTAGGTGTTCGTGCTATTTCCTAGCTGAGCCCGTTATTTTCTCATGATGCCTTTTTATTCTCCTACTCCAATATGTTCTCCATTGCGAGTCAGTGAGGATTTATCCCGCCCCTCGGTGCCAGAGGTGACAAATGAAAAATAATTATCTCCCTCCTGACCTAAAGTCATTTCTAACAGATGAGAAATTCGAACACTATGGGGAAGGTAACATATTGCATAGTTTTGCACCACACAGTCCCGAATAGAGATAGAGATTTGCAGAAGTACATTTGTGATGTTAAACTGGTTGGTAGGTAGTAGGGACATGATTATATGCATGCAGTCCCATGTAACAACTTCATCGATCAATTAGCCTCAGTTTCTTCTGTTGTTAGTTGTTCATCTGGAGGAGGATACATAGATGGCGGTGTGCCATTTTATTGGAAACACTAGAAACACTTAAATTAGTAGATCTCTTTGATCAGTAGCTTAATAGCTTTACTACACTGGTAATTTAATTCGCACCAAAGATTAGACCCTTTTTTTCTTATTATACCTCCTTTGGAATACTATTTAGTGAACTGGTAGAAGACTGTCACACCAATGCAGCACTGCTTGTGATTTATTATGGTTTGCTTCCTGCACAATGCCATATTGTTACCGGTTAAGACAGGCTGGTTGTTCTCTCTGCTGTAATGTTTCCTTTTGAGGAGTTACATTACAGTAATGATACTGGTATATGGTACGGAGACGCATGATAAAGATATCCAAAACATCTAAACATCCTGCTTCAACCTTTCTTTTGAATAACCTGAGCAGTTGTCTTTGTCTTCAATCTACAAAATGTTTGACTGATGGCATTCTGTATTGCTAGGTTCTAAGGCTCTCAGGTGTGTTGCCATCATCTATGCTTGGATAGGGTTTGTTCATGTCACTTAGCATGCTCCATGGTCTATAATCTTGTTTTGTTATGTTTCTGTATGCATAGCTTTCATAGCTGACCAGTGTGTGACCAATTGAATTTCATGTTCATCGAATTTTTTGATCATTTCATTGATTTCAAATGGATTGATAGCTGTAATTATGTTCTGCTTAGCGCCTTATCCGATTATTGGTATTTATTCTCATTGTCAAACGAAGGCTAAGTACTTGATAGGTTGATGGTGTCACATCCTTAATGATTGATTTTTGTTTGTCTAAAATTTTGCATCATAATTGATTTAGAGAATAAAATAAATGCTGCAGATTGTCACATCCTTAACCCCGTCTTTTGTTTTTCTTGTTGCTATTTTAGGAGAACGCAGGTGTGCTAGATAGGTAAGCAAAGCAGTAGCCAGAAACCCTTATCACATAGAAACCCAGTTCGATTGTAAGATATTCACCTTGACCAAACCTCTTGGTCTAGTTAAAATTATATACTTATCTGAATATGACTGCGTATTTGTTGACTACTGAGCTTCCCTCAAATTCAGGATGACCTGTAATGATTAAAAGTATCATGTTCTTTAAATCTTTGTTTGAGACAGTATATGATTTTGCTCGAGCAGGCCGTCTCGCTGTACTGCTCCCGTCAACCACGACTTCCACTCGAGCCTCTGCGAGCTCGGCTCCCGCCGAGCCCCTGCTCGATCTCCAACACCATCCTCTGCTCGAGCACGCCGCCTCGTACTTCACTTGGACCTTGGCGCTGCTCGGCTCCGGCTTCGTCGACTCGACCTTCAGCTCCTCTACCACGACGCTGACGTTGGCGGGACGGTGCCCTGGTGGCTCCCGGTCTGGTGGTGTGGCGCGGTGGCGGTCTGGTGATGGTGGGATGGTGCTGTGGTGTGGCTGCTGCTACAACTACGACGCTGGCGGGACGGCAGTACAGCGACTGCAACCCCGGTGTCTTCTCCTTCGTCTACTACCTCAACATCACCTCCTCTAAGCTCTGCCTCGGCCACGGAATACTCGAGGTGAGCACTCTTCTGTGACCGGCCGTGTGCCGATGAACTGTGGTGGTCTGAAATGTTCGTGTGGTGCTCCCGTTCATCCTGGTGATGGACTCATCTATATAGTTGTGCTGTGATGTGCGTGTGGGTGACCACTACATCTACTGTTAACTGAAGAAATATTCAGTTTCCTAGTAGTGTTCATGTTAGTTAATTTCAGAGAGAATTGTGATGATTTCTTCATCTAGAGGTTGTTGTGGATGCTTCTTAGTTAGATCATGCATACTTGATTGCAAGTGTGCTTAAAATGAGATGAAATGATGTGTACAAAGATACGTCAGTAAAAGGGGCAGGATCTGCTTAGTGCGTGCTTCTACAGAGGGAAAGTGTTGCATATTTGCATGTATATGGCCTGTTTAAGGAAATTCTCATGCATCTCTCCTCGTCGCCGCTGTTTGTTGGACTGTGATTATCTTCTCAAGTGAAAAAATGCATGAGCACCTTTTAATTCCTGTCAGGCCACCTATTTGGTGTGAGTATGGTGGCTGATATGATCAGTTGATCTGAGACTATTTTTGTTGATTTTCCTGTTCAGTTTTTGTTGAGACCTCCTTTTATGGCAGCAAAGGTCTCAAAGGTAGCATACTGATGTCCTCAATTATTGCTGTTGTTGTATACTATAGCAGGTCGCTAATGTGCCTAATGAACTCTAACTCTAGAAGAGGGAATAATAGGTTATTGACTTATTTCTCTTGCTGTTGTTTCTGCAAGGTCTTTAGGTAGTTAATTACTTTTAAATTCTCATGATTCTGTAGTTTTAAATCTCTGTGTTTAGTATTCTTTGGTGAATATCCGTTTTGGTAGTGGCCACTGAATTTTAGTATTGTTGTTGGTTAAGTCTTTTTAGCCTGAGCAAAATATTGAGGGTTCCAATAATACGATGATATCAGTTGTGGTATTTTAGTCTTTTTAGCCCTTTTCTGCTATAGTTATATTTTATGTTTCATTTCTCATTAACAGAAATGTACTTAAAAGCATTGTACTCAAGGTCCTTAGTTAATTATTCAGCAACTTCATTTTATTTTAGTTCAACATGTTTTGTCTCATAGTTTTGAATTGCATATTAACTAGTGTCGAATTGCATATTAACTAGTATATTTCATCTTCTCAACATTTTAGCCAGAAACTGAAGCGCATTGCTCGACTTTCATTTGCCACTATTGCTTATGGTGAGCAGTACCAAACAAATTTGTTTGACGCTGTAATACCAACATTTATCATTGTTTTACAATTTATAACTAGCATTCGATACTTAGTGAACTGTTGCTTCCTTTAATATGACCACTTTCGTGGTTCCATCTCTTGAGAGTTCGACAGTTTGTGTATATCAAGTTGTTCTAATTTTGATCTCGGTAGTGCTGATCTAGAAATATGTTTAATTGCATTAGTACGGCGTGGTATTTTCTGCACAGAACCATTTAAAATACCATTTGCTGTGAAGCTAAGTAAAAGAACCATATGATGGTCCTGTTTCTTCTTTTTGTACAAGCTCTTACAAATTCTATGTTTAATTAAGCCAATTTGTAATGAAATTATAGTATGCTTATACATCCAGTTATGCTTTTGCTACCACCTTAGAATTTTCTTACAAACTTCCTGGATATGGTATTCAATATGCTTACATTCAGCGCTCGAATTAAACAAGATCATAAGAAATATGCTTACTCCAGACACATGCCGCACATGCATGCTGTAGTGAAACGGAGCCACGTGACCCCTGCTTGTACTTTGGATATGTCTGTTTAGCCTCCCCTTCCTACTTAATTCTCACATGTACTTCTACTTGTTTTTGTAAACCATATTTGCTGATTGTGTGTGTATTTGCGTATCTATATTTGTAGCCCCTTTCTTTTTAAAACGATGGTTGTGAGAGTAATTTCCAATCTGCTCTTAGCCTCCTAAATGCTACTGGGATTACTGACGTGATGAACACACAAGATGGTACTAACTGTAGTTGCTCTTACTCTACTTGCCATATGTACTTTTATCCTGTCCTGTTTGTTTATATGTACTTGTATTCCACTTGGCAGGTGACACCCCCAGGTGTTGATGAAGCCACTGCCCAGGATTTGGTGCTGCCACTCTACTGATGCTACAAATGAATGTCCAGGAGTTGATGCTGCCACCCTGATGTACTCTTTGTCAATCTGGGATGTAGAGTGTTCTGAAACTACTGTCAGTACACTTTCTGTATGTTCTGCAACATCTGCTGCAACATTTTACCAGAACAGAATTTTATGCTGCATGTTCTGCAGGTTCATGTTGCATGTTCTATTGATTAGAACCTTCATGTATACTTTATGTTGCTTAGCTTGTATACTGATTCGTGTATTGATTATACTGATTTGTGTATTGATGCTACAACTGAATGATTCGGAACCTTGTAATGACCTTATGAATGTGCATTATGTCCAATATTTAGCTTATTAAATGTCTGGAATAGTTTTTGGGGCAATTAGGCAAAGTGCCCTAATAGGTTTTTAGGGCATTTAGACAAAGTGCCCCAAAAGGTTTTTAGGGCATTTAGACAAAGTGCCCCAAAAGGTTTTTAGGGCATTTAGACAAAGTGCCCCAAAAACCTATTACGGCATTTCTAAAACTGCCCCAAATTGTAACTTTTAGGGGCACTTAAAACAAATGCCCTAAAAACCTTTCCAATCACGAGTATATTGGGCATTTTAAAAAGTGCCCTAATAACTTTTTGGGGCATTTCCTTAACTTTTCGGGGCACTTTATAGTGCCCCTATATGCAGACCGTGACAAAGTGTGTAGCGATGGTAGTTTTATCCCGTCGGCATTTACAATTGTCAATGGTCAATCGATATCGTCGAAGTACTCGTCCGCAATCATCTCTAGATATAAACACACCCCTTTAATTTCTTCCGATCCACCCTTTGTCCCGTCGCCGTCTATGTCGTCGTCGAAGTACCAACAATTACCTTTGCACGCTCCGTAGGGAAGGACACAGGGATTGGAGATCCCAGTGGCTATATCACACACCATCGGAACACGCATCCAGTCGATCCAGTACACGCAGTTGGGTCTTACCCACGGTTGGCCGCCGCCGCCGGCAGGTCGCACCACCGCCGGGTTGCTGTTTTTTCCAATGAACACGGAGCAGCCTCCAAGACCCCTCACTGCCTCCCAGCACGGCCAGCGCTGCGGGTCGTACCTCAGCACGAAGATCTCGTCCGCGTCCATCCTGAAGCCGCTGCCGCCCAATGTGACGGTAGCGCCATTGTTCTGCCACATCTGGTACATGCTGCCATTGCAGAAGAAGAGGTGTTTGGTGGCCGTTAGCGCAGAGGCCCTGTCGTATGGCGGGGAGTGGGTCGGGTTGCACGTGACGACTAGGGCGTGCTCATACTGGCTGTTGCGGCCGCCACGGGGTATGCTGACCATGTATACGATCCCGTCTGAGTCGAGACAGTACAACTTGCCTTCATGGTCGAAAGCTAGGTCGACGAGCTTGCTGGCGACGACGTCGATGGTGGTCCACTTGCGGCGGCCGGTAGTGATGTCGATGTACGCCACGTTCTTCTGGTCGTACAGGGCCACAACGGTTAGGTCGTCGGGGCCGGGCGCGAACACGACCTTGCGCACGTACTCGTGGCACGCGCCTGAGTACTCGGGGTTCAGGACCGCGGTCGGAGGGGCGAGCTCGACCTCCTTGCCGGCGCGGGTGTTGAGGAGGAAGATCGCCATCGTTTTGTTGGGCGCTTCGGTCTTGGTCTTGTTGTGGTCCAGGTCGACGGCGACGGCGAAGCGGCCGTTGCTGCAGCCAATGACGCGTGTTTGGCCGGGGTGAAGTTTTTGGGGCTGAGGGGAGGACCCGTTGCTGGAGCCGATGACGTGTATAACTTGGGCTGGGAATGTGGAGGGAGGGCTTGGCCGGTGGAGGAGCGGGGAGGACGCCGTTAGGAGGTGCGACGAGCGGCGCATCGGGAGGGAGAAGAGGGATGCGCTGCCCTTGTCGTCGTCGGCCAGGCAGAGGAGGCAAGGGTAGGGTGGCTTGAGGGCGGAGCGCCACGCTGCACAGACGCCGCGGAGGCACTTGTAGTCTCTTAGGGACACGCCGTCGGCGGCTGCGATGGACACCAGCAGCTCGCTGTTGAGGTCGGCCCATGGCCCGGCCGGCGTCATGGTGTCCTGTAAGCTCATCGTGTGGAGGAATCGACGAGGTACCAAGTACCTGGCCCTGTGCTTTTATCGTCGGCGCCGCCGGGTGTTTCCTTATTCCGTATCGTACACGGACACTGAAGCATCCTGTAACCCCAACTCGGAACGGGTTTGGAACCGGTAGCGGTCGTACGTCATGGAAATTCCGGCACAAAATTATTCTCCTTTCGGGTCGCGCAGGAAATTTTGCCCAAAAAATTCGTTCATCCGCTTCCGCCGGCAACCGCCGCCGACCACCAGCTTCCCCTGTCGCCGCTTGCGACTCGCTTCACATTGCCGTAGGGAACCCGGCCACCTACATCACCGTCACGGCTCCGCCACCACCATGCCACCCAGACCCACACTAGTGGAAAAAAGGGCCTCTAGTCCCGGTTGGCCACGAACCGGGACTAAAGGGTCTCCACGTGGCCACGGCTGGGTGCCCATGGCGGGACGATCTTTAGTCCCGGTTCATAACACCAACCGGGACTAAAGGGTCTCCACGACCAACCGGGACTAAAAATTTCTGCTTTTTTATTTAATTATTTTTCCTGGTTTAGGGTTTAGGCTTTAGGGGTTTGGATTTTGTGTTTTCCATTAATTCTTTTTGCATGGAGATCACGTTGATGCGCCAAAAACAATTCGTATACATAAAGTTCATACTAATCGAGATCACGTTGATGCATATGTACATACACATACAAGTTGCTTTAATAAATTCTCACGTCGAGATCACGCAATTACATGGAGGCATTAGTGGTAATGAAATTCTCCGGTTTCCTTTATGACCTCCGAGTTCAAAAATCCCGCCAATTCCTCTTGAATTGCTTTTAGGCGGTTCGTTGGTATGAGCTTGTCCCGCATTCTTTCCATCTAGATCAATATGAATATGTGAGTTGTGTGTATATATATATGAAATCATCATAAAATAAATTATGAATGAAACTCAACACAATTGATGGTAATAAAATAAATTGCGAATAGTGTTTACGTACTTCAACTGTTCTTTGATCTCTTTTCCGCTCACTGATACAATAGCGCATGAACTCGCAAACGTAGTATGCACATAAATTAGTCCCTGTTCCTGCCTCAGACAAAACTTTACAAAGAATAGAATTCAATCAAATAATAATCAAGCATGATAATGGTATTGAAACTAGAATTAAAGAGTTGCGCGGACCTAGATATATAGTACTACTTACCTTGGTGGTATAAAAATGCAGATCCGGTTTCCAATCCCCTGAACCTTCTCGATGAACCGTTTCCAAACCCTGCCCGGCAAAAGAAAATGATTAAAGGAGTTATTAATTACTTGATATCACAAAATGAACGAAAGGGTCGATATAGAGCGATAATGATTGAAATTACCTCTGGAGCAATTCTTGCAAGTTGAGGTACTTGTCCATATCTTTCCTTAATGAGTCCATGACTTCAACGACTGCTTCGTCAACTCTAATGATTAGCAGAATCCAGTGGAAGTTGCGCACGTTTATATACACATGCATACATAACTCATCGATTACACTAAACATCGAGTAAGCAAAATAGAATGTGTAGAAGACAGTAACACTCACTCGAAGTTGTAAGGAAAAAGTATTTCTGCAGTGATTTTGTTTCACTAAAAACCGGAGCAAGTTATTCTCTACGTCCTCGGGATGGTTATTTACGGTAACTTCATGATTGAAATATGGGTCAACGAACCCAGTGTCATAGATGCGGGCTTTTCTGCATTCGACAATCTTCATTCTGCATAATAGCGTACAAAAGAATATAGTGAGATAATTACAGGCAATGAACGAGCTGAGCTAGAGACTTAAATTACAGAAATAAATCACTTACAAACAATAGCAACTGACGAGGGCTTTGTCGAGGGCGTCTTGATTGAATAACTGAAAAATTTCAGAAAACTCAACATACATCGCGTTCGCCGTGAAGTAATGCTCTTTCCTATATGCCACCCAGAGGTGGTCTTGCCCGTCCTTTGCGGCTTTCATGTACCACTGATGCAATAGGCGCAATTGTGTTGGTAGAAACTTGACCGCCTCAGGTCTGACCAGGGACTGCCCGTGGACATATCTCCATGCATACTGATCAGATATGGGGAGACCAGTGTCGCCTATGCGACCAGTGTCGTGGTGTACTTCCTTATCGGGCATCACCTTGAGCGGGGGGATCGACTGATTTGCCTGTTCTCCGAGCTGGGCCACTTGTTTCCCGCTTTTTGTCGTCCGCTCCTGCTCCCTCTTTAGCTTATATGCCCTCCTCCTCCTGCCTCTGTTGACTATATGTCTTCTGAATACAGCGGACATAGTCATCTGGCAAATCAGGCGGCTGTGGCGGTCCCGTCGATAGATTTGTCATAACTTTCAAAACTGTTTCCAGAGGTAGTATCTTCTTTGGCTCGGGCCGTTTCGGTGCCAATTGTCTTTTCACGTCGGCATCCACGATCGCTTTGGTTTCCTCGGCAGTCCTGTCGTACGGTAACTTGGGAGGAGACTTGTCCTTCTTGGTTTTCTTATTTCCACTTTTTTCTGTGTAGTACTAGTCGACGGGTAGTTCAGTTTCCGATTTATCGACTTAGTAGTGGGCGCAGTCGGCTGACGGGACGGCGCGGGCGATGGACTCGTGCTGGCGGGCTCCCAATCGGGGAGGGATGGACTTTGAGGTGGATTTCTACTCGGAGGAGTCGGTGGCCTTGGCGCCAAGTCTGGAAACACGATGTATTTCTTGTTCCATAGAATGAAACCACGCTTGACTTCTCCCAGTGTCTTCTCGTCGTCACCTCCAGGAATGTCAAGCTCCAGTGTGTCAAATCCCGGCATAATTTCATCCACCCCGACACGAGCATAGCCAGCTGGAATCTGACCATGATGGTAGCTTGCTCCAGGTTGATTTGGTAAAGCATAGCCGACCGCCACCTTGAAGGATATGTTCTTCATTGACATATGTAGCTCACAACTTGTCTTCTCCGTGACATCATCCACGGGGTAGTGAGCCCGGCGGTTCGAATACGAATCTTCTAGCTGCGTGGAACCCACGCTGCTTTTCCGCTGATCAGATGGGACGGCATCGGCTTCAGGACCTTCTAGCTGCTGCTGAGATGCCCTTTGCTGACTAATTGAGTCCAGTTGCTCCTGCTGCCGCTGCACCTTGCGTTCCAATTCCGATAACCGGTCTAACTCCTTCTTCTTCTTTCTCTGACGGCTTCTATAACTGTCAGCGTACTCCGGAAACCCTTTCTTCCACGAAACACCGGCTCCGTAGCCTCGAAGTCGTCCAACGTGTTCAGGATTCCCGAGGGCGAGTGTCAGCTCGTCGTTCTCTCTATCGGGCTGGTACTCTCCCTTTCGAACTTTTTCTATTGCGTCCTCAAGCTCTTTGGAGATTTTTTCAATTTTTTCCTTCCATTTTCCCGTTGCAACAATCTGCCCTGTCGTGGGTCCAACCCTGCCCCATGCGCGAACAACCATAACTTGGACCTCTCGGGCCAGTCCGCTGTCTGTGGAATGATCCCTTTAGCAAGCAGTCCTGCTTCAAAGGCTTCCCACTTAGGCACGGCAGTCTTGTAGCCACCTGTCCCCAAAGTATGGTGATATTTCTTCTTCGCAGCATTTGCCTTATTTATTTTCGATCGGGCCACAGCGGCATCCGATTCTTTTATCTTCACAAATGTGGGCCAGTCATGTTTTATCTTCACTAGTGCTCCAGTGAAATCTGGAGCTTGTTTCTCCGCCTTCAGATAATTGTTCCATAATGTTTTCTTCCAGCTCTGGAATTGTGTGGCCATCTTCTTAAAAGTCCACTGCTTGACTTTCTCCTTCTTGTCATCTGTGAGACCTGGCGGTAGGTTGACATGTGTCAAGAGCGTCTTCCAAAGCAAATTTTCTTCTTTGGTCGACATAACTAGCTCCATTGTTGTCGTCCTTCGGCTTATGCCATTCTTCAAGGATGATCGGGACCATGTCCCTAACAAGAACTCCGCATTGATTTATAAATTTACGGCGGCTCTCTATGGGTTCCTGCGGTTCGCCATCATCACCAACTTTGTCGATCGATATCCTTGCACCATCGCCCAACTTTTTGGTCGGGCCTCGTTTCCTTTTAGCAGCTGATTGGCTCGATCCGGAGGGCTAAAAGAATAATGATTCGTTAATAAGTGCAATACAAATCAATTAATGCATCTAGTGATCAACAGAGGCTTAATATACCTCGCCGGAGTTTGTTAAGGGCCCTTCGGCGGCTCTGCAAATTTCTTCTAGCTCAACTCCCTCACCGGAGTCGTTCAGAAATTGTGAGCTAAAATCGTCATCTTCTCCACCGGCATCTTCTCCACGGGCACTCTCATATATAATCTGATAGATACGGTCTTCACCCTCCTCGTCTCTGCCGGGGGCGTCCATAGCTCAATGTCCCTGCAATCAATTATATATGCTTTCAATTTAGTAACAAGAATATGAATCGTAAAATTTGCATCTAAAATACTTCTTACAAATGTGAATGCAAATTTATACCAACTACTAGCAAATTTAATTTTTAGCCTAATAGCTAATTTATACCAACTACTAGCAAATTTAAAATTCATAGCAACTACAATTTAAAATTCATAGCTAATAGCCTAATAATATTTCATAACTAAAATTCATAGCAACTACAATTTATAGCTAATAGCCTAATAATATTTCATAACTTAAATTCATAGCAACTAATTCCTAACACTAACACTAAAATTCCTAACACTAACACTAAAATTTCTAACACTAAAATCTCTAACACCAAAATTTCTAACAATATTTCCTAACAATAACACTAAAATTCCTAACACTAACACTAAAATTTCTAACAATATTTAAACTAACAAGTTAAACTACCAACTTAAACTACCAATTTGAACTACCAATTCAAACTACCATTTTAATTACAAATTTTAAGCTATCAATTTAAACTAACAATTTAAACTACCAATTTAAGCTACCAATTTAAAGTACCAATTTAAACTACCAATTTTAAACTACCAATTTAAATATGGTGCAACTAGAAACTACAAATTCATAGCAACTACAAATACATAGTACTATGCAAATATCAAAATGGTACTGAAAATGAGAATAACAAAAAAAGAATGAAAGCTCTCACCTTGATCGTAGCTACGGCTTGCGGATGAGGTAGAGGAGGAGTGAACCGGCGGCGGTCGGAGGTCGAGGTAGAGGAGAGAGGGGGCGCCACACCGGGGACGGCCGGAGGAGAGAGGGATTGAGCGCCGCATCGGGGAGAGAGGGCCGAGCCGCGCCGGGGAGAGAGGGCCGGAGCCACGCCGGTGAGAGGCCGGGGCGAGCGGGCGCGGAGGCGACGACGGTGTGGAGGGCGACGGCGAGCACGTACGGTGGCCCTCGGCAGAACGGCGGCGTGGCGGAACGGCGGAACGGCGTGGCGGGATTCCGGCAGCCTGGCGGCGTCGATCTCTCCTTCTTCTCGGGCGTGGGCGTCGGGGGGAAGAATGGGATCGATGCGGCCGCGAGATTGATCTAAGTAACTGAAAAAAGCCTTTAGTACCGGTTGGTGTTACGAACCGGTACTAAAGGGCCTCTAGTACCGGTTAGAACCAAGGGGATTTTGAATTTTGAATTTTCTTTTTCTCTTTTCTTTTTTTGATTTCTTTTATTCTATTGATTTAATTGTCCAAATTTGACAAACTTTATATCAAACGTAAGCCCTGGACATGTAGAATCTTTTGGTATTGGTTATTTTCAAATTTGACTATGTTAAATGTATTCAAATTTCAAATGGATGATTTGAGTAAATTTGAAATAGATTTAAATCCATATCATCAAAAATTTCAAACAAAATGTATGTTTGAGTGTTTTTGATATAATTTGAATTTCTAAAAATGCTTTTAATATGAATTTACTCCCTTTTGATGCCTGTACCGGGTGTAGACGTATAAGTCCGGCTTTTCTCTAGCGGGTCGAGGGTTTCGTCGGAGAGGGGCTCCGGAGCGTCTGAATCCCACCAAAACCTACTTGGTGCCATACCATATATGGACAAGTGTTTTGGGGGTTGTAGATGTCTAAGATTCCACTCCGGGGTGTCAGCGGGTTCACCGTCATCAGTTTCTCTATAGTGAGTTTCTGGACTTATAGCCGGAAACTCCCACTTCGGACGAACCGGAGGGAATCTTGTGAAGAGTTGTGTTATAACTTTGTTTTGGGTGTTCCTAGGGGCTATCCTAACACAACCAAGTACAAAGTTTCACTCCGCAAACAGGAGAAAACCCTTGGCGGGGACTTTTCCCGCCTTTACCCCTAGCGGCATGTAGTATGCCCAATTAGGAAGAAGCACACGGATCGTGTGTTTCTTTCAAGCGCTTGTGAGCCGTTGGATCAGGGGTGTGTTTCTTTTGAGGGCTTGTGAGCTGTTGGATCAGCACTATCATGACCACTTCGTGAGCCACACGACCCTATATATCCCACCTCTCGGACATGTTCGGCACTCAGTGTGTACTCATTGTAGTTCATTTGGTATACAAAGCATTCGGATTCCCTGCATACATCCAACGGTGCATTTGATCTGCGGGCACTCAGGAGCCACCGTTGGTATGCATGCAGGGGAAACCGTGTGTTTTGTTCTATCTACAAATCCTTCAGCTCATCGACTGAATACAAATCATTCGAATTCCCTGCATACATCCGACGGTGCATTTGATATGCGGGCACTCACGAGCCACCGTCGGGCTGTATGCAGGGGAAACCGTGTGTTTTGTTCTATCTACAAATCCTTCAGTTCATCGACTGAATACAAATCATTCGGATTCCCTGCATACATCTGACGGTGCATTTGATATGCGGGCACTCACGAGCCACCGTCGGGCTGTATGCAGGGGAAACCGTGTGTTTTGTTCCAACTTTTTCGAGCGCTTGTGAGCCGTTGAAGTTTTTAGAACCAAAAATCAGTGTTTAGAGTTTTCTTCTGAGTTTTCAGAACACATTTACATAAAAGGTTTAATACATTATTACACATCACCAACAACATCCCTATCTAGTGTTGTGGTATAAACTTTTTCTTCGTGTGTGTCCCTTTCTTCTGATTGCGCCGTAAACATGGACAATCTTCATCATTTAACACGATGCTTGGGTCAGTGTTCACTGTGAAGGGCGGAATTTCATCAAACTTATTGTAATCTTCGGACATGTCTGTCTTGTCCTCCACTCTCACGATGTTTCTTTTCCCTGAAAGAACTATGTGACGCTTTGGCTCATCGTATGATGTATTCGCTTGCTTATCTTTTCTTTTTTTCGGTTTGGTAGACATGTCCTTCACATAGAAAACCTGAGCCACTTCACTAGATAGGACGAATGGTTCGGTGTGGTACCCAAGATTCTTGAGATCCACTGTAGTCATTCCGTACTGCGGGTCTACCTGTACCCCGCCTATCAGGTTGACCCATTTGCACCAGAACAAAGGGACCTTCAAAGAAGATCCATAGTCAAGTTCCCATATCTGCTCTATGTAACCATAATATGTGTCCTTTTGCCCATTGTTGTTTGTTGCATCAAAGCGGACACCACTGTTTTGGTTGGTGCTCTTTTTATCTTGGATGACCGTGTAAAATGTATTCTCATTTATCTCGTACCCTTGGAAAGTCAATATAGTCGAAGATGGTGACTTGGCCAACAAGTATAGTTGTTCTCCAACAGTGGTGTCACTAATGAGACGTGTTTGCAACCAGCCGCCGAAAGTCTCCACGTGTTCTCCTTGAATCCAATCTTCAGTCTGCTCCGGGTATTTGGAGCATACAATATTCATGTGTTCCTCGATATACGGAGCCACCAAGCTAGAATTATGTAGAACTGTGTAGTGTGCTTGAGTGAAAGAATGCCCGTCCATGCATATTATTGTTTTCTTTCCTAGCGTGCCTTTTCCACGCAGTCTCCCCTCATGGCGCGATTGAGGAACACCGATCGGCTTAAGGTCAGGAATAAAGTCAACACAAAACTCAATGACCTCCTCTGTTCCATAGCCCTTGGAGATGCTTCCTTCTGGCCTAGCACGGTTATGAACGTATTTCTTTAAGACTCCCATGAACTTCTCAAAGGGGAACATATTGTGTAGAAGTACAGGACCGAGAATGGAAATCTCTTCGACTAGGTGAACTATGAGGTGCGTCATAATATTGAAGAATGATGGTGGGAACACCAACTCGAAGCTGACAAGACATTGGACCACATCCTTCTGTAAACTTGGTAGAGTTACTGGATCGATGACCTTGTGAGAAATTGCGTTGAGAAATGCACATAGCTTCACAACCTTCTTTCCTTCGTACGTACTGGGGGGCAATACGTTATCCCTTGGAAGCATTTTCTTTATTATTTTCAGCAAATTTTCAAATACCTTGTCAGATAGACAATTCTCTGCCCTCCATTGCAGCAATTCCAGTGTGGTACCCAGCTTTTTCTGGCCATCTTCGCAATTTGGGTACAATAATTTTTTGTGATCCTCTAACATTCTCTCCAACTTCAACCTCTCGTTTTCACTTCCTCAGTTTATCTGTGCATCAAGAATGGCCCGACGAAGATCATCATCGGGCTCATCAACAATGGGCTCTTCTTCAGTTTCGTCTTCCCCCATTGTAGTACCACCGTGTTCAGTGAACATAGGATAGTTGTCATCATCCTCTTCTTCTTCATTGTCTTCCATTATAACCCCTCTTTCTCCATGCTTGGTCCAACAATTATAGCCGGACATGAAACCGGACTGCAACAGGTGGTAGTATAGGGTTTTTGAGGTAGAGTAATCCTGCGTATTCTTACAGACACTACATGGACAACAAATGAAACCATTCGACCGCTTGTTTGTCTCAGCCACATGGAGAAACTTATGCAGGCCACTAATGAACTCGGGACTGCATCAGTCACCATACATCCATTGCCGGCTCATCTGCATTACATAAATATCAAAAACCAATACACTACATCATGAATAGAAAACTGACCAAATTAATTAATATAAGTTCATCACATCAAAACCAAAATAGAGTAGTGACCAAATGTAATACATAGTTCTCATAAAACATACATTGAAACTAACATACAACTATCTAAAGAATTTAAATCCAACAACAAATGCGATCAAAATCGCAACTAAGCTAATTATTGAACCAACATTATAATGATACCAAGCCTATTTATGAATGACATATTTTCTAATCTTTCTAATCTTCAAGCGCATTGCATCCATCTAGATCTTGTGTTTATCGACGACGTCGGCAAGATCGAACTCCAATTTCATCTTCTCTTCTAGGCATTAAAGATGAAGATCTTCACTTTTTTTCGATTTTGCTTTCAAATCATTGTTTTCTTTTTCAAATAAATTTAACATATCGACAAGGGGGTCGATTGGAATTTCCGGTTCAACTACCTCCTAGATAAAAAAATCTATGTCAAGTTGGTAGGCATAACTGTCATAAACACGAAATGAAACAAATAGTTATAAAAATATACCACATCCGAATCATAGACCGGACGAGGTCCGCTGGGGACGGATATCAAAACCATGGCACTATACATATAAAAAACATAAGAAAATTATACAAGTAATAACTATGCATCTAAATCATATAAGTAAGATTTTTTTAAAAATAAAAGATAAAAACAAGAGGCTCACCGAGGTGGTGCCGGTGACGGGACGACGCGGGCGATCGACGGCGGTGAGGACGGGGACGGGACGACACTAAAACCCACAAATCATACTTTAATTTGAGCTCAAAATGCATATAAAACAAATGAACTCCCTAACTTAGTCATTTCATCAAACACCTAGCTAGCACTACAAAAATGAAATGAGCTAAACTAGCAATGAAATGAGCTAAAGTAGCAACGCCGGAAGAAAGGATGAAGTTGCTAACCCTTGGATAGATGGGGTGCCTCCAATCTTGACAAATGGTGGGAAAAAATGGGGATGAACTCGAACTCAGGAGAGGAAACAGAGGAGAAAATGGTGATGAACTCGAGCTCAAAAATGGAGATGGCCGGCTCGGGGGTGGAAGATGATATAGGGAACACTTTAGTCACGGTTCGTATCACGAACCGGTATGGACCTTTAGTACCGGTTCGTGATACGAACCGGGACTAAAGGGTGCTCGCGCTGGCCCCACCTCTGCGACCGCATGCCGCGACCCTTTAGTCCCGGTTGGTATTACCAACCGGGACTAAAGGTCCCTAACGAACCGGGACTAGAGCTGGCCGGCGCCGTGGCCGTTCGAACCGGGACTAATGCTCCCATTAGTTCCGGTTCAAACATTGGCCGGGACAGAAGCCCCGATCCGAAGGTGGTTTTTCTACTAGTGCCAGCGTGCCGCAACTCCTCTAGTGCCACCGGTCGAAACGGCAGTCACCACCCCATTCTACCGCCTCCCCGATTCACTGCCTCTATCTACTCCATGCGCCGGCAACCGGACGAGGCACCCGTGTCTGGCGCCTCACCCCGTACGGACCTCGATTTCCCTGCCCATGGCCTCTCCAACGCCAAATACAACCTGAACCAGGTATGCAAATGAAGTTCAGCTAAGCTTGTCCAAATTTATCTTTCCTTTTGTTGATGCATGTTGTATCCCTTTTCCTTTTTTTTGCGGAGAACTACGTGCTGTATCCTGTGTTCTCAGCAAACATTGCCGTCTCTGATATGGGTTGCTGTAGCTGCTGAGGATCGAAGAAGAGCTAGGCGACGCCGTCATGTACGCCCGAGCAAACTTCAGTTCACCGGTGGATTACACCATATAAACTACAAAAATGCAATACCACAACTAAGAGGATGCCTACCAACTATCCACACCCTTCATTTTATCAAGATTCGTGCAACAAATTTACCAACGAATATTCAAATGTCAATGCATTATCAATAATTGATGGATTTATGTAATTTAAATTTTAGATTCATGTATTGAATTTTCTGTGCATGCATTGACAAAAAAAATAAAACCACGCATTAACATATTGTTTAGTTTTTTTAACACATAAAATAGTAGGAATAATATTGTTCGTTGGATGCAAAATCAACGGTCATTATAAGCGGTGGGTATCCTATTAGTTGTGGGAAAACCGCATTGTATAAACTAAGACAAAAGTAACTTGAGCTCTAGTATGTTGTGAGGGGATACATGATGATGGTGAGTGCAGCCCTCTCTATTCGATATCTCCTTGTGATGTTGTACTATCCAGATGCATGATTTAGCTTATATTTGTCCATGTACTATGGTAAATCCTCACTTCTTTTGTACTCGTTTTTTTTAGTTTCAGATGTTCGTGGCCATACTCAGGAGAATTGAGTCAGTGTTATGATTTTCTGAAGTCTTAGTTTTGCTTCTTCGTGCTCAATTCTATTTTCTGTATGAGCAAACAATTTTGTATAGTGAAAACATAGGTTAACAACTTGTATACCTCATAATATAAAAGCAAGATCTATTACAGCTGGGGGAAGAAACTTGATGAGGATTACTAGGAATTTTTGACATAGGAGGTGTGGTGGTGGCACGATCTGCAAAAGTGGCCTGCTTTTTCGTGCATCAGACACGAAATTAGGAGTTGACGGATGACACCTTTCCACAAAACTAACTAACCTAACCTGTTAATCCGATCAAATTAACAACCATATAAAATCATCTAGCAAGATCCTAATTGGTTGGTTGTGCTGGAAATACTGACCCACTAGATCGAGAAAAGTAGACAGGTTTACAATGTACGTAATATAAACATGGGATGTGCATCAAGGTTTGGTTGGATGTGCTAGAAATAAAACCAAGGGAGTATTGTATCTAAAGTACTCCCTCCGTTCCACAATATAAGATGTTCTAGCTAGATCATATGTTGGATAGGGGCAAACCCAAATGAGTGTACATATACACTAAAATATGTCCACATACATCTAGATACATTTGAATGTGGACAAAAGTTAAAACATCTTATATTTAGGATCAGAGGGTTTTTTTTTCTTTGCTAGCCCGGGGGAGTATTTCTATGTTGCCAAAAGTTTACCTTGCAATATTTTTAATCACACTCCCCTTTATCTTTATTTATTGAAGCTTGAGAGCCCGTGGCAACAAAGGGGATTGACGACGTAGCTTGGAGGGGAGCTCGATGGAGTTGACAAAAGGAGCTCAGTGGTCGCGGAGAATCTACGGTGCCATCGAAGAGTGGAGCTACATGGTCGCGGGGAATCGGCGAGGCCAACGATATGTAAGAGGAGCTTGGGTGATAGGGAATCGTCGGTGTGCTAGCTGCCTAGTTGTCCCATGTACTTTTTTAAATATTATTATTTATTATATGTGTGATACGTTTTTATATTTTCCAGTCTTTATGTTTAGAAAATATTTACTCTCTATTATTTTACATTTTATTCCTTGTTTTGCAAATCCATGGGTGTTATTATTTTAGTCACTTAGATGCTCAAACTTGCACAAAAAAAAATTAAAACTATTTGGAGACCCTGTTGACATACAAGAAAATTTCTCATATTGTTTGACGAACTTTGAAGGACATAGAAAGCTCAATTCCAAAAGTGGGAGTAAATTAGGCAACAATTGGGGTTTTCAATTTCCCTCATTTCCATATGTCAGAAAGCATACCACGAGATGATCATCGTTCACAATCCAACGCCCGTTTACAACTAAAAGCAAAACTGGGGATACTACAGTTGTGTCCGTACTCCGTATAAAGTTTCAAAAACAATTCGTGACATACATTATCATATGTTGTTTGAACAATAGTTTCAATTCTAAATCTAAAATATGTTCATTTGCATTCTCATCTTTATTTCACGACATGCAAGTCTTGCATGTTCTTGAAAAATTCATTTGCATTCTCTAAGAAAAGAAGAGAGGAGCGAATATCTACGACAAGCTATGTGGATCGACACAACTTGTCACTTTCGTGAGGCCGCAATATATTTCTCCATCCCGTCGAAGAACCTCCGCATCACCTCGGCCGACGACTCGTCGCCGTCCCTGGCAGCGTCAATTACCTCCTTAGCTTGCGCCGCCTTCCGCTTCATTGTGGCGCCCACCTCCGACGTTTCGTCGAGCACCATCTCCACCGCCTTCGCAACCACGTCCCTCCCCACCACCCGGCAGTACCGCGGGCCAGCTCGACGCACACCCCCATCTCCTCCGCCATCATCTTGGCGTTGTAGAACTGCTCAGCCGAGAGCGGCCACCCGAGCATCGGCACGCCGGCGGCGAGGCTCTCCTGCGCCGAGTTCCACCCGCAGTGCGTCAGGAAGGCCCCCGTGGCCGCGTGCGCCAGGACCTCTACCTGCGGCGCCCAGCACCGCGCCACCAGCCCGTGCCCCGTCGCCTCCATTCTCTCCCCGAAACCCTCCAGCAGGCCCAACGACGGCTCGTCACCGTCCACGTCGGCGGCCGGCCGGATCACCCAGAGGAACCTGTGCCCGCTCTTCTCGAGCCCCAATGCCAGCTCGGTCGTCTGCCGCTTGGAGATCGTGTACTGCGACCCGAACGACACGTACAGCACCGATCCCGGCGGTTGCTTGTCGAGCCACGCCAAGATAGGGCTAGTCCTCGTCTTCTCAGGTGATAATGACGGCGAACTTGCCGTTTGGAGCAGAGGGCCGACCGGGAATATAGGCACATTGTTGAGCCATTGCCGGAGCATGCTTAATCCCTTGGGCTCCAACTTCTCGGCGGTGTTGACGAGCAACGCGTCGGCACGGAAGAAGGCGGCGATTTGCCTGCGGATGAATGTAGACCACGCGTCCTCGCCGTCGGCCGCCGCGAGGTGGTCGGTGAGCTGCGAGCGGTGGATACGGACGTCCGGAAAACATCGCGGCCGGAAGCATTCGTGGTCGTCAGGGACGAGCGGGACGCTATTCCAGAGCGAGAAGTAGATCGCCCCGCCGTAGCCGCCGGTGGTGAGGAGGACGGAGCGTGTGACGCCTGGGTCGTCTGGCGCGACGCCGTCCGCCGTCGAGGCCAGGAACATGTCTGACACGACGTGGACGCCGGCCCCGGGATCGGAGCGTCTGAGGTCGGCGACGAACCGGTGGAACGCTGGGCGGAGGGACTCGGCGGCGAGGAAGAGGTCGATGAGCTTCTGGGAGGAGCCCATGCTTCCGGCGGAGGTGTCCAAAGTGAGCGCGTGGACGGTGATGCCGTCCGCGGCGAGGTTGGCGCGGAGTAAGTCGGCCGTGTCGGATATGCCGACGACGGTGATGCGGGCGTTGGGGCGGCAGCGGCGGACGAGGGCGGCCAGGCAGCGGAACGGCGCGAGGTGACCCTGTGCCATGAACGGGAACAGCACGACGTGATCGGCGCGCTGGCGATCATCGGTTTCGGCCATGGTGATCGAATCGGTGATGGTGGCGGCGCACGGTGATCGAATCGGACGGGTTCGCACCTCACAGGTGCAACGCCGGACGCGTGGTAAGATCGGTTCTCAAGAATATTAGGGCTTCTTCGTCAATCTCAAGACCTGATCCGCCGGCTCAGTCTTTCGGAGGTGCTCATAGGGGTAGGGTGTGCGTGTGTGCGTTCATAGGGGTGAGTGTATGCGCGTGTATATGAGCGCTTGCGTTGTACTGTGTTTCTAAAAAAAAAAAAAAAAAAAAAAAGAATATTAGGGCTTTTGAGCACGGTCCTTGATTGTTAACATACGCCGAGTCCGACTAGGAAATTGTTCATGTTTCCGAGAACAATCAGTCGGCCGTGTGGCCGCTCGCAGCTACA
The DNA here is from genome assembly GCA_947311845.1 of Poa pratensis. Lineage (NCBI taxonomy): Eukaryota > Viridiplantae > Streptophyta > Magnoliopsida > Poales > Poaceae > Poa > Poa pratensis. The sequence goes on along the minus strand of CAMZMU010000062.1, from coordinate 40,389,799 downwards.
AAAAATCGTGATTTTCTTCAAAACCAAAACTTTTTTTTTTTGACACGACTAGCGTTCGTTCCAGCAAGAACTAACTTAAATCTCGATGTAATGACGTCACTCACTTTCTAAAAAGAAAATTTCAGTTACACTAAATATGCAACTGAATTTAACCCGTGCAAAAAAAAACATGGATAAAATCAATTGCTACCCATAGGAAAAAGTATTGCAAGCAAAGAAATTTCAGTTTCACCTAGAGTCCCAGAGCAACATGAATCAAAACGACAATGTAGCGAACTTGATTGACCGAGAATTAGCAATCCCAAATTGTTCTGTAAGTGCATATTATTATAAAATGAAATTATTTTATGTTATGAAAATAAACAAACCTAATGCCACAATTTTCATCTTATCTCTTCTCTATATAATATTGATAACGGTGTCCGGTATGTCGTGGCCGTTTTGCAGAAAGATACATTTGGAAAACAACCCGCAGTCCACACTTACCAGTTCGTTATTTCCTAGATTCCCGACCTCCTCCACCAGACGCCTCCTCGCCTCGAAGGACTCCTCCTCCACGTCGCCGTGTCGTGGCCGACCCGCCCGCCCAGATCCAGATTGATGGGAACGACAAAGAGGAAGACGATATCGGTCTCATTCATAAGTTCGTACCAGTTCGAGCACAAGTCACGCGCCGTCGAGCTGCAGGCCGGCCCGCTTCATCAAGCTCCTCCGTCGGTGGGGAGAGAGAGCGGAGAGCAGCGGCACAAGACGGCAAGGGGCAGAGAAGAGAGTCTGGTGGCCGTCGGCCGGCCGTCTTGCCGGCAACGAACATGGGCGTGGATGTGATGCGGCATTGACGCAGTAGTGGCAACTCCTCCTCTACTCCTCCATCACCCAGATCCAATTGACCTGTAATCATCTAATCAATCAAAGAGAGGACAGTCAAAGATCAATCACCAGAAAACTGCAGCGAAGATTGAAAAATCGATCAAGCACGCACACGTACTGCGGCCGTCGGCCGGCCGGCCGGCAACACGCATGGGTGATGCTGCATTGATGCAGTAGCGGCAGCTCCTCCTCTCTTACTCCATCACCCCGATCCCATCCACCTCTAATCAATCTAATCAATCAAGGCGAGAGCAGACAAAGATCAGGGAACATGCATGGGGGCGATGGGGCGGTGCAGAAATACATGGATTCAGGGAACATGGGGGCGTTGGGGGTAGTGAGTAGCAAGTGTTCGTGATAATTCCTGAAAGCAGCTTAATGTTGCTATTTTCGTTTCCCCAATCCATTTATGAGATCATGGGCAACGAGGTTGGACTGAGGGGAAATGCCCTTGTATGTCTAATATATTTACATGGTATTGGATTTCTTAGCTTCCGTTTATTTGGTGTTTGAAAGTACTCAGCCACAGTTATCTAAGTTCAAGTGAACCGTGGTTTCCTCCCACATATCCTATGTCTGAATCTTGTGCAATTTGTGATTGGCATGTTTGGGACACTTATTTAGGCACTCGATCTTGACCATAGATGTGGATATGATCAATATGTATAGCAAGAGTCAATTGATCGGATGCGTTTTTTGTGCAAGCCTCAAGGATAAAGCAACACTCATTAGGACTCACATCAGTTCTCACATTTGGAGATGCTAATATTGTGAAACTTATATTAAAATATGCGGAGGTACAATTTTTATTGACATGAGAATTGGAAACATGTACAATTGATCAAATAAATTGCATTGTATATTAATCTTCAAATAGTCGGTTACGATGTTGTTAATAAGGTAAATGTATTACTATGTTCATTCTGCCATGCTTACTGTACAACACCCAACAGTTCATTGTTTTTCATGATAGAGCCATTCACAATGTACATTTCGTCGTTTGGACCCGTTGCAACGCACGGGCACTTTGCTAGTCATTCTAATATTTTGTGGGAGTATATACTAATGGTCAAATTAGAAAATTATAAATATACTTTTTTTGAAAATCATCTACTTCCAAGTAGAGATAGTAATTACTAAGTAAATGCGGATTGGATTTCCCGTATCCAAGTTCTTCTACGCCCTTGAATTCGGTACCGCGTAAAGTTCATCCACCTCAACCCAATTATTTCTTCTTCCTAGCAATCGTCGTGCATACATGTTCAAAGTTTGGGCGGGGGTGAAGCTTTCCTTGTACACCTTCCAGTAAAACTGAATACATGGACAATATGGCTCGAGCCATAGTCACGACATGCACGTCATCCGAAAATTAGATGGGCTATTCCAAAAATCACAAACATACTTTGCAAAAACAAGATAAACATAATAACAAGGAAATTTTGAACACCTGGAACTCTATTTTGCAAGCCCTTTTGGTCCCTGGAAATCGTCAAAACCGTCAAAGTTGGCATCTCAAATACGAGAACAAGAAAAACACGGAGAGTAGTCATGTTAGCATCTCAATAGCGTCAACCTTTAAATTTTGTCAGATGGCTAGCGGAAGATACACTCAAAATTCAATTTTAGCCTATCAAATACGAGAACAAGAAAAACATGGAGAGTACGAGCATGTTGGCATCTCCACAGCATCAACCTTTAAATATTGTCAGATGCCTGGCGGAAAAATACACTCAAAATTCGAATAAAATTTTCTAATAAACAATTTTAACCTCCAAAACATTTAATCCAGAATTCTATTCTCCATCAGTGGGCCCTTGGTGTAGTCTTCAGGTCCCACCCAGCTCTGTTGTCGTGATCGTCCAAATCGAATCGGGCGGCCAGAAAAAATAATTTCTTCAGCAGCCGCTCCCCTGGCTCCAAGCTCCAACCAAAGTCGATCCGATCTCCTCGAACCAGATCTAACCGGCGACACCGCGCACGAGAGAGAGCAAGCCGTCTCCGATCGGAAGCAGCGGCAGCGGAGCGGATCGCGATGGGGGTGGAGTGCCGGTACGAGCTGGCGCAGGCGGCGTACGTGAAGCTGGCGCTGCACGCGCTCAAGCACCCGGCAGCGGCCGTCAACGGGCTCCTCGTCGGCCGCCTCCTCGACTCCGCCGCCTCCCCGGCCGTCGTCTCGGTCGTCGACGCCGTGCCCCTCTCCCACCAGCCGCACCACCTCCCGCTGCTCCCCACGCTCGAGCTCGCGCTCACCCTCGTCGAGGACCACTTCGCCTCGCAGGGCCTCGCCGTCGTCGGCTACTACCACGCCAACGCGCGCCGCGACGACGCAGAGCTACCCTCCGTCGCCAAGCGCGTCGGGGACCACATCTTCCGCTATTTTCCCCGTGCCGCCGTGCTGCTGGTTGGTGCCGTCCTTTGTTTTGGCTTGTCTGACGGTGGAGATCTCATCTGGATGATGATTAGGATTTTCTTTTGATCTTGTTTCTGTACTAGCTGGACAACGAGAAGCTCGAGCAGGCAGTGAAGGGGAACAGTCGCGACGCCGTTGTTCAGGTACTCACCCATGACCCATGATCTATGGAACTATTCCTTGATTGCTTTTAAATTGGTACCGACGGATTAGTACGTTTTGTCTTGCATGATAGGTCTTGCATGATATGGAGTAAATGTTACTAGTAACTATGAAAATTAGACCAAATGTTGACTTCTACCCAGTGATAAAATAGATCTTGCAGCACAATATTGTGTTTTATTGGGAAGTTAATTTTGTCTTTGGTCAGACTTCCACTAGATAATCAACTTCTTAGAGAAATTGTATGCTATTTTGTAAGTTAATCACTTAAATATTCAAATTATGCTAACAGAAAATAGATATTTTCAATGCAAATGTAGTACACAGTGTACACACGGGGATTGTTTGGATGGGTGGAATTTCGATTCGATTGCTCAGTTATTTTTTTGAACCAATTCGGAAATAAATCCTCTCATCCAGATTGCCCCTTAGTCAATATGTGGGAAAAATGAGGAATGCTCAAACAGGAGCATTATTTTTCTCAGTATTCCATGTTTGCTTCTTTTTTACATGCAGCTAACTAGTTATGGCAGTGGTTTCGGAAAGAGAAAGTTAGCTTCACAGCTGCATTTTGGTTAGGCCTCAGTGGACTTCCTATATGCTAGCTAAGTGTATGCTTTCTGAATCGTTTAGAACTATAACTTTGAACTAATATTTGCATTGCCTCCACGCGGTAACCACTTATGTCTCACAAGTCAGTGACTTACCTAAACATTAACATGAACAGTACGTATTCATTGAACTTAACCACTGTGAGCAATGCATATATTTTAATGCTTTATCACGCTTTAATCTGTAATATTGCTGATTAAACATGCGAAATATCACAATGCCCCTCTTAATGTTATGAAAATATAAAATGCATGCAGTCATCTACTGCATGAAAGAATCCTTTATACAATCTGTTACTTTTCAGTGCAAAAGCCAGAATAGGGACAGTACGCTTGGGTCTATGAATCATTATGCAGTCTGTTTGCCGTAAGTGCAAAAGTGAGAGTAGAAGCATATGTTTGGGCATATGTGCTATACTCACCGACAGATAACAGTGTTACACTTACTTCATTACGTTATGACTTTTGGATATAAGAAAGGAGATACAAAACTACAGAATAATTTATGACCTTTAGTTCTTTCTGCAAGTTAATAAATTTAATGATAAGTAGACCATCAGCTAAAGTATAGCAAAATGTATTTTTCCAGCAAAGGGCCATGTTAATAGCATATGTCTCCAAATGCTCATCAATTTCCTGAGTTGTAAATTGCAATTACTTTAGTCATATTTAAAGTGACAAATGATATAGATCTTGCCCATTCAGCAGTTCTACATGTTGAATTTCTTTATCTCAATCTGCATATTTTAAATAATGCGAGATGAATCAATTTTAGATAACTCCGCTGGAAGGTGCTACTTACAGTTGCAGTTGGAAGTATTCTGATCATTGTGCATTTGTGGAATAAATATTTATCAGTTTATGGAGTTCAACTAGAACCCACAATTGGAGGTTACAATCCTTAACTAAACTAGTAGCCTTGCTAATATTTGGTTACGCATTACACCCTGCATTATGGAACCACTAGGCAGGCCCTGAATTGCTTACGGAGTAATTTAAACTTTTTACTAGTAGTTATATTATCAGTTATGAGATAATATCAAAGTATACTCGAGGGACTAAATTTCCTTGCTATGAGTTCTGTTTCTTGAGCTGGCATGATTCATGACACATTGTTTGGTGGCACGTGCAGCTATACACCAGGGATTCATCAAAAAGCTGGCGTCAGGCTGGATCAGATGGAAGCAGTCAGCTCAGTCTGAAAGAACCATCTACCAATGTGGTCTTAGCTGATCATGTTACAACGAAGAAATGGCAGGAAGTTGTTGATTTCGACGACCACCTCGATGATATTAGCAAGTAAGTTGAAGAGTCTACAAGTTGATAACTTGTCATGAAGTTATAGGTTTTATTACCCCCACATAGAAGTTTTTGTTTATACTCCCTCCGTTCCAATTTAATTGACTTGCTATCCACCACATGTGGATGTATCTATACATGTAACTTGTCTAGATACATCCACAATTGGTTAAAATCAGTATTTGAAGTGCTTACATAATTCTGGTTTACCTATTTTGTTTCCAGGGATTGGTTAAACCCAAGCTTACTTGGTTGAAACAGTTTTGTGATTTAGTTCTATATTTATTATTTGAACTGGCTAGAACCAAAGTGTCAAGGGTTGTCCTGCCGAATCATTACCATTTCACTTAATAGCTAGATGAGCTATTTTTCATGTTTTGTAATTTAATATGATAATAAGTAGATATTACTGCTTGTGTTTGTGCGCATTGTACCCAAACAATTGAAGAGAACTTGTGTTGCAAAGGTATCCTTGAAAAAGGAGAGGCGGGGAAGCTTTGCATCAATTGGAAAATTGACAATGTTGACCACGGGTTAAACCGGCTTACATTGTTGCGCGTGTCCTCCAATGGCTATTTTCCTTCACGGGTCTTTCATTTGCAAACATATATCTGCTGCCTTCTTCATTTGACCGAATGTTTAATAATTAGCTCAATGGAGCACTGTGATGGCTACCTATCGGCAATCATCTCCTTTGTCCTATTCTAAGATCTGGCCTAAATTACACTGGCAGTGGCTGCTTTCCTTTGATCTCGGCTTAATAACATCGTTTCCAGTTACCTGCTATTGAGGACTGCATCAAAATGTGAAGCGGTAATTACACATATCATCAATAATCTACCAATTTGTATTATCAGTGATGAATACTTTTCGTTCCTACTTTGGTTGAGGCGATGTTAAGCAACTGAGCTGGGAAATGAAACCAAAACGAACTGAAATCGGAAGAATAATTCAATTTTCTTACAGTTGAGGGCAAGGTTATATAATTTCATCGCATGGCAAGCACCATAAAGCTCACTGGGGAAGACAGCATTGACAAAAACCAAGGAGAAAACAGTATACACAAGGCTGATCACAACTGTACATTTATACTGATTAAACATACATAATAGCGGTGGACCTGAGAAAGGGACAAGTCCACATGATAAAATACTGGTTCCCATAACAAAGATGGGGGTGCTAACTTAGGTTATTCAACGGGCATGGATATTCCTGCCAAGCATCAATCCCCAAAGCAGTCTAGCTCGATGGAGGATATTTTTCTAGCAAAGCGAGACCAAGCAACATTAATCTTCACTTGGTCTTTGTCTTTAGAAGCTGCATTCCCTTTAGAGGCCTTGCGGTTGTGAAGGGTACATTTAGCCAGACTTGTCTGGCAATCCTTGGCTCTGAACGAGGCACGGCCGCTAGCAAGTATAGCGCCGGAGCGAGAGTAGGTATTTATGAAGAACTTGAGCCTTCCTTGTACTGAGACGACACGCCTCGACAGATCGAGGAAACCATCCGGATCCATCCTCATCGTTCCATCAGCAGAATCCATAACCGATGTTCCATACTTTGAATCGAACAGCACAATCCTCTTGGAAGGATCGTCCTCGTCAGTGGAGGTGGAGCAGAGGACCTGTCCACCATATCGAAAAGGCGTGCCACGAGTAACACACGAACTGAGATGGGAAGAATAGTTCAATTTTCTTGTTGAGGGCAATGTTAGGTAATGTCATCGCACGTCAAGCACCACAAAGCTCACTGGGGAAGACAGCATTGGCAAAAACCAAGTAGAAAACAGTATCTGGGGAAGACAGCATTGGCAAAAAACCAAGGAGAAAACAGTACACATAAGGCTGATTACTACTGTACATTTATACTGATTAAACATACTCCCTCTGATCCGTTTTTTCTGTCGCGAGGAAATAACATACGATGCACAACTCCGGTAGTACAGCCCACAACACTTTTTTGGGACCGGAGGGAGTACATAATAGCGGTGGACATGAGAAAGGGACAAGTCCACATGATAAAATACCGGTTCACATAACAAAGATTAACAGCTAACTTAAGTTATTCAACGGGCATATGGATATGCCTGCCAAGCATCAAATGTCCCCAAAGCAGTCTAGCTCGATGGAGGATATCTTTCTAGCAAAGCGAGACCAAGCAACATTAATCTTCACTTGGTCTTTTGCCTTTAGAAGCTGCATTCCCTTTAGAGGCCTTGCGGTTGTGAAGGGTACATTTAGCCAGACTTGTCTGGCAATCCTTGGCTCTGAAGGAGGCACGGCCGCTAGCAAGTATAGCGCCGGAGCGAGAGTAGGTATTTATGAAGAACTTGAGCCTTCCTTGTACTGAGACGACACGCCTCGACAGATCGAGGAAACCATCCGGATCCATCCTCATCGTTCCATCAGCAGAATCCATTACCGATGTTCCATACTTTGAATCGAACAGCACAATTGTCATCGTGGTGAACAACAGATGCCTAGGGGTAGGCTTAAGTTTGGTGCCGATGGACGCTAGAGGATTCGGGGAGGGATAGCGTGCTAAGGAGCGCACACGGAAGACACAAAAGCGCACACGATCTACCCAGGTTCAGGACCCTCGTGAGGAGGTAAAGCCCCTACTCCTGCCTGTCTGTCTATACGGAGCTGCATATGAGAGCTACAATGGTGCTCCTTGAGCTGTGTATCTCTTTCCAGTATTTGGCTATCTCTATGAGCTGAAGAACTAGTGCTAGTGCTAGAGGAAGAAAGGAGCCAGGGGGAAATGAGCCCGCGTCCGGCTGGCCAGAACGTTCCCCCAGGTGCTCCTTATATATTATATAGGGAGCCAAGGGGACAAAGGGTGGCCCACAAAACACTGTACACGCACTGTAGCTGAGTTGACTGATGGGGTCTTGTCAGCACTGTAGGTGCGTCATGCGGGTACTGTCCTTGGCACTGCAGGCGTGCTAAGTTACGTCCAGGATGGGCATGGCCTGTCTTATCTCTGTCCTTGGTTTTGTCTTCTTGCGCCTGTCTTCTGGATCTTCTGGCCACCATCTTATCTTCTCCTGGGGGTGGTTGGCATCTGGTAGCGCTGGTTGATGGACCGTGCGCCGGTCTGAGCAAGGGGCGTCCCAAGGCCGGCACAAGGGAGCGATATGTAGCAGGGGACGACTTGGCCTGGGTATGTCGGATGGAATATGTCGGATGGTGCATGCCGTATGGCATATGTCGGATGAACAGTGCCGCCAGGACATGGATATGTCGGATGGACAGTGTCGCCAGGACACGGATATGTCGGATGGACAGTGTCGCCAGGACATGGATATGTCGGATGGACAGTGCCGCCAGGACATGGATATGTCGGTAAAGGCCTATTTCGGCCTAGCATACGATATTCCAGCCTGGGCACAGCCAATCTCGGCCCAGGCTGGTCTCTTTTGCTTTTCCTTTATCTTTTACTCATATACTTTCAGTTTCTCTCTTTTATTAACTCTGTAAAACTATTAACTTTGGGGTACCCGGGGTTACATCCCCGACACTAGCCCCCGAGGCTGTGGGGGACTCGCAGAGTCGCGCACAGACTTTCAAAATCAAATAGCAATATTAAAATCTCCATGTAAACAATATCCTGCCTGCATGAGCACCATCATTTTTTAAATTGCCAACACGTGCATGCCGACATATAGCCTGCATGGGCATTTGTTAATCATTGGTTTTTAACCATCTCGGGCTGTACTGAAGTCGTATGTCAACAGCATGAGCTGGACCGACACATAGCCTGCTTGGGCTTTGTCATATACTGATGTCTCTGCCGACATTGGCACGTTTGACATATTGCCTGCTCGGGCATTGTCATATACTGATGTTTTTGCCGACATTGGCAAGTTTGACATATTGCCTGCATGGGCACTGTCATATGTCGGTTTTTAGCCACTTTGGGCGTTTACCGAAGTCGTATGTCAACAGCATGAGCTGGATTGACATATTGCCTGCTTGGTCATATCTCATATGTCGGTTTTTAGCCACTTTGGGCGTTACCGAAGTCGTATGTCAACAGCATGAGCTGGATTGACATATTGCCTGCTTGGGCATATCTCGTATGTCGGTTTTTAGCCACTTTGGGCGTTACCGAAGTCGTATGTCAACAGCATGAGCTGGATTGACATATTACCTGCTTGAGCATATCTCATATGTCAGTTTTTAGCCACTTTGGGCGTTACCGAAGTTATATTGGCAGCCTTAGCTGAACCAATAAATTGCCTGCATGGGCTAAAATGACACTTTGCCTTCGTGGGCATTTGTCAAATGACGAGTTGAGATATTTCTCAACACGTAATACTCAGTGAGATCAGATACCTTTCGACTCATTGAGCCGAGATAACGATGCTACGATACTCTGGTAAGCTTGGATAATTGAAGAACCATGATAATTGGTAAAGTCGGTAAAGACGGCAATTATGAGATATTTGATGATACGAGATAAATGCCGTGATATTTGGCAAACTGAAAGAACCGATGATTTGGTAACACTGGTGATACTCTGATACTTCGGCAAGCCATAATAAGTGGCGTTCCGGGATATGATATGATATGATAGTGTGATATTCTGGAAAACCGAAATAAACGGCGATTTGAGAATACCGATAATGCCATGATATTTTGGGTAATCCGAGATAACCGATATAACCATGATCTTGGTGATGAATATTCTCTCGGTAAAACCGATACCACCTTTCAACGTTAGTTCAAGCATATATATAATGAATATTTAACGGGAACAACAATTCTATTAACAGATGAAAATTACTCTGGCATATGACGGAAATTAAATCTAGCTGCAAAACTATGCACTAGGATGCAGACTCGAACTCAACCGAGTCCCCGAGTCACCTTTCTTATCTAGGCGAAAAAGCTAAACTGACTGACTGTCCAGTCCCGAGTCACGATATCTCGTTCCCGGGGAAAAACAACTAAGCATGCTAGAGGGTAGCAGTCCCCGAGTGTTGTTCAGGGTTAACCACATGCGCGCGGCATAGAATGGAATACTGTAAACACTTACATTGCATTGTTGGTGCAAAGTGGACAGATACGTACCAGTGGGCTCAGGCTAGCTACCCAAACCGCCGTGGTGCTAGACCCAGATAGCCTGAATGCAATTAATTCGGGTGCGGTCGGTCCAGCTGACCAAACAACGCAGGCGGCGGAGGAAACCATTTTTTCTTTCTTTTACTGAGCTGCCGACATAGGCATATGCCGGTCCCTCTCTCCATCTCTTTTTCCTTTTCTTCTTTTTTCTCCGGACCAGGTCAGCCGACATAGGCTATATGTCGGTCCTTCCCTCTTATTTTTTCTCTATCTCTCCTTTTCTCTTTTCCTTCGACTGGACCCGCCGGGGATGCGGGCAGCCGGAGCACGGCTTGCCGGTGCCGACCTTGGGCTGAGGAGGCGCGGCCGGAGCTCGGCATGCCGGGGCTGCCGCAGGCGAGGCGAGGCGCGGGAGGCCGGGCCACCGGGCAGCCGGGCGACGGCGAAACGGGAGGAGCGGGCCAGGCGCGGCCAGCCGGGAGGCGCAGGAGGCCGGGCGCGGGATGCCGGTGCCGGCTGGCTTCAGGCGGAGGATGCTCGGGCGGAGCACGGGGGGCCGGCGTCGGTCGGGACGCCGACGCGGATGGGCGCGGCCAGCCGGGCGCTGCCGAGGCAGGGCCAAGGCGAGGCCGAGCAGGGCGCGCTGGGCGCAGGGACGAGGTCGAGCGCGAGGTCGAGAAGCCGGCAGGCGGAGGCGGAGCGCGGTCAGCCGGGGCTGACGGAGCTCGGCCAGCCGGCACCGACCATGGGCGGACTGAGGCGCGGGTGTACGCGAACGCGAGCACGGAGATGAACGAGCTCGAGGACGAGGGCGCACGGGCGCAGGTTGATGAAGGTGACGCGGACGCGCGGGAGGAGACGACGACGCGCGTGGGCGTGAAACCGGGGTCTCGGGCGCCGGGGAGTCCAGCGAGGAAACGCTTGAGGCAGGCGCTTGTTAATTCGGCCCGGAACCCGGTTCAAGCATCCGGATGCCGGTCTGGGGTTGCTTTATGCCGGCGATGAGCTAAAACGCGGGGACAACTTTGATGTCGTGTCCCCGAGTGAACGAAGAAAGTCCCGTCCGAATTTAATCCAGCAAGCGCCACTACCAGCCCCACGGTGGGCGCCAACTGTCGTCGTGGTGAACAACAGATGCCTAGGAGTAGGCTTAAGTTTGGGGCCGATGGACGCTAGAGGATTCGGGGAGGGATAGCGCGCTAAGGAGCGCACACGGAAGACACAAAAGCGCACACGATCTACCCAGGTTCAGGACCCTCGTGAGGAGGTAAAGCCCCTACTCCTGCCTGTCTGTCTATACGGAGCTGCATATGAGAGCTACAATGGTGATCCTTGAGCTGTGTATCTCTTTCCAGTATTTGGCTATCTCTATGAGCTGAAGAACTAGTGCTAGTGCTAGAGGAAGAAAGGAGCCAGGGGGGAAATGAGCCCGCGTCCGGCTGGCCAGAACGTTCCCCCTGGTGCTCCTTATATAGGGAGCCCAGGGGACAAAGGGTGGCCCACAAAACACTGTACACGCACTGTAGCTGAGTTGACTGATGGGGTCTTGTCAGCACTGTAGGTGCGTCATGCGGGTACTGTCCTTGGCACTGCAGGCGTGCTAAGTTACGTCCAGGATGTGCATGGCCTGTCTTATCTCTGTCCTTGGTTTTGTCTTCTTGCGCCTGTCTTCTGGATCTTCTGGCCACCATCTTATCTTCTCCTGGGGGTGGTTGGCATCTGGTAGCGCTGGTTGATGGACCGTGCGCCGGTCTGAGCAAGGGGCGTCCCAAGGCCGGCACAAGGGAGCGATATGCAGCAGGTGGACAACTTGGCCTGGGTATGTCGGATGGAATATGTCGGATGGTGCATGCCGGATGGCATATGTCGGATGAACAGTGCCGCCAGGACATGGATATGTCGGATGGACAGTGTCGCCAGGACACGGATATGTCGGATGGACAGTGCCGCCAGGACATGGATATGTCGGATGGACAGTGTCGCCAGGACATGGATATGTCGGATGGACAGTGTCGCCAGGACATGGATATGTCGGATCGACAGTGCCGCCAGGACATGGATATGTCGGATCGACAGTGTCGCCAGGACATGGATATGTCGGATGGACAGTGCCGCCAGGACATGGATATGTCGGTAAAGGCCTATTTCGGCCTAGCATACGATATTCCGGCCTGGGCACAGCCAATCTCGGCCCAGGCTGGTCTCTTTTGCTTTTCCTTTATCTTTTACTCATATACTTCCAGTTTCTCTCTTTTATTAACTCCGTCAAACCATTAACTTTGGGGTACCCGGGGTTACATCCCCGACAACAATCCTCTTGGAAGGATCGTCCTCGTAAGTGGAGGCGGAGCAGAGTACTTGTCCACCGTATCGAAAAGGCGTGCCACGAGTGACACGGACGGACAAGACGGTGGCCTGGCGCGCTCGCGTGAGCTGCTCGAAGCACAACTCGATTTTGCAGAGGTAGTTGGCGAGGTAGGAGTAGAACACTAGTACAGAACGACACATCGGAAACGGGCCAAAAACCCCTTCGGCAACGGAGAAAGGGTCCGTGTCCCCGCTTCCGATACTGATGTGAAGCCTCACAATGGCAACGGAGATTTTTATCGTTTGCAATAAGTTTAGCAACGGGCATAATATATAACCGTTGCCTTTAGTCTTTACATCAGATACGGAGATTAGTTTTTGACCGTTTGTAATGAGGGCTAAAGGAAACAAAAAAAGGCCGGTGACGCCTGCTGCACCGTCGACGGAGCCCTGTGGTTCCTGCTTGACGGCCGCCGGTTCTTCACCTTCCTCTTCGTCCAGCTTCATTGCGTGGTCTTCTTCTACCTATTTAGTACTGCACAAAAGTCTTGCTCCTGGAGGCGCCGGCTTCAGTGGACCGTGTGGACGGAGCCCCGCTCCTACGTCTTCACGGCCGCCGCATAGTCTCCAGGTTTCCTCCTCGCCCTAAAGGAGATGAAAAAAATCAAAATGTAAGCTCCTTCATCTCTATACACAAGACATATGCTTCTTCGTCGGCATTACAGAAAATATAGAACTAATTACAACTAGAACATAGCCTAAACAATGCCTCATATATAGGTAGATTGGACACACAAATTCCAGGGATGGAGCAAGCGAGCCAAGTAGGATGCACAAGATCGATGTGTATTTGTGCATATCACAAGGATCACTAGCGCCACCCCCGGATCACACGGTGTCACCTAATTTTAATCATCGGCATAACAGAAACAAAACTAAAATCAGAGCAAATGCCTAATAAAAACAGAGAAAATCCATGGATAAACAATTAGCTACTTACAACTAGAAAACATCTAAAATCTATGTGTAAACAATGCCTACTAAAAACAGAGCAAATCTATGGATAAACAATTAGCTACTTACAACTAGAAAACAGCTAAAATCTATGTGTAAACAATGCCTACTAAAAACAGATCAAATCTATGGATAAACAATTAGCTACTTACAACTAGAAAGCAGCTAAAATCTATGTGCAAACAATGCCTACTAAAAACAGAGCAAATTTATGGATAAACAATTAGCTACTTACAACTAGAAAACAGCTAAAATCTATGTGTAAATAATGTCTACTAAAAACAGAGCAAATCTATGGATAAACAATTAGCTACTTACAACTAGAAAACATCTAAAATCTATGTGTAAACAAAGCCTACTAAAACAAGAGCAAATTTATGGATAAACAATTAGCTACTTACAACTAGAAAACAGCTAAAATCTATGTGTAAACAATGCCTACTAAAAACAGAGCAAATCCATGAATAAACAATTAGCTAATTACAACTAGAAAACAGCTAGAATCTATGTGTATACAATGCCTACTAAAAACCGAGCAAATCTATGAATAAACAATTAGCTAATTACAACTAGAAAACAGCTAGAATCTATGTGTAAACAATGCCTACTTAAAACAGAGCAAATCTATGGATAAACAATTAGCTACTTACAACTAGAAAACAGCTAAAATCTATGTGTAAACAATGCCTACTAAAAACAGAGCAAATCTATGGATAAACAATTAGCTACTTACAACTAGAAAACAGCTAAAATCTATGTGTAAACAATGCCTACTAAAAACAAAGCAAATCTATGGATAAACAATTAGCTACTTACAACTAGAAAACAGCTAAAATCTATGTGTAAACAATGCCTACTTAAAACAGAGCAAATTTATGGATAAACAATTAGCTACTTACAATTAGAAAACAGCTAAAATCTATGTGTAAACAATGCCTACTAAAAACAGAGCAAATCTATGGATAAACAATTAGCTACTTACAACTAGAAAACAGCTAAAATCTATGTGTAAACAATGCCTACTAAAAACAGAGCAAATCTATGGATAAACAATTAGCTACTTACAACTAGAAAACAGCTAAAATCTATGTGTAAACAATGCCTACTAAAAACAGAGCAAATATATGGATAAACAATTAGCTACTTACAACTACTCCCTCCGTTCTGAATTAATTGACTCAGATTTAGTACAATTCAGAACGGAGGGAGTAGAAAGCAGCTATCCTACTGAACTGGGGTCTTACATTAGGCGAGGCGGGCTCGCTTAGCGTCGCCGTCGACGACGGAGCTAGCGCCGGCCTCCCTTGGCGGCGCCTTGCCCTTGCCGTGGACCAAAGAGAGGGCTATGGCGGCCCGGAGCTCAGACTGGTAGACCGCCTCCTCGGCGCGTTCGACCTGGGTCGACGCCTCGGAGAGGAGGACCGCCGCCTCCAGATCGGCCTCGCCCTGACGACGCTTGGCGTCCTCGCGCTCGAAATCGGCGCGGGAGAGTTGGCAAGCGATCTCCAGATCACGATCCTCCTCCTCTTCCTCTTCCTCCTCGTCGGAGGACGAGGACGAGGAGGAAGAGGAAGACGGATGGCGGCCGGGGTACATCGCCTGGCGGATCTCGCGGTAGCTGCAATGGTGGCCAAATGAGCGGGTGCGGCCGGAGCCTTCGCCGTGCGGACGAGCGCCAAGGCTGCGGGACCGGCCCGCGGGGGCCGGATCCGCGGCGGCCTGTTCCGCAAGCTCGTCCCGCAACACCAGCTGACGCTGCTGCTGCCTGAAGTCCCGGAGGGTCGGGCGGCCACGGCCGCGATGGCCGGATCTACCAGCGCCGACGGTGGAAGCCATGCGAGAGAGTGGAGAGAGAGGAGACTGTGCGGCGGCTAGGGTTGGAAGTGAGACACTGAGAGTGAGAGTGAGAGTGAAGGGCATAGTAGGTTCTTATAGGCTGGCTGTCGGGCTGCTTCTAATGGCAACGGAGATTACGAAACTGTCCGTGTGCGATGAGCACACGTCGGTAACGGAGTTAAACCAAACTCCGTTGCCAACATATATTCCACTATTCACCCGTTGCCTTTGTTGTGGGCCTGCTTTACGGCCCAGTGCGGGCACGCGGGGATGTCGCGATTTACCGTCGCCTAACTCCTGCCGTTGCCATAGAGGGGTATCCGATGTGTCGTTCTGTACTAGTGGAACCAGTCACGGTTAGAAGGGTTGTAGTACCGGAAGACTCGAGTGACCAGCTCCTTGTCTTCGAGGAGTGACTGTCCCTTCACTTTGAGCTGGATTTCGACGTGCACATAGTCCACGGACAAGAGCCCGCGGTGTGGTCCAGTCAAGTGCAAATAAGGATCCTGCAACAATCGTCATCCATTATCATCGGTTGTCCGTCGTCTACTAGTAAGAAAATCAACAAATTGTTCGATGCGGATAGATAAGAAGAGGGTACTACATTTTTGGTGAGGGTTTGGCTCTGGCTCCTGGGACGGTAGAAGATGATGTTGCGCTTGTGATCCACGTAGTCCCAGGCGGCGATCACACACTAGTACAGAACGACACATCGGAAACGGGCCAAAAACCCCTTCGGCAACGGAGAAAGGGTCCGTGTCCCCGCCTCTGTCACTGATGTGAAGGCCTTCATCGGTAACGGAGGCCAAAAACCGTTTCCGATGCGGTCTCCATTTGGCAACGGTTGTGCGCAGACCTCCGTTGCTTTAGTTTTCCTACATCAGATACAGAGTTTTCCATCTACCCGTTTGCACTGAGTTTTTCTCATATTTCGGTTATATGCCATAATACATGAAAGGCTGATTGCACAATGCACTAAAACGTTATTCAATTCATAACATAGAACAAATGCCATCATTACATTGGTATACAATAATATCACCGTTTTTTACAATTTGACTACAATCATATCTATCACACATTGGCATAATGTAATATCACCTATTACACTTTGACTACAATCATGAACTCTAAACCTATAAGCAACTAACCTAACAAGATGGAAGGCTGGCTTAATTAAGCCAGCGTTCCATCTTTGACTTGGAGCTCACCTTCTATGAGCTCTCGGTCGTCGCTGTACCCACTCCGAGACCAGTATCCACGAAATTTCCTTGCCTTAAGGTTTTTGGTTCTCGGAATGGTACATTGGTACTTTTATGCAGTGTTGCCGAAATAAACTCCTGCGTGAAAGAAAAAAAAAGATTAGCGAAATGTACCAAATACATCTGGATATAAAAAACCGGTGGCTATTTTCCAGCAACTGCTTTGTTCGGTTGCCATTTTCGAGAAACTGCTAAGATGGACGGCAAATATCCAGGAACTGCTCTGTTCGGTGGCAGACAGTTCGCATTCCTTCCTTCTCTTCTTCCTCGTTCCACCCCAATCCCCCACCCGCCATGGACGAACACAACAGAACAACAGAGACAACTACCGTCCGTACCCACGGCACCGTTCTGGAGGAGGTGTACACGAACGAGGAGCATACCGTGGAGCAGATCCTCGACAAGTACGAGGAATGGCTAGCAGAGGAGAAGCATCGGTTCATCGGCCTTGACATCGAGTACACCCGTAATCGTCGGCACATGTCTGTCCTGCAACTCGCCATGCGCCAGCATGTCCTCGTGTTCCACTGGTGCAAGTCCAAGAAGAATTGTTCAGAGTTGGGCAAATTCTTTGAACGCAAGAATATCACCTTCGCAAGCGTGGACATCACCAACGACAGCAAGGTGCTTTCTTCTGCCGGCTTCCACATTCCACCGGAGTACTACGTGGACATCCAACTCGTATACAAAATCAAGGGTGGAGACGAGAGGGACGGAATGGGTGATCTAGCGGCAGACCTCATCGACAAATCATACGCCAACATGAAGGAGTTCCCATCCAACCAGCACGATTTTTGGGAGTGGATGCCGCTGCACAAAGTTAACCTCAACTACGCAGCAATAGATGGGTACGTGACCTACGAGTTGTATCGCAAGATCCTAACCTTGAAGGACAGGCTACGTCCAACATGGCAGGAAATGCTCTGCCCTAGGTGCAAGAATGCCCTAGGTGAATTGCAATAGGCTTTGGATTTGGGTGTTTAACTAGTTTGTACAGTTGATGCTTTAACAATAAGTGTTTGTAATTATCAGAACATGTATGTGTGAATTTGCACTAGGAATTTGTTTATGTGATGAAATGCTCATACGTAGAACCTAGTTCATCGGCATCACAGCCGGTCACAGAAAGATTTATACCTTTCACCCGGCGGGAGAGGAGGTGCAGGCCTCTGCTAGATGCGCTGAGATGCTACCAGCGCGCTGCGACGCAATCACCTCCTCCTCCTTCTCCTTCGTCGACATCCACCTCCTCCTCCTTCTCCAGATCAGACACCACCTACAGATCCTCCACCACCTCCAGATCGGCCACTTCCTCCTCCAGATCGGCCACTTCCTCCTCCAGATGGGTTTCTGCTGGTAGATCCGCCGGAGGTGCTGCACCACCACCTCATGAATGACCTCCTCCACATCGGCCTGGCTCAGAAGAAGCCGGGCATCACCGGAGGAGGAGGGCGTCAGATGGTGGCGCTGCCGCATCATTAGCGGACACATGGCCGCCTCCAGATCGACCTTCCCCTCACGAAGGGCTGCCGCTAGAACGGTGCTGCGGCGGCTAGAGCCGCGGCCGCGATGGCCGGATCTAGAAGCGCCGACAGAGGAAGCCATTAGAGAGAGTGAGGAGAGTTGAAAGCCACAGTGTGCGGCGGCTAGGGTTGGAAGAGAGGCAAGTGAGAGAGTGATAATGAGACCGAGCCGGCAGTATATATAAGCGCCACATTGGCAACGGACATTTTATATAACCGTTTCCATTGATTTACACCAGCGAGAGACCACTTAGCAGCTAGTGCTACTACATACGGACTTGATAATGAAGTAAACGATTACATATATGCTACTACTAGCTAATGCTACTACTAGCAGCTGCTGATGAAGACTCGGGCTCGTCGTCGCTGTACACGAGTGCGTCCCTCCGGCATAAGGTACCGTCGAAGATCTTGATGAAGAACCCGTTGTCGCCGTCGAACTCGAAGCACAAAAAGTGCCCCTGCTCAAGCTTGTACGCTTGGGCGAATGACTTCCATCCCTGGCCGAGGTACAAATTCCCCCCGGCACTCACGGCCGTCTTCACCGCCCAGCTGCCGTTCTCGCGGTCCTCCATCTTCAGATGCATGGTAGCTGCCACCATGCCTTGGAGCTTCTCTGCGAACGCCCTCGGGAGCCTCAGGCGGCTCTCGATGGCTTTGTACAGGATAACCACGAACTCGAAGCCGCGCAGCTCCGGGGACATGTCTTCAGAGGACGGTGAGGGCGACACCGACGGCGTGGTGCGGCTGCGCCCCCTACCACGGCCGCGCCCTTGTCCACGGCCGCGCCCACGTCCACGGCCGCGACCGCTGATGGTACCTCTCGCCGGGACATGTCTTCAGAGGACGGTGAGGGCGACACCGACGGCATGGCATTGCCGCTGCACCCCCTACCACGGCCTCGCCCTCGTCCACGGCCGCGACCGCTGCTGGTACCTCTCGCCATGGATTTGGACGGAGGGGATCTGGCGAAGTTTGAATAACTATAGGCGATGGACTGGGGCTTCAAAGAGACCGCTGCCTGGTACCTCTCGCCATTTATACTCGCGGGTCTGCTTCGCCCACTGTAACAGCCCAGACTTGAGAACCTGAAAATCTGTATAAAATTTTCACTTTTGTGTCCTCCATTGCATCATGGCATGCATGCATCATTGCATCCTCTTTGCAACTTGCTAAACAACCACTACATTGGGTTGGAAAAATTGGAAGACTAAAATACCAACTTGCTCCAACAATTTAACAAAACATTGAAAGCATCCAAAAGTTGCAAAACAAAATCTCTTTGACATTCTATAATTGTCAAGGAGGTTCCAAGAGCTCAACTCATTATTTTGACTTGTTTCAAAATTCTAAAAGATTATTATTTTGGAAATGCTCAAAATACCTATAGCAACTTCCTATGTTAATTTCCAAAGCAAATGGACTCCAATTGCTCTGGAAATTTTATGGATGTTGGCCCAAGGTGCAAGGAGGCTACCTAAGATTTAGCATAAGTTTTGGAATGAGTTTTGTAGCTCTTTTTAATGTTTTAAAAGGGAGCAAAATGAAAGTGAAACAAGTTTGTTCTACAAACTTGTTCCAAATGAGCTCCAAATTTTACCAGAGGCTCCTGGTAACAAATAATAACTTCCCACAGAATTTCATTACATTTGGAGTTGCCTTGGTACCTCAATAAATTCGGCAAAGTTCAAACCAGTACCAAAAAGGACCAAACCGTGATGTTTCTAAAACCTCCAGGGACCTTTTTGCGAAATGGTCTTCTTCCTCCCTTCTCCTGTAGCGACCGAGGCGCCGCCCCGTGCCGCGTGCATGCCTCGCTCGGTTCCCCCTCCTCTCCTCTGCACTGCAAGGAGGACAAGAAGCACGACCCTCACCTGCCACACTCCTCCTTCCCCGGTTTCTTCCCTTCCCCGTGCTCACTCTCTCTCCATGGAGCCGGAACCACGCCGCCGTTGACCTCGTCGCTGCCGTCGTTTGCGAGCTCCCCGAGCAAATCGCAGGCCACCAGCAGCTCTCCCTCGACCTCCTCTCCCTCCTAGTCGCAAGAATCGAGCTGGGACGCGGTAAATCGCCGGGGACTCGAGCTCCTCTCCCGCGACGTCCGCCGAGCTCCGCCGCCCAACTCCGGCCGCCTCCGACCTCCCCGGCCGCTCCTTTGTGCCTTGGTGAGCCCTAGGCCCTTGCTGGCCCTTCCCCTCTCCTCCTAGCGCGCTGCACCGCCGAATCCCGTAGCTCACGTAGCCACCGCGCCGTCGCCGTCCTTTCCCTCGCGGTGACGCCGGTCGCGAAACCGGCCTTGACCGGCCACGAGGCCGTTTGCCTCTGTTGCCTAACCGGCTTCTGGGCCGGCCCAACCGGCCAGAAGGCCGGGCGCCTCTGTGCCCTGCCCGGTTCTGAAACCGGCCTGGACCGGGCCACAGGCCGGACCTCTCTGGCCCATGGCCGGCCTGCAAGCCGGCCCACCGGGCTGTGGACCGGCCTGAACAGTAAAAACAGTTTTCATTTTTCTGTTTTCTGAAAATAAAACAAATTTAAATAATTCATAACTATTTGAATATTGATCCAAATTCCACAAGTGAGGTATCAAAATGATCAGCAGCTCAAATGCTATCTAATCATGTTAATCTCACATCATGATCACAAATAATTACTTGATGTTATTAATAATTTGGTTAAAAGAATTAAATTCGAATAATTCTTTAATTCACCAATTATTCATCGGTACCCGGAAAATTACAAATGAGGTACCAATTTGATCGGGAGAACAAACCCTATCCATTCATGCCATGTTCATGCATATTTGAACCACTTCTTAGTAAGGTATTAAATGGATGAACAATGGGGTCATTAAGCTAAATATGGGGTTGCCTCCAAATAATTGCACTACTTATTTGGCTCTCCATTTAATGTTGCTAGATAAACTAAATGTTGCTATCTTTGCATAAACTTGTCATGACATCATGTGATTGTGCATTGCATGGTACACATGTGTGGTGTTTGATTTGTTTTTCCGTTGTGTGCTTCGTTAGATCAAGCAGACGGGGTTCCGCATCGATACCCCGAGATCCGTACTACCATTACCCTGAACAAGGCAAGCGTAATCCCCCCTCTGAGCATATCCTATCCTATTTTCCGCAATTATTTTCTCCACTATAATATTGCATGCGGTTCTAAATGTCTTTTGCCTGGATTAGAGTATCCTACTAGTTGCATTAGAATCCTGTTGCCAATACCTGTTTTACCTTCCTATTACCATAGGTTTGTATTGTTGGCCATGGAATACTTACTATGCTATGCAAGTGCTTAGCCATGCTTAGTGAAATGCCTAGTTGTACTAGGGATGGTGAATGCTGGAAACAGGTGTTAACTTGTGACAGTGATGTTGATGGTGGAGAATTGTGGAGATGGATAATAAAATGCTAAGAGTGGGGATGAGAGGCCACATGGGATGTGGTGGGTTGTCTCGTTCTTGCCGCCTAGGTGCGAGTTCTGTACATCCTGAACCAAGACTGAGCGTGCAACCATGCGTGAGGCCTATGCATTCGCAGTGCAGGAACCCTCATAGACTAAATAACTCGAGCGGGGCTAGCCAGGGTCCTCTAGTTTGGCTTTCCATTTGCGCGTGCGTGATGATGGTGGTGAACTGTGATGAGGCTAATGGCGTTAGGAAAATGAGTGGCCACGGGGCAGTTAGTTGGAGCTGCTGCTCCGTCCTCACTGATGATCCTGGAGAGTCCTTAACGAGGGAGAAGTCGACACCGCTCCCACCCAGCCGGCTTTCCAAGGAAGAGAGCTAATGCGCAGGTAATGGGCCGGACGGTACGCGTGGCGAAGGACCTGGGGCCCCTCGGGACTCCGGGGACTTCTACTTTGTACACCCCTGCAGGGATAAATCTTTTCGAAAAGCCGTGTCCGCGGTTATGGACGACTTGGGAATGGACGATGATCATAGAATAACTTAAACGGAATGATTAAAACTTGGGTACTAGAGGTACCAATTCACGAATGTAAGGTTGACTTCCTCGAGGGTGATTCGGGGAGGTGCCTTTGATGAACAGGTACAATGGTGATGTTGGTGATGTTTGAGAAAGGTGATCTCAAAGAAAAGAGTTACTTCTTACCCCTCTTTGAAAATATTCTGATTAGTCGATGCCATGGAGTATGTTTTATTAAATAAAATCAGCTTTATGCAAAAGAGCCATAAAACCTTTGAAAGCCAATCATGGAGCATATATTAGCTCTTAATCTTGCGAGTTCGTCGAACTCAACGTCTTTGCTTTTGTTTCAGAGGAGGACTTCACCGACCTCGAAGGTGGGTTCTTTGTGGACGTCGACGAGTAGTCTGGGGTTCCCAGGTGGCAGCTTGGGACATCTGGAACAGCTGGCGCTGTGATGTTTATCTGTAGGCCTCTTAGGCCATATTTGGATCTTGTTGTTTAGAACAACCTAATTTGCTTCCGCTTGATGTAATGTTGGGTCTGTGACCTCTGGTTGTCATTTGCTATCTTTCTCTGTATAAGAGTTGAACTATATGATTTGTGTCGTAGAGTCTGTGATGTGCCAGTTGTTCCACAAGTCTTGATCTTACTATTATGCTTTGATAGTTGTGCCTGTGTTAAGGCATCAATCGGGGTGTTGCGTTGTCTGGAGTGAGGTGTACCCAGCAACGCCTGCCAAAGGTTTTGGCCGGGGATTGGTAAACCCGTAACCTCCGGTTGTATCGCTTAACCGGTGACACACAGCATCACTGTATAGTCGGGTCGGGGCGCCACAAGTTGGTATCAGAGCAGTACTGCCTGTAGGAAACCCTTCTACTGGTCGATGTTGAGTCTAGTGTTTGTGAAAATATTTTTAACCTAAAAATGAGTTGTGAAAACCATCTTAGGATTCTTTTTACTCCTTATCTGGTTACCCTCTAATCTCGGAGCAATCTTACCTCGATTTGAGTTTAAAGGTTTTACTTCTCACCTGTTACTTCAAAATTAGAGAAACGGGGTGGGTTCGACCTTTAGTGTTATGTGTCCGTTGCTCCCGCTGCGTTGCAATCCCAAATCAACTCAGATGTTTCTACCGAGTTAATCTTTTGATCCTTTCTTTGGGTTTTAACCCACGGACTTGAACATAAGGTCCCGGATTGTGCCAACTAGAGTGTGTTAAGTTGTGATTTCTTAACTCTCACTAGTAGCACATGATGCTGATCTTTGACCCAAGTTCTATCTTGTTGTTTTCCTTCTCGCAAAGTATTATCGTCCCTAGTCTGTGTACTTGTGAGACGCTAATGCTATTGTTCGACCATTCGGAGAAAGATACTAACCGTGTCATTGTCAAATCTCCAGAATGGCTCGAGGAGGCGTGGAGGCCGTGGTGGTCGCGGTAACCACAATGATGATGAGGATGATCTGCCGCCACCACCCTCGATGGCTGAGGTCTTGATGGCCATTGAGGAGAACCGTGGGCGCAATGAGCGCTTGCTTGAGCAGTTGGTGCAGCAGAATGCACGGAGGAACGAGTGCAACACTCTCACTGAGTTCCTGCGCTCCAGCCACCCACCTTTGCTGATGCTAAGGAGCCACTGGAAGCTGATGATTGGCTTCGTGCTTTGGAGCGCAAGTTCTCCGCGCTGCATGTCCCAGGCTGAGCAAGTCAACTTTGCCACCTATCTCTTGGTTGGTGCTGCTGGCTGTTGGTGGGAAAGCCATGTGGCTTTGTTTCCAGCCAACCATGTCTTCACCTGGGCTGATTTCCGCACTGCCTTCCGTGCGAGTACATTCCCCAGCCATCATGGACTTGAAGAGGAGGGAGTTCCTGGATTTGCAACAGGGACGGATGGACCTCCGCACTTATGGTCGTGAGTTCAACCATCTCTCTCGTTACGCCCCAAGGGACGTGACCAATGATGCTGACAAGCAAGAGCTGTTCCGCAAGGGTCTGACTCCGCAGCTCCGCTATGAGCTATTGCCCTTCAGGTTCCAGACCTATCAGGAGCTGTTCAACCAGGCTTTCACTCTTGAGCAAGGAAGAAAGGAACTTGAAGCTTCCAAGAGGCCCGCACATGGGGACACCAGAGTTCCTCGGGTTCTGAGAGCAAGAAGCGCAGGGTGTTTGTCCCTACAGCGCCGTACCTCGTGCTCCATTCATGCCAAGACCGCGGATACAGGCCACCTCCTCCGCGCCCCACTACTTCGACACTTGGGGTAGGCGGAGTGGGTACCGTCCTATGCTACCTGCTCCACCTGGAGTCACTTGCTACACCTGTGGCCAGGCTGGCCACTACTCCAGGGAGTGCCCCCAGAAGGCACCTCTCGCGATAACTCCTGCACGAGCCCCTGCCACTCCAACTGGCAAGGCTGGACCTATTGTGCGTGGTCGCCTGAACCACGTCTCTGCTGAAGAAGCTGAAGATGACCCCGGCGTTCTTATGGGTGAGTTACGAATCAACGGCAATACAGCTACAGTTTTGTTTGACTCTGGAGCATCGCATTCATTCATATCCATAGCTTTTGCAAAAGACCACAACATACCGTTCGAGAAAATGAGCGTCCTTGGTGATCTCTACTCCTGGTTCCAAATGGCAAACCGATGGGTTACTCCTGAGGTCCAGATTAATATAGGTTCCTTGTCTTTCCTTATGCCTTGGTAGCTCTGAAGTCCAAAGGCATTGATGTCATATTGGGCATGAACTGGCTAACCAAATATCAGGCTAATCTCGACTGTGCCGCCAAGACCATTACTGTGACCGCTCCTTCCGGTGACATTGTGAGTATTGGCCTGCAACATCAATACCTCCGTCCGCCGTCGTACCCCGCTCACCTGAGATTCTCCTTTGCTTTATGGAAGGCGAATCCCCTCCTGAAATCCAGGACATACACGTGGTGTGTGACTTCCCGGATGTGTTCCCGGAAGAGTTGCCTGGCATGCCTCCTGACCGAAGTGTGGAGTTTGTCATAGATCTACTTCCCGGTACGCTCCAATTTCCAAGAAGCCCTACCGTATGCCGGTGGAAGAGTTGGCTCTGTTGAAAGAGCAAATTGATCAGCTGTTAGCAAAGGATTCATCCAGCCTAGCAGTTCACCTTGGGGTTGTCCGGTACTCTTTGTCAAGAAGAGGGATTCTACCGTGCCTCGTCTAGTCTCTGACTATCGACCGTTGAATGCGGTGACAATCAAGAACAAGTATCCTATTCCTCGCATCAATGATCTGTTGGATCAGTTAGCTGGTGCAACGGTATTCTCCAAGATGGATCTGAGGTCAGGTACCATCAATAAAAATCAGAAAGGAGGATATTCCAAAGACGGCATTTGTTACTCGCTATGGCTCATATGAGTATACCGTCATGTCCTTTGGTCTCACAAATGCTCCAGCTACTTTCATGAGGCTCATGAATTCCATTTTCATGGATTATCTTGATAAGTTTGTCGTCATTTACATCGATGACATCCTCATCTATTCTAAAACCGACGAAGAGCATGATGAACACCTTCGTTGGTTCTGACACGGCTTCGTGAACACCGTCTATGCCAAGTTCTCCAAGTGTGAGTTTTGGTTGGATAAACTTGTCTTCCTTGGACATGTAATATCTGCCAATGGTGTGGAAGTCATCCCCGACAAAATTCAAGCTATTCTAGACTGGAAAACTCCAATGTCAGTCAAGGACATTCGTAGCTTTCTCGGATTGGCGGGTTACTACCGCCGATTCATCGAAGCTTTCTCCAAAATAGCCAAGGCATTGACTGACCTTCTCAAGAAGGATAGAAAGTTCGTATGGACTGCCGAAGCTGAAGAGAGCTTCCAAGCCCTGAAAGCCAAGCTCACGTCCGCTCCTGTGCTTGTCCTGCCGGACACAGCAAGGATTTCGTCGTCTTCTGTGACGCCTCTCTACAAGGCTTGGGTTGTGTATGATGCAAGATGGCCATGTGGTGGCTTATGCTTCTCGCCAACTTAAGCCGCATGAGCTCAATTACCCAACTCATGATCTAGAGCTTGCCGCTGTGGTCTATGCTTTGAAGCAATGGAGACCATACCTGTTTGGTAACCGTTGCGAGATCTTCTCGGATCACAAGAGTCTAAAGTACCTCTTCACCCAGCCGGATTTAAATCTCAGGCAAAGGCGTTGGTTGGAGTTAATCACGGACTAATGTGAGTCTGAACTATCAACCCGGCAAAGCAAACGTCGTGGCTGACGCGCTAAGTCGGAAGTCCTATTGCAACAATCTGATGATTGAGAAAGCCCAACCTGCTCTCATGAAGAGTTTGCCCGTTTGAACTTGGAAATGGTTCCCTCCGGCTATCTAGCAAATCTGGAGATCAAATCTACTCTTGTAGACCAGATTAAGGAAGCTCAAACGTGACAAGGGTATTCTGAAAATCAAGGAGAACATTGCTAGCGGGAAGGCCAAATGCTTCTCTGTCGATGAATCCGGAGTGTTTATTTTGGTGATCGCTTGGTAGTGCCAAAGAAACCAAAATTGAGGCAGCTGATTCTCCAAGAGGCTCATGATACACCTCTCTCTATCCATCCCGGAAGTACCAAAATGTACCAAGACCTCCGACCACAATTCTGGTGGACCCGTATGAACGGGAAATCGCCAAGTTTGTTGCTGAATGCGACACTGTCGTCGGGTAAAAGCAGAACATCAAAGACCTGCCGGTACTCTCCGCCCTATTGCAGTTCCCGAGTGGAAATGGGATGAAATTGGTATGGACTTCATCACCGGATTTCCCCGGTCTCCTAAGGGCAACAATGCAATCTGGGTAATCATTGATCGTCTCTCCAAGGTTGCTCACTTCCTACCAGTCCGTGATGAGATACATGCTAGTCAACTAGCTGATCTATATTGGCTCGTATTGTTCCATTGCATGGGGTCCCTTTGAGGATCATCTCTGACCGTGGAAGTATCTTTGTCTCCAAGTTCTGGCAGAGTTTCCAAAATGCTATGGGGTCCCGTCTCAACTTCAGTACCGCCTACCATCCCCAAACTGATGGTCAGACCGAAAGAGTGAACCAAGTTTGGAAGACATGCTTAGGGCATGTGTATCTCTTTTGGCACGAATTGGGAAAAGTATCTCCCTTTCGCGGAGTTCTCTACAACAATAGCTATCAAGCTAGTCTGGGCATGGCTCCCTTCGAGGCTCTCTATGGAAGAAAATGCCGCACTCCGCTGAATTGGTCCGAGACCGGAGAGAGAGCACTCTTTGGTCCAGATGTGATCAATGAAGCTGAGGAGAAGGTGAGAATCATACGAGAGAATCTGAAAATTGCCCAGTCAAGGCAGAAGAGCTACTATGACAAGCACCATCAGGAGATTCACTATGAAATTGGTGATAAAGCTTATCTCCGTGTCTCTCCCCTTCGAGGCGTTCGCCGCTTCGGAATAAAAGGAAATTGGCCCCTCGCTATGTCGGCCCTTTCACCGTTCTGGAAAGCGAGGAGATCTTTCTTATAAGTTGGAGTTGCCGGTCAAATTTCCAAATGTGCATGATGTGTTTCATGTCTCCCAACTCCGCCGTTGTTTCAAGGATCCTATCCATGGGGTCAATCATGAGGAGCTAGATCTACAAGAAGACCTCACTTACCGTGAGCATCCTATCCGTGTCTTGGATGAAGCCGAAAGGAAGACCCGCAACAAGACTACCAAGTTCCTCAAAATCCAGTGGTCTCGCCACTTCCGAAGAAGAAGCAACTTGGGAACGAGAGTCTAGTCTTCGTGAGGAGTATCCCGACTTCTTTTCGCAATCTTAGAATCTCGGGACGAGATTCCTGTAAGGAGGGTAGAGTTGTAACAGCCCAGACTTGAGAACCTGAAAATCTGTATAAAATTTTCACTTTTGTGTCCTCCATTGCATCATGGCATGCATGCATCATTGCATCCTCTTTGCAACTTGCTAAACAACCACTACATTGGGTTGGAAAAATTGGAAGACTAAAATACCAACTTGCTCCAACAATTTAACAAAACATTGAAAGCATCCAAAAGTTGCAAAACAAAATCTCTTTGACATTCTATAATTGTCAAGGAGGTTCCAAGAGCTCAACTCATTATTTTGACTTGTTTCAAAATTCTAAAAGATTATTATTTTGGAAATGCTCAAAATACCTATAGCAACTTCCTATGTTAATTTCCAAAGCAAATGGACTCCAATTGCTCTGGAAATTTTATGGATGTTGGCCCAAGGTGCAAGGAGGCTACCTAAGATTTAGCATAAGTTTTGGAATGAGTTTTGTAGCTCTTTTTAATGTTTTAAAAGGGAGCAGAAATGAAAGTGAAACAAGTTTGTTCTACAAACTTGTTCCAAATGAGCTCCAAATTTTACCAGAGGCTCCTGGTAACAAATAATAACTTCCCACAGAATTTCATTACATTTGGAGTTGCCTTGGTACCTCAATAAATTCGGCAAAGTTCAAACCAGTACCAAAAAGGACCAAACCGTGATGTTTCTAAAACCTCCAGGGACCTTTTTGCGAAATGGTCTTCTTCCTCCCTTCTCCTGTAGCGACCGAGGCGCCGCCCCGTGCCGCGTGCATGCCTCGCTCGGGTTCCCCCTCCTCTCCTCTGCACTGCAAGGAGGACAAGAAGCACGACCCTCACCTGCCACACTCCTCCTTCCCCGGTTTCTTCCCTTCCCCGTGCTCACTCTCTCTCCATGGAGCCGGAACCACGCCGCCGTTGACCTCGTCGCTGCCGTCGTTTGCGAGCTCCCCGAGCAAATAGCAGGCCACCAGCAGCTCTCCCTCGACCTCCTCTCCCTCCTAGTCGCAAGAATCGAGCTGGGACGCGGTAAATCGCCGGGGACTCGAGCTCCTCTCCCGCGACGTCCGCCGAGCTCCGCCGCCCAACTCCGGCCGCCTCCGACCTCCCCGGCCGCTCCTTTGTGCCTTGGTGAGCCCTAGGCCCTTGCTGGCCCTTCCCCTCTCCTCCTAGCGCGCTGCACCGCCGAATCCCGTAGCTCACGTAGCCACCGCGCCGTCGCCGTCCTTTTCCCTCGCGGTGACGCCGGTCGCGAAACCGGCCTTGACCGGCCACGAGGCCGTTTGCCTCTGTTGCCTAACCGGCTTCTGGGCCGGCCCAACCGGCCAGAAGGCCGGGCGCCTCTGTGCCCTGCCCGGTTCTGAAACCGGCCTGGACCGGGCCACAGGCCGGACCTCTCTGGCCCATGGCCGGCCTGCAAGCCGGCCCAGCCGGGCTGTGGACCGGCCTGAACAGTAAAAACAGTTTTCATTTTTCTGTTTTCTGAAAATAAAACAAATTTAAATAATTCATAACTATTTGAATATTGATCCAAATTCCACAAGTGAGGTATCAAAATGATCAGCAGCTCAAATGCTATCTAATCATGTTAATCTCACATCATGATCACAAATAATTACTTGATGTTATTAATAATTTGGTTAAAAGAATTAAATTCGAATAATTCTTTAATTCACCAATTATTCATCGGTACCCGGAAAATTACAAATGAGGTACCAATTCGATCGGGAGAACAAACCCTATCCATTCATGCCATGTTCATGCATATTTGAACCACTTCTTAGTAAGGTATTAAATGGATGAACAATGGGGTCATTAAGCTAAATATGGGGTTGCCTCCAAATAATTGCACTACTTATTTGGCTCTCCATTTAATGTTGCTAGATAAACTAAATGTTGCTATCTTTGCATAAACTTGTCATGACATCATGTGATTGTGCATTGCATGGTACACATGTGTGGTGTTTGATTTGTTTTTCCGTTGTGTGCTTCGTTAGATCAAGCAGACGGGGTTCCGCCTCGATACCCCGAGGATCCGTACTACCAGTACCCTGAACAAGGCAAGCGTAATCCCCCCTCTGAGCATATCCTATCCTATTTTCCGCAATTATTTTCTCCACTATAATATATTGCATGCGGTTCTAAATGTCTTTTGCCCGGATTAGAGTATCCTACTAGTTGCATTAGAATCCTGTTGCCAATACCTGTTTTACCTTCCTATTACCATAGGTTTGTATTGTTGGCCATGGAATACTTACTATGCTATGCAAGTGCTTAGCCATGCTTAGTGAAATGCCTAGTTGTACTAGGGATGGTGAATGCTGGAAACAGGTGTTAACTTGTGACAGTGATGTTGATGGTGGAGAATTGTGGAGATGGATAATAAAATGCTTAAGACGCGGGGATGAGAGGCCACATGGGATGTGGTGGGTTGTCTCGTTCTTGCCGCCTAGGTGCGAGTTATGTACATCCTGAACCAAGACTGAGCGTGCAACCATGCGTGAGGCCTATGCATTCGCAGTGCAGGAACCCTCCTAGACTAAATAACTCGAGCGGGCTAGCCAGGGTCCTCTAGTTTGGCTTTCCATTTGCGCGTGCGTGATGATGGTGGTGAACTGTGATGAGGCTAATGGCGTTAGGAAAATGAGTGGCCACGGGCAGTTAGTTGGAGCTGCTGCTCCGTCCTCACTGATGATCCTGGAGAGTCCTTAACGAGGGAGAAGTCGACACCGCTCCCACCCAGCCGGCTTTCCAAGGAAGAGAGCTAATGCGCAGGTAATGGGCCGGACGGTACGCGTGGCGAAGGACCTGGGGCCCCTCGGGACTCCGGGGACTTCTACTTTGTACACCCCTGCAGGGATAAATCTTTTCGAAAAGCCGTGTCCGCGGTTATGGACGACTTGGGAATGGACGATGATCATAGAATAACTTAAACGGAATGATTAAAACTTGGGTACTAGAGGTACCAATTTCACGAATGTAAGGTTGACTTCCTCGAGGGTGATTCGGGGAGGTGCCTTTGAGGAACAGGTACAATGGTGATGTTGGTGATGTTTGAGAAAGGTGATCTCAAAGAAAAGAGTTACTTCTTACCCCTCTTTGAAAATATTCTGATTAGTCGTTGCCATGGAGTCATGTTTTATTAAATAAAACCAGCTTTATGCAAAAGAGCCTTAAAACCTTTGAGAGCCAATCATGGAGCATATATTAGCTCTTAATCTTGCGAGTTCGTCGAACTCAACGTCTTTGCTTTTGTTTCAGAGGAGGACTTCACCGACTTCGAAGGTGGGTTCTTTGTGGACGTCGACGAGTAGTCTGGGGTTCCCAGGTGGTAGCTTGGGACATCTCGGAATAGCTGGCGCTGTGATGTTTATCTGTAGGCCTCTTAGGCTATATGTTGGATCTTGTTGTTTAGAACAACCTATTTTGCTTCCGCTTGATGTAAGGTTGGGTCTGTGACCTCTGAATGTAATTTGCCATCTTTCTCTGTATAAGAGTTGAACTATATGTTTTGTGTCGTAGAGTCTGTGATGTGCCAGTTGTTCCACAAGTCTTGATCTTACTATTATGCTTTGATAGTTGTGCCTGTGTTAAGGCATCAATCGGGGTGTTGCGTTGTCTGGAGTGAGGTGTACCCAGCAACGCCTGCCAAAGGTTTTGGCCGGGGATTGGTAAACCCGTAACCTCCGGTTGTATCGCTTAACCGGTGACACGCAGCATCACTGTATACTAGTCGGGTCGGGGCGCCACACCCACCTCCCCATCTGCCCATTCGCTAGCCTCCACGTATCAACATTTTCAACGGTTGGAAATTTCTATCCGTTACCATAGAGGCAAATATTGGAAACGGACAATTTTATTAACCGTTGCCAATATAATAGGTGACGGAGATTGGAAAGGGTCCGTTGCCAATGTAGGCGGGCCTGGTCAGGTTTGTACGCACCGGCCGCGCGGAAAGCGCGATTCTCCGTCGCCTAACACCTGCCATTTCCATAGAGGGGTATCCGATGTGTCGTTCTGTACTAGTGACACCATAGACCTGGGGCGGCCACTCGAGGTGCCTTTTCTTGGCTACTTTGATGGAGCACATCTGCAGGGTTGTGGCGAGAACGGCCACATATGGGAGGCAAGTCGGCGTGCAGTGAGTGAAGACCATTGAGCTCATCGACGCTGCAATTGAGGAGCCAAACCCAATTCATACACAGTAACAAACCCAATTCATGCAGTGTAACAAACCCAATTGAGTGCAAGTGTCCAGAGAAGGAATGAGAGAAGCATGCGGATACTCACTGAAAAGATCGAAGGTAAGCCGTCCTTGGCCGAATTCAAATTCCCAGTTCTGACGGTGGCAAGCGAACAACTCCTTATCATTTTCCATAGAGGATTCAGGAGCCAACTCCTCGTCTTCTTCTTCTTCTTTCTTCTTCTTCTTCTTCTTCTTCTTCTTCTTCTTCTTCTTCTTCTTCATCGTGCTCCTCCTCCTCTTCTTCCTTGGTTGGTTCACAGGAGATCGATTTCAGTTCCAGATCGTGATCTGATCCCGACCAGAGCATCTCTTCTTGGTGAGACAGATGGGCGTGTTGCGAGGCACGTCTCCTCCGCCTAAACAAGCGCGCCCTTGGTTCCTGCGGCATCTCCATCGCAGCGTAGGTCGTCGACCCCCTCTGGAATTTTTCTTTTCGCCGCCGCCGCCACCGCGTCATTAGGGTTTCTTTGACCTTTTTTAGGGGACAGACGGCCGGGTGGTGTACGTTTCTATTCCGTCTCAGGTTCCGGCCCGTCGATATCGGGGTAACTTGTGTCTTTAATGGCCCCAAGGCCCAGCTAGCCTGCGCGAAATGGCCCAGTCCACATAGATGTTTCCTCCTTTGTTTTCTTTCTTTCTTGGATTAAGTATATATTTCACCCTCAAATATTGGTGATTGGAGCAAAATCCCCCTGAACTTTTTTTTTGAATTTCCCCCTGAACTCTTTTTCCGTATAATTTTAACCCTGACTTATTCAACACCATATAAATGCGCCCTTACTGTAGTTTTGGTCGATTTTTGGTGGTTCAGTATGACTGTGGACGGTTTTGGGATGATTTTGGACAGTCAAGCTGGCGCTGACATGATGTGGTCCGTTTGGGACACCTCGGCTCCATTGTGCTCTTCTCCCCGACCGCCTCGTGCTCCGTCTCCGACCTTGTGCGGTCGTCCCTCGCCGTCGCGACCAACAAAAGTGCCCTCAATGCTTAACACACTTGAAAGTGTGATACCACTGAGAATTAATTAAGCACTGATCAAATCAAGTGTGATACAGGACAAGACTAACGGTTGGGACCAAACACAAGTCAAAATCCTTTACATAAATTCAGACATTTACTTAACTAATAAAATTGTATTAATAAGCCATGCTTTTCTTAAGAGTAACATCAATCATGATGCACCATTTCCCAGTTCTGACGGTGGCGAGCGAACAACTCCTTTTCTTCATCCATGGAGGATTCAGGAGCCAACTCCTCGTCCTCCTCTTCTTCTTCCTCACCTTCTTCTTCCTCTTCTTCTTCCTCTTCCTCCTCCTCCTCCGACTCCTCTGAGGTTGGTTCGCGGGAGATCGATTTCGATTCGGAGTCGTCGTAATACGGTATCTCTTCTTGGGACAGCCAATGGGCGTGCTGCGATGCCCGCCTCCTATACGAACGCATCATTGGTACCTCTGGCATCTCCATATGAGCTTAGATCATCGTCGTCGATCGCCGCAACTTCTTCTCCCTCGTCTTTTCCCGCCGCCGCCTCGCAGTCGACGGTTTTTTTAGGGAAGTCGACGGTTTTTTTTAGGGGAAGTCGTCAGCTTTTTTGTTTTTTGAGAGGAGGGGAAGTCGAGGGCTGGTGGGTGACGTCCGTACTTCGTATCCAATTGAGGCTCGGCCCGGCGGCCCAATAGTTCCCTAAAAAACTTGCTGAATGATTCTAAAAAAAACTAGTTTGCCAAAAGTGGGACCAATTCCGTCATTATCTCTTCACATGGCTGAGCTACATCGGCAGTAACTGGATCAGCTCGTGATTAGTCTGCTCCCACCCTCGAATATGCTCGAAGATCTCGAAACGATCTACCAGTTCCGAAGAGAATTCGCAAAACTCCGTTTTCATAGAGAATTTTATGGAGTTTTCCCACGCCGGCCGCGTGGTTCCGCTGGCAACCGACGCTGCCCACCTATCATAGAGTTGCAGAAAACAAATGCAGGTGCATGCGCTGTACTTGCTCATCGATGCCTGCCCGCCAACTCTATATATAGTGAGCGAGAGCTCGATCGAGGGTTTAGAGGCTAGAGCCAGAGAAACAGGAATACTACTAGGCTAGGAAAGCAGAGCAAGAAGAGATGGCGCGGATGAAGCTGCATGGGATGCCGCTGGCGCCGAACGTGATGCGCGTGGCGGCGGTGCTCAACGAGATGGGCCTCCACTTCGAGATCGTCTCCGTGGACCTCCCCACCGGCGTCCACAAGCACCCTGACTTCCTCGCGCTCAACGTACGCACCCACGCACGCTCTCTCATTCTTGTCTGCTTCTTTGATTCCTTAGCAGTGATCACTCTCAATTCCTTAGGAGAGATTAGACATAGTTTTTTTTTCTTTTTTGTATTCCTGGAATCCTGGCTAATTTGTCTCGCACTCTCGCTTGCTTTTCTGTTGCAGCCTTTCGGCCAGGTCCCTGCGCTGCAGGACGGAGACGAAGTTCTCTATGGTAATTCGCTTGTTCGTCTAGCTAAGCCACGATCTGAGCCTAATAGAACCCCACAAACTTAACGAACGTACCTTGCATTTGCAGAGTCCCGCGCCATCAACCGGTACATCGCGACCAAGTACAGGTCGCAGGGCCCGGACCTGTTGCCGACGCCGCCGTCCGCGAAGCTGGAGGTTTGGCTGGAGGTGGAGTCGCAGCAGTTCTACCCGGCCGTGTCGCCGCTGGTGTTCCAGCTCCTCGTGAAGCCCATGCTTGGCGGCACGAGCGACGAGGCGGCGGTGGAGAAGCACGCCGCCAGGTTCGCCAAAGTGCTGGACGTCTACGAGGCCCACCTCGCGGCGGCGGGCAACAGGTACCTCGCCGGCGACGTGTACACGCTGGCCGACGCGAACCACCTGAACTACATGTTCATGCTTAGCAAGACGTCCAAGGCTGAGCTCGTGGCGTCCAGGCCGCACCTCAAGCATGGTGGGACGACATCTCCGCCCGCCCCGCGTGGCTCAAGACTGTCCCTCTCATCCCCCTCCCACCCAGCGCTTGAGTTTGTGGCGTCCGGTTCTTGGTGCGATCGATCCATGTGGGGTTGTTTGCTTGTTTAGCTACGTGAACTGAATAAAAGCACCATGTTAGGAACAAAACAGCTACATATCCTGAGTCACGTATTCAACATGATCTTAGTCACACTCACACCTCACACGTGAGGGTGGGTCATGGACCCAATCGCTGGAACATGGAATGTTGAGCTACTACAGCAGGTCTTCCAATTGGGGGTTGTTGCATGTACTTTCAATTTCCGGGATTTGCCTTCGGACTTAGATGAACTGTGTAGATGGGTGAAGAATTTTAAGAAGAAAAAGGATAAAATTCTGATAGCATCTGGGTCTCCGCTGTTTTATGGGTGAAGAGGCTAGGCTGTTGAGCTAGTTCTGATCGTCCTGGAGCCTATCATCTATGTTGAGTTTCTGATAGTTTCTCCTGTAGGATGGATTAAGATGCTTTCTCTAGCTTACTTCACCTAGATGTTTATGTAGTAGTGGATCCATGTGGAGCTAATTTTTTTTTAATAATACGTTTTTTTAATTAAATTCGAAAAATATTACGCAAAATCACAAAATTTCAGAAATAATACGACCTCGGCCCAGGCTGGGCCGATTAGTACCTGTCGGCCCAGGCCTGGCCGATTAGTACTAATCGCCCAGGCCTGGCCGATAAGTTGGCCTGGGCCGATTAGTACTAATCGGCCAGGCCTGGGCCGATAAGTGCCTGTCGGCTTAGCCTGGGCCGAGGCCGTATTATTTGTGTAATTTATGCAAAATGCGTAATATTTATCAAATTTCTGTAAAAAAATGTATTATTAAAAAAAAATTAGCGTGTGGACTGGTGTAAGGAACATGGGTCCCAGCGTGTGTTTGCTCAGTTGGGAGCGTGTGCGTTGTATAGGGACTTCGAACCTGCTGCTGTTTGCGGATTTTCTTTAATGAAAAGCTGGGGGCGTCTGCCCTGTATTCGAAAAAAACAGCAGGTCTTCCAACGTGAAGATGTACCAATTATCCCGAGCATCCCAATTTGTGAGGACACAGATGACTTTGTCGCACTTTGACAAACTGGGCCATTTTTCTGTTAAGTCTACATATCAAGTGTTTATGAACACCTACAGTCTTCTTGGCTAGATGGGAGGCAGCCAAAGGAGGTGACACCTCTCATTTTCGGGCTAATTTTTTTTTAATAATACGTTTTTTTTAATTAAATTCGAAAATATTACGCAAAATCATAAAATTTCAGAAATAATACGGCCTCGGCCCAGATTGGGCCGATTAGTACCTGTCGGCCCAGGCCTGGCCGATTAGTACTAATCGCCCAGGCCTGGCCGATAAGCTACTAATCGGCCCAGGCCTGGCCGATAAGCTACTAATCAGGGTACGGCTGGGCTAGCCCAGTGGGCACTTATCGGCCAGGCCTGGGCCGACAGGTACTAATCGGCCAGACCTGACCTGGGCCGATTAGTGCCTGTCGCTTAGCCTGGGCCGAGGCCGTATTATTTGTGTAATTTATGCAAAATGCGTAATATTTATCAAATTTCTGTAAAAAAATGTATTATTAAAAAAAAATTAGCTCATTTTCGGCATATCAAAGAAAAGGAAGCTCATGAGTTGGTCTCTAAAATTAATATCGAAGATGGTCCCTCCGTTGAACACATCAATCAATTTGTTAATCTTTGGACAATGCTTGAAGGCGTGCAACTACAAAATGATGCTCCGGACAAGTTCTTGTGGAAGTTCACCACCAATGGATCATACTCCTCCTCTTCGGCCTACTAAATGCAATTCTTAGGTCACACCAACTCCTCAATGCCTACCTTAGTTTGGATGCCTTGGACTCCTCCTAAGTGTAAAATGTTTGCTTGATTGATCCTCCAAAACCATGTTTGGATGGCGGATAGACTAGATCAAAGAGGTTGACAAAATTGTGCGCTTTCCAAGATTTACAACCAAGTTCAAGAAACCACCACCCAACTTGTCTTCCAATGTCGCTTCTCTGCTCGGATTTGGTCCTTCTTAAAGGATTGGTTGGGCTTTCATGATGTGATGCAAGGGTGAATGGAGCGTGTGTGGTGTCTTGCCGGGGCTAAGGCCCTTAGTAATGTAATACATCGAGAGTGAGGCTTCTCTCAAGGCCGTGGGGTTTTTTTTGCCCACGACTAATGTTGGTGTTGTAAGGCTTCTAAAAACTTCTTCTTATTAAATGAAAATGGTAAATCTTTTGCCTTGTATTAAAAAAAACACCTATAGTCTGGCTGGATCTTCTGAGAAGGAGAAAGCAGTGAAAATATCTCTGTATCAGAAGGAACATGGAGTGGAGTATGGAATCCAATGCACTACCAAAGGCCAAAGTTCATCATTTCCTTTGGCGTCTGGCACATAACACTCATCCGATGAATATTAATATCGCTCATAGAGGTATCGAGCTGGACACTAGATGCAATGTCTGTCATCGGCTGTTCGAGGATGGTGGTCACCTGTTGTTCAAGTGCAAACATGGTAAACCTATGTAGGCTGCACTTATGCTAGAAGATACCAGGCTTGAGCTGACTGAATGCAGATCACCATGGAAGTCCTACAGAAAATAATGGCCTATCAGCAAGAAAAATAACTCCGTACTGTTGCCTGTATACAGGCTCGTCCGATGCGATCTGTCGGAGACGTTGTGTTTGCTGTGGCGGGACATGTGGAGTTCGCCTCAGGGCCGATGCATGCAGAGTTGATTGCAGTTGTAAATGCAATACAGTTAGCTGATCAACTTGCATAATCTAGAAAAATTGTATTTGAGCAGAAGCCTAAACTTGAAAAGAAAAGTAAAATTTGTAGTGCCTATTCACCCCCCCCCCCCCCCCCCCCCCTCTAGACAACCTATTTGATCATTTCACGTACGTTTATAGACTTATTTTTAGTGTGTTGATTCACTCATTTCAGTATATATTTAGTTCATATTGAAGTGATCAAAACATATTATAATTTGGAACATAGGGACTACTTCACAACTTAAGCCGATTTGAGGTAACATCTCGAATGCGTGTGCGGCACACGGTGACCTTTGTAGGCAATCAAGAATCAACAAAGAACCACATGGCTTCTACTCTCTCCGTTTCTAAATATAAGATGTTTTAGCGATTTTTCCAGATTCATACGTTCAAACATGTTTTAGTATGTATATTCAGCCCTTTTAGTCCGAACCGAGACCATATTTTGAAATTCCCAAAACATTTTATATTTAAGAATGGATGGAGTATTCTATACATTGCATGATACACCGAATCAAACCTAGAAAAAACTTAATGGATATATTCTTTATATCTCTATGGCTGATTAATATATTACCAAGAACACATCGGTTGTTTTATACGAGTATGGATAAAAAACTTGAAAGATTTATAAGAGTTGAGTTGAATGATGTTATTTTAATACTAAGTGCAAAGTAAAAATGCAATGCCAACTAATATTTAACCCAAGAACATGAAAGACATATTTGGCCATGAGCGGACTGGTAAATGAGTAATGCAACAATTATTGAATAAACACCTCATTGATATTTCATGTATTCTTGGATTTTCTGTATGCACATTGATTTTTATCTCTTTTATTTAGTTACTCCTACATTAGACAATCATGCATTCAAGAAACCTCCTTCAGTTTTAGAGGTCAGCATCATGATATTTAAGGAAACTAAGTAGTACCCATGAACATTTACATATATTTGTAGTTCGCCTAAGTCATGAATTAATTTATGAAGTCATGCAATTTTTATTTATCAAAATGAAGTATCGTGTCAAAAAACAAATAACTTTAGTTTCGATGAAATTTATGCTTCAAATTTAGTGCAAGTGCAGTTTAAAATGTAAAGTAATTGTTTGCTAATAAAAATGACCGTTATCTGTATATAGTTTACTATGACGTCCTAAGTCTGCTAACTATAATGAAAATATAATAATTAAGATAATATGTCGAGAGAATGTGTAAAAAGTGAAAAGGTTTAGTATAAATAGATGGTAGTGGTTTATTTTCGTGCTACCATATTGTCGACATTGTGCTTGATGCTAAGATTGTGTTGCAACTATTTTCCCGAAGAGTGTTTGTTATCTGGAGGCAATCCGGCGTGTCGCGACTAAGGGAAATTTAGTACGCAGGGGTGGTTTTTATTTCGTAGACAATGACATAAACTCCCGCCAGATGATTGAGAATAAGATTCAAAGATGATAGAATTAACACTAAGACTCTTGGTCTAACGTATCAATAGCACCCATGGCCTTGTTACCTTGTATTTGGGATTAATGCAACGAAAGTATGGAGTAAACATATATGAGGCCAAAGTAACGTCTAAGGTAACACATATGACTCATGAAGTCTATTTTTTTTTAATTTGGGTTAGAACAACATTGAGATGTTCATTGTGTTGAATTGCTTATCCCGTTGGGAGTGTTGATGACCCAACATTAACACTAGTTCTACCCGGCCATCTCGCCACACGCTGGCCGACGCTAACCACCTGAACTACATGTTCATGCTTAGCAAGACGTCCAAGGCTGAGCTGGTGGCGTCCAGGCCCCACCTCGATGCATGGTGGGACGACATCTCCGCCCGCCCCGCATGGCTCAAGACCGTCGCCCTCATTCCCCTCCCTGCACCCAGTTCTTGAATGTCGGGGGCTCGGGCGCGGTGTTGTGGCGTCCGGTTCTTGGTGCCATCCATGTGGGCGACAAACATCATCATCATCGGTCCGATGTCGTCAACTAGTCTTGATAAAAAAGCAAGCAAGCAAGAAGAAGAAGAAGAAGAAGAAGAAGAAGAAGAAGAAGAAGAATAGCAATAATAATACAATAGAAATATATAAAAAAAGGGTACTTACATTTTTAGTGAGGGTTTGGCTCTGACTGCTCGGACGGTAGAAGAGGATGTTGCGCTTGTCATCCACGTAGTCCCGGGCGGCAACCACACGGTAGACGTGGAGTGGTCACTTGAGGTGTTTTATCTTAGCAACTTTGATGGAGCACATCTGCACGGTTGTGGGGAGAATGGCCTGATCTGGGAGGCAACTCGGCCACTAGGGAGCCAAAAATACTCAGATTAGTTATAGCAAAAAAAATTAGGAATTAGTTGCAGTTTGTACTACCAATTAAATTCGCGGGCTTACACAGGATATACGCTTGCATCCCTAGTGATAACCATTGGACTCAGCGACGCTGCAATATCATCGTGCATACTCAGTAAAAAAAATCAATTGAGCGCACATGTCCGGAGAAGAGAAATGCAAGGGAGAACTAACAAAGTAACTCACTGAAAAGATCGAAGGTAAGCTGCCAGTGACTAAATGAGAATTTCCATTTTCTATGGTGGCGAGCGAACAAGCTAATTTTTTTTTAATAATACATTTTTTTAATCAAATTCGAAAAATATTACGCAAATCGACGAAATGGCAAAAATAATACGGCCTCAGCCTGGGCTAAGCCGACAGGGCCCTGTCGGCCTGGGCTGGGCCGATTAGGCCTTATCGGCCTTGGCCAAGCCGACCAGGTGGGATGGCGGGCCAGGCCTGCGGCCGACAGCGTGCGTGGCCACAAGTCGGCCACGTCGACGCCGACAGGCTAGTCGGCCTTGGCCAAGCCGATTAGTCGCTGGCATGATTGAGGCGTCGGGCTCCTTCTTCCTCCTCGCTCTCTTTCTTCTTTCTTCTTCTTGCTCACTGAAACAAAAGAGTCCATGGCGATTTCTTCCCTCCCCTGGTGATTTCTCCATCCAGCCAGTAAATCTTAAGCCTACAGCTGTTAGAGAGTTAGGGAAACTCCGATCTACAGATGGGTTAGGTTGTGGGTGTGATTTTGTGGTGCTTTTTTGGAGCAATGGTGGAGATGTGGAGGAGGTTGGTGTAGCTCGTGGAAGACGTGGTGGTGGAGGTTCTGCTGCTCCGGCCGTGGTGGTGGTGGTGGTGCTACTCCATTGAATCAAGGCACGCTTCAAGGGTATGATTTTTCTGGGCTAATTAGGGTTTACACTAATTACGCATGCATTATTGTTAAATATATAGTTGTTCCGGTAGTAATAATTAAGTATATAGTTGTTCCGGTTATAACAGTAATTTGGTGTCACATTTTTAGGTTGTCGAGATGAGTAATTTAGTGAAATGTTTGTTTTACTACGGTCCTGGCACAGTTGTAGTAAATGAGTTGGGAGCTGATTTGGGTCAGTTTCGATGGTCAGAGTTGGAACTGAGCGACCCACAAACATGGTCAATAAGTCAGCTGAAAGATTGGTTGGCAGCATGTTTAGGGCTTAATCCTGAAACAGACACCGTCGGTGTGCATGCACTGTGGACGAA
The DNA here is from genome assembly GCA_947311845.1 of Poa pratensis. Classification (NCBI taxonomy): domain Eukaryota; kingdom Viridiplantae; phylum Streptophyta; class Magnoliopsida; order Poales; family Poaceae; genus Poa; species Poa pratensis. The sequence continues at coordinate 40,348,101 of CAMZMU010000062.1, read as the reverse complement.
GTCAAGGTCACCGGTGTTTTTTTATTTGAGGCCGATAGATCGGACCTCTCAGATGGTGCGATGGTTGCAAGGCTGCGAAAGCAGGGGATGTACCCCTATCGCGTTACTGATACCTGTCGCGAAGGAGGTGATTCCGCCTGAAGGCGAGGGAGGTCACGATCCTGGACAGAGTAGTCAGGAGATGCATTTATCTGGTCATGATTATAATCAGGAAGATGTTGGAGGTGGTGGTTATGAATCTGGCCAAAACAGTGAGGCAGAAGTAGCAGATGATGAGGGTGTTGAGGCAGATGCGGATGAGGAATTCCAACAAATGATGGAAGAGGAAGATGAAGATGGTGATAGTGCTTATGGTGATGATTCCGACGAGTCGGATGACGAAATGTCGTGCCCAATCCTGCGTCATGGAGTCATGACTTCACTTCGTCAATGACAGTGAACGATGGTCATGATTCTGCCTGGGAATACCATCAGAACCAGGTTGCTGTGGGTGCTCTATATCCCGACAAGCAACATTTGCAAGACGCAATCATTAAGTGGGCAATGTCGACATGCAAGACATTCAAACCAAGGTGTCAAGTAAAAAATATCTGACAATGGAATGTGAGGTTGCAGGCTGTCCTGGAAGGGTGCACGGTTATCGCCCTCAGTTCGCCATAAACTGGAAAGTGAGCGACGTAGTACAGCACACATGTAGAATTGACTGTATTCCTCAAGATCATCGTAACATTTCGTCGACGCTTATAGCTCGGTTGCTGTACTCAGAAATAGTACAGGGCAAAGCTATGGAAGCGAAGGCTATTCAGCATAAGGTGTTCACCAGGTTCAAGTACAAAATATCTTATGGCAAAGCTTGGAGGGCTAAGCAGATGGCACTTGAGAACAGATTCGGATCGTTTCTGACTCATATGACTCAGTTGTTCGGCTCCTCCACACATTGCAGGCCCGTAATCCAGGCACATATGTTGACATCAAACACTTTTGGATGGCAGAGTTTCCAAACGTAAAGGTGTTGCATCGTTGTTCTTCTCTTTCGGTGTATGCATAGAAGCTTTCACTCACTGTCGACCAGTGATCTGTGTTGATGGTACTTTTCTTACTGGCAAGTATAGGGGACAGATCTTGACCGCCATTGGTCAGGACGGCAACAATCAGATCGTGCCACTTGCATTTGCTTTTGTGGAGAGCGAGAACACTGAAAGTTGGACTTGGTTCTTCAGACAGCTTAAAATAGCAGTAGTGAAAGATAAGCCGAACGTGTGCATCCTTCATGACCGCCATGCTGGTATACTGAACGCCGTGAAGGCACTCACAAACCCTGTGGCTGCGGAAGAAACGCCATGGCTAGACCTGCAGAGTCGTTGGTGCATGCGCCATTTGGGGGCCAATTTTTTCTCACAGTTCCGAGATAAGGCTTTGATGAATCTATTCAAAAAACTATGCAAGCAGAACCAATTCTGGAAATACACTTTCATACGTGGTAAGCTTGATGAGTTTACTAACCGGCATGTTAGGCAGAGGAGAGCTGCACGAAATGTTGCAGTAGCAGCACATGTGCAACTTGTGGCGCAACAGCTAGCAACCGGACCTCCACCCGCTGAGGATGTACCTGTTGGGCTTTGTGACTTGCCAGGATTTGATCCGCCTGGTGTTAGGAGAAAGACTGGGAGGTTGATTAAAAACTTTCAGCAGTGGATAGAGCACGAGCCTCTTGAGAGGTGGTCTTTGCTGCACGACACTTATGGAGCCAGGTACGGTGTTATGACTACCAACCTGGCTGAAACTTACAACTTTGTTCTGAGAGGAAATAGGGCCTTGCCACTTACAGCCATTGTGGAGGGTATTTTTGAGGGCACAGTCAAGTATTTCAGAGAAAGACGCCAGAAAGCTCACTTGCATATCGTAAACAACCCGAACACACCTTACTGTGAGAAGATTATGGAGTACATGGATAGGAAGATGGCAAAAGCTCGGAATCACACTGTGCAGGCCATAGGAAATCAAGAAAGAAGGTTCGAGGTACGCTTACCTTATGATAGTTTGGTTGCGGAAATCAGCTCAGAACGCATGAGGTGAGAATTGGAAATGAAGCCCGACCAACATGTGAGTGCACATGCAATAAACCAAAATTGTTCATCTGCCCTGCTCCCATGTATTGGCTGCTTGTGGGCAACTCGGGCTGTCAGCCATCTCGTTCGTATCACCATATTTTTTGAACGAGTATGTTCTTAATACCTGGACTGGTGAAATGGTGGGATTTCGAGCTGTGGGTAATTTTAACACGGTTGACCCTAGAAAGGCAGTACATCCCCGACCCAAGGCTACTGCGTCCTGGTAGAGGTAGACGACCGTGCAAGCGTATCCGAAATGGTATGGATGAATCTGAAGCCGGAGGCCCGACAGTACAATGTTTTCTGTGCAGTGATTTTGGTCACAGGGCACTGCTTGTACAAAATTCCCATCTACGGATGCTGCTTCGGCATCTACAGCAGCTGCTCCACGTGGGCGAGGCAGCCGAGGACCAAGAGGAAGAGGAAGAAACTAGGATATGTTTTAAATTTAGAATATGCTTTCATCTGTAGTGTGGATCAGTGTTTTAAATTTGGACTATGTTTTTATCTGTAATAAGTGTGGATCAGTGTTTTAAATTAGGACTATTTTTTATCTGTAATAAGTGTGGATCAGTGTTTTAAATTAGACTATGCTTTTATCTGTAATAAGTGTGGATCAATGTTTTAAATTTAGACTTTGCTTTCATCTGTAATTAGTCTGGATCACTGTTTTAGACCATATTCTTTTATCTGCGCTAAGTTCATAATTTATATTGCAGAAATGGAACAAGTTTACTTGATCAGTCCGGATGTGGATCAGAACCATCGCGCCAAGATATTACAGGAGCGTAGCCTCGAACCTCTAGTGACTCGCGGACCGAGGGAAAATTGGATGATACACCCTGCTTGGCAGGAGAGGTACGTGTTTAATGTACTTGTCCGTGTCATATATTATATGTATTAATTTACTTGTCCGCTTTATGTTTATATTTGTTTTCTGAACATGCAGGTTGAAGTGGGCTGGGCTTTTACCTTTCGCGCGTCTAGTTGAGGCCACTCGTGACTCTCCACGCATGCTGCTAGACCACTGTCTTCTCACATGCTTAGTGGACAGATGGAGGCCCGAGACCCACACGTTTCACTTTCGATGGGGTGAGATGGCTCCTACTCTCGAGGATGTATCTTTCTTGCTCGGACTGCCGTTGGCGGGTCAGCCCATAGGGCCGTTGCAGGCCCCAGAAAATTGGGAGCACGAGATGTCACTTCGTTTTCAGGGTGTAAACCCCCTTGGAGTGTTTATGTCAGAGCATCACGGACCAAAGCTTGAATGGTTGATGGATTTTCAGGTTTGTTCTATTTTCGCACATGTTTTATTTACAGAATTGTTTCCAGCTTATCGTCTAATACAATTTCTTTTTTAATGTACAGATACAGAAGTTTCCTGGATTTCCTGACATGCCGCTGAATGCTACACAAATCACTAGAAGCCTGGAAGCATATATCTTGTGGCTACTCGGAAAGGTGATGTTTACCGAGACCCATGTCACCACTATTAGCAAGAGGTACATCCCTATTGCTTTCGAGATTGCGAGTGCTACAGAGCAGGCCCATATCACACAGAGGAGTTGGGGATCTGCTGTATTAGCGGCTACTTATCGAGCTATGTGCAATGCGTGCCAGCTAGTGTCGAGTTCAGCATCCATACTTGGATGTCCTTTGTTGTTACAGCTTTGGTCATGGGAGAGGTTTCCAGTTGGACGACCAGACGTGCGTGCTGGCGAGGCTTACCCAGTGGGTGCGTTTTTTGATGCTGATCACATAGACATGCCTACTTTTGGTTTTCTCTGGACACGTCGTCAGGTATGTGTAATCTACATATTTATCACAACTGTTACATTTTTATTCGACTTGGGCTAACTTTTGTTTCGTGCAGAGACGCTTTGCTCATTCTAACGTGAAGAACTGCTACTCGGCATTCACCGAGCAGTTCGACTTTCTGAGAGAGGATGCGGTAATATGGGAGCCGTACACGAATGAACAAAAGGAGGCTAAATACCCGGGTGGTATCTCTGACCTCTGCACGAGAGATCGCGCATACTGGATGACAAAATCAAAGATTATCTTTGATATCTGCGTGGAGGAGATGGCCCAGCAGCGGGTTATGAGGCAGTTTGGTCTACGACAGCTGGCACTTCCTCTGTCGACAGAGGAACACGTCCCACCCATCATCCACAGGTGTGTTTAACTACGCAATGTTTATTTATCGAAAACTCAATACATGTATGAATTACTAAATTGTCTAACACTGAGTACAACTGTAGCCTCACAAGAAAGGGAACTAATAGAAGCGCGCTATCGTGGATGCGGAGGGTTGGCGCCTACGTTGCAGAGTGGGAGACTGCGACGACACGAGTCTGGCAGGAGAATCTCGGGTTTGATATTGAACTATTCAATTCCTATTTGCAAATTTACATGCTCTCGACCCGGTTACGCATTACGTATCACGAGCACCCCGAGCTTACACAGACTCCCACTACGTGGGATATGTATCCGAGCCGGTCTACTGCAGGCTCCAGACAGTACGCGGTAAGAGAGTAGTTCATTGTTACAAATATCTCTAAAATTATGTACAACTTACTGATAACCATGCAAATTACAGGCTGAATTGACATACCAGCTACAGACGGATGTGTCCGCTTACGGCCGTTCCCTATCGTCCGGCCCTCTATTGGACCGCCCGCAGCAGCAGTCCTGGGTGCAGCGCTTAGAGGAGAAGTTGCGACGTATCTACCAGGCTATCACGTGCACACGTACGTCGGACGTCGATCACCGCCAAGCACCACAACGCCCACCGCGTCATCCCCCGCAACAGGAGCAGCCACAGCCGCAGGTCACGCCCCAGGATCGACACAGTCCGCGACCTCGTATGACGTCGCACCCGTCGCCCAGGGCACCCTCTCCTGACCAGGCTGGAGGCTCGTCTTGGCATCAGCAGTTCAGTCCCACGACGGGCTACCTGCTTCGACCACCTCCCCAGCCAGAGGGTAAGTACCTTGTAAATTTTTATTCACCACGCTTAATGCTACGTACTTGTTTCTTACAGTTTTATTGCATCCAGGAGCCTACGGATATCGTACGTCTATGTCCGCTCAACAGTCGTCTGGATCCGCATGGGAGAGTGAGCAGGAAAGTGGGAGCATCCCTCAAACTCACACACAGCTGGACCATTGGATGGGTATGTACAACACTCCACCACCACAGCCCACACAGGAGACACAACAGGAGCACGACGATTCCTGGTTCCTGGACGTGACGTTCGGCCACCGCACAGGTATGGATGGACGTCGCCGCCTAACGCACCACCACCACCGCGTCGTGGCAGACGTCGTGGCTGACACTCGTTGAGACTTGTCTATCTATCTACCAGACTTATTTGATATTAGGTGTATGAGACATATCCGTATTTCTATGTATGAGACATATTATTATCTACGCACGAGACATATTATTATTATCTATGTATGAGACATATTATTATCTATCTACCAGACTTATTTGATATTAGGATGGGTACGAAACATTCCACATTGCATAAATTAATTTAACATACAGCACTACACGTCCACGTTACAACTTCACTGGTACAAATATTACATGCAACTCAACGATAACTAATTCGAATCAACGACTTCACTTCCCTCTGCCACGTGCTCGTGTTGGAGGCATGAAGTCGTCATCACTATTTTCATCGACGACAGCCTTGGATGCACCAACACTTTCAACTTACGTCTAGAGTTGCCTCGTTTAGGAGGCATGAAATCATCATCACTATCATCTTGAACGGCTTTTTTGGATGATCCACCACTCTTCGCCTTTGATATAGCCCTTTTCACTGCTTCTGCGTGAAGGAGATTTCCAGGCCCATCAGGACATGCGCCAAAAAGCATTTCCATCCAACCAAAATGAGGGATCTCTTTGTTCACAAACTGTCCATCGGCAGGCCAGTGCTGGACATTCACAAAATCAGGGGAAAAAAGTTAGTACGATAACACTAGATTCTAACATAATATAAATTCGGTACTCAGTTACCTTCACGTGAAATGCATAGGCCTCCGGCGAAAAATGGATTATCTTTGACTTAGGTGTCATAGGCATGTCCCTAAGCCCCGCCTCAATAGCTTTTAGCTCATTAATTCTCTGCCACTTCCACCGCCACCCATCAATTTCATCTGAAATTTCTTCAGGGGTCATCTGGATTTTGTTTTTTTTGGCTATAATTTCTCCCACCTCACGAATGTTGCCCCACTCACTAACTAGCTCCCTATAACAGCTCTTGGGCCTACCCTCCCTAATACTACCTTCAGTCCATATTGCGGCGTGATACAAAACACACCACGACCTATGCTCCGAACTAGGACCCGAACTACCAGACATCGTTCCTATCCGACTGAGGAAATAACCACGCACCACACCCCTCATCCATCACCAAATCTAATGGGGTATATATATAGGCTCACCCAGAAGAAGAAGAGCGGGAGAAAAATGGCGGGAGAAAAAAGGCGGGAGGAAAATGGCGGGAAAACAATGGCGCGAGAACTATGGCGGGAGAATTAATGGCGTGAGAACTATGGCGGGAGAATTAGGGCGGGAAAAATATGGCGGGAGAAGAAGGGCGGAAAAAATGCCGGGAGCGACAAACAGGAGGGAGAGAAGAAGGCGGGAAAAATAAGGCGGGAACGGGTGTCGCCGGGCAGGGCTGGCGCGAAAAATGGAGACTAATACGGAAGCATGCACTGGTCGGCTGGGCCAAGGCCGACAGGACCTAGTCGGCCCAGCCGTGGCCGACAGGGTCTAATCGGCTTAGCCCTGGCCGATTAGGACCTCTGACACGCGCAGGCATCGGCCGACCACCTGATCGGCCCAGCCCAGGCCGACGGGGCCCTGTCGGCTTAGCCCAGGCCGAGGCCGTATTATTTTTGCCATTTCGTAGATTTGCGTAATATTTTTCGAATTTGATTAAAAAAATGTATTATTAAAAAAAAATTAGCAGCGAACAACTCCTTCTCTTTCTCCATGGAGGATTCAGGATCCAACTCATATCATCCTCTCATTCATCTTCGTCTTCCTCCTCTTCCTCTTCATCCACCTTGGTTGGTTCAAAAGATGATTGATTTTTATTTAGAGTGTTGTCGTACTATGGTATCTTCCCAGGACACATGGTCGCCCCAGGGTCACGGCAATGAGTGCAACAGCCGAGGGCTCAACCCAGCCCATATATGTGCATCACAAATAGCTTATGATTTATGTATGTTGTTATGATCTGAAGCATTAAAGGCTCTTGTTTTAGTTGTGCTCTAAGACCCTCCTAATAATTTGTTCAATCCTTGCTAATATCATGGCTTAGTATGTTTTAGCATATGTAAAGTTGTTTGGAAAAGATAAGCAACAATTTGTTGTTAACTTTATCTCCCGTCTAAGTTGTACGGTAAACTGTGCACAAAAAATTTATTCCGTCAAAGGCACCACACTGATGGAGTGTGCATTGTACACGATCGGGTCAGTAGAAAATACTTCACATATCAGCTGATTTTAGGTAACATCTCAACTGCGCTCGTGGCACAAACTGTCCTTTGTAGACATGCTTCTATTCTATACCTTGCATGCATACACAAAATCAAACCAAGAAAAAAATGTAATGGATAAATTATTTGCATGCCTATGGCAAGTGATTAATATATTATTAAGAACAAGGCAATTTTACAAGAATATGGATAAATAGAAGAAAAAAACAAGACGAATTTTATGGGAGCTGAGTTGAATGATACATACTACTCAATACTAAGTGCAAAGTAAGCATGCACTGGCAAATAGTAATATTTAACGCGAGAACATGAAAGACATATTTGGCCATGAGCGGGCTAGTAAATGAGAAATGCAACTTTTATTGGAAAAACACTTCACAAATATTTCGTATATTCTAGATTTTCTATTTACACGTTGATTTTACCTTTTTTTCTTTAGGTACCACTACAATAGAGAATGATGCGTTCATGAAACCTCTGTTGGGTTTAGAGGTCAACATCATGATATTTAACGAAACTAACAAAAACCCTGAACACTTACATATATTTGTAGTTGGCAAAGTCATGAATTAATTTGTGAAGTCGTGCAATTTTTATTTTCTTTGATTGAGAAGAGTTCATTTAACAAAAAAAAGTATGTTGTAAAAAAATAAAAAATAACTTTAGTTCCGTTGTAATATATGCTTCAAATTTAGTGCAAGCGCATTTGAAATGTAAAAGCCAAAAAAAAAGATTGTTGTCTTTATATATATTTGTACTATGACATCGTAAGTTTGCTAACTATAACAAAAATATAATAATAAAGAGAATATGTCAAGAGAATGTGCATAAAGTGAAAAGGTTTAGTATAAATGAATGATAGTGGTCTATTTTACATCCCATACCACAATGTCGCCAACACACTAACATTGAGAGGTTTATTGTTATTGATGACTTGATTGATCATCTAGGTGAAAGAGTCTCCAACTTCGGACATTTAATGTGAAATTTGTAGCCTTCTGATATTGGTTAGTTGTTAGATTTGATAAAGTATGACGAGTAATATGTCCTTGAAATACACTTTACTAGGATGAAACAGAGCATGTATTGTCCAGTGTTTTAGACAGATGATTAAGTCACAGATTTAAAGATGATTGAGTTGCTACTGAGTTATGAAAGCACCGCAACTCCTGGTCTAAATTATCAATATCACTCATCGCTTTGTGTTTGAGATTCCTGCAACAAAAATACAGAAAATGGATAGGATGCCAAATTAAAGTCTGGAGTGTCGCATATGACTAGAGAAATCTGGGAAATTATAAATTTGGGGCACAACAATATTGAGATGTTTATTGTATTGGATTGCTTGTCCCGTTGGGAGTGTTGATGTCCTAAGATCATGAAAGTGGTTGAGGTCATGGTTTGTTCTACTGATAAACTAAGCAAGCAAAGAGAGAATTATATGTGGCATAAAATTCCTCAACAATTGGAAAATGAAGTTTTGAGGGCCTCGCCACTATGGCCTCCTGGAATTCAGCATTTATGCCGATGTAGAAGTCCGGGGTGATTCTGTGATGGAATGCTCCTAGGATGATGTTCCTTTGCACATGTCTCTTTTGCGATTAGTCTGATGCTTTTTGTAGATAGCCTTTTGCGAGTTGGATAGGTCCACTCCCACTTAGGAAAATTTCGTTTTAGTAGTCTTCTCCACTGCGAAATGATTTGAGGCCTCTGATGGACATTAGCTGAGGTGATTGTTGGTCTATGTTAGTAGTCTTCTCTACCGCGAAACTTTTTCTGCGGGCATAAATGTCCATATATATACCCGAAATTTTTGTTTGGATTTTTTTGACATCATAATTGGTGCATTTAGACGTTTGAGCCAAAACACGTGTCCTGTACTTCTGTTGTTTAATAATTATGACATACTGTGGCAAGTACTAGAACAAGTACTCCTCTTCGTGTTAAGATTGCGAGCAAATCATATGCAAGGGTTATTATCCAGAGGGTTTGGCCTCCATTCCTGTTGTCCTGCCTTCCGCCTGCCGAGTGACGCCGCTAGAGGCCCTCGCCAGCGTGCTTAGCTTCCTGATCGTTCCGAGCGCATGCCCCGCCGCAGCTAGCTGCGCCATCGATCGCCCTGCTTTTTTTTTCACGCACTACACTCCTCTAGGGCCTTTGCTCGTTTGTTATGTCCCTTCAGCACCGAGTGCAAAATAACCAAAGCAAGAATTAACCAGCAGCACACATATATAAATATATGTTCCTTCAGCACTCCTTTAGTTTAACCTTTGAGTTTAGTTGGTAAATGAATTGTTCGAGACGAAGGAATCCATCCATGATTAAAAACAGCAAAAGAGAGTACATCATGCACAAACCAGACCAATGAATGATACACAATAGTCCACATTTTTCCTGATTAAACATACATATATGATAGCGCTTCACACAGCAAGTCCACATGATAATAACGCTGTTTCATATAACAGAGATAGCAGATAAACTATTTAATAGGCAAAGATTCCTGCCAATGGTTCATAACATTCACAAGTCCATGAAGTAGTCTCGCTCGATATTGTATAATCTTTCAGCAAAGCGGGACCAAGCAACTGTAATCTTCACTTCGTCTTTACCTTTAGAGGAGGTCTTCCCTTTAGAGGCCTTGCGGCGATGAAGCAAACATGTAGCATGACTTGTCTGGCTATCCTTGGCTCGTAACGAGACACGACCACTAGCAAGTATAGTACCGGAGCGAGAGTAGGTATTTATGAACATCTTGAGCATTCCTTGTACGGAAACAACACGCTTCGACAGATCAAGGTAACCATCTGGATCCATACTCATTGTTCCATCGGAATCCATGCTTCCATACTTTGAATCGAACAGCACGATCTCCTTGTTAGGATCCTCGTCCTCATAAGGCGACGCAGAGCACACGACTTGCCCCCCCCCCCCCCCCCCCCATCTAAAGGGCGACCCTTGCACGACTTGGACGACCAGGACGGTGACCTGGCGCATTCGCGTGAGCTGCTCGAAGCACAGCTCTATTTGGCACGGTTGGAAGGGTTGTTATACTGGAAGGCTCGAGTGACCAATACCCTATCGTCAGACCGAGACTGCATGTCCCACCTTCAGTTTCAGCTGGAATTCAACGTGAACAGGTTCATTGGACATGAGCGCGCGGCTTGGGCCAGTCAAATGCAAATACGGATCCTGCAACAAGCATCATCGATCATCATCTGTTGTTGTTGTCCCTCATGAGCTAGTCGATTAAAAAGAGAGATAATTGGACAATTGCAGTATGTATTGATTGAAAGAAGGTAATACTTTTTTGGTGAGGGTTTGGCTCCGGATCCTGGACGGTAGAAGAGAATGTTGCGCTTGTGATCCACATAGTCCCGGGCGGCGACCACGCCATAGACGTGGAGTGGCCACTCGAGGTGCCTTATCTTAGCGACTTTGATGGAGCACATCTGCAGGGCACTACAAAGAATGGCCTCGGGTGGAATGCAGCTCGGCGTGCAGTGCGTGAAGACCATCGGGCTCAGTGACGCTGCACATAGCATTAAGCATATACGTATACACAGCAGCAAAACCAAATTGAGTGCGGGTCTCCGGAGAAGAGCGAGCGGGAATCAACCGATCAGTGGGCTGGTTACTCACTCAATATGTCGGAGCCAAACCGGCCGTGGCTAAACGAGGATTCCCAGTTCTGAAGATGGAGAGCGAAATCCTTCTTCTCCTCTTCCATGGAGGATTCAGGAGCCAACTCATCCCTCGTCTTCTTCCTCCTCCTCACCATCTTCTCCATCGTCTTTTACTTCTTCGTCTTCGTCCTCCTCCTCTGCTTCTTCTTCTTCCACCGAGGTTGGTTCGCGGGAGATTGATTCTGATTCGGATTCGTCGTAATATGGTGGTATCTCTTCTTTGGACAGCCAATGGGCGTGTTGCGAGCATCTCCGCCGCTGCCGCCGCCTATGCAATGGCGACATCTCCATCGGAGCGCAGATCGCCGATCGACTCCGCCCCCGTCGTTGTTTTCCGCCGCCACCAACTGTCAGGATTCAGTGATCACTGACTTCATCGATAGGAGAATTAAGGGAGAAGAGCCGATGCTCGGATCTAAAAACAGCCAAGGAAAAGTAGATAACAAAACAAGGTAGGAAAAACTAGGGTTTTTGGTATTGCTTGATCCTCCCAACCACCCCACCTGCCATTTATATCCAAAGGCAGGCTCAAGCAAGATTACACATTTGTCCTTAGTCGCTCAAGCTAAACCAGAACTTTAACAAGGGTAAAATAGTAACACAGCTACAGCGCTTCCTGACCGTTAGATGTTGCGAAAAAGTACTGGACCATCCTGGCCGTTGATCTGTTGTCTTGATCGGCAACAGTAACTGAAGCATAGCCTCTCCGTCAGTGAAGGATCCTGACACCACCTAACAACTTAGTAACTTACGTCCGGCCAGGTGGATCTCAGGCTCCGCCCGGCCCTCTATGCAGTAGCTTCTGTCCAGCCTGCTCTGGCCCAGCGGCCCACCTAGTGTGCCTTCAGTTGCTCGCCATTTGCTTGATCCATGGCCTTCGATCTCTGCTTGTAATGACAACTGTTTCAGAATTTTATCAACGATTGATTTCAAACATTATGCAGTGCGGTTACCATAGCCAAAAATGAGTAAATCAAGTCAATTATTTCCAATACATTACATCCCTATGGTTTACACGTACTGCATGGCCCCGGATAGGAGACACGTCTATTTTAGTCAAAGAAATCCCTCCCTTCCCATTTGTAAGGCGCACGAGCTTTACAAAAAAAGTGTTTGACCAAAAACTTACATCACTAGAAAGTATTTTCAATATCAGTCTGACCATATCAATTTGTATAAAATGATCAATATATTATTGCTTATTTATTTCAATCAAATCTCATATCGAAAATAGCGTGTGCCCTATAAATTACTCCTTCCGTCCCGATTTATATGTTGTACAGTTTGTACAACGGTAGTACAAACCCGTGTACAAATGGTGACATTTAAATCGGAACAGAGGAAGTATGTGCATCGCTTTCCAAACGTCCAGAACCATCGCCAATCACACCACAACAGTTCAGTAAAGATTAAATATGTTCTTATCAAAGCGCTTCCCTTCTCAGATGTAAGCATGCAACTGCGGACATAGAAATTTGTCAAAGCTATTTCTGCCCCTGTTGTATCCAAGTACTTCTCTAATTGCCCAAGGCAGCTTTTCAACCGAGGAACAATCTAATCCACTCCAGGTTTAGTCGGAGGACATTCTACTAAAAATGCCAAAGTGGTGGAGAGGAGAGCTAACTAAAACTGCCATCCACAGCAGTCCTTTGATCGCAAGGTAAAACTACAAACATCAGCATAACATCACAGCAACTCCTCAGAAAACATACTACCCAAGCACAAGTGTCATAACTCATAACTCATACATTAAAATTGGCAGCTTGGGTACCGGAGAGGAAGAGAGATCAAGCACAAAAATACATCTTTTGTAATGTTAGTATTAAAATGGGCAGCCAGGACATATACGCAATATCAACGCTGATTTTACAACCTCTCAAACAAGTGACCAGAGCTACATATTATGAACCCATCTCAATTAACTATGCCGTCTAAGTGACTAATGGATCCGGGCCACAAATACCATTACTCATCGATTTCACTGCTTCTGAAAACTATTTAAAGAGACAGCGCCGATTCACTCTCCTCTCCTGTCAAAAAAAAGTGAAAAAAAGCATTTGTTTGTAAATCCAACTTGCAAAAGATAATAAATCTTGGCCGCAGAGAGTAATAAGAAAGAGATGAGCGTAAGTGCCTACCTATCATTCTGTCAAAATTGGCTTAAGCTGAAAACGTTGTGCGGCCCACTGGAGGAACAGCAACAACCTTCCCTACAGCGACTGTCTTTCCTGCAATAGCACAGGTAAAAGGAATTATAAATAATTTAACACAGTTGGATTAGCATGCAAAGATATACAACTGGTAAAGTGCTGCAGAAAAGGATATAGATAACTAGAAAAGGAGTCCACGACACAAATCAAAGCCACAAGGTTTGAAACTAAATGCAAAAAAACTGAATGGCAGATGTCTAGAAGAACATGGGTCACTGGTCCGAGGGTGCTCAATTGGTTCTATTTCGCTGTACCCCTTTCATATATTTATCTTACATATAGAAACATGCATATTAGGGCCTTATTCTTAATTTCCGACCGAGCCACGAAAAGAAATTAAATTTGACATTTAAAAAATGAAACATGGCCAGCTTCAGGGATCAGTGCAGCCAGAAAAGGGCAATAAGGGCTATTAAAAGTTTAACAATAGTAAACTATGTGCCTATGTGGTATAGTAGTGCCAAGAATTATAAACAACCTTAAAGAAAAAAGAATCCATAGCAGTCGTCCAAGAAAACAAAATGGCTCTGTTGTGTTCATGTTCACTCTATAAGGTAAAGAAAGTATGTTCTGAAGCTTATACACTTGCCTTCCGTTCGTAGAGTAAACCTTCCAAGCTGAGGGATATCAGAGAACTGCTCTATGCATATCAAGTTGTTCACCTAATTGCATGACACGGATAGTTAGTTCTACAAGCAATGAAAACAATATGCTACGAAGGACGTTCTGGATTAATACCTGAATGCGACAAACTACAACCGCACCATTCTTCACAAACAGAGGCTTTCGCTTTGGCTTCTTCTTCTTTGGATCAGTTTCTTTCATTTTCTTCATGTCAATTTCCTCTACGAGATCAACAATCTCACACTCCTCAACAACAGAGTGGATATGTAGCACTGCCTTGTAGCCAGCAGTGAAAATAGCCTAGCATATTGCAAACACAGAAAGTTCATTAATTAAAAGAATCAACATTGGGAAGAGAACCATTACTGTTCATAATTGTGTGGCAGTGATGCAAATTGGTGACTCATACAGAAAATCAAATGTGCGCAAAAAACATAAAACTAAAACATGCTAGATGTAGCATTGCTATTGCACACTGAAAGATAACCCACAAATATATACAGAAGTTGCTACTAGCATGAACAAATGAAATATGGCAGAAGCCAAGTAATAAACAGAGAAACGTCAATCCAATTTTCATTTAAGCTAATCACTTCCATATTCACACAAACAATACATACATTTGTATCCGCATACACATAGAACATGTATTCTCATCAGCAAATTGACATCCAACAAGAGGGAGTTGAATTAGTCTCCTTCAACTTATTTATGTAAGTGGAAGTATCAAGCAACACTTACATTATCGAGCAACTCTAGAATCTGCAGTTGAGCATTGAACTCAGTGAAAGCACCGACAGGATTAGCTGCATGTATAGGCATTATCAAAATGAGAATATATGTCAAATTACGACAGGATTAAGTACTAGGTTTGTCCCAAGTCAAACTACTTTAAGTTTGACCAAATTCGTAGAAAAATATATCAACATCTACAACACTCGTCAGTTCTATCACACTATAACACTAGAACTGGACCCACAATAGATGTTTCAGACGGAAAAGAGGGAGCTAAATTAAAATGTCTAGAGGAGGCCAGTGAATATCATGTCACGTGCTACTTTTGGTGAGGGCAAGTAGACCTAGGGTAATCGTGGCTCCAAGGAGTAAGGGTCGGCCGGCCATGAGTTATATGATGAGGTAAGGAACGAGAGGGTAGAATTTTTACTTGATAATTCTCACTGTTTGATCGTTATGGGCTACATGTTATGTAGCTGTACGCCTGTCCCTTTTATAGGGATGGCTTCTTAGTAGTTCCAACCCACACCTAGATACAAGACTAGTGGAAATATGTTTTGCCCACATGAAAAATTAGAGAAAAAAACGGAACAAGCTGATCCCCAATGAGCCTAACCATCTCAACTAACCCGATATGCAACCTAATCCTATCATAACTAATCTTGTATCTAAGATAGATATTAGAGGTTGCCATGCACCTGCTGTAGTTGCCTTCGAACACACGCAAGTTGTCCTCAAGCTGCTCATTATTTTGTGCTAGCCCTAGGTCTGTGTTTTCCTCATGTCAACTCTAGCTAGGAGCTGGATTCACCGTCATGACAACCTAATACTATATTAACTTTCTTTGAAGAATGTACTTACCAACGCTTGAAAGTACAAAACCAGCCATAACATCATCCTCTTCAATTCCAGAGAGTTTGACGCGAACATTCTCACCAGGTCCAGCACGCCGTACTTTCTTCTCATCCAAGCTTATACCAATGACTTTTACGTTGGACTGCTCGAACAAGAGACATTGCACACAAATTGAATTGCATAGTCCCAAATAGAAGGAGTAGACAAAGGGTGTTACATTGAGATAAAATAAAATACCTTGTTTGGCATAACCAACAAACTGTCACCCTCTCTGATAGTCCCAGACTCTAATTTCCCCATTAGAACAGTGCCCATATCTTTATATTTATCCATTATTGGCATCCTACATAGTTAACAAAGAGAGCTGTAAAGCTTGCATTGGCATCTGATCAACACAACAAATGAATCAGCCTTCTATACAAAAGGCCAGAACCAAATAAAAAGGATAATACAAGGTAATGTATGAATTTTCCATTTGAATATCCATCTGTTTTGGAACAGAGATTCACATAATGAATTCAAAATTAAAGTATTATACAGAGCAGCAAAGCCACCTATATTAGATGTGCAATACTACCTGTATCAAAACAAAATGATGTTTTAGGAAACTTGTTCTCTCATACAATATCGACAATGTCAAAGCAATATCATTTGATTTGTAAAGAGTAGTTACACGATATAATATCTCTTTGCTAACATATCAATATATCATTGATATGTTGATAATTAAAACTTAAACGTTGGAGATAATTTCATGTCCAACACATCATATATATTTTAGCACATGGAGTATAAACTAATAAAAGTAAAAGGAGCATGAGCATGAGCATAAGTTTCAAAACTTACTGGACCTTTGGGGTCACGCAAAGGAACTTCGATACGGTCCATAACTTCAAAAAGGCAAGGACCATCCCACCAGCTACAAATGCTTTTATCCATCCTGGTTTTCATATTGGCCCCACAAAGACCAGATATTGGCAAAAACTGGACGTCTGATAACAAAAACAATGAAATGGTAAGAAATAGCATCTAGTTTGCTATACATCGCAACAGTACCTTACCAAGACATACACAAGCACAATGTAACACCTAGAAAATCCTAATGCCCCGCTTCGTGAATCAGGAGGCAGGTACTTTCGATGGACAAGAAAGCGACTACACACGGTCTGACTGTGCATCCAGTTATTTAAACATGTAAAAAACCATCTACAGATGAACACATCGATGCTGAAGGCACAATTTACTAAGCACGAAACACCACAAAAAGTAATTGCACATAATCCAGCTTAAAACTTGCTAATGACCACTTTTATTTTAAGATAACGTAAAAAGCACAATAATACCTTTCTTAACATTGTATCCCGAAGATCTGAGAAAAGGAACCATTTTTCCTTCAATTTCATCATACCTGAAACAAATAATAAAATTGTTTATTTTCCTCCATCTATACCTGCAGGAATATTACAATCTTTCAATTATGATACAAGGTATGTGCCCCCAGGCATACCTTTCTTTAGACCATTGTACTGTAGGTTCATCCATCTTGTTGATGACAACTATCAACTTAGCAACACCTAGAGTTTTTGCAAGCAGTACATGTTCACGAGTTTGCCCTCCCTTTTCGTAACCAGTTTCAAATTCACCTTTTCGAGCAGATATGACCTGAACACAAAAAGCAATATATTCAACAGGAGAAATTACTAAAGAAAATGAAAATAACAATGCCCAGGGCCCTATAGTTACCAGAACACCAATGTCAGCTTGAGATGCACCACTTATCATATTTGGAACATAACTTTTATGGCCCTGCAAATTCAAATTCATTCCAGTCAATAAATACTGTTCATGAAACATGATTCAGCTCCATCAGCTATTGCAAGAACACCAGTCACACACATCAAATACATTAAAGCATCATCAGTCAAGAATTTAGATTTGTCGACAGAAGTTGCATACTTCGTGCCTGAATGAAACATTTGCATGGGCTGATGGGCACAGTCCAAAGTACCAAGTGTGACGTAATAGCCATACAAGTACATCTAACAAGTGTGACACGTATAAGGATGAATCGGAACAGTGTCATTGCCAACAAAGGAGTGAATGTACCAAGAAACTTGTGCCAAATCTTTACTATTAAATGGGAGTTCGTACGTACGTAACGATGGCAGAATCCTTCGTCCAACATCTTCGTCCGTCGTCCCGCCGTGCGTTTTGCATTTTCGTCCCTAAGAAAATGGGAAACTAACCCGCAGTCCATCGCTCCCACCCCGGACCCCGCACCCTCTCTCTATCCTCAACCGCAGACGGACCGGGGCGACGAGCCCATGCCTCCGAGCGCCGCCACGGCCTGGGTCTCCTCCGCCCAAAACCACCCGCGCAGGCCATCTTCCTCTCGCACCTTGTTCACTCGCTCCCGTACGTCCATGAGAAGCACATCCCACGCCGCCGCCACCTAGGGTTGGGGCGCCGCCGCCTCATTTTTCCCCACCGCAGCATCCATCTTGCCGCCCGCCTAGAGCTCCCTCCTGCCGGAAGTGGCGAGGAAGCCCGTGATTGAGGTTTGGAAGAGGTTAGAGCGTCTGCTGCATTGGGATCCTGGACTTTCTCCAAGAGAATCTCGGAGAAGCGGGCGGAGCATCTCCTCCTCTTGAGCCGATGGTGGCAGGAGCTCGGCGCGCTGCACTTCGATCCTCGGTACATCTCTCTCTCTCCCACTCTCTCTCTCTCTCTCTCTCTCTCTGTAGTTTCCATGTCCTTCTCTGCGGGGTCGCCGCGGTTGCCCGACCTGCATTATCCCTATCGCTGACTGTAAAATATCCAAAGCAATTGTTGGTTTATGGGTGCGGTCTAGGTCATGCAATAGTCATACAGTCTGAAGCTGACTATTTTACATTTTTGCTACCACTGATTTTCCTTCAGTTTTCTTCTTTGTTTCAAGCTTGTGTAAATAGATGATCCGTTATTCTAGAGCTATGTCTATTTCTTATTAAGTTTACATGTAAACTTTGAGATTTTGGGATGGATGAGCGAACAAAACAATGATGCCTTCGAGTTTGTGCTACCTTCAGAGCTTGAGAGAATCGAAACTTTGAGCAACAACAAGAAGGCGCATGTTGTGGTGGGTGCGTCTCGACCGCGGACGTGGTGGGACTCCCCGTCGTCGTGTACCAGATGAAGCGGCAAGCCAGCATCCGACCGATCCTGCTGATTTAGGTGAGTCCGCAGCTACCTGTCCAGCGTTTTGCATCGAAAAAAGTCGCTCAACAAAATGTTTCTGATGCAGATTACTCTCATGATGCAGACCACGACACAGTCTTTTCCACTGAAATTGTTTCCAGATTACTCTCATTACGCTTATGTGTGGTTTCTGTAAGAAGAAATCATATGTTGATTTAGAACAAAATTGTTAGCTTCAGGTAAATGTTGTATGTCATAGCATGCTGTGATGTCTACAGCGAACTCACGCTCCCAGTAATTTTTCTGAAACTTGTTTACATTTTATTCATTTGTTATCCTTCACGCTGTCTTGCTTAAGCAAGTAAAGTGTGGTGTTATGCAGCCACCACATGTTCTGTAAAGTAAATAACAATCATCATACTGATCCTGACCCTACAAAGACATCTCAAGCTGTACTGCCATAAAGCTACCGGATTATCAAAGGAAGACATCTCAAGTTGTACTGACATATATGTTAAAGATTTATGTACGTCCACTTCTGTTTTTTTTCATATGATAGTTAAATATCAACGGGAAAAGATGAATATGTTTGGTATCTTATTTGGCAGATTTTTTATACGTTGTAGTTTAAATTGGCATCCTACATGCAACAATTTTGGTTGGGATGAGTTTAAATTGGTCAGGGATATGTTGTAGTTATGGTTCAGATAGGCTAGGGGAGGTTTGGGGATCATGAATCAGGAATTCATGTTCATTTGTAGAAGAATTACGAGAATTTCAATACTTAGCTTATGTTATTACCTTGTTGAACTGTTGTTTAGGGATCTTTATGTAGATTGTACAGAATAATAAATTGATCATTGCTTTTCTTTTTCTTGCTCTGCAGGCATGGAGCTGAGCATGTTTCTACAACGGCACTACCACGGACAGCTCTTGAGCCCCGGAAATCTGCAACATCATCTCGAACGACCAATGCCCACACCTGGTGCCCAACTCGATGTGGTAAAAGTGCCATCAAAATTCACCTTCAGATCATCCCCTACAGGTTTGGCTCATCTTTGCTGTGATTTATCTGCCCTCCCCTTGTCATGTGGAAAGCAGTTTTCTATTCACTAGCCTACTTGCCAGTTTGAAAATAGACTTCATCCAGAGAAATATATTAACCTCATTCCTGTACCACCTTATATAGACACTATTGATCATAACACTATTGATCATAACTTCCGATACTTAATTTAGCGAGAATCACATTTACCACCTCTGCCATTTGTCGTAATATGTATATCCTCAAGATTTATAGATCTCCACATCCTTTTTTACTTCCTTGGGTTTCAGAATGGATGTGGCCCGTCACAAGACATAACTTTTCTCATTCTACCCTTTCTCTGAATAGAAAGTGTAGCGCGTTTCCATGTTTATATTAAGTGTACCTTATTTCCATCTTTCCATTCAAGGATTAATCTCAATTTCTTCTTGTGACATGCTGATTGAAACTGGTAAAGTTTACGTTGTTACATTTCTGGCACGATACTTTTTTCTGCAACATATTAGTTCATATGTGATTAGTCTCATATATAATTGAGGTCAATGGACAAGTTTCTTACTTGCTCGATTTGCAGGATTGAAGATGAAAATTATTAACATGCTGGAATGAAAAGTACGAAATCACGAGTGTTAAGATATGCTATCCGTGAACACTTGGATTTACCAGATGATGAAAAGGATCCCGGTTATACAGGTAAAGATTGTGTCTTAGTCTTGCTTGATAGAATTCCTGAGGCTATGCATGAGAAACTAATGTTTGTTTGCTGGTGTGCTTGGCACTTACGAAATGATTGTATCTTTGGGAAAGGAGACCGTCGTTCATGTATCCGTACATTTTGGGACAAAGTACCTTTGCACTTTCCAAAATATTAAGGCTGGAGCTACTGACCTGGACAAAAAGGAAGAATCTGCCTTCGCCGGAAATAACTTACTGTACACAATCCGTCTACACAAACAAAACTCATTGGACTTGTGCTTCGGCCTGGCTGAAAGTGAACAGAGATGCAGCTTTACTCCTGACACAGATAAGGATCATCGGGAGCACTATTAAGAGATGAAAGGGACATTTTTTAATTTTGCATTGCAGCTGATAGCGCTGAAGCTTTGGCTTGTCTTGAGGGTTTGAAGCAAATTGTGACAAACTGTTATATGTTGGATGCGTCGTTGGGTGCACTCGGTGGCACGGCGGACACGCGCGGATAGTGCCTATCCGTTTGTCGACCCAAACAGACACATTCCGGACCAAAACGGCGTCCGTTTGGGTCGTCCCATTCGAGTCATCCTAAGTGACCTTGAAAATTACCGTTGGTGAACTTGAGCTTCAAGCTCGATTAGTGTTGTGTAACCAACGTGCAGTAATTTTGACCGCATTCATGAAACTTGTTTTTTTTTTTTTAGATTTTGGGATTATCTAAGTCTAAATTTGTTCAGCCGTAGCAACGCACGGACATTTAGCTAGTATGATTTAGAGTCACAGAAGTGTAGCTAACACTGAACCACAAGGACTGGATTCAGATCAATGGATCCCCTGACCTAAGGCAATAAGAATATGTGCTCATGTATGAGTGCAAGCAAAATAACCAGAAATTCGATTACATCACTGGAAGGAAAGCCATTTAAGTTGGGAGAGGAATAACCAATCTCTTAGTGTTAAGCAGTGTGCATGTGTTTGCTTCGGACTCGGTTGCACACGTGAAATCTTTTGTATCCACATTTTATAATGTAAAATTTATAGTTAATTTTAGATCAGAACATCTTGGGACAAATTTCTTGAATTGACACAAGTCCATTTGATGGCCTGCCGGTCCTATTTAACAACAGTTTTTGTTAATTTTAATATCATTTAGTGGAAATTATCCAAGAACCTTAAATTACATGTGAATGGTCCCAAAAACAATCTAGGCTGTTTTCAGGCTGGCCATGTAGATTCCTTAGTCATTACCAACATAACAAGCTAAAGCTTTGTACCACTCAAACTATAGTCCAGTCATCACTATGCTAGTGTGGACATGTCCAGAGAACCAGAACAGTTTCATGCAAGAAAAAAATAACAAGTACTACCACCTTCTTGGAATATAAGACGTTTTGGTAGGCTAGTTTAGCCTACCAAAACGTCTTGTATTTTGGGACAGAGGGAGTATCACTGCAATATGTGAAAGATAAATACCGGAGCATCCAAGATGGTGAATCTTGTATTTTCAGTCTCAAAGTAGGCTCTACCAACTTCAACAGTCTTTCCCTGAACACATGCAAAAAGAAGTGTCAAAACTATAGAGCTTCGACGCACTAATCATTAAGCAGGCAGATGAAATAGATACCTTCTGTCGCTCTTCCTCATTTGTATCCATAATATAAGCCATATACCTGCAAGCATTCAAATCATAATATAAGGAATGCATTGGTGGTCGATTTCAAGGGGGGGAAGATGAACAAAAACAGAAGCATATACATTGCAGAATAGAGAATACCCACATTATTAACTAGTATGCACAGTCATAACTTTCCCGTTCAAAATGTACGGGTTAGTATCGCAAAAAATATGTACAAGCTTAAATATTGCTTATGACCTACTCACCAGCTTTCCCGACTTTTATCCTTTGCTTCCTTTTCATATTTCTGGATGGTCGGTCATCGACTTGACCACTCAAGAACAATATTTGCCCTCCAGTAGTGGATTTTCCAGCATCTGGAGCCATGAAACAACAAAAACAAGACCAAAATTAAGTACATTCATTGAGTAATCAAGACTGCTAGTAGAGAGCAAACTTCCAGAACACAAGTACTATTCATACAAAAAGGGGAAAATCAGCAGAAACACAAAAATGGATCAACCATAACAGAAGAGAGGAGAGTAAAAGACCAGTAAGCTGGTGTACACGTAACTATTCCGTAAGCAACGAAACATAAAGACTGAATAATCTAGATGATTCAGGCTAGGTATTCAAAGCAGCCTCCTCAACCAACACAGCAAGATTGACATTAAACAAAGGACGTCGGCACATATGACAGTTGCACATCCATATTCTAGAACAATATAAAGTACCCCATGCACATATTAATCTAGATGATTCAGGCTAAGTATTCAAAGCAGCCTCCTCGACCAACACAGCAAGATTGACATTAAACAAAGGACGTCCGCACATATGACAGTTGCACATCCATATTCTAGAACAATATAAAGTACCCCATGTACGTGTTAAAGATATCTAAGATTTAACCATACTAAATCTTCCATCGGCTTTTAAGGTTGGATATATCATAGAAGGAGCATGTCTGTTGTACAATAAGATTGCAGTAACTCTTACTAAGATCCATAATTCCAAAACATACATAACGACATAACGTATCTACCAATCTCCATAGAAGCAAGCATGAATACAGGATAAAAATAGATCCCATTCTAACCATCATCACTGCTAACTACACTAATAATCCTTAAGAAGAGCATATTCTCCTCAAGAGTCACAAGCTTAGTAAGGCCGAAGACATGGCACCCTCACCACATGTTATCACAAAACTATACTATCACATAAGCGGTCAAAGGGAAACATAGCAAAAAGAACATCAATGAGAATTGTATCCATGCACATGTCTTGCTACCACCTGAATTTTTTTTAACGAAAACATGAGTAAGAAGACTAACCAACATGGCCGATGAAAACTACATTCAAATGGCGCTTTGTTTCCTCTTCCTCAGCTGCTACCATTTGTACATCCTCATGAGAAGCAGCTGGATTGATACAGAAGTCAGGGTTTCTTAAGAGTCAGTACTCGCAGAAATAAATAAGTGACAGGACAAGTACTAACGAGGACTTGGCATTCCTAACAAAATGTTGGGATGATTCATGGCATCTCATAGATATAGTTACAAAATCAAATAAATGGAACCATCTGGATCATCAATCTCTCGAGAAAGTTAGCTTTGTGTTAAATGGTAAAGTATATATTTAACTATACCAATCTGTTTAACTTGCCATCAGCTTTTACGAATTAATAACAACAAAAATAGTGTGATGGCATTGTCGAAACATATTCATTAACTTAAGTATGCCCTCAATTTTCTTTAATGAATTGATATTATATTAATTGAATATCCTTTTTGATTACCAAGATTTTTGCTACTTCTAACCGCATTCCATGGTTAAGATTGCTTACTATTACCTAGAGAACACTTGCCAAAATTGCAAGAAATGATAGCACAAATTTAAGAAGGTATATATAACTAACATTTTAAGAAGGTATATATAACTAACATTTTAAGAAGGTATAAAAATTACTAAGAAATTTAAGAAAATATACAAATAAAAAAAATTAGTATTGGCAACATTACAATAGCTAATTAACGATGACTGGATTAACAATCTGAAGAAGGGTTAAATGCATACCGTTTGTCTTCAACTCCAAGGACTGAAGTGATGACTGAATGTCACTGACACCTGACAGTACATAGTTCATATTACATGTTAGAAGTTAAAACACAGTGATTAGGAACTTACTGAAGAACGATACGTTTATAACCACACAGGATGTCACTAGCTGAAGAACGATGCGTTTATAAGGGGTGATAATAAACTTTTAGCTTTCCTTAGTCTGGTAAAAAATTAATGTTTCGATGTTGATACAGGTGATTTCACTAGCCCTTATATGTTTTCGCTATTCAAACTATTATGCAGCCTGTATAGCCAACTCAGATTATTTACAACAGGCAGCAGGCCCGTTTCTCGTACAAGGGCTAGTATACAGCCTAGTAAACCCACTTTTACTAGCCCTTAGTTCCACTGATAGGCATCATCTGACAGACAGTCGACAGAGGTGCACATCTAATCTAAATCTTATAAACGAGTGAGCGAGGGTCTAGCAGAGGCTAACTTGAAGTAGGATTAGGTAAGTTGAGTGAAATTTTCCGCATCTTCCAATTCAACCGGGACGGCTGTTTCCCACAACTTGTAAAGCCCAATCGGGACAGCTGAAACAGCCACCACCTCATCCTCATCACAATTCATCGCCCCCAATCCGATCCCACGCATCGGATACCAAACATAATCCTCTATACACCAGAAGACGGCGCAACCGAGTCGAGCGCCATAGTAGAACCAGATAGAGGAGAGGAGATTGGACGCACCGTCTGCCGATGGCGCGGAAGGAGCGGCCGCGTCGTCCCCGCCGTAGCGATGGGAGGGTCCCGATTCGTAGCGGTGGGAGGGCTCCGCGTCGTCGCGCGCCCAGTCGTCGACGGCGCCGTCGTCCTGGGCGGCAGGCGGCGGGGCGTGGTGCGAGGGGGCGTCGTGGTCCATCCCGCGAGCCGAGCGGGAGAGGTGGACGGCGAGGCGGTGGGGATGATGCTACGCGGCGGCGGCTAGGGTTTCTGCCTGCGTGCAGTGGAGAATCTGAGCACTGGAGCGAGTTGGGGCGGCGCAATGGCTGGCTGGCTGGCAGCGGTGGCAGGTTATGTGCGGAGGACGGAGCGCGACAGACGACACCGCGTGCCTTTTCCTTCCAGAGGGTTCTGAACGCTGGACGGAAACGGGTCGCCCACGCCTCTCTTATTGGGCCCGTTTGATCAAAGCCCAGCCAGTACTACTCTGGACTGGACGTGGCAACGAGCCGCCCACGTCTTCTATTTTTGGGGCGGTTTAAAGATAGCCCAGCGCAGTTTTACTATGGAATGGTCTTTGTGTTTCAAATTGACAATTTTTCACCGTGGAAACTTGCTGAAATCGGGACCTAAGAAGGGTTCTTTCTATACTTGGCAGAGAATTGTGGCGGAGTTAAATAAATTGTTTTAAGAGAGGATATGTTGGAGGGTTGGATCAGGTACTCATTAATATTTGGGACGATCCATAGAAATCTGGGAGTCCATCAAGGATGATTCAAACTCCAAGGGGTCATGTTCTTATGAAAAAAGTCGACCAACTGGTTGATCCCGAGACTCGTACTTGGTATGAACGGATTATACGAGATTCAAAATGCGAATGGGGGATATATCACTGTTCACTTTGAATAAAATGTGCCATGATGGATTTCACTAAAGAAGACATTTCTGACCATCGACTACTCCTTCTCTGACTTTACTTGTTGTCCAAGAACCATGGTTCTAATTTTCAAAAAACTTCCCTGATTTTTTCCCGCATTTTTACTGGCCACTACTTTCTTTGATCTTGTATCTTAGACCATCCACATCGTGCAACAAAAGCAATTTAAAAGGACATGTGAACTGTACACTGAAGGTCATCAACGCATGGTGAGAGAGAATAAAGCAAACCAATATGCCAATATGTTGGTTTGGTTCAAATGGATGACTTGGTTAGATTTAAGGAAAACACTCTGAAAGCATTTTTTTTTTGAATCAACGCAACGGTGCATGTGGTCTTAGAAGTTTGTAATGATACTCTGAGCAATGGTGCACATGATACAGCTTTCACAGTTTCATGTTTCAAATCGGCGCGACCGTTTGATTATCCAGGTTCAAGCTTTGACCACAAACTTGGTGCATATATACTGTTCACTGTTACAGATGACAACCATACATAATTACTTTTCCACACGAGTCCAAAGGTTCAATATTATGTATTGTATGACATCCATCTATATTTACTAGTGCTAGATTATTGAGTGTTGGTCAAAATACACCTTATGTTATTGTAGTGACCCAGCACACCACTGCATGTTGTAGTGTACAAGTCGTTGACATAATACTCACGGAAGGACTATTCCGTAAATATTACATCCTTCAGAGTAGTACAACAGAAACATAGTCGGTCCAAGGTAACACTATAGGGTTACAACACTATTCAATACAAAATCTCGAGAACCTCCTTTACAAACAGAAGTAGGTCTCGTGCAAATGAAACTCCCGAAATACTCAAGTCGTAGCACTAAGCTGGATACCAGCTCTACTTCTAACTTCTAATCCACTACTGCTGCTGTCACAGCCCTATCTATCCATCTGGAATCTTCATGTCTAGAGTTGTGCTCCTCCATCCAATTATAGTCGTCTTGTCTATAGGTATTGTTGTCGACGTGTCCACCGTTGCACTGTTGGCAAAGTAGAGGTTGACTCCTTCAGGCTCCACCAGGTTGATTTGACTCCTTGTCGAACATCTCACCAACATCATTATGGATTCCTGTCCTTCTTTTGCTGTCTCCAATAATCTAAGCAGGGGGTCAACGGAGGAAAGGGTGAGCAACACGAGTGTTACTCAGCAAGTTCATATAACAGGAATAAGTTGTTTTATGCACTAGCTACCATCCATACCAAAAGGTCATGGATGAACATGCATATCTTTGTAAAACATTTTTAGGAAAAGATTTATTTTATCTTCAGAAAACTATGCCCGTCATCCATTCACAGGTGCTAGGGCTTCATGGAGCCACCTTTCCTGCAGCGTTCGCAGCTCCTTCCCGGAACAGGGAGTAACATGTCACACTTTTTTACACTCTGCAGAGGTGTGTTACTTTACCCATAAGAGATCAACGCCTTGTTGCACAACCGGGCGATCTTTCCCGTCCACACTCTCTTTGGTATGGGGCCCAGTCGGTGATCCAAGCCATTCGCCGTGCTTCTCCAACAACCCCGCTGCCCACCCTTTTGTAGGTCTGTCCTCCCCTATATCTGATGGTAGACCGATCCGGACCCAAAGTCCTTCCCTATACCATACAGATAGACCGTTCCAGACAACCCCTACAATCCATCATAGACCCTAGAAACCGTGGGAATTAAGGGATCCCACCCATGTGCATGTAGTCTCGCAAGATCTACAGCCTACGGAACTGGCAGTCCGTTGACATGCGAAAGAGAGAAGGTCACAGATGACTTTCCCGTCCCATTCCAAGTCTCATGATTAACGCTTCATTTACGGCGCAAGAACACTGACGGCATTGGTTATTAAGTCCTAAGTCATACTTTCCCGTGCAAATGGAACCTCCACCAACCACATCATACCATGGTTCCATCTGCCAGCCAACAATATATATAGCAATTCACATCATTCGAAGATAGGTTTTTCTTTTTCATGCAATGATAAACCATAGTATTTTTCATTTACTTTGATAAACATAATCAAGTAGGACATGAGCAAGAGTGAACTTGCCTTTTTGACTGCAAGATTATGCAGCCAAGGTCTTCGATATAACACAAACTCCAAAATCTGGAAAGAATGTCATTGGTCCGGTAAGGACTAATGTTTGAAGAAGCAATATGCTATTATGTATAATATATGTAATGCACTTTATAAAACCCCGAAGTAATTCCCGATATTGTGTGTGGTTAAGTTTAGATGATTTATCAAAGATTTGGTTTATCTTCAAGTTTACTTCACAAGAAGTATGAGTTTTTAACTTTAACTTAAAGTACCATATTAAACATAAGAGTAAAGTAAAACAACATCATGATACTAAATGTTTGCTTTTAGGTTTGGTTATCATCTTTAGGTTTGAAAGGAACACATATCGTCTTGATTATTTAAAAGATGATGTAGTACTATTATTCATGATTGCAAAAATAATAACTTTTGAAGAAATAAATAATGTGATATAATGTAGTATATTGTCGACGGAGGCAAAAAAGAATAACTTTTGAAGAACAAATATTATTAACAATCTTTGGTATCATACTACAATGGCACTTAGTTACTAATCAGGTATTACTAACTTCTACTAGGCTTTGTTTCTTTTGGATGAAAGAACTGTTCATAGAGTTGAGCATATTACATTGCTACCTAAATGTTATGAACTTTTATGTTGTTTCCTAACTTCTTTATTTAACAAAAATATGGATTAAAGGAAGTTAAGTAATAAACAAAATATGGGCATCCTTTATTCAAAAGGAACTAGGAAATCAAAGTGTTGTTAGATTTCATTTGTTTGAAATGATTACATGGTGATATGAGAATCCTAGTTCTTCAAGTGTTAGATGTGTTTCATTTTTATTAAAAGAATGAAGTATTATGAAATACTAAGAACAAACACTTTTAAGTTCATTAAACAACTAAGTATCACACTTTAAGGAATAGGTAAGGTAACATTATTTCATACTACAATTTGTTTGTTTTAGGTTATGGATATGAATAAGGTTCTAACACAAAACAATCCAATCACTAAAGGTTATTAATCATGATGTCATATCTTATTAAGTAGAGAATTCACTCATATGAATTAAGAACTATATGGGATATCATGAAATAATAACATGGCGACTTAGCAATTTTTTTCTATTTAAAATTTCTTGAATAATAATTATTTTCTTTATAGAAAATACCATTTAAATAACCACTTAAAGAATATTACTAACACATGTTTTAAAATAGAATTCTTAAAATGGTCATAAATAATATTATTGAAACATATTCCATATTTGAAATTAAACATATGAATTAATGTATTTGAAATGCATCCAAGATAGCATTTCAAATTAGCTTCATCTTCAAATTTAGGTAAATATTTGTTTCAATTTTTGAATGATACAAATTTAGTCAAACAAGTAGTTTATTTATATAAACAAATATATTTTATTTTTCTGTTTATTTTGGTATATTATTTATGTTATTCTGATTTAATATGAAATTGTTATGAATTTCCAAAGTTTATTCAATTTAAATATTTCTGAATTATTAATCTTTGATTTGTGAAATGACCAAAATACCCTTGGTCAAATCTGGTTCAACCAGACCAAGGACTGGCTCGGGTCGGTGGTCAACCCGACCGAGCCACACTCTCACCCGACCCTCTCCTTCTCTCTCTCGCCCGAGCCCTCACTAGCGATCCCCTTCCGCCTCGCCTTCGCCGGCCGATTCCGACGACCTCCGGCCACCGCCGCCGCTGTGCTGTGGCGCAAACGACGCGCCGCTCCGTCCTCTGCTTCCCCTTCCCGGCGATGCGTTTCTACTTGCTCGGTGCGCCCGTGCGCACCCTAAACCTAATTCGCCGACGAGCGCCGGCGCGGCTCCGCCGTGCCCGCTTGGTGCTGCTGTGGTGCTGCTCCTCCACGCTAGGTGCAGGGTATCGATCCCTGTGCCGCCGTGGACCGGTGGTGTTCGTGTTGGTGCTCTACTTCAACATCAGTGGCCGCACGGCCACTGCCTTGCCGCCATGGCAACGGCCATGCCAGGTTAGTTCTCCTCTCCCTCAGCTCACCCTCTCTCTTCTCCCTCTGGCCATCGAGCCATGCTCTGTGATGCTGATATTAACCTAGGTTTTCCTGTTTTAGGGTTCATGCTAGCTTTCCATGTTTCTGTGATGCTGTGATGTGCTGTTGCGGTTGTAGCTTGTAGCTGTGCTGCTATGGCCTCTGGGCTCTGTCCATGATAGGATTTGTTGCCACTGTCTTTGATAGAAATAGCTGAGGCTTCTCTGAACCCATGTTCAGAGATGCTCCTCTGTTACATGTTGCTATGTGTGCTGGTTTGGCTTAGCAGGTGGTGCTACTCTGAACCATTGGTTCAGAGGTGTGCCCCTGCAGTATTCTATGGTTTGGGCAGTTCCAAATTGGTTATATGCATGTGTAAATAGCCCTATAGATGCCCTGTGTTAATTATCTTGATCACCTGATGCTAAATAGTGTTGCCTTGCTTGCTGTGATGTCTCATTTGAGTTACACAGAAGCCTCCTGTTATATTTAGCTTAGGATGATTGAGTTAAGCAACTCAGTGGTGCCTTTAGTGCGTTAATATGCTTGTGGTGCCTCTCCCCTTGTGGGTTTTGTGCCCAGCAACCACCACTGGTTGTGTGCTTCACAGCCAATGATGTTAAGCAATATTTTGCTTATCTGCCTTTGCTAAATTTGTGGATTTTGCCCCCAAGCCAATGATGCATAGGCTGGGCCCAAATTAAAATAAGAACGATGCCTTGCTTGATTTAAAAAACCCCTGTGATGAATTAGTGTAGCAACTCTATACTAGTCTAAGGGAAAATCCTCTAACACCAATTCCTTTGTGTTAAGCATGCTCATATGCTGGATACAAGGTATCAACCTGTTAGAGGGTGTGTTGATTGTGTAGCTTGGCTTGTGACTTGATTTCTTGCTGCTGCTGCTGCTTGATCAACAGATCCAGCTGCTCCTTCCTAGCTCTCCTTGCTGGCCTGCTCCTCCAGCTCCAGATGGCTCCCCTTGAGCTTCTGGCTTGCCCTTCTGGATCCTTTGCTCCTTGCTTGAGCTATCCATCTTGCTCTTGCTTTTGGCAAGGATTTAGTGTTGATTACTAGTTGCTGTGATGAAGGATTTGTGGTGTTTTGAGTTTCAGCTGAGATGAACTCGAGCTGTTCTTGATAGACAGTGAAAAACTGCTGCTTTGCTTGCTGCTGCGGCAGAGCTAGTCCTTATCCCCTCCTGGGAAGTGAAATGGTTGTGCTTGTGACAGCCAACCAGTGCGTTGTGTGTGTGCTGCCTGGTTACTTGTTTACTCTGTTCAGTGCACTGAGTCACTCGATGGTTTGATCATATCCAACCTGTGTGAATT
The DNA here is from genome assembly GCA_947311845.1 of Poa pratensis. Taxonomy (NCBI): domain Eukaryota; kingdom Viridiplantae; phylum Streptophyta; class Magnoliopsida; order Poales; family Poaceae; genus Poa; species Poa pratensis. The sequence continues at coordinate 40,316,684 of CAMZMU010000062.1, read as the reverse complement.
ATTTTGAGCTGCCAAGTGGATTTACTTGTGATTTTGCCCATGATGCTGTGCTGAGGCTGGTTTTGGCTAATTAAGAACAGATGCTAACCTTGATTATACCAATCCCGATGATGTGTTTAGCAGTGCACTTCACTGCCTTAAACTGAGGGTATTACTAACCTCAAATCCCTTCTTTGATTTATTTTACTTTTATTTTGTTTTGTTCTCTTTTGTTTTACAGGAAACAATCTTGGAGTAAAAGTTACAAGAAGAAGAAGAAAAGAATACTGAACATTTTAGTTTAGGAAACAATTGTAATTTTTCCTTTTTGTATTCCAGTTTGTTGTATTTCAATTGTAAAGACAATGTATTATTGTATTCAATCAATAAAATTATTCTTTTTATTTACTTATACATTGTATATATAATACTTTATTGTTTCCATATGAATTAATTTATAAATTCAATTTATTTGAATATTCAAATTGAATTCAAAATTTCCACAACAAGTAAATTACCTAGAGGTCATGTCGAAATTTATTTAATTCACCTAAGATGAACTAACCCTAATTCATGAAGATGAATGAACTCCGATCACTCCAGGGTTTTTAATTTGCGAAAAATTTATTCAGGTTTTCATATGCATGCATGCAGATGCACAAAATTCTATTTCTACCCCTCGATAAGTCCTAAATGCTGGGGTATTACAGTCTTTCCCCCTTAAAAAAACTTCGTCCCGAAGTTACGGATTCCCTCACGTATCGATGAGAGTAGAGCACTTCTTCCGTCATCAACTTGTCAAATCTTTCTTTGTGTGGTCTTGGTCGTAATTGATCCATGGTCCAAGACCTGATCTGTGTCATTTGTTGATTGGGCTAACCTGCCGTGATGATTAGTCAAACATTCGACCAGTTTCTGTAATCTCACTGCTAGTTCTTAACTCTCGGATAACATAAATTTCTGCTTCTTCTTTATATCTAACCAAAATCCTCTTCCATTCCCTTATAAAATGTCCATTCACGATCCTTGGTATGCTTCCTTAGTGATAATAAGACTAAGATGTTTCCACTTCAAACGATAAGGTTCATCTCCCTTTGTCTCCAAAGTATAAGATGATTGTTCTTGAAAAGTTTTGATGAGGTTAGTTTGTCCTTGATGGCTCTCTTTCTCAGAATAAAGTAGATTCACTTTTCTATCCAATCATGGATACCTTTCTCATCTTAAGTTGTTTTGGTCACTTGTAGTCAAGTTGCGAATCCATGATAAACATTAGAGGACCGTCGAACTCCTTGGATTAAGGTGTCGACAAAACACTCTTTCTCGTACTTGAACTGAAGCTTCTTTCGTTCAATCTCCTTCATATCCTCGAGTCACAACTCCGATGCCTATTTGATTCCTTGCGACTCTTATCTTCTAGATTTCAGCTACCCCTTTGACTTACAACCTCTTGAAGGTTTCAGGAAGTTCTTTTAAATTCTGAAAAACTCCTAGAGCATTAGTGATCAAATCAGCTTTGTCTCAGTTGAGGTATTCCTTCCAACTTTCATCTTGTCCTACACAGGATACTAACTGGTTACATGATTCACTCTTTCCTTAGAAAGTTCTATAGCTTCCTACGTCCTGACCATCTATTAGTCGATCTTCATCCTGTTGTATCCGTTCAGTTTCAAGTAACACCCAAATCTTTACTGCTGAATGGATCTGCTTTTTTACTTTCCATCTTTCTATTCAAACGTTCACCAAGTTTGCCTAATGGTTTCTCGAAGAATACAGGGTACTTCCACAAGGTTGTGATTCCCCCATAATCCTCTGGTTAAGAGATATCCTTTCCAACATCCAATAACTTCCCGGAGAACAATTGATAAGTCCACCATGACGTGAACAACCAAAAAGATCTCCCGGTAAATCAGATAGGCACGCTCACTAGCATTCCAGTTGGCTTACCTAGAGTCTAGAGAAGAAGACCTATTGCACAACAGGGTGCAATTGGTGATAACATACTTCTAAAATAGAATAGGTTGTTGGTTATCTAGTCCAAACTCGTCTGATATACAACTCTTTCATCTGTCTGTTGCTGGAACTGGTTCCTTTGTTTTGGGTGATCAACGAAGTGACTCTTCAATCCTATATTGGTTCAACCTCCATCTGAGTCCTTGGATTAGGATGTCAATCCTATGGTAATCCATCCTTCTCGATAGTTACCCCGTATAGACGGTGACTTCACTATATCTTGACATCACATGTCTCTGTTGGCGACATACCAAATAACTAATTTCTTGGGCTATCGACAATCTAGGAACTCATCTCCCATGGTCCTGATGTGTGTCCTTTAGAACATTGAACTTTGAACTCTTGTTGCCTTGTTCTCGATGATACTACTATCTTGCCTTGCTTGAAATATCTGGCTTTGTTGTTGTCTGCTAAGTATTGGATTGTTGCTTCATACTCCTCTACCTTCAACTTCATGGCTCTTTTAGACATATAAGTCCTATACAACTTCGTCTCGAACTTTCTCCAAAGATCAATTGTGCCTTATGATTTTCCAACACCCATTTCTTCCGTCAAGTTACGACAACTCCCAACTATATGTGACTACATCATGTGGCTTCTTAATCCAGCGTCTTTCAATTTCCCGCTCGATGTCCTTCACTCAATAATCGTCATCCTTGGATAAGTCTTTAAATTTGACTGTCCAAATCATAAATTTGTCACGACAGGACCTGTTATTTAGATCTTCCAACTACATAATTCTCCTACTTCAGTAGAGTTTCTCATGTAGCTTTCCTGTCACCATTGTTGATTAACCTTCCTCCATATGGTGATGGCACTCTTCCTTGAACTTTCGTAGTTCCTCCATCCTTCCATGTTCTGATACTATTAACCTCTGAATCCAAATATGATATGATTTGTGGTCCATCCCCACGTGTAGCTTCGTTTACTTCGATCATCCTGATTTTTTCTCTTCATGAGCTTTCATTGCTGTTTGAAACTTCTGAGAGCACGTCTCTCCCTTACACGTATCCTATCTACCTCTAGATCAGTAACATCAAGAAAAGAATTCAATGTGACAATCATGCCATTGTACATCAAATTCTAACTTCATGTACCAACCTAGCCAACCAAAAATCCAATAAGATCCAATAAATCGCAAATAGTTATATATCAATCATGCAACATAAACCCATAAAATAAGTAGTACCTTGAGTAAAAACATCTCAAGTACTCAGGCTTAGATGCTATACACTACAAGATAGGTATATATATTACCTTATAATATAAAACAACTCTTTGCCTCAGTAGTTACACCAATTGCCCATTTGCAACGGAATAATCCTAGGACAAAGTACTCAAAGAGTAGTTGTGGTATGGCTTGGTTTCTTATGGAACTAAACTCCATGTAGCTTGGATCATCCGTCTGGCTAGAACATCTATTTGCGAACATATTCAATTCCTTTATGTAGTTGTTGATTGCACATCATAAGTTGTACTATAGCTTCCTTCATTGTTTATGCCATCTCCTACTTTCCTTAACACTTTAGACTATACTCAGGTGAATCCCTTTGATATGTATCATTAGGGTATTAACATACTTTTCATAGTTAAATGTCGATGATTCTCCACTATCATTAAACATCTCCTGACTTCCTCCATCACAACTAATGATAGGGTTCTACTTCATAGGATAGGATTATCAATGATACCATGTAGGTAACACTGACTTAGATGTAAACTATTGGGTGTATCTACTGGTACAAGACAGTCTTACACTGGTCATACCAAGTTGAAGAAAATAAAATAAGGTAGATGAATATTATACCTATAGAATAGTAAATAAGAATATCTACTCCAGTTGGGTAAGGAAATGTGTATACAAGTATGACAGTATTATTCTCAGGTGAATAACCATCATAGTTGTAGAAATATAGAGTTTATTTAAGTATGATAACTCCCTATAGTCTTACCAACCTACAAGTCTCCTAAAAGGGTTTTAATCCTAAGGTCGTTCGCTCTGATACCACCTGTAGTGACCCAGCACACCACTGCATGTTGTAGTGTACAAGTCGTTGACATAATACTCACGGAAGGACTATTCCGTAAATATTACATCCTTCAGAGTAGTACAACAGAAACATAGTCGGTCCAAGGTAACACTATAGGGTTACAACACTATTCAATACAAAATCTCGAGAACCTCCTTTACAAACAGAAGTAGGTCTCGTGCAAATGAAACTCCCGAAATACTCAAGTCGAAGCACTAAGCTGGATACCAGCTCTACTTCTAACTCCTAATCCACTACTGCTGCTGTCACAGCCCTATCTATCCATCTGGAATCTTCGTGTCTAGAGTTGTGCTCCTCCATCCAATTATAGTCGTCTTGTCTATAGGTATTGTTGTCGACGTGTCCACCGTTGCACTGTTGTCGCCACTCATCTGTTGGCAAAGTAGAGGTTGACTCCTTCAGGCTCCACCAGGTTGATTTGACTCCTTGTCGAACATCTCACCAACATCGTTATGGATTCCTGTCCTTCTTCTGCTGTCTCCAATAATCTAAGCAGGGGGTCAACGGAGGAAAGGGTGAGCAACACGAGCGTTACTCAGCAAGTTCATATAACAGGAATAAGGTGTTTTATGCACTAGCTACCATCCATACCAAAAGGTCATGGATGAACATGCATATCTTTGTAAAACATTTTTAGGAAAAGATTTATTTTATCTTCAGAAAACTATGCCCGTCATCCATTCACAGGTGCTAGGGCTTCATGGAGCCACCTTTCCTGCAGCGTTCGCAGCTCCTTCCCGGAACAGGGAGTAACATGTCACACTTTTTTACACTCTGCAGAGGTGCGTTACTTTACCCATAAGAGATCAACGCCTTGTTGCACAACCGGGCGATCTTTCCCGTCCACACTCTCTTTGGTATGGGGCCCAGTCGGTGATCCAAGCCATTCGCCGTGCTTCTCCAACAACCCCGCATGCCCACCCTTTTGTAGGTCTGTCCTCCCCTATATCTGATGGTAGACCGATCCGGACCAAAGTCCTCCCTATACCATACAGATAGACCGTTCCAGACAACCCCTACAATCCATCATAGACCCCAGAAACCGTGGGAATTAAGGGATCCCACCCATGTGCATGTAGTCTCGCAAGATCTACAGCCTACGGAACTGGCAGTCCGTTGACATGCGAAAGAGAAAGGTCACAGATGACTTTCCCGTCCCATTCCAAGTCTCATGGTTAACGCTTCATTTACGGCGCAAGAACACTGACGGCATTGGTTATTAAGTCCTAAGTAATACTTTCCCGTGCAAATGGAACCTCCACCAACCACATCATACCATGGTTCCATCTGCCAGCCAACAATATATATAGCAATTCACATCATTCGAAATAGGTTTTCTTTTTCATGCAATGATAAACCATAGTATTTTTCATTTACTTTGATAAACATAATCAAGTAGGACATGAGCAAGAGTGAACTTGCCTTTTTGACTGCAAGATTATGCAGCCAAGGTCTTCGATATAACACAAACTCCAAAATCTGGAAAGAATGTCATTGGTCCGGTAAGGACTAATGTTTGAAGAAGCAATATGCTATTATGCATAATATATGTAATGCACTTTATAAAACCCCGAAGTAATTCCCGATATTGTGTGTGGTTAAGTTTAGATGATTTATCAAAGATTTGGTTTATCTTCAAGTTTACTTCACAAGAAGTATGAGTTTTTAACTTTAACTTAAAGTACCATATTAAACATAAGAGTAAAGTAAAACAACATCATGATACTAAATGTTTGCTTTTAGGTTTGGTTATCATCTTAGGTTTGAAAGGAACACATATCGTCTTGATTATTTAAAAGATGATGTAGTACTATTATTCATGATTGCAAAAATAATAACTTTTGAAGAAATAAATAATGTGATATAATGTAGTATTATTGTCGACGGAGGCAAAAAGAATAACTTTTGAAGAACAAATATTATTAACAATCTTTGGTATCATACTACAATGGCACTTAAGTTACTAATCAGGTATTACTAACTTCTACTAGGCTTTGTTTCTTTTGGATGAAAGAATTGTTCATAGAGTTGAGCATATTACATTGCTACCTAAATGTTATGAACTTTTATGTTGTTTCCTAACTTCTTTATTTAACAAAAATATGGATTAAAGGAAGTTAAGTAATAAACAAAATATGGGCATCCTTTATTCAAAAGGAACTAGGAAATCAAAGTGTTGTTAGATTTCATTTGTTTGAAATGATTACATGGTGATATGAGAATCCTAGTTCTTCAAGATTAGATGTGTTTCATTTTTATTAAAAGAATGAAGTATTATGAAATACTAAGAACAAACACTTTTAAGTTCATTAAACAACTAAGTATCACACTTTAAGGAATAGTAAGGTAACATTATTTCATACTACAATTTGTTTGTTTTAGGTTATGGATATGAATAAGGTTCTAACACAAAACAATCCAATCACTAAAGGTTATTAATCATGATGGTCATATCTTATTAAGTAGAGAATTCACTCATATGAATTAAGAACTATATGGGATATCATGAAATAATAACATGGTGACTTAGCAATTTTTTTCTATTTAAAATTTCTTGAATAATAATTATTTTCTTTATAAAAATACCATTTAAATAACCACTTAAAGAATATTACTAACACATGTTTTAAAATAGAATTCTTAAAATGGTCATAAATAATATTATTGAAACATATTCCATATTTGAAATTAAACATATGAATTAATGTATTTGAAATGCATCCAAGATAGCATTTCAAATTAGCTTCATCTTCAAATTTAGGTAAATATTTGTTTCAATTTTTGAATGATACAAATTTAGTCAAACAAGTAGTTTATTTATATAAACAAATAGATTTTATTTTTCTGTTTATTTTGGTATATTATTTATGTTATTCTGATTTAATATGAAATTGTTATGAATTTCCAAAGTTTATTCAATTTAAATATTTCTGAATTATTAATCTTTGATTTGTGAAATGACCAAAATACCCTTGGTCAAATCTGGTTGAACCAGACCAAGGACTGGCTCGGGTCGGTGGTCAACCCGACCGAGCCACACTCTCACCCGACCCTCTCCTTCTCTCTCTCGCCCGAGCCCTCACTAGCGATCCCCTTCCGCCTCGCCTTCGCCGGCCGATTCCGACGACCTCCGGCACCGCCGCCGCTGTGCTGTGGCGCAAACGACGCGCCGCTCCGTCCTCTGCTTCCCCTTCCCGGCGATGCGTTTCTACTTGCTCGGTGCGCCCGTGCGCACCCTAAACCTAATTCACCCGACGAGCGCCGGCGCGGCTCCGCCGTGCCCGCTTGGTGCTGCTGTGGTGCTGCTCCTCCACGGCTAGGTGCAGGGTATCGATCCCTGTGCCGCCGTGGACCGGTGGTGTTCGTGCTGTGCTCTACTTCAACATCAGTGGCCGCACGGCCACTGCCTCGCCGCCATGGCCACGGCCATGCCAGGTTAGTTCTCCTCTCCCTCAGCTCACCCTCTCTCTTCTCCCTCTGGCCATCGAGCCATGCTCTGTGATGCTGATATTAACCTAGGTTTTCCTGTTTTAGGGTTCATGCTAGCTTTCCATGTTTCTGTGATGCTGTGATGTGCTGTTGCGATTGTAGCTTGTAGCTGTGCTGCTATGGCCTCTGGGCTCTGTCCATGATAGGATTTGTTGCCACTGTCTTTGATAGAAACAGCTGAGGCTTCTCTGAACCCATGTTCAGAGATGCTCCTCTGTTACATGTTGCTATGTGTGCTGGTTTGGCTTAGCAGGTGGTGCTACTCTGAACCATTGGTTCAGAGGTGTGCCCCTGCAGTATTCTATGGTTTGGGCAGTTCCAAATTGGTTATATGCATGTGTAAATAGCCCTATAGATGCCCTTTGTTAATTATCTTGATCACCTGATGCTAAATAGTGTTGCCTTGCTTGCTGTGATTCTCATTTGAGTTACACAGAAGCCTCCTGTTATATTTAGCTTAGGATGATTGAGTTAAGCAACTCAGTGGTGCCTTTAGTGCGTTAATATGCTTGTGGTGCCTCTCCCCTTGTGGGTTTTGTGCCCAGCAACCACCACTGGTTGTGTGCTTCACAGCCAATGATGTTAAGCAATATTTTGCTTATCTGCCTTTGCTAAATTTGTGGATTTCTGCCCCCAAGCCAATGATGCATAGGCTGAGGCCCAAATTAAAATAAGAACAGATGCCTTGCTTGATTTAAAAAACCTGTGATGAATTAGTGTAGCAACTCTATACTAGTCTAAGGGAAAATCCTCTAACACCAATTCCTTTGTGTTAAGCATGCTCATATGCTGGATACAAGGTATCAACTGTTAGAGGGTGTGTTGATTGTGTAGCTTGGCTTGTGACTTAATTTCTTGCTGCTGCTGATGCTTGATCAACAGATCCAGCTGCTCCTTCCTAGCTCTCCTTGCTGGCCTGCTCCTCCAGCTCCAGATGGCTCCCCTTGAGCTTCTGGCTTGCCCTTCTGGATCCTTTGCTCCTTGCTTGAGCTAATCCATCTTGCTCTTGCTTTTGGCAAGGATTTAGTGTTGATTACTAGTTGCTGTGATGAAGGATTTGTGGTGTTTTGAGTTTCAGCTGAGATGAACTCGAGCTGTTCTTGATAGACACTGAAAAACTGCTGCTTTGCTTGCTGCTGCGGCAGAGCTAGTCCTTATCCCCTCCTGGGAAGTGAAATGGTTGTGCTTGTGACAGCCAACCAGTGCGTTGTGTGTGTGCTGCCTAGTTACTTGTTTACCTCTGTTAGTGCACTAAGTCACTCGATGGTTTGATCATATCCAACCTGTGTGAATTATTTTGAGCTGCCAAGTGGATTTACTTGTGATTTTGCCCATGATGCTGTGCTGAGGCTGGTTTTGGCTAATTAAGAACAGATGCTAACCTTGATTATACCAATCCCGATGATGTGTTTAGCAGTGCACTTCACTGCCTTAAACTGAGGGTATTACTAACCTCAAATCCCTTCTTTGATTTATTTTACTTTTATTTTGTTTTGTTCTCTTTTGTTTTACAGGAAACAATCTTGGAGTAAAAGTTACAAGAAGAAGAAGAAAAGAATACTGAACATTTTAGTTTAGGAAACAATTGTAATTTTTCCTTTTTGTATTCCAGTTTGTTGTATTTCAATTGTAAAGACAATGTATTATTGTATTCAATCAATAAAATTATTCTTTTTATTTACTTATACATTGTATATATAATACTTTATTGTTTCCATATGAATTAATTTATAAATTCAATTTATTTGAATATTCAAATTGAATTCAAAATTTCCACAACAAGTAAATTACCTAGAGGTCATGTCGAAATTTATTTAATTCACCTAAGATGAACTAACCCTAATTCATGAAGATGAATGAACTCCGATCACTCCAGGGTTTTTAATTTGCGAAAAAATTATTCAGGTTTTCATATGCATGCATGCAGATGCACAAAATTCTATTTCTACCCCTCGATAAGTCCTAAATGCTGGGTATTACAGTTATGAAGATATAAGCACAGTCCAACACAAACGTAGATCCATACATAATAGGCTACTAGCTAGCCAAAGAGCACAGATGATATGAGTATGTCATCCTGAATCAAGGGTCTCACGCCGTAGCGGCACAAACCGGGAGATCGTTCTCCTGGGTGGGCTGCTGCCTGAGGATAGGGTTGCTCTCAAAGAAGTTGACCGGCTTGAGGTCGAAGCTGGACGACACAGTGGGCATGATGGGGAAGTCTTCCTGGCACGGGACATGGTGAAACCCCAACGTGTACCACAAGACGATGTCCTTGTTCTCGATCGGACGGTCCCTGGGCAAACACAAAACAGAACGTTAAGAACACACGATTGTACACGTTGAAGGAGCGTCTGGCTGATATATGCACATACCTCTCTGACCAAGTAGCCAGCGTGTCCTCCCCTTTGCTCTGGTACACGAACAGCCCACCGGCCCATTCTTCGCTCTTGTTGTATGGTGTGACCCAAATCTGGTTGCACAAAACAAAATGATCAAGACGTACATATTGCTAACATGTAGTTTTCTCGAAAACTATATTGCTCACGTGTATAAGTATCGTGTAAGTAAACAATTTTACCTGATTATTTGTGAATGCACCCCTCTTCTGTGGCGGGTCCTCGGGGTCGAGCAAGCTGGCGGCGGTGCCGGCGGGGACGACCTTGTAGCCCACCGGGTTCCCGACACGCGTCTTCTTCGTCGGGTTGATGACGTGGAACTCGGCGGGCTCATAGAGCTTCATCCGGATCTTGGCGTCGTTCTCCGTGCTCGCGACGTGGCGGGTGGCCTTGAGGTAGCTCCTCCGGGGGGACTCGCCCGGCGCGGTGTCATGGCGGGCCATCTCGACCCGGACGAAGGAGTTGTCGGCGCCGTCGACGTCCATGTCGAGGCGGAAGGTGACATAGTGGTCGTGGATGACGCCGATGACGTTCTCGGAGAGGAGGGTGCCGTACATCTCCTCGTTTTGCCGCACCTGGTTCATGTGGGCGTACGGCGTGCCCTTCACCATCAGGATTCCGCTGAGCCCAACCTGAGAGAACATTCCTTAAAATAAGAACGACTGAATCATCCATATATATTCTGTATGCATCCTAATTTGTAAATGGTAAACTCAAATGGGAACAGACGTATGCACTATTCGTGGGAAATGATATTGCGTACTCCCATTTTCTCCGGCAAACAGTGAGCTACACAAAGATCGGGACAGATGCAATGGAACTATGGAAGGTACGTAAAATGGACATTTTTTCCTTGGCAAATGACCAAAGGGACGAAAATGACATCCCCATTTTATTCGAGCAAACAGAGCAGTGCATGATTAGTCCATTGCTAGCTACTGTAGTTGCAAGGATGACGAGCGCAGCTCCAGCTGAGAGCCTAATTGAAAAAACCGGACCGTACCGGCGGTTTGACCGGAAAAAACCGGAACCAGTGCCTCTTCCGGTCTGTTAAGCGCACAGGACCGGACAAGGAGGTGAACCGGAAAATTCGCGGTCGAACCGCCGGTTTGGAGCGATTTTTACCGGTTTTTCCCCGAACCGGAGACCGGTCCGACCGCCCAGTACCAGCTTCGATTAAAATTAAATGGGGTGGGAAGAGGATTCGAACCCTGGTCACAAGGGAGCGCAGCGAGTACACCTCCACAACGCACTAACCAACTAGGCTGGGCTAGTTTCTTGTATATTTACTGGAAGATACGAGTTTTGACCATTAGTTTCGTGACTGAACTACTAAAATTAATGTTATTTCTTAATTACCGGTTCAACTATTGAACCGATCGAACCAGCGGTTGGACCAGTGAACCGGTGAACCGATAGCCTGGCCGGTTCGATCACCGGTCCGGTTTTTAAAACTATGGCTGAGAGGACCAATCCATGAGGTTAGGTACTACTCGAAGGAGTAGAATCTTTCAACTTCAACCTAGGATAGAACCTGCCTGCCCCCCCCATTAGCTACTCCCTCCGTTCCAAATTAGATGACTTTCATTTGTCTAAAAGTGGATGTATCTAAACTTGTAACATGTCTACATACATCCACTTTTGGACAAATACAAGTCATCTAATTTAGAACGGAGGGAGTAGAATTTAACTTTGGAAATGAAGGCCTCCTTTTTTCATAGGATTTTTAGAGAATTGAGACCCTATGAAAATTTTCTACCCATAGTATCTTGTAATATAAGTTCATAGAAAAAATGCTTTAACTTGGAGCTCATGGAAATTCCTTCACCATAATCAATCAAAGACAAATGCTTTTCCCATAGGAGAAGGAAAATATAAATACGTATGTACCTTGATGCGGATGAGGCCGTCCATCTGGAACTCCCAGTCCATGATGTAGTCGTAGTTGGCCACCGACGCCGCCATCCGCGCCACCAGCGTCACCTTCGGACGGGACTCCCTTATCTGCACGCACACATCCATCCACAGTTCAGTCACTCACTCACACAAAGAAACAAGTGATGTTTGATTGCTACCAATCGATCGTCACAGCCTCAAAGGTTAACTCGATGGACACGTACATACTCCTTCCGTATCAAAATATAAAAGACTTTTTGAGGGAGTACGTGATAGTTAGACTAGTGTTGAAGATTCCTTCTCTTTGAGAGGAAAAGATCAGTGTTGAAAATATCCTCAATCTATGCCTGTCGTGGTCACTTTTTTTTTTAAACAAGGCAAATCGTGGTCACTTTTTCAACTAGGCAAATTAAGCTCGATGAGTGGCTAGACAGAGGTGAATTTTAACTCAACTTGCTAAGGGTGAGAATATTGTCACTGTCAAGGTGTCGTTGGCTGTATATACGAAATCAAGATTCTTTTCATAGGCTCGTCGTTCTAGTGTTGAAAATATATTCAACAATCCTTGTCAGATGTCACCCAAGTTGCGCCAAAAACTGGAGCAACGTCTGCTTTTTTTTTGTATTGTCAGGTACGACTTGCGGCGTTGGCGCCAAGCATAGCACGGCGAAACAAAACAAGCTAGTACTGTAGAAGGGAGGATATGGTGGTAGGTGTGTACGCGTCACTTACGTCCATGCCGGTGATGGGGCTCTCGGAGTGTCGCCACGCGATGTCGCCGGCGTACCGCTCGAAGACGCAGATCATGTTCTCCCGCACGTAGGGCCGGCCGTCGGCGGCGACGAAGACGCCGTCCATGTACCGGGCGTGGCGCGGGCAGTCGTTGAGCGGCACCAGCGGCATGGCCTGCAGCCCGAAGCCGTACTCCCCGGCGTCCATGTACGTCTTGAAGTACCACGCCTCCGTCGGGTCCATGTACGGCACGAACAGCTCCGACGCCATGCCCTTGTACATCACCTCCCTCCGCGCCCCCGTCGACGGGTCCTGCACCGCCGCGCGGGACACGATCATCCCCGCGCGCGCGTCCGCCTTCAGGTGGAACTCCCACCCGGCCCACCGCACCGTGTACCCGTCCTCCACCTCGAACCCAGGCCCCTCCGGCGACGGTTCCATCGACGGCGCCCGCACCGTCTGGTACCCGAAAGGTTTAGCGTCTTCTTCGGCGGCGGCGCGGCGGTAGTCGGTGTTCGCGGCGGCCGGGATGGGGATGCCGGCGCCGCGGTCGGAGACGTGGACAACCTCCCTGGTGTCCATGTCGACCAGCACCGTGAGGCCCTCGATGGGGCGCATGTAAAAGTTGGCAGTGCCCTCGGTGGAGAAGCACTGGCTCTTGATGAGCCGGCGGCCGCCGTCTTCGGCGGGGCCGTACCACCCCGGCGAGATGGGCAGGCACGCGACGTCAGCCAAGCGGACACCGCGGCGGCGGATGCTGGCGTTGAACGCCGGGTCGCTGAACGGCACCGCGCAGAGGGCGGTCTGCTCGTCCATGGTCATCGTCGGGTACCCGGAAGCAGGGACGGGCAGAGGAATGACGGCCCCGGCCGCGAGGTCGACGGCGAGCACGTGCGACTCGCCGCGGAAGCGGACGACGGCCACGGCGCGGCGCGGCGGGAGCGCGTCCCCGGTGCCCTTGCGCCAGCGCCGGACGACGGGCTTGTCCGGCTCGTCGAGCGCGAGCTCGTGGACGGCCAGGGACGACGGCGATGACGCGAACGGCGGGTGCGCGCGCAGGAGCTCGCGCGCGCGGTTGACCTCCGTCACCGTGAGCGGGTCGAGCGGGTGGCGCGGCACGTCGGACTCGTGGTGCGACGACCGTGGCCGGGACGGCTTTGACGACTTTGGCGTCGTGTCGGCCCGTCGTTGGCGGCAGGACCACGGCGAGAACCGGGTGCAGCCGGCGCCGTCGTCGAAAAGCGAGGCGGTCGCGGTGTCGATGCCGTGCGCAGGGAGGCGGAAGGCGGAGCGGACGACGAGGAGGACCAGGGCGGCGCCGAGGGCGAGGAAGGTGAGGCGGAGCAGGGACGCCGAGTAATCCATTGGACTGCGATGTGTGCAGTGTCGTCACTGCGTCAGTGTCTGAGTGAGCTAAGGAGACGAAGAAGATCTTGTGCAGGGACTCGCTTATATTGATCACACGCTCGTCAGCGAGTTCGATCGAAGGACGCAGCCACTGAATCGTGCACGTCACTCTCAAATTAAGCGGCAAACGCTAGGCAACAACCAACAAGCGATGTTACATCGTCGATCGCGATCGCAGGATAACTCTCAACAGATGATCGATAGCTGCTTGCACTTCCAATGTGCGCGGACGAGCAGGGTCAGTATCGACTAGCTTATCTAGACGGCCTGACGGGGCTACGGCTTGCTAGTTCCTACTACATTTGTGTGCGATGATTTTGAGCTTATCTAAATCATGGCTCATGGGAATGCTCACATTTTCACTGGTGCTAATTGCTGGTGTTCGGCGCCGGCACTCCGGCAACAGTATTCTGCGTCAATAATTGTACTAGTGTTGGTCAGTGAGTCGGTGAACACTACTTTTCCAATATAAAGTTTTCGGAAAGGAGTAAGATATCAGGGAAGGACATGTCTTTGTCCAAGATTCTACATCGATCCTAGCTAGACTAGTGCTGGAGATTCCTGCAGAGAAAGAAAAATATTTTTTTCATAGAAAGAACAAAATATTTCTGGCTATACTTTTTGTTGAAAATGTTCGAAGGCTTTACCTGCCCTGGTCACATTTCGCACGCAGCCAACAACTAGTTAAAATCGTTTTATCCTGGATTAGGCTCAATTATGGTCACATTTCGCTTGGCAGATTATGGTAGTACTTTTGTTTGTCTAAGCAGTTTTCTTGACTGTTTGAAACATCTCCATCGACGTCCCAATAATCACCCATCGAAGCCACCCTCCTCCTTCGGCTCCCCATATGTCTAGACGTGCCTAAAAATTGTTTGGTAAGAGCATCTCCACTGGGGGCCTCCAAATTCGTGTCCGGCACCCCCAATCGAAACCCAATTGGGGGGTGCCGGACATGTGTCCGCCCCAGATTTGGAGGCCACCCACAGCGGCGCACCCCAAAGGCCCGCCACCCAATCGGCTCGAGATGCCGACCAAACAACAAACACCTTGCGGGCGAAATTTATATTAAACGAGATTTAACAAACTTACAATTTGGAATCTAAACGAGATTTAACAAACTAAACCTAAACTAGGCAGAGCGAAGGAGGCCTATGCCGATACCGGCGACACGCCCCAGCATCTAGCCAACCACTACACGCGCCGGCGGCGAGCAGAGATGCCGCTTCATGGCCTAGCGACGGGGAAGAAGATGCGAACCAAGCGCCGGAATCATCAACAGACTTGCATGCCTCGATGATCCGGCGGAGAAAGTTTCATCTGCTATTCCCATCGGCTACAGCCTTTAGAAACAGCGCCTCGGCCGTGGCTGAGGCTTCTGTTTTCGCGGCCGATGCGTGGCGGGATTTGATCTACCGGCGGGGCGCCTGATGGGAAGCCTCGCCGGCTTCCTTCGCCCCCTTCTCCGGTGCCGGCGACGCTGCTGACCAAGATGCAGCCGGTTGTAAAGGGAGACCGGGCAGCTCGGGGTCGTCCTCGTTGTCGTCGTCGTCCTCGCCGTCACGCTCGTCGTCCGTTGCGGACAACTCCGGCGTTGGCTCCGACGCGCCGGTAGGGAGGAAGTCGCCAGCACGGCGCGACTCGTACTCCGTGATACGTCTCAAACGTATCTATAATTTTTGATGTTCCATGTTGATATTATACCAATTGTTACATGTTTTGCATCCGCTTTATATCATTTTTATACATTTTTGGGACTAACCTATTATACCAATTAGCATCTCCATCGACGTCCCAATAATCACCCATCGACCCAATTAGAGCCCGAACACGAGAAAGGCCCCATCGAAGCCACCCTCCTCCTTCGGCTCCCCATGTCGGGGATGTGATCCCCGGTACCCCAAAGTGGTTGTTTTAACCGAGGTAATAAAAGAGATGGCTGAGCAACGCGTACATGATAAAGGAGAAGACAGAGGAAAAAAGTATTCTGGGCTGAATTCTCCTTACCTCGATTGGCCGAATAATCTACCCAGCCAGCCTCGGTGGATCGAGGCCCATGTACCTCGGCTGGACAGGCCTCACTTCACCTCTGCTGGACCGAGGTCCACTTAACTCGGTGGGCCGACTTTCCTCTAGGTAGGCCGAGCTATCCGTCCCGGATGGGCCAACCGGCCTCGTCTCGGCAGGCCAACCGACCTCGCCTCGCCTTGGTCGATCGAGATGGCCGCACGGCCTCGCTACGCCCCGGATGGGCCGAGGTTTCGCCAGCTCGGCTCGTATCGCTGCTGTGTCGCTGCTTCGCCAGTCCAGGAGGGACCGAAGCTTCGCCACAGCTCGGCCGGTCGTCTCCTCCAGCGCACGCTCTGGGGCAGGCCGAGACGCCAGCGGGCTGAGGCGACCACTTAACTTGGCAGGCCGAGAGGGCATATATCTCGGATGGACCAAGCAGGCATCGACCGAGCAGGATCGTCGTTACTTCGGCAGTGATCGCCTCGCGGTCACCTCGACTGGGCTGACGTGACTTCGTCTCCTGGACCGATGTTCTTCGATCGATCACGCCAGGACGCCAGGCGCGCTCCGAGTTGAGGCAGGAGGCCTCGGCACGCTGCTCCACCCAGCTCTACGTGGACCAGCCCGACGTCAGCGGCTCTCTTACTCGGTAGGAGGCCGAGCCAAGAGCTCAGCCGGGTCATCACAAATATCTCCTCGTCTAGCACGAGATGCTCTGCCACCTACCGGAGATACCGGAGACAACGGCCAGAAGACAAAGGAAAGGACAGCATCTACCGGAGATGCCGGAGACAGAAGCTAGAAGACAAAGAAGCCCATCCCATCGGAGTCAACTATGCTACAGTGTGTGAACAGTGTATGTGTGGGCCAACCATTGTCCCCTGGGCTCTTTTTTATAAAGAGCACCAGGGGGAGAGCTGAGGAGAGACGCGCGACCACGGGCAGCCCCTTGGGCTCTTCTTCTTCCTCTAGCTCATTGGAGCATGCTTCTTCTTCCTCTAGACAGAAAAGACCTCTTGGAGGCAAATCTAGCTCAGCTCATGGAGCATTTGTACCCACACATATGAGAGGAGAATACACAAAAATAGGCTAGTGCTGCAGTAGGGGTTTTACCTCCTCACGAGGGCCCCGAAGCAGGGTAAATCTTTGTGTTTGCAGTGTTCTTCGTGTGCGGTTCCACCGCGCAAACCCTCTCCCGAATCCGCGAGCGTCCAATCGGCCCCAGACTAAGCCACCCCGTGGCATCTGCGTGATTCCCACCACGATAGTTGGCGCCCACCGTGGGGCTGTAGTGGCGCTTGCTGGGCTAATTTCGGATGGGACCTTCATCGTCAACGCGGGGACTCGACATCGCCATTGCCTTCCGCGATCTAGCTTGCGGTGGCAAAAAGAGGTTGGCGCTGCCTTCGTCAACGACGTCATCAGCAGATCCCAGATCTGCCCTTGCTCCGCTTGCGTGCCGGCAGCGCCGCGCCTCGCCGGCTTGCTGGCCGCGTTCCGGCCGCGTCTCCACCGTCCAGATCTGCGCCGGCCGGCCGTGGCGCGGTCTTCCTCGCACATCTGCGTCTGTGCCCAGTATCTCCTCCGCGCTGTTCGTTCTCTCGTTGGTCGTCCTCACCGTGGCTTCGTCGAGCTCCTGCGGCTGTCGTCCGTCACTCTGCATCAACAGCGAAGCTGGCTAGCAAGCTGCTGGATCAAACCAGCTAAGCAATAGCTAAGCAGGCACGTGAGCAGCTCGATCAAAGCTACTAGCTCGGTCGGAATTCGCCCAGGAGCCAACCGACACTCGCGCTCGTTGCCAAGTTCGAGTCGACATCCTTTTTCAGATACTGCACTACATCAAACGAAATGTTTGTGTCTACCCTGCGCCGAGACATCCAGGTGAGTATTTACTGCATGTTTGTGTTGCATGCTGAGAGCATAGTCTCAAGAGTAGCTCGGGGACTGCCCCTTCTTGCCATGATTAGTTGTTTTCCCCGGGGGCAAAATGTTTTGACCCGGGGACTGGATAGCCAGTCCGGTTTTGCTCTCAAAAGTTACTCAGGGACTGCCCCTTCCTTAGTTTGCTTAGTTGTTTGCCCCGGGAGCAAAGTGTTTTGACCCGGGGACTGGCCTGCCAGTCAAGTTTAATGTCTGCTAGATAAGAAAAGTAACTCGGGGACTCGGTTGTAACCGAGTCTGCGTTCTTGTGCATAGTGTGGCTGCTAGATTTACTCTCCGACATATGCTACAGTTTATTGCCTCTGTTAGTACAAATGTTGTGCCCTTTAAATATTCATGATATGTATGCTGAACTAACATTGAAAGGTAGTATCGGTTTAGCTGACAATGTTCGTTACCGAGATACCCTGGTAAATCCGAGGTATGCTGGAATCCGAGGTATCCTGGAATCTGAGGTATCCTGGAATCCGAGGTATCCTGGAATCCGAGGTATGCTAGAATCCGAGGTATCCTGGAATCCGAGGTACGCTGGAATCCGAGGTATGCTGGAATCCGAGGTATCCTGGAACCCGAGGTATGCTGGAACCCGAGGTATTCTGGAATCCGAGGTATGCTGGAATCCGAGGTATTCTGGAATCCGAGGTATAATGGAATTCCGAGGTATAATGGAATTCCGAGGTATAATGGAAATCCGAGGTATTCTGGAATCCGAAGTATAATGGAATTCCGGGGTATCCTGGAAATCCGAGGTATAATGGAAATCCGAGTTATGATGGAAATCCAAGGTATCATGGTTATATTGGTTATCTAAAATTATCCAAGGTATCATGGCATTATCGGTATTCTCTAGATCGCCGTTTATTTCGGTTTGCCACAGTATCACGGCATCATTCCCCATCACAGATCGCCGTTTATTTCGGTTTTGTCATGGTATCACGGCATCATTCCATATCCCAAATCACCGTTTATTCGATTCGCCAACGTATCAAGGCATCGTCCTGAATCCCCTATCATCATTTATCTTTGTTTGCCAAAGGCAACCTTTGAGATATGTCTATGCAGGTTATATGTCAAACCAGCAGTGGCTGGAGACATCTATGTCGGTAAGCGCCCAGAGTGGCTAAAACCGGCATTCGAGACATGGTTATGTCAAACCAGCAGTGGCTGGAGACATCTATGTCGGTAAACGCCCAGAGTGGCTAAAACCGGCATTCGAGACATGGTTATGTCAAACCAGCAGTGGCTGGAGACATCTATGTCGGTAAACGCCCAGAGTGGCTAAAACCGGCATTCGAGACATGGTTATGTCAAACCAGCAGTGGCTGGAGACATCTATGTCGGTATATGCCCAGAGTGGCCGAAATACCGAGACATGTGTGATATGCCCAGAGTGGCCGAGGTACCGAGACATGTGTGATATGCCCAGAGTGGCCGAGGTACCGAGACATGTGTGATATGCCCAGAGTGGCCGAAATACCGTGACATGTGTGATGTGCCCAGAGTGGCCGAAGTATCGAGTCATGTGTGATATGCCCAGAGAGGCCGAGGTACCGAGACATTTCAGATACATACATGCAGGTTTATGTCGGCCAGCTTATGCTGGCGACATCCGAGTTCGGTAAAGGCCAGGAGGGCTAAGAACCGACATATAATGGCATACATGCAGGTTTATGTCGGTCCAGCTTATGCTGGCGACATCCGAGTTCGGTAAAGGCCAGGAGGGCTAAGAACCGACATATAATGGTGACCATGCAGGCGGTGTGCCGAATTGCCCAATGTCGGCAGAGACATCTATGTGTGGCCATGCCCATGCATGCAACACATTTCCAGTGCAAACTGACCATCTCGTTGTTGATTCGGGTGAGCTCGGTCAACCGGATGTCGCATGTGGCCAGGAAGGCCAAAGACCAACATATGATGATGCCAATGCAGACTGGAGGTCGTGTATATGAAGATTTCTTGGTGTGGTTATTTGTTTTTGTAAGACTGCGCGCGACTCTGCGAGTCCCCCGCAGCCTCGGGGACTAATGTCGGGGATGTGATCCCCGGTACCCCAAAGTGGTTGATTTAACCGAGTTAATAAAAGAGATGGCTGAGCAACGCGTACAGGATAAAGGAGAAGACAGAGGAAAAAAGTATTCTGGGCTGAATTCTCCTTACCTTGATTGGCCGAATTATCTACCCAGCCAGCCTCGGTGGATCGAGGCCCATGTACCTCGGCTGGACAGGCCTCACTTCACCTCTGCTGGACCAAGGTCCATTTAACTCGGTGGGCCGACTTTCCTCTGGGTAGGCCGAGCTATCCGTCCCGGATGGGCCAACCGGCCTCGTCTCGGCAGGCCAACCGACCTCGCCTCGCCTTGGTCGACCGAGATGGCCGCACGGCCTCGCTACGCCCCGGATGGGCCGAGGTTTCGCCAGCTCGGCTCGTATCGCTGCTGTGTCGCTGCTTCGCCAGTCCAGGAGGGACCGAAGCTTCGCCACAGCTCGGCCGGTCGTCTCCTCCAGCGCACGCTCTGGGGCAGGCCGAGACGCCAGCGGGCCGAGGCGACCACTTAACTTGGCAGGCCGAGAGGGCATATATCTCGGATGGACCAAGCAGGCATCGACCGAGCAGGATCGTCGTTACTTCGGCAGTGATCGCCTCGCGGTCACCTCGGCCGGGCTGACGTGACTTCGTCTCCTGGACCGATGTTCTTCGATCGATCACGCCAGGACGCCAGGCGCGCTCCGAGTTGAGGCAGGAGGCCTCGGCACGCTGCTCCGCCCAGCTCTACGTGGACCAGCCCGACGTCAGCGGCTCTGTTACTCGGCAGGAGGCCGAGCCAAGAGCTCAGCCGGGTCATCAAAAATATCTCCTCGTCCAGCACGAGATGCTCTGCCACCTACCGGAGATACCGGAGACAACGGCTAGAAGACAAAGGAAAGGACAGCATCTACCGGAGATGCCGGAGACAGAAGCTAGAAAACAAAGAAGCCCATCCCATCGGAGTCAACTATGCTACAGTGCGTGAACAGTGTATGTGTGGGCCAACCATTGTCCCCTGGGCTCTTTTTTTATAAAGAGCACCAGGGGGAGAGCTGAGGAGAGACGCGCGACCACGGGCAGCCCCTTGGGCTCTTCTTCTTCCTCTAGCTCATTGGAGCATGCTTCTTCTTCCTCTAGACAGAAAAGACCTCTTGGAGGCAAATCTAGCTCAGCTCATGGAGCATTTATACCCACACATATGAGAGGAGAATACACAAAAGTAGGCTAGTGCTGCAGTAGGGGTTTTACCTCCTCACGAGGGCCCCGAAGCAGGGTAAATCTTTGTGTTTGCAGTGTTCTTCGTGTTCTTCGTGTGCGGTTCCACCGTGCAAACCCTCTCCCGAATCCGCGAGCGTCCAATCGGCCCCAGACTAAGCCACCCCGTGGCATCTGTGTGATTCCCACCACGACACCCCATATGTCTGGACGTGCCTAAAAATTGTTTGGTAACACCTTGTTTGCTCCCAAGTTTCGGGGCTGGATCGGGGGGTTCCAGACACGTCGGGATACACCATCACCACATAGGACGCAAACTCGACTAGGCCCACTCAGGGCAGTGAGGTACATCAAAACCCTACATAATTCTCCCCTCCCATTCCACATTACCACTCGCCGTTCCCTTTCTAGCCGACGTTGTTGCAAATCGCAGCTCTCTTTCGACGCTGCCTATGCCCGTCCTCACATGTTTCCACGCGTCTCGTCCTATGCCACTGGCGGTAATCATGGAGAGGATGGAGCAGGATGAGCAACAAGAGTGGGAGGTGTTGGAGAAGGCCCGAAAGGAAAAGGAGACCGAACGTTGAACTGCTCGGCGCAAACACAACACCAAGGTGAAAGGCAGAAGGGCCTAGTCATCCACCTGGGGGCGGAGACCACCAATTATGACGCCGACTCGGCTATCGATTCAGCCAAGGGAGCACCATCGCGGGTAGTTGTGCTCATAATTTTTTTTGAAACATTTTATCCATTTTCTCAAACCACCAAGTTATGATTACAATCAGCTTCAATCAGTCCAGCCACGCATGGAGGAACTGACTGGACTAACACTCGACCATCCAAAGAAAAGCCTAGTTTAGCTAGTTCATGGGTACTGTATTTTTTACATTACTGAACATAGAATCAGGAACAAGGGTAAGTAAATCTTGCATCTCGCTCACCACCGTAGCAATAATGGATTTGTCAGGCTCCTTGTTTTGTAATGCCTTGATCACCGCAGCACAATCATTCTCCACAATGACCGGCTTGACACAATAAGGAATAATCGCTTTAATACCCATGTTTCCAGCAAGAGCTTCAGCCATTTCGGCAGTCGGACAATGGTCTAAGCGTCCCCAAGCAGAAAGGAGAACATTTCCCCCATCGTCTCTTAGGATGGCCCCCCAGGAGGCCAAATTTGTACTCTCCAAAAAACCAGCATCGAAATTCAGTTTGCACCATCCCAGTGGTGGTTTAGACCAGCACACATCCTGACACGAGAATACAGAGACGTCAGGTTTGGAAACATTAAAAACTGGCTGTTTACCTTTTGGATCGACAAAAGTTTCAATATCAGTAGTATCAATTGTGGAAGCTAAGCAAGTCTGTAGGAATTGTGCAGACTGTTCAATCCCACATTTACCATCTCCAAAAATCACATTGTTTCTTAAATGTCAGGTACGCCACCAGAGCAGAAGAAGTTTAGAGCGCATATCTTCAGTCACTTGGCCCAGCAGATTTAACACCCAGTCCTTTCCAGTAAATTTAAAGACATCCTCTTTTGGCAAATTCCAGTCATCTCTCAGTCTGTATCTAAGAGCTCTTGCCTTTGTGCAAGAGACCATGGAATGGAAAGCATCTTCAGGTTCTGTTCCACAGATAGAAAAGGTTAGCAGCACATCCATTTTCCTGCTGCATCTAAGGTCTTGGACCCCAAGAGTACTGGAAGCAAGTTTCCAACCAAACACTCTCACCTTTGGTTGAACCATTGCTTACCAAATCAGATTCCAAGAATTCTGAACCCCAGGTTTGTTGTTGTTGCTCGATCCTTCTCCCCCATTATTTTCCTGAAGCTCCAAAGCAAGCCTGTAGGCACTTTTCACAGAAAACATTCCACTTTTCTCATAATGCCACGCAAGGTAGTCCTCCCCTGACCTAGCAGGCAGTTTAATCTGTAAAATATAATCTGCATCCGCGGCATGGAACATTGATCTGATGAGCTGCACATTCCAAGACTTTGATTCTTGATCAATAAGATCAGATACCCATCTCCTTCTCGAACTTGAAGCATTTCCAATAACTTTTAAATTTCCTCTCGGCACCCAATTATCTCTCCAAATCCTAATTTTTTCCCCATTATTAATACGCTAGATCATACCATGCTTGAGAAGATCTAGACCATGCATTATACCTTGCCAGCTAGGGGAAGTGTTTTTGATAAAAGCTGTGTCCAAAAGATCTCCCGAGGGAAAATATTTAGCTTTGAGGAGCCTAGCACAAAGGCTGCAGGAAATTCAATTAGCCTCCAGGCCTGTTTAGCCAATAGAGCTTGATTGAACAATCTCAAGTCACGAAAGCCCAACCCACCTTTGCATTTGGGTTGAATCATCTTCTTCCAAGACATCCAGTGTACTTTCTTGCGGTCCTCTTCATCTCCCCACCAGAAGTTCCCGATGATTTGTTCAAGTTCGTCACACAAACCAGCAGAAAATTTGAACACACTCATAGCATGGGTAGTAATCGACTGAGCCACTGACTTAATCAGAGTTTCTTTGGCAGCAGATGACATGTATTTTTCACACCAGTCAGAGCATTTTTTCCTCATTGTCTCTTTGTGAGATTGGAATTTCTCATTTTTCAACCTTCCTTCCGGGATTGGAAGGCCAAGGTATTTATCATCAAAGCTTGAGGATATTACATTCAGAATAGCAGCGGTCTTCTTTCCATCATCCTCTGAACTGCCCCAACATAAGGGAGCATTTAGCAGGACTGAGAAGCTGACCCGTGCTTGATTCATACTGCCACAGAATTGAATTGATCTTAATAGTCTCTTCTTCATTAGCTTTAAAAAAGAGGAGACTATCATCAACAAAGAGCAGATGCGAGATGACAGGACTCCTTCTGCAGATTTGTAGACCTTGTAAATTTTCCAGTTGAATCTAGTACTGGATCAAAGTTGAAAGTCCTTCGGCCACAAATAAAAATAGGTAAGGCGAGAGAGGGTCGCCTTGCCTTAATCCTCTCATGGGCTTGAACTTCTTCAGCAGTTTCCCATTTAACATAACCGAAAAGGACACCGTTTTCACGCATGTCATAATCCAGCTTATCCATCTTTCAGCAAAACCAAATTTTCTCATAGCTTCCTCTAGATAATTCCAATCAACTCTATCATAAGCCTTCATGAGATCTAATTTGTATGCACAGAACTTACCTGCATTCTTTGTTCCATCTTGAATAGCATGAATGCACTCAAGCGCAATCAAAGCATTGTCAGTGATCATACGTCCAGGGATAAACGCACTTTGTGTCTCTGAGATGATATCCTACAATAATGGTCTCGGACGATTCACGAGACATTTGGAGACCACCTTGTAAATCACATTACAAAGGCTGATAGGTCTAAAATCTTTGAGAGACAAGGGGTTCTTAATTTTTGGAATCAGAACAATAGCCGTATCATTAACCCCAGCAGGCATGGATCCCTCAGAGAAAAAAGCACGGACTGCTTTGATTATGTCCTCTTTCAAAGTAGCCCAGTTGCGTTGAAAAAGCACGCTGGGAAACCATCTGGACCAGGAGCTTTCATAGGTCCAATCTGAAACAAAGCAAAACTGATCTCATCATCAGTGAAATCAGCACATAAGGACTCATTCTTCTGGTCATCAACCTTTAAAGGCAGGCATTGAGTAATAATCGAAGGTTGCACCAGTGGATCAGCCGTGTACAAGTTTTTGAAGAATTCTGTGGTCATTTCTTCCATTTTGACTTCATCAGCAATCATAATTCCATTGTCATCCTGGAGTTTTTCAATTTTATTCTTTTTCTGTCTCCAGGTAGCTCTACGATGGAAGTAGCTTGTATTCCCATCACCCTCCCGTTACCAGGAAATACGGGATCTTTGACGCAACCGGATTTCTTCTTTAGAAATAAGTTCATCTATTTCTTTCCTTAGTTTCTTCGCAGCCTTCTTGCTCTTATCATCAGTTCCGACTTCCAGTTTTTCCACAGCCTTCCTCTTCCTTTCAAGCTGATTTGGAATGCATCCAATAGTACGACCACTCCAAGCATGTAAAGAATCCATAACACCGGACAAATTGCTAACCACATCCCCCAAATCTGAAGGTCTCTTATGCATATTCCAAGCAGAGGAGATTTCCTCACCCAACGAATTCTCTCTTTCCCAATAGCATTCATATCTGCGCATACGGGGTAAGGACGTCACAGTACCAAAAGAATCAAGATTTAATAACAGAGGACAATGATCCGACCTAGAGGAAGTTAGATGCCTAACTTGGTAATTTGGAAATAATTTTGACCAATCATTATCAGCCACCACTCTATCAAGTCTGACACGGACATTTCTATCCCCAACTGCTGATTACCATAAGTCCATGGTTTACCAGAGAAACCCAAATCGTGAAGTTCACAGACAGAGAGAACATCACAAAAATCTTCCATTTGTTTCTCACCACGCCGCCTAGCAGAGAAATGCTCTTCTTGCCTCATACACTCATTGAAATCCCCAAGCATACACCAAGGGTCAGGGAGCATAGGTTTAATTCTTCTAAGTAAATTCCACATATTAAATCTTTCATGTGTACGCGGTTCACCATACACGAAAGTGCATCTCCATTTATTACCAAGAGGAAGATTACGGATTGTTACATCAATATGTCTAGCACTCAGCTTAAAAAGCTCAACCTGAACACTCTCATCCCAGAACAAAGCTAACCTCCCCCTTTTCCTTTTTCCTTGAAAGTTATTACACGTTTTAGCCCGAGTCTCCACCTAAGCCCTTCCACATACTCTTTATTTTTCCTAGTTTCAGAAATAAACATGATTTTAGGTTTATGGATACGCACTAGCCTCTCAAGTTCATGAACAGTTGCGGGCTGGCCAACCCCACGATTGTTCCAAATCAGGATCGTCATGGCTCCTGACAGGTGCGCTCCTTCGCACCTGTCAGGGTACCAGCGGCCCCATGGCTGGTTGCCTCCTCATCCACCAACTTTCCAGAATCCTCAGCCGTCCTCTAATCTTGCTGCACTCCCACTAAGTTCCCAGCATCACTTCCTTTGGCCAGACCGTCTACCAGAACCCGGTCTTCCTCCTGTCTCATCAGTGCAAGGTTTTCCTTTCCTAGACTCATCTCCAGAGATGGAACCTGCATCAGAATTTTCTTAGGCCTTGGCTGTAACATGTCTTCTTCATCAGCATCCACTGGCCTAGCACGCGGAGCCGCCAGGCCACCAGCCTGGGTTGTCAGCGTCTTGTTTCTGTCTTCAGGTTCCTTGCGTTCCACCCTTTTCCAGCTAGCAGTTGCCTTGTCCGTCTTGTTCATCACCACAGAAGCTCCTGTTTCACCCACCACTCGAGTCTCCGGGGCACCTACGGTGGTAGCAGGCACCTCAGAAACCCGTGTGAGATCGGTCTGTGGCAGCAGGTTTTCAGCAGGAATAGCAGTTTTGTCGATGCAGGCTTGATTGTTGTTGTCGATCTTGGTCTCTTTACTGCATGAGCCTGGACTTTCATTGACAGAGAGCTTGCTCACCCGGCTAGCGACATGATCAATAACCTCCAGGTGATGATAGGGGAGACGCCACGAGGATAGGGACGCAAGCTGAGGGCGCCTCTCTCCCGCCACCTCCGGAAGAAACCAACGCTTGTGATCATCATGTTGGATCGGTGGCACATGATTCATCTAGCCGATTTTCCTATTTTCCCAATTTGGTTGTGCCACCTGGCTAGCTGTTCATTGATGGTTCAACGCCTCATGATGGTGTCGGCATTGAGGAGGACCGCAACGTGTTCAGCGGAATGCCTCGCGCTAGTGCCGGCAATGTTGAGGTGCGTATTCGTAACATTCCCTATAGTTTGGAGGTATGACGATATGTTTTATAAGGAAAAATCTGTACGTGGGCATAGAATATTACCGCCAGAGCCATCATGTCCATTGTCCATGATCGTGTCCGTTCCTAAACCTTTCATACGTCTTAAACGTATCTATATTTTATTTTGATTTATCCATGTTAATATGTTATCATTATATCATTTCTACATACTTTTGCTATGATTTTATATCAAATTACATAATTTCTTATTGGACTAACCTATTAACTTAGTGCAAGTGTCATTTGTTGTTTTCTACCTGTTTTTGCATCATGGAAAATTCCCAGATCCAGACACATAATAAAGCAGAAAACATTGTAAATTGAATAAGTTCTCGATATGAAGAGGAGAAGCTAAAGAGGTGGACCAGGGGCCAAAACCCCGGCGTAGGTCCACGGTGCAGCCAGGTTGGCAATGCCGTACTATCGCGCCATCACCTCGGGCCTCCTCTCACGATGCCGCTTCGCCTATAAAAAGCCACTGACCTAAAACGTCGATAGAAAGAGTTATTTTGGGAGTTTTTGATACAGTGTCGCCTCCGTCCGCGAATCTAATATGGAGCCAATTTTGGTACACTGCTGGAGGGAGGGGGGGGGGGGGGGGGGGGATCATTACCGGCTTCTTCATCACCACTGATGCCTCCGTGATGATGTGTGAGTAGTCCATCCATGGATTATGGGTCCATATCAATAGCTAGATGCTTTTCCTCTCTCCCATATTTTTCAACACAAATGTCCCATGACCTGCGCCCTAGATGATTGAAATCTATATGATGTAATGTTTCTTCATTGTTGTGTTATTTAGATATAATGAATTGTCACTTTATGATCAGTGTGTGCGTGTTATATGTTGATGCTATTCTGTATCACGATTGCTCTATTTTATACTTTTACATGCTTTCCTATCGTTATATTTATTGTGGCCAAGTTTATGTAGTAGATCTCCAAGATAGAGTTTTGTGTATGATTGTGGGTTTCAACCATTCAAATTTGTATAACCCGAGTGACAACGTACAGACAAGATGTGCAAGGTGTTTGTTGACACACTAAGGATGAAATAATGGGTTTGTTTATCACACTTAGATCATAGTTTTACTATTTACGTTATGTCAACTTAATACTTAAGGTGATTGAATGCGTGCATGACTAAATAATTTGGAGTGTAGAGGATTTTTTTTGGTCAAAAATAGCATCATTCTTACAAGCCACAAGACCCAACATAGGGCAGTTGTGTCGACAAGGGTATGCTTGTTAAATTTACTAGGAATACACCGTAGCGAGTTACCAGCCATATTAGTAACACTCTAGGTTGAAACAAATTTGATAGAATATGAATGATAGACTAAGCTGCAGGAGCAAATTTGGATTCAAAGAATGTTGCTTGATTGATATCTGCAATGATGCCATGTATATCTCTCTCTATATAGGCCCCCTTCTTTTCAGCTTATTTTCCAGATTCTCCCAGAAGCTACCCTCCATCAGCTTCTCCTAGAATATCGTTTTTTTAATTTGTTTAAACTTCTAAATAAGTATTGGGAAGACAAATTTAGAAGTTTAAACAAATTTAAAAAACGAGATTCAGGGAGAAGCTGATGGAGGGTAGCTTCTGGGAGAATCTGAAAAATAAGCTGAAAAGAAGGGGGCCATAGTCTCATGCGTTGTATTTGATCTCTTTTGAGAAAAATGCACTAGCTAACTGCTTCGTTTTCTGGGAGATGATTATGTTACAATATTTAAGGAAATTTTTTAAACTATTGAACCTAAAAATCAGAACAACAAGTAGAGATGGAGGGCATTTTATAACATGGCAACCTGGAAGTAATGGACTGTTCTCTGTCAAAAGTGCTTACCATCTTGCAGTCTCTGAACGTCTTCGGGGAGATGGGGGTGTGGCATCAAGCAATAGACCAGATGGAGTAAGACCGATTTGGAAATTATTGTGGCTGAGTTAAGGTTCCACAAAAGGTGAAGAGATATGTGCGTGGAGAATGATTGTTGATGGACTGCCTACTATGCAGTCAAAGAGGCGACAACATTTGGCAGTAATTGACACGTGCCTAAGATGTCGAATGGAGAATGGAGATGCTTTCCATGCAGTAGTCGCATGTCCTAGTTCAGCAATGTTATGGGACGCAATGCGTGAAGTATGGGAGCTGCCGAAAAAAGAAGATGTAATACACACCGGTCATGAATGGCTGCTGGACCCGTTAGCTAGATCAAACGAGGACACACGAGCACGAATTCTAATGATAGAGTGGAGGAACTGGCAACTTCGTAATGACACATTCCATGACAAATCCAACCCATCGAGGTAACCTGTCGGTACTGACTGGGTTTGTCACTGCAGATGCCATAGCTTGACGACTTCGAGGGTGAGGAACTAGGCGACTTGGGCGTTTTCGATAAATCACCAGGCACGATGAAAACGATTTTACCCAGGTTCAGCCCCTCGCTTGGGAGGTAAAGACCTACTCCTTCCTTGCTTGATATTGATATGAGTGGTTATGATTACAAGGGTGTGATTCGCTGGGTCGAATCGCAACTAGTCCTATGACTTGATCTCGGAGAGCTTGGTTTTCTAAGAGCCGACCTTATGTAAACGGCGGCTCTCAAGGTTATAAGGAAACTCTCCGTATGGAAAAATAAGCCGAAGTCCTACTTGCAGTCTAATCTAGCCTCCGTGCTTTCCAAGTTGGGTCTCCGTCTTTCTTCTAGATACTTCTTCTAGAACGTCGTGATTTTGAGTCGGCACATCCATGAACTTGTTATAAGCCGCCTTGATCTTGTGGGCCATCATCTTCATGGGCCTAGCTGTCAGGTATTCCCCCGACAGGTACCTTTGCAGGTATTTGGATTCACTAATGCTTATACGACAACGAGATGGAAGAGATCCTGAGAAAGGAAACAATAGGTTGGTCTTCAGAAGTCCGTCCTAGCCAAAACCATGGTGAAGGTGTGTCCACCATGGCCCAGACCTGCCACAGGTTGGATTGCAGTCTCTGTTGATGGATCATTTCTTTAAGCTAATGGTACGGCGGGTATTGGCGTAGTTTTGCGTGATCACACATGAGCTGTTTTGAAAGCAGGATGCAAGGCGTATGAAGATTTTACTGAAGCAATGCACTATATGAGGGCTTGGCGATGGCAGTCCAGTCGAGGGAAGCGCCACTTCTACTGCAAACTGATTGCGCTGCTGTTTTGAAAACTCTGGAAGAGAAAGGTCTGTACCGGTCACCCCAATCAAAATTTGTGATGGAGTTGAAACAGATTATTAATAAAGTTCTCCTCGTTTTATTTCAGACTTTGTAGTTGCTGATTGTAACCTTACTAGCAAAAATGCCCGTGCGTTGCAACGGTTCTAAAATGAATCAATATGTTCTCACAAAACTAAAAGAATAATATGATATAATTTCTATCACTGTCACCCAAACATCTTATATCTTTGGTTTTTTGTTAGTACTTAGTACCATTTGAAATATTTTCGGTTTTACTTCATATTAAGTTCCTTTATTGCAATGTACATCAATCCTCTAAAAAGATAAATAAAAACTCAATGCCGATTTCTAATATTTGTATGCATGATGGTTATCTTGAAATACAAATATCATGTATGTCATTTAGAAAAAAAAATGAGTATGTAATAAAATCTTGCTTCAACAATATTTTAAAACGCTCACATGGAAAATTTGCAAGTTCCATTCTGAGATATCATACATGTCGTAGCTTTTGTTCAGAGACGATGTGACAACAAATGTTTCCTTGAGTGTGTGCAAATAAGACTTATTAGGTCTATTGAATTACGTGTGTCCACAATTGAGTGCTAGCTTAGTGGCAGTGAGTGCGCGCCCAGCCCACCCTGCTTCGACTCCCAGTTGACGCATATTTGAAGAAAGGCTTGTGCTTCCATACACCCCCAAGGATGAAGGGGTATCTTAAGTAGAAACACAAGGACGGCTGAGATTTAATCTCAGAAGAGGCCAAGCCAACTCAGTCGGCTCGAGCCGAGCCAAGCCTGAACCAGATCGGAGCCGAACATGGAAGTCTGCAGATCATCTAACCAGGCTGGATAGTGGGACAAAAATAGAGGGAAATATGTGGCTGCCAAGATTCGAACCTGCGTCTCACACATGAGGCAAAGGAAGCATAACCAGTGGGCTACATCTAGGATTGTGTTAGTATAGAATCAAAAACTATATTGGCCTATAAGGCCTTAGCCTGATCGTAGGAAAAATAAAAGAAAATACATAGCCGCCAAGGCTCGAACCTGGCTCTCCCAGGTTAGATAAAGGGAGCAGAGCCACTGGGCTACAACCGTATTTGTGACAGAAATAGAATCCGAGTTTATATAAACATAACGGACAAGGTTAACTGAATTTTAGACGTAAAAAATTCAGACGACACGCGATGGCGACGAAAATCGGTGACGACTAAGAACGAGCGACGTGTGACACGACTAGTACCCACCCGCAGCAGCAGCAGCCGACCAGCTGCAAGTAGGCACCGGCGGCGCTGGCATCACCGGAGACATCGAAGGAGGAGCTGAAGGGCGTGCGGCACCTATGCGAGCGCGGCATTAAGGCCCTCGTCGCCCTCTACGTCCTCCCACCATCCGACTGCACGGCGCCTGCCGCCGTCCGCGGCATCCCCGTTGTTGACCTGGCCTGTCTCCGCTCGACTGTCCCTTCCGAGCCCGTCTCGGAGCTCGCCGGATTAAACTTAATGTGACGATGCATGTGCCATGCACGCAGCTTCTTGTCTAACCGCCGGAGCTCGGGCGGGAGCACGGCCATGACGCATGAAGCTTTGGTAACAATGTATTATGCATCTTATTAAATAATATCTGAATTTTCTGTGGAGCTGAGTGTACACAACATAAGTAGTACATGTCCTAACTATAGAAAGAAGATTTCCACCGTTCTTTGACTATGAAATTAAGCATCAAATCATTCAAAATTAATTCTAGAAAATTACCAACATGGAAATGAATATAGATGAACCCATTTTCAACTTGGATAATTATAGCAAGTGATTTTTCCTGACTTGCTTGAAATGGCCTATTTTTTTTCTAGTATAGTATGACCAAATTAGGCACATGTACATTTATTTGTGACAAGTTCAACCTATTATTAATTTTTTTCCAACGAATCTTGCCACAACTCATATCCATAGCACATTTGGGATATCTGGACCCACATGCAGCACTCATATCCATCTAAATGTATATTTGTCATCTTTGGGACATGTGGACTCATATGCAACACCCCTATACACTTTGACCTAGCACATTTAGGACATGTGGACCCACATGCCACATTCATACCCATCTAGTTGTATATATACCAGCTCTGTGACATGTGGATCCACATGCAACACTCCTAACTATGTTGCATGTTTTGGGAACCACGTGATAGTTGTAGGCCAACTTGTCCACATGTCACAAGGGTGCTAACGGTAGACCAAGCTGGCGTGATAGGAGTGTTTTCATGTGGGTCAACATGTCGAAAATGTGATAGATGTATACCTAGATTGCTAGAGTGTTGCGGTGGGACAACATATATCCTAAAAAGTTGTAGGGGCAGACCTATCTCACAAGGAGAATTGCATGTGCGTCCACACATGTCCCGAAGGTGGTAAGGGTAGACCTAGCAGGTCAGATAGGAGTGTTGCATGTGGGTCCACATATCCAAAAGGTGGTAGGGGTAGACGTGTGTGGGTCCACATGTCCAAGGGTGCTAATGGTAGACCAAGATGGCGTGATAGGGGTGTTTTCATATGGGTCCACATGCCCAAAAGGTGATAGATGTATACCTATATGGCTAGGAGTGTTGCATTGGCACGACATATATCCCAAAGGTTGTAGGGGCACACCTACATATCTTGGAGGGAGAATTTCATGTGGGTCCACACATGTCCTGAAGGTGGTAAGGGTAGACCTAGCGGGCTTCATCAACAACGCATGTGCGGGGGCGTAATCCCGGCTTTTCGGTCTACAAGGGTATGTACATCGATCACCTCCGTTATAGTATATATGCATAGTAATAGATTCTGGCTAGTATTAAGGTTATCGTTGTTAGGAATTTTTTGTTTTCTGCCTACGATCCCCTTCACCCCAACCATCCAGGTCTACTGACCTAGCTG
The DNA here is from genome assembly GCA_947311845.1 of Poa pratensis. Taxonomy (NCBI): domain Eukaryota; kingdom Viridiplantae; phylum Streptophyta; class Magnoliopsida; order Poales; family Poaceae; genus Poa; species Poa pratensis. The sequence goes on along the minus strand of CAMZMU010000062.1, from coordinate 40,283,521 downwards.
GCTAAGAGTGTTGCATGTCGGTCCACATGCCACAAAGGTGGTAGGAGTGGACCTAAATGGCTGAGAGTGCTGCATATGGGTCCACATGCCCTAGTGATGATAAATGTGTAGCTAGATGGCCAGAAGTGCTCCTACATGTGGGTCCACATGTCCCAATGGTGGCAGGAGTAGACATAGTTGTCAAGGGTCCACATGCAACCAAGGGTGGTAAGGGTAAAACTAGCTCGCTAGGATAGTTGCATGTGTGTCCACATGTATAAATGGGGTAGATGAACAATTAGCTGGCTAGGAGTGTTGCATGTGGGTCCACATGTCCAAAATGGGGTAGATGCACAACTAACTGGCTAGGAGTGTTGCATGTGGGTCCACATGTCACAAAGGTGATATATGTACAGATGGATGGTTAGGAGTGTTGTATATGGGTCCACATATGCCAAAGGTGGTAGACCTACCACCTTTCATACATGTGGACCCACATGCAACACCCCTATACAATTAGGTCTGCCCCTAGACCCTTTGATACATGTGGACCACATAAACACTTGTTTCCATCTAGGTACACATCTACCACTTCTGGGACATGTGGTCCCACATGCACACCTACTTGCTAATCAGGTTTATTCACCCCTATCCATCCAGGTTTATTGAGGTAGCTGGCTAAGAGTGTTACATGTGGGTCTACATGCCCTAAAGGTGGTAGGAGTGGACCTAGATGGCTGAGAGTGTTGCATATGGGTCCACATGCCCCAGTGATGAGAAATGTGTAGCTGGATGGCCAGAAGTGCTCCTACATGTGGGTCCACATGTCCCAATGGTGGCAGGGGTAGACATAGTTGTCAAGTTTCCACAAGCAATCAAGGGTCGTAGGGATAAACCTAGCTCGCTAGGATAGTTGCATGTGGGTCCACATGTATAAAATGGGGTAGGTGAACAACTAGTTGGCTAGGAGTGTTGCATGTGGGTCCACATATATGAAAGGTGGTAGGTCTACCATCTTTGGCATATGTGGACCCATATACAACACTCCTAACCACATGTCCAAAATGTGGTAGATGCACAACTAGCTGGCTAGAAGTGTTGCATGTGGGTCCACATGTCACAAAGGTGATATATGTATAGATGGATGGTTAGGAGTGTTGTATATGGGTCCACATATGCCAAAGATGGTAGACCTACCACCTTTCATATATGTGGACCCAGATGCAACACCCCTATACAACTAGGTCTGCCCCTAAACCGTTTGATACTTGTGGATCCACATAAACACTTGTTTCCGTCTAGGTACACATCTACCACCTCTGGGACATGTGGACCCACATGCACGCCTACTTGCTAGTCAGGTTTATTCACCCCTATCCATCCAGGTCAACTGGCCTAGCTGGCACCAGTCCTAGGCAACCACGGTGAGGAGGCAGCCGCCCAACATGAGCAGGCACCTCCCCATGTCGAGCTGCCACCAGTCCTAGGCGACCACGGTGAGGAGGCAGCCGCCCAACATGAGCAGGCACCTCCCCATGTCGAGCTGCCCCGGTCCTAGGCGAGGAGCGGGACAGCGTGTCCAACAGAGGGAGGATCAAACTTGTAATTCCTCAGGAAAGACAAGGCCAGTGAACCCAAAGATTGCTTCCATGTTTGCTACTGCGTGTTCTGTAGCTGTGAAGGATACTGTCCCTATCTTCTCCCATTGGAAAGAGTACAAGGGAAGACCCGAAGTATTTTCTATGTACGTCGCCCATCTGAGTGTAAGTTTTGTAACCCAACTTCCAGTTCATTCATGAAAAAAAACTTTCCAGTTCATTCTCTTGATGTTCATAAAACTGAAGAATGCTCTAAATTTTGTTTCAGTCAAGATTTATTTTGGACCTCGAAGACCCCTGGACTCATCAAGCTCTTCTAATGAATCTCAAGAACCGTACAAAACAAAGACGCTATTTCCTGAAGGGCGTTTACTTTGACAGTGTTCAAGACAAGACTATGGTTCTACGGACACCTCCTTTTGAAGTACAACACATGAGAGATGACGACTGGTGCAATTTAGTCGCTACCTGGTTGACACCGCGATAGTTCTAACTATATTACATTTTGATACGGAAATAGTAGGAATTATAAGTACGTATTTTCAACCTTTGAAACATGTGCACCCACGTTTAACCCCTGGCGCGCCACTAGTATTAATTTGTGAGTTAAAAAAGGTATACCAGTGGCGCACTCCCAAAATATGTGCGCCACTAGTAATAATTTATGGACTAAAAACTAATCAGAAGTACAGCCCCACACTTATTTCTGGTACATTCGTACAGGTCATTATTGAATAGTACAAATACAGTATTGCATAAATCAATACAACCCTATCGAATGGTACAAATGATCAGTTGTCGCAGTGCCATGACGGCGTCGTGGCTGCCGCAGCCTTGTGCCGATGCCATTGTTGCTGCCACGGCCCCTTGTCGATGTCATCGTCGCTTTCGCTGCTTCAGCCACATGATGATGTTCGTCGCTGCCCCAACCTCGTGCCGATGCCATCGTTTCTGCCATAGCCCCTTGTCGATGTCGTCATCGCAACATAGTTGATCTGATACATAATATTTTAGAGAAGAAGTTAGAACGCAGTTGCAAATTTTCTAGTCAGTAGCACTTAAATGAACCGTAGCAGCTGTTAAGGTTTCAGGAAGTAAAAGAAAATTGAACCAAAGGAATAGCTCCAGGTTGCAAAAGACTTAGAATAAAGTCAGTGCCTTGAACTACTTGGTTTAGTTCTATTTTAGTCTCGAAATTTCAGATTATAGCTGACCAGTTTAACCTAACTAACACTAGTGTTGGTTTCAATACAGGACGCCTAGAATGTTTGTTCAGCCAGGCCAATAGTGCAACCAAGATGTACTCGTCTCAGAGGAAAAACCAACTAACTAAATATGAAACTCAACTAGTGTGACGTGTGCGCAAGAAAGGGCAGCAAGAAATTACACTAGTGTGACAGAGCAAACAATTGTATTATTCACGGCGTCTCGGCTGGCTAGCTTGAGCGCGAGTGCTTGATGAGATCTTTGCAACTTCGCTACAGATTTTGCAGGCGACGACAGTTTCAGTCTGTGCTCACTACAAAGAATCTCTAGCTTCTTCTGTACAAGATGAAGGAGAACCTTGTGCAATGAAACTGGAGGTTTTAGACATAGATCGATCGAGTTCAATAGTTCATATTCTAGTGGTACTAAGTTTTCATCAAGAGCAGACTGAGACAAACAAACTAACAAGTCCATTGAAATGCCAGACAGCTACTAGCATCAAACAACAAATCAAAGGCTCCTCAAAAAATCAGTCACTAATATGTAATGAAAAGAAAACTGAGTTAAAATTACCAAACCCAAAACAATCAACACTAGTAAAAATTCATGATAGTTCATGGTTCCTTGAGCACCTCAGTGAGCCAATCTCTGGCACTGAGGTAGCAACTGAGGGAGAAGCTCTGGTACACCAGCTCGTACCTGTACTGTACAGGTTCATGCCGGCCAGCTTCGCGTACTGCTCCAAGGCCACGGAGCACCTCTCGTACAGGGTACAGCCGTACAGGGCCGGCACCGTTAGCGCGCGGACGGCGGCCGCGTGGCACAACATGGGGAGGTCGCCGGCGAGGCCGCCCAGGAGGGAGGCGGCGGCGACCAAGAGGAAGAGACCGGGCTCAGCGTGCCCCAGCGCGACGCGGCGGAAGGCGGCGGCGAGTTGCGTTTGCGTGAGGCCGGAGTGGACGAGGGACGAGAGCGCGTCCACGGCCGGCTGCAGGTCCGGGACCGGCGGCAGGGGCTGGCCGAGGAGGAGCGCCGCCTTTGACCAGGTGAAGAGGACCGTCAGCAGGAGGCGGAGCACGTTGGAGGATAGCGACACCGCCGTGTACCCGCTGCCGGAGGAGTTGGCGAGTAGGATCCAGGAGTACACGGAGCCGCGCGGGAGGAAGTCGCGGCCGACGAGCAACTCGCGCTCGGGCCAGCCAGCCGAGACGCCGTGGGTGCTGGGCGGCGGTGCTCCATACCGACGCGGGGAAGGATCTCGCGGCCTCCGGCGCCGGCGAGCAGGCCCGCACTAGTAGGAAAAAGCCATTCTGTGGCGCACCCCTAAAGCTATTCTGTGGCGCATGGGGGGTGCGCCACAGAATACTCGCCACTAAATTGTAAATTCTGTGGCGCACCACTCCGTGCGTCACAATTCTATGGCGCATCCCACCTAGTGCGCCATAGAATAACTATCTGTGGCGCACCTCCTAAGCGTGCGCCACAGAATAGAGTGCGCCACAGAAATATTTTGGATGCGCCACAGAATTCCTATGCAGTATTGTACCGTACAATACCAGAATACAAATACCCGTATAATACCAGAATACATGTATATTTCATATTTACACAGATATAACAGAAACAGAGATATATTTTCACAGGTATATAAAAACAAACACATTACTAATGTCATCGCAAGTTGATACAAAAGTGCGGAAGTTTTACACAAGTGTTGAGATATATACAAAAGTTCATCGATCGTTGCACACGTTACAAATGAAGTGTTCACCGCCTACACTAGGATCAAATAGATTACACATCTCGGCGTGTTGATGGTGAGCAAGAGCGGGAGCACGACGATCTCATTTAGCCTTCTTCTTCGGGAGCGGCGCCGGGAACGGTTTGCACGCGTCTTTCGTCATCCACGCCCTGTCGTCCTTCTGCAACTCTAGGCGTTCTTCGATTTCCCTCTGATGCAACCCTGTAGATGGAGGTAGATATATATATTGGTTAATAATATCAATAGAGTATGCATGCATGATTTATTCATCTAAGTGGATAAATAGAGTATGTATGTATGCATGTGTAAGGCTTTCTTTTATAATACATCCTAGATACCTCGGCGGCAATTGAAGGTCCCCCCTACTTTGATGACATCTTCGAGGATGACTTCCGATAACCTGGTCTTGATGCGTTGGAAGTCTTTTCTAAGATCCTTATCAGAGTGGCCTTTGTCATATTCGACCCATGTTTGCAAAGCAGATGGCAAAATCAATTGTGCTGCATCTCGGATTAACATGTTAATATGACGGAGGGCGTAGAAGGCATCCATCACGCTGCCCGGCTGCTCCTTGAGGCAAGAGAACTGGGTGACATGCTTGAAATGGTGCAACTTGTTTTGAGGATTGACAAAAATGCTCGCTTTCTTGTCGAAGACGCCTCCCTTTTGGGCGTAGCCCTGAAGAGCTTGATTGAGGACAGCAATTATGTTGGCATAGCGTTTCTTAGTACTACTACCTGAGTCAAAATAAGTGGCATAGGAATAGCTCGGGTTTAGGATGATGAGGACGCAGTACCCCATATGTTTTTCCCAGAAGTCCTTGTTGTGTTCTCTTGCTTGCTCTTCGACGCTCATGCGCTTAGAAGCGTCGCCCGACATGTTTGAACTGCATTAAAAAGAGGCAAAAAGTTAGTATAACAAATATAAGAGAAAAAAATCACCTAAGTACTAAGATACCCCGGCCCATGCATTAGTCGCAATACCCCATATGTCCTATTTTTAGCAAAGTCATGCCAAATTTCACGAAAAAATTCGGCATGACCTTTGCTAAAAAAGGGACATATGGAGTACCCGAATTTGCCGGAACGGAAGTTAATCGACGTTCCGGCAATCTCAAGGGCCTCTCGGGGTACCTGCAAGCATTTCCAACAAAAAAAACACATCTCTGGCCGGCATCTCCGGCCGGCATCTCCACGACACGATGGTCGGAGCACAAGCACAATACACCATATGTCCTATTTTTAGCAAAGTCATGCCAAATTTCACGAAAAAAATCGGCATGAACTTTGCTAAAAAAGGGACATATGTAGTACCCGAAATTGCCGGAACGGAAGTTAATCGACGTTCCGGCAATCTCAAGGGTCTCGGGGTACCTGCATATATTTCACAAAAAAAAACACATCTCCGGCCGGCATCTCCGGCCGGCATCTCCACGACACGATGGTCGGAGCACAAGCACAAACACCCAACTCCACGACACGATGGTCGGAGCCACATCCACATCTCAAAAAAAAAAAAAACCACATGTCCGGCCGGCATCTCCGGCCGGCATCGCCACATCCCACATCTCACCTGAAAGAACGCGGTGCTTCTTCCCAACTTCCTGCATACGGAAAAACAATATATTAGTTTACAAATGAAATGCATTTCAAAAATACAAGTAAAACTAACCTAACAGCAGCAGCACTAACCTAGCAACACAACTAGAAACTAACCTAGCTAGCACTAGCAGCAGCAACTAACATCAACTAACATCAACTAACAAGCAGCAACTAATTAACAGCAAGCACTAACAACTAGCAAAAACTTAGCACTAACCTAACACTAACCTAGCTAGTAGCAACTAACAACTAGCAAGCACTAACCTAGCTAGTAGCAACTAACCTAACACTAACCTAACAACAAGCAGCAACTAACAGCAACACACCTAACAGCAACTAAACTAACCTAAACTAACAAGTAAAATTATCAACTAACTAACCTAAACTAACAACTAACCTAACAGCCTAAACTAACCTAAAGCACAAGCAAGCAAGCAACAAACTAACCTAAACTGACAACTAACCTAATAGCAACTGAAATTATCAAACACCATCGGTGCTAGGAGGGAGAGGAGGCAAGCAAGCATCAAATTCGTACAAGAATTTTAGTGTAGGCATTTTGACAAACACCATCGGTGCTAGGAGGGAGAGGAGACCAGGGGAGGAGGAGGGGTCACCTTCGGTGCTAGGAGGGAGAGGAGGTGGTCGGCGGCGGTGTCGAGGGCGGTGCGCCGTGTCCAGGCGGTGGCGGCGAGGTCGTCGGTGGCACGGGCGCGAGGTGGGCGAGGCCGAGGCGGCACGGGCGCGAGGTGGGCGAGGCCGAGGCGGCACGGGCGCGAGGTGGGCGAGGCCGAGGCGGGGGCGTCGGCGGCGGCTCGAGGTCGACGGCGACGAATTGGGGCGGGCGAGGTCGTCGGTGGCACGGGCGCGAGGTGGGCGAGGCCGAGGCGGCACGGGCGCGAGGTGGGCGAGGCCGAGGCGGGGGCGTCGGCGGCGGCTCGAGGTCGACGGCGACGAGTGGGTCGAGGAAGAAGAAGAGAAAGAAACGTAAATGGCGGGGACGCGAAATATGCCTAAGTGTTGGAATTCTGTGGCGCACCTTCACGGATGCGCCACAGAATATGGCGCATCTGACACGTGCGCCACAGAATGTGCATATTCTGTGGCGCATGGGAAGGGGTGCGCCACAGAATGTGCATATTCTGTGGCGCATCTGACACGTGCGCCACAGAATGGGCCCAAAAGTGGCTGACCCGTGGGTGGGTGTGGGGCCCGCACACTTTCTATGGCGCACCCCTATTGGTGCGCCACAGAATAGGGACATTCTGTGGCGCACTATGCTTGCAGTGCGCCACAGAATTGTTACATTTCTGTGGCGCACTGTGACAGATGCGCCACAGAATTTGTTTTGTGGCGCCCGGCTTGTTTCGTGCGCCACAGAATAGGGATCCATAGAAAAGCTTTTTCCTACTTGTGCCGGCTGCGCCCCGGCTCGATCTACTCGAGGAGCGACCGCGCCGCCGCTCGATCTACTCCGACGCGGACGCCCAACCTGAGCACGAACTCCGGTGGCTCCATGCCGTCGGCCGGCAACCGCCTAGGGCAGGAGGATGGGTGATCCGGGGGGCGCGAGGCCGCGTCTGGGTGCGGCAGGAAGAGAGAGAGTCGGGGATATTTCCCGGCTCGGCTCCAGCTGAACTGAATTGTCTTATAAAATAATCGGCTCGGCTCGGTACGTTTATGCGATTGTGAGGTTTGGGGGTGTATGGAAGCACAAGCCTTGAAGAAATTCGAGTCGCGACTGAGGCATACTTCAAGGGAGGGATCCTTCCCCCGTTGGTCAACGTTTTTTAAACTAGATGACCCGTTGCGCGACTGCGCAACTGCCAGATGCAAAGACTACATTGTTGCCATACGCTTTATTTGTCAGTGAAGAGTAATTCATTTTATTTGCATTCATTTAGCTCTATTTTGTGTGGATACTCCTTCAGTTAGCTTGATTTTGTATGGGCAGTACAAATCTTCATAGAGGACATCAGTTATATTATAGAAGTCATCCATAATTTGAATCATGTCATCTAACCGACCATTTGATTGAATTTAAGCCGGTTTCAGGCAGGTAATTGTCGGGGCTCAGCAAAAAAGACGCTCACCTGAACATGTAGAATAGGCGAAAACACTACCGTTCAAACTGAACTTTAGCATGTTTCGAGCACCGCAGAAAATGAAACAAAAAACTGCCACTCGACGCTCGCTCAACAACACCCATGAACATCCAGTATATACATCAAAAAAGAACATAGTAGTAGCACATCCACATGCAACCACAGGAAACAAAATTTAGCATCTAATTAGATCAGAGAAATAAAGCACATAGAATAAGCTGACACAAAAAAGGGTCCTCCTCCTTTACCCGGGCATGGAACCGGCTACCAATGAAAACAGATGGTAGGCGGAGTTATCCACCCAAAAAAAACCAAGAAATAAGAACAGAAAATGCAAAATGTGAGATGCACACGAAATAGTGAAAACATCATGACTAAAGCTGAGATAAACTGAGATGAGTCACTGAGAATAACTAAAAAATTAAACTATGAATCACTGAACCACTAAGTTATGTACACTGACACGAACTGAATAAATTATTACTCAAATTACAGTATTTAAGCAGATTATGAATCAAATTAAAACAAACTTGAGAACTTAAAACAAATTTAGATGACCCGTTACGCAACTACCGGAAGAAATACCGTATTGCTGCAATAGCCTCTCTTTGTTTTGTTACCCGTCATTTGATTGAAATTAAGCCGATTTGGGGCAGGTAATTGGCGGTAATTTTCAATTTGATATGGCGCGTTGCATCTTAAAAACAGATGGCACTACCAAGTTTTTTCGGTCGAATATTTAGTGCGAGTAGAACCTCAATGATTAATAATTTTGTAGCACGCATAGAGGTATGTGGTATTTATATTTTTTTAGTTAGAGCGATATATTTGTGAGACAATGTTCAACTTGTGTTTCAATGTTTTTTATCGATTAGAAAATATAATGGGAGAAATAACTCCAGCAATTGGCATAAGTGGCAGGCAAAAACTTAAGTCAGTATTATCTAGACTCATGTTGTCTTATGCTGGTATCTTGATATCAAAATTGCACATTTTGTACAATTTTAACGGTATAAATGCAAGTACTTGTAAGTATATTAAATGTATTCCAAGTTTTTCATTTTGATTGATAAGCCGGCCATCCATCCAGACAATAGAAAGTATATTAAAAATGTATCGCCAATTATATATAAATGGGCAAATATCCGTTATGCCCATCTATTGAGATCAACATCTATGACAATGTGTAGATAGTGATAAACTCCAAGGAAGCATACAACAACATTAATAATTTGAGTTCGACGAACAAGTCAGCAATATAGATAATGTGTCCCGCAAGCACGACTCATTTTATTCTCATAATACGGCAATGTAAAATTTAACAGTCAATGACACAGCTATAAATACACCTTTGAACAAGTAAAAGATTCTTGCACAGACGGAGACATATTATAACCAAGTCAAGCATATATTACATCACTCTTGACTCTTAAGCTGCTAGGAAAAAGTAACCTGCTTGTTAGCCGATAAAACAAACGTCAGAGTCATCTTCAATTTAGCTTCCGTTGCTCATGTCGGAGGGTGCAATCCTTGTCCGCATCACCACTGCAAGCTGCTGTCGCCACTGCTACACGTAAAGGAGTCAGAAAAGCAGTAGGAGAATCCTTATCTATAGATCAAGAAATGTTGTAAGAATTTAAGCATGTTCAAGTGGCACGGTGCCAACATAACCTGCCCCGCTAAAGGAGCTGGTATAGAGCTCATGTTAGCGTTCACAGCAAGACCAGATTACTGAATTGGAATTAAAAACTGCCAAATGTAGCTTCAGGGATAGGTATTAATATGCTTGTTTCGCTGAGCTGCATTCTACACCAAACAGTTGCATGAAGATGAGCATATATCTGGTCAGCATCTAGGTAGACATACTGAACCTCACTCGGCAGTTTCATGCAGCAACAGATTTTTAACCAGCGGAACTAACATTGAATCAATAACCCGGATACTTGGAATTCTAAAACACAGACTAGGAGCTTGCACTGACGGTAGGCCACTGTTGGAAAATGGAGTTTTAAATCAAAGATATATGCGAAGAACATAATATGAGATGAAAATGAAATGCACTATAGTAAATCAGATTATTAGGCAACACCAGCAATGGCAAGTGCACCATATTATTAGCAAACCAAATGACCAATTCATTTGACTGCAATGAAACTGAGTAAAGCAAAGTGATGAATTATTTTACCCGCAAAGCTGGACTGGAATCCTTAACATCATATGTGTTTGAGTCGCTAGGATTGTACCCTATAAGAAAGCATGTTCTAGCCCAAAGGCTAGCTCTAGCCGCCACCTCGTCAAGCTCGTCGATGTGTCGTTGCCACTGCCAATCTCTTCAGAGGTGCTCGTGTATAGGCCCTCGCAATTAAGCTGAAAAATAAAATATATCCTAGCTATGAAGCATTTGAAGGATACGTTCTGTAGCAGATTTAAGATATCATGGATAAGTTCTGTAGCAGATTTAGGAAGGAGCAGAAACCAGTATCTTTGGTGAAGTGGATCAATTCAGCTACTGTACCTTCTCAGCAATATACATTTGACACTGAATTATACACGAGGACTCAGCAAGTGTCAGAGTAAATATGAACGGAAGCCAAATATGTTTGATGGTTCCTGATGAAGTATTGTGCAGGAAGCTATAAATAATCATCTGGGAGGCAACTTTAAAATATATAAAGAATCTGTCTTGCCAAATTTATAAGTAAAATGTACTGATGAAGTATTTTCCAGGAAGCTATAAGAAATCCAAAGATTATAGATATATAGCTCTAATAAAGCAGCATTAATGGGGATTTTGTTATCATGGGAAGGACATGAGCAATTAATCATCAGGCTATCAAAGCAGCATCTTGGCCACCAATAGGCAAGCAGCATCACAAAAACAGAAATATATTGCACGACTCCTAATAATCTTACCTTCGATTCTGTTATTATAGCAGAGACTCCTTTTTCCACTTCTAGAAGACATAATGAAAGAAACACTATATTAGAACAGTAGACAAATCTAAAGCAACAACTTAATTCAGATATACAACATGTGAGCTAACCAAATTAAACAAGGAAAAATCTTATTGATTAAGAAATGCATTTATGCCACCTATATGCAGTAGGCACACTTCAAAAATCAACAGCCCCACAGTTCGTGACCAAAAGCAATGGTACAAACAGTCAACCCAACATCTAAGAAACTAAAATACAGTTTATTCGGGACAAAAATTTAAATGTCAACCGTAACAGATAAAAACTTCTTTGCTGTGAGGTGTATAACCTGAAACTTTGCTTCTTCCCAAGTTATTCCAACTCATTTGCCCGAGAGTTTGCCCACCAACTTCTACCTGAAAATCCAAAGATCAAGCTATTAAGTATGGTTCAGGCGCACGCTGTCTTTTTGAACACCACTACAAATAAATAAGCCAAGAAAACTGTCCAAAACCATGATGTCCACCAGGTTCACAACCACCATGTAGACCACCACGATGTTATGCAGCCTCAATGACGACGACGACATCATGAAGCGCCCACTACCTCGGTGCTCTGCAACTGGAGCTGCACCATGAGCTCGCTTGACACCATGAAGGCTCTTCAACACCACAACAGTGACACTCCATCCATCGAGCCTTGTGGCCACACTGCCAATTTTCTGCTACCGTTACCACTCCGCTCTACATACCCCTGATCAATGTCTTCTCGTCAGTATGTAGTGAATGAAAATAAGAGTGCAACAGTATTAAGTAATCACAACCCACAGCCAATGACAGAAAATCAGAATAGAGAGAAAGTAAACAAAATGTAAAGAAACTCACCTACGACAATACGCTCGGCACTGCTGCATGGCATCTTACGGTGGTGAGGGAGAAGAGGGCATAGTAGGCCATGCAGTTACCTACCTGGGGCTGAAGGCACTCCATACAAATTCATAGCATCTGCGCGTCAGCCAGCAAGTCACACTCATTTCCATACAGTGATGGGCAAAATACTAAGCATGCTAAGTAATTTTAGCAGGAGCCTATAATCATCTATTGGCAATAGCATTGAGCCAAACATAACCATGATCCAGGCTATATGAACAGAAGATGTGTTAAAATAATTAGACCCTGATAATTTATGGAAGCATAGAACATAGATATAAAGGTAATAAAAAATGTATTGCCAAAAGTTACACACGGATCAGAATCAACTTCTTGGAATCCATCCAGACGAAACATCTAGGATAATCTAGCGTACTTGCAGAAAAGTGTGTCTAAACTCTAAACCCAATAAGCAAGGAGAAAATTGATTTAGACAACTCAAAAATAAAAACTGGCAACCAATTTACGTCAATATCAGGCATACCAAAGTCTAGTGCAACTAATCCTCAAAACCAGCCACTAAAAGTGACTTGGACAGAGTATGAATCATTTAAGAAAGATAACACCAAAATAGCACTGAATAAGATCCATGTCACCCGCTTAATACCAAAACAGTAGCACAAAGATTCAGACCTGCTAACCTTTTTTCAGAGCTTCAGAACTATGTCAAGTTGTCAACCAAAAAACTATTTAAGCCGCATTTTTGTATTAACACTTTCATCCTAGAAACGAAACCTCAAAGCTGTAGAAAATCACACGAATTAGTGAGTCGATGATCAGTCATCCAAGTTCAAAACTAATTTGCTGCTAAACCACTAAAAGAGAACAATAACTTTCAATATCAGGCTTTGGAGGTAGAGCATAGTGAGAAATTCAACACCTGTTAAAGTACAAACTGAGCCATAAAAAAAGCCTACAATTGCCAAACAGGACGCCCAGCTCTCGCCAAGGAGGCCATGGCGTGGTGCCGCTTCCTGGAGTCGTGCTGTTCTTCTCTAGCTGTCGCGTGAAACAATTTCATGGAGTCAGTAATAAAGCACAGGGAATTTACACAAACCTAAAATCAAGCAAGAAAATGTTGATTTATATGCGCACCTAATAAAACAAATATGCAAGATGGCCTGCCTGCTGCCAGCTCTTGCAGTCCCCATCTATCCATGGCCACCAGGCACAATTTTGCATTGTTTCTTAGAATCAAAAGTAGCCAGTGAGTGCAAAGATAAATCTACACATGCTACTATGTTAGAAAAAGAAACAGAATTAGCAAGTTTGGGTGCAAACCTGGATGTGGAGATTGCCCTCGCAAGTGGCGACCCTCATGGTCGTGGACGCGGAGGCCGACGACTTCGAGCGTGCGCAGTCCATCTGGGCGCAGCTTCTGCTCAGCCTCGTCTCGATGGGCCTCGCCCCCGAGCGAAGGTTGTACACCATGGCGTAAAAATATAAAACCTGGAACTGTAAAAATATCAAAACAATTAAATTGAGGGGAAAACCATGAGCAGTTGAGCACCTCCGATCTCAACCAGAAATCGAAAGCAGACGAGACGTGAAGGGGAGTTTGGGGACGGACCTGGACGTTGAAATGTGCCGTGCCCTCGCAAGTCGTGCAGAGGCCGTGCGCAGTCCATCTAGGCGCAGCTCCTGCTCAACCTCGCCGCGCTGGGCCTCGCCGCCTCGCCGTGGCGCATCCTTTCCGCCATATGCGTTGCTCGGGCGTGGGGAGAAGGGACAACGGCTCCTCCTGTCCTCCAGATGCGTCACCGCCATATCAGGAAGGCCGACCTGATGCTTCCGCTGCAGGGCGCCGCTGGGGGTAAGGTCTTGGAGGAGGAGGAGGAGGAGCAGGCCCGCGGGGGCGGCGGCGGCAATGCGGGGCGAGGTTGGGAGACGAGGGCGCGGGAGACGATGGCAGGGGCTGCACGAGGGAGGAAAACGGGGGAGATGGACCACCGGCCGGAGAAGATATCGAGTCTCACACACGCCGCCGCCACCCTCGGTGCTGTCGCCCTCATCCTGGACGTGCTCTGCAGCACCTCCTCCCGCCCAGCACCGCTCTCGCCCGGCACTGCCACCGCGGCCGTCCCGTCCGGTGCAGTGTGCTCACGATGAGGGCTCGCGGAGCCGCCGAGCTGCGCGAGGAGGGGCGGCGCGGGGAAGCCCGGCGGCGGCGCTGGTGAGAGGAGAGGGAGAGAAACGAGGGGAGAAGAAGGAGGCGCGGGGCTCAAGTGGAAGCGAGGATTGGGCGCTAGGGTTTTCACCCGGTCGTGCACTTTTTCCTTGCCCTTTCCATACGCGAAGAGACAAGCGAGAAGGACTCCGCGCACAATAAAAACGCCCCTTCGCCGCGCGGAACAGAGCGCGCGCACGCACAGACGGGCTGACGACCCTGGCCCAGCGAAAACTGGACCCAGTGGTCAGCCGCTGTGCCCCTCGGTCAATTAGTATGAAACAGTTTTAACGATCCCAGGTGAAACAACAATGCCTTTTAACCGGATCGGACGCCCAGAAACAACCGAGCGGGGCAATGGAGGGGCGCAGGGGGCAAATGGCGGGTAGGCTATGGAGCTTTATAGAAGTAATTAATGAGTTTAGGCATACAATGTTTCATATTGGGTAACGGTGATTACTCTGAAACTACATTGTCAAATAATCAAATAAAAGAAAAAATTGGTCTACATGAGCAAGTTCCGAGTATCTTGATTTTATCAGATGAACGTAACACACAATCGGGTAATATGTAAAATAGATCGAGGCACTTAGCTTAATTAGATGCTGGGATGAGGCTCGAACTTGGCACGGGCCGCCGCAGATGCTGAAATTGTTAATCTATGTCATGCTACTGAGAGGCAAAGGGGACACAGAGACGGTTTTTAAACATTTGCCGACGCGATATGAATCATCAGAGACGGGTTGGAAGGAGGGATACCTCCCAGATCGAACTTGTCTTTGGACAGTCAAGAAAGATCATCGCTACCAGATCGATAAGAGTCTAGCGGTTGGATTTTTTTGTCATACTCACCGCGAGATGGCGGGGTTTTGGCGAATTCAGCAGAAAGACAGTGTCGGCCTCACGACATGACGAGACGGCGGCAGACTCGGATTTTACGTGGTCACGCGGCGCACCGGTAGTGCGTCATCGCCACCGCCGCTCGTAGGTGAACGACTCCGTAACGGTAAGCGAGACGGGCGTGGCCGGGCAGGGCTTCGCCCGTTCGCCGTAGCGGCGAGCGCACCTGGCGTCGTTGGCCGGATGGTGTCGCTGATCGGAAGTCTCCGAGCGCCATGCGATGCAAGACCATGCTGGGAGGAGCGACGACGGAGCGGAGGCTGCCGTGTGCTCCGCCGCCTAGGGGTTCAAGAAGTCACGCTTGCAAATTGCGGAAGCCACTCAGACGCCCTGACCAGCCATCGCGGCACACTCTTCAGGAGGGCGGTGAGGTGCTAGTCTGCCGATGGATGATGGCTGTCACGCTGTTGCATGTGCCACCGATGAGGTGCTAGTCGGCTAGTCGCTAGCTTCGGCTTTGTTTTACCTGCGTTAGCTTTGGCTTGGGTTGCTCCTGGTTCTTGACTGGGCGGATCCTGGTCGATGGATCTGTCCTGATTCGCGTAGGACACGGTCACCACATATGGCACACACCAGGGTTCTCCATCCGGAAAGAAACCACACGATGTACCGAAACGTTTCTTTAATAACTTATATCAGTGACATAGGTGGGTAATTACTTACAACTTCATGGGCAAATCCAATGTCATGACATACCAAACCGCGGAAGCCTTATCGCTTTTATTATTAGGTAAAGATAAAGATTCCTGAATAATAAAGTTCCCACCTTGTTCGCGAAAAAAAAAACTCAATATACGAGGGACACTAGGAACACATGTCCTTTTTTTAGGCAAGACCTGGATGTATGTCGTGGTGGTTTGCTTCTTGTTTTCCGCTCTCGTTGATGCTATGCATCCGGAATTCCGGAGGGAAGCTGCAGATGTGATGAAAATATGAAGAATTGTTCGCTTATTCCTTGCCACCTCATCTAAATTTCAAATGTGCGGTTTAGGTATGAGCACACCTTTCCTTTTTAAGATCTGCACCGGAAGCGTACCTGGAAGATGGGTTTATGTTGAATATTGATTGTTGCCGGCTGCTTGCAAGGCTAGGGTGTGCCGGAGTCATAGCTGGGAAACAATGGCCGGTGGAACTCGTCCAAAAAAAAAAAAACCAATGGCCCGTGGACGGACAGACAAGATTGAATTGGAGCTCGGAGACATCCATCATAGCTGGGAGCCTTATGTCGAAACAGAACCGACATAGGCTAGCCGCTAGCGTTCCCGATGTCATCATAATATATAGGAGCGAGATCAGCGACCCGTTCGATCTGCTCCTCCTCGATCCCACCCTTGTAAGCACGACGCGATGGCCGGCGCCGATCGTCTATCCGACCTCTCCGACGACCTGCATAATATATATATAGCAGCGAGATCAGCGACCCGTTCTGCTCTTCCTCGTACCCACCCTTGTAAGCACGACGCAATGGCCGGCGCCGATCGTCTATCCGACCTCCCCGACGACCTGCTCGCCTCCGTCATCTCCTTCCTCCCTACCAGGGAGGCCGTCCGCACCGCCGCCCTCTCCCGGCGATGGCGCTCGGTCTGGCTTCGCGCGCACCCCTCATCCTGGACTCGAGATCCTACGGCGACGACCTTAAAGAAGCAACCTTTGGCACCAATGACCGCCTTGTCTCCGACGCTGCCAAGTTCCTCTCCACAGCCAGCCGGTGCAACCACGTCAGGAAGCTATCTCTCTATGTCCACGGACGCAAACAGAAGTACTTCGAGGATTTCATGGAGCTCTCCACGTGGGGGGTGAGCAGAGACAGCTACGACCTCATGGCCTCGCTCCTCGCCGCCCCGCCACTGCGGACGCACCTAGAGGAGGTACTTGTCAAGTTCGTGGTCATCAAACGGCAGACGCATGGGCAAAGGGACGAGGAGCAGGTGAACGGTTGGGTGTACAAGCTGGACCCTGCGGACTTACCGCTACACACCCTCCGAGTGCTGGACCTCGAGTTCTGCAGGCTTGAGTCTCCGCCGGACGGCGCCGCCGCCACCGTCTCCTTCCCTCGCCTCTCCTCTCTACGGCTTTACAAGTGCTCCTCGTCGACCAAGGATCTCGAGGGCTGGATCCACACGGCGCCGAGCCTCGCCAGCGTGCACATCCATGACCACAACTTTTACGGTCAGTCGGATGACAAACGCAGCGACAGTTTAAACCTGAACAGCCCAACCCTCACCACCCTCACGCTGGTGCTCGGATCATGGACCGAAGAACACTATGAGCTCGACGTGCCACGCCTGCGCGCCTTCAAGTACAACGGGAAATTCCAAGAGTTCTCCCTGAAATCGCAAACCACCAAGCTGGTACGAGTTGATCTGACTGTGCAACAGATCTATGGTAACAGAGGTAGGGCAGCGCAGACATGGTTTGCCTCTCTCTGGCAGTGGCTCCGCCAATTTCGGCACGTCAAGGCCCTCAAATTGAAGGTGCCAGCCATCGAGGGCATCGCGGTGGCCAAGGACGTGCAACATGAGCACTTGTTCACGTTTCAATATCTGGAACGGTTAGAGGTAAGAGGGTTCTCCGATCCAGCCCGCAGAGACGATGCGGCTCTTGCCATTGCCAACTTGCTCCAGTGCAGCCCCGTGATCCATGACTTGCGGATTCGAATTCCTACGGATCCGTATCGAACTTATTATGTTGACAGGAGTACAAAGGTGCTGGTATCCGATTTCGATGTGTCCATGGATGTGTTCAAGAGGCGCTTCTCAGAAGAGATGGTTCCTCTCATGCTTGACCAGGACGATGGTTGCTCGCAAGCTGCGGTGCTCCCTGCTTTGACTGGTTGCCGGTTCCGCTGCTTGGAGAATCATCTGAAAAGTGTGACGTTGCAATTTGATTTGAAGGAGCTGAATAGCTTTGAGGTTTCTCTTGCCAAGTTCTTTGCGGAAAACTGTAAGGTCCTGGAGGTTTTGCAAATTCATGATGGGAAGCGGACATTTTTAAGCCATGTCAATTGGACGGTAGAGAGATGGAGAGCTAATGCTGCTACACATAGGAAACAAATGGAATCTGATTCAGCTGACTCGTCGAAACAAAATGGGAAAAGGAAACGTAACTACCGAGTCTGCAACGGAGAATAAAACCAAACATTTTAATATGTTTTTAATAAGAGAAAAAATGTTATCTTTACGTTCTGCATCCAGAAATATAATTGATAGTTTATTTTATATGGGCACTTCATGATAGGTAATAGAGTATTTTTTCCAAAAATAGCCCTTTGCTCGAACTAATGACAAGTCTGGCCTCTCATGTCCTCTTTAATTCGAAAGATTTTTCAAAATACATGCAACGAAAAACACATGATTGGAGTGGCATGTCTTCTTGAATCATTAGGATTTGAAAACTACAAGAATTTGGATTGAGAAGTGTTCGATGTCATAGCCAAAAAGGAATTCTAGATAGGGGTTTGAGGGGATGCAAAACTATAACAACAAAATAGAGCGTGACGAATAGTTAGGAAATAATCCTCAGGATTCAAAACCTTGTGACTGCCATACGACCCCTCTTAAAAAAATGTAACTACCATACGAAAAATTCTTAACTATCTATCAATATCTCTTAACTTACCGTCGACACACAATTCATAATTAACGAGATCGAATGCTTCATCAAATCCTAGTTGCCGCATCATATCCTGCAAGTAAGCCCACTCTACACGACCATATGCCTTGATCATATTTGTTCACCGCACACCACCCCTGCTTCTCTTTCTTCTTCCTATAGAGTGGATGCATGCATAAGACGACACACATTATATATTTGTTATTAAACTCAATAGCACAAACGTACTTCTGCAATTATCTCATCCAAAATTTCCCTTAAACGATTAGAAATACTTAGGAACAGATTGTGGATAATATTGAAAAGAAAAATTGGCCAATATTTGGCAATTTTAATCTTTTTTTAAACCGGCAATTTTAATCTTTGGGACTAGGACAATTCACCAAACTAGGAGACAAGTGATAATTTTCTGACCATTACTGATAGACACGTCACAGAGAGTCACAGAAATATGTTTTTCTTACCTTTATTTATGGGCGTGTAACCAAAATGCACTGTCCGTCCTCACTGTTAGCACCCACTAGTAGAAAACTGCTTATAGGTGAAAAGTTACCTGTGGCGCACATGGTTTTTGTGTGTCACTGGTATTCTCTCTCCTGGCTGGACAATTCTGTGGAAACTTACCTGTGACGCACCACCATACTCGTGCGCCACAGGTAAATTATTACATGTGGCGCACAAGCATGGTGAAATGAGATAGGAAGCAAGAGCTTTCGAGCTAAGAGGAAAGGGGGAAGTGAGGTTGCAATAGTGGAGGTGGAGGTAGGTGGGGCGACTTTAAGGGCTCAGCCCAGGTTACCAGTGGCGCACAGGCTTGGCCGTGCGCCACAGGTAACTATATTACCTGTGGCGCACGAGTTGGGCCGTGCGCCACAGGTAAATGTCGCCAGATATTTTGGCAGTTTGCAGATAAGGGTGAAACTACCTGTGGCGTGCTTGTGCGCCACAGGTAAATTATTACCTGTGGCGCACGGCCAAACCTGTGCGCCACTGGTAACCTGGGCTGAGCCCTTAAAGTCGCCCCACCTACCTCCACCTTCATTATTGCAACCTCACTTCCCCCTTTCCTCTTAGCTCGAAAGCTCTTGCTTCCTATCTTATTTCCCCCATTTTGCACCAAATTTGGTCAATCTAACCACTTTTAGTGGCTAAATATCTCCCTCCCACACATCTCCTACATCCATGACGTAGATCTACCTTCTAAAATCTCTCCCACACACCCTAGGTCTATAGATCTAACTACTTTTTCTCTCCCTTCTCCAAAATAAGCTCGTCGACGTGTCGTCTCGCGGTCTCATCTCTTCTCGTGTGTAATTAAGGTGACTATATGGATTGGATGATGTAAATAAATGAAATTGTGAGATTTGGGCATGTGATCACTAAATAAAAAAAAGATCACTAAATAAATGAAAATGTGAAATTTGGGTGGATGCGTGATCGCTAAATGATGTGTTCTCACCGTCCGGAAATGATGTAAATGAAAATGAGTTGCCAATGCTTTGCCAAAACGTTGATTCATTTCCGTTTCGGCAAAACTTTGGTAAACTTCTCGGTCCCAATTTGTAGGGAGGTCATGCCAAAATTTTGCATGACGACAACAACCGAGAGATGCGCAACCTAATCATTTTGCATATATGTACTGTGCAGGCAGGCGATAATGATCATCATGAGCAAAAGGAAAGTGGCCAGATATCTAAGACATGCGAGGGAGGACATGTATAAAAAGGACGAGTTGGAGATAAACTGTCCGTGTCGAAAATGCAAGCTAATGATCTTGCACCACCCCTATTCCGGTGTAGTGCGGGATCACCTGCTCATGCATGGTTTCATGGATGGCGCCCCTTGGATGAATGATGAAGATGATGTGGAGGTCCATGCAGTAGATGAGGACGAAGGGCAACATGACATGATTGTTGAGAATAACAACGAGGAAGGAGTAGATGAAGAAGAGCCTACCACACATGACAATGGAGATTTGGTTGACGCGGAGGAGGCGCCGACGCCGCCGCTAACTACGTTCTTGCAGGACCCTCATTTGCAAGAACTGCTTCTAAGGCCGACGACTAACGATAGAGCTGCTGCTAGAGAGAAATCTAAGTTGGGGCAACTTGAGATAGATACGAATACTCTGTTGTATCCAGGTTGCAGGCCGGAGGACTCCCGCTTGAAAGTAGCTCTTGATGTTCTGCAGATGAAGGTAAAACACCATTGGACCGACGCTAGCGTCGACGATTATCTGCAATACTGGAAGGATGTCCTTCCGGAGAAGAACACGTGTCCTAAGAGTCTAAACGAAGCCAAGAAAGTCGTGTGCCCTCTTGATTTACCGCACGAAAGATACCATGTGTGCATCAATGATTGCTACATTTATCGGAAAGAGGACGCGGACAAGACCACATGTCCAGTGTGCAACGCTGCTCGATACAAGAAAGGGACGAAGAAAGCTCCTCGAAAGTTTGTGTGGTACTTTCCGCTCATTCCCCGTCTGCAGAGGTATTTCCTGGACCCCAAGGAAGCAAAGCTCATGCGCTGGCACGCGGATAGAAAGAAGGCACTGCTAAAGGACCCAAACTGGATGGATAAGGCAATCCTGACACACCCTTCGGATGCTACCCAGTGGAAAGCATTAGACAACTACGATCGAAATTTTGGTGCAGAGTCAAGGAACATCAGGTTGGGTGCGAGCACCGACGGACTCAACCCATTTGGCAAACAGAGCAGCACACATAGCACCTGGCCAGTGTTTGTGTGGATATACAACCTCCCCCCTTGGCTTTGCATGAAGAGGAAGTACATTCACATGAGCATGCTCATTCGAGGGCCGAAACAACCAGGCAGCGACATCAATCTGTATCTGAAGCCACTGAAAGATGAGTTGGACAGGTTATGGGCGCCGGAAGGGGTCACCACATGGGACGCCGTCGCAGAAGAACATTTCCCATTGAGAGCCGCCTTGCTCTGTACGGTGCACGACTTGCCCAGCTGCGGATATGTCTCGGGCCAGGTGTGTCAAGGACATTATGCGTGCGTCAGGTGCATGGACGATACCACATACCTACAGCTACCGAAAGAGGGTTCTTCGAAAACCGTCTACATGGGACATCGAAGGTGGCTACCTAATAAGAAAGACCCGTGGATAAAGCGTGGAGACCTGTTCAACAATGAAGAAGAGCATCGAGGACCTCCACGTAAGAGAAGCGGCGAAGAGATCAAAACGCTCCTGGATAACTGGGAAGAGTGCCCTGCGCCGGGAAAGAAGAAGAAGAAGGCACCTAAACCGCTCATGGATGTATGGAAGGCGAGGTCCGTGTTTTGGGACTTGGCGTACTGGCCCATTCTCGGTACGCCTAATTGACTTGATCTAATGCATATCACGAAGAATGTGTTCGAGAGTTTGTTTGGTACCGTGGTCAACATGGCGGAGAGGACCAAAGATGAGCCGAAAGCAAGGCGCACTAGTACAGAACGACACATCGGAAACGGGCCAAAAACCCCTTCGGCAACGGAGAAATGGTCCGTGTCCCCGCTTGCGATACTGATGTGGGGCCCTCATCGGCAACGGTGGCAGAACACCGTTTCCGATGTGAGAAAATTTCGGCATCGGAGCCTCCGGCCCTCCGTTACCAATGTGTGACCATTTCGGCAACGGAGGTTTTGTCCTCCGTTACCAGTGTGGTATCATGTCGGCAACGGCTATTTCTGTTTGCCCGTTTCCTATGTCTAATTGCAAGCTAATAGTAATTAGCTGCGCTTGCACGCCCGTGCTACAGCAATTATTTAGCAGACATTCAGCAATACAAGTTTACAACAATCATATGAACACAAAGTTTACAGCAAATGTTGGAATACAAGTTCACAGCTATTGCTATTGCTACAAATACAAAGTTTTCAGCCATTGTTCGGAAAAAAGTGGACACAATTTAAAGAAGTTACACCACAATGGTGACAACAATTGTTTTGGAAAAATCTATAGTCTCACCAGCGAGAATGCCGGTATGGACAGGTGAACAAATGCCGAATAGGATCTCATGATCATGGATTAGGGTCGTGTAGTTTTCCCTCCTTGCTTACGATGTGTTTAAGGACGAACGCAGCAAACTTGCCTCTCACCATCGTAAGAACATCCTTCTTCAAAGGTGCACGTCCCATTCCACCTATAAGCTGCAGGCAGATTCTTAGTTAGGTATCTTTCGTCATGTATGTCTGCAAATATTGTTAGGAAACATGAATTGTTGATGATGTCGTGGATTACTAACCGAATCGAGGCTTGGCAGACTTTTCGAGGTGGGAACGACTTTCAATATTGCATTGCACACATAATACCCACAAAGATTTGTACCAGGTGGTTGCTGAGGGCACTGTAATGTTGGTGACAAAATCGCTCACTTAGTTTGGTTTGCTAGCAGGTATTTGTGAAAACTAGGAATAAAGTAGCAACTGTTACCGGGTAACTGTTACGTGACTCAATATGGCCTCCTGTTCTCCTCTCTTGGCCAACGGTCTCTTGATTATCGTCAGTACTTTTCGAACACACTACAAAAGTAATGAGTTGGCGGATTGAGAAAACAACACGTGAAAGTTAAATCATAAAGTAAACTAGGGAACGATGTAATACCTGTTCAAGAATTCCTCCAAGGGTGTATAATTTATACTTCCAAGTAGGGAATCTATATATATACCTTGTTCTGTTTAGGAATGATGACAGCTAAGAACCAGTGAGAACTGCAAAGGAAAATAACAAACTTACGCCTGATGGTAAGGAAGCAGGATGTACAGATAATTTTTGATAACAAACTTACGCCTGATTGTAAGGAAGCAGGATCAACTCTTTGTCTTGATAATGAGTCAACGCTTTCACAGCATAGTTGAATGTATTCGTATTGATTGCTGCAGATGTTCGTGTAATTGATAAGAGCCGGATCAAGGAAACCTACCGGTTCTTTCCTGCGGTTGCACTCGAATACCTGGCTCCTAAGTACAAGAAAGAGAATAGTTAGCATGTACTGAACAGAAGAAAGCTATTAAAATGTGAAAAGTATTTGTAAGGCACATACAATGTGAACAAACGCATGAACGTGCCATCAACAGTATTCAGGTTGAAAACTTGGAACATCTCTGAAAACTCCCAGTTATAACGAACGTCATCTTCGACGCCGTAAAAATCCTCTTTCCTGATACTGAAGGTCATCTCCTTATTCTCTTCACAATATAGGAGGTACTTTTCATGAAGCTGCTGGCAAGCCAAGCCTGATCTTTGTAATCCATCTCTAGTCAACAATGGCTGTCCACGCACGTATTTGGGGCACTTTGCACCTCTGCATTGTATTTCTTATTAAATTCTTCGTCATCTAGGTATTGGTCGCTGTCAATCGGTGCAGTATTTTTTTTATTTTTATGGTCTTGGGCTTGGGCTTGGGCTTGGGCTTCATCGGGGTTCTATTTATCGGGGCCATCTTGGCATGGTCCTTCGCCCGGACGGGTGTGGTGCCTCTACGTGTCCGAACAAGTTGGGGCGGAGGCGGAGGCGGCAGATGAGCCTGCTGTGGCTGAGGAGGCAGGGACGGCAGTTGAGCCTCCTGTGACTGAGGCGGAGGCGGCAGATAAGCCTGCTGTGGCTGAGGCGGAGGCGTAGGCGGTGTTGGTGTAGCTTCAACCAAGTTGGTGGTGTTGTTCACCACAAGGGCAGTAGGTGAGTTACCATCGACAGGCGGTGTTGGTGTGGCTTCACAACTCTGTGCAACCGTTGTATCTTCAACTGCTTGTTCTCTGGAAGGCTGTTTGGCCGCAATATCAAGGAGGAGCTGTGCTGAACGGAGGCCTTCAGACGACGCCATCTGTCGAGAAGCTGTTGAGGTGGATGGCAGGGCACTGAGAAGAGAAATCTCCTTCTTGGGCCACTGTACGTATCTCAGCTTAGCCTGGCCCAAGCTTTGTACGTCTGCATCGACGCAGGTGTTAAATAGCAAGATGCCTTCGAAGCCAGGCATGACCTTGTCCACAAAGCACATTGCAAAACCTGGCTTTAAGGGCACACCATCCACTTGAGGTACCACATCGGTAGGTGGCTGAACCATACCTAGTGCTGCCACCAGGGGATGATGCGTCATCACGGTTACAGGCACATGTAGTTTGCATCTCACCGGGCTCGTGATGTCGTCCACAGCATATTTGCCGGTGTCTACAAGACCATCAACCGACAATGATCCACAACTACTCCTGGCTGCAGGGCACTCCCCCCTACCGGGATCAAGGTGACCGTCTCGAATGCTTAACGATATTGGCCGTAATATTTGTCTCTAGTGCTTTCATTTGAGCGTCATGTCTGGCCTTTTTCATTGCCTGCCTTTCAGCCTGGTCTATCGCGAAAGCCTTCTTGTGGCCAACATGGGTGCCGTACGTCCGAGACCGACCAGAGGGCTCAGGCGTAGCCAAAGCTTTTGAGAGAATGTCATCTTTCCCTCGTGCCAGAATCTCTCCGCTGTCCTTTTTATTTTTCAGCTCCAGCTGGAGATAAGACAAGTAGTACACTGAATTCAGTACACAAGGAAATATTGTGTCAGTTAAGGAGGAAACAACTTAGGTTATATATGGTTATTACCATTGTTTTATGTAACTTTTGGGTCTCGGGGTGAGTTATAACAAGTTCACCAACTTCGTTTGTTTTAGACCTCGCCCTCAAGAAGTCTCGTGCCCGTTCACCTTCAAGATCAGAGTAAGGAACCGTGCCCCCCGAAGCAACTGCTTCTTCATCCTGTTTTCTCCATATGGGCTTCGAACCAGCATATCCAAGAACCCCCATATTGTGGGGATGCTTGTTTTTACTGATGAGGGCGCTGCCGGCTTTACTCTTTGTTAGGAACTCCTCCGTCCTCCTATACTTCTTGAACTCCTTCCAGTCGTCAGGTTTAATGAAGGGGTATACAAGTGTAGCATCCCGATTTTTCTTCTGGAATTTGGAGTACAGACGGTGCCTGAAGTTACGGAACGAATCCTTTGCTTTAGAAAGAGCAGCAGCTTGAACTGCAGGCTTCCATTCCTCATTTGCGAGCTGGAACTGGCTCATTATGGCGTTGACGATGAAAGTCTTTTCTTCTGGAGTGACTTGACTCCAGTCGTCAACCGTAATGGGGACCTTTTCCCTGACTACACACCCACACAATGTCTTAAATTTCCTATGTGCCTTGACTGGTTTCAACGGGGCACCAGTTTTCTTGTCAATCATCTCCACTGTAAATGTTCCTCTTGGCTTTAGGGTTGGTTTTCTAATTCCTCGACCCCTTTGTTTCATGATAAACTGATCCTGCTGCGAGGATGAGCTCGAGGACCCTTCATCACCAGACGACAGCTCTGAATAACAGGTGAATAATAGAAGGTGGATCTCTAATTAAAACTAAAAGGTCCGACTTTACAGTGTGTAATACAGTTAATCAGCACAACTAACCTGTCCCAAGTGTGTCTCCGGCATGTATGAGGTCGCCGCTGTCTGCCCCTTCCTCTATTGCGGGCAAATCTGTGGCGGCAGCAGCTCCGGGAGCCAAATCAGTGGAGACGGCGGCCAGATATGTGGCGGCAGCATCTCCGGGAGCCAAATCAGTGGAGACGGCGGCCGCGGTTGTCGCCTGAGGGGGGCATAGAGCCCACCCTCTGGGCGTCTTCGCTGACCACGGCGTCGGCGTGACGCCATCGTAGCCTGGAGCTGCCCCGCGGCGTGGGTTGGGGGACGGCCCGAGTAGTCCGCATAATTAACTCAGCTGAGAGCGTGGGTTGGGGGACGGCCAGGGAAGCCGTCTGCGCCGCAAAGGCGGCCCGAGTAGTCCGCATAATGAACTCAGCTGAGCGTGAGTACGCCGCCGGGGGTGGTGTTGAAGACGGTGAGCGGGGGGAAATGCGAGGGGTGGTAGGTTGGTCCCCATAGTCTAAGTCTGGAAGTAGTGTTTCTGTCACATCGGCAACGGTGCATTCAAAAAAACCGTTGCCGATGTGGTATAAATAAATTATATTTCGGAATTTGAATAAACTTAGCGTTTACGGTTGAAAATTAAGAAATAACAACATTACATTACTTTGCCAATTAAGAAATACAATTATATTTCGGAATTTGAATAAACGTAGCGTTTACGGTTGAAAATTAAGAAATAACAACAGCACATTACTTTGCCAATTAAGAAATACAAATTAATTTGCTCATTCTTCGTCCTCCTCTAGTAAAACTGGATCAACCTGAATATTTCCTTTGTAAATTGCCCCATCGGAGTGATCATCTCTTGCGTAAAAGCCATCTCCAGGAGCCTGTCGGTCATTGATCTGTATGCGTTTTCCAGTTGCTGGCAAGTCTTCATACTGGTTGTACTCTTTTTCATCAGTAACGTCATCCATCCCAACGATCTTCCTTTTCCCATTCATCACAACATGGCAATTTTTATGTAGTAGGTCTTTGACATAGAAGATCTGGGTGGCTTGGGTAGCTAAAACGAAAGGTTCATCTTTGTATCCCAATTCGTTGAGATTGACATATGTAGTGCCGTACTGGTCAACTTTCGCATGACCCAGTTTGACCCATTTGCATTTAAACAATGGAACCGTGAGTAATGTATCGTACTCAAGCTCCCAAATCTCCTCAATTACTCCATAGTACCAATCCTTCCTCCCATTCGGATCTACCGCTTCCACTTTAATAGAGCTATTCTGATACATGGTCTTGTTGTCTCTATTCTTTGTATAAAAGGTGTAGCCATTCAGGTCATATGCTTCCATTTATGAACCGTAAAGTTTGGCTTTCTTGCCAAACTTTTTAAAGTCTCGTCATCATCTCCGACACAATTCGTCATCAGCAATCAGCGAATCTCTGGTTGTGCAGTTTCAAGACTTGTGCTTCCTTCTGATTCTCTGTCAAGCCTCGGCCTCCTAGCTCAATTCTAAGTAGATCCTTGTGAGCATCCACATATGGTGTAACGACTGCAAGGTGCTGCAATACGTACAAATGTGCTTTCTCAAATAATTCACACTCTGGCCAACATGATTTATCTTTCATTAACCCTTTTCCATCTAGCCTCCCCTCATGCCTGGACAGAGGCACCCCGATAGGTCGGTGGCCATCCATGTAGCTGATGAAATACTCAACCACCTCCTCTGAAAGATATCCTTCAACGATACTTGCCTCTGGCCGATACCTGTTACGGACGTAGTGCTTGAGTATACCCATGAAGCGCTCGAACGGATACATAGTGCGCAGATACACTGGACCACATTGCTTTATCTCATAAACAATGTGTACAATTAGATGGACCATTACGTCGAAAAACGAAGGGGGGAAGAACATCTCCAGCTGGCAGATAGTCTTCACAACATCTTCTTGCAATCTGTCTAATTTGAATGGATCTATTACCTTCTGGTATATAGCGTTGAAAAAATCACATAACCTCATGAGAGCCTCTCGAACGGGTTTAGGCAACATATTTCTAATTGCCACAGGGAGCATCTGTGTCATCATCACATGGCAGTCATGTGACTTCATCCCCATCAGTTTCTTTTCTTCAAACGACACCAGAGTCCTGATGTTTGCGCAGTATGCTGACGGAACTTTCATATCATACAAGAATTGCAAGAACTCCTTCAACTCTTCCTTCGATAACTGGTAGCAAGCAGGTGGGAGGTACCACTGCCCATTAGGCTTCTCTTGTGGCTTCAACTTTTTCCTTTTATATTTCAATGCAAGAATATCCAGCCGTGAATTCATACCATCCTTCGTTTTATCCTTGTTATTCATTACACATCCAAGAACGCTTTCAGTTACGTTTTTCTCGACATGCATGACATCGATGCAATGTTGAACGTCCAGATATGCCCAATACTTCAATGCCCAGAAAACCGATCTTTTCTTCCACACTGCCTTCTCACGAGACTGGGGTTTCTTCCCCTTACCAAAAATAGTGTGTACATCCTTCGTCTGGTCATCGACATCCGCTCCTGAAAATGGTTCTGGCGTGTCATCGGTCTCAATCGTATTATCGAACGGGGCCTTCAATTTACGATACGGGTGATTCTTTGCCAAAAACCTTCGGTGCCGCATGTACACTGTCTTCCTTGAATTCGGCAGCCAAAGACTTTTTGTTCTCTCTTTGCAAGTGACACATGCAAAGGATCCCTTCAAACTCTGCCCTGACAAGTTCGCAAGTGCAGGATAATCTTGAATGGTCAGAAACAACATTGCTCTGAGATCAAACTGTTCTCTCTTGAACGCATCATACATTCTTACCCCATCCCACAGTACTTGTAGTTCTTCGACAAGTAAACTCAAGTAAACATCAATGTCATTCCCAGGTTGTTTTGGTCCTTGAATAAGCATCGACATCATGATATACCTCTTCTTCATGCACAACCAAGGAGGAAGGTTATACATTGCTAAAAGAACTGGCCAAGTGCTATGTCTGCTGCTCATGCTGCCAAAAGGATTCATTCCATCTGTACTTAGTGCAAACCTTACATTTCTGGGGTCCCTGCCAAAGACTGGGAACTCATAATCGATAAGCCTCCACTGTGGTCCATCAGCCGGGTGTCTGAGCAGTCCATCTTTTTTCCTTTTATCGGCATGCCAATGCATCAGCTCTGACTGCTTTGGGTCTGCATACATACGCTTCAATCTGGGTATTATTGGCAAATACCACACAACCTTGTAAGGGACTCCCGTTGTGACCTCATCCTCGCCCTTGTCTCTGTCTTTTGCTAGGTTGCGTTTGTAACGAGGAAAGTTACATATGGGACAACGCCGCATATTTTCATTTTCCCCTCGGTAGAGAATACAATCATTCTTACAAGCGTGTATCTTCACGTACTCGGCTGGAATGGGGCAGATCACCCTCTTGGCATGGTAAGTGTTCGCTGGCAAGTCATTTCCAGGTGGAAGTAATAATGCGACAAGTTTTAACAGCTTTGTGAAGCTCACATCGGATGTACTACTCTCTGCCTTGTATTTCAACAATTCTAGTGTCGCATCCAACTTGCTGAGCTTGCATTCCGGATACAGAGGTTTCTTCGAGTCCGCCGACTGACAGAGGAAATTCTTTATCTCATCATTACCTTCCATATTATTCTCCAAATCATTGATCATCTGTTCTAGGTTTTTTTGTGGACCATCGGCTCTGGTTTCATCTGGATGCACATCATCATCAGCGTTGCCCAAACCATCTCCGGCATTGACTTCATGATTATCGTTGCTCAAATCATCACGGTTGTCGGCAAAGATTGCTGGTTGTTGTTCACCGTGTTTTGACCAACATGTGTACGATTCCATAAATCCCCTCAAAATTATGTGTTCTTCTATCGTTTGTCTTCTAGGCCACAAGACTTCATTCTTACAGATAACACAAGGACAAAACATCTTCGGTTCATTACTTTCTAGCATGTGTTGCGAAGCCCTGTCCAAGAATTCAACCACACCTTGTGAGAATTCAGGACTCGTGCGACAACCGTACATCCAAGCTCGATCAAGATCCATCTAGTAAAATGGCAAACTACATATGTAAGATTTATACTCCGCGCTCCTAAATCAAAATAATTAAAAAAATAAGTAGTAGGTTTTCGGGTTATACCACCGCCCCAGTAGCTGTGGAATCGGGCCCAAGCTTCCCTGCGCTGCCTCTCGACGCTGGCAACCAACGCGCTGCCTCTCGACGCCGGCAACCACCACGCGCCTATCGACGCCCGCAGCACAGATGTAAGATCTGGCCTCCGCCTCCACCCTCGCCGCCGCCGCTCCTATCTTTCAGTCTTATGGGAATCTCCGCAGCTGGCTAACTCGACACCACTCATAGCGTTAGGTCTGGATGGAATCATCGGATACGGTCATCCATATTAACCGTTTACAATAATGAAAATAATGCATACAGACACGAAAATATGCCCGTTGCTCATATAAAGCAAACGGTTGCGGAAAGCACAACCGTTGCCGATGTGTCGCGGGTCGCGGGAGGATAGCCCTCTCGCGGGCGGCTTTTTTCGCGCGGAAGGCTCGATTCTCCATCGCCTAACTCCTGTCGTTTCCATAGAGGGGTATCCGATGTGTCGTTCTGTACTAGTGGCGCAACCTGATATATTATGGTTTAAGGGAAGAGCTTCACGGGGAAACCCGGAAAAGGCCGGGGGAAGATCAGTCGGATGAGGAAATGGACGGCCATAGGGACAAAAGGGTTAAGAGGAATAATGACTATTATTGCCCCCCCTCCAGCTTCACTCTGCACGAGAATGAGACCGATCAACTCTTCAAGTGCCTTCTAGGAGTCAAAATGCCCATCGGTTACGTGGGGTTGATAAGCAGATACCTAGACCCGCAGAAAAAATGCTTCAGCAGGATGAAGTCTCATGACTGTTATGTGATGATGACGCGGATCTTTCCGGTTGCTATCAGAGGGATAATGGACAAGCACGTCCGTGAAACACTTTTTGGCCTCTGTAACTCTTTCAACGTCATCTCTCGAAAGTCGATCACCCGGCAGCAGCTCGATAGGCTGCAGGAAGAGATCGTTGTGATACTATGCGAGCTTGAGATTTACTTCCCGCCCGCATTCTTTGACATCTATGTGCATCCGTTGGTCCATATCGTGGATGTTATAATCCATCTCGGGCCGCTGTTCCTGCACAATATGATGCCGTTCGAACGGTTGAATGGGATCATCAAAGGATTTGTCCGTTACAGGGCCCGTCCGGATGCCAGCATCGTCCAAGGATTTCTCACCGAAGAGTGCATCTCTTTCTGCACGGATTTTCTAGAGCTCGAGAACCCGGTTGGTTTGCCCATAAACAAGCACCTCGGCAGGCTAGGTGGAGTAGGTCATAGAAATGGCCGGAAGGATTTGCATGTGGACTTTGAAGGTCGACGCGCCGACTTTGACTGGGCCAACTTAGTATCACTACAACACATTGATATGGTTGACGATTATTTGACAGAGCACCAAAACACAATTACGAAGAAGTATGGTGATGTGGGCAAGACGAGGACGGAGGGAGAAATAATCAGAGAGCACAACTCCTCTTTCGCGGGTTGGTTCAAAGAACGGCTTAAGGCTAATCCGCCGCCAATGATCTCTTCGGATGACATCCTCTTATTCGCATTGGCACATGGACCCGCGACCATCCTCCTGACGTTTCAAGTGTACGATATCAACGGGTACACATTCTACACGGAGGAGAAGGACAAAAACTCTGATTTTCAAAACTCAGGGGTAACGATGGAATCCTACACCGGTGACGTGCTGACAAGATACTACGGAAGGATCGAGGAGATATGGGAGCTAAACTACTCTGGAGAAATAGTGCCGATGTTTCGTGTCAGATGGGCTAAGAACGTCACTCCCGAAGACCGATATTTCATCACCATGTCCATACCCAAAGCCAAATCAAGCGCCAACATCACCGCACAAAATGAGCCTTGGGTATTGGCTAAGCACTGCACACAATGCTTCTTCATAACCGACCCGTCCAGGCCTAGCCATGTTGTTGTGAGGAGAGGCAAAAGGAACATCGCCGGAATGGATGGAGTCGCCAACGAGGAAGACTTCGACAAGTACGGTGACCCAAATATAGAAGATGACGACAACAATCAGGAAACATACACCACAAGAAGAAGCAGGACCACAGTACCACCCAAGTCAGCAGATCCTCCATACACAAGAAAAAGTCACAATGTCGGGCTAAATTTTTCAACAGCGACCAAAAAAGGAAAGAAGATTGCAATTGGCAAACGCTAACGATTCTTCGAAGCGCTTATTATTTTGTAGTCATGAAGCACACTTATTGATATGAGAACAATATTGTATCCCTCATTTGTATCCCTCTTATTGTATCTTAATTGTGTGGACAATTTTCGAATTTTGTCAAAAAAAATTAAAATTTTATAGTATGTGAAAAATATTGACAAATATATGTGAACAATTGTGCAATTTAAATATCCCTCCAATTGTATCTTAATTGTGTGGACATTTTTTGAATTTTTTTCAATTTTTTTGAATATTTGATTTTTTTGAATGTTTTTTAAAAAATACAATTTTTTTGAATATTTGAATTTTTTGAATGTTTTTCAAGTATCTGAACAATATTGTCAAATATATGTGCAAAATTGTGCAATTTAAATTATTTCTGGTTTTAAAAACTTTGAAAAACAGGGTCTGTTTTTTAAAACAATGAAAAAATCACAGGTTATCTGTGGCGCACGGGGTGCTTACCTGTGGCGCACTGCACCGTGCGCCACAGATAACTTACCTGTGGCGCACAGGCGGGCCCACATGTAAGTGGCACAAAACTTACCTGTGGCGCACGAGGCCGTGCGCCACTGGTAAGTTTTGTGCCACTTACATGTGGGCCCGCCTGTGCGCCACAGGTAAGTTATCTGTGGCGCACGGTGCAGTGCGCCACAGGTAAGCACCCCGTGCGCCACAGATAACCTGTGATTTTTTCATTGTTTTAAAAAACAGACCCTGTTTTTCATAAGTGATGTGCCACTTACATGTGGGCCCCGCAGGTGCGCCTCTCTCTCTGTCTTCCCCAACTCAAATGTGATTACTTTATTTTGGCCAAAACTGTGTATTTATACTCCCTGTGTATGACAGGGATATACCTATCGGGTACCCTACCATGAGGGTACATGGTGCACGTATCGACTAGGCCCAACTATCAAGAGCCTACACGAAGCCCATGAAGGAAGGCCCAAGAAGATGGAGTATCCTCCAAGATAAGCAAAGCCATAGTCGATTTAGACTTTCCTTACATGTAATCTGAGTCGGTTGTGAACTCCCGAGACCCAGCCTACTATATAAAGGCTAGGAGGGCTGCCGATCCAGGACACGCACTTTCAGAACCACCGAAACCCTAGCGAGATCAGCATCTCGCCAGGATTCCATTGTAACCAGCATATACTCTCAGATTAATACCAGACAGGCAGGACGTAGGGGTGTTACGTCCACACGAGGGCCCTGAACCTGGGTAAAACCTTGCTTTTGCCTGTCAGCCGACGATACTACCAGCTCTACCACGTTCTCTCCCCCATAATCTCAACCCTAGGTCCTTAACCATGGGACTTGATGAGTTATCCCCTCGTCAAGTGGCGCCGTCTGTGGGAAAGAATAGTGCTGGACTCACGGTTTCGCCAGTTTCATCAGAAAACGGCGACTCGCCGATCGCATCAGCAAATGGCAACTCGCCGATCGCATCGACAAATGGCAACTCGCCGACTGCATCAACAGACCGCAACTCCCCAACTCGGTCGACACACGGCGACTCGCCGACTAGCTCGAAAAGCGGCAGCCCGCCGGCTTCACCAGCAAAAAGTGCATCAGCTCCTCTGATGCACTTCAATCCGCACTCGCCAGAGCTTCAGGAGACGTTTTCTGGTCTCGAGTCAGGTTTGGATTTAACTGTTGGAGCATTCAGTTTTTTCGTAAACAATCTTGGTACGCAGGACTTGACAGATCCACGACAACTCGCACCGGCCGCACCCGAGGCTCCATCGACTGCGTCTGCCCCATTGCCGATTCTTGAAGCCTGCTCACCTGCAACAACCATGTCGACTGGAGAGATCAACGAGTACATGCCAAAGGAACTCCAAGGTGAGGAAGCCGAATCAGCGTACCGCACAAACAACCTTGAGTTCGACCTCCTACTCGACGAGAGCTTCAATTGCGGGTTCTCCCTCGACGACTTCGCCGAGCCCGAAATTCATAACGACAGCAACGTCGACTCTGAGATCTGCACCAACAACAACCTCGACTCTGAGATCCATAACGGTTTCGCTGACACCAAGATGAGCATAGGCGATGAGCACATCGACAACGAGATTCATCTAGAAGATCTACTCGACAGGCATACTGACTCTGACATGAGCCCTGATGAAGACGTCGAGTCCATGACAGGAATGGACAGCACATACACGTGCCCGCGGGTCACGCCCCATCAGGTTTACGTAGCTATCTCTGCAGAATCATCCGCAGCCGCATCCTGTCGCAGGCCTACACAATTCCCATGCACGGTAACCATGCCAGATGGGGTCACAACTCTGACAATTACTGCAGAGATGGCAGCAAAAGCAGACAAAGTCATCAAGGAGTGCACAATGAGGCCAGCAGACTCAACTCCAGAGGAAATGTTGACCTTCCAGTATTTCAACTGGCAGGAATCGATTCGACAGCAAAACTTTCGAGCAACACTCGAAGAGCGCAAAAGGCAAGCCAGCATCTCGAGTGCGCGAAGGAGACAGCTGTCCCTTAGCTCCACAAGGCAACAAAACCCAAGACCCAGATCGAGGCTGGCACGCCTCCCAGAAGATGAGAGAGCAACAATTACCCGCACCTGTCGTTCATGACGCACGATGCCGAAGGAATCCCAGTACCCAAAACAGCTGCGGGTGCACTGATCTCTGTCGGTGCTTACCTCAAAGCAATGCAGCCTGCGGCAGACGATCCCAACGCAGCCCTGCATCGCCAACAACTCAAATCACTGGCCAAGGCGGCAAAGGCCATACAGCCGGATACAAACACTCCAGGAGGGAGTCGAGATCGTGACCTAGTCGGCTCGTGGCATGCAGCACACGATCGTAGCGGTCGCAGTCACCACTCGGAGGAAGCAAGGAGAAGCACACGCCGACACAGGTCCAGCAGAAGCAGATCTTGAAGGTCTTCCAGTAGCGACTCATATTCCGACCGGGAACCCGAGCCATGTGGAGCCTTGTGTTTCACTCGACGCATCCGCGAGACACGGATGCCCAAAGTGTTCAAGCTAACATCTGAACAACCCAAGTACAACGGTCGACAGGAACCTTCTGGATGGCTAGAAGACTACAGACTTGCTGTCTCGTGCCAGCGAGGCACAAATACTACGGCGCTGCAGTACATACGCCTTATGCTCGAAGGAACAGCCCGCGACTGGCTCAAGGCGCTCCTCCGTCGTCATACGACTCGTGGGATCAGTTCCGCAGGGATTTCATCAAGAACTTCAAACCCCTCTGTGAGCGACCGAAAACATTCGAAGAACTGAGAGCCTGCACTCAACGATCAGACAAATCGTTGAGATCATACATACGGCGATGGACCGAAATACGCAACTCGGTAGGCGCAATATCAGAAGATACGGCCATGGACGCCTTCATCATGGGTCTCGCCAGGCGTGATTTCAAAGAAGCAATTGGTCGAGAAAAGCCAACCTCCATGGCTAACCTCAGAAAAATCGTGACTGAGTGGGCAGATGGAGAAGACTCTGTGCGAGCATCCCGTGCCTCTCCGCCACGCGACTGTCACGACAGCGGCAGTCGAAGCCGCAGCGACGCATACAGAGATGATCGCAGGCGCAAACGTTCAAAACGTCATTACGACGATGACAGACCCGAGTTCATGGCGGCTGGGTTCACGCAATCCCGTGACGATCAGGACAGAAGCAACCGGAGGTCGGATGATCGACGAGATAGTCGAGACCGCGAGCAATGAAGCGACAACTACAAAAGGCAAGAGTGGCGCAAACACACTGACACAAAATCCGAGCGTTCATTCGAAGAAAAGATGGACGACTATTGCAGATTCCACCTGTTCAAAGGGGACGAGGGAAAATTACGCTCCAACCACTCGCTAAGGAATTGCAGAGAATTCGACCAATTGGCGTCTGATTACATGATACGACTCAAAAGGTACGGCCCTGCATCCGCTCAGCCGACCCCTGCACCCGCACCTCAGCCAAACGCTGTACCTGCTATAATGGCACCTCAACCACCACCACCGCCACAACCACAGCCTGCCACAGGCGCACATGTTGCGGGTGCTATACAACCTGTACCTCGGGTAGAGGATGATCAGTACCCTCAGCCCCACGGGCAGATGTACATGATACAGAAGGGTCGCCCCTCCAACAGGCAGCAAAAACTACTCACTCGACAAGTGAACATGGCTGTCATGGTACCTCCTGTCGTTCCTGAATTCTTGAAAGGGTCTGAGACTACCATAAGCTTCAGTCGGGCAGATCACCCCCCGGCTGTAGTTCGACCAGGGCACGCCGCTCTGGTACTCAACGCGCAAATCGAAGGCTACGCCATGACCAAGGTTTTCATGGATGGAGGCAGCGGCATAAACATCATCTTCGCAGACACGCTCCGCAAAATGAACAAGTCAGTCGAAAACCTCCCAAAATCCTCAAATACCTTCCACGGTATCGTTCCTGGCAAAGCAATCAGCCCAGAAGGCACAATACAACTCGATGTCACGTTCGGGGACAAAAGCCACTTCAGGACAGAATCGATTGAGTTCGAGGTCGTCGACTAGAAGTCACAATACCATGCTATCCTTGGACGCCCAACGTTCGCTCGATTCATGGCAGTGCCACACTACGCGTACCTCAAGTTAAAGATGCCAGGACCAAAAGGAGTCATCACTGTCAATGGAAACTTTCAAAGGTCTGATGCTGCGACCGCGAGTTCAGCAAAATCTCCGAGACGTTCGGCATGGAAGAGACACTCGCCGATTTGGCGATCTCCAACAACCGCACACTCCTGCCGGAGCATAAAAAGTTGGCAGTCGACAGAGCATTCAACGCAGCAAATGGCACAAGGTCACATCAGGTGCACCCGACCGATCCGTCCAAGACAGTCAATGTATCGTCGAGTCTGCCTATTGCATAGGAAGGCGCGCTCGTCGAATTCCTCCGCGAGAACTGGGAAATATTTGCGTGGTGTCCAGCCGACATGCCAGGTATTCCCAGGGAATTCGCCGATCACTCTCTCCAATTGTTTCCAGATGCCAAACCAGTCAAGCAAACAATGCGCCGGATCTCCGGCCCAAAACGAGCCGCTGTAAAGTCTAAGGTCGACAGGCTACTCGTGGCAGGGTTCATCAGAGAAATCAAGAAATCACAATGGGTGGCTAACCTCGTACTCGTAGAGAAGAACATACAGACATCCTTCGGATGTGCGTGGACTTCACAGCCCTTAACAAGTGCTGTCCAAAGGATCACTTTCCGCTACCTCGAATCGACCAGATCGTCGACTCCACCGCCGGATGCGCACGACTATCCTTCCTGGATGCTTACTCAGGTTACCACCAGATAAGGATGAAGGAAGAAGATGAAGAGAAAACGGCATTCATAACCCCACTCGGGGTCTACTGCTACACAACCATGCCATTTGGGCTCAAAAACGTGGGTGCAACATACCAGCGCATGATGCAAGATTGCCTCAAAACGCAGATCGGACGAAACATCCAAGTCTATGTAAACGACATTGTCATAACAACAAGGGAAGAAAGCAAACTACTCGACGACCTGAGAGAGACGTTCGCCAACCTCAAGCGCTTCCACATCAAGCTCAATCCTAAGAAGTGCACGTTTGGCGTACCAGCCGAACAGCTCTTGGGGTATCTAGTCTCAGCTCGAGGAATCGAGGCGGACCCGGAGAAAATACAGGCCATCCTGACAATGCAAAGGCCTTCAAAGCTTCATGACGTGCAGAAGTTAGCAGGTCGAGTAGCAGCGCTCAGTCGATTCATCAGCAAATTAGGCGAAAAAGCACTGCCGTTCTATCGACTGATGAAGAAAGCAGACAAGTTCGAGTAGACACCGGAAGCCGAAACAGCTTTCACGGATCTCAAGAGAATCCTCACAAGCCCTCCGGTCCTCGTCGCACCTAAGGAACGGGAACCGCTATACCTGTATGTCTCGGCTACAAACATGGTAGTGAGTACCGTACTGGTAGTCGAACGCATGGAGGAGGGACACGCCCAAAGCATACAACGCCCAGTCTACTACCTGAGTGAGGTCCTCTCTACATCAAAACAGCGATACCCGCACTATCAAAAGCTGGCCTACGCCGTATTCATGTCCTCAAGGAAATTGACGCACTACTTCGCAGAACACCCGATCACAGTAGTGAGTAACTCAGCAATCGGGGATATTCTCACAAACCCCAACACAACTGGGCGAGTCGCAAAATGGCTCATCGAGCTAGGACCAAGGGACATCAAGTACGAGCACCCGAAGGCCATCAAAGCACAAGTCCTACCCGACTTCACAACCGAGTGGATAGAAGCCCAATTGCCTGGAACGCCAGATGTGTCCAACTCAAGGACCATGTACTTCGATGGGTCCAAGAAAAACGAAGGTGCAGGCGCAGGTGTCATCCTCATATCACCAAAAGGAGACAAGCTTCGCTATGTCCTGCAAATGGGATTCAAGTTACCATCCAACAACGAGGCCGAGTACAAAGCCTTGATCCATGGCATGCGGATGGCCAAAGCTCTCGGGTCCACTCGACTGATGATCTACGGTGACTCGAATCTGGTGGTGCAGCAAACAATGAAAGCATGTGACGCCTTAGCAAACAACATGATCGCCTACCGCGACCTGTACAACACAATGGAGGGCAGCTTCGAAGGCTGCGAGTTGCGGCACATAGGAAGAGAAAGCAATGAAGAGGCAGACATGCTAGCCAACCTGGGCTCAACCAACGCGCAAGTCCCACCTGGTGTTTTCCTCGAGCGCATAGAGCACAGATCCATCAAGGAAAAAGGGCACCTCCTACATCGACTGGATCAGCCAAGAGCAAAGCACCCAGCACAGAGGACCCGCCAGTCGAGGTACTCCTCATCGAGTCAACTTGGATTCAACCTTTCCTGGCATATATACTCCGCAACGAGCTACCAGACGACATAACCGAGTCATGACACGTCACTCGACGGTCCAAAGCATACACCGTCATCAACGGCGAGTTATACAAACACATCATATCTAGTATGTTCCAACGGTGCATCGCATTCGAAGATGGCCAAGCCATACTTCGAGATATTCATGCAGGTACCTATGCGCATCACGCCAGCAGCCGGTCACTCGTAGCCAAAGCCTTTCGAGCAGGTTTTTACTGGCCCACAACACTCAAGGACGCGGAGGACATAGTCAAAAGGTGCATCTGCTGTCAAAAATTCGCCACAAAGCCGCACACACCCGCATCAGCACTGAAGACAATACCATTGGCCTGGCCTTTCGCCAAATGGGGGTTACATATGGTTGGGCCACTCAAAAAATCTTCGCATGGTGGACACACTCACCTCCTGGTGGCAGTCGACAAGTTCACAAAGTGGATCGAAGCGGTCCCTATCACAAATTCGACTGCTACTACGGCAGTTAACTTCATAAAGACCATCATCTACCGCTTCGGTGTCCCAAGCAGTATCATAACTGACAACAACACAAACTTCACGGCTGAAGAGTTCCGTTCCTTCTGCAAAGAGCAAAGTATCACGCTCAACTATGCATCCGTGGCACACCCGCAGTCCAATGGCCAAGTTGAAAAAGCCAATGGACTCATGTGCAGCGGAATCGAAAAACGCCTCCTGGTGCCACTCAAAAGTGCCGCGGGTGCTTGGGCTGAAGAACTTCCGTCGGTGCTGTGGAGCTTGCGCACAACTCCTAATGCTTCAACACAATTCACACCATTTTTCATGGTATACGGTGCAGAGGCAATTCTGCCATCCGACGTAAAATTCTATGCACCAAGGGTGGCAGCATACAATGAAGACGACGCGGAAGAAGCACTCGAAGACACAGTCGACTTGCTCGAGGAAGCACGCGACACGGCACTCGCTCGCACAGCTGTCTACCAGCAGGATCTCCGCAACTACCATAGCCGTCGACTGCTCACCAGGTCCTTCATGGTTGGCGACTTGGTGCTACGGCTGAAGCAGAAGAAGGTGCACAAGCTCACCTCCCCATGGGGGGGACCCTTCATCGTCACCGAAGTTCTTGCCGGTGGCGCGTACAGACTGAAGCACGCGAAGACAGGCGAACTTTCGCACAATCCTTGGAACGTTGCGCACCTGCGCCGTTTCTATGCTTAGAGTGTTCAAAGGCATACAATGTAATAGGCGATATGTCGGATGTAATAGGCAATGATTCCTCCTATTTCTCTATGTTCACTATTCGCATAACTCATATCTTAACCGCACCCGAACACTCGGGGACTGCGTTGTCAGAAGCACGAGCTTTCGCTCCCACAAAAATAACACCTTAGCCGCACCCGAACACTCGGGGGCTGCGTTACCATGGTCCAAACAAGAACGCAAACTTCGTAGCCGCACTCAAATACTCGGGGGCTGTCCAATAATTACTTCACAACCAACACATATTTCATAAACCCCACTCGATGGACTCGGGGGCTGCGGAAATGCAGAAATAACAAACTCATGTTATATACGCGAGGCAAATTTACACTCGGGGGCTGCCCCCTGTACAAACATTTACACTCGCAAGACGCTTTAACCCTCAGGCTCCTCCTTGATGGGCAACATAGGACCACAAAGTTGGGCGTGAGTACGCTCGACCAGCATTTCCGCAGAAAGAGCGGTACCATCCAGATCTTCCTGGGCCAGAGTCTCCCCGATCGCGGGTGGCGGTAGCACCAAAGTTGGTCGTCGACTCCGAACATATGCCATCGCCGCATTTGCTCCAACCACAAGCTTCTGGGTAAGCAACTCCCGGATAGGACCTGCATGACGAAAAATATCCAGCAAGGCATGAACTCCTTGTGGTTGTGGTCCCGTGGGAAAAAGAGTCTCGTTGAGGCGAATAAAGGTCGTCCTGGACAGCTCGAGTAGCTGAGCACTCCGCCAAGCACAATCCTTCAAAGTGGCGAGCGTACGCTCATGAAATCTATCAAGACAAAAATGCTGACGACCAGTGGTTGGGTTGTCAACTACACTGTCCAAACGCTCCTCAACGCGAACTCGCTCTGCTTGGAAGTCAACAACAAAGCCTGCAAAACATACAAGTTGAGTCAAACGACAGGAATGGGCAAAAGATTGTAAACAGGGCAAGGATTGTACTCACAATCGAGTTGCCTGTAAACAAGCTCCATCTCCCCAAGCACATAATCCTCTCATTGGGTGGCCAGCGCTGGTCTCATTTTCAGCATCTTCAGCTCACTCTGAGCACTCTTTAGCTCTTGCTCCATACTCACAAATCGAGTTTTCATATACTCCATTACTTTTGCATCATTTGCCACCTGAGCTTGTGACCGGGTGGCAGTAGGGGGCCGCGAAGAACCAGCCGAATCAGCGGGTTCCTGTGGCTGTCCAAAGCACATCCATCACAAAAAGTTCATATCAGAAGGGAAAACCCAATGCATCAAATAAGTCGAGACAAAACAGCATACAGCTCCTCGAGTGAATATACATTAACAAAAGCTATTCGCATAAAGGGTGGCAAAAGCACACACACTCGTGTGATTCAGATGTCATTACAATCCATAAAAAAAGGTTCAGCTGCCCTAAGCCTAGGACGCAGACTCTGACCTAGCCCTACGCACGCGAGCAATAACCTCCGCTGACCGGCGCTCCATGGTAGACATAAAAGTTTCGGCCAGTCGCGCAGCTGGCTCGCTTGTCGTGGGTTTGTCACGTCAGGTGTCATGGATGACTTCGTAGGTGTGGGATTACGCGAGTCAAGCATCTCCGAGCTTGGGATCGCAGGAACAAAGATCAACACAGATTTACCCAGGTTCGGCCCCCTCAATGTCAGGTAAAAGACCTACTTCCTGCCTACCCTAGATTGGTATTGATATGATATATGAGGTGTTACAATGGAGGCGATCCGATCTGGTACTCGCCGTATGAACTATGGTTTTTGGGCTTGGCCTCTCTAAGTCCTGCGAGTCCTCTTTATATACACAGAGGCTCGTCAGGTTACAAAGGAAACTTTCTCCACAAGGAATATATCAACTGGAACCTACGAGGAAACTACTTAGTCCTTACATCTTCCAGGATACGTCTTCTAGATCTTTCTCCTTGTGGCGGTTCAATATTGGGCTTGCTCCCATGTGGGCTTTTGTCCGTGTGAGTAAAGTAAGTCGCACCAATCAACATGGGCCGCGAGTTAATCCAGAAAGTATTCCCCCGACATTAGCCCCCAAGATTGGTTAGGACTTTACGGTGAGAATCTTCTGATCACTTGAAATGGTTGCTGAGTCGCACTATAAATGTTCTGACCAATCTCTGATTGATGCGATTCAGAGCCGCGACTTGTTTGTGCAGCTCACCTTCTCTGCTGGGAATATTCTGTTTTCTTTAATTGCGGACCGTTCCTCGTTTTGCGGGCGCAAATTGTGCCGTTGGTTTCGGGCCCCTAGTTATAAGCTGCGGCCGCCTAGGTCAATATCCACTGGCCTCTGCTCTCTTCACATTCCTAGCCGCGCCACCTTCCTCCTTAACCGAGCTCAACCCCCAATCCAATCTCCTCTTCGCAATGGCGCCTAAGGCCAAGCCATCCGAGGATAAGCGCAAGATTTCCTGCAACTGGGAAGGATCTTGGGTGACGGAGGAGGTCCTCGCGGATCTGGCCGCCAAGGGTTTTCTGCCACCGAAGGAGAGCAACATTTGGCGGGCGCCAGGCAATGAAATCGAGCCGCGTCCCAAGCCCAACGAACTAGTGATGTTCGTGAAGCACGTGGAGCGCGGATTCACGCCGCCCGGCTCCCTCTTCTTCCGCGATTTGATGCGGCGCCTAGGCCTTCGTCTTCACGACATCGGGCCCAACTCAATGCTCCAAGTGAGCAATTTCCATGTGCTGTGTGAGGACTACCTTGGCGTAGCCCCCAACATTGATCTGTGGTTGGCTTTCTTTTCTTGCAATAGCCAGCTCACTTCCAAAGGTGGCGCTTATGTCCAGGCCGGCGCCATCTCTCTGCAGCGCCATCGAAATTCTGTTCTTCCCAAGCTTGCCCTGGCGAATCGGCCCAGGGCTTGGCAAAAATCTTTTTTCTACTGCCAAGATACTTCTCCGGAGGGCGAAACTCGCCTCCCCTCCTGGTCCAACACTACATTCGTGCCCTCCGAGGCACTGAAATCAGAACCTCACGATTCTGCCACGACCTTCATCAACGAG
This sequence comes from Poa pratensis, assembly GCA_947311845.1. Lineage (NCBI taxonomy): Eukaryota > Viridiplantae > Streptophyta > Magnoliopsida > Poales > Poaceae > Poa > Poa pratensis. Next base: position 40,239,855 of record CAMZMU010000062.1, on the reverse strand, counting down.
TCGCTGATCAAGGTCCGTGTCTTGATCGGTCATGGCCTCACTGGCCTTGACCTTCTTTCTTGCTGGACAAAATGGCGCATCCAGCCAGTGAGTCCCCGTCAGCGATCCTTCCTCGAGTGCTCTGGCACTTCTGCTGATGTCGATCGCATCCGCGCTGCCGATTGGACACCTGAAGAATGGGTGGAATTCGTCACTCGCGTGACTGAGGAGAAAGATGTCTCCTTTGACAAGGTGGGGCTTGCCCCTTTTAGTGTTAACAACAAGCCCTTTGAGGTAACATCTCTTCTCTGTAGTTGAATCGCGTTCCTTTTTTAATGCTATGATCCACCTTTTTCTGAACCAGGCTGATGAGAATTATAGGTCGCTCCCTGCGACCGATGCTGGCATTGCTGCTCCCAAGCGTGCCGCAAGAAAGAAGTTGCTACCCGCTTTAGAGGGCAGCGAGATTGCTGACATCCCATCTGTTGCTACTGCGGCTTCAAATGGTGAAGATACTAAGCTGGACGAGGATGACAGTCCAGTTCCAGCCGCGAGTCCTCCTGCTGCGGCTAGCCCAACTCCCCGCAGGGCCTCGAAGAGGCTATCCCGGGAGGAGCCAGAGCTTGATGCTCTGGAAAATCCTGAGGCTGCCAAGCGTCGCAAGCCTGTTACGGGCGCGACTTCCTCGGCTGCCAGGCGTGTGTACAAAGCCACCGCCTCGGCTGAAGAAGACATGGGACCCCATTCTGGTAATTCCTACTGTCTTGACATCTTGACAGCGTATTCTTTTCCTTTTACTAACACACATATTTCTGATTATAGATTCTGGGGTCCAGGGCCTGTCATCGCCGTCAAGTGACGGCCTTATGGCCTCCGTGAAGATGGCCCCAGAGTTAGTAACTTTCCTTGTACTTATAACGCCTCTTTTCCGGTTCTTGCGCTTCCTCTTTACACAATGCCCTTGTTCTTGCAGAAGTGCGGTTGAAGCTGCGACTGATCTTGGAGCTGTCTCCGAAACTGCGGTTGAGCCGCGCATATCGCCTGCGGCTCATACTGCCATGGTAGAGGGCGTGGCCACCACTGATGATCTGGCTACGGCCCCTGTTCCTGACACGGCTACCCAAGAGGTGGCCCTGGAGGACGGAACGGATCTCCTCATAGCCCAAGACGTGGAGAAGGCCAATCCTTCATCTGCAGCGGCTAAGGATGCAGACGCACCGCTGGTTGAGTTGCCAGCGGCTGATAATCAGTGATCGTCAGCACTGCCTCTGGAGATCGCTTCTTCCTCCTCCTTGAGCTACGCTGAACAATTGTCACAGGCCATCATTGCCTCAAATGACAAAGAAACCGCAGAGCTTCGTGAAGCGCTGTCGAATTTGTTTGCGGCTTACAAGGTAAGTGTTTGTCTTGACCTGTCTGTCTCTAGCCCCCAAGGATCGAGTTTCTTCTTTGATGTAAAGGGGAACTTGATACCTCTTGTAGTCCTCAAATCCTGTAATAACGAGATGCCTTGTAGGAGGAGCTGTGTGCCGTGACGGTAGAAAAGCATGCCCTGGAGAAGCAGTTGCAAGAGGCTCCTTCTGAGCTTGAGAAACTTTGCGAGCTCCTTAGCCAGCGCGACGCTGAACTGAAGAAGAAGGATGCCAGGATGGGCGAGCTTTCTGACGAAAGCTTTAAGTCATCTGAACAAGCCAAAGCCGCAGAGTTGCAGCTGAAAAAAGTTGAAAAGAAATTCCAGGAGAGGGTGCAGCAGCTAGATCAGCAAGTCAGTGCACAAAAGGACGCCATTGCTCAAGCCAACGAGGACGCAAGATTGAAGGCTGTTGAGATTGGCCATCTGGAGAAAAAATTGGCGAAGGTATCCGACGCCCATAACCTTGTCCACGCCAAAGTCTGTATCATGACTCAGGAGTTGGCTGGTACGTGTTGCGACTTGCATCTGCATCTCGTACTTGACTACCTTCTTTTGTATGTAGTTGAGCTAATTGACGGACATCTTGTTGCAGGTGAGGATGCTGCATTGCAGCGTGGGACTACTCAAGAGCAGCTGGACTACATCCGCGAGTTTACGCGAAAGGCTTGTGATGCCATGAAGTCGCTGTCTGCCTGCCTGCTGCCAACCAAGCCTGTCCCTTCTGACTCTGAAGGGCTGTTGAAAAGATTGCTTAAGGCACCACAATATTTCTTGGACTGGAAGGAATCCTCAGCACGCTCCGGTGCGGCTCATGTTCTTGCATTGGCCAAGACATACTACCCTTCCTTTGATGCTGCCAAGGTTGCACAAGGCAGGCCCTCAAAGAAGGTGGATGGCACCGATCTGACGGCCTCGGAGTATGCGGAGACTTGGAAGAGCATGCGAGGTCATGCGACTGAGCTCGTGGACGGGGTGGATCTGGCGACCTATCTAGGAAAATATCATCCAGATGGGAGCAGATTTGAGAGGTTACCCACTGCGTCGACCAGCGCGGCGATCCCACAAGAGAAGAACCCCTCTCCAGGTGTGTCCAGCTCTGAAGCCCCAAGCCCGCGACTGAGAAGCCTTCCAATGAGCCTGCGACTGCTCCTTCTGGCAAACTTGGTAAGCCGCCTGTTCCTCCTGCCCATAAGCCAAAAGCTGGGCGCAAGTGAAGAAAAACAATGAGTTGATGAATTTAGCCCTTAGTGGCTTGTAATAATTTGTTAGAATTATGTGTCAAGGACAATGTTGCGATTGTTAAGTACTCTCAGCAGTACATGTTTTGACCAATAGGCTGGTCCTTATGATTTGTCTCGGTTTTTCCTTACTTAGGCCCTTGCGTGGCTCAGTATTTCCTAGGGTAAAAAATGCGTGTTTAGGGTCGACAGCGGCCATGATAGGCGATCAAAATCGATTGACGCCGCACCCCCAGTACTTTGGCCGCATAATGCAAGTCGCATCCAAGTGAGGTTGAGTATAATCACGATAAATGCCACTCGTTTGGCGATTCCAAGGTAATAGGCCGCGCTAAAAAGCTGCTGTGCCCCCAAGGAACCAATGATTAAAAAATAAAAGACTCACAACTCAATTGGTAGTTTGAGGCGAAACGACAACCGCCTACGTAGTAGGGGTGCCGGCTTTATTTCAGAATCATTATATGATACACAGGGTCGGTCGCGCCTAGGTGGCGACCAGATATGATGCATGGGTCGGTCGCGCCTGAGTGGTGACCAGAGATGGGTTGATCGCGCCTAGGTGGCGATCAGAATTGATACGTGGGTCGGTCGCGCCTAGGTGGCGACCAGAGATGATACATGGGTCGATCGCGCCTCGGTGCCGATCAGAAGTGATACATGGGTCGGTCGCTCCTAGGTGGCGACCAGAGATGAAGTTCGAGCCCTGAGTGACCAGCTTGATAATGTGAACCCTTGGTGGTTTTGTTGCGGTTGCTGATGGCGACTCGCAATGTCTGGGATGTATCCTTATTGGCGATGGCCTGTAGCCCTTGCTTTCCTTGCCTCCCTTGTGGCTGTAATCTGAAGTCGCAAGTCAGGCAGGTGCCTTTTGGCCTCCACGATGTCATCAAAATTTTGCCGCGACTCGCGCATGGGCATGCTCTCTGCGATACAGGCAGCTCTGGCCATGGCCTTGTCGCCTTCTTCGCATTCTTGAGCTATCTTTCTATCGCCATTAACAGTGATGACTCCCCTGGGACCTGGCATCTTTAGCTTCAGGTACACGTAGCACGGCCTAGCCATAAATTTTGCGAACGCTTCTCTGCCAAACAGCGCGTGATATGGAATCTGGAAATCTACAACCTCGAACCAGATGTACTCGCTTCTGAAGTTACTTTGTGTCCCAAAGGCGACCTCCAAGTTGATTCGCCCCAATGGCTGGGCTGATATGCCTGGTACGACACCGTGGAAAGTTGTTCTGGATGGATGTAGCTGCTTTTCTTGGAGATTCATTCTCTTAAAAGTCTCATAGTATAGTATGTTGATGCTGCTGCCTCCATCCATCAATACTTTGCTTAACTTGTATCCTGCGACTTGAGGGGCAACCACAAGCGCGAGCTTGCCCTCTTCGTTTATTTCTCCGGGGTGATCTTCGCGGCTCCACACTACTGGCTGCTCGGACCACTTTAACCATTGTGGTATGGCTGGTACTACGGCATTAACAGCTTGATTGCGTCGTCGCAGTTTTTGCTCCCTCCTTGAGGTATTGACCACAATTGTGTGATACTGACCCAACTGATTTGGGAACTGTGGTTGGTCTGGCTGTGGATTTGGGGCAGCATTGTTGTTGTTGCCCCCGCCGTGGTTGCCTCCCTCATTATTCTGGTGATTGTTATTCGCGTTCAGTGGTTGCCCATCCTTCCACTTTTTGTAATGATAGCACTGCGCCTTTGTGTGGTTGGGTGGTTTTCCATCTTTTCCTACATGGATGTCGCACGGGCGGTTGAAAACCTCTTCCAAGTTAACTGGGTGGAAATTTCTTCCTCTGCCGCTGCTCTTCTTGTAACGAGTGTTCGTATTTGCGACTAAGCCCGAGTTTCCTTCCTCGTTCTTGCGCTTGTTGTAACCCGCATTAGCATTGCTAGCTTGTTGCTGTTGAGGCTTGCTACTGGCCTTCTTTCCCTTGCCAGTATTTTCCTCCTCTTCTCCATCAGACGTGTCCCTGGTTTTATCCGAGCTGGCGTACTTGTTAGCCGCTGCCATTACCTCGCTGAGTCTCTTGACTTTGTCCTTCATGCGACCTAGTTTATGGACCAGCGGCTCAAACTTACAATTTTTCTCCATTACAAGGACTGCCGAACTTGGTGGTATGTTATCTGAGGAATGTATGATTTCTGCTACTCTTCTCATCCAATGGCGACTCGACTCGCCTTCCTTCTGCACGCAGCGCTCAAGATCTTCTATACTGCAGAGTCGCTTGCATGTTCCTTGGAAATTCTTTACGAAAGCTTCCTTCATCTCATCCCAAGAGTTTATTGAATTTGGCGGCAAGTTCTGCAACCAGATGTGTGCTGCCCCTTCTAACATCATGTTTAGGTACCGGGCGCAGATTTCTTCGGATGCGTTGAGGATGCTCATGCCCATCTCATAATTGTTGAGCCAAGTAACGGGATCCATGCTTGCGTTGTAATTGGCGACCTTGCGAGGTCCTTTGAAGTCTGCAGGAAACGGTTCAGACCTAATTCTTTCGCTGAAGCAGACTGGGCCTTTGAGTCGCGATGATAAGTTGGACGGAGCTGGCCTCCCTACTGGATTGACCACCGTGCGCGGCTGCACAACTTCTGCAGGTTGAACTTGCTGTGGTTGATTCTGAGCCGCCGGCTGGTTTTCCCTTTGTCGCCTTGCTGAACTGGAAGTCGCAACCTGTGGCGACTCTGCGTGGATGCTTTTTTCCGCCGTGGCTCTGCTGTTATAGGGGGTGGAGTGCAGCCGTCCCGCGTGTTCAGACATGTTTTCCTGTTGTATTACTGCTGTGCTCAGCATCTCAATGGCGCGTCGCGCCTCTCTGTCCATTGGAGTATTTCCTGCTGGTGATAGCCTGGCGAGGATGTTGGTAGCCGCGAAGAGATTCTCTACTGGGCTAACATAATGTCCTTGCGGTGTATGGAACCTTTGAGGCTGCGGTGGCGGTTGCTGAACAAAGGTTGGCTGTGACAACGGAGGGGGCATGACAGCCCTGTTGTTAGCTTGCACCATGTCTCTTGATCCTGGTGTTTCCGCTGCTCTTGGTGCTGCGAAGGACGGAACTGCTGGCGCAACTGATGGCGCTGGAAACATCTGGACCGCCGATGCGACTAATGGTGCTGTGGATTGCATAACCGCAACTGATGGCGCTATGTATGAGGGCACCGCGACTGATGGTGCCGCGACTTCTGACCATACGACTGGGCGCTCCGTGTTGGTAGCGACTGATGGGATCGCGTTAGGCGGCGCCGTGGCCACTGGCGTATCGATCGCGGGGGCCTCGGCTGTAGGTCCAGAGGTAGGTGATTGGAATAGCTCCACGGGATTTACTATCCCTGGCTGCAAGCGGCTAGCTTGACGTCTGTGCGGCAAGGTGCCTGATCCTCCTTGTAAGATGTTGGTGTCCTCGACGAGTCACCGTTGTTCTTGCTGGAGGCGCAGATCCTCGCGCGCTAGTCTGGCTCTTTCATCTACGATTCTCTGGACTTCATAATACAGCCCGATCCGGGCGGCTTCCAGCTCTGTCACTCTGGCGGTTGCGTTAACCGCAGATATTGGTGTGAGCAACACGCTGCTCTGTGGTATTGCAGCCGCTGCGCCGGAGGCTGCTCTTGGCCCTGTTTCTGTGAGTGCGACTCCGGGCGGGGTCTCTCTGTCTGTGACTCCTGAGGCCGCGACTCCTAGCGTGGTCGCAGCCGGCGACGCGGTTCCTGGCGTAGTTGCAGCGGATGCCGCGGCTCCTGATCCATCTGGCGCGACTTGTTCTGCTGCTTCTGGCGGCGTGGGAGCCAAGCTGCCTGGTGGCATGCCCAGCCCTTCCTCTGTTTCCACGGTCCTGTAGACCCCTTCCGCGTGCTGATCTCCTACGGACGGTGAGTTGCCACCCCTGGGGTTTCCACATAGCCTTTCTTCGAGGACGTACTCGATGGATTGGCCTTCTTCGTCTTCCAGGGGTAGCGACTCATGGTTGACAGATTCTTCTTCTTGGTCCATCGTTACAGCGACTCCTTCTTCTGAGTCGCCATGTTGCGAGGGATCTTCTGATTCGCCGCTGATGAAGCCGACGAAAACGTGGCCAGATCCAAACGGGATGATGTGGCTGGTCTCTAGGTAATCAGCTTCCGGCCCCCAGCTTGAATCGTCTATGAGGGGTGTGCCATTGACCGTGATGATACGGCCAATAGCAAGATCTTCAGCTCCTCTCATCGATCCTACGCGGAACGTGACGCTCTTGACCGCAGGCCCCACGGTGGGCGCCAACTGTCGTGGGTTTGTCACGTCAGGTGTCATGGATGACTTCGTAGGTGTGGGATTACGTGAGTCAAGCATCTCCGAGCTTGGGATCACAGGAACACAGATCAACACAGATTTACCCAGGTTCGGCCCCCTCAATGTGAGGTAAAAGACCTACTTCCTGCCTACCCTAGATTGGTATTGATATGATATATGAGGTGTTACAATGGAGGCGATCCGATCTGGTACTCGCCGTATGAACTAGGGTTTTTGGGCTTGGCCTCTCTAAGTCCTGCGAGTCCTCTTTATATACACAGAGGCTCGTCAGGTTACAAAGGAAACTTTCTCCACAAGGAATATATCAACTGGAACCTACGAGGAAACTACTCAGTCCTTACATCTTCCAGGATACGTCTTCTAGATCCTTCTCCTTGTGGCGGTTCAATATTGGGCTTGCTCCCATGTGGGCTTTTGTCCGTGCGAGTAAAGTAAGTCGCACCTATCAACATGGGCCGCGAGTTAATCCAGAAAGTATTCCCCCGACATCGCTAACTCCCTTCAGAGACACCAGCTTCCCGTCTGGCCTCCGAGGGAAATCAGACAGAGCTGCCTCGTAGTCACCCTCTATCCCGTTACCTAAAAGGAGCATGAGGGTAGACTCCGAGCCGCGTACCGTGAGGGTGCGAGCAAAATCCGTCATGGTCGAAGTTCCCGGGCCAAAGACGTTGGCGAAGCCATCCACAGTAGACGGCAGTTCACCAGACGGGAGCACGGCCTTGAATACGGCGCCGAGTGTGCTCGCCGACTTGGCGAATGCATCCTTCGCCTGGGCAACCATGGTACCAAGGTCACCTACAACATGGTCGAGTGACAGTTCGTCACTGCCCACGTCTGTAGGTGCTGGCGCGCCATTGGCTCCTTCAACAAAAATCAAAAAGAGCACAAATTAACGCATCGCACTCAGCAGCTACACCACAACGACAAAGTGAACAGAATTACTCACCTCCCACATCCCGAGCGAGTTCCGCCAGTCGTTTAGCATATACTCTCTCGCGCAAAGCGGCTGAGTCTTTAGCGGCGTCCAAAGCTTTCTTCGACTCAGCGCGCTACGCGGCGAGTGCCTCTTCTAGCTCCTTCACGCGGGACTCAGCCGATGTCTTTTCACCTGAAGCAGCCGGCAAAATGTAGTTCATAATCAACAAAGTAAAGGAGTGCAAAAAGGACTTCAGGCACAACCATCTTACGACTGGGTTGCTCCAGGTCAGCGCGCAGGCTATCCCTCTCCCGCTCCACCTGGACGTAGGCCTTGGCGGATTCCGCTAGGTTGCGGTAGAAGAGCTGCAAGCACATGAAACTAGCATAAGTTACATACCAATAGTCCAAGGTGTGTGGACTGAGCAAGCAGACACTTACGTGATCCATCCAAGACGTGGGTTGCGCGGCAGATGTCCCGACCTCCAGAGTCGCCCCATTTGCAACTTTGGTCGCTTCCATGACAGTAGTCGTGGCTACTAGCTGGACGACCTCGGGTGCAGCAGGAGAAACATCCGGGTGATCCGGAGTCGAAGCTTTATCGGCTGGAGGAGACGAGGGACGCTCCGTCTCAGCACTACGAATGACAAAAAGGAAAACAACTTCAGCACAAGTATGAAACAGCAGAAACTTCCATACAATAAGCAAATGCACAAACCTGCGCTCTTCATCTTCCTCACTGTCGAGGTCTTCAAAATTTGGGCCTCCAAAAGTAGGGCCCCACCCGACTGAGGAGGAGAGATTGAGCTCAGCGGGCATACTGTCAAAGGAGCGGCTTGAGCAAGAGGTGACGAGCCCGAGTCTCCATCATCTTTCAAGTCCTGTTCCTTCGCGGGTGCACTCACAGAGGAGGATAACCCCTTGACCACTCGACGATGCTTGGGAGCGGCGACGTTGATTTCATGATCATGAGCAGGCGATTCCTCAGTCTGTGCCTCGTCTGCTCTTTCTTTTTCGACTTCTTCCAGACGAGAAGTGGTGGCGGACGGGATTGGAGAATCATTCCCCTTTGCTTCCACTTCCTGCAACTGTGTTTCTTTAGTCGGTCCATTCTCTGGAAGGGGAGGAAGGGAGGATGCAGTCGAGTGACCCTGCATATCACACATAATAGACAAAAGATGAACACCGCAAAGCACACGAGTGGCAACTCCCAACTGTAAACAGTACATAAATTATACTAACCTCAGGCAAAGGATTGTCCACCCAAATGGAGTGACGGGGCAGTCGACATTGCAGGGGTCGGATGCCTTGATGCTGGTGATGGATCGCACATGCGCGACCAGCTCATTCTTCGACAATTCGTCTGGGCTCATTCGGCTGGCGTCGGATGCACCTTCATACTGCCACATGGGATGAGCTCGGCGCGGATTGGCCACACCCGCCTCTTCACAAAGGTGGCCATCAGATGCACGCCAGTGACATGATACGTCTCAAACGTATCTATAATTTTTGATGTTCCATGCATGTTTTATATCAATTGTCACATGTTTTATATGCACTTTATATCATATTATGACATTTATTGGACTAACCTACTAATAGTTGCCAAAGTACACAATGTTCTTGTTTTACACTTTGATGTGTAGAAATTATCAAAATTGGGCAAAGGAAACCTTGTTGGAGTCAAATTGGGACTTTCCAGAGATCTGTCTGAAAACTATTTTCAAAGATCGTCACGTTCGGGTCTGAAGACGACGTCAAATGGAAAAAGTCTAGTCGTGAAAGTTGTTCGGAATTTTCCGCCGCACGTTTTATACAAAAGGTTCATCTCCATCGGAGTTCGTATGCGGCCTGGAGAGGCCCGACAAGTCGGCTGGCCCAGATTTAAATCTGGCCGCGCCGAGGCCACGTGTGGTGGCCTCGGGAACCTTCTGAAGCTGCCCTTTGGACCATAAATAGCCCATCTCCATCGACGCCACCGCCTCCATCATCGTCATTGCTGCCTCCCATGATGAGGAGGGAGTAGTTCTCCCTCGGGGCTGAGGGCTCTACCGGTAGCTATGTGGTTTATCTCTCTCTCCCATGGTGTGATCTTTATGTGATCATGAGCTTTGTAATCTAGTTGAATCCATAGATGTACTCTTCATTATCTTATATGCTACTCAAGTGGTTTTATTAATGTAATCTCCGGAGTCACCTTTGTCCCACGGTGCGAAGTTGACAGTGTGCGCCCCGTGTGTGGCTCTTAGGCTAAAGATAACAGGAATACTTATCATGAGTTATTATTTGCGTTGGATGTCTCTATGAAATTGCGGTGTTTGTCTAGTACCTTCTAGGGCGCTCAAGTTGACAGTGTGGGGTTAACTAGACATGGGAATGCGACTTTAAGGTGTGCTTTTATAGCCCTACGCGGTGGATTGGTGTTCGTTATCCAACGAGAGAATAACTCAGAGTAGCATAGTGAAGAGGAAATATCTATGTATTCAATTATATTATTATTGTTGAGAGTGTCCACTAGTGAAAGTATGATCCCTAGGCCTTGTTTCTAAGCATTGAAACACCGTTTACAACCAGTTCTGCTACATGTTTGCTTGCTGCCATTTTTATTTCAGATTGCAATTACCACTTATAATCATCCATATCACTTGTATTTTAATATCTCTTCGCCGAACTAGTGCACCTATACACCTGACAAGTGTATTGGGTGTGTTGGGGACACAAGAGACTTCTTGTATCTTAATTGCAGGGTTGCTTGAGAGGGATATCTTTGACCTCTACCTCCCTGAGTTCGATAAACCTTGGGTGATTCACTTGAGGGAAACTTGCTGCTGTTCTACAAACCTCTGCACTTGGAGGCCCAACACTGTCTACAAGAATAGAAGCGTGCGTAGACATCAAGCTATTTTCTGGCGCCGTTGCCGGGGAGGTAAGGTAAAAGGTACTCACATCCTCCAGCTACTTAGCTATTTTCTAGCACTGTTGCTGACGTGTGAGTGCTCGAAGGTATTTCCTTTAGATTCTGCAATTATATCTTTTTGTTTCTTGTTTTTATTTTACTAGTTAGGCTTAATGGAAAACAACAAAAAAATTAGAGATCTTTATGAAATTTATCTTGAATTAGGACATGATGCTTTTGAAGAGAAAATTAAAAAACCTATGGAAAATTATTTGCATGATGGTAGCAATGTTATTACTATAAATGCTTTGAACACCATTATTGCTAATGCTATGCAAAGTCTAAGCTTGGGGAAGCTGGTTTTGATGAATATGATATTTTTAGTCCCCCAAGTTTTGAGGAGAAAATTTTCTTTGATGATACTTTACCTCCAATTTATGATGATTATAATGATAGTGGTATTTTGGTGCCACCTACTATGGAGGATAAAGTTTATTATGATTATACTATGCCTGCAATTTATGATGATTACAATGATGGTTGTGATAGTTTTACTCCCACTATTACTAATAAATTGATTATGCTTATGTGGAGAGTAATGATACTTTTATGCATGTGGATCATGATAAGAATGCTTTATGTGATAGCTATATTGTTGAGTTTATTCATGATGCCACTGAAAATTATTTTGAGAGAGGAAAGTATGGTTGTAGAAATTTCATGTTACTAAAACACCTCTCTTTATGACGAAGGTTTTGAGCTTTCTCTTGATTTGCTTTTATTTGATGGGTACTTTAAAACCTACTGGTCTTATGAGAGAGGGAGACACGGATTCATATCACAATAATATTAAGTCTCCTCTCTTTATGTTGAAATTTTAAGTTGCACTTGTTTTGCCTTCCTATGCTAGTCACTTTGTGCTTTATTGATTTATTTTCTTACAAGATTCCTTTGCATAGGAAGTGGGTTAGACTTAAATGTGTTTGATATTTGCTTCTTGATGCTCTTTCATATTCACTCTTATACATATGAGAGCATCATCAAAATTATCATGCCTAGCTAAAAGGCTTTAAAGAAAAGCGCTTGTGGGAGACAACCCATTATTTTTATTTCTGCAATTTTTTTTTATTTGAGTCAAGGTGCTGTTTACTTCTGTAGCAACTCCTTTGTATCTTTATTTTCTCGCATTGTTGTGCCAAGAGTAGCCTCTAATGTTAAGATGATGCTTAATTTTGATTGCTGCGCAGAAACAGATTTTTGCTGTTCACTGTACGAAATTCCTAAAATCACCAGATTGTTAATTAAATCTGAAATTTTTGTGCGTAATCTTTATGAATGTCTGAATCTTTCATTAGTCTAGAGTTTTTCGATCTGAGCGTCGTAAGTGCCTCGAAAAAATTCGTCTTTGCGGACTGTTCTGTTTTAGACAGATTATGCCTTTTTATTTTGCATTCTCTCTTTTACTAGTGTTGAGTGAAATTCTTTTTTGGGTGGAAGAGCTTCACATAACATCAGTGGCAGTAGCTAATGTTTAAAGTAACAAGTCATATTGCGTCTTTATAGAACATGTGAGTTTTTGATTATGCACTAACCCTCTAATGAGATTTGCTTTGAGTTTGGTGTGACGGAAGTTTTCAAGGGTCAAGAGAGAAGGATGATATAATAGGATCAAGAAGAGTGAAGAGCTTAAGCTTGGGGAGGCTCCCATGGATCTCCCCAGCATATTTCAAGAAGACTCAAGCGTCTAAGCTTGGGGATGCCCAAGGCATCCCCTTCTTCATCGGCAAAATTATCAGGTCATCTCTAGTGAAACTATATTTTAATTCTTTCACATCATATGTGCTTTTCTTGGAGCGTCTGTGTGCTTTTATTTTCAGTATTGTACTTTTATTTTTGCAATAAGCTTGATCACAACATTCTTGATTGGGAGAGAGACACGCTCCGCTTTTTCTTGGAATACTCTTGTTCTTCACTTATATCTGTTGAGTATTCAATTTTCGCGCTGTTTAGCTTCTAGCTCTTGGTTTTCATGTACCTCTTGTCAGAGCTATTAGTTCTTTTGTAGAAAGTACTCTCTTGCTTCACTTATATTTGTTTGGAGAGTTGCTTGGTTAATATGTTGGTTCAGAAAATGTTGCGTGTGGTAGTGGTATAATGAAAACTTGCATAATCTTGTAGATCATTGAACTTTGATAACCTGATTCCTTGCAAACGTTTTGAGGTATTAAGTAATAGATGGTAAAGCTTGCTGGTTAATTAAGTTAAAATCATTAGTGGATTATTGTCTTTAAGCTTGTACCGTACTACAAACACTAAAATTGTTGAAGGTGTAGTTGGACTTGATAGCTTTCCATGTCTGAAAAGTGGTTCGTAATAACTAGGTTGTGTGTGAAGGTCGAGGGATCTAACGGGGTACTTGTGCCGCCGTGAACGGCCCTCCTTGGGGTAAATGTTAACCATGCGCTTAATGTTGAACCTGCTAGTTGTTTGCAATAAACTTGTGAGTTCTTTTTGACTAATGTTAAGCTACGGTTTTGGCACTTCCACCATCCAAATTTGCTAGCCTCTTCGGTGCTGTGCATTGCCCTTTTCTCACATTGAGAGTTGTGCATACTTCGCCAGTACATCCAAAACCCGTGGGAGGACTTCCTCTTGTTCTCCTACACATAAACCCATACATCTTCCTCAAAACAGCCACCATACCTACCTACCACAGCATTTCCATAGCTGTTCCGAGATATATTGCCATGCAACTTCCATTTTACATTACATGACTTGTTGTCATTTATCATTTATATATTGCTTTGCATGATTCTATACAGCTGATGTGTGGTTTACCCATGTTACGCTAGATCATTGCACATCCTGCTACACTGGCAGAGGCATACAGTTTTATACATCATGTTTTGTTCATTATGAGTTATTTGTACCAAAAAGTTTGTAATCATATTAGAGTGTTGCCCCTGCTAGAAAAGAGCCATGGAGGCCATCGAAAAGTGAAACAGAAAAAAAAAGAAAAAAAGAAAAAAAAGAATAAAGAAAAGGGGGGCAACACTACTATCCTTTATCAAAGTTGTGCTCATGTTTAGCACTTGCAGTATTCATAGTCATCATTTGTGCTCATGTTTAGCACCTATGCTCCATTTGAGAGAGTTTTCATGCTTTACTAGTATAACTATGTGGGGAATATTACGTTATAGAACTTGGGTTGTATATTCCAATGATGAGCTTCCTCAAAAGTGCTCTAGGTCTTCGTGAGCAACCGAGTTGGATGCACCCCCACTAGTTCCATTGGAGAGCTTTCATACACATATAGCTCTATGTGCATCCGTTGCATGGCAATCACTACTCCTTGCATAGCTTCGATTATAAGACTTCCTCTTGTCTAATGATCACTTATAGCTTTGTGAGACTTTCTTCCATTGGCCTTCCAAACCCCCATTAACGTTCTCTTTGCCATAACATCCTGGTGCCGATACTAAATGCTTACGCTCACCGGTTGAGTAGACCTCGAAACAGTGGATTCATGACGTTCATGTTTACTTTTACTTGACTGGATCCGTTCTCTATGTTATGAAAAATTGCTTGATGCTTGGAATTGAAGGATAGAACTCCTACACTGGATACTTAAAACATCTATAATGAACCTTGTACGGTTTCATGTCTTAAAGGCCGTCATTCATGAAAACTTTTAGCTTGTTTAACTATCTTGCTTTATTATCTCTTATTTAATATCAATTATAGACATTTGCTTTGAATGATTTGATCTCAGCTCACTTACCATTACATCATTATTAGATCAAGATTATGTTGGTAGCATGTCACTTCAAAAATTATTGTTTTATCGTTTACCTACTCGAGACGAGTAGGAACTAAGCTTGGGGATGCTGATACGTCTCAAACGTATCTATAATTTTTGATGTTCCATGCATGTTTTATATCAATTGTCACATGTTTTATATGCACTTTATATCATATTATGACATTTATTGGACTAACCTACTAATAGTTGCCAAAGTGCACAATGTTCTTGTTTTACACTTTGATGTGTAGAAATTATCAAAATTGGGCAAAGGAAACCTTGTTGGAGTCAAATTGGGACTTTCCAGAAATCTGTCTGAAAACTATTTTCAAAGATCGTCACGTTCGGGCCTGAAGACGACGTCAAATGGAAAAAGTCTAGTCGCGAAAGTTGTTCGGAATTTTCCGCCGCACGTTTTATACAAAAGGTTCATCTCCATCGAGTTCGTATGCGGCCTGGAGAGGCCCGACAAGTCGGCTGGCCAGAAATCTGCCGCGCCGAGGCCACGTGTGGTGGCCTCGGGAACCTTCTGAAGCTGCCCTTTGGACCATAAATAGCCCCCGCGGAGTAAACCCTAACACAATTGACGAAACTCCCGAATACATCTCCGTGCTCCGCCGCCACGAAACTCGTTTCGGGGGTCAGAAGGTCCTGTTCCGGCACCTTGCCGGGACGGGGAATTGCCCCCGGAGCCATCTCCATCGACGCCACCGCCTCCATCATCGTGTTGCTGCCTCCCATGATGAGGAGGGAGTAGTTCTCCCTCGGGCTGAGGGCTCTACCGGTAGCTATGTGGTTTATCTCTCTCTCCCATGGTGTGATCTTTATGTGATCATGAGCTTTGTAATCTAGTTGAATCCATAGATGTACTCTTCATTATCTTATATGCTACTCAAGTGGTTTTATTAATGTAATCTCCGGAGTCACCTTTGTCCCACGGTGCGAAGTTGACAGTGTGCGCCCCGTGTGTGCTCTTAGGCTAAAGATAACAGGAATACTTATCATGAGTTATTATTTGCGTTGGATGTCTCTATGAAATTGCGGTGTTTGTCTAGTACCTTCTAGGGCGCTCAAGTTGACAGTGTGGGGTTAACTAGACATGGGAATGCGACTTTAAGGTGTGCTTTTATAGCCCTACGCGGTGGATTGGTGTTCGTTATCCAACGAGAGAATAACTCAGAGTAGCATAGTGAAGAGGAAATATCTATGTATTCAACTATATATTATTGTTGAGAGTGTCCACTAGTGAAAGTATGATCCCTAGGCCTTGTTTCTAAGCATTGAAACACCGTTTACAACCAGTTCTGCTACATGTTTGCTTGCTGCCATTTTTATTTCAGATTGCAATTACCACTTATAATCATCCATATCACTTGCATTTTAATATCTCTTCGCCGAACTAGTGCACCTATACACCTGACAAGTGTATTGGGTGTGTTGGGGACACAAGAGACTTCTTGTATCTTAATTGCAGGGTTGCTTGAGAGGGATATCTTTGACCTCTACCTCCCTGAGTTCGATAAACCTTAGGTGATTCACTTGAGGGAAACTTGCTGCTGTTCTACAAATCTCTGCACTTGGAGGCCCAACACTGTCTACAAGAATAGAAGCGTGCGTAGACATCATGACACTACCCAGCATACCTCCAATCTGCGCCAAAAGAGGCTCTGCCTCCGCCAGTTCTTCAGATGAAAGCTGATGGTTCCATGCATTGGTCTTCGCAAGAGGGCTGGCAGTCGAAAAATCAGGGACTCCGTCTTGCTCGACGCTGACGTAGAACCATCCCTTTCTCCACCGTTGTGCGGAGTCGACTGGCTTCAGGGCAAAATAGCGGGTGTCGCTATGCACCTGGATCCCGCAGCCGCCCAGAGGGTAGGTGCGGCCGCCTCCCTTATTCAGTCGAACAAGGAATATAGCCTTCCACAATGCCCAGCTAGGGGCGACTCCAAGGAAACATTCACAAAGCGTGATAAAACACGTAATGTGCAGAATACCATTGGGGGTGAAATCATGGATTTGCACCCCGTAGGCAAACAAAAGACCACGAACAAAATCGTGGAGGGGGAGTCCAAACCCCCTAGGCAAAAACTCCGCAAAACAAACGCACTCGTTAGCGCGAGGTTCAGGGAGTACCTCCTTAGGCGATGGCGCGCGGACAGCTAGCTGATCCGCGGGAGGCAGCAGACCCTCCTCGCGGAACTTGTTGAGGTGGGTGTCCTTGATCGAGGACTTCACCCAGTCCCCGCTGCTCTTCTTCAGGCCGGCGGCGGATGCAGACGCGCTGGCCGCGCCTTTCTTCCCCTTCACAATGGCCGCGTCAGTTGCGGCGGAAGCCATGGCCGCCGCAGCGCGCTTGGAGCCCGCACCCTTCTTCATTGTCAATGGGTGGATGGGCGAAGCGCAGCGAGCTTGAGCGCAGAAACAATGGAGCAGAAGCGCAAGGAGGAAGAAGAGATGGAAGCGGCGCAGGAGGCAAATGGCAAGTAAACAAATCTGCCGGCGCTGCGCTTCCTATTTATCACAAATCAAAAACGATCATCACCGTCAATCCGTAATCGTGCGCTCCGCGGTGAATCCTACCGTACACGTGGCGGTCACGGAGAGCAACCGTCGCCGGCCACTCCGTCCACTACGCATGGGAATCTAGGAACTATCATCATATCCCGTGGAAATCGCGCCAGAGCGGTCAAATCAAGTCCAAACGGTACCGTCCTCGGTCAGCACTGCATAACGGGCCCACACGTATGTCGTGTCCCATCGGTCATACCACGCACGCCACCGCTTGTCAGAAGTTGCAGTCGCGAAATGCGTCATTGCTGACGTCGCTTCAGCTTGTACGATTGGCATGCAAAGACATAAAATACTACTCGATAGATTCCTCGACTGATGCAAAATAGGAATATTGATTGGTCTTTCGACTGAGATAAGAGATGACAGTCGACGGTTCTTTGACTGGAGCAAAGTACTCCCATCGGGAGCGTATCAAAAAATTTCTTCGACTAACATATGCAGGATAAAATGAATTAGAGATTATCCTCCATTGCAATCAATAAAGCACAATCTCGGGGGCTACACCCATCGGGAGAGCTGTCGCGCACCCGATAGAATAATGGCAAAGGATCAGTCGACAAAGGCTCGACTCAGCTGATATGGCAAAATAAAATCATACACGAAAAATTCCCGAGTTGCGTCTGCTGCAAATACCTCGGATGCTGCATGCATAAGTGCAAAGGTAAGACCCGCCGATCAGTCGAGCTGGGCTAGGGACCGCTCCAGCAGCGTTAATCCTTAAAACTTTCCGTGTCAGCAGACATGATGAAAATCCCGACGGACGCGTTGGGTAATCTCAAAGTTATACTGCAGATCGATTCAGTAAGACCTCAACGGACTGAGTCGAGTCTGGCCAGTCTGTTCCAGATTCGAGTCCAGGGACTCGAGTTTGATTGAAAGCTAGTAAGGTTTTGCCCGAATGTGTAGTTAACCGGTCCCGATCCGTCGTGTGTATCGGGCCTACTAAGCTATTATCCCTTGATTATCATGTGCTATTCATACAGGAATTCCAATTATAAACACAGGTACATAAGAATATGACGTGCACAGATGAGTGAGTCCATGCCCGACTCTTCGAATCAGACAAGTACTCAGGGGCTACTGACAGGGATATACCTATGGGGTACCCTCCCATGAGGGTACCTGGTGCACGTATCGACTAGGCCCAACTATCAAGAGCCTACATGAAGCCCATGAAGGAAGGCACAAGAAGATGGAGTATCCTCCAAGATAAGCGAAGCCATAGTCGGTTTAGACTTTTCTTACATGTAATCTGAGTCGGTTGTGAACTCCCGGGACCCAGCCTACTATATAAAGGCTGGGAGGGCTGCCGATCCAGGACACGCACTTTCAGAACCACCGAAACCCTAGCGAGATCAGCATCTCGCCGGGATTCCATTGTAACCAGCATATACTCCCAGATTAATACCAGACAGGCAGGACGTAGGGGTGTTACCTCCATACGAGGGCCCTGAACCTGGGTAAAACCTTGCTTTTGCCTGTCAGCCGACGATACTACCGGCTCTACCACGTTCTCTCCCCATAATCTCAACCCTAGGTCCTTAACCATGGGACTTGATGAGTTATCCCCTCGTCAGTGTATTTATACCTGTGCAAATATGAAATACGGTACAGCAATTTTTTTTGCAAAATATCTTACCTTTGGCGCACAGGATATATTACCTGTGGCGCACTTATCTGTGGCGCACAGGTTCCTTATCTGTGGCGCACAGAGGGAAAGTTCGTGTATAAGAGGTGTGCCCCCGCGGCACTTACCAGTGGCGCACAACTCATGCTATCTGTGGCGCACAGGCTGGTGCGCCACAGGTAAGAGGTTTATCTGTGGCGCACGAGCCGTGCGCCACAGATAGCGTGTTACCAGTGGCGCGGCGTCAGTGGCGCACCACTGATAGCCATTTTTGGTGCGCCACTGGTAGCGTTTCCTGTACTAGTGACCGGGCGCGTCATCAAAACTACCGACGGTTATGATTTTGAGGTATTTTTGGTAGTCATAGATGTTTTGATTAAACATTTTTGGACTTAGAAAAAATTCGCGTTTGCAAGTGGAGAGGCAAAAATTTCGGGGTTGAGCAGGCCTAATGCTATATTTTGTACTGTTGATCAATCTACCAGAGTTCGCAAACTGTAGCTAGCAAATTAACCGTCATAGATTTTTTTTCGGAATGGAGGATGTACCCCAGCCTCTGCATCCAAAGTATACACACATCCATTTTATTAGATTTTTTTTCAAAATGGAGGGTCCCCCAGCCTTTGCATACAAAGGATGGACACATCCGTTTATATCATATTATTCAACAAAACCTTATAAGAGAAATACAAAAGATCAACCCGAAATAATCCACCAACCTATAACGTCAGTTCGCTACACCTACAAAACTGATGATAGGGGTGGGCAAGAACAGGGCTGCGTGCCCTGACAACACACCAACGCGCATCATCAAAACAGCGAAGGCCACATCAAGTTGCCCGTTAGCAAGCAAGGGGCACAACCGGTCCAGCAGACCTTCAGCGGCTCCGATGCACACAGTACAGAAGTCGTCGCCGCCGTCTTCCCCTAACCTGTAATCTTCAGGACAGGGACCAACGCATTTGCCTTGTCAGGCCCACCGTCGATGCCGCCACGGTGTTAGACAGCTCCACCACTTTGTGTGCGTCCTTCAACACACGTCCACCAACCCCATTGCGCCATGCCACCGAGACTCATCGATGCAAACGCGATAGAGGCAAGACCACACCACGACTAGATCCCTCCATGCAAAACTTGTTCAAAAACGATGCCCCCAAGAGGGAGAACGACATCAGAGTGTCGCCATCGTCCGATCCGGGAGATCCAGATTGAGGGTTTCCCCCGGAACTTCTTGGTGGAGGGCGGGAGATCACAGCGACGACACATTCAACAAAGTAACAACATGCACGGACACCGCCATCGTCAGCCTCCGTCGCTGCGACGCACCTCCGCTTTCCACCTGTGCTGCCCCGACGACGGCCCGGGTTCACGCGTAGGATGCCATCGGAGCTCACCCGCCCTCACCCCTCGTCTAGGACAGGCTGGGCGTGGCCGCCGCCACCGGCCGTGGGGAGGATACCATGGTGGGGACGAGCTGGAGTTGGAGGGGGCCTCCAGATCCGCCCCACGCGAGGCAACCCGGGAGGAAGAGGAAGGTATGGGGCGCCGGTCACAAACCCTTCTACTAAGCCGTGGATAGAGGATCACATTCTTAACCGTCATAGATTGATATATGTGTTGTAGTGTTAGATGGTTTAAGTTAGAAAACTTCTTTTGAAATTTTGGAAACAAACTTTAAATATGCATTTGTCGCAAGTTCAATCTTTTTCTTATGAAATCTTAGCGGTTCTATCTATTTTTCTCACCCTAGCGATGTTTCCTTTGGAAATGGATTAAAATTCCTTCTGGTACAATGACCAACTCATGCATCCAGATAATCGCCCTGCCTGTCGATTTCTAACACCATCACCAGATCCTAATAAACCGGTCAGATCGAGAATGATTCACATGCATGTGACATGGCACACGCTAGCTAGCTACAGAATACTGCACTGATTAGGTTGATGTGCTCTCGAAGTATGCCAAAGGAGAACGCTAGATCCAAGGTAGTATCGCTTCGGCTGCACTTCTGGATTCCCGGACCGGCCTTTATTCTGGGGATCAGTTCTCAGGTTAAAAAACTACTGAACCAAACTGTTCCCGTGCCCGTTCCCCAGAGCAAATTCTGGCCTTAGCTCCGGCTTCACTCATGCCGTCAAAACAGATGGAGTAACGACGAACTTGGAAGAATCTTCAGATCCATGTACACATATCAATTAATGGTATTATTCGTCAACAGTTACACACATAGTAGCTCAGTTCATACTCCTGCTGATCTGATCCTAGCTACAATTTGCACACGCTACCCGATACAAGCTTACACACGACAGATCACACATAGTTTAACCAAATCGCATAGCTTGCTTCCTACGTGAATCAGCTGACATGCATGAACATGCATGCATGATCCTCACGGGTGGCCACTGCTACCACCGACGCCGCCGCCACCACCGCCGGCGGATGCTCCTGGCGCAGAGCCGGATCCATCCCCACCACCACTCTCCGTGCCGCCGCTCGCGTTTCCGGAACCTTGGCCCCTCCCCACAGCGTTGCCCGCACGTCCAACCCCGGCGCCTTCACCGGAAGCACCATCACTGCCGCCGTCGCCTCCACCTCCACCATCACCGTGGGTGACCGTGACACTGAAACCCCCTTTGCCGATATGGAACCCTATGCCTGCTCCACCGCCAAGACCCACGCTGACGCTGCCGTTGTGCTCGCTTGCAGCACCACCTCCCCCGACGCCGGCGCCCACGTCGATCCCGTCCTTCCCGACGTCGATGCCGACACCGACGCCGACCCCGCCACCGGCAGCGCTCCCGTCACCGTCGCGGGTTCTTCCCACGCCGCCGCCGATGCCACCGCCGACGCCGATGGTCGTGTCAGACCCGTTCCGCGCCACGGTCCAGCCGAACCCGTGGCCGCTGCCGGAGCCATGGCCGCTGCCGGCTCCGTTGTCCCTTGAAAACGGCCAGGAGAACTTGATGCCGACGACGGCGGTGATGGCGCTAGTACTGCCATTGTTATGAGGAAAATGCCTCGCGCTGGCAGCCGATGGGAGAGTTGTAGCAAAACACAGCAGAGCGAGGAAGAGGAAGGAACTGGCGCTACTCGTAGAGACAGCCATTTGCGTTCGCGTCGTTGTGAAGGGTCTCAGCGTGCTGGTAGGGTTTATATAGTGAGTTGTCCATGCATGAAGGAACCCTGATCGTTTACTTATGTTCAAATCTAGAGGCGGAGCAGCTTGCGTGTGGTGCGTGAAACCTGATAACATGGCTTGCATGCATGTATAGCTAGCGTACGTTGACCATTCATTTGGAAGCAGCACATTGGTAACATGTAGAACCGTCGAAGTAGAATGAATGACAATGGTTCAGTTGACTTAGCAAATAGCAATACTTACTCCACGGAGGCGTCTTGGCTTCCGGGTGTGATATGGACCCGGTATTTAAAATACAATTTCAAACCTATTTTGAAATGTCAAACAAATTGTTAAATAATGCACACGCATAGATGTTAATATCCTATGTGTCCACGAAGTAATTTCACAAAATATCCACATTTCGTGCCATCTGTCTAAAAGGACAAAGTTTGTTGCTAAAATAAGGTTTCAAACCAGACATTGTTTGTCTTTTTACACGGGCCACAAAAGATACCGATTTTTCACGAAACAATTTTGTGAACACAGAGACTCTGAGGATGTATCCACGAAATTTTATTCCAACATTTCAATCTATGTTTTTTAAATACTAGGTGCATATGCACTCGGGTGCTGAAGTGGATTTCACTACTTACTCTTTGTACTTGCACAAATCACAGTTCCAAGATAGGAAAATATTTAACGGTGTTTTTTCAGCAGAAATATATCATGGTTCCTACAGAAATAAATAAATACCTTATATGTACAACACTATAAAAGTACCAAACCCCTGGAATTATTTTACTTTACCTATTTTTTGTTTTCCTGCTGCTGAGAGTTAATCATACTATATTCCTTGTATTGAGCTGTTGTGTATTGATTGAATTTTTGTGCAACACCTCTCACCACGGAGGGATAAATTTAGCGCGAAGCGCCATGATGATGGGGAGCGTCGTGTGTTCTTCAAGAATGGTTTCACTGCCTCGGTACGAGAGTGGTGAAGAGGAGCTCAATCTGCTTCCATGGCACACCAAGGTTGTTGTCACTAATAATAAATGGACATAGTCCGCCTGCAGTGTGTTGCCAAGATGATTGTTGATCGTGGAGGCTGTCGCTGGTTGGCGAGCCTTCCTTCCGATCTCATTAAGGCATCACAGAGAAAGTTCGCTTATTTAGTTTATGGTTCTCTGTCTTTGTGATGATTGAGCTTTGTTGGTACCTTATTTAATGTTGGTGTTGGTATCTAACTGAGATCTCTATCTAACTCGTATGTCAAATAGGTTTGTTTGCACCGGTGATGCTAATTGTTGGAATTATAGGCACTCTAAAGTGATAATTGGTTTACAATGTTATTCTTGATGTCGCTATGGATGAAAAGTTATTTTTTCATCTATGGGATCTATACCTGACTCACAGTCATGCGCATAGCCCCATCTCATATAAGCCGCATCCATTGGTTTTGTAAAGTTAGTCATTGTGTTATTGATAGCTTGTAGAGCTTAGCTGTAGCACTTCACATAATCTTCTTGTATGATGAAAGCACCTTGTTATGCATAGCATACACGTCGTTGTCCTTGTTCTGGATACACGCACCTTGAAAGCACCTTGTTATGCATAGCATACACGCACACGGCAAAGAGCTGCATTTTTCCGTCGTGCGGTCTTTGCCGTGTGCGGCACACAGCAAAGGCTTTGCCATGTGTTTTCCTGCCTTTGTCGTGTGTCGGATAAATTAAGAGGCGCTCTCCCGTAGTGACGTCGTTGTCGTTGTTCTGATTATCTGGTCCCGCAAATAATAAATGTGTTTTGATGGAATGTTAGAACATGGAACAACTATTCTTGGCCATAACTTCATCCAGGGCATTTAATTATTAATAGATTTATGTAATTGTTATCTTTTAGTCTGAAGACTTCCGTGTTTCTTCCTCATGTTTCAAAATCAAAGCTCTATTTTTTTCTACTAAAAAACATATATTCGCGTCATTATAGCAAAACACAATAGTGTGAGGAAGAGGAAAGCACTGGTAGCCATTCACTACAGGAATGCCGAACTGTGCCGACGGCCAGAACCTGTGCCGACGGCCATTTGTCGGGGCCGTCGGCACAGGTGTGTACCAGGACCAGCCGTCGACAAGTCCGTCGGCACAGAAACGGCCGTCGGCACAGATACTCTATCCCGACGGCCACCGTCGGGACACATACAGCCGTCGGCACAGAATATCAGGTGACGTCGACGGCACTCTGTGCCGACTCTACCATTTTTATTCATTTGTATTTATATTGATACACCTAATTGCTATATGTATAGATTCGCCTAAAATAGTCATAATGTTTTTACCCTAATCTTCTTTTTTTATGTATCTATTTATTACTCTCAATTAAGTTTAATATGTTTTATTCATATTCTATGTACATAGCTACGCCGAATAGCGGTTTCCACCCACATAAAATAACGTCGCGAATAATTGTCTACAAGTGTGTTGTGTGTTGTAAATGTCCGGTATCCTACTCCGGGGTGTGACCGGCTTCACTTTCTCTCTGGTGAGTTCCTGCAATTAGAGGTGAAAACTCTCACTTCGGACGAAACGGGGGCAATCTTTTAAAAACTTGTGTTAAAAGTTGGTTTCCCATGTGCCTATGTCCCAACCTAACACAACCAAGTAAAAAAGTCCACTGGGCTACCCCCTTTCGACGCACGTCTATGGGGGTAGACGAAAACGTTAGGGTTTTCCAGCGGATTCAGGGTTTCGCCGAAGCGGGGCCCCGGAGCGTCGGAACCCGACTCAAACCTAGGTTGTGCCATACCATATGTATACAAGTGTGTTGTGTGTTGTAAATGTCCGGTATCCTACTCCGGGGTGTGACCGGCTTCACTTTCTCTCTGGTGAGTTCCTGCACTTAGAGGTGAAAACTCCCACTTCGAACGAAACGGGGGCAATCTTTTAAAAACTTGTGTTAAAAGTTGGTTTCCCATGTGCCTATGTCCCAACCTAACACAACCAAGTAAAAAAGTCCACTGGGCTACCCCCTTTCGACGCACGTATATGGGGGTAGACGAAAACGTTAGGGTTTTTCCATCGGATTCAGGGTTTCGCCGAAGCGGGGCCCCGGAGCGTCGGAACCCCACCCAAACCTAGGTTGTGCCATACCATATGTATACAAGTGTGTTGTGTGTTGTAAATGTCCGGTATCCTACTCTGGGGTGTGACCGGCTTCACTTTCTCTCTGGTGAGTTCCTGCACTTAGAGGTGAAAACTCCCACTTCGGACGAAACGGGGGCAATCTTTTAAAAACTTGTGTTAAAAGTTGGTTTCCCATGTGCCTATGTCCCAACCTAACACAACCAAGGAAAAAAGTCCACTGGGCTACCCCCTTTCGATGCACGTTTATGGGGGTAGACGAAAACGTTAGGGTTTTTCCAGCGGATTCAGGGTTTCGCCGAAGCGGGGCCCCGGAGCGTCGGAACCCGACCCAAACCTAGGTTGTGCCATACCATATGTATACAAGTGTGTTGTGTGTTGTAAATGTCCGGTATCCTACTCCGGGGTGTGACCGGCTTCACTTTCTCTCTGGTGAGTTCCTGCACTTAGAGGTGAAAACTCCCACTTCGGACGAAACGGGGGCAATCTTTTAAAAACTTGTGTTAAAAGTTGGTTTCCCATGTGCCTATGTCCCAACCTAACACAACCAAGGAAAAAAGTCCACTGGGCTACCCCCTTTCGACGCACGTCTATGGGGGTAGACGAAAACGTTAGGGTTTTTCCACCGGATTCAGGGTTTCGCCGAAGCGGGGCCCCGGAGCGTCGGAACCCGACCCAAACCTAGGTTGTGCCATACCATATGTATACAAGTGTGTTGTGTGTTGTAAATGTCCGGTATCCTACTCCGGGGTGTGACCGGCTTCACTTTCTCTCTGGTGAGTTCCTGCACTTAGAGGTGAAAACTCCCACTTCGGACGAAACGGGGGCAATCTTTTAAAAAATTGTGTTAAAAGTTGGTTTCCCATGTGCCTATGTCCCAACCTAACACAACCAAAGAAAAAAGTCCACTGGGCTACCCCCTTTCGACGCACGTCTATGGGGGTAGACGAAAACGTTAGGGTTTTTCCAGCGGATTCAGGGTTTCGCCGAATCGGGGCCCCGGAGCGTCGGAACCCGACCCAAACCTAGGTTGTGCCATACCATATGTATACAAGTGTGTTGTGTGTTGTAAATGTCCGGTATCCTACTCCGGGGTGTGACCGGCTTCACTTTCTCTCTAGTGAGTTCCTGCACTTAGAGGTGAAAACTCCCCTTTCGGGCGAACCGGATGGAATGTTGTGTTGATTTGGGGTAGACTTTGGTTTCTCACCTTCCCATGGCCTAACCTAACACAGCCAAGCAAAAAAGTCCACTGGGCTACCCCTTTCGACGCACGTCTATGGGGGTAGACGAAAACGTTAGGGTTTTTCCAGCGGATTCAGGGTTTCGCCGAAGCGGGGCCCCGGAGCGTCGGAACCCCACCCAAACCTAGGTTGTGCCATACCATATGTATACAAGTGTGTTGTGTGTTGTAAATGTCCGGTATCCTACTCCGGGGTGTGACCGGCTTCACTTTCTCTCTGATGAGTTCCTGCACTTAGAGGTGAAAACTCCCACTTCGGACGAAACGGGGGCAATCTTTTAAAAACTTGTGTTAAAAGTTGGTTTCCCATGTGCCTATGTCCCAACCTAACACAACCAAGTAAAAAAGTCCACTGGGCTACCCCCTTTCGACGCACGTCTATGGGGGTATACGAAAACGGTAGGGTTTTTCCAGCGGATTCAGGATTTCGCCGAAGCGGGGCCCCGGAGCGTCGGAACCCCACCCAAACCTAGGTTGTGCCATACCATATGTATACAAGTGTGTTGTGTGTTGTAAATGTCCGGTATCCTACTCCGGGGTGTGACCGGCTTCACTTTCTCTCTGGTGAGTTCCTGCACTTAGAGGTGAAAACTCCCACTTCGGACGAAACGGGGGCAATCTTTTAAAAACTTGTGTTAAAAGTTGGTTTCCCATGTGCCTATGTCCCAACCTAACACAAATTAATTCAAAATATTACATCACAAATACAGCTATTTATTTTTTATCTTAACATTTCTACAGATAATAGAATAAAAGAAAAGTATTTCTAAAAAAAAAACTACACTGTGCCGACGGCTTTGCCGTCGGCATAGGGCTTGGACCAGTAAAAAAAGAAAACGACCTGCCCCGGCCCGCACCAACCACCCACTCGATCCAATCTCGTCTCGATCCCTCCCGCACCCCACCACCCTACCCGACGCCGCCGCCACACCCCGGCCGTCCGCCCCACCCCGCCACCGTCGTCCGCCGTCAAGCTCGCCGCCGCCACGCCCCGGCCGTCCGCCGCGCCACCCCCCGCCACGCCCTCGCCGCCCCGCACCTCTCCTCTCCGCCCTCGCCGCCTCTTCCCCGCCCACACCCACCCCAGCCCGCCCTCGCCGCCCCGGCCTCTCCTCTCCTCTCCACGACGCCCCCACCTCCGGCCTGCTCCTCCTAGCTCCGGCCGCCCCCACCTCCGGCCCCGGCCCCTGCCCATCTCCTCCTAGCTCCGGCCGCCCCCAACGGGGCCCCCACCTTCACCGGCGCCACCAGAGGTAAGCACTGCTCCACCCTCTGTTTTTTTGTTAGAATTAGTTAGTGTTAGCGTTAGGGTTAGTGTTAGCTTTAGTTTTAGTGTTAGGGTTAGTGTTAGCTTTAGTTTTAGTGTTAGTGTTAGCTGTTAGTGTTAGCTTTTAGTGTTAGGGTAGGTTTAGTTGTTAGCTATATAATTTTTGTTTTAAGCATTTTCATGAATATTTATGTTGCTAGACATATGTGCTAATGTTCATTTTTTTTTGCTTTTTCAGATGACGTAGATTCCCGTCAGCCAGCACCGTCGGTCCCGCGCATCGTTGCGGGGCTTCTTCTCCAGCGGAGGAGGGGCCGGCTCGGTGCCCCTGTTTCGTGGCCCTCCTTCCGGAACACGTCCTCGTCCTTCTCCGGCCACCGATCACGCTTCGAGGGTATAAATCTTTCGCCTCTCTGTAGATGCTTTCTGGATGTTTGCTAGATGCATTTTATCTATGCTTCCTTGACTAACCCGTGTATCAAATGCTTTTACTTAACTAAGTATCATCGGAGACCCACGAAGATCCCGACTTGGGCAGCTCAGATCACAGTGGATCACAGGAAGATCCAGCTTGGTACTTTCAGGTGCCCGTGGCAGGCGGCCCGCGCCTACGACTGCGCGGCGGTCCAGCACTTTGGGGCGAGAGCGATCCTCAACTTTGAGGATGAGCGGAGCGTGGCGCATATGTTAGCACCACATGGCATGAGGATCGCGACGAAGGCCGAGGAGAGGGAGCACCGGCAGGCAGAGAGGCTGCTTAGGGCGCGCCACCAGCGCGAGGAGGATGACCCCTTGGTCAAGGATCTCCTCCTTGATCCCCAGGTGATGGCGGTCCAGTACCAGGTTTTCAGCGAGAGCCGGCAGCAGCGCGGGCAGGGCGAGGCCGGCCCCTCCGGCACGCAGCAGCAGGGCGAGGACTCTAGCAGCAGCCTGTCCTCTTGTTGGGACCGCTTGGACGACGCCACTGACACCGGCGCGAGTCGAGTTTAGGATGTCTATCATCCTACCTGTCGTACTACTAGACTTATCTTGCTACCTGTTGTACTGCTAGACTTATCATACATGCTACCTATGTATTATTGTGCTACTTGTCTATATGTGTTATGTTTAGCTAATATGGTTATATCGTTCTATGGTTTATTCTGTTTTATGTTTAATTATTAGGTAAAATGGAGGGATATTTGCTTATATATTTCGATTGTTTGTACTTTTTAGATGACGTAGCTTCCCGCCAGCCAGCACCTTTGTTTTGTCCTTTGTTTTGTCGCCCTCTTCCGGAGCACGTCCTCGACCTTCTCCGGCCACCGATCACGCTTCGAGGGTATAAATCTTTCGCCTCTCTTGCTGCATAGGTTTATTTTGGTCTAGATCACCAAGTCAGTCGCGTAACCCGAGTCAGATCCCATCCGGAAGGGTTACAAATTTATAAATATGCAGGATTGTCCATCTTTGCATATTTATAACCGTAACACTTCCGGGTTGTCCTGTTGGACAGTCCGAGTACGTGTAGATCGGGTCGTGTTCCATGTTCTACCCTTCCTGAGACGTAATTTCGGCAGCACCTCCCTGTTGTTCTTCGGATGCACACCCTCTCGGCTTGACAAGCTCGAGACGTGTATTCTGAAGAACAGCGGGGAGGTGCTGCCGAAATTCCGTCTCGGGTCGGGGTAGAACATGGAACACGGCTCGATCTACACGTACTCGGGCGGGATAGGCCCTCCTATTAGAAGTGTAGGTGAACCCTTGCATGATGTAAAGATTAAAATTTGACCGTAATTAATCTGGTGACACTAAATCATTTTATTATTACTTGGTGCATATTAAAAGACTGCGTGGTTGTTTCGCTCCCAATAAAGCAGAGGATGGCTGATAATGGGTGGATGTACAGTGGCCGTGTCGATAAGATTAAAAGAACAGAGGAGTGGGAGATGAAGACCAATATATTAGTGAAGGAGTTAGGGCGTGGTTCAAAGGCAAAAGGAGTTCGTGGAAGGTGCCCTTGCACTCATTGCAAGAATCGTGACCGTCAAGGAAAGGAAGATATGACTAAACATCTTTGGTTGTATGGGTATACGCCTAACTACGTCACGCATGTCAAATTTGATCAGTACGAACGTCTCAGAGTTGGGGTGATGCGGCAGCGGATCGATGGCAATGAGTACGATGGGTTGAGAAACATGCTAGATGATCACCATGCTGCTTACATGCCGGATTCGCCACCTCCACAGGAGGAACAGGAGGAACCGGAGGCACCGGATGAACCGGAGGAACCAGAGCCAACCGCGAAGGCTTTCTATGAGACGATGGCCTCGGCTACGAAGCCTCTATACGAGGGTGCAAACCAGAGCCAGCTCGATGCCGTAGCTCAACTACTAAGTGACAAGTGTCAGTTCTCCACCACCCGTGCAGGCTTTGAAGCTAATCTGACAACATCTGGTAACATGTTGCCCAAAGGGCATTGTCTGCCAAAATCCATGCACGAGGTGAAGAAACTATTGGGATCGCTCAGCATGGATTATGAAAAGATTCATTGTTGTCCAAAAGGATGCCTGTTGTTCCGGAAACAATATGCGAATGACAAGTACTGTAGCCTTTGTGGGGCCTCTAGGTATGAGGAGAAAACGCTGCCTGATGGTCGGAAGACGCAGGGAAAAATCCCTGTGAAGGTTCTTCGGTACCTCTCATTCATAAAAAGAATGCAGCGGCTTTTCATGTCCGAGGAGTCTGCCAAACAAATGACTTGGCACAGGAAAGGGAAGAGATACGTCGACGAGTTAGGACGGGAAAGGATGGGACATCCATCTGATGGTGAGGCATGGAAGAACTTCGACTTGAAACACCCCCTTAATTCAGCAGATGCTCGGAATGTCAGAATTGCAATAGCAACAGATGGGTTCAATCCATATGGGATGTCGACTGCGTCGTACAGCTGCTGGCCCGTGTTTGTTATTCCGCTCAATCTCCCTCCTGGGGTACTAATGCAAAGGAAGCACATGTTTCTGTCGCTGATCATTCCAGGGCCCGAATACCCGGGGAAGAATTTGAGTGTCTACATGCAACCGCTTGTGGATGATTTGCACCACTCATGGCACAATGGGACGTGGACATACGACCGAGCATCAAAGAAAAACTTCTTGATGAAAATTTGGTTCCACTATTCCATGCACGACCTACCCGGGTATGCCCTATTCTGCGGATGGTGTACAGCTGGTAAATGGCCATGCCCAGTGTGCAGGAACCAACTTGAGTTCCTTTGGCTAAAGTCAGGTCGCAAGTATGTCGCGTTTGACAAGCATCGACAGTTCCTCGAAGGAAGGCATCCTTATCGAGAAGACAAAAAAAACTTCACGAAGGGCATAGTTGTGCGTGAAGAAAAAGCGATACCGAAGTTCGATGGTGCAAAAGTTGATGCCGAGCTACGTGCTCTCGTGCCTGCTGAGGGATCTATCCGAAAATTTGAGGGGTATGGTGTAACGCACAACTGGACTCATGTGGCAGGCTTAACGCAGCTAGAGTATTACAAGGACCTCGAACTTCCCCATAACATCGATGTGATGCACACCGAAAAGAATGTTGGAGAGATGATCTTTCACACAGTCCTGAACATTCCTAAGAAGACAAAGGACAATGTGAAGGCTAGAGTTGATGTTCAGAAGCTCTGTGATAGGGAGAGATTACACATGGCCTCCTAACCCTCGTCAAAAAAATTGGTTTAAGCCAAATGCCGACTACTGCCTTGATAATATCCAAAAGAAGGAGGCATTGAAGTGGCTCAAAAACATCGCCGTGATGTTCCCTGATGGTTACTGTTCCAATATAAGTAATGGAGTCAATCTTCTTACATCAAAAGTCACTGGGCTGAAGAGTCACGACTATCACATATGGATTGAGCGGTTGATGCCGGTGATGCTTCGAGGGTATCTCCCCGATAGTATCTGGCGAGTGCTTGCGGAGTTGAGCCATTTCTTCCGCACGCTCTGTGCGAAACAGATATGTCCCCTGATTATTGCGAAGCTGCGTGATCTTGTGCCGGAGTTGCTATGCAAGTTAGAGATGATCTTTCCGCCAGGCTTCTTTGTTCCGATGGCACATCTCGTTGTGCATCTCGCGAACGAGGCACTCTTGGGTGGACCGGTGCAGTTTCGTTGGCAGTTTTGTATTGAGAGAGAGTTTAAGTACATTCGAAACATAACTGGAAACAAAGCTAGGATTGAAGCATGCATAGCTGAGGCAACAATACGACAGGAGATGGCAGACGCCGTGACAACGTACTTTCCCGATGAAGTTGCCACTATGCATAACCCGGTCACTCGGTACAATGTCGACGAGCCCAAGAATGACCCCAAGCTCCTCCTCTTCCAATGTCCCGGTGGCAAGGCCGGTGCCGGTGAAAATTGTAAATTGACCAAGGAAGAGAAGGATTGCATAATGCTCTATGTGCTTATAAACATGACGGAAGTACTCGATTTCATGAGGTAAATGGTGAACAAATTACTTTGCAACTAGTAACTCAGTTTCGGTCTAATACGTATTTTCTCCTTTTAGACAATTCCAAGATGAATACTGGTTGGGAACGGTGGATCCCGATCCCGCGGAGCTGGACACTCTTCTGAAAGAGGGTGCTCACGGAGGAAAAAAATTTGTGTCTTGGTTCATGGGAAAAGTAATTTCTAACGTGTCCCTCTTACCTTGCAATATGTGACTTGTCCCTCTTATTACACGTAACTAATGCACAAAACAATTTGAACCGTACTTGTAGGGAGCTGATCCCAACGTTGAGATGACAGATGAGCTGAGATGTGTTTCCCAAGGATTTAACCGTACCGTCATGAAGTATGAGAAGTATGATGTGAATGGGTTCCGCTTCCATACAGAGTATCACCAGAATAATCGTCCTGGAGCAAAAACTGTAAATACTGGGGTCTTCACCAAAGGATCCAGAGGAGCCGATGGAGCCAATTACGTAGATTACTACGGAAGGTTACAAAACGTATACGAGCTGACGTTCAATCGTACGAACATAGAACTCAAGCTCGTTGTGTTCAAGTGCCACTGGTTCGACCCATGCACTGGACCACATGGTGGACAGAGAAGTGAGCCTTCCATTGGGTTAGTTGAAGTTAAGCCTTCAACCACCTATACCGGAGCCGATGTCTATATTGTGGCTCACCAAGCCAAGCAAGTTTATTATTTGCCCTACCCATGCCAGAAAGAGAACCTCAAGGGCTGGGAAGTCGTGTTCCGGGTATCCCCACATGGTAAGCTACCCAGGCCCTCCGACGACGATTACAACAACATTGACCCTAAAACATACGAGGGAATTTTCTATCAAGAGCAAGAGGACTTCGGG
Source organism: Poa pratensis (assembly GCA_947311845.1). Classification (NCBI taxonomy): domain Eukaryota; kingdom Viridiplantae; phylum Streptophyta; class Magnoliopsida; order Poales; family Poaceae; genus Poa; species Poa pratensis. The sequence goes on along the minus strand of CAMZMU010000062.1, from coordinate 40,207,002 downwards.
CACTTTGACTTACAAATAGGTGGTCTCGAGGAACTCGAGAACAATGCACACACTCGTGGTGAGTCAGTGGTCGATCTGAAGGACATAGATGTGCTCTCGAAGTTTCATGCGGAAAATGACGACGATGACGAGCCTGGCGATGAGCTTCCGCCCTACTACTCACGTGATAGTGATAGTGATAGTGATAGTGATAGTGAGAATGAGAACCAACACCCTGATGAGGAGAGTGATGACGATAGGTATTTATTTTTGGTATCTACATGTTATTATGTCTTTTATTCTTTAGTATTTATTTTTTGACATGCTTCTTCATTGCATTATGTCTTTATGCTTAGTGTCTACATTTTATTATGTCTCGATGCTTACTTGTTTTCTCTTTCTCAATGCAGTTGATTGAACAATATGAGCCAGGGCAAGGAAAGCGCTTCTGGTGGTCCTTCTCCCGGTGCTACGCCGATCCGACGCTCACCTATTATCAGCCGGGGAGATATGGGGTTCACCCTGTCGCCGTCTCCGCAATAGATGTAGGGTCTTGGGCGTCTAGACATCTAGCTATATATGTATGTATCTATTTGATGATGGTCCTATGTGTGTATCTACTGATGATATAGCATTTTGCTTGATGATATATGGAGCCATTGTGTGATCTTGTTTGTAGTGAATTTGTCGTGATTTTTTATTATTTTTTCTGCTATTTTTGCCGCAAAAAACGAGCTGCTGGTTCCGAAAATCTGGTCACACCTGTGCCGACGGCATTGCCGTCGGCACAAACCCCTTAATGTGACAAAATAGTCACCACTGTGCCGACGGCATTGCCGTCGGTACAGGCCCCTCCCAGGAGCGCCCAGCAACCTCCACGTGGCAACGCGGTGCCGACGGCAATGCCGTCGGCACAGACCCATCCACCTCAACCGGCCAGTGTGGGCCCCACACGCCGCTGTGCCGACAACCTAGGTGCCGACGGTGCGTTTCTGGCCGTCGGCAAAAGCTGTGCCGACGGTTTTTATCTGTGCCGACGGCCAGGTGGCCTGTGCCTACAGGGCCCTATGCCGACCAGGCTGTGCCGACGGTGGCCGTCGGCATAGGTGTGTGCCGACGGCATGTGGACCTTTGCCGACGGTCTGCGGCCGTCGGCACAGGTGGCCATTCCTGTAGTGATTTGCGTTCGCGTCGTTGTGAAGGGTCTCAAGCTCTCAGCTAGGGTTTATATAGTCAGTTGTCCATCTAGGAACCCTGATCGATCGATTAATTAGGTTCAAATCTAGAGGCGGATCAGCATGCGTGTGGCGCGTCGCGCGTGAAACCTGACATGCAGCTTGCTTGCATGTATAGCTAGCGTACGTTGACCATTCATTTGGAAATTAAGCAGCACATTGGTAATATGTACATGAACGTACGTCGAAGTCGAATGGGTGACTATGGTTCAGTCGACTAAACAAATAGTGTATACTTAATTTGAATTGCCAAAACGTATTATAGTAAGAAAATGAGGGAGTAAGTAGCAATGGTTACTCTTCCACTTGCACAAAATCTCAGCGATGGTTTAGAAATGGAATTTTGTTAGCCTTTGATATATAACAAAATCGTATTGCTATACTATGTCAAGCCCACTTTTAGTTATTCTTTAATTTTACATTGCTCGAAAAAATACATATAAAAGTTGGAGAATGAACTCTTAGTGATTCTTCCTACGAACGAGAAAGATGAGCGGTTATGAGCTTCTACAACCTATATGGCGCACAACCCCTATCTCTGACCGTCCGTTCACGCGATTGAACGGACGAGATTTGGCATTGAATGCGTTGAACCCGCGATTGAACGGTCCAGATTTGACGTTGAATGTGTTGAACATTCAACGCCAAATCTCGGCCATTCAATCGCGTGAATGGACGGTCGAGATAAGGGTTGTGCGCCATATAGGTTGTAGAAAATCCATTTTCAAAGATGAGGGAAACGCCGCTGAACTGAGGTGACCGACTCATGTGTATTTATATCGATCACTGGGTACTAGAGCCTTGGGAATCGAGGAAACAATTCACTTGGTGTATCAATCCAAACAACCGAATAAATCGGGAGTTTTGATAGGCAGGATTACTAATACCTATAGAAGGTATGTGCTCATCCCCGTAGTAAAACCACATAAACTGTGCCAAAAATCCAGGAAGAGCTATGAGGAAAGACCCTTCATCATAATGTCAGCAAATTGGGTGAAGATGACACATGAAGAACCTATATCTGACCGAGATACACCTTTTCAATGACAAGCTGGATGTCGATATCGATGTGCTTTGTACGGCTAGGCCGGACCGGGTTGGAAGCCATGTGAACAACACTGACATTGTCACAAAACATGGTTTTCATAGTTCGTAAGGGGTGATGAAGCTCATGAAGAAGTTGGCAAAGCAAACATCACTCTGTCACATCGTGTGCAACTGCACGATACCCAATTTCAGCCCTGAAGCGATAGCTCAGAGATCTTAGCCAAGCGTTTGGAAGATCAGGACACGAGATTGACGTCGACGTAGATGAAGTAGCCAACCATAGTACGAGAGGATTGGTCGGGTCAACTTATGGTGTGCCATAGCAATCCGCCCAGTCGATTCGTGTATCCATTGATACTTCACTAACGTATCTACTTTTCCAACCATTTTGCTTACAATATTTTCTTGATTAGTGTATCCATTGAACTTCACTACATGTGAACGTATTTGGTGTCAGCTAAACACAATAAAACATCTATGAAAAAAAAATATTTCAGAAATGGTGAAGATAATATAAACTATAAAAACAACTTATGCAAATGCACGTGCGATGAGTTTGGTCTTGAAATTATCAGAATACCTAATTATACAAAGCCTCTATATATACTTACTTCATTTTTGTATTATGTAGGTCGGTCTATTTGTATGTGTTCGATTAATTTTAAAAAAATTCACGTCATTGTTTTCTTTTAGTCCGGAGAAATTTCTTCATCAAGTTTCGAAATCAAATATCTATTTTTAAAAATACTTTGCGTTCAAAATATACTATACATAGTAGCCAAAAGTTTTGTTTGTTTGCACATTATAGACGACAGAGAAACAGTAGAATGCATGTGAGAAGAGGTCACGGATAGTACCTCTAGTACTCCCTCCGTCCCAAAATAAGTGTCTCAAAGTTGTCCAAAAGTGAATGTATCTATACTTTGTTTCATGTCTAGATACATCTTTTTTTTGCGAAACACAGTACAACGCAAGCGCTCATATACACGCGCACACACTCACCCCTATGAACGCACGCACGCACACCCTACCCCTATGAGCACCTCCGAGAGACTGAGTCGGCGGGTCGAGTCTTGAGATTGACGAAGTCACCACGGGCGCCTCGCTGTCGACGGGAACGTCGCCTCCCACTGAAGAATATTCCGCCTTAAATGAGAAACACCAGCGTCATCCACTTTTTGATAAATTTAAGGTAGTTATTTTGGGACGGAGGGAGTATATCAAATCTGAAACAACATGGCAACGTGACATAAAGTGTATAGACGACAGAGCATTCCCCTTGGAAAAGGGGGCACGTGTACGAGAGTTACAAAGTAGAAATTCTATTGCATGTGCACTAGAACCGAATGAGCTAGACTGAGTCAAGGTGTTTCACGAAAATGTGATTCTCGTAGCTGGATTCCGGGCCCAACTTTTGATTTCATTCATCATGGAGTAGCGTCGTCCTCCCTTGAACACGACACATACTGATTCGAGCACTTGCGCGCCGCGAAGCAACCACTTGAGTAGCATCTTCTGCAGCTTGACCCCCTGGTACTGCTCCACGCTCATCTCCCTCACCCGGTGGCGCAAGCACGGCGGCGGCACGGGCGCGTCCTCTAGAAGGCCGCCGTAATTCCGGTTCGCTACGCCGCAGCTCTCGAGCTTGATCACTAGAGCAGTCAGGCTGGGCGTCTGGCGCAAGACTCCGGCCACCTTGTCGAGGACCCGGGGACCCGTGCAACGGCTTCCCAGCTCGAGCCTCGTGAGGTTGTGGAGCCGAGGGAAGTGCAAGGGGTGCAAATCGTCGGTCACGTCGGGCCAGCCCAGGTGGAGGTGCGTGGCATTCACGAACAAGACCAGGAAGCCCCTGAGCCTCTCGAAGTCGATCTTCTTCTTCCCAGACGAGCACACGTGGATCTTGGCTGAGGCGATCCTAGGCGCGCCGCCAACGAGCGTGAAACAGGGCAAGGCGTCGCCTCGGTACTCGAAAGCCCGTAGCGTCTCCGACGCGCCGTCGATGGTGACGCGACGGACGCTGTGGCAGCAGCGCAGGGCGAAGCTCGTTAGGCGCTTCTTGTCTAGGACCGTGATGTCCGTGATCTGGCCACATGCCTCGAGCATCAGGTCGGCGAGACGCGGGCAGCAGGAGATGACCCGCTGCATGTTTTCCCCGGAGATCTGCCGATTGGTGTACGTGATGTTGGTGAGAGACAGCGTCTCCAAGGACGGGAGATGGATGGTAGACGGCAGCTGGCGCGGCGGCAATGAGCAGGAGACGAGGTGCAGCGCTCGCATGGTGGCGCAGGAGAAGATCTCCGGCGAGACGTCGTATTGGAGCCGAGTCGGAGCCGCGTACTGTGGGACGCCGGTGATGCCGTCTGAGGTGACGGTGTCCGAGTCAGACTCAGACTCAGAGCCGCTGGTGCTCTCGTAGTCTGAGTAATCTCTGGAGTCGTAGCCGTCTGAGTCGTCGTAACCATCGTTGCCATCTGAGTGGTCGTACCCGTCGTTGCCATCCGAGTCGTCGTAGCCGTTTGAGTCGTCGGAGCCGTCGTTGCCATTGGAGTCGTCGTAGCCGTCGACGCAGCAGTGTGCGGTGGTGCCGGTGTAGGCGTGTACGTGCGTGGCCGTTTCGAGGCGGAGCTCCTGGATGCCGTGGTTGCGGGCGTAGGAGAGCCACTGGTCCACGGCGTAACAGTCGGCCGCGGTGTACCCGCGCATGGCGACGCGGAGGCACCGCAGCGGCGCGTCCTCGTCGCAGCGTCTCCGCGCAACCAGCGCGTTGGTGACCCTGTCGACCAGTCTCCTGTTCTCTCCGTACACGTCCATTGCCGGGGGCTCCACCGGCTGGAAAGAGATGGTTTGGACGATGTCGAAGACTCGGCGCCAGCGGCGGGAGAGGACGGCGGCGCGGCCGGCCTCTTCGGTTGGGAGGAAGGAGAGGACGTGGCCGAGGATGTCGTCCTGGAGGTCGCTGAGGCGGTTGTGGCGGCGGCGCTTCTTCTTCGCAGGAGACACCATGATGGCGTTTGTGCGTCAAGGACACGGGTGCAGCTTTATTTGTTGGTATATAGGGAAGGGCTTGTTCTACCGGGACTCTCCCTCAAGAACGATTAATCTGCTCCATGCATAGACGAATCCAAAGAAGCGTTTGATATTTGGACTTCTGAAAGGCAAGCAAATCGGATGATTGATCTTTTTCCAAAGAGTCTCATGAATTGAATTGGTGATTGATGTGTTGTGCGTGCCCTAAGATGCTTCCGTCAATTTCAAAAAGAAAAAATGCTTGCGTCCCATGCACGTCACTTTCTTTTTTTGAGAAAAGACGTCCCAACCCTCGTTTCCACGTTTCTAAATCTATAGTTCTATACTACCTCGCCCCGGCCATAGAGACGCCGGCGCAGGTCAAAAAATGGACCTTTGGGTTTGGAGTTCGCCACGGTGGGGGAGCGCCCGCCCTGCCTTGAAATCCGGCGCGTAGAGGTGGCGCACGGCCTCCTTTTCATGACGAAGGCGTCAGTGCAAGGTAGGCGCGCTCCCATGGACGTTGACCTCCTCGTCGTGGCGTCTCTGGGGAAATTGTCATCTCCTTTACGTCGAAAAAATCAACCTTTATAATGGATCCACCGAAATAAAGGCTGCAGGGCTGCGAGTGGGAGTAATGATGGCTGCGGGAGGGAGAAGAGCTGCAGGGCTGCGGGGGGAGCGGCGGTTCCAGCGGGAGGGAGAGGAGACTCACGAATGGGAAAGTAGGAGAAGAAGACGGGGTTTTTGCGAAGTAGAGGAAGGCGTGAGTACGTGAAAAAAATCCTATACGACCCACCATTTTATGACCCATTCGATGGACCAAATCTAGCACCGTACACATCGGTGGATCACATTACCCCGACTACAGTTAATCAACTCCTGCTGCTAATTTGCGACGTGTACGTTACCAAATGTGGTCCACGACTGGGTCGGTCATATAGGATTTTTTCCAGGGGTACGTACTATCTAAATCTAAATCCGAATGGAGGGAGTATAATACACAACGACACACATTTTGGTGTGTGATCAGGAAAAAAAATCTATTAAGGCTAGCAAATACGAATCAGATTTCCGAAAAATGTAATCAAACTAGAAATAGGCAACTACTACAAACTAAGCTCCACACGATTACAGTTTGATTCAGATCCAAGGTCACTTCTTTCTTCTATCTCACACAGATATGATCATGATAAGTGTGTGCTCATTCATGCCTAAACAGGATCCTTGTTCGCGGATTCCGTGGCCAAGACACCATCTCGCTCATCAACCTCGTTTCAGTCTCGGATCCTTCTCGGACGCTCGCAGCAAGGGTAACCTGCAGCTCGTCTGCGCGCTCGGCCTTCCTCAGCAGGAACATAGCGAGCCGTCTCTGCTGCGCGTCCTGCCCGTTGTACCCCACGAGATGGATCCTCCTTAGGGAGCGACGGAAGCACTCGACGACAGCGGACGACGACATGAGTTCGCTGGGCGCCGGAGCGATGACGACGCGGCGTGTTGTTGATGTTTCATCCTCGACGGGGCGGTGAATGACCAGTGTGAGGACCTCGAGATTGGTGGTGTTTTGGAGCATGCCGACGAGGGCAGGGACGTGGACCGTGCCCCTCAGCTCCAGGTGCGCGAGCCCCGACATTGTGCGTGGGGCGCGGTAGGGGAAGAAGGGCGGTTTCTCGTGCTGCGAGAGGCGAAGCGTCGTCAGGTTGGTGCATCTCTCCACGAACCGCCTGAGCCGCCGGTTCTTGTCGGAGTCGTTGGCACGAAAGTCCAGGGCGCAGATGTCGACGGCCAACGTGACGATGTGGCCCCAGGCTGTTGGTAATGACAGCACGGAGGTGCCGGCTATGGTGCCCTTGTAGCCGAGGAACCGGAGCGACGGCGCGTCGACGGACACGTGATTGGCCTTGTGGCAGCAGCGCATGGTAAAGGCCCAGAGGAGGAGGAGGTGTGCCGGCATCGAGATGCGGTACATCGTCGGGCACTCTTCTATCGTCAGCTCGGTGAGGCGAGGGCAGGCGGAGATGAGGCGCTGCAGCGCGTGGTCCGGCGCGTCGATCCTCTTGAGCGACAACGTCTCCAGCGTGTGGAGGGAGATCGTCAGCGACTGTTCGGGCGGCTCGGGCAGACAGAGCGCGCAGTTGCCCAGCCGCAGGTGGCGCAACGCGGCGGCGGCGTGTGTGAACAGCAAAGGCATGACGTAGAACTTTTGCCAGGCGAAACCTGCCGCGGGCTTGCTTTGGTAAGAAGAGCTGGCCTGTGGGCAGATTGGCTGATCTCCCTGGGACAGGTCGAGGTCGAGAGTCTCCGCGCCAGCGGTCAAGGCGGTGACGATCCACTGGTCGATCGCAGCGTCTGAGGGGCGGTTGTAGCGGAAGCCGGCGACGCGGAAGGAGCGGATCGGCGCGGTTCTGTCGTGGCTGAGGAGCGCGCCGCTGACCATATGGTTAACGCCGGCGGGATTCCTCCGCTGCGGGGCGGCTCCAATGTCGACCACGGGGACGGCGGCGAAGACGCGGCGCCAACGGCGGGAGAGCGTGCTGGTTCGGACGGCCTGGTCGGTGCGGAGATGCGAGAGGATGCGTGTCAGCGTCACGTCCGGGAGCGCGCTCAGGCGATCCTCGCCGCCACCGGCGCGCTGCTGCGTCGCCATCTTCACGTACGCGTGCGTGCGTGTCCCTGGACTTCCTGACTTGTGCAGCGTGTGCCCGGTCTGGTGCCGTTCAGATCGGAGAGGCTTTGGCATCTGATGAGATCAAAAGAGTTTTTATCTTCCACGATCCAAAGCTTCCTTGTTCACTTCGAATTCATAAAAAAAGGTACCTTATATATGTTAGCAAAACCTTGTAAATAGTCGAAAAAAAAACTTGTAATTTTATTCCAGCCTGCGCTAGTACGTGCATGTGCTACATTATTTGCAGATCGTTTACTGAACCTTATATATGTTTCGTAATAAAGCTGTGAGCTTTCCCTCAAAAAAACCTTGTATTTTTTTTGAACTTTTACGTTTATTCACCACGGTGATTACATACATTGCGCCCCTCAAGATCTACCTGAGACATCGGCGAGCATCAAAGGGACGCAACACATAACTTTCAAGCCGTGTCTCCACGCGCGATGCTCCCAACAAATGAATGACTTCGAGGACGCCGTCATCGCCGATCCATCACTGAACCTAGGCTTCCGCCGGAGACAAACTACCAAACCCAAGTGAGAGAGAGAGGGACATGCCAACACCCCTCAGCGATGACTCCAATAAAGGGGACAACACCCACAATTAAAATTTGGCTGGGGCAACAACACAAACACGTCCAACGAAAAAATGTACTGATACAGCTACACTCGGGATAGAATGCAAAGGTGTTTCAAGTGGTGTTCTTGAAATTACATTAGTTAGCTCTAACTGATAGTTATTTTCATCAAGATCCCTACGTTAACCGGTATCTGTTTATCCGGAACTGGATTCAATACGTGCTTCCGAAAGATTGCTATGAGGGATTAGCACAAAGCCTAAGCTATCTGCGATAACTAACTCAGTAACACACTAATACTAGATAGTATGTTTTTTTTTTTGGTTATAACAAATGACCCAATACAACAAGTGAAGCCACAATGAGCTCGAATCCATATTTACGTGCACTTATTTAGTTATTTTTAGTAGTGGATTATCGATAACTCCTTGACACTGTAAAAATGCTTAGAACATCCCGTTTTAATGTCGATGCAAATAACTCTAATCCAACAAACAAACCAACAAATGCAAACCTACTTGGGACCAACCCCAGTTTAAAAGTAAAGATTGTTTTGTTTCAACTTCGATAGCACATTCTTCTGTTTCGCAATGCATAATACTACAATCATCCGTGAGCAAAGATTATTCTTGTTCGTGGATTTCGTTTCCATCCCTCCATCTCTTGCTTCAACCTATCAGCAGTTTCAGGTCCTCCTCCTCCTTGGACACTGCTAGCAAAAGTAACATGTAGCTCCTCCGTGCGCACGGCCTTTGCTAACAGAAACTTGGCGAGCCTTCTCTGCGTGGCATTCCCGCTGTACCTCACCAGGTGGATCTTCCTCAGCGTGCGGCGGAAGCACTCGGCGGTGGAAGACCTGAGGACATCCTTGGGCACTTTTATCACCCTGCAGGTCGATACTTCGTAGACCTGAGGACGGTCGATAACCAGCGTCAGAACCTGGAGGTTGGCCGTGTTGTCGAGGATTTGGGCCACTGCGGCGATGTGCCCACGGTTCCGGAAGGGGCCGTTGAGCTCGAGGTGTGTGAGGCCAGGCAGCGGCGCACGGTACCAGAGGAAGAAGGGCGGCTTCTGCTGCGCGAACAGGCGAAGTGAAGTCAGGTTGGTGCAGCCCTCCAGGAACTGACCCAGCTGCCGGATTGTGTCCGAGTCCTCGCCGTCAACCGTCTCACAGATGTCCACGGCCAGCGTGACTCCTCCCCAATCTGCCAAGGACAGAACGGAGCAGTCCGGCACCCTGCCTTTGAACCCGAGGAACCGCAGCGACGGCGCGTCGATGAAAACACGCGTGGCGTTGTGGCAGCAGTGGATTGTGAAGGTCCTGAGGTGGTTCAGCGCAACCGAGATGCGCTTCACCGTCGGGCACTCCTCGAGCGTCAAGTCGGCGAGGCCAGGGCAGCCGGCGATCAGGTGCTGCAGCGCCTCCCCCGACGCGTTGATCCGTCGGAGCGACAGCGTCTCCAGCGAGCCGAGTGAGAGATCCTGCTCGGGCCGAGCAAGCTTGCAGTTCCCAAGCCGGAGGTGGCGCAGCGTGGTGGCGGCGTTGCCGCTGAACAGTTGGCGAGGCATGGTGCAAGACAGTTCCACTAACATTGACGCATTTGACGTGTGCGGCCATAACGCCCTCTCAGGGTATCGCGGCGGTAGGTCGAGTTCGACGTCCTCCGCTCCGGCGAACAAGGCCGTGGCGATCCACTGGTCAATCAGGGTGTCGGAGGGTATGCTACGGAGGCCGATGACACGGTAGGAGCGGATGGGGGCGGTGCAGTCGCGGTTGAGGAGCACGCTGTTCACCATGTGGTCGAGGCGGATGAGCTCCTCGCTGCGGCCGGGCGGCGGTGTTCTAGCGCTCAGGTTGACGACGGGGACGGTGGTGAAGACGCGGCGCCAGCGGCGGGAGAGCGCGCTCGTGCAGACGGCCTGGTCGGTGTCGAGGTGCGAGAGGATGCAGATGAGCGTGGCGTCTGGGAGCGCGCTCAGGCGGTCCTCGCCGCCGGCGTGCTGCTCCATCGACATCTTCGAGTGTCCTTGGACTTCGATCTGGCGGCGGATGTTCACGTGAAGTGTCCTTTAATTGGCAGCCCAGAATCAAATAGGCCGGGAAGGTTGTGGTGTTGTGGGGATCTGATGCGTGGATCAGAGAGTTTTTATCTATGACGATTCACAACGTACTTTGTTCTATCTCTACTGTTAATACTTCCCAGTTTAGTGATTTCGTCTAATATAGATGCCATTTACACCCAGGTTTAGGGCGCGCGCGATTTCTGGCTTTTGGGTAACTTCCTTGGATCGTGGATTCATCTGTCAGTTTAGACTCCCGATATAAGAAGCCTTTCCTATTTCTCTCCTAGGTTTATCTGCTCGATCTTCATGGAGACAGCAAGGAAGCGGCCCCGACGCGACCGCCTGAGCGACCTCCAGGACTGCATCCTTGGCCATATCCTCTCTTTCCTCCCAGCGCAAGAGGCCGGCCGCGCCGCCATCCTCTCACGCCGCTGGCGCCGCGCCTTCTCCGACGTCCACACCATCTCTTTTGAGACGCCGAGCGACGACACATCGTATGAATCGTCATCCGAATCGTCCTCCGATGACGATGATGACAAGAGCCCGAACAGGACACTGCTCGACCGGGTCAGCGCGGCACTGCTCGCCCGGAGACGCTGCGGCTGCGTGGACGCGCCGCTGCGCTCCCTCCGCGTCGCCATGCCGTATGCGATGTTCCCATCAGACTCCTACACCGTGGACGAGTGGTTCTCGTACGCACAACGCCGCAGCCTCCAAGAGGTCTTCCTCGCGACGCCCAGTTGGGCCGCCGAGGAAGACGCCTGCAGACACGGCTGTCGTCGAGTCAACGACGATTGGACCGACAGCGATAGTGAGTCGGACTCGTCGTCGGACGACGAGAAGCCGGAGGAAGTCTATTACTATCCACGCCGGTACGTCGTTCCGGCAAAGCTCTACTCCTGTGCCACCATGCGAGCACTGCACCTCATCTCCTGCTCGCTCAGCACGCTACGGTCCACCACCATCGACCTCCCGTCCCTGGAGACGCTGTTCCTGAGCAGGATACGCTACTCGTGCCACGCGGATAACATACAACGGCTGATCACCGGATGCCCACGCCTGGCGGACCTGACGCTCGAGGCCTGCGGCCGGATCACGGCCCTCACGGTCCCGCCGAACATGCGACTCAAGAGACTCGCACTGCGCTGCTGCCACGACCTTCGACGCGTCACCGTCGATTTGTCGGAGACGCGGTCCTTCGAGTACAGAGGCGTGCCGCCGGACGCGTCGTTTTTAACTATTGTCGGACGCGACGGGGCGCTGAGAGCTCTCGGCTCAGCCAAGATCGACTTCTGCTGGCAGGTTAACTCCCCTGGGAAGATGGACTTCGAGAAGGTAAGGGAGTTCCTGCTCCTGTTCGTGGGAACGACGAGCCTCAAGCTCCAACTCGGCTGGCCGGACACGACGAACTCCCTGTACGGAAGCGAGGATTTCTTCGCCGACTTCCCCCTGTTCCCAAACCTCACGAGGCTCGAGCTGGGAAGCCGCTTGGTGGACCGCCGTGTAGTCCAGGGAGTGCCAGGGATCCTGCGACGGACGCCAAACCTGAGTGCTCTGTCGCTCAAACTTGACGGGCACAAAAGGAGGAGGAAAACCACCACCATCCGTGCCGGCGATCTGTATCACCGGAGCTTCGCTGTGGGAGACGAGGTGCCAGACGCCTCGGTGCCGTGCTTACAAGGGCGAGTGAAGGAGATGAGCGTGGAGCAGTACGAGGGGGCCGACGTGCAGAGGATGCTCCTCAAGTCGTTGCTCCGTGGCGCGCTCGTCCTCGAGTCGGTGCGCGTCGTGTTTGCCAACGGACGACACTCCGTGCTGGACGAACTGATGGATGAAATCAGGAGTTGGTCCCGGAATCCAGCTACCAGAATCTCATTTTCGTGAAACACCCAGCAAGGGATGTGATCTTGTACAGTTCAGTGCAGGTTCTCGTTCTCGGCGTTGCGACTGAATTTCCTATCTGAAGCTATACCTGCACACTCGTAGTATTTCTTCTGCAAGAGTATACGGCTATACGCCCTTGTAAGAAAAAATAAAACACAGTGAATACTCTTTAACCCTTTACAGTTTTGCTTTTTGAGTTACACTAATTTATTTTTCCGGGGGTAAAATAGTGGCTATCATAATTTTTAGGATTTGATCAAATATGATTTATAGATTTTGCTTCACGATTTTCAAGCAGAGAAAGTAGAAGAGCTGAATTATGAGATCACTATGATAGCACTAACAAGGTGTTTGGTTCAACTTCGGTAATTGGTATCAGATTACAAGAATAGTCAGAGCTAGAATGGGAGAAACAGGTTCTGTTTGGTTCAGCTATGTAATGGAAACTATTTGCGACTGAATTTTCAAGCAGAGAAATTATAAGGGCTGAATTATGAGATCACTGTGATAGCCCTGACAAGGTGTGTGGTTCAACTTCGTTAATTGTATCAGATTACAGGAGTAGTCAGTGCTAGAATGGGGAAACAAGCGTTCTCTTTGCGAACTGATGGATGAAATCATAACTTGGTCCCGGAATCCAGCTACGAGAATATCATTTTCATGAAACACCCAGCAAGGGCAGTTCAGTGCATGTTCTCGACTGAATTTCTTATCTCAAGCTATACCTTCTACAAGAGTATACGGCTATACGCCCTTGTAAGAAAAAAATAAACACAGTCAATACTCTTTAACCTTCTACAGTTTTGCCTTTTGAGTTACACTAATTAATTTTGCAGGGGTAAAATAGTGCCTATCATAAAGTTTGGGATTTGATCAAATGTGATTTATAGATTTTTCTTCACGATTTTGAAGCAGAGAAAGCAGAAGGGCTGAATTATGAGATCACTGTGATAGCCCTAACAAGGTGTTTAGTTCAACTTCGGTAATTGGTATCAGATTACAGGAGTAGTCAGTGCTAGAATGGGGGAACAAGAGTTCTGTTCGCGACTGAATTTCTTGTCTGAAGCTATACACACAGATGTAGTTTTTCTTGTATACTTTTTAACCTTTTACAGTATTGCTTTTGAGTTACCAAATTCATTTTCCCAGGGGTAAAATAGTAGTAGACGTGGTATCCCGCTGAATTTATCAGATTTTTTGTGATTTGGTAAAAAAAATGATTTATAGATTTGCTTCACGGTTAGAAAGACTGAATTTGAGATCACTGCAACAGCCATAAATGCTTGGAGGGATTTCAATATTAAGAAATTTAGACATATATTATTTGTGTTTCAAATGTAAGTCTTAAGATTATTGCCAAAAATTTAGACATATAGTACTATTTATCAAATCATTCGCAAACTGAAAGTGCATTTAGTGTCCTCTGTGTGTTTTTTATATGATAAATGACAAGTGGTTAAGAGAGAAGAAGACAAAGAGAAGCCACTTGGACTCCATGAAATGCAAGTGCGCAAGCTAATGTCTCTCGGTTCAGCTATCTGGCCGATTTGCGGCATGACGTGGTCGCGTTCTGCTCGAGCTGCAGCTTGCAGCTGCTCAAGCATGTGCTTGTGTTTTAGCCTTTATCATAACACTGATAAAATTGACAGGCAGATTCTGCTGCTACCTCTGTAGGAGGCACACAGATATTAAGTTCCATCATTTTTTGTGACAGCCATGACTTGAGATAAACATGTGCCTCTAGGTTTCTCATTAGGAAACACCTCAATCTGAGTATCAAAGATAGAAATCCATGTTTAAGTAAAGGCATCCAATTATTATTCCCATTGGCAAGCTACCTTATTACAAAGTTGCAGACCGTCGGATATAGAACCATATTCAGTTAGGGAGGTAAGAAACAAGCAGCAACAGCAGCCCTCCTCTCTTTTCACACACAGCCGGTTTTTTCATCCTTTCACCTTCAAGACAATACACCTATCCACAGAGGGGAACAAACAGACACTCAGAAACATCCAGGACTACACGATCAGCTCGGTCCTAGAGACGAGGATCCCGTCGGTGTCAGCGTAGAGCCACTCGCCGTCGCAGACCCTGGTGCCGGCGATGGTCACGGGTACGTGCTTCTCGCCCATCCCCTTTTTGTTCGCCTTCATCGGGTGGGAGTTGAGCGCCCGCACGCCAATGTCGCACCCGTTGATCTCATCCACGTCCCGGATGCACCCGTTCACCACGATGCCCGCCCACCCGTTATTCTGCGCCTGCTGGACGGGGTTGCCGCCCAGGATGGCGCAGCGCAAACTGCCGCCACCGTCGACCACCAGCACCCTGCCCTGGCCCTTCTCCTCCAGGAACTCGCGCACCAGGACGTTGTCCTCGAACACCTTGAGCGTCACGATGGGGCCGGCGAAGACCTGCCGCCTACCGTAAATCTGGAAGATGGGCTGGAGGGCGCGGAGCTCGCCGTTGATAATCAGGTGCGAGTTTGCATCGCAGACCTCCGCGGTGGCCAATGGCAAGGCCGCCATTTTAGCTCAATCGCTGCACGGCAGCGAAAGAAGATAAAACGTTGTCAGCATGAGTAAAACCACTGACTGAAATGCCAATTCAAATTTAACATAACAATGGATGCTATTAAGCTCATGATACTGCAATAGGGAAGATAGTAGCTAGCTTCAGGGCTGCTTGGCATGAAAACAGGACATACATTACTACTGAGCGCGAAGCACTGTCAAGAGGGGTAAGCAAAGTAAAGCGGCCCATTCGTTTACTCAATCGATCAGCATAACAACAAATTATCCAAACGGATGGTAATCATGAATTTGAGCTCGTAATACTACAGTTGGGTGGGAGAATTGATTTTAACCCCTCTAGCTCACACGCCTTTGATCATATACCCATTTGTTTGCCTGCCTTGCTCTGAACCCCCCGATGTGGCCTAATTTTCGCTGACTTGCCCCTCCTGCGCTGTTATCTATTGATTTAGCTGGCAAGGAAAGAATCTGGACTTAATAAATTGGAAATTGCCAAGAATGCCCTCGTTCACTTTCCTTTCATCAGCACACGAGACAGAGGAGCCTGGCCCGTTCTTCATTCTGTCCCCGACGTAGCGCCCAGCCGCCAGAGCCGCAGCGCCGCCTGAAGCTAGCGCTGGCTGCTCCGGGGCCGTCCGCCGCCACCGTCCGCCATCCGCCGCCGCCGTCCATGGTACAGCGAGCTCTCTCCCCTTCTATTTTTCACAGATTTTGTGCTCTCCTCTGGTACTGTTTCTAAATCGTAGAACCCTAGGTGTTGAGTGGATTGACATGGGGATTTGAGTGGGAGGGGCTTGATTGACGAAGGGGTGTGATGGATCTGAATGAAGAAGAAAATCACTCCAAAGAGGAAGAAATTAAGCGATCTGTGAACTTGTTTCTGGCTGTGATGAACTCGTGTGTGAGGTTGAGACTCACTTTTATTGTTCTGTATGTGAGGTGCAAACTCACTTTTGGCTGCTCTGTACTACGTACAGAACTGTGTCTTTTGGAGAAATATTTTTGTGGCTAGGATATCTGTACTACGTGCAGAACTATGTCTTTTGAACCGAAGGGTATTTTGTTCCATTCATATTTATGTTTGGTGGTTAAATGTGTTAACCAAACCAAAGGGGGTTGTCAGCAACAATTAGACACGCTAGGGGGGTTCAGAGGAAGGCAGACAAACAAAGGGGTATATGATCCAAGTCATGTGAGCTGGGGGGGTTAAAAACAATTCTCCCCAGTTGGGTAGGCATCCTGAATCGCGTGGGTAAACAACTACCAATGTCTGAAGCTGATAAGGGAGCGCAACAAAATAACCATCTCTTGTATACTATCACAAAGCCCAGCAGAATACTGATAAGGTGTACATGTTGTCCTATGTCCTGGCTGGCTCACTCAGATTATATGATAGAAAAATGGAATCCATTTGGATGATCCCACCAGATCTCTCTCCACCACAACCTAGCAAGATCTCTCTCCACCACTACAGTTGGGTAGGCATCCTGAATACGGTAGCTGACTGAAGCTGATAAAGAGCACAACGAAATGAACATCTATTGTTCATATTATTGGCAAAGCTGAATAGAATACTGATAAGGTGTACATGTCGTCCTGGCTATCTCACCCGGATTATGATAGGAAAAAATGGAATCCATGTGGATGATCCGACAAGATCTCTCTCCACCACAACCTAGCAAGTCAGGGGGGGCTGGAGCAGAGGAAACGGGCAAGGGGGGATTACCTGGCCGTGCGCCGCCGGTTGATCTCGCGGACCGTCGCCGTCTGCCTTCGGGAGCGAGAAGGGGAAGGCGGGGTGGGGCCCGGGAGAAAGTCCTGCGAACGGGATCGGCTTATCAGAGATGAGATCGATCCTGAAGTAACGAGAGATCCGGCGTGGACAGCGAGCGAAGAGGAGGCCCGAAATGGAAGCAAGCGAGAGATTCGGATCCCTTACCGAGACGTTCACGGCAGCGGCCGGTGATCTACTCCGATCAGAGGGGAGGAATGGGATCCAAGGAAGGAGGAGGACGCCTGGGAAACAAGCTAGTCCTAGAGGAGAAAGATGAAGCTTTTGGTGGGTGGGTGGCGGAACGGATGGACGAGGTCGCCGTGCTCGTGCTCACCCGAGCTTTGCTGTCAAGGTGAACACGGCGTCACGTGTGAATTGACTTGAATCGGCTGACCTGCGTGCCAATGCAGTGAAGCGCACCTATACGAGATCCCTTACGTGTGAATTTTGAAAATTTGATCCAAATTTAAAATTTAAACAAAAAATAAATCGGATCAAGAAAATTCATGATCTGATCTTTTTATGGAGCCCACAGCTGGAAAACCATGCAAGACAATATAATGTCTTGGTCTACCGCGTTTTGAACCCTTCCACACGAGTCAATACTGGCTCACACGGTGTATGTATGGTGCCGGCCAAGGCACCATGGCATTTAAATCATATCCAGTCACGGCACCCCCACCTCTCCTCCCCCCCCTCCCCCGTCTCGTCGACCTTCTCTCCCTCCTCTGAAATCCCCTCCCAAATGGCCTAGATCTATTTTTGTGGATTTCGTTCCCCTTCAAATTCTCAAGATATTTTTCCTCCATTTTTCCTTCGTTTTGTTGGTTAAAATCTCCACATTTCACAGATTTGGAGAAACTCTAGGTCATCCATTTGTTTTTTTTTCAATTTTCATTGGATATTTATCTATTAGCACGTGTATTGTTAAATTGGTACTATGTTTTGTGTTGGATCGGCTTGTTGTATTGGTACTACTACATGTTCACTTGTATTCGGGAGATGAAAGGTATTGCATTCGTTAGTTGATACTAGTAGATATGGTTCAAATGTATATGTATTTTTGTGATAGTAATTTGTAGGTATTGATATTTGAACTTGCATGGGTATTTAAAAATTATATATGGATAATTTGCACACGTATATGGATATTTGGACATGTGCGTGTATTTTTTATGATATTTGCACGTGTATGTATCTATTTGCATTTGTACACATGTATTGGCACTTGCATTCGATATTTGGGTAGTATGGGTTTTTATCCATTTTTTCCCAGTGTTTATATGTATGTATTTTTTTTCAATTTTGTTGTCTCTTATCAATGAGGCTTACCATAAATTCCATCGTGTCATGTTTATGTCAAGGATAAGAGTGTTTTTAGCCACCGCCACTTGAGATCAGGTGGGGTTCACGATAAGATGAATTATGACGAACGATACATGTCATATATCCTGACGCTGAAGATGAAGCCTTGTGTGATCATGACACTCGTTGTGATGTAGCTTGAGACATGCATTGCACGTGCACACTAACTAGTATTGGCTGGTGGATCATGTCATAATGCGTATTTTTAATAACACGAGATTCCTAAAAAACCACACGAGTCTTTGAGATTGGTTGGCACTTTTGAATATGGATTATCTTCTGCGAATCAATTTATATGCCATGCTCATTGACAACATATCCCACGTACGCAGTGTTGCACTGCATAAACGTGCACTTCGAGGTCTCAAAGCACCGGTGATGTGTCTGAAGCAACAACACCTCTTGCCTGATGTAAGTGGATGGGATGCTCCTCGCGCGTCTTGCTAGAGGTTTTCATGTGTGTGGAAAGCCGTTTAAAATTCTTTGCCATGTGAAAATTTTATTTGGTGATCCCATGTCCTGATATTTAATATGGAAAACAAGAAAGAACCCACTAATTAATACGTCGAGTAAATTCTTGAAGTTTGGAATTGGTTACTTGGATTCGACACAAATACATCGAGTAATTGTAGGGTCGCGCGGATGATTCTTCTTGCTTAGTGTAGCGTCTCTGCTGGTCGCAGCGGCGACGAGTCGGTTTCGGCCTGACGACACCAGGATTGGGACGAAAATACAGCGGGTCAAAAAGGACTCGGCGGAGGTTAATGTACCTATCCATGGGTAACAATGGTGGCTGACGTCGGCGTATTGAGAGGCTATTGGAAGTGCCGGTGGAAATCTCAGGCACGAATTTGCTGACTTTGTGGAGTACAAAATCAGGTGACTTTGACTCACTGACAAGTGAAGCCCCATATGCGGGGTCCACATGTTATTGACACAAAGTAAAGTCAGCAAATCTCATTCAGAAAATCTCTTGCAGTCCACGGAGGGGTGCGCCGTTCATCTGGTCTGAGGAGGAAGGCCGCGTGTCATAGGGCCTCGTGCACGAAGTGACAAGAGCAGGGCTACCGTGAACAGCGAAAGTTTTTTCTCTCTTGTAGACCGTAAAAAACGAAAATTGGCACACTCTCCCGTGGAAACACTTGTCTCGAGGGCAGCACGAGATGGCCCCCTAGCCGCGGTGGGCCCGACTCGTCCTCGTGGGACCCGCACGCCAGGCTCGCCCCCAGAGCCGTTTCGTGGGCCCACCTCCCCTCCTCAGTCCCCACAGCGCGCTATTTCCAGTGCCAGCTGCCGCGACCGGTCGCACACATCACGCCGCTCCATACGCCGTCGAGCGGTAACCGTCCAGCGAGCCCTGCCGTGCCATGCCAGGCACTTCCGCCGGCGCCGCGCCTCCAGGCTCGGGCCCTCGCCGCTCCGAGCGGGCGCGTATCCGCCGCCAGCCGCCGGACGAGGCGCCGCCCACCCCGGCCGCCACCGCTGCCCCGGCCGGGCCCTCTTCCCGGCCTCCGCGGCGCCGGCGCGAGGCTTCGCCTTCCCGGCGGTCCGTCCGCTTCAGGTTCGTCCCTGCTTCTCCCCGCGAAGGTTCTCTGCCTCTGCGCGAACTGTGAATTCGTGATATGCATTCTAAAATTGGTAACGCTGGTCTCGTGGTCTGTGATGCTTGCGGTTGCTACTAGTTAATATCGACGATTGCAAAATTAAGTAGTACCGTTGGGAAATTCGTGAATAATTTGTATGCTTTCTATCATGCGATCCTGCGGACTGCTAAGCTGGTTTCTGTGCCATGCTATATTTGGCCATTGCGATGACTCTCCTCCTGGTCACAATGGTGGATCCGCAAGGCTGCGAACCCATTGCTTATTGTAGGGACAGTCCTTGCTAAAAAGAACGAAGGTTCTTTGTTCCATTTCGTTAGAATTCCATTTGATTTCAAAATATATTTGACTAGTTAGGAGGGAGGTTAATTCCTCCCCGCCGTTTCGCCGGATCCCTCGTCCTCCGTCGGCCGCTCCGGCGGTGGGAGGGCGGGGGATCCCCGCTTCTCGGGTGTAGATAGCGTAGGGTTTGTAGGGTCTTCAACCGGCGGCGCCATGGAGGTGGTTGGGTCGCCGGCGGTGCTTTTAAGCGATAATCTTTTCCCAGAGAGCTAATACCAAATAGGAAAGTTTAATTAAATTGCGGTTTTGTAATCTCGAGTAGGTGTGTTCTGTGTACACAATTATAGGAACACATTCGGGCGAAAAATATTATTAGCATCCGAGCTCTATAGAGCCCTTTATTTTAGATAAATAATCTCGTATAGGTTTATTCTGTGTACAAATACAATGTTATAGGAGCACATTCTGGTATCTATATGGAGTATATAAAGATGCACAAGTGATATTTGGATTGCTAGTTGTCATTTGTTACTTGATGGCTTATTACTTTACTGTAGAAAGTAGACAAGTTTACTTGTCTTAAAAAACTGCGTTTCATGTTGTGTGGTCCTCATGTCTCTGTATCTAATTTAGCACGCATGTCATTATTTTCTGGTTCTTAAACAGAGAAAAGGATGAGTTGCAGCCACCGGTGGTCGTCTTGGATGACGCTGAAGTGAGTCATCAAATGGAGGCAGAAGAGCGGAATGAACAGGGGAATGAGATTGTGGTGGCAGAAGGACCAGAGGAGGTTGATGAAAACACACAGGCTTTGAAGGAGGCACCGTTCTGGTTCCCCGATGGTTGGATCATAAACGTTCGCCATGATGATGGCGGCTCGACATTTCGGGTACTCTCCCTTGCTCTGCTTGTATTCTAGTAAATGTTATTTATGTGCTACTGCTTCCCACGTGCACCCTTATCTACAGTATATGCTTGTGTGCTGTCTTTATTATTGCTGCTATGTAGATGTTGGGCTGAGATGTGTTACCTATGCACTATCTTATTAAACAGTAGGGGACTCCCCTACCAAATTTTAATTGAACTTAATGCACTGGATAAGATAGAGTTGCTAACAAAAATATCAAAGTGCTTACAAATTGGCCAATGACATTGCGGGAGCAAAAAACTAACCAACTAAGTAGGTAACCAGTTCCTCACCGACATACATGTAGCTAAAGAGAGACAAAAAATGAAAATAAAGGATTCTTTGTCACTACGTTGTTAATTCATTGCAGTACTACACTTCCCCAGTATCAGAATATACGTTTTCGACGGATATGGAGGCACTAAGTTATCTGTTCTCGGAGATGGATGAGCACGTGTTAAAGTCACAGACATGCGTTGAGGACAACGAGCTTCATGTGAGTGTGTTTTTTCTATGTCATGTGATGATTACATTTGAGATGTAACCCCTGCATGTTGCATACAGAAAATGAATACATGGCTTCCGGATGGTTGGGTGATTGAGCTCAGAGCTGGGGGGAAGATGATGGACAAAATGTACAAGGTTAATTTCAACTTGCTTCCATACTAAGTTTGACTTATACTAATTATTGGGTTGTCGTTTTCTCAACAACAAAAAAACTGGAAACCCATCATTGTCCATATGTAGTCGAAAGTATGATAGACTTGTTCAGGTTTCTGTGAAAAGAACAATGTATTATTTAGAAGTTACTACCATTCGGTGCTTGGTTCTAGAATGGTTATGTGTGTTGTTTATTGTTTAATAAAAGACATTGCTTATATAGAAATTGAATATTTTAATTCCATTGGGTAGATTTTGAGAGTGGGAAAACATTTGTTATATGGTATATATCTTTTTGCACTTATGTGCTGGTATACATCCCTGAAAACAAATATCATTTGGTAAACTTAATTTGTAGGAGTGCCTCAAGAGACGTACCCATCGTTCTTACCATGCATGTATGTCTTTTGTAGTTTTTTGTTCATCTACCTACTGGAACGCGATTCTTCTCAAAAGAAGATGTACTGCGCTATGTGAATGACGGTGCGATCTCTAGATGTGATGTGAAGGGGCTGTGCGACATCATCTCCGAAGATAATGTATGTCACTTGCTGGAACTATTCTCCTATTTGAACAACATAAGGTTGCAAGTTTTTTCATATCTAAGCTTTGGATTTATTTACAGATACTAGCACAGGTAGAGTTCAATCCAGATGGTCTACCGAAAGGATGGGTGAAAGAAGTGATATTTAGAAAGTGCAATGATGGAATTAGAAAACACCCGGTATTACAATAGAGCATCTCATTCCTTAGACTGAATATGTCACACATTTCTTATTCCTTTAAAAATCATTGATGGAGTTGATCTGATATTTTTATTTAACCATTCATTATTTTATTGTGCAGTACTATACTGATCCTGTCAGTCATCTTGTATTCCGAACACTGAAATCTGTAATGAGCTACCTTACGACTGGAGAAATAAGTAAACGTGCCTATATTCCAAGGAGATGTGTTACACACATGTACTCTTTCGACAGGTGCACAGATCTGGTAATTGTTATGAATAGAGGTTTTATCCATTACTAGGCCAATGAGTCATCATATATTCATATATAGCTGACACTTTCATTTTCATACACCAATAGTTAATACATTGACTATGCTAAGGTTGTTCCTGATAAAATGATCCTGTATCATGGCTATAGGATGTGCCTTGATGTAACTATAAAACTGTTCAGAACTTTGGATTATATTTGATAGATATCTTTTTTAACTACCAGCCTCGAAGAATGTTGAAAAGATTCAAAGTACTAGGGAGAAAGAAAATATCAATGAAATCATTGGTCTTCGAAAAGAAATTACTTGATGACCAGACATCAGATCGCTGTAAGTTCCTGCAGTTACTGGTTACATGTTTTTTTTGTGGGGTTTACATGGTGTTCTTGTAATATAGTACTGTCAGAAAAGACCTGCTAGTCATAGACCGTAAACGTCACGGAAAAAAGAGAATGCTCAAGGGGGGCTGGGGGATGTCTACACACCTTAGCTGGATGCCTGAACTTTATCTCTCGTAGTTCAGTCAAACTGACATAATACAACAAGAATATTGTACCTTGCAATTCTGTTTCCCTTAAGTTTATTAGAGTACATGTGATATATTTGTAGAGTACTCTTGCATGCCACGCACAGCTGAAATTTTAGGAGTCACGGAACATGTCCAGATGCTATGTTCATAGAGTACATGACATGAGCATGTGGGGAGTTCAGTTTGTGCTTGAGATAAAAGTTGTCAAGTATTGTATATTTTGGAGGTACATTAGTGTAATCTAAGTGTTATAAAATATGCAACTTATATTTCCATTAGGCCATAGGCCGATACATATTCACTTACATGCGCGGTAAAATTTGGAAAACCCCTTTATACAATGGTGACATTACATATCGAAGATATGGAAAGCATATACAACTCTTAACAGTATGGACCCCTCATAACAGAGCGTCCAATCCTAGTGCTTAGTGGTAACAGACTAACTGGTCCGCTTGAACCGGAAATCCCAGTGTATATTGGTAGCTCCTGGCGAGGCTGATGCCATTTTGTCCTCTTCTTCCATTTTGAACTCTACTTGCTGTTAGATTTGTTTGAAGTCGAAAGTACTGGAAATATTTAATAAAATTGAGCGAGATCTGAATATTTGTCAATATCTACACATCATGGCTGTACGTGTGCATCCTCGATGTCTCAACTTGCTCTTGATAATGGGTTGATGTAGATGCCGGGGGTAATTGATATCATTCCAGTATTAATATATTGTCCTTTATATCAGGAAAAAATGTGCACGTTCCAGGAATAAAAGTTAAAATCTGCCTTATAGCTGCGCATTGCAAATGGAATTATGTTGTTTAATGTTACAATCATGTGAGTGATGTTTTGGTTTAAATTTTTGTAGAAAAGATATTTGAAATACATAGGCTATACTGATTTACAACTTTTGATTTGGAATCTGGACATGTTCTACAGTAGTTCCGCTCCTTCGTGATATGTTTGGCCTTGGTCTCAGACAGTAGTTACGTTATTTCTGAACCTTTGTTATACAGCTATTGAATCTTAAATTTGATAACCAAAATGTTAATGTCAAAGCTGAGAATGTTCAAGAACCAAGGTAACAGAAAATCCTAAACAGAAATACAGCGATATAATCTGTTAACCTTGATTATTCAGTTAACATGATGGATCAAACTCCTTTTTGCTCCTGCTTTTCTTGTCCAACTTTGGTGCTCTTTCTTCGTTGTCAATACTGCAATTAACCATGTTTGCAAAGGTTTTTAGACAAGAAATTGAGCTGCCTCATGTGGTTCTTAGGGTAACTCCAAGGGGGCGATTCATTGAGTCCGCCCGCGTCTGTTTGTGTCCGCGCGGACAAAAACCAAGGCCCAACGCGGCGACACAAACTGTCCGTTTTTCTGTCGGTGGTGACCCATTCTCGGTCCAAATTTGGGCCAGGTTTGCGTCGGCCCCGGACCTGGCCCGCCGAACAGACCATTCCCTACCCCAATCCTCTCCACCCTCCTCACCCCTCCCGCCGCCACCCTGCCGTCGCCACCCAGATTTGTCCTCTAGGCCATCCCTGGCGGCCACCGCCTATTCCTCTTCGTAGCCGCCATCGGAGCTGCTTCCTTGCGTCCATGTGGCTCGGAGTGTCCGTGACCCGACACCGTTCAGAAGGAGTTCGACCGTTTGTCCCGGCCACACTGAGGTATGAATCCGCCATGGATAGCTCCGATGAATACTTTTACAAGAACTACCTCATGACGACGACGACGATTCGTCTGATAATGAGAGTGATGTCCTTGTTGCCACCCTTATCGTCAATGAGCACCTAGCGAGGCAGCGGCCATTGTTTAGAGGGTCCTTGTCGGGCCGTGCTCCTGCCTTGGACCGCAACAGATCAGCTGGCCACGTCCAGCTGTACGGTGACTAATTTTGTCGTGTTAAACCAACCTACCCTCCCAAGATTTTTCCGTGCCACTTCCGGATGAAGAGATCGTTGTTCAACCGCATCCGATTGGGAGTAATGCACTTTGATGATTATTTCATATGCAAGAGAGATTTCGTTGGTACGGTCGGCTTCTCTTCTTACCAAAAATGCTGGGATGATTGGCAGCATAGATTGCGTGCACTGGAAGTGGAAGAGCTGTACATTTGCATGGTAGGGGCAGTACAAGAGGCATGTTAGAGAGTGCACGGTCATACTTGAAGCCATGTCATCACATGATCTATGGATTTGGCACTCTTTCTTCGGCATGGCAGGTTCTCACAATGACATCAATGTGCTTCAGCGCTCTCCGGTGTTCAACAGGCTCTCCCATGGCAATGTTCCCGAGGTGACCTATCAGATCAATGGCCACATATACAACATGGTATTCTATCTAGCTGATGCTATCTATCATACATGGGCTACGTTTGTGAAGACAATCCCCAATCCATCTGATAAGAAGAAGAAATGGTTTGCAAAAGAACAAGAGTGTCAGGAAAGATTTGGAGCAATCTTTCGGTGCGCTACAAGCACACTGGGCTATTGTTCGGCACCCTGCTAGAATTTGGAGCAAGGACACCATGTTGGAGGTGATGACAACTTGTGTGATCACGCACAACATGATCGTAGAGGATGAGCGCGATGACAGTCTTTATGATTTAGCATGGCATTTCAGGGTGAGTTGATTGAGCCCCAAGCTGGAGTGGCATCTTTTGCTCAGTTCCACCGTGATATACGTGAAAAAGAGACCCACATTCAACACCAAAATGATTTGGTGGAGCATGTGTGGCTTCACCACGGGAACCACTAGTTCCATTTGCTACAATTTATCCTTTTATTTGGTTTGTAAAACTATTCGTGGAACAATTTGTTTAATCAGATTATAATAAACTGTTTGTATTATTTGCTTAAATTTATGTTGTATGGAACGGTCAAGGCAAAAATGATCAAAAACCTGACTGGGCGGACCAAATGGGTCGACCCGTTGGGTTCAGTGGCTTGGTAAGGTCGGACATGGGCCGGACGCCTATCCATTTGGGTATCCGTTTGGGTTGCCCCGTTGGAGTTGCCCTTACTCGTGCTGCCTCGGACATTTCTGTTTGGGCAAACAGATGCCAGGATGCTGCTCGGAAATCTCTTCAAGATTGGGGTATAATGTGTAATCATCTAGCACAAACAATGTAATCTTTCTTTTTTCTGTCTCCTTTTTTCCCCTCCCTCCTACTGCCTAGCAGGCATTTCTTATTCACCTGTACAGATAGGGTATAAGTTGTTCAGGCTGGCGTTTTGCGCCCGCCATAAAGTCGTCAAAAAAAAATTGAAATTCTGGCCAGACAGATTACTGCAGCATGACCAGTATGCTATAGCAGACTGGAGATGACACACGGTTCTACAAAAAACAGTAAAACAGTTTTTGTATCCGCACAGGTCTTTGTGTGCTATAGCAGTATAATGGTGCTCTTTGAAATAAAAGTTTGTATAAACCTTGAAGAGATCGAAATCCATTAAGCTTCAATGAACTTGAAAGTTTCAAACTGATACATACTTTATACGTTTCTTTGACTACAACTCAATATGGCGCGTTGTGTTTTTCGTTTGTATTTTACCTGATGGTTCTACTTTGCCATGTTGCAGCTCAAGGTGGCACCTCTGCTAGCATGAATCCTCGGCCTGATCCAAAAGAGAAGGAGGTCATCAATAACATGGAAGCTACAGGCAAAGAACCAGTTAGTTCAGAGACTACCAAGCGACCAAGAGGGAGGCCACGGAAAATACCAAAGCAAACGAATGAATCAACTCCAGATTGCGCCAAGAGTTCAGATAAGAAGACAGCACATGTTGCGTCAGATGAGAAGCATGCTAGGGTAACACTGGAAGTGGACAACAAGAGCGACCTTGCGAGGAGCCCTTCGTCGAGGAGGAGCGGTAGAACTGGTCTGGTGACTGATCCAGATATGCTCGAGCAAAGAAATGGTAATACGGCTGAAGGTAGTGCAAAGTTAACAACCTCTGCAGTTCCTAAAGTTTACATAAGGAGAAATAGCAACCAGACTGGGCTTCAAAAGAGAAACTCAAGCAGTTGAAGATCAGTTGTAAGCATTCAGACGTAGTAGTGGGTTTGGAGCCAGTTTTGTAATATAAATGGACCAGGTAATAAGATGTTGCACCCTAATAAGCGAATAATTGAATAAATATTCATGGTTTATGTGACTAACATTTGTGGTGGGTACCTAGCAAACAAACAAGGTTATTGTATTGATGCAACTGGGGCTGCCTCTGTTTAGCAGAGCGTGGCATGTGTACCATCGACATCAAGTAGATTCAGTTGAGTCTGATTACCGTGTTCGTACCTGCGTCTCAGCAGCTCTCCAAGCCTCAGGCGGCTTGAGCTGACGGGATACCTTCAAAGAGGCGGCATTGAGGCAATCATCAGGATACTCGAGCAGGCCCCGAGCATTGAGGTTTTGTTGCTGTTTATGAAGCCCAGCTACGACTACGAGGAGAGGTTGCACAGCGTCTTGGTTCACTCGCATGAGCTCAGCGATGGGTTTGGGGCTCTGGATGTTTCGATCCCGTGCTTGCGGAATCGAGTGAGGGAGATCAACCTAGTGCACTAGCAAGGCCATGAGATACAAAGGAATGTGGCCAAGCTGCTGCTTTACTAGAACGAGTGCGTTGTCTTCTCGAAGGTGCCACGTGAGTTACAGACGAAGCTGATGAACGAAATCGAACAATGGGTGGTGAACACGTCACCAAACACAATTTTCTTGTAATGCGGTATCTACTCCCTCATTCCAAGAAGAGACTAGATTTGGCTCCCGGGCTGCATGTAGCTCTTTATTTTTTAAAAAAAATTCAAATTGTGAAGCTTCAGAAAAATTCAAAAACGAATATCATGATGTAGCCAATAGTATGCACTATAAGTGTGTAAACTTTTGATACAAAATACCTTGTATTCTACACTCGGCAAAAATGACAAATATGCAGATCGTGGGCGTGAACAGTACAACTTTTTTTCCTTCTCAGAAATTGTTGGATTTGTCTTTTTTTGCTGAGCCCAAAATAAGAGGTATATGACATTGAAAATGTGCAAGATGAAAGTACATAAAGTGGGCTACGTCAAGGTATTTCGTTCCGAATTTTTTGAACCGTTTTTCAAAAAAGTCAAAACAGGCTCCGTGGAGCCCGTGCTCCATATTACAACTTTCCAAAATTCACTCTGAATCTGATTCTTGATACTATATCTCGATCAGAGTTTGCCTCGCAAGATGATTCTGTAAGCTCCATGCAGTGGTGGAAATTAAGCAGAATTTATGTTTCCTCGGGCGAATATTTATGGTACTCAGTTTACATATAATCTTACTATTATTTATGCTCTTATCTTATTTAAAAGCATTAATAGAGATTGAATCAATATGTGGCTTATACAGGTGGCGATGAACTACTTAACATTAGAATCACGCATAAGTGTTGACTAATACAAATTAAATAATTTTTTGCTAACACAAGAGTTTATAAAAGTACAATTCTTCCTAATTCAGAAGATACAGTTTGGAAATTACATACAAAAATGAAAATGTATGCTAATGATTCTACACAAATATTTTTTATTATTTACAAATATTATGATTTTTAACCGTTTATACAGTAAGTAAATATTTTTCGAACATTTAGAAAATAATGATCTCATTCTCTGAACAAATATAGTCATCTTCTCAAAGTTCTTGCCTCCATCAAAGCCACATAACTTTAAATCTGCTATCATCGAGCTCTCAGCCACGTGGGCATTTGATGGGAGTTCGTCACCATCCTACTCACCCCTTCAAACTCATGGTGGTGCTCCCTCGCCACCTGAGCCTCGTACTCGTCTATCATCATTGGCTGGTATTACACGAAATCTTCCATGGGCGCCAAAGCCTTTTTGACTCTTATTACACGAAATAAATATGTGTCCATATAAAAAATAAGAAATATACTTATACAACACGTTTTTTTAACTCTTTGCTCTTCTTTTAAGGGAAAAGAGGAATATATTACTCGACAACAAATTTCAAATTGTCATTTATGGAAATCTTCTCTCTTTTTGTAAAAATTGGCTTAGGTGTACCTCCGGTATATACTGTGAACCTATTGGCATCTGAGATCTTAATATAAACGACTTTGCTTATTCTCAGCTGACTCCCAGGCCATTGGAACACATCTTGATGCATGTTAGCCATGAGTTGTAACTGAAAACTTCCGCAGTTGCAAATGTGCTTGCAAGTAAGATTTACTACTTGCACATGCATGGGCTGTAACTAGAAAAATGCCCGGACCGTTGGATTGATTCGTGATTCGTCCTAGTTATAAGTTGCAGCATGGGTTTGCAACTGAGATTCGATGTCTTCTGAGTTGACAGAGAATTAACCACTCTCTAATATAAACGCAACACCTGATTGAAGAAACTACAAGCTTTCCAATGGCACTAGTGGAGACATGCCCTTCTGTCCCGGCCCGTGAGGGCCTTTAGTCCCGGTTAGCCAACCGGGACAGGCCAAGCGGGACTAAAGCCCAACCTTTAGTCCCGGGCCTGTTACTAGCCGCGACTAAAGGCCTTCCATGTGGCCGCGATACAGGGATTGGGCTGGAGGACCTTTAGTCCCGGCTGGTAATACCATCCGGGACTAAAGATTATTTTCCGAAAAAAAAATTCAATTTTTTTTCCAACATTTGTTTCAATTTTTTTTCCAACATTTTTTTTTCCATCCGGGCTCTAATTAGAGGCGCCTCTAACTAAGCATCGTGTTGTGAATGCTCTCGTAATCCTAGCGCCTCTAATTTCTTTTTTCTAATTGTTTGACTCGTTACTCTCTCACTTGGACCATTTTTAACACTAATTACACTTAAACTTTAGTCAAATTCTAGTCTTGTTCAAAATTCCCGATCGGTCACCCATCCTCACACTACTCTACCCTCAGCAAGCTTAACTTCTCTGTTCCTTTCTGCTGTGGTCCCACGAATCTGATTGTACCTTGTTGTCAATACTACCATATCAATCCTATTAACTCTTATAACATTGTGTCACATGTGTGTATTTTTTGAAACCAAAAACAATTATTTAAGTAAACAATAATGAATAAGTAATAATAATATTGAATTCCAATGAAAATAAAATAAATAATAAAACTATTTTATTCATTTATTGCCATTTATTCATATAATATGGCATAATTAATACCTTTAAATCTGTAAATCGCAAATTGACAAATAATATATCCATAATATGGTATATAATATAACTTTAAATCTGTAAATATTTTATTCATTTTTTGTTATTATCATATAATATGGTATATAATATAACTTTTAAAAAATGCATTAACTATTATCTTTTCCATATTTTTGAATCTAACTAAACTTTCAACATGAAAAGTGTTTGAATTTGAATAAATAATCCAAAATCATTTTCTGTTTTATAAAATAATTATTCTAACTAGTCAAACTATTAACTATTTTGCCATTTTCATTTAAAAAATGCATTAACAATTATCTTTTCCATATTTTTGAATCTCACTAAACTTTCAACATGAAAAGTGTTTGAATTTGAATAAGTAATCCAAAACCATTTTCTGTTTTATAAAATAATTATTCTAACTAGTCAAACTATTAACTATTTTGCCATTTTCATTTTAAAAATGCATTAACAATTATCTTTTTCATATTTTTGAATCTCACTAAACTTTCAACATGAAAAGTGTTTGAATTTGAATAAGTAATCCAAAACTATTTTCTATTTTATAAAATAATTATTCTAACTAGTCAAACTATTAACTATTTTACCATTTTCAATTAAGAGTTTATGAATGTAGATAAAAAATTTAGAGCCTTCTACAATACGAGACTATCAAGATTAAATATTTAAAATTCTATAAAGTGTCAAATGCTCCTTGGATCCCACCGTATTCCGCTCTAGTGTGTGTGTGAGGGTGGGTGCAACGTAGGGAGGTTGAATGGGGGTAATAATTACCCACTTGTGCAATAGTGAGATTCAAAAATCATCCAATCATGTGCAGGAAGGCGATCCCCAAATCAGGGGGCAAAGTTATCATCATGGATGTCGTCGTCGGGTCTCCTTCCGAAGCCAATTACGAAGGCCAGGTCATGTCCGATCTGCTGATGATGGCTGATGCTCTATTGCCCTGCTCCATTTATTGAACGAAACAACAGTAACAATTAAGCACCATAGAATCACCTCTTACAAATCACTACCGAGACCGAAACTCAACAGGCAAGCATTGTCAAAAGTACCACATCAGGGAACTAGATTTCTCAAGTCTTGCCCAATTGATTTAAATATAGGAAACAATACGAGGCACCCGGAAATAATTTGGTTATTTCTCAAGTTTTGCCCAATTGATTTAAATATAGGAAGCAATACGAGGCACCCGGAAACAATTTGGTTATTTCTCAAGTCTTGCCCAATTGATTTAAATATATGAAACAATACGAGGCACCCGGAAACAATTTGGTTATTTCTCAAATCTTGCCCAATTGATTTAAATATAGGAAACAATACGAGGCACCCGGAAACAATTTGGTTATTTCTCAAGTCTTGCCCAATTGATTTAAATATAGGAAACAATACGAGGCACCCGGAAACAATTTGGTTATTTCTCAAGTCTTGCACAATTGATTTAAATATAGGAAACAATACGAGGCACCCGGAAACAATTTGGTTATTTCTCAAGTCTTGCACAATTGATTTAAATATAGGAAACAATACGAGGCACCCGGAAACAATTTGGTTATTTCTCAAGTCTTGCCAAATTGATTTAAATATAGGAAACAATACGAGGTACCCGGAAATAATTTGGTTATTTCTCAAGTCTTGCACACAATTGATTTAAATATAGGAAACAATACGAGGCACCCGGAAACAATTTGGTTATTTCTCAATTCTTGCCCAATTGATTTAAATATAGGAAACAATTTGGTTATTTCTCAAGTCTTGCCCAATTGATTTAAATATAGGAAACAATACGAGACACCCGGAAATAATTTGGTTATTTCTCAAGTCTTGCCCAATTGATTTAAATATAGCACATTTAGATCGACACATTGAGACATACGATCACATAGCACCGAGACACCTCCTAGCAATCTCGTAGCCTAGGCGAGCGTCCCAAGCGGCATACTTGATGCAATAAAAGCTCAATGGAAACTCTCCCCAACCTAATGCGAGGTTCTCTTCTTCTTCCTTCTTCTTCTTCTCGTCCTCCTTCTTCTTCTTGTTGTTCTTCTTCTTCTTCTCAAGCGTTGTGCCAATAGTAACATTGGCTAGAGTATAGAGACTCGGAAGATTAGGGTACGTTGGGTTAGGGTGAACGGCCCGCTGGAGGTCGACGGCGGACGAAATATGAATTCCGTAAGGCCCCAGCATACGCTGATCGTTGTTGATAGCCGCGCCGCAGAATTTGATGGTTTTTGATACGTCTCAAACGTATCTATAATTTTTGATGTTCCATGCTTGTTTTATACCAATTGCTACATGTTTTGTATCTACTTTATATCACTTTTATACGTTTTTTGGGACTAACCTATTAACAAGATGCCGAAGTGCCAGTTCCTGTTTTCTGCTGTTTTTGTATTCCAGAAAAGCTAGTCTGGAAATATTCTCGGAATTGGACGAAAGTACACGGGGGTGCCTATTTTTCCAGAACACGCCTGACGGAGCGAAGGAGCAGTAGAGGAGGGCCACCAGGGCCCCACACGCCAGGAGGGCGCGGTTCCCCCCTCTGCCGCGCCCTGGGGGGGTGTGGGCCCCCCGGGGGTCCGCAGCCGCCGCCCTTTCGCCTACTTATTCCCCCCGACGCGAAAACCCTAAGTACCTGAGCAAATATCCACGAAAAGTTCCAGAGACGCCGCCATCGTCAACCCTAGCTCGGGAGGGTTCAGAACCTCTTCCCGGCACCCTGCCGGAGAGGGGAATCGTCACCGGAGGCTTCTACATCGCCATGCCTGCCTCCGGAGTGATGCGTGAGTAGTTCATCCTTGGACTACGAGTCCATAGCAGTAGCTAGATGGTTGTCTCTCCACTTTGTGCCATCATGTTTAGATCTTGTGAGCTGCCCTACATGATCAAGATCATATTATTGTAATGCTACATGTTGTGTTTGCTGGGATCCGATGAATATTGAATATTATGTCAAGTTGATTATCAATCTATCTTATATGTCATTTAAGATCTTGCATGCTTTCCGTTACTCGTAGATGCTTTGGCCAATTAGATGCTTGTAACTCCAAGAGAGAGTATTTATGCTAGATAGTGGGTTCATGTCTCCGTTTAACCTGGGACAGTGACAGAAAGTTCTAAGGTTGTGGATGTGCTGTTGCCACTAGGGATAACCTAACGATGCTATGTCCATGGACATATGTGTTTGTTTACATTACGCACTTTACTTAATGTAATTATCCGTTGCTTGCAACTTAATACCAACGGGGGACTCGGATGACAACCCGGCGGTGGATTATTAGTCATAGATGCTGTTGGATAACGATCTATGTATTATGTCGTAATGCCCAATTAAATATCATAGTAGTCAACATGTCATGTATATGCATTGTCATGCGCTCACTATTCGTCAATTGCCCAGCTGTAATTTGTTCACCCAACATGTTAGTTATCTTTTATGGAGAGACACCACTAGTGAACTGTGGACCCCGGTCCATTCTTTTACACTGATTAAACAACCACAAACTGCAAACTGTTCCTTTTTCATTCTCTGCAATTTAATACTCATTTTCCACACCATACGTTTAATCCTTTGTTTTCAGCAAGCCAGTGAGATTGACAACCTCACTGTTTCGTTGGGGCAAACTAGTTTGATTGTGTTGTGTGCAGATTCCACGTCAACAGTCCAGGCTCCCTGCGACAGCTATTTTTCTGGCGCCGTTGACAACCTTCTGAAGAGTTGCTGCTCCTACTGGTTCGATAACCTTGGTTTCTTTCTGAGGGAAAACTTGCTGCTGACTACATCATACCTTCCTCTTGGGGTCTCCCAACGAACGTGTGTTTCACGACATCAGTTTTGTCCATCAAGAAGTCCTTGAGGGCCTGCGGCACCCGATCAGCGTGGCAAATATGGAACACCAACATGTCGGTCGCCACGGAGAGTTGCAGGACAGCGGCACGCTGCCTCTCCTCGGGTGTGGCGTCGGTGAACTCGCAGTCGAGGCCCACGATCTTCATCGGTGCGGCGTCGAGGTAGCGCCTCTTGACGTCGCGGATCCATCTCTCCACGGTTGATGCGCGGAGAGTGACCACGACCTTGAAGTGCATGTCGACGGCGTCGTCCTTGTAGTGGTACACCTCGGATCGAGGTGGGCGCGCGAGTGGCTCCATGGCGCGCGGCAGCGATTCGAGAGAGAAAATTAGAGAGAGGAGATGGTGCATTTGGCAAATGGCACTGTACCTCTCTTATATAGAGCTAGCAGGGGAGATGAGGAGGCTGGCCATACGTGGTAATTAATCCGGCCGGCCATATATGTTTCAACTTCCCAAAATCCATTAAGTGATTTGATCGACTTCCAAAATCGTTTTCATTCCCCATGTGATCAACGACCAGCGCGGGAAGCCAAGGGTGCTCGTTTGAACATCATTAGTCGTGGGTTGTATGCAGGACCGGGACTAAAGGGTCCTCGTTTGAACAGATTAGCCGCAGACCCCTTTAGTCTCGTTTTGTATCTCAAACCGGGACCAAAGGTACCTAACGGGCCGCGACTAATGGTTGCCGTACGCTTCGGCCTTTTCGGGGCGACGTGTCCGGACCATTAGTCGCGGCCCAAACCGCGGCCGGGACTAATGGCCCGGACGAAATGCCTCTTCTCTACTAGTGTGGCTAGAGTTGGGTTTAAGAATTCTTAGCACTCGATTTCACGTGGAGGACTGCACTGTAGCTTCTCTCTATCTGACCAAGAACTTGTGATGGAAGCAAGAAGTTGTGAGCATAGAACGATGATCTGCTGTAGTCCAAGGATGTCGGATATTGGCTTTGGCCTTCCTGGCAGGGATTGGACATATAGGTGAGAATGATCACTTACCGGGTTTACATGCCTGACAACAATATGGACTCGAAAAAAAAAACAATATGGACTCGGTGTTAATTAAGTCGGTGTCGATCCAAGAATCCTATCACAAAAGGAAACTAACAGAACCAATAAACGGACCTGCTACGATCAAGGAACCACCGGCAGCCGAGCGCGAAGGCTGTTCATCGATCCGATCCGATCCGATCGCATCACAGGCTCGCAAGGGCACCGCGACGAATCATGATGGCTTCCTGGAACACCTCGCCGCAGCACGGCCAAGACCGCGTGAGCCACCTCCCGGACGGCGTGCTCGGCTACATCCTCTCTTTCCTCCACCCCAAGCAGGCCGCCCGCGCCGCCACGCTCGCCAGGCGCTACCGCCATGCATACGCCGGCGTCGACGTCATCTCCTTCGTGGAGCAGGTAGCCCATTACGGCGGTGAGGACTACACCTTCTGCCTGGAGGCCACGGAGCGGAGGAGCAAGAACGGGGACCTCATCGACAGCGTCAACGCGGCGCTCCTCTGCCGTCGCCGCTACGCCGGATGCGCGGCGCCGCCGCGCTTCTTCCGCGTCCACTTCGGCTGCCTCGACGGGTGGGACGAGGCAATGTTGAGCCAGTGGCTCTCGTGCCTGCTGAAGCGGGGCAGCAGGCAGCAGGAGCTCCACCTCGACCTCCGCCTCCAGCTCACCGTCCTGGCGAGCACCAGGTCGGCGGGCCGGACCACGGCGCCGAGTACACGGAGGGCGAGTGCCGCGCGCACAGCACCTACGAGGCGCATCCTTACACGCTTCCGACCAGGCTCTTCTCCTCTTGCGTCGGCCTGCGGACGCTCTGCCTCGGCGGCTGCCCTCTGTATCCGCCGGAGCGCATCTGTCGTGGTGGGAACACGCAGATGCCTAGGGGTAGGCTTAGTCTGGGGCCGAACGGACACTTGAGGATTCGGGGAGGGAATGCGCGATGGAGTCGCACACGAAGAACACTGCAAACACGTGGAGCTACCCAGGTTCAGGGCCCTCGTGTGGAGGTAAAACCCCTACATCCTGCCTCTGATCTGTATATGGTGGAGTATATGGTGTTACATTCGTGCTCCTTGAGATGTACATGATCTCAGCTATCTTTCAGCTTGAGCTGCTTGCTTGTGTGCTTGAGGGAGAGGCTATCCAGTACGTGAGCAAGAGAGTGGAGAGAGCAGCGTGCTAGCTTGCCCTGGCTCGTGCGTGAGTGGGTGGAGAAAATGGAGTGAGGGATCGGTCCCTTTGCTAGCTCTTCCCTGGTGCTCTTATAGAATAAAGCCCAGGGGACAAGGGGACATGGGCTGGCCCACGCAACACTGTACAAACACTATTCATGACTTGACTACTGGGGTCTTGTCGCACTGTAGCTGCGTTACGTCAGTGTACTCTTGTCACATCCGGGGCACTGTAGCCATGCTGCCTGTGTCATGACCTGCTCAACTTGCGCTTGTCTCCTGGGGAGGGCAGAGCATCTGGTACTGAACGAGGTAACAGCTGGATGCTGGAGATGCCGGAGTAGAGGTAGCGCCTGGTGCTACTCCGTCCGAGGTAAGGAGATGTCGGATCGCTAGACTACGTACACCTCGGTTCAGCCGAAGTACGTATTAGTCCGGCCCGTCGCGAAGTATTCCCTGGCGATGAGGCTCTACCGAAGTGAGGACACGCTAGCCCAGCGCCGGTCCGCCCGAGACAGCCAGTTCGGCCTGCTCCGAGGCCTCGACACCACTACCTGCCCGAGGTAACGCGCACCTTAGTCCATCCAAGATGAGCAGCCCAACCGAGGCTGGTCGATCCGGTCAGCCGAGACACCGGCCACTCGGCCCACCGAGGTAAAGATGAAGCCCAGCCTGGCCGAGCTCTGCAGGAGATCTTTCGATCCGTCCGAGCTGACGAAGCATCGGTCTGCTCTGGGTGAGAGGAAGCTCGGCCCAGCCAAAGCTGGCTTGGCCCAGCCGAGGTGGTGGTGCCTCGGTCCAGGAAAGAGTAGACTCGGGCTGTGCA
This sequence comes from Poa pratensis, assembly GCA_947311845.1. Lineage (NCBI taxonomy): Eukaryota > Viridiplantae > Streptophyta > Magnoliopsida > Poales > Poaceae > Poa > Poa pratensis. The sequence goes on along the minus strand of CAMZMU010000062.1, from coordinate 40,169,859 downwards.
GTGCTAACTTCGGCCCAGGCCATCTTTTACGCCATTTCCTTTATCTTTTACTTGCCTAACTTCTGCTCCTCTTCTCTGCTAACTCCGTAAGACCACCAACTCTGGGGTACCCGGGGTTACATCCCCGACATTAGTCCCCGAGGCTGTGGGGGACTCGCAGAGTCGCGCACAGACTTAGAAGAATAAATTGCCACCATCGAAACCTCCATGCGCACGAGCTCCTGCGCGCACGGGCGCCATAGTAAGCCGGTCGTCTAACCATGCCCTCCAGGCCAAATGTGACATCCGGTTGACCGAGCTCACCCGAATCAACAACGAGATGGACAGTTTGCACTGAAGATGCGTTGCCTGCATGGTCACCATTATATGCCGGTTCTTAGCCCTCCTGGCCTTTACCGAACTCGGATGCCGCCAGCGTCGGTTAGCCCTCCTGGCTTTTACCGAACTTGGATGCCGCCAGCGCCGGTTAGCCCTCCTGGCTTTTACCGAACTTGGATGCCGCCAGCGTCGGTTAGCCCACCTGGCTTTTTACCGAACCTGGATGCCGCCAGCGTCATTTAGCCCACCTGGCTTTTACCGAACTTGGATGCCGCCAGCGTCGGTTAGCCCTCCTGGCTTTTACCGAACTTGGATGCCGCCAGCGTCGGTTAGCCCACCTGGCTTTTACCGAACTTGGATGCCGCCAGCGTCATTTAGCCCACCTGGCTTTTACCGAACTTGGATGCCGCCAGCGTCGGTTAGCCCTCCTGGCTTTTACCGAACTTGGATGCCGCCAGCGTCGGTTAGCCCACCTGGCTTTTACCGAACTTGGATGCCGCCAGCGTAAGCTGGACCGACATAAAACCTGCATGTTGGTATCTCAGATGTCTCGGTACCTCGGCCACTCTGGGCATATCACACATGTCTCGATACCTCGGCCACTCTGGGCATATCACACATGTCTCGATACCTCGGCCACTCTGGGCATATCACACATGTCTCGATACCTCGGCCACTCTGGGCTTTTACCGACATAAATGTCTCCAGCCACTGCTGGTTTGACATAAGCATACCTCGGATGCCGGTTTTAGCCACTCCGGGCATTTACCGACACGGATGTCTCCAGCCACTGCTGGTTTGACATATAACCTGCATAAACATATCTCAAAGGTTGCCTCTGACAAACCAGCACAAATGATGATCGGGGATAAAGGATGATGCCATGATACGCTGGCAGACAGAATAAACGGCGATGTGAGATATGGAATGATGTCCTGATATTGTGACTAACCGAAATAAAAGGCGATCCGGGATGGGGAATGATGCCGTGATACTGTGGTAAACCGAGATACACGGCGATCTAGAGAATATTGATAATGCTAGGGTACCTTGGATGATTTTGACATAACCAATATAACCATGATACCTTGGGTAACTTGAGATAACCAACACAACCATGATACCTTGGACTTCCATTATACCTCGGATTTTCATCATACTCGGATTTCCATCATACCTCGGATTTTCATTATACCTCGGCAACAAACATTTTCAGCAAAATCGATACCCCCTCTCAATGTTAGTCCAGCATGTATATCATGAATATTTAACAAGAGCGGTAACTCTATTCAGCATATCAAACTGAGTCTAACACAAGACAGAAATTATAAAGAACCGCAAAGTTACGCACTAGGATGCTGACTCGGCTTTCACCGAGTCCCCGAGTTATTTTAGAGACCTAGCAGAAAGAATAGACTGCACTGGTGAGCCAGTCCCCGGGTCAAGACATCTTGCTCCCGGGGAACGCAAAGACAACATATGCCGAATTGCTTTTTAGACCGAGTCCCCGAGTTTGTTTTCATGTTTACTATATTCCACAATCTCTGCTCTTGACTACCATTCAGGTGTTCGTCAGTCGAGTCACAAGATTATATCCGACAGCATACATTACTTAAACCTCAAAACGAGGTTTAAAGCTATTCGGCATATACACAACATAGATAACAAAACACATGCATACAGATAAGGCAGTTCCCGAATTACTCTACAAATCTAGGAGAAGAAGCATCACTGACCGGTGAGCCAGTCCCCGAGTCAAGACATCTTGCCCCGGGGAAAAAATACAAACAACACAGAAGGGGCAGTCCCCGGGTAAACTTTGAGATTGATTAACTAGTGCGCAACTCAAATAACTGGCAAGTACTCACGTTGCAGTGTCGGCGCGGGTGTATGCCGTTGAAGCGCTCCTGATGCCGGCGCAGCGGTCGACACGTGGATCAGCCCGCCTAACTGAGACGTGCGCGCCAGCCGGATCTCGGCCTGCCGACATGGAGAGGTCGGCCCATCAGGACGCCGGGTTGCCGATACTGAAACGCCGGCCCGCCTGGGATGTCGGTCAGACTGATCACCTCGGAGCGCACTCAGAAGCCGGCCTCTCGGTAGCCAAAAAATCTCCAGCCGGGGCGGATAGTGAGCCAATCATACGGGTATGCATGTAGCGGGGTGTCTCCAGCTGGCCAGCTAGCCAGACAACACGGGAGTGCCCGGCCGACCAAGCATGCAGCCGACCAGGGGATAAGCATGCAGTGCTTAACCTGCTGGACTTTTCTCCTTTTTCTTTTTCTTCTTTTTCTTTTTCTTCTCTTTCCACCCGACAGGCACACTGTTTCCCCTGACGCGGGATTGGGCAGGGAGTAAATGGTGTTGCATCTGGGCCAGTCGGCCGGCGGCTCGGCCGGTCTTTCCGGCGAAGCGATAGCCGGCGTCCTGCCCGGGGGCGCAGCTGGACGCTGAGGTCGACCGGCGACGAGCCGATGCGGGAGTCCACCAGGTGGCTGAGGAGCCTGGACGGGGGCGCGGCTGCGCATGAAGCTGGAGCGAATCGTAGCAGGGCGCCGCAGGTAGTCGACGCAGCGGGCTGGCCGGAGTTGGAGTAGAGGCGGGCACGATGGCGTGGGAGCAGTGAGCTGGAGCTGGGCGCAGGGGCTGGAGGCCGGGCCGCAGCAAGGGACGAGGCCGGCGTGGGGAGCTGTTTGCCGCGGAGCCGACCGAGCAGCGCGCCGGGCGAGGCGGCAGGTCGAAGCAGGGGCGTGGCCGCGGGCTCGCACCACGGGCGCAGGAGGTCGAATGGCGCAGGAGCTGGGGCGCGAGCGCAGGCTGGTGTGCAGGCCGCGCCAGGTTGAAGTAAATGGCGGTGGTGACGACGAGCCTCTGAGCTGCGCGGGGGAGCTTGACAGCGGCGCATCGGCGACGCTGATGAGCATGAGGATGACGGAAGCGATGGCGATTCGCCCCGAGCGCCGCATCGCGGAACCCGGCCCGAGGAGCTCACAGGAGTTGATGAAGAAGGTCCCGTCCGAATTTGCTCCCGCAAGCGCCACTGTCAGCCCCACGGTGGGCGCCAACTGTCGTGGCGGGAACACGCAGATGCCTAGGGTAGGCTTAGTCTGGGGCCGAACGGACACTTGAGGATTCGGGGAGGGAATGCGCGATGGAGTCGCACACGAAGAACACTGCAAACACGTGGAGCTACCCAGGTTCAGGGCCCTCGTGTGGAGGTAAAACCCCTACATCCTGCCTCTGATCTGTATATGGTGGAGTATATGGTGTTACATTCGTGCTCCTTGAGCTGTACATGATCTCAGCTATCTTTCAGCTTGAGCTGCTTGCTTGTGTGCTTGAGGGAGAGGCTATCCAGTACGTGAGCAAGAGAGTGGAGAGAGCAGCGTGCTAGCTTGCCCCCTGGCTCGTGCGTGAGTGGGTGGAGAAAATGGAGTGAGGGATCGGTCCTTTGCTAGCTCTTCCCTGGTGCTCTTATAGAATAAAGCCCAGGGGACAAGGGGACATGGGCTGGCCCACGCAACACTGTACAAACACTATTCATGACTTGACTACTGGGGTCTTGTCGCACTGTAGCTGCGTTACGTCAGTGTACTCTTGTCACATCCGGGGCACTGTAGCCATGCTGCCTGTGTCATGACCTGCTCAACTTGCGCTTGTCTCCTGGGGAGGGCAGAGCATCTGGTACTGAACGAGGTAACAGCTGGATGCTGGAGATGCCGGAGTAGAGGTAGCGCCTGGTGCTACTCCGTCCGAGGTAAGGAGATGTCGGATCGCTAGACTACGTACACCTCGGTTCAGCCGAAGTACGTATTAGTCCGGCCCGTCGCGAAGTATTCCCTGGCGATGAGGCTCTACCGAAGTGAGGACACGCTAGCCCAGCGCCGGTCCGCCCGAGACAGCCAGTTCGGCCTGCTCCGAGGCCTCGACACCACTACCTGCCCGAGGTAACGCGCACCTTAGTCCATCCAAGATGAGCAGCCCAACCGAGGCTGGTCGATCCGGTCAGCCGAGACACCGGCCACTCGGCCCACCGAGGTAAAGATGAAGCCCAGCCTGGCCGAGCTCTGCAGGAGATCTTTCGATCCGTCCGAGCTGACGAAGCATCGGTCTGCTCTGGGCGAGAGGAAGCTCGGCCCAGCCAAAGCTGGCTTGGCCCAGCCGAGGTGGTGGTGCCTCGGTCCAGGAAAGAGTAGACTCGGGCTGTGCAGTGCTAACTTCGGCCCAGGCCATCTTTTACGCCATTTCCTTTATCTTTTACTTGCCTAACTTCTGCTCCTCTTCTCTGCTAACTCCGTAAGACCACCAACTCTGGGGTACCCGGGGTTACATCCCCGACAGCATCAACCTCCCACTCCTCGAGACGCTGCTCCTGAGCTGCATCCGCTTTGGCGGCAACATCCAGCGCCTCATCTCTGCCTGCCCGCGCCTCGTCGACCTCACGCTGGAAAGGTGCGGCTACACACCTACCTCACGCTGGGGCTACCGCTACACTATGTCCGACGATGATGTCGACAGAAGCTACACCATCACCGTTCTAGACAAGCGCCTACGTAGGCTCGCCATACGGTGCTGCCACAACCTGGTCCGGGTGAGGGTCGACGCGTCAGACCTGAAGGCGTTCGAGTACAGGGGCGCCGTGCTGGCGGAGTCGTTCCTGGCCATGCATGGCGCGCACAGGATCTCTTCGTGCACCATCGGTCTATGCGGCAAGATGGTTTACGAGGCGGAGCTGCCCCGGTTCAGACGGTTCCTTGAGCAGTTCGTGGGGACGACGAGACACCTCCATCTCGTGTCCACTCACCTCGGTGCAGACGTCGAGAGCGAGGCCTTCACGGGACAATTCCCCTTGTTTCCGAGCCTCAAACACCTCCAGCTGACAGGGTACCTTCAAGGGGGCAGCATCAAGGCACTGATCAGGATACTCCAGCAGGCTCCCAGCGTTGAGATATTGTCACTGTTCCTGAAGCCAAGCGCGCAGGAGAGCCATTACAGGCTTACAACATCTGGGAGGAGTGGCGCGAGCTAGGGGATGAGTTCGATGTTTCGGATGCTGCTTCGATCCCTTGCTTGCGGAACCGAGTCAGAGAGATCAACCTGGTGCACTATCGGGGCCACGAGGCACAGAGGTATGCGGCCAGGCTCCTGCTTTGCAACGCGACGGTGCTGGAACGGGTGTGTGTCGTCCTTCCGAGTGGACCGCGTGAGTTGCAGATGAAACTCAAGAGTGAAATCGAAGGATGGGTGGTGAATGCTTCAGCAAAGACGATCTTCTTCTAAGATACTACTGTAGTAGTGTGCCAAGGTTTTTAATGCTAGCTCTTTGGTTTTGTCTCGTAAGATGTATTTATTATATAATTCCACGCGAGATAAAGCTAGTTGAAATTTCCTGCTGAATCCAGAATTGGTGCAGTGTATGTTTGGTCTGATGGCACTTGATGAGTCAAATCTTGTAAAACAGCCCCTTCTTGAAAGACAAGTGATCAAAAGTTGATCTAAAAATAATTCGGTTTGTGATGCATGTATGCAAGCCAAGAATCAACGGTCACCGTATTCTTTAGGGGTCTACCTAGGGCTCAGCTGACTGAGAATTAAGCTAATTCTCAGTCAGCTGATGTCATCCACGTTCGTAATTATTTGCTCAAGAATACACGGTACATGCGCGAGCTGCTCTGAAACTCTTAGTCGTTTAATTCGCATCTGTTCCGAGCTAGAGAACGTACACTGTACACGTGCATCCGGCCGGCCGGCCGGCCCCTAAGCTCTACTGTAGATCCATTTAAGAAAAAGCTCTACTGCTAGATATCGTGTCTATTTTGTGTTGTTTCTCGAGTATTCAAGATAAAATGTGCACGAAAAATATGCGCGTCGATGAGTAGAATTTATTCCCGTGATCGGGTTCGAGTTTCATCATGTGTAATTTCTTAATTTTGGACCGAAGTTCACACCATTTATAAACGAATTTCGTCAAATTCGTCACACTCAGTTGATCGTTTAAAATTTACTTTCACGAGTAGATCGATCTCGCTGTTTCCCACAACTTACGCATTGTCACTTTTTTGTTTCGGCGGACTCCTATGTGCATAAATCCGTAGATTTTTCGTTGTACACGAGTTTAAGTGATCCCTGTTGAGCACTTTTCCTTCCGAAGGGAAAGGATATGACCTTTCCTTGTGGCCCAAATTGCAAAGAAATTTTTTAGTCACGACGGGAAAACGCAGACAACTTTTTTTGGGCTAGTCCATGACGAAAGGCTGATTTCAGTCTGGCCCAAAACAGAAGGCTGATTTTGGTTTGGTCCAAAACGAAAAGTGTATTTTGGTTTGGCCAAAATTGACGGGGCAATATGTTTTAAAATAATTGTTTTCGTGCAATATTAGTGAAATTTCTATAAAACATATTTTTATTTAAAAAATCTATAACAGAAACTCAGTTGCAACCTCGCTTTCAACTGGAAAAATATCTCCAGCTCGAAAAAAATATCCCAGTTGTAACCACACTTGCAACTGGAAAAAATATTTCGGTTACAACTCCACTTGCAACTGAAAAACAATATCCCAGTTACAACCACACTTGCAACTGGAAAAAATATCTCGGTTACAACTCCACTTGCAACTAGAAAAAATATCCCTTGCAACTGGAAAAAACATCTCGATTACAACTCCACTTGCAACTGGAAAAAATATCTCAGTTGCAAGCACAGTTGCAACTGGAAAATATCTCGGTTGCAACCACACTTGCAACTGGAAAACATATCTCGGTTACAACTCCACTTGCAACTGAAAAAAATATTTCAGTTGCAACCGCACTTGCAACTGGAAGACATACTCAGTTACAACTCCACTTGAAACTGAAAAAAAAACTCAGTGCAACCCGCACTTGCAATTTGAAAAAAAAAATCTCAGCTGCAATTTCGCTTGCAACTGGTAAAATATAGCAGTTGCAACCGAACTTGGAACTGAAAAAACTCAGTTGCAACCCGACTTGCAATAAAAAAAATGGGCACATGGAAAATTATTGTAAATGTGTCGCTAAAACCGAAGCCATGGTCATACACAACAAAAGAACAACTTTCACATCCGTACACAAAAAAACACAAACCAAATAATTGACTCACACAAATCTTGGCGGTCTAGATCCAACGACTACTAAGAATTAGTAATTCCAGAAAACTAATTAAGAAAATAGAGGTAAAAATAATCAGAAATAAACCATATTTAAAAATCACACTAAAGTCTATAAATACCAAATCTATTCACTTTATAACATGCACAAAAAATAATGCAGAGATAAATTAGGACACAGGAGAGTTACTGAGTGAAATGGGAAAAAATGATAGAAAAAATAAGTATAAGGAAATACAAAGAAAATTCATTTTTTCTTTTGAATACCAACAAAAAAACGACCAAGATTCTTGCGACCCTTCAACTGAAAAACAACATAACACAAAAAAAGTCAACAAACATAAAAGATAAAAACAAACAAAGACAAGAAACACTAGGAAAAAACAAACTAAACGTGGGACAAGCGTATTATAAGTACAGAAGTAGCGTTCCCAACATAACAATCAGCTTGGTGTGGTGGTAAATGTTCTACTGAGGATTCAGGAGGTCTCATGTTCGACTCTAGGACAAAACAAGTATTTTATGTTGTTTCGTCATTTTGCTGGGCCGGCCCAACACCCTTCTAGTAGCCCATTCAAAATAGGAGAAAAGAAAAATAACAGAAATAGCACGAATCTCGGCGTAAGATCCGACGGCTATGTTGTTGACTGAGCACTAACTTAATTCTCAGCTAGCTGAGAATTAGCAAAACCGTAAAACTATCAATAGTCATTTCAATACAAAAACAAATGCATGTACAGTTGAACTCAGTTGTAAAAGCGTATAGTTTTTAGAAAATCTCAGTTGCAAAAATTGCAAGTACAATTACAAAAAATCGCTTCCAAAATCGATAATATTAGTTGCAATTCAGTTGCAATCGCAATTGCAAACTGGCTTATACCGTCGAGAAAAAATAGCAGTTGGAACTCGATTTCAACAAAAAAATAATAATTAAAAAATTGCTTCTAAACAAATGCCTCATAAAGCAAACTATCAATAGTCATCTTTAATACAAAAACAAATGCATGTATAGTTGAACTTAGTTGTAAAAAGCGTATAGTTTGTAGAAAATCTCAGTTGCAAAAATTGCAAGTACAATTACAAAATCGGTTCTAAACTCGATTGCAAGCGCAGTTGCAACTGGCCTATCTCAGGAAAAAAACTCATTTGCAATCACAGTTGCAACTGCCTTCCAAAAAACAAACAAAAAACACAAAAACAATTTAAAAAAATTAACAAAAAAATAGTAATTAAAACTCAGTTGCAAGCGCAGTTGCAACTGGCCTGTCTCAGGGAAAAACTCAGTTGCAAGCGCAGTTGCAACTGGATTGCAAACAAAAACATATTAAATTCAATAAAAAAAATAGCAAAATAATAATTAAAAAGTCAGTTGCAATCGCAGTTGCAACTGACCTATCTCAGAAAAAAAAACTCAGTTGCAATCGCAGTTGCAACTGGCCTATCTCGGAGAAAAAATTCAGTTGCAAGCGCAGTTGCAGCTGGCTTGTCTCAGAGAAAAACTCAGTTGCAAGCGCAGTTGCAACTGGCCTATCTCAAAAAAAAAACTCATTTGCAATCACAGTTGCAACTGTCTTCCAAAAAATAAACAAAAAACACTAAATAAAAAATAAAATAAAAGAAATTTAAGAAAAAAATAGTAATTAAAACTCGGTTGCAATCGCAGTTGTAACTGGCTTCCAAAACAAACAAAAATACAAAAACATTAAATAAAAAATAAAAAGAAATTTAACAAAAAAATAGTAATTAAAACTCAGTTGCTAGCGCAGTTGCAACTGGCCTGTCTTAGGGGAAAACTCAGTTGCAAGAGCAGTTGCAACTGGCCTATCTCAGGAAAAAAATTCATTTGCAATGACAGTTGCAACTGGCTTCCAAAAACAAACAAAAAAACACAAAAACATTAAATAAAAAATAAAATAAAAGAAATTTAACAAAAAAATAGTAATTAAAACTCAGTTGCAAGCGCAGTTGCAACTTGCCTGTCTCAGGAAAAAACTCGGTTACAAGCGCAGTTGCAACTGGCCTATCTCAGGAAAAAAACTCATTTGCAATCACAGTAGCAACTGGCTTCCAAAACAAACAAAAAACACAAAAACATTAAATAAAAAATAAGAATAAAAAAATTAACAAAAAAATAACAGAAAAAATAATTAAAAACTCAGTTGCAAGCACAGTTGCAACTAACTTCCAACAAAAAAAATTAAAATCAATAAGAAAAAAATAAAACTCATTTGCAAGTGCAGTTGCAACTGGCCTGTCTCAGGAAAGGCCTGTCTCAGGAGAAAGCTCAGTTGCATGTCCAGTTGCAACTGACATGTTTCAGGGAAAAACTTAGTTGCAAGATGAGTTGCAACTGGCTTGCAAACAAAAAAATATTAAAATTCAATAAGAAAATGATAACAAATTAATAATAAAAAACTCAATTGCAATCGCACAACTCTCAGTTGCAAGTGCAGTTGCAACTGGCCTCTCTCAGGAAAAACTCTCGGTTGCAAGTGTGGTTGCAACTGGCTTCTAAAAAAAACTTAAAATCAAAAGAAAAGAAAACAAATAATAATAATAATTAAAGAACTCAGTTGCAAGCTCAGTTGCGACTGGCTTGTCTCAGGAAAACACTCGGTTGCAAGTGCAGTTGCGACTGGCTTCCAACAAAAAAACTTAAAATCAAAAAAGAAAAAAGAAAAAGAAATAACAATAATAATTAAGAATTCAGTTGCAAGTGGAGTTGCAAACTGGCATGCTGAGGAAAACACTCCAGTTGCAAGTGGAGTTGCAACTGGCCTATCTCAGGAAAAAACTCGGTTGCAAGTGTAGTTGCAACTGGCTTCCACAAAAAAACTTAAAATCAAAAAAGAAAAAAGAAAAACAAAAATAATAATAATTCAGAAGTCAGTTGCAAATGAAGCCATAGTGTGTGTCTGTCTCAGGGGGAAACTCAGTTGCAAGTGTAGTTGCAACTGGCCTATCTCAGGGAAAAAAACTCAGTTGCAAGCACGGTTGCAACTGACATGTAGCATAAATAAACTCAATTGCAACTGTCTTCAAAACAAAAAACAAATAAAAATAAAACATCATAAGAAAAATAAGAAAAGATAACTCATTTGCAAGTGCAGTTGCAACTGGTCTCTCTCAGGAAAACAACTCGATTGCAAATGCAGTTGCAACTGGCTTCCAATAAAAAAACTTAAACTCCAAAAAAATGAAAAACAAATAATAATAATAATTAAAGAACTCGGTTGCAAGTGCAGTTGCAACTGGCCTCTCTCATGAAAAAACTCGGTTGCAAGTGCAGTTGCAACTAGCTTCCAACAAAAAAAAACTTTAAAAAAAAGAAAAAGAAAAATAATAATAATTAAAGAACTCAGTTGCAATTGTAGTTGCAAATGGCAACTGGCCTCTCAGAGGAAAAAAACTCAGTTGCAAGTGAAGTTGCAACTGGCCTGACTCGGGAAAAACTTTGTTGCAAGCGCGGTTGCAAACTGTCTTCTTAATAAAATAACAAAACAATAATAATAAGAAAAATTATACACAAACGCATGAAGAGTTTGGGTTTCTAAATTCCTTCATCTGACCAAACTAGTTTGTCGGAATTGTTTTTGGCATCAACTAATTATGCTCGATACTAGCGCAGATACTAAATACTAAAGGAAAAAAATTACAAGGTTTTTTAAATGGACCGCACCTACCCAACTCCAAATTAAGCCAAGCCAACAAAAAACACTGCCGAAAAGAAAAAAACCCGAGCCCACGGAAAAAAGTACAAGAAAAAATAAATTGGACCGCACTACCCAACAACAAAACAAGCCCAGATAACAAAAAAAAGTACCAAAAAAAAACCAAGCCCCCCGACCAGGACAGCACTGGCCCAGTCCGTCCCGTTGGCCCATTAAAGGATTCGCACACGTCGGAAGAAAAAAAAACCGACAGCAGAAAGCCCAACAGACAAAAAGCTACAGAAAACGGGCCAAATCCACCACTGCACGGATCGCGAAGCAACGATGGATCCGACGGACAGGGACATGACTGAGCGCTAAGCTAATTCTCAGCTAGCTAAGTTTTTTTGATAAAAAAACAAACAGGCCAGACAAACGCGTAGGCGCGTACAAGGTGGTCTAGATCCTAGACAAACGCCAACTAAACTATACGAATCTAAGTGAAAAAATCGGATGGTTAGGTAGTTGGCTGAGCACTAAGTTAATTATCAGCATCTAAAAAAAAGAGTTAATTATCAGCTTTAGCAAAACTTTTTTCACTCGAAACTCCATACGCAAATTGAATAGCAGAAAAAAAATCTACCAACAATTTTAATCATATACCAAATGGTACATGTAAGACATGACTGATATTAGTTGTTGAGCAATGAGAAAAATAAAAAACAAAAGTAAAAAATAAAAATAAAAATAAAAATTGAAATAGGAAAAGAATAAAATATACAACCGCACATGAGAATAAAAAGAAAAAACATGCACACACGTAACAAAAGACTAGAGGCAAGTCAACGGTGTACAACAGCCCATGTACATCGATGGAAACCAAGCCCATCGGTACAGGGGAACAAAAGGCCTGCCTCACGTACGTACGCACGCTCCATGTTCGAAAAAAGACAAGAAAATGACCACACAACACAAATCTTAACGTACAGATCCGACGGTTACCGAAGCGACTGAGAATTAAGCAAATTCTCTTAATTCTCAGTCGACTGAGAATTAGCAAAACCGATTCTTTAGCAAAAATTCATGTACCCACATGTCTATTAGTCATTAGAACGTGTGTTCTTTGATGTGTGGGGACCCGCTATAAATCCTCTTGGTGGATATAAATATTACTCCAGTTTATGGATGATTTATCTAAGTTTGCATGGATCTATCTCTTGAAACGAAAGTCAGAAGATTTTGATTTCTTTATGACTTTTCATAATTTTTACTGAACGCGCTCATAATTGTTACTGTTCAAACGGATTTGGGTGTTGAATATCAAACTTGCACAAACATACCACACATTTAGTAAAAAGAAGTTCAGGGAATTCAGCCCGTAGCAAGTTCAGATAACTTTGAGCAAACGTTGTGTTTGATTCATCTTGATTTGAACTGGTTGAGAATTTCAGTTTCACACAACGTTGTGTGAATCTGAGGACAAGTCAGCGATGGCATATATAACATGAGAGGGTTCCCCCAAAAAAAAAAACATGCTAGAGTTTTCTTGTAAAACATGTCATACGTGGCTGGGGTGCCCTTGGACTTCTTATTTGGTGTGTCCGATCAGGATCCTACCTCCACAGGGTTTTCAGCGGATAACTTGCTTTGAAACAGAACCGACTACGGATCAAGGAACCATAGGTCCATAGATCGCTCGATCTGATCGTAAAAACCAGGCGAGATCGAATCACAGGCGACCGATCGATCCGTGATGGAGGTTCCGAAGAACTCCCCGGGTGCGCCACTGCCGCGCGATGGAGGCGGCAAAGACCGGTTGAGCAACCTACCGGCCGGCGTCCTCGGCAGCATCCTCTCGTTCCTCCAAATAAAAGAGGCCGGCCGCGCCGCCGCGCTCTGCAGGAGCTGGCGCCACACGTTCGCCGGCGTCGACACCATCTCCTTCATGCAGCGCGAGGCCCATGACAACCACGACTACTCGTTCACCGGGGACTCCAAGGAGAAGCGCAGCATGAACGGGGACTTCATGGACAAGGTCAACGCAGCGCTCCTGTGCCGCCGCCGCTGCGGCACCGACACAGCGCCGCGCGTCTTCCGTGTCAACTTCGGCTGCTACGACTGCTGGGACGAGCCCATGCTGAACCGGTGGCTCTACCACGTCCTGAACAGGTGCACGCAGGAGCTCCACCTCGACCTGCGTCTCCAGCGCGTCGAGTTCCGCGACCTCCACGTCGTGGAACCCTATAACAACGACGACGACAGCGAGAACCACGGCGACCTACCCCCGGATGACAAGTGCCCCGCGTACAGCCAGTACCACGCAGACTACTATAGCCTTCCACGGAAGCTCTTCTCCTGTGTCGCCATCCGGACGCTCTGCCTCGCCGCTTGCTCACTCGAACCGCCAGAGCTCATGGACCTACCGTTCCTCGAGACGTTGCTCTTAAGCACCATTAGGAGCACGGGCAATAACATCCAACGCCTCATCTCTGGTTGCCCCCGTCTAGTCGATCTCACTCTGGAAAGGTGCGGCTACACGGACAGACATTACGTGGACCCACTTCCTGACCGAAATTTCACAATCACCCTCCTCGACAAGCACCTCCGTAGACTCGCTCTACGCTGCTGCCACAACCTGGTCAGGGTGAACGTCGACGCGTCAGAGCTCAGGGTTTTGGAGTACAGGGGTGCGGTGCCGTCAGAGTCGCTCCTTACCCTGCACAGCGCCCACAAGATCGCTTCATGCACCATCGGTTTCTGTGGGAAGAAAGTTCACAAGGGGGAGTTTCTCCCATTCAGAAATTTCCTCGAGCGGTTTACTGGCACAAGACATCTGCATCTGGCTTCTACTCATCTTGGCTCGGGCATCCAGAGTCGGTTCTTCACGGGATTCCCCTGGTTTCCAAGCCTCCTGCGGCTTGAGCTGACAGGGCACCTTGGGGAACACAACATAGAAGCCCTGACGAGGATACTCCAGCAGACGCCAAGCGTTGAGGTTTTGTCTCTATTCATGCAGGCGAGTTACGAGAGGGACCGGAGGGGTTTTGGTAACCAAATCCGTGTTGACTCGAACGAGCTCATTGACGAACCCACAATTTCTAGTGTTTCGATTCCGTGCTTGCAGAATCGAGTGAGGGAGATCAACCTCGTCCACTACCAGGGCCACAAGGCACAGAGGTATGCGGCCAAGATGCTGCTCTGCAGTGTGCTGGCACTTGAACGAGTGTGTGTTGTCTTCCCGAGAGGGCGGCACGAGTTGCAGATGAGACTGAAGAACGAAATCGCACGTTGGGTGGTGAACACATCACCAGAAATGATTTTCTTGTGAGGCGGTGTGTCGGGCTCTGATAATGCTCTTTTGCTCAGTGCAGAATATCTCTCCGTCAGATTTTGTCTTCGTAAGATGTTCATGTTTAGTTATCTCCATTTAGTTCAAAAAGACTGAACTTTCTCATCCCCGTTTGCCATTTTTTCGCATGTTTTTTCGTGCCCCGTGATATTTCAGTGTAGCTTTTGATAAAATTGTAGGGTTACGTAACACGCGAGGCATGAGTGTTGTACTCGTGGCATGTCATCCTTCACCTATATATTCATCTCTGAAGGAATCTCTTAATATAACTTTCAACTTCATTTGAAACAATTGGCCTTAATTTATAAAACTGAAATGTAATGAAAATATGTTAATTCCACATATAACATTTTTTCCCTACACGGTCTTAATATTTTCTAATTATATTGTAACTCGAAACTGGTGAAGTTTGGCTACTTGCATTATGGACGTTATCCATTCTTTATTGTGTGACCAACAAAATAAGATCTTAAGGTGTGACAAATAAGATGCATTATACCGTGTCAATGTGAGGTATCCACGATATATCTGTGGTTACTCAAAATTGAATTGCACCTAGCATAGATTAAACTACACTATAACTAGTACAGTTCGTCTAAACGGAAATAACGAAGATCAAAGCATGCAAGTAATGGAAGTATTTAAAACTGCAGTTTTCAGATAAACTATGGTATTTTATAAATATTTGAAAATAATTTGCATAAAAAGGGGTCCTAAGTTAACCCTAGATTTATGAAAGTAAAATATTAATTAGTCATTGATGAATCATATATTGAAATGGCCAGAATATCAAACTAAGGAAGGGTAGCTTGGAGCAGGAGCCAGAGTCGTCGTTGCTAGAGCCATCATCCACGAGCTCTGCAAGTCAGCCAAGGAGAGGAATGGGGGCATTCATCTGCACATGATCTGCCGGTACAACGGTTGCATCGTCCAAGGAGACGGTAATTGCCGCCTTCTCCTGCGCTCATGCTGCCATTGCGGCAGCAGCCTTAGCTCATGTTGAGCCCAAGGAGGCGGCAATGGCCTCCTCCTCCTCGGTGTCAGCCTACACGACTTCTGGTGTTGGGCCGACCGGAAAAGCAGTCAACAAGGATATGAGGATGGCAAAGGCATCGTCCTCTGGCAGCAGGAGGACACGACATGACGGGGAGCCAGTGGCGGGAATGGGTGTGATCCATCAAGACAGGGAGCAGACGGTGGGAGGGCGGGTGACCGAGAGGGAGCGATGAGTGGCAGTTAGGGTAAATTATAGTAATTACGCAGTTGCGACAATGGTGAAAGGAGAGGGAGTGAGGAATTGGGACACCGAGCAAGTAGGTTATTGGCTTTTCACATCTGACTTGCAAGTAGGTATGTAGGTGATTTATCCCACAACGGACATGCTAGCTGAAATGTTTCTGTCCACATCGGCAACATTCATCGATAGATCTATGTTGACTATGTGGCATGCCCCACGGTCGTCCATTTCGGCATGCGTCCTATCAAATGCGAATTAGAATATATCCATCTTGTCCGATGTGCCACCCATGTCTGATTGGGGCGTCCTTACGACCATTCTTTACTAGTATGGAAATCTTAGGCGGACAAAGACATATGTCCCAAAGTGCAGATTGAGTCAACTTAACACACATTTCATACCAATCATGCTTCTATGTTTTGTCTTTAACAAAATGTACACGGTGATAATATGAAGATCTCCATTAGTTGTGTTGTTTACGCTGTGATGAAGGGTGTGGGAGGACCAGGGAGGGATTTTCCCACGCCAGCCTTTTTGATTATTATTTTTATCTAGATTGCCCCAAAAAATACGTCTTTATTTTTTGTAAGTATAAAGAAATGAGAACATATTGATTAGAGTAGTATAAACTTTCTCTAAGAAATAACAATTACTGCCAAGACGACTAAAAGTAATCCCTCTACACTTCAACTACCAATGAAAGAGTAGTGAAAAAGCTGGCTTAAAGTTGTTTGATTCTCCGTCATCCTAGCCTTAAATGAAAATCGTTTTTGCTGATCCGTTCACCACCCATCCTTTGATCTCTTTCTCTAGGTTCGACTGCAACTCATGTGGATTCCTCGGAGAGACCACGCACACTTGTTAAGGGCCGTCGCATTACAAAGCAGCATCCTGGCAACATATCTATGTGTCTCGGTGCCTAGATAGTGCACCAAATTGATCTCCCTCACTCGATTCCGCAAGCACGGGATACAAGCATCCGGAACGGCCAGTTCATCTCTGAGCTCGTACAAGTACACATGGACGCCGTCGTAGTTCTCCTTGTAGCTTGGCTTCAGAAACAACGTCAAAATCTCAACGCTCGGTGCCTGCTCGAGTATCCTAGCCATTGCTTCGACGCTGCTCCTTTGAGGGTATCCAGTGAGCTCAAGCCTCACAAGTCTCCGGAACGAGGGGAATCCCGTGAAGGATTCGCTCTCGATCCCTGAACCAAGATGAGTAGAATCAAGATGTAGATGTGTGGTGCCACAGAACTGCTCGAGGAGCTTTCTGAACCGGGGCAGCTCCCCCCGGTAAACCTTCCTGCCGCAGAAACCGATGGAGCACGAAGAGATCTTGTGGGCGCCGTGCAGCGTGAGGAGTGATTGGGGAGGGACGGAGCCCCTATACTCGATCACCCTCAGCTCCGATGCGTCGATGCTAATCCTGGCCAGGTTGTGGCAGCACCGTACCGTGAATCTACGGAGGTGCTTGTCGAGGACGGTAATTGTGTAAGTACAGTCAGGAGCAGGGGTTGTGGAACACTTGTCTTCTTCGCCGCACCTCTCTAGCGTGAGGTCGATGAGGCGCGGGCAGCTAGAGATGAGGCGTTGGATGTTGTTACAGCGTCGGGTGTTTTCACCAGAGTTCCTGATGGCACTTAGGACCAAAGTCTCGAGCAGAGGCAGGTCGATGCGCTCCGGTAGCTCGAGCGAGCAGGCGCCGAGGCAGAGCGTCCGGATGGCGGCGCATGAGAAGAGCCTTAGTGGAACCTTATAAAAATGCGCGCGGTCGTACCTGTGCGGCTGTGCGCACAGCACTCGTCGTCCGCTTGCAAATCGGCATCACTGTCTACGTCGTTGTGTTAGGGCTGCTGTTGATTAGTGGAGGCTGATCAAGTTTAGTCCCACCTCGCCTAGAGGAAGATGCCACACCCAGCTTATAAGGGAGAGATTCCTCCTCCTTTCAATCCGGGCTTTTGGGATGGAATGGTCTTTCCTCTTGTAGCTAGGCCGTGTGTGCATAAACGTCTGAAACTAGGCCGAGTGCTGGGTTAAATCTGAGTGGACGCTAACATCTGGTATCAGAGCCAGCATTGCCATGCCTGCATGGGGGCTTCCCAGGGGGATGGGATGTTAGGGCTGCTGTTGACTAGTGGAGGCTGCTCAAGTTTACTCCCACCTCGCTTAGGGGAAGAGGCCACACCCAGCTTATAAGGGAGAGATTCCTCCTCCTTTCAGTCCTGGCTTTTGGGATGGAATGGGTTTTCCTCTTGTAGCTAGGCCGTGTGCGCATAAACGTCTGAAACTAGGCCGAGTGCTGGGTTAAATTTGAGTGGACGCTAACACGTTGTAACCGTGGGGCTCGTTAGCGTGGTATTCTCCGGTGACGGCGTGCTGGAGGCGCAGGTCGAGGTGGAGCTCCTGTGTGCACCGGTTCAGAACGTAGTAGAGCCACTGGTTCAGCATGGCCTCCTCCCAACAGCAGTAGGAGCCGAAGTTGACGCGGAAGGCGCGCGGCGGCGCCGTGTGGCTGCTGCAGCGGCGGCGGCAGAGGAGTGCGGCGTTCACCTGGTCGATGAAGTCACCGTTACGGCTCCGAGGCTTCTCCCATGAAGGTGTAGTTGTCGTTGTCATAGGCCTCGCGCTGCGCGAAGGAGATGGTGTCGACGCCCGCGAACGTGTAGCGCCAGCTCTTGGCGAGCGCGGCGGCGCGGGCAGCCTCCTTTATGGGGAGGAACGAGAGGATGGTGCCGAGGACGCCGTCAGGTAGGTTGCTCAGGCGGTCTTCTCGGCCTTCACCGCACGGCGGCAGGTTGCGCGGGTAGGTCTTGGGAGCAGCCATCACGGCTTGGTGGCCGCGATTGGATCTCAACTGGTTTCACAATGACATCGGGTAATAATCTATCAATGAACGGAACCTGGTTTGAAGAGCATGGTCTTTTTTTTTTTGAACTGGATCCTGGTCATCGTTGGCAAAGCAACAACTAAAGTTACGCCAGACGATTTGCTTCCCAATGGAGCCAAGAGAATCGCCAACTAAACATGCAATATTCAGGACAAAATAAATAAAAAATAAACACATTTTCCTAAGCACCTCGCCGATTTGTTTGGTTGCCTTCTATGCTAACTAAACTCGTTTTCCTTAAACAACTTATTTCTGCCAATTGGATTTGAAGGGAAAAAATAATTCTGTAAACTTTCATTTCCATTTTGTTGGTTAGTTTTTTAATGGGTATGTCTAATGCTCAGCTGACTGAGAATTAAGCTAATTCTATAAACTTTCATTTCCATTTCCATTTTGTTGTACGTGATTTGTTGCGTACTGTTTTCCCTATAGCATCTGGGTTGTTTTGGGGCCTTCTTGTTTGCGTTTTAACTTCTAGAGCTGGGCTTAATTCATATGTACGTGACTTAATATGTACATATAAAGGCTACTCAGCCAACTTATAGAGCTGGGCCTAACTTGTAGTCCGCTTCAAAGAAAGAAAGAAAAAGGCATGTTTTGCAGTACGGGATTTAATTTAATACGTACAAACTTGCAATATTTTTTCTCTGTAAACACCTAAAAAGGCTACTCGGTAGCAAGAAAAATCAGTAGCAACAAAAATTAAAACTAGTTTATGTATCTTTTTCTTTAGCAATAGCAAGGACCCTAAACAACAATGCAACTATACCATAGTCCCTATTTTTACAAAAAAGACAATTGAAATTACCTCGACAACGCCTCTGCTACCGTCGCAAAGATGGAAGCTCACACCGCGGCCATCTTTGCAGGAGCCGGGAAAGACACCCCTTGGCAATCCAACTTGTAATTGGAAAATAATAGTAACCAACTTGCAACTTGAAAAAACATATCAGTTGCAAATGGAAGAAAAAATCTCAGTTGCAACGCGACTTACAACTAGAAAAAAATTCAGTTGTAACTCGACTTGCAACTGGAAGAAAAATCTCAGTTGCAAGTCGACTTGCAACTAGAAAAAAAAATCTCAGTGGCAACTCGACTTGCAACTGGAAGAAAAAATCTCAGTTGCAATCCGACTTGCAACTGGAAAAAAAATCCCAGTCGCAACTCGATTTGCAACAAAAAAAAATCTCAGTTGCAACCAGAGTTGCAACTGACAAAAAAAGTTATTTGTAACCCGACTTGCAAATTGAAAACGAATCTCAATTGTAACATGACTTGCAACTAGAAGAAAAATCTCAGTTGCAACCGGACTTGCAATTGGAAAAAAAAATCTCTGTTGCAACTCGACTTGCAACCGGAAAAAAAATCTCAGTTGCAACCTGATTTGCAACTGAAAAAAATCAGTTGTAACCTGACTTGCAAATTGAAAACAAATCTCAATTGTAACATGACTTGCAACTAGAAGAAAAATCTCAGTTGCAACCCGACTTGCAACTGGAAAAAATATCTCAGTTGCAACTCAAATTGCAACTGGAAGAAAAAATCTCAATTGCAACCCGACTAGCAACTGGACAAAAAATGTCAGTCGCAACCCGACTTGCAACTGGAAAAAAAATCTCAAGTGAAACCCAACTTACAATTGGAAAAGAAAAATTTCAAGTGAAACCCAACTTGCAACTAGAAGAAAAAAAATCTTAGTTCCAACTGTTAAGGAGTCGACCGAGCTCTAGCTTAAAACTAGTTGACACGAGTAAAACCCATGAAAAATGTAAAAATCTAATAATAATAAATTGTTTAGAATTATCTTTTTATGCACGATATCGATAAAGGATGTTAGTAGATCAAAAATAAGGTATTTATAACTTTTTAAACATAAAATTAATATAAACAAAGAGGTCAAAAGGAGTTCAGGCTAAGACAAAAGTCAACACAACATGACGAAAAAACAAAAAAAACAAAGTGTTCTATGTAGAAGAAAACTAGGAAAATAAATCAAAGAGCACGTTTATGATATAACTAATCATGGTAATTAATGGCATAAGTAGCTGAGTTGATCTGGTGGTAAATATGGTCGCGTAGAACGTGGAGCTCATGAGTTCGAAACTGAACAAAATATTTTGTTTTGGGTCGCATCTATTTTATTTTACTGCACCGAGTCGAATCTGATAGCAGGCCGTGCGAGACAACGAAAAATAAAACACAAAAAACAAAATCTGCACGTATATTGGCACGAAATCTAATGGTTGTAGAGTTGACGTGACAATATAATGAGAAGAAATATAAAATAAGTACAAGAAAATACAAAAACAATACAATATAAGTACGTTGCTCTACTTTCTTAAGCAAAAACACCAGAACATAGAACAAAAAGTCTACACTTGTGCATATGGCCCAAACTTAATAGACAAAAAGGAAAAAGGATAAAAGCCCAACATGCAAACAATGCAGGGTCGTAGAGAAAGAAAACAAGATAAAGGCCCAAACGAGCTTATGCTGCCTCCGCGCGTACAAGATGCGTCCAGCGATGAGACAAAACAACGATAAACTACACGAATCTCAACGTTAAATCGGATGGTTAGCGAGTTGACTGAGATTTAACTTAATTATCAGTCGACTGAGAATTATCAAATCCGTTTTTTAATAACTTATATTAGCTAAAGGAAAAATAGAAATTAAAAATCAACTTTGGTGACCATCTACCAGGAAGAGTCCTCTTAATTTAGGAATTGCAGTACTAAATATTTTAAATTTAACTCGGTATAAGTAAGAGCCGCCAAATATTTCGACAATTTAGCTATCCACATATATCTCCCCAAAGCAGTGGCCCATTCGACAATTTTATTTGTGTTGGATGTTTGGAATGAAACTTCAAGGCACGAGGAAATAAATTAACTTGGGGTTATGTGCGACTGAGTGTCTTTGTTGGTGACCATGCGGATCATGGAATTGTTATTTTTATTATTGGATAACGTTTTTTGAGAAAAACCATTTTCTCACTGTAAAAGATTATGTCAGTACAATTCCGTCTAACTCGCAAAATAATCTCGAAGACAAATGTCTGAAAAATTTATGTGAAACATTTATTTTCTAAGAAACTGGTTTAACTTCCTAGTAAAAACTATTTCGTTACCAACCATATCTCAACCAGAGTTGGATGTTTGGCGAACCTGAAGTAATATAGGTGAGTACTTCTCTGAACAAATTGGTAGCGCCTTGCATATGTGTTTGGTGTGAGAGGGAGAGCAGATCGAGTGGGGAAAGGAAGTTATTAATCCAAGTTCCATTTTTCATCTGGTGTCAGGACAAGAAATCTGTTTGTTGGCTAACTGAAAAAATAGCTAGCTGCTAATTAGACAGTCCCACGAGTAAAACTTTGTACGCACGAGTTGTAATGGTATGTATATAAAATGTCGATGGCCTTACCACCTCTATAATATTCATTTTCGCCTCTATGAGAACTGCATTTTACGGAGAAGTAATAATAAAGCAATAACACATGTTTTTCTGATGCCATCTAGTCTAGGGTCTAGCTAATGGTTACTGTGGTGCGGCGATTGAATCGCCAGGATCTGAACTCCCGTGCAATCTCCTCCTTCTGGGGAGAAAGCTGAGCAGATAAGGTCACCGAGAATTCCTGCAACGCCGTGGCCTTGGAGAGCAGAAACTGCGCAAGTATCCTGTCGAATGCATGTCCGCAGTACTTGGCGATGGTGATCCGTTTCAGGCTCCGACCCAGGCAAGGGATGCTCATCCGCCACAGACTCTTGGTCAGCAAGCTATGGTCGACGCCGTCGTCATCGACGCAGTTCCTCGGCTCAACCTCAGCTGAGTCCGACTCGTCTTCGTCGTCCGAGTAGTAGTAAGCTTCTTTCTTCTTCTTTGGTGGCGTGGGACCCTGAGGATGCAGGGTTAAGGCTTCGAGGTTCTTGGTGTTGGTGAGCAGGAGGGCGACGGACTTGACGGCGTGGTCGGAGCCCAGGAAACCCTTGAGGACGAGATGCCTGACGTGGCGTAGGGAGCGGGCGACGGCTGTGAACTCTCCGCTGAAGTACGCCATTGATGGGCGCAGGGAAAGGTAAAGGTACGTCAGCTTGGTGCAGCGGCCGATGATCTCCGTCAGTGGAGCAGCTGACTTTTTCTCTTTGCCGGTGAGGTTCTCACAAATATCGATGGTTACCGCCGCCACCTCGTCATAGTCTGCGATCGAGAACAAGGACGACTCTCGAGGAAGGCCGCCTCTGTACCGCAGCGACCGCAGGCGACTGGTGTTCAGCACGATTCGCCTAGCGTTGTGGCAGCAGACCATGGCGAAGC
This sequence comes from Poa pratensis, assembly GCA_947311845.1. NCBI lineage: Eukaryota > Viridiplantae > Streptophyta > Magnoliopsida > Poales > Poaceae > Poa > Poa pratensis. The sequence continues at coordinate 40,146,981 of CAMZMU010000062.1, read as the reverse complement.
TTCGTAGGTTGGTGCTGGTCACCGTCACCTCCGTGACGGTGGGGCACTCCTCCAGCGTCAGGTCGGCGAGGCGCGGGCAGCTCGAGAGCAGCTGCTGCATAGCCCCGTCCGTCGCCATGATCCGCCTGAGGAAGAGCGTCTCCAGCGACGACGCCATGACGACGCCGCGGCCCCGGGGCAGGTTGAGCGTCCAGTTTGTGAGGCGCAGGCGGCGCAGCGTGCCGCACCGGAACAGCTGGGGCGGGGTCTCGTTGTAGCCGCCCCTGACGCTGTTGCCGAAGTCGGCCGAGGCGTTCGGGGACGTACCGAAGGGGCAGAGCCTGCGGTTGGAGTGGTGCCGGTACCGCAGGTTGACGTCGACCTCCTCGGCACCGGAGGAAGCGGCGATGACGATCCACTGGTCCAGCAGGTCATGCGGCGGGTGGAGCGCGTGGAGGCGGAAGACGCGGATTGGCGTCGCCGGGGACTTGGACAAGATCGCGCTCGTCACCTGCTGGTCGAAGCACGCGGGCTTGCCGTCGCGCCCCCGAGGACGGATCTTGCCGTCGACGAGGTCGACGACGGGGACGGCGTCCGGGACCCGGCGCCACCGGCGGGAGAGCGTCGCGGCGCGCGAGGCCTCGTCGGACTCGAGGTGGGAGAGGATCCTCTCGAGCGCGTTGTCTGGGAGGGCGCTCAGGCGGTCTCTGCCGTGCACCGCCATCTTCCGACGTACGTACGCCTTGATGAGATTGGATTCCGAGATGAGGTGCGTGTTTATGGCGGCTGCCTACGCGCCGCCAGCCGCTGTGACGAGGAGTTGGAGATATCTCCAAAATTTACGTGATTCAGTTAATCACGCTGGATTTCTATTGTGCCTTGGATCGGAAACAAACTATATTTTCCGCTTCGAAAAACAAAAGAATCTTTAAAGGCTCCGTTTGGGAGCTCGTATTTTGAAATATTCCAAAAATAATTCGGTTCCAAAGATACTGAAACATTAAATACTTTGATTAATGTGTTTGCATTTAGCCAAAACTGTAGTTTTATATATTTCAATATTTACGAAACTGCACTATTTTTTAGTACTGGACCTCTTTTTTAAATACAGAAATATTGCTTCGCCAAGCATAGGAATACTGTGATTTCTTAATACTTCGATTTTAAAAACACTTCACTGGCAGGCTTAGTTTGGGAGTGCAGTTTTCTAGAACTAAAATATTAAAAAAAAAGTGTATTTGAGTGAGAGGGGATGAATAATTATGATTCTTGGTTTAGAAAAAAAAACAGGTCAATACAAAAGTTTACAAAACATAGAAAAATGAAATATTGGGGGAATACTTCAGTTTTAAAACCACATTATTCATTGCATCCAAACGCCTCAAACCATTTAATAATTCAACTTTTTTTAGAAATAATGGTATTCTCATAATACTTCAAAAATATTTTGATGCCAAACGGTCCCTCAACCTAGCCGCCAGCCGTTCTCTCCCACTAGACAAGCGATAAGGGAGGTGGCTCCTATTCCCTGATATCCACCTGCGAGGGTGCTGGTCCCCTCTCACTCCGTTTGCTGCTCCGGCGGCAGGAGAGAAGGGGATCCCGTTCCTCCGTTCTGGCTTGGTAGTTAGGGTTAGAATAAGTATATCGTCGTGCGTCGTTAGGGGATGGGTGCGGCGTCCAGACGAATAAATATGTCTTAACTCCACTCCCACACCGGCGGTGCCCTTCATGACGTTGTCTCAGAGTTGTTGGTATTGTGTGCTTACCGATCCTTCATATCATTAAGATCAATAGCTTTAGGCTTCATGGTAAGTGCTGGGGAGGCAGCGACGACTCCATCAGATGTGTCTTTCTTCCTACCATGTCCTTGTTACTGTTGTGTTGTCTCTGGTGCCATGGTGGAGCATGGAGGATTTGTCCAGGAGCTGTCAGGCAACTTCGACCTGTGGTTGTGGCGGCGTCGGTGTGTCGTTGAATATGGCGGCCATGAAGGAGAGAAGCTGATCCGTGGATGGCAAATCTGGAGTGATCCATCGGCTTCGTCGATGATAGGTAGGAGACCTATGGCCGAGAAGGCATGAGTAAGATCCCCAGATGACATATCGCCCCGCGTGGAAGGCCTAGTCTTCGACTCAAAAAGACTTAATGGCGATGGTACTTCACCGGTTCTAGCGACGTTGGATGTATTTCTCCTTTTCTGCCGGCAAACTTCTTGGTGACGTTGGTGGTGTGGACGAGGGCCCATAGTGTCGACGTGTGCAGGAACCCCAAAAATTATGTTACTTTTTTGTATGGGGTTCGGTCTGCAAAGTTTTCAAAGTTTTCATAGTAGTTATCTAACAAAATGTGTTTGGAAGTTTCCTTTTAAATTAAAAAACAAGTTACTTAAAAAGTATAAAATGTTCAAAGATACAAAACACTTACACACCGATCTTACAGAACTAAAAATATAGTATCTCCACTACTTATAAAAGAGCGAAGCTAAACGTTTCTATGTCCACCAACATTAGTGTACACAGGACAATGAGAACCATCCGATCATCAAATCTAACGACCCATATTACTTAGTTGGTTCCAACGGACCGGATTGATCCTGTCGACCAGCAGAACCGCCCGGTTCACACCTCCTCTAAGGCAACAAATGAACGCATTAATTTCTGAATCGTTTGAGGGCGATTCCTACGGCAGCATGCACGCACACATTCCTCCTCAATTCACTCCGTGAAAGCTCCTGCCGTTTCTTGCTCCTCTTCCCTTCCGTCGAGCTACCTCGCATCGTCCCACAACCACAAGGCCTGTACGCTGAAGACTTGGTCAAGGAGACTTGTTCCTCGTGCAAGCCGTCGGCCACAGTGTCCGCGCCGAGACGAGGTCCTCCATGGCGTGCGCGTGCGTTGCTTTGGCGTCCACCATGCATTCTCTCCTCACGATGCCGACGCGGCGGCGAGCGAGCAGTCTGCGCCGGACGCGGCGGAGGTAAGGGAGATGAGCTGGTCGCCCTTGCCGCGCGAGCAGCTCGTCGGAGGAGCCGGACTTGGAGAGCAGCACGAGGACGTCCCCGGGGAAGACGGAGCCGATGTCGCCGTGGAGGGCGTCGACGGGGGAGAGGACCGGCGCGCGCGAAGCCGAGGGAGGCGAGCGTCTGCGCGAGCTTGAGGGCCACAATGCCCGACTTGCCGACCCCCGTGAAGAAGACGGCGCCCGGCGCGTCCAGCAGCGCCTGCGCGAACGTCGCCGCCTTCTTCATGTTGAGGTGGTCCAGGTGGCGGCTGCGCGTCGAAGAGCGGGGCCAGGTCCGACGCCGCCACCGTGGCTGCGGATCGATTCCGTGGCTGCGGCTCGATTCCGTACCGCGCCTCGCCGTCGGCCGCCGCGCACGTGCCCATCGCTCCCGCTCTTCTGTCGTCCGCCCACGCCTGGTGCCGGCGCGGCGGTAGCGTGCGCGGCTGTCTTCGCCGGTCTCCGCCCTGGCAGCAGAGGCGCCGCCTTCACCGTCTCCGTCCGGTGGGGAGGATTCGGAGGGCAGTTCGATCGACCGCTCAGATCCAGTACCCCTTCTTCATGGAGGGCACCCAGGAGCTGCTCCAGATGCGCGTCGACGTCGCACAGTACTCGCTGCCTCGCGCTAAGGCCAGGGTCGACAGGGCCAAGCGCCGCCTCGCTGACCCCGACGAGGATGCCGACGCTGAGGCAGACCTTGTTGTCAAGCAAGCAGGGAGTTCGTGCTCGAGTGCAGTGTGATAGTTCAACTCAGTTTGCTGCTTTATAATTGCAATTTTGCATGAATGTGGATCCATCGCAATGGCCAAAAAGGGACGCAGCTTGAGATAGACAAGTTGTATTTTATGGTTCAGTTACGATTCAATTGTCTGTGTATTGTGCTACTTTGATGCAGGGTTCAGTTCGGATCACAGGAGATGGACAAATTCATTCATTGGAAAACTCCAGTTTTCAGTTCTGTACAATATGTAAGATGCGCATTTCAGTTGGGAGATTACAGGAGACATTGTTCTTTTTGCTCATTGCAATTTTCCTTAAATTAATTTGCTAAAGAGGTTTCCATAAGAGCAATTTTCCCTATGCTTAAATTAATTTGCTAAAGAGGTTTCCATAAGAGCAATTTTCCCTATGCTTAAATTAATTTGCTAAAGAGGTTTCTATTGTATAAGATTCTGTTTTACATTACTTCATCTTACAAAGCTTATATCTCATTGCCATTTACCTTGAATTAATTTGCTAAAGAGGTTTTCTTGCTGGTTCTTTACAGGTATAACACTCTTGGTCGTGTTCTGCGCATGACGCGGAGCAAACACAGGGCTGGGGCGGCGCTGCGGAGGAAGATGTCCATTATGAAGAGAATCCAGGTCCGGGCGGTACGTGTATTCTTGAGCACTGGGATGCGGCGATGTTGAGGGGAATGTGCCTCCCGGGTGAGCAACAGCCAGGTCGATCCGCTGCCTAAATTTTCTCTAAAGCTGCTTAATTTGCCTTCTGTCTTCGCATTCGTTGCTAGCAGCAGGCTGAGCAACCTCTTCAGCTACCTGGCCTCCATCCCGGAGCACCCGAGAGGCGAGAGGCTAAACTGTTGCCTGCTCAACCTTGCTTGGCTGGCTCTCTTGGACCCAATGCTAAGCTGCGATTTGTTTCTCCTTTTTTTGAAGTATTCTTGACATCATGGCATAACTACTGAAGCAACAAGGGTGTGTATGGCTGTGATACATTCATACTTCTATTTTCTGATTTAAAATCAGAATCTCTTGGCACTTTGCTCAAATTCAGAAGTTCGATATTTAAGTGTTATATGATCCAACTACGAGTAGTGGTAGTATAGTCAATTGGCTCGGGTCCTGGTTTCAATTTCTCCCCACAAGTCATATATGTCCACAGAATAGTTTTGCAACAATATTTTCTTATTTTCACTATTTTCCGCTCTGAAGTTACTAAAAACCAGACATATCTGGTGAGATACTTTCAGGCCTGATATTATAATTCTTGTTAGAGTGCCCTGTAAGGAAAAAAAAAACTACCTCGGTTTTTCCTATTTTGATGTACGAACAATCTTTGGTTCAGCTAGAAAGGCTACTCATTAGTTACCCCTGTTTTCCTATGGTAATACCAAATTTACATTTGAATTGCTGCAATACCTCGATAGAGTGTAGTCAAACTGGGGAAAGGTACTGGAACTCTATGCTTGAATGTTGTTTTCATACAGTGATACGAAATTTACATTTACATTGCTGCAAAACTACTAAATGTACCTCGCTAGAGGGAGTCCGGTTGGTGAATGGTATTGGAAGTTTGGAACCCTACGCTTGTAGTCCATATTATTATTGCCCCATAATGTTTAATTCAAAATTGTACACAGACTGCATCTTGAACTCATAAGATATGTTTTTATAATATTGTACCCGGCCTGGATTTGGCTATCTAATGAAGCAGAAGGTATAAACATTTTCAAGGAACTGCAACACTAGGATCGAGGTACATGCGTTCTGTAATGCTATGCTATGCAATTTCCTAATTTCTTTGTTTCATTCCTAATACTATGGTCATCGTTATCGAGACTTGACTTTGTTATGATGGTTTTCATCGTTACTTGTGAATAAAACTGTGGTGAATTAATCGAATAATTCATTGCCAAACAATTTTCAGTGTATATATCGTGAACATGAGTTGAGACGTGCGTGCACGTGCAAAGCTACTAGTAATCCAATGCAAAAGACCAGCGCCTATATCCCTCCTTCAACACCACCGAAGCGACCACCAAAGGGACGGAAGACAGATCACCTCTTCATCCGAGCTCGACGCGGCTCCATCGCTGAACTGCAGCTTTATGGACTTCCAAAATAGTTTGCCAGAAGAATCAGACCGGGGCAACATGTCACCGGACACGCCATCGAACTTTAGAACTGACACCCCCACATGACTATGACATCGAAGAAGGAAATCATAACTGTCTGCCTGCAACCACAAACCCAGCACATGATACACCATCTTCCAGCTGTCACACTAGTACAGAACGACACATCGAATACTCCTCTATGGCAACGACACGAGTTAGGCGACGAAAAATAGCGACATCCCGCGCGTGCCTGCACTGGGCCGTAAGGCAGGCCCACAACAAAGGCAACGGGTGAATAGGGAATACTTGTTGGCAACGGAGTTTTTTTACCTCCATTACCGATATGTGCTCATCGCACACGGACATTTGCGTAATCTTCGTTGCCATCAGAAGCAGCCCGACAGCCTGCTAACGTGGCCTATAAGAACCCTACGCCCTTCACTCTCACTCTCACTGTCTCACTTCCAACCCTAGCCGTCGCACAGTCACCTCTCTCTGCACCGTCTCGCATGGCTTCCACTGCCGGCGCTGGTAGATCCGGCCAACGCGCGGCGGCCGCGGCCGTGGCCGGCCCACCCTCCGGGCGCTCACGCTGCACCGGCGTAAGCTGGTGTTGCAGGACGAGCGTGCGGAACTAGCCGCCGGTGCTCCGGTCCCGCGGGCCGCTGCCGCGCCATTAGCCGTGGCCAACGTCCGCTGGTGCTGGAGGAAGAGCTTGCCGAAGGCTCCAGCGATCAGTCTCCTGTCGGCCGTTGACAAGGATATACATCTCGGGTACCCTACTGTGAGGGTACCTGGTGCACGTGATGACTAAAAGCCCAACTAGCGAAGATACGACTCGAAGCCCATGACGAGAGCCCAACAAGATGAAGTAACTTCCAAGTTTAGACATAGACATAGTCGGTTTATACTTTCCTTATGTGTAAACTAGGTCGGTTACAAACTCCCGAGACCCAGCCTATTTAAAGGCTGGGAGGGGTGCCGATCTAGGACCAAGCCATACTCGAACCACCAAAGCTCTTGCGAGATCGTCATCTCGCCGGAGCCACCTTGTAACCACATAATCTCCAGCGATCAATAACAGACAAGCAGGAAGTAGGGTCTTTACCTCCACCCGAGGGGCCTGAACCTGGGTAAATCTTTGCCTCTGCTTGTCAGCCGACGAAACTACCAGTACTACCACGTTCTCTCCCCATAATCTCAACCCTAGGTCCTTAACCATGGGATTTGATGAGGGTACACCTCGTCAATTGGCGCCGTCTGTGGGAAAGAATAGTGCTGGACTCGCGGTTTCTTCGGTTCCATCGGAAAACGGCGACTCGCCGATCGGATCTACAAACGGCAACTCGCCGGCTGCATCGACAAACCAGAACTCGCCGACTCAGGCGGCACACGGCAACTCGCCGGCTCACTCGACAAACGGCAACACGTCAGCTTCACCGCAAAAACGCATCGGATCCTCTGATGGATTTCGAGCCACACTCGCCAGGATTCCAGGAGGCCTTCTCCGATCTCGAGTCAGGTTTGGGTTTAACCGTTGGTTCGTTCAATTTTTTCGTCAACAAGCTTGGTGTGCAGGACTTGACGGATCCACGCCAACTCGCGACTTCCGCACCCGAGGCTCCATCGGTTGCGGCTCCTTCGACTGCGGATCCCTCAACTGTGTCCATACCATCGTCGACCCTCCAAGCTTGTTCGTCTGCAACAACCATGTCCACACGAGAGATGCGCGAGCTCATTGAAGAGCTCCAGGGCGAGGAGGCCGAATCAGCATACCGCACAAACGATCCCGAGCTGGATCTCCCACTCGAGGATAGTTTCGACTGCGGGATCTCCTTAGCGACTTCGACGACCTCGAAACTCATATCGACAACCACGTCGACTCCGAGATCTGCGCCAACAACAACCTCGACTTCGAGATTCATAACAACCTCGCCGACGCCGAGATGAGCATAGGCGATGAAGGCGTCGACTGCGAGATCCGTCCAGACGGACCACTCGATGAACATACGGACTCAGACATGAGCCTCGATGAAGATGTCGAGTCCATGACAGGACTCGAAAGCATACACACATACCCTCGGGTCATACCCCAGCAGGTCTACGTGCCATCGCCGCAGAAACATCAGACACTGCGGCCAGCCGCAGGCCTACAGAATTCCCGTGCACAGTCACTATGCCGGACGGAGCCACAACCCTCACAATCACTGCTGAGATGGCAGCAAAAGCAGATAAAGTTATCAAGGAGTGCACAATGATGCCAGCAGACGCAACACAAGAAGAGATGTTGACCTTCCAGTACTTCAACTGGCAGGAGTCACTTCGACTGAAGCAGATAAGAGCCACACTCGAAGAACGCAAAAAGCAGGCTAGCTTGTCGAGTGCGCGCAGAAGACAGCTCTCCTGAGCTCCACCGGGCGAGCAGACACAAGACCCAGATCAAGGTTGTCACACCTCTCGCCAGGCGAGAAGGCGGCACTCACCCGCAACTTAGGCAACTCCTTCATGACATACGACGAGGAAGGACTGCCGGTGCCCAAAACAGCAGCAGGTGCTCTCTACACCGCTGCAGCATACCTGGAGGCAATCAAGCCCCCAGCGGATGACCCCAATGCAAAACTACACCGCCAACAGATCAAATCACTCGCCTTAGCTGCAAAGGCCATACGCCAAGTTCCAAGAACTCCAGGTGGGAGTCGAGACCGTGCCCTAGTCGACGCGCCTCGGGAAGAGCATAATCACAGTGGTCGTCGCCACCACTCGAAGGAAAGAAGCGGCTCGCGAAGGCGCAGGTCCAGGAGCAGGTCACGCAGATCATACAGTAGCGACTCATACTCCGATCGAGAGCCTGAGCCACATGGAGCTCTGTGCTTCACTCGACGCGTCCGCGAGACACGGATGCCCAAAGGGTTCAAACTCACATCTGAACAGCCCAAGTACACGGGTCGACAGGAACCTTCCGGGTGGCTGGAAGATTACAGGCTGGCTGTCGCATGCCAGCGAGGCACGAACACCACAGCCATGCAGTACATACGACTGATGCTCGAAGGCACAGCCCGCGACTGGCTCAAGGCCCTACCTTCATCAAAGTACGACTCGTGGGATCACTTCCGCGATGACTTCATCAAAAACTTCGAGCCTCTGTGTGAGCGCCCAAAAACGTTCGAGGAACTGCGGGCCTGCGTGCAACGATCAGACGAAAGGCTGAGGTCATACATCAGACGATGGACTGAGATACGCAACTCAGTCGGAGTAATATCAGAAGACATGGCCATGGATGCCTTCATAATGGGACTCGCCAGGCATGACCTCAAAGAAGCACTCGGTCGCAAAAAGCCAACCTCTGTGGCTAACCTCTTGATGACCGCGACTGAGTGGGCAGATGGAGAAGATATGGCGCGCACAACACGCGGGTCCTCACCCCGTGACAATCATGAAAGCGGCAGTCGAAGCCGCAGAGACTCATACAGGGATGATCGAAGGCGCAAGCGTTCAAAACGTCATTACGACGACGATAGACCCGAATTCATGGCGGCTGGATTCTCTACACCACGCAATGACCAGGACAGAAGCGACCAGCGATCAGAAGATCGACGGGACAGTCGCGAAGATCGACGGGACAGTCGAGACGACCGTCGAGACAGCCGAGATCGCGGCCAACGCAGTGATAGCTACAAGAGGAAGGACTGGCGCAAGTCACGGGCACAATCTGAGCGATCATTCGAAGAAAAGATGGACGCTGATTGCAGATTCCACCTGTACAAGGGGGACGACGGAAAACTGCGATCCAACACTCGATGAGAAACTGCAGGGAGTTCGACCAAATGGCGACTGATTACGTAAATCGCAGAAAGGCAGCAGCCGCACAAGCACCTGCACCCGTGCCTCAGCCAAACAACGTGCCTGTTCTGATGGCACCACCTCCACCACCACAGCCTGCTCCAGGCGGAAACCTCGCGGGTGCCATACAGCACATACCGCGGGTGGACGAGCCGCAGTACCCTCCACCCCAAGGGCAGATGTACATGATACAGAAAGGTCGACCTTCCAACAGGGAGCAAAAACTTCGCACTCGACAAGTAAACATGGCGGTCATGTCGCCCCCTGCGGTAACAGAATATTTGAAAGGAGCCGAAACTATAATAAGCTTCAGCAAAGAGGACCACCCTCCATCGGTTGTTCGCCCAGGGCACTCGCTCTGGTACTCGACGCGCAAATTGGAGGCTACGCTATGTCCAAGGTCTTCATGGATGGGGGAGCGGCATAAACATCATCTTCGCAGATACGCTCCGCAAAATGAATAGGTCAGTCGAAAACCTGCCAAGATCCTCAAATACCTTCCACGGTATCGTTCCAGGGAAAGCAATAAGCCCAGAGGGCACCATACAACTCGACGTAACGTTGGGGACAAGCACCACTTCAGGACAGAGTCGATTGAGTTCGAAGTGGTCGACTGGAAGTCACAATACCATGCTATACTTGGACGCCCGACGTTCGCTCGATTCATGGCGGTGCCACATTACGCATACCTCCAGCTGAAGATGCCTGGACCAAAAGGAGTAATCACAGTAAGGGGAACTTCCAAAAGTCTGACTCTTGTGATCGAGAATTCAGCAAAATCTCTGAGATGTTTGGCATGGAAGCAACACTCGCTGATCTAGCGGTCTCCAACGATCGAACACTTATGCCAGAGCACAAAAAGGTGGCAGTCGACAGAGCATTCAATGCCACCAATGACACAAATCGCATCAGGTGCACCCGACTGACCCGACCAAGACAGTCAATGTCTCGTCGAGTCTGCCTATCGCATAGGAAAGCGCGCTCGTCGAATTCCTCCGTGAGAACTGGGATATATTTGCATGGTGTCCAGCAGACATGCCAGGTATTCCCAGGGAATTCGCCGAGCACTCTCTCCAGCTACTTCCAGATGCTAAACCAGTCAAGCAAACAATGCGCCGCATATCCGGCCCAAAAAGAACTGCAGTCGAAGCCGAAGTCGACAGGCTACTCGCAGCAGGATTCATCAGAGAGATCAAGAAATCACAATGGGTGGCCAACCCCGTACTCGTAGAGAAGAAGCACACAGATCCTTCGGATGTGTGTAGATTTTACAGCACTCAACAAGTGTTGTCCAAAGGATCACTTTCCACTACCTCGAATCGACCAGATCGTCGACTCCACCGCCGGGTGCGCTCGCTTGTCCTTCCTGGATGCCTACTCGGGTTACCACCAGATAAGGATGAAGGAAGAAGACGAAGAGAAAACGGCGTTCATAACCCCACTCGGGGTCTACTGCTACACCACAATGCCTTTCGGGCTCAAGAACGCAGGCGCAACATACCAGCGCATGATGCAAGATTGCCTCAAGAAGCAAATTGGGCGAAACGTCCAGGTCTATGTAGATGATATCGTCATCACCACAAGAGAGGAAAACACACTACTCGATGACTGCGAGAGACATTCGCAAACCTCAAACGCTTCCACATCAAGCTCAACCCGAAGAAGTGCACGTTCGGCGTGCCAGCCGGGCAACTCCTCGGGTATCTAGTCTCAGCTCGAGGAATCGAGGCGGACCCGGAGAAAATACAGGCCATCTTGACGATGCAAAGGCCTTCAAAACTCCATGACGTGCAAAAATTGGCGGGTCGAGTAGCAGCGCTCAGTCGATTCATCAGCAAGCTAGGCGAAAAAGCACTCCCGTTCTATCGACTGATGAAGAAAGCAGATAAGTTCGAGTGGACGCCAGAAGCCGAAGCAGCCTTCACGGACCTCAAGCGAGTCCTCACAAGCCCTCCAATCCTCGTAGCACCAAAGGAACGCGAGCCACTATACCTATATGTCTCTGCAACTAACAGGGTGGTAAGCACTGTTCTAGTGGTCGAACGCAGGGAGGAGGGACACGCCCAAAGCATACAACGTCCAGTCTATTACTTGAGTGAAGTGCTCTCCACATCAAAGCAGCGGTACCCGCACTATCAGAAGCTGGCATACGCCGTGTTCATGTCCTCAAGGAAGCTGACACATTACTTCTCCGAGCACCCGATCACTGTAATCAGCACTTCAGGGATCGGGGACATCCTCACAAACCCCAATGCGACTGGGCGAGTAGCAAAATGGCTCATCGAGCTAGCACCAAGAGACATCAGTATGATTACCCGAAGGCCATCAAAGCACAAGTTTTACCCGACTTCCACACCGAGTGGATTGAAGCTCAGCTCCCAGGAGCACCAGATGTGTCCAATTCCTGGACTATGTACTTTGATGGCTCGAAGAAAAACGAAGGCGCAGGCGCAGGTGTCATCCTCATATCACCAAAAGGCGACAAGCTCCGCTATATACTGCAAATGGGATTCGAGTTCCCATCCAATAACGAAGCAGAATATGAGGCTCTGATCCATGGCATGAGGATGGCCAAAGCCCTCGGGTGCACTCGACTGATGATCTACGGCGACTCGAATCTGGTGGTGCAGCAAACAATGAAGGCTTGTGACGCAATCGCAGATAACATGATCGCCTACCGTGACTTGTACAACATCATGGAGGGCAGCTTCGAAGGCTGCGAGTTGCGGCACATAGGGCGTGAAAGCAATGAAGAAGCAGATAAGTTAGCCAACATTGGTGCGACCAAAGCACCAGTGCCACCTGGTGTCTTCTTCGAGCGCATAGACACAGATCAATCAAAAAGAAGCGGGCAACTCCTGCACCAGCCGCACCAGCCAAGAGCAAAACACCTAGCACAAGGACCCACCAGTCGAGGTACTCCTCATCGAGCCAACTTGGACTCAACCCTTCCTCGCGTACATACTCCGCGGCGAGGTACCCGAAGACTTCACAGAGTCAAGACGCGTCACTCGACGATCTAAAGCATACACTGTCATCAACGGTGAACTTTACAAACGCAGCATATCAGGTATGTTCCAGCGTTGCATAGCATTTGAAGATGGCCAAGCCATCCTTCGTGATATTCATGCAGGTACTTGCGGGCATCACGCCAGCAGTCGATCACTCGTAGCCAAGCCTTTCGCGCAGGCTTCTACTGGCCCACAGCACTCAAAGACGCGGAGGACATAGTCAAAAGGTGCATCGGCTGCCAAAAATTCGCCACAAAGCCGCACGCACCCGCATCGGCGTTGAAGACAATACCATTGGCCTGGCCTTTCGCCCAGTGGGGGCTCGATATGGTTGGGCCACTCAAAAAATCCTCCCATGGAGGGCATACTCACCTTCTGGTGGCGGTCGACAAGTTCACCAAGTGGATTGAAGCAGTACCCATCACAAGTTCGACTGCCGCTACAGCAGTCAATTTCATAAAATCCATCATATACCGCTTTGGTGTGCCAAATAGCATATCACTGACAACGGTACAAACTTCACGGCTGAGGAATTCAAATCCTTCTGCAAAGAGCAAGATATCACGCTCAATTATGCATCTGTGCGCACCCGCAATCAAACGGCCAAGTCGAAAAGGCCAATGGGCTCGTAACAAGTGGAATCAAGAAGCGCCTCCTGGTGCCACTCAAAAGGGCTGCGGGTGCTTGGGTAGAAGAGCTTCCGTCTGTGCTATGGAGCCTACGCACAACACCCAACGCCTCAACGCAATTCACTCCATTCTTCATGGTCTACGGCGCAGAGGCAATTCTGCCATCAGACGTAAGGTTCAACGCACCAAGAGTCGAAGCATACAATGAAGAAGATGCAGACGAGCACTCGAAGACGCAGTCGACTTGCTAGAAGAAGCACGTAACACGGCGCTCGCACGCACAGCTATTTATCAGCAGGACCTCCGCAACTATCACAGCCGTCGACTGCGTACCAGGTCCTTCGAGGTTGGCGACCTGGTACTTCGACTGAAGCAAAAGAAGGTGCATAAACTCGCTTCTCCATGGGAAGGACCCTTTATCATCACCGAGGTCGTTGGTGGTGGAGCATATAGACTGAAGCACGCGAAGACAGGAGAACTCTCGCATAATCCTTGGAACGTTGCGCAGCTGCGCCGTTTCTATGCTTAGATTGATCAGTCGAACAATGTAATAGGCACATATGTCGGATAGCTGCAGGTTTCAGACGCGCTCTTTTCCTTACCAGGGTACCTAAGGGGACTGGAAGGTTTTTAATGAGGCGGCCTGCAGCTTAACATTCAAAAAAGGAATATAATTCATGATTCCTCATATTTCTCCCTGCTTACTACTCGCATAAATTGATTTCACAAAATTAGCCTCACCCGAGCACTCGGGGGCTGCGCTATCTCAAAAAGCATGTGTTTCCGCTTGTTCACAACATAATACCCCAGCCGCACTCGAATACTCGGGGGCTGGGTCATAAAAATCATACATAAACACAAAAGTTGCTCAACCACTCAATTATTCGAGGGTTGAGCCTAGAAGCATCAAGTGAAGCTTCAAGTATTGCAAAAATTCATAACCGCACATAAATAGTCATGGACTGTGCAGCTTATGTTTGATACTCTAAAATATTTCTATCAAGTTCACTCAAAATACACGGGGGCTGGATAGTCCTAATTTTACAGCATGTTGCTTCATACACCCCGCTCAACAGGCTCGGGGGCTGCATACGTGTAAACAAATAATGTACAATAATCACAAGTGTTGCGTTTTACACTTTGGAGTTACTTCCCATACACATAACCTACTCAACAGGTTCTTCCTTGGGTTCGGTCCATTTTTCCTCCTCCTTCAGCACACGATGGATTAGGACCAGTGCGTCCACTCGTGTCTCTTGGTAGTGCTCCTCCATCGGCACAGGACCACCACCTGGTAAGGGTGCGGGTCCCATCGCAATCCTTTTCAAATCAAGGTGCGGAAGGTGCGATCGCACAAAGGCAAGAGCAACGTTAGCCCCGCTAATCAGTTGCTCACGCACAAACTTCTTGATCGCCTTGCCTTTTCGAAATTTCTTCAGCAAAGCCACAAGGCCCTGTGGTTGCTCATTCAAAGGAAACAAAGCTTCGTGGACTCGAAATAAAGCCAGCCTGCAAGTCTCCAGTCGAATGGCTGTGCGCCAAGCACGGTCCAGAAGCCTTACCAAAATGGCGCTCTTCTCCCTGTCTGACCAGAAGGGGTGGGCGGAGTATTCAGTGCTACTCGCATGACCATCGAGTCGATCCTGAATTCGTGCCTCCTCCTTTATTGGGTCAGAACAAACACCTGCGCAAAAGCAAAGGGCTCATCATCGCCCAGTCGAGTCACCTTGCTAAGAAGAGATCTCGATGATTCAAAAATGTCTTACATTCGAGTTGCAGATTTATTCTCTCCAACTCCTCAAGCAAAAAGGCTTCTCGCTCTGTAGTTGGGGATGACCTCGACTGCAACTCAGCATACGCATCTTGCGTTTCCTTCAGCTCGCGAGTAACTTCGGAAAGCTTTTGATGAAGAAAGTCCATAATTTTCTGGTCATTAACGCTTCGTGACTTCGAAGAACCACCCACAACAGGGCCAGTCGATGGTTTAGAAGCTCGGTTCTACAGTCAGAATAATTCAATGCATAAGGAAGCATAAAAGAATTCAAACAAAAGGCTCGGGGGCTGCGCCTCCCGATCACTGAAGTTCATGTTTCATAACAAGACAGATACGATGTCTGATAATTTACATATAGCAAAAGCAAAGTGACGCAATTCCTAGACCTAGTCAAACAAAGGGGTCACTGGCTAAGTCGTCGACTTCTTGGAGGAAGTTTTCTTCGCCTGGACCTTGGCTGCCCTTTCTTCAACAGTTGTTACCAGCTGTTGGGCATATGTTTTGGCGGCTTCCATCCAAGTGCCGAGCCCGACGGTTTTGCCATCAGGACCCCGTGGAAACTTCTTTGTGGCTGCGTCAAAATCTGCCTCGACTCCGTGCGCGAGCAACATGAGAAAAGTAGTCTGAGCACCACTTACCATTTGCTCGCGACTGAAGTCAGCAACGGCAGTCCCTTCAGGCTTGAATAGATCAACCAGCTCTGCAAAGGAAGATGGTAGCTCCTCGCCGGGGAAGAAGCTGCCATGGAGGGCACCCAGGGCACTCGCCGCCTGCGTTAGCATCTCCCCTGCTCTGCTACTGGTGGCCTCCGAGACAGCCACACTTTCATCAAGTGAGGTGCCAAGGCTCTGCTTGCCAGTAGCAGTCGGGCCATCCATCACGCCTAGCATAAGGGTAAAATAATCAGCACCATGTATCAGAAACCTCAAACATCTAAGGAGCAGAGCAAAAATTCTTACCAGTTAAGCTGGTGCTGGCGGCAGAGAGTCGACCAATCGCCGACTCCTCCCTAACTTCGGCTGTTTTCAGCCTCTTCTCCAGATCAGCCACTCGACGGGTGGCGTTGTTCAAATTTTCTGCCGCTTCAGTGGCGGCCTCTACAAAAACAGATGCACATGATTAGTAGGCTGCAAGAGAAATCACCCTCAACAAGTGGTGATAGCATAAAAAGATACGCACTCTTTGCAACTTCGAGTTGCTGCTGCAGGGTGGCGGCTTCAGTCTCCTTGTGCACATACTGGGCACCAGCCTTCAGCAACTCTCGCACAAACGCCTAAGTACACGACATGGGCAAATTCACAACTCAATAACTGAGTATAGGCAAAAATTTCGCATTTGATTCAAACTTTGGCAAGCACAAACTTACGTGTTCCAAGAAGGAAGAAGTCGACGCAGGGACACCTGCAGCCGCAGCTCCACTCTCAGTTGCTGCAACCTCCGGCTGGGGTGGCGTAGCTGTGGCTGTAGCGGCAGGAGTCGCCGGGGTAGGCGGCTGCTCTGGTGGCAGCGTCCGTGCAGTGGACGCTGCGCTGCTCTTTTCCGCCGTAGGTGGCGGAGGCATATCCTCATCGGAGGAAACACTGTTTCACACATTATAAGTATACAAGGTGGTATTATTCATAACATACGAAGCATATGCACATGATACTTACTCTTCAGTAAGGTCGCACAATCGACCAGGTGCAAGCACACCCATGCTCGGGCGCGATTTCTTCGGTGGTCGAGGGGGAAGCGAGCGAATCGGGGAACCTCGAGTGGCGCCGTCATCGACTCCGTCCTTCTTCCTCCTTCTCCTCCGAGTCAGCGGTGTCTTCCTCGTCGCGCGACCGCTTCTGCTTGCCCTGCACCTCAGCATCGCCCTCATCGGCTTCTGGCGTGTGCGCGGTGGCGAGTGAAGCCATCTCATCATCGAATCTACCTCGAGTGGCTCATTGTCTGGCACTGGGCCGCTCTCTGGCAAGGGAGGCATTGACTCAAACATTTTGTGTCCCTGCATACATAAACAGCAAAGGATTCAACATCACACATGCATAACATATCAACTGAGATGTAGTATCAACTGTTACCTCTGGCAGAGGGTTGCTGGTCTCATAAGGAGGCACAGGCGAGTTCATCTCGCAGGGATCTTCATCGGTAAGCTTGGTAAGGCTCCTTACCAACTTCTCCGCTTCCGCATCAGATAGCTCCACTGCGCGTGAGCGGGTTGGATCAGAAGCCCCACCATATGCCCACAAAGCATGCACTCGGGCTCGGAGAGGCTGCACTCGCCTCTTGGCCATAATGGCTAGCAGATGGATCCCTGTGACCTCTCGACCAGCAGTGGTCTGAAGCTTCAGCACCTTCTCCATCAGAATGTCAGCCTCTTCGGCTTCGACTCCGGTCGGCTGGGCAATCCATGATGGCCTCTTCTTCACCAGGGCGTCTGCGTCAAAGGAGGCAACCCGAAGGTTTGGTCGCCAATGGTCACATCCTTGATGTAGAACCACTTCTGGCGCCATCCTTGCACAGACTCCAGGAAGTTGATCTTGAAGTACTCGACATCAGGTCGAGCTTGTACTCCAAAACCACCAGGTCCCTTGGTGCTGTGCTGGCGCTTGACGTTGAAGATGCGGCGGAACAGACCAAAGTGGGGTGCGACGCCCAAGAAGCACTCGCAAAGGACGAAGTAACACGCAATGTGCAAAAGCCCATTGGGCGTGAAATCGTGCAATTGCACTCCATACACGTGCATCAGTGCACGAAGAAAGTTGTGAACAGGGAAGGAGAATCCCCTGTTCACAAAATCAACAAAGCAGACCCGCTCATTGGGGCCTGGGCGCGGGATTACCTCGGCACCGGGAGGCGAACTTGAGAGGTGTCCTCAGGGATCAGCCCGTCGTTCCGCAGGCCAGTGAGCATCCTCTTGCTGCAGGTGGATTTGGTCCACGCGCCCTTCTCCCTCTTCAAGCCACTGGCAGCGGCTCCCGCGGCGCTGTCCGCCGATGCAGCACTCCTGCCCCTTCGGGTGGTAGGCTTCGTCATCGCGGTGGCGGTTGCACAAGCTTTGCTCTGAGGCAATGGCGATGCGAGAGGAGGAAGAGAAGTAGCGGCGGCGGAGAGCAAATGGCAAGTAAAAACACTATTTACGCCGCCGTCCCCTTTTTAACCTCAAAAGCAAAAGAATCCGCACCGTCGATGCGAGATCGTGGGCACATAAGCAAATCTAACCGTACACGTGGCAGCCACGGAGGGCAACCGTCGCCGGCCACTCCGCCCACTACGCACGGGAATCTAGGAACTACCATCATGGCTCCGGAGAAATCGTGCCTGAACGGTCAAATCCAGTCCAAACGGCTGTACAATGGGCCCACAAGACGTGTCACGTCCCATCTCTCGCAGAACAGCGCACGCCACCGCGTGTCAGGTGGCGCAGTCGCCATAAAACGTCATCCCTGACGTCATTGCAGCAAATTTGTTCCGAAAAGATGTCGGGTTCGCCCAAAGCATACTAATCACTCGATTCGTTGTCGGTGTATGGTCACTCGACTGTCTCTACGATCAAATACATATTACTCCCATCGGGAGCGTATCAAAAATTTCTTCGACTAAAGATGATCATGACTGGGTGATTCTGAGATTATCCTCCATTACAAGTAATAAAGCACAATCTCGGGGGCTACTCCCATCGGGAGCGCTGACGCGCACCCGATAGAATTATGGCAAAAGGTTTTCTTCGACTAACAAATGTAGAGAAAGATGGTTTTGAGATTATCCTTCATTGCAATCAATAAAGCACAATCTCGGGGGCTACTCCCATCGGGAGCGCTGTCGCGCACCCGATAAAATAGTGTCAAAGTGTCAGTCGATGAATATATCGACTGTGTTCATATGCAAAATCATACTCGAAACATTCCCGAGTTGCGTCCGTCGCAAATACCTCGGATGCTGCACGCATAGTGCAAAGGTAAGACCCGCCGAACTTTCGAGCTGGGCTAAGGACCGTTCCAGCAACGTCAATCCTTATATTTTCCGTGTCAGCAGACATGATGAAAAATCCCGACGGACGCGTTGGGTAAAATTCAAAGTTATACTGCAGATCGACTCAGTAAGACCTCAGCGGCCTAGTCGAATCTGACCAGTTTGTTCCAGATTCGAGTCCGGGGACTCGAGTTTGATTGAAAGCTAGTAAGGTGTTACCCAAATGTGTAGTTAACCAGTCCCGATCCGTCGAGTGAACTGGGCCTGCTAAGCTATTATCCCTTGATCATCATAAGCAAAAACCACATCGATGAAATACTCGACATAGCCAACATGTGCTATTCATACAGGAATTCCAATTATAGTACTAAGAATATGACGTGCACTTGCGAACGAGTCCATGCCTGATTCTTCGAGTCAGACAAGTACTCGGGGGCTACTGACAAGGATATACATCTCGGGTACCCTACGTGAGGGTACCTGGTGCACGTGATGACTAAAAGCCCAACTAGCGAAGATACGACTCGAAGCCCAGACGAGAGGCCCAACAAGATGAAGTAACTTCCAAGTTTAGACATAGACATAGTCGGTTTATACTTTCCTTATGTGTAAACTAGGTCGGTTACAAACTCCCGAGACCCAGCCTATTTAAAGGCTGGGAGGGTGCCGATCTAGGACCAAGCCATACTCGAACCACCAAAGCTCTTGCGAGATCGTCATCTCGCCGGAGCCACCTTGTAACCACATAATCTCCAGCGATCAATAACAGACAAGCAGGAAGTAGGGTCTTTACCTCCACCCGAGGGGCCTGAACCTGGGTAAATCTTTGCCTCTGCTTGTCAGCCGACGAAACTACCAGTACTACCACGTTCTCTCCCCATAATCTCAACCCTAGGTCCTTAACCATGGGATTTGATGAGGGTACACCTCGTCAGCCGTAGCCGCTCAACTGGCAGCCATTGTAGCTTCTACCAGATCCACCAGGCGGGCTACCCCGGCCCCCTTCCTCGCTTTTGGAACCATCCGTCTTCCTCCTCCTCGTCGTCGTCGTCCTCGTCCTCCGACGATGAGGAGGAGGAGGATCGTGATCTGGAGATCGGGCGCCAACTCTCCCGCGCCGATTTCTAGCGCGAGGACGCCCAGTGTAGTTAGGGCGAGGCCGATCTGGAGGCGGCGGTCCTCCTCTCCGAGGCCTCAAACCAGGTCAAACACGCCGACGAGGCGGTCTTCTAGTCAGACTCCGGGCCGCCATAGCCCTATCTTTGGTCCCCGGCGAGGGCAAGGGGCTCGAGGTGGAGGCGCCGCCAGGGGAGGCATGCGCTAGCTCCGTCACCGCGGCGACGCTAAGCGAGCCCGCCTTGCCTAGTGTAAGACTCTTCTGTAGATTAGGGTTATTATTTTGCACATATTTTTGCCCGTTTCAGTAGAATAGCTCTGTTCCAGTTGTAAGTAGTTAATTGTTTAGACATAGATATGCTATGTTTTTTGTAAGCATTGTTTAGATATAGATTTTAGCTCTGTTCTAGTTGTAAGTAGTTAATTGTTTAGACATAGATTTGCTCTGTTTTTAGTAGGCATTGTTTAGGCATAGATTTGCTCTGTTTTTTAATAGACATTGTTTAGACATAGATTTTAGCTCTGGTCTACTTGTAATAAGTTCTGTTTCTAGATTGCCGATGATTAAAATTAGGTGACACCGTGTGATCCGGGGGTGGCGCTAGTGATCCTTGTGATATTCACAAATACACATCTTGTGCATCCTATTTGGCTCGATTGCTCCATCCCTGAAACTTGTGTGTCGAATCTACATATATATGGGACATTGTTTAGGCTATATTCTAGTTATAAGGGCCTCTTTGATTCATAGGGTTTGAGAATCAAAGGAATAGGAAAGGGATAGTGTCGTGGGTTTGTCACGTCAGGTGTCATAGATGACTTCGTAGGTGTGGGATTACGCGAGTCAAGCATCTCCGAGCTTGGGATCGCAGGAACAAAGATCAACACAGATTTACCCAGGTTCGGCCCCTCAATGTGAGGTAAAAGACCTACTTCCTGCCTACCCTAGATTGGTATTGATATGATAATCGAGGTGTTACAATGGAGGCGATCCGATCTGGTACTCGCCGTATGAGCTAGGGTTTGGGGCTTGATAGCTTGACCCGCTCTAAGTCCTGCGAGTCCTCTTTATATGCGCAGAGGCTCGCTAGGTTACAAAAGGAAACTTCCCCATAAGGAATACATCCACAGAGGCCTACTCGGAGACTACTTGGTCTTCACGTCCTCCGGGATTTATCTTCTAGATCTTTCTCCTTATGTCGGTTCAATGTTGGGCTTGTTCCCAAGTGGGACTTCATCCGTGCGAGTAAGTTAAGTCGCACTGGGCCGCGGGTTAATCCAGAGAGTATTCCCCCGACATTAGCCCCCAAGCATGGCCTGAACTTCATAGTACTTCTTGATCTTGAATGCTTAGGCCGTGCTTTTCCTTGTTTCGCGGCTTATAATTGTACAGGTTTGGCCTTGACTCGCACCTGGAAGATCATCTGACTTCATGTGCTTTAGAGCATCCTGATAGCTTCAAAACTTGATGACGACCTATCTTCAAATTTTTGATGATAATATGATATAGCCCCCAAGGATTGAGAGGATGTTATGTGGTAATCATCTCAATTCTTCTCAGAGAACTTCTGAAGGTCATCACCTGTAACTTGACATCATGAATAAAACAATTGTTAAGTTACAAGTAATTGTAATTGGTGTTGCCGTACTATAAGCAGTACATCGACCTCTAGTTAGGCCATCTGAATCCTTAAGTGGGCACTCGCGCGACTCAGTATTTCCCAGGAATATGTGTGTTCAGGGTCGAGAGCGGCCATGATAGGCAATCAAGCTCGATTGACGCCACACCCCAGTACTTTGGCCACATAATGCGAGTAGCAATCCAACTTAAGGTAAATTTGATAATTGCCGATAAATCGGCTGTTTCAGGGTAACAAAGACCCCAAGAAACATAATGATATTGCCATGATAGGCTAAGCTATGATAAGCTTTGATTATGATGACACATAAGGTCGCGCCTAGGTGGCAACCGAGTGTTATACATAGGGTTGGATCGCGCGTAGGTGGCGATCCATGGTGATACATGGGGTCGGTCGCGCCTAGGTGGCGACCAGAGATGATACAAAGCTTACGGCCGCGCCTAGGTGGCGGCCGATTTCTGATACAAGGGTCGATCGCGCCTGGGTGGCGATCAGATGTTGCATAGGTCGCGCCTAGGTGGCGACCAAAGTTGAAGTTCTAGCCCTGAGTGGCTGTGATGATACTCAGCTATAAAGCTGGAAAGGATGATGCTTGGCTCTGATTAGCCTTTTCTTATGTATAGTACGGTCGCAGGTGTGCGACGTTCCAAGGGCGAGGTGCCTCGAGACGATCCTCGAAATCATGGCGTTCGCTGCTTTCTTCCCTTACATCCAGCAGGTAGTACGACCCATTGTTTAGCTTCTTGCTGATGATGTAGGGTCCTTCCCATGGAGAGGACAGCTTATGCATTCCCTTGTGATCTTGTTTAAGTCGCAACACTAGGTCGCCTTCTTGAAAGGTGCGTGTTTTGATGCGTCTGGCATGATAGCGTCGCAAGTCTTGTTGATATACTGCTGACCTTGATGCTGCCAAGTCTCTAGCTTCTTCTAATGTGTCCACCGAGTCTTGCCGAGCTATCTCATTATCTGTCTCGATGTAAGCCGCAACTCTTGGTGAATCATGTATGATATCGCTGGGCATGACTGCTTCTGCTCCATAGACCATGAAATATGGTGTAAATCCTGTGGATCTGTTAGGGGTTGTTCTCAAGCTCCACAGTACTGCTGGCAGTTCTTCCACCCAACATCCTGGAGATGCTTCGACCTTTTCAATAAGGCGCGGCTTAATTCCATGGAGAATTTCTAGTTAGCTCGCTCAGCTTGTCCATTGCTCTACGGGTGTGCTACTGACGTGAGGTCCAATCTTATCCCATTGTCTGCGCAAAATATCTGTGTAGCCCCTTCAGAGGTGTTGCTCCCATTGTCTGTAATGATACTATGGGGGTAACCAAAGCGGAATATGACCTTCTTCAAGAACTTGACTGCTGTTTCAGCCTCGCAATCTCCCACAGGTTCTGCTTCTATCCACTTTGTGAATTTGTCCACCATGACTAAGAGGTGAGTTTTTCCGTTTGAAGACCGTCTGAAAGGCCCCACCATGTCAAAACCCCATACGGCGAAAGGCCATGTAATGGGTATTGTGCGAAGTGCTTGGGCCGGCATATGATCTTGCCTAGCGTATCTTTGACATCCATCGCACATTCTGACAATTTGCTCTGCATCTGCTAATGCTGTTAACCAGAAGAATCCATGTCGGAACGCCTTTGCCACCAAAGATCTTGACGAAGCATGATGGCCACAATCGCCTGAATGAATTTCGTGCAAGATTTTTCGTCCCTCTTCTGGTGAGACACATCTTTGAAATGCTCCTGATACGCTGCGCTTGTATAATTCATTGTTGATGATTGTATAGGCCTTTGATCGTCGTATGATTTTGCGCGCCTCAATTTCATCGTCCGGCAGCACTCCGCGACTTAAATATGCCATGTATGGCTCTGTCCATCCTGGCTGTTCATGCAGGGCTGCGACTAAAGTTGAATCATCCTCTGGCTCTGCAATGTCAATTTCTGCTGGAGGCTTGACTGATGGATTGTGCAGTTCATCCAGGAAAACATTGGGTGGGACTGACTGTCTATTGGATCCAAGCCGAGACAGGGCATCCGCGGCTTCATTTTGTCTCCGATCAATATGTTCAACTTGGTATCCATTGAAATGTCCAGCAATTCTGTCCACCTCTCTCCTATATGCAGCCATGTTTGCGTCCTTGCTGTCCCACGTTCCGGAGACCTGCTGTGCCACCAAGTCTGAATCGCCAAAACAGCGTATGTGACTGATGTTCATCTCCTTTGCTATACGTAGACCATGAAGCAGTGCCTCGTACTCCGCCACGTTATTTGTGCAGTTGAAGTGTATCTGTAACACATACCGCAACTTGTCTCCCTTGGGAGATGTCAGAACCACCCCAGCCCCCGAGCCTTGTAACTGTCTTGACCCATCAAAATGCATGGTCCAGTATTTGGTTTCTGCCATGCTGGGGGCAACTTGGATTTCTGTCCAATCGTTAATAAAATCTGCAAGGGCTTGCGATTTAATTGATGTACGCGGCTCATAGCTGATGTGATGTGGTCCCAACTCAATCGCCCACTTAGCGACTCTTCCAGTAGCTTCTCGATTACGAATGATATCTGCCAATGGTGCTGAACTCACCACAGTTATTGGATGCTCTTGGAAGTAGTGCTTCAGCTTGCGACTCGCCATGAACACTCCAAACACCAACTTCTGCCACTGTGGGTAACGCTGTTTGGAAGCTGTGAGGACTTCGCTCACGTAGTATACTGGCCTCTGGACAGGGTATTACTTTCCTGCTTCTTGTCTCTCCACAACCATGACAGCACTCACGGCGCGGGAATTCGCCGCTATGTATAGTAACATTGGCTCTTTATCTTTTGGAGCCGCCAGGACTGGAGCATTCGTCAATTGATGCTTCAAGGCTGTCAGAGCTTCGTCAGCCTCTGCGTCCCAAACGAAAGTGTCTGATTTTTTCAGCAGTCTGTACAAAGGTAGCGCTTTTTCTCCCAATCTTGATATAAAGCGACTCAAAGCTGCTACGCAACCAGTAAGCCGCTGTACATCTTTTATCTTTTCCGGCTTTTGGAGATCCATCACGGCCTTTATCTTGTCAGGATTGGCCTCAATGCCTCTTTCTGATACTATGAATCCCAATAGCTTCCCTGCTGGTACTCCGAAGACGCACTTTGTGGGGTTGAGCTTCATGTTGTATTTTCTGAGATTTGTAAATGTTTCTGCCAGATCATCAATAAGATCCTGGCTGACTTGCGATTTAATCACAATATCATCCACGTAGGCATGAACGTTGCGTCCTATTTGCTCATGTAAGCAATTCTGAATGCATCTTTGGTAAGTCGCGCCTGCGTTCTTCAACCCAAAGGGCATGCTGACGTAACAAAAAGCTCCGAAGGGTGTGATGAAGGACGTCTTTTCTTGGTCTTCCCTCTTCATCTTGATTTGATGGTAGCCTGAATAGGCGTCCAAAAAGCATAACAGCTCGCACCCAGCAGTTGAATCAATTACTTGGTCGATTCTTGGCAAAGCAAATGGATCCTTTGGACAAGCTTTGTTAAGACTGGTGTAATCGACACACATTCGCCACGTACCATTCTTTTTCATAACTAATACTGGATTTGCCACCCACTCCGGATGGTATACCTCTGTGATGAATCCTGCAGCCAGCAAGCGAGCTATCTCCTCTCCTATTGCCTTTCTCCTGTCATCATGAAAACGCCGTAGTGGCTGCTTCACTGGTTTAGCCGCAGGGTTCACTTTGAGGCTATGTTCTGCTAATTCTCTTGGTACCCCTGGCATATCTGACGGCTTCCATGCGAAGATGTCTTTATTTTCCTGGAGAAAAGCAACGAGAGCCTTCTCCTGTTCTTCTTCCATGTGTGCTCCAATGCTAGTTTGCTTGGATGAGTCGCCAGGAATAAGATTTATCTGCTTAGTGTCCTGGGCCGCTTTGAACTTCATTGGTGGCTCAGCAGATGGCGTGGTAACCACACTCATATCGTTTGGGTCCACCTGCGACTTATAACCTTTTAGTTCTTCCGCGGCACAGGCGGATTCTGCGAAAGCCGCATCTCCTTTCTCGCATTCTATTGCTTTTTCTCTGTCTCCGTACACTGTGATGACCCCTCTTGGTCCTGGTATCTTCAACTGTAGGTACACGTAGCATGGTCTGGCCATAAACTTAGCAAAGGCCGTTCTTCCAAACAGGGCGTGGTATGGGCTCTGGAATTTTACTACTTCGAAGCTTAGAAATTCACTTCTAAAGTTCTCTTCTGTTCCAAAAGTTACCCCGAGGGTTATTTTCCCCACTGGCCGTGCGGACCTTCCTGGGACAATGCCGTGAAATACTGTTGACGTGTGCTGCAAGCTGGAATCTTTGAGTCCTAGACGCTGGAAAGTATCGTAGTACAAGATATTAATGCTGCTTCCTCCATCCATAAGCACTTTGGTCAGCTTGTATCCTGCAACGTATGGTGCCACAACCAGTGCCAACTTGCCAGGTTCCCGTACCTGTGGCGGGTGGTCGTCGCAACTCCAGGTTACCGCGTGTTCTGACCACCTTAACCAAGCGGGTGTTGTTGGTATCACGGCGTTCACCTGCTGACTTCTCCGGCTCAATTTCTCTTCTCTTTTGGAGGTATCAATAACTATGGTGTGATACTGCCCCGTCTGTCTGGGGTTACTCGCGCCGTGCTGCCCAATGTTTGTGTTATGAGCCGCACTAGGGTTTCCTTCATGGGTATTCCCCGTGGTGTTGGCTCTCTTCCTTCCACTTTTTGTAATAATGGCATTGCGCCTTGGTATGGTCCGCTGGCCGTCCATCACCTGCCGCATGAAGGTCGCATGGCCGGTTGAACACTTCTTGCATATTGATTGGCCGGGAGCCGTATCCTCGACCCCTTCCACGCGCATTGGCTACGAGCCCTGAGTGACCATCTTCGCTTTTGCGTTTGTTTTGACTCGTGTTGTTGTGGCTCGTTTGCTGCTGTTGGAGCTTGTTGGAGTTTTTCTTTCCTTTTGCAGCAACCTCCTCTTCTTCTCCGTCTGACGCGTCTCTGGTTTTGTCTGAGCTGGCATATTTGTTAGCCGCAGCCATCACCTCGCTGAGGCTTTTGACTTTATCCTTCATGCGACCCAATTTATGAATCAGCGGCTCAAACTTGCAGTTTTTCTCCATCACCAGGACGCCTGAGCTTCGTGGTATATTATCTGAAGAGTGTATTATTTCTGCCACCCTTTTCATCCAATGGCGACTTGACTCGCCTTCCTTCTGGACACAGCGCTCTAAATCTTCTATATTGCAGAGTCGCTTGCAAGTTCCTTGGAAGTTCTTAATGAAGGCATCCTTCAGTTCCTCCCAAGTATTTATAGAGTTGGGAGGCAAATTTTGCAGCCATATGTGCGCTGCTCCTTCTAGCATCATGTTCAGGTAGCGTGCGCAGATCTCTTCAGATGCGTTTAGGATGCTCATGCCCATCTCGTAATTGTTAAGCCAAGTGGTTGGATCCATGCTGGCGTTATAGTTTGCCACCTTGCGTGGCCCTTTGAAATCTTCAGGAAAAGGTTCCGATCTGATCTTTTCAGTGAAACACGCTGGTCCCTTGAGTCGCGAGGACAGGCCTGTGGGTGCGCCTGCGGGGTTATCTGCGACTCGCTCCTGTTGCCTCTGTGCGACTCCTGACACGTCCTCTGGCGGCCTACTCTGGACGCTTCTTTCTGCCGTAATCCTGTGATTGAATGGTACGAGGGGCAGCTGTGCTTCGGCTTCCGCCCTATTGGCTTGTTGCAGGACTGCCGTACTTAACATCTGAATCGCGCGCCGCGCCTCAGCGTTGACCGGGTCATCGCCCGTTGGTACCATCTGTGTCAAGATATTAGCCGCAGCATACATATTATCGACAGGGTTCTGGTAATGGCCCTGTGGGGTGTGAAACCTCCTTGGTTGTTGCTGGGTCTCTTGATTTGTCGGTACCCTTCCTTCCGCAGTCGTCTGGATTCTTGTCCCTGCGGCTGGAGTGAGCGGGATTTCCACTGTTGGTTGAGTTGCGCGCAGCTGTGTTTACGGGTCAACCTGTTGTTGAGTCGCAGCCAGCGCGGCTACTCTCTGCCGCTCCTGTTGAATTCCTTGGTTTATCTGATCGAGCCTGCGGCGCTCTTCTTCCATCCTTCGAACCTCATATAGGAGCTCGGCCCTGGCGGCCTCAATTTCTGTTGCACAGAGGGCGGCGTTCGTGGCTGACACAGGGACAAGAAGTGGGTTGCTTGGGGGTGCCGATGCCTCGGTTTCTCCAGCAGTCCCTGACGCACCTGCTCCTCCGGCCATGTAAACCGCGACTTGTGCCATCTCTTGATCTGGTGATGATGTGATTTCTGGTGGGTAACCCCAGCAACTTTCTTCAAAGGCAGGTATGATGGACCCAAACTCTTGCGAGTCCATGCTTTCCTCGGATTCTTCCCCGTCATCGGCGACTTCTTCTATTGAATCGTCTTCCTGGACCGATCTAACGGACCTGCCACCGATGAAGCCGACGAAGACGTTGGAGGATCCGAACGGGATGACGTGGCCGGTCTCCAAATAATCTGCCTCCGGCCCCCAGCTTGAATCGTCGATGAGGGGTGTGCCATTGACCGTGATGATACGGCCAACAACAAGATCTTCAGCTCCCTTCATGGATCATGCGCGGAACGTGACGCTCTTGACCGCAGGCCCCACGGTGGGCGCCAACTGTCGTGGGTTTGTCACGTCAGGTGTCATAGATGACTTCGTAGGTGTGGGATTACGCGAGTCAAGCATCTCCGAGCTTGGGATCGCAGGAACAAAGATCAACACAGATTTACCCAGGTTCGGCCCCCTCAATGTGAGGTAAAAGACCTACTTCCTGCCTACCCTAGATTGGTATTGATATGATAATCGAGGTGTTACAATGGAGGCGATCCGATCTGGTACTCGCCGTATGAGCTAGGGTTTGGGGCTTGATAGCTTGACCCGCTCTAAGTCCTGCGAGTCCTCTTTATATGCGCAGAGGCTCGCTAGGTTACAAAAGGAAACTTCCCCATAAGGAATACATCCACAGAGGTCTACTCGGAGACTACTTGGTCTTCACGTCCTCCGGGATTTATCTTCTAGATCTTTCTCCTTATGGCGGTTCAATGTTGGGCTTGTTCCCAAGTGGGCCTTCATCCGTGCGAGTAAGTTAAGTCGCACTGGGCCGCGGGTTAATCCAGAGAGTATTCCCCCGACAGATAGGAAAAGGAAAGGATGGCTGGTGTGAAACTTTTCTTATTCCTTGTGCATAGGATTCAAAGAATGAGGTGCGAGTGGATTTTTATTTTCCTGTTGGTTTTGCCTTGATTGTGAGCTGTGAAGGAAAATTTCCTCTATTTTTCCTTTGCAACATTCCTATGAATCAAAGGTGTGAATAGTACCATCAATGGAAAATTTCCTAATCCTCCACATTTCCTACATGTTTCCTTCAAATCAAAGGAGTCCTAATTAGTTATACCTTTTTATAATGCCGATGATTAAAATAAGGTGACACCGTGTGATCCGGGGGTGACGCTACTGATCCTTGTGGTATGCACAAATACACATCTTGTGCATCCTACTTGGCTCACCAGCTCCATCCCTGAAATGTGTGTCCAATATACTTACGAGGCACAAATCCAAATCATTTTTGTTTAGTTTTGTCTTTTGTAGAAAGTCGATAATTAAAATGTCGTCTTGATTTTTCGTAGCCTAATATTATGTTGCATATTTATCTGTCTTGTGTATAGAGATGAAGAAGCTTACCTCTTAAATTTTTTCATGTCCTTTAGGGCGAGGAGGAAATCTAGAGACTATCCGGCGGCCGTGAAGACGTAGGAGCAGGGCTCCGTCTACACGGTCCACTGAATCCGGCGCCTCCAGGAGCAAGACTTTTGTACAGTACTAAATATGTAGAAGAAGACCGCGCAATGAAGCAGGGCGAAGAGGAAGGTGAAGAATCGGCGGCCGTCAAGCAAGAGCCAGGGCTCCGTCGACGACGCAGCAGGCGTCACCGGGTTTTTTTTTCTTTCCTTTTGCCCTCATTACAATCTCCGTATCTGATGTAAAAAAATTAGCCACCGATTATATTTTATGCCCGTTGCCAAACTTATTTCAAACGATCAAAATCTTGTTGTCATTGTGCGGCTTCACATCAACATCGGGGGTGGGGACTCGAACCCTTTCTCCTTTTTCGACGATGGTTTGGCCCGTTACCGATGTGTCGTTATGTACTGGTGTCACCTGCGTAGACAACCGTCTGCGCGTACTCTGTATGACACATCTTCTTACTCCACTATGACGTCGGAGACAACGCCGTAGCAACGGGGACAGAGCAGAAGGAGAGACACACCTGATGGGGTCGTCGGCGTGCCTCGCCGACAACATCCATAAACTCTAAAGCTGTTAATCTGAGGAATCGACTAACAAACGATGCCATTAACTCCACGACGCCGCTATGAAGGATACCGCCGGTGGGGAGTGGAGCTGAGACATCATCCGAACGTCGCTCCGACCACCCAACGGCGTAACACAAACTGCAAAAACCAAATCCTAACTACAGAGCGAAAGCGAATCCCCTCCCTCTCACTACGGCGGAGTAGGAGAGAGTGGACCAGCACGTTCGTCGGTGAAAATCGGGCGGAAACAAATCGCCTCTAGGTCAGGAGCGACAAGAAATATTTACAAGCTCAAAATTTATTTTTGATCTTTTCCTTTAAAATGCAAGATGCCCGTCATGTTCCACTGACTCCAAAAGACGACCGACGTACATCGGTGCAAAAGTTCTGGAATCTGTACGCATACACGATTGCACAGCGGTGCGATTTAAATTCTCGTTTCCGAGAGACGTGGATCGCTTCCCGAAGGAATTGCCGGAGACGTGGCACCTGTTCAGTTCGACACACTGTGGACCCCACCGCATTTCAGCAGCTCAACTCTTTTTGCCACGGACACTGGTCGAGTAGCCCAACAAGCCACGCGTGCGTGCCCGTGAAACCATGGCGACGCCGACTCCCATTCCTACCACGCCCGCATCCATGGCGGCCGCCGCGGCGTCCGGCCGTGGATCCCTCCTCGTGCGCCGCCCCTCCGCCCTCGGATGCAGACCCGGCGGCCGACCGGTGACCGCGCTCCGCGCCCGCCCGGCGGCGGCGGCGGAGCTGGTGGAGCAGTCGGTGAACACCATCCGGTTCCTGGCCGTGGACGCCGTGGAGAAGGCCCAGTCCGGCCACCCGGGGCTCCCCATGGGGTGCGCGCCCCTGGGCCACGTCCTCTTCGACGAGTTCCTCCGCTTCAACCCGGGAACCCCGGCTGGTTTGACCGCGACCGCTTCGTGCTCTCCGCCGGCCACGGCTGCATGCTCAGTACGCGCTGCTCCACCTCGCCAGATACCAAGGCGTCACGGTGAGCTCCGAATTTTCCTGGCGTGACTTGATCTGTAGGGTGGGTTACTTTAGGTGACGGTTTTTTGTGCCTTTGATTCTGATGAACAGTTTCAGTTTAATTGCAAAACGAAACAAGCTAGCTGGTTTATATAGACGATAGATCATTGCTACTAGTACAAATTTAACTAATAGTCAATCAAAACCTATGCTTTCTTAAATTGCTGTTGCATATGTCTGATTTGTTTGAGCAAGTATTTGTCAGAATTCTGAACTCTGCATTTCTGCTATTATATGTTGAACTCTGTGATATTTCCGAATATTAAATGATATTTTTGGCCGTTGGAAAGTAAAGTTTGGAGACCATTTGGGCTAATACTTCATATAATTGAGACCAATTTCTATTGGGTGAGCCTGTTGGAAAAATGGTCGGTGCTGCATTTTATGTCGATGTGAGCTCTGAAGTTCGTTTCCTGTCAAAATAGCATCATATTGTTTATTTATATTAATACTCATCTCTAGGGGATTACAGATGAAATAATTGCACCCAGACACAATAAAGGAAAGTACATCATACATGGTTGCAAAATTAGCGTACTTGAAGCAGAAAAATGAAACTTCCAACATAGATTTCAGTTTCGTAATGACTGAACTATCATGTAAGCTAGGGAGTTGAATGATTGCACAGGCCTTCTTCATGTTTCTCGTTATCATATCTGCCCCATACATGACCTACTAGAGATTTGCATCTATGTAATTTATATGGCCATGTTTGTTGTTACAGATCGATGATCTGAAAGCGTTCCGGCAGTGGGGAAGCAGAACTCCTGGTCATCCAGAAATTTTGAAACACCTGGTGTTGAAGTCACTACTGGTTTGCCTCTTGATCATTTTGTGAACATTTTAAAGCTTGTTCACCCTCTTCTACTTTTCTGTTGTTAAAAAAACAATGCTTGCTGAAATAATGTTATGTAGGTCCTCTAGGGCAGGGCTTTGCAAATGCTGTTGGACTGGCGCTTGCGGAGAAACACTTGGCTGCTCGTTTCAACAAGCCTGATTTCACTATTGTGGACCATTACACGTAAACAATCTTTACTTGCTTGGCCAAATATAATTACCAACCAGATGTGCATTGGGACAGGGGTAATATGATCTTTTTCTTATTGTTCTTAGGTATGTCATACTTGGGGATGGTTGCCAGATGGAAGGTGTTGCCAATGAGGCATCCTCCCTGGCTGGTCACTGGGGTCTTGGAAAGTTGATTGCCTTCTATGATGATAATCATATATCAATCGATGGTAGTACGGATATTGCTTTCACTGAAGATGTGCTTGCTCGATATGAGGCCCTTGGATGGCATACTATCTGGGTGAAGAATGGCAACACTGGCTACGACGGCATACGTGCGGCAATAAAGAAGCAAAGGAAGTCAAAGATAGGCCAACTCTTATCAAGGTAAGCAACCGGACAGTAATATTGTCGAGGTATTGGTAACGCGGAACTACTATATGGATTCATACGTACCGTAGAGGAGGTGGGGAAGAACGTAGAGGGTTCCAGTGACGGGATTGCACACACGATCTTACCCAGCTTCGGATCTCACGACGGTGGCGAGATCCTACGTGCTGCTATAATTCACTCAAGGAGAATATGTGTACAGGTTACAATGAGATTGTATGCGTGCCCTAAGGCTGCTGGAAGGCTGGCTTATAAAGGCGCCAAGCCTTCCCCTACAAGGAAAGCCTTAACCGACCTAGATCATGAGTCCTAGACTAACACGGTAACAAACCCTAACTTGCTCCCTAAGGCGAACGCAGCCAGGCCTTCGTCTTGGACTTCACTAAGCCAGCCCAGAGCTTATCCTTGCGCCTAAGCCCATGAGGCCTTCTCCATTAAGCCCTCCGGCTTTATCTGATGGGCCTCCTTGGTGGGCCAGGTTTTATCCACCGTGGCAGGTATACCCGTTCGGCATAACCTCCACAGTAGTCCCCGGAAAGGTTTAAGTTCTTCGTTTGCCGTCTTTGTGAAACACGGGCTTTCGCCTTTGCGAAGGCGGACAGAAGAGCTTGGAGCATTCCAAAATGAGACATTCAGTCTGCCTTAAGGATTAAGCCGAACTCTCCTGCACTTTGAACAATCTGGCAGAAAGATTCTGTCAGCGTCGAGTCTTGTCATGACGTCACCGCAGTCAAAGCCAGTCCACGACAGTTGGACAAGCAAAGAGACGTTGTGACGCCATTACTGCTATTTTCCGCACACGATCTCCGAGGCGTGCGGGAGAAGATGCCCATTATCTGACCGTTGCGGGACGCGTGGCGAAAATCGCGCGGCGTTATCTCACCGCACTAATCGCGGCGCGCGGCCCCCATAAAAGGGGAACTGATTTTCTCCATCGGTTCATTTCCCTGTTCATCGTCCTCCTCGCGCCCATCCCTCCGAACTCCGGCGAGCTCCACCACCACCACCTGCGCACCCACCCATGGAGAGCTCCGATGCAACCGCGGGAGCGGCAACGGCAGCGGCGTCGGCGCGGCGGAGGGACAAGATCTGGCCATGAGGGGATCGAGCACCGCGGATGCATCTGCATCTCGCGCGGCAGCGGCGACAAGTTCTGCGGCCACCTCCATCGAAGCAGAGAAGAATGCCCAGCCCTCCGACGAGGGCGATGCGGCGGAGGCAGAGGAGGAGGGAGAGGAAGCATCATCCCGCAACTGGGCAGCTTCCACCATCACCGACGCGGACCTCACGCAGCTGGAAAAGGAGGGCATCCTCCCACCAAAGGAGAACTGCCACTGGCGGTCAGCGTACGGCCACCCTGCTCCAGATCCCGCCGGCGATGAACGAGTGCTCCTCGTCTCACATCTCCTCGCGGTTTGTCTTTGCCTCCGCATCCTTTTTTCCAATCAGTCTTAGACTACTATGGCCTTCAGCCTCATAGCGTAGGCCCCAATAGTATCTTGTACATAGCTGGCTTTATGGCTTTATTCGAAGGATACTAGGCATAGAGCCCAGCTTAGAATTCTTCAAGTACTGCTTTACTGCAAGCGCCAAACAGAGAAGGAAGAACTGCTTTCCTTAGGAACAGTTAGCATCAACCTTCGTAGAGGCAGAGACTGGTATCCTAAGGCGCCAAAAATAGATTCCATTAAAGGCTGGAATAGCTCCTTCTTCTACTGCAAAGACATGGCGCCAGTAGGCAAAGACATAGGACTTCCTCGCTTTTCTCCTTTGCCTGCGGAGCCCCGCCTCTTGGGGCGAAAACCGCTGAAGGTCCTTCCTGACAACCTCCGTCGCATGCAAAGGCGGATTGAGTACTTAACAAAGACTGCTGTGCCCAAACTCACGGGCGCAGACACCATCCTATGTTGGTTGTCAAGGCGAATCCAGCCTTTGAAAGATCGCAAAGGCCTCATGTGCCACTACACGGACCAGAAGAAAGATCCCCTCCGTGTTAGTGAGAGTGACCTTACGCAAGACGCCCTTGTGTATCGCTTTAAGAGGATTGCCAAGGAAAGGATCCAGCTCACAGAGCAGCGTCCTATGTACACAGCCGCCAACCCGGCTCCAAGGTAAGGCATTTACCATTACTGTTTTTATACTTCCACAATGTTTGCCTTACTAACACCACTTTTGATTTCAGCTCGCCCTTTTGCCGGATAATCTGCTGGCTCCTTTGTTTTACGTGCCTGAAGCGGCACCCGAGCCCCAAAGACTCGGAAACGAAAGGCTTCAGGAGCTACTGCAGCAACTTCAGCAGCAGAAAGGCGGAAGCGTGAGAAAGCCATCCCTGCTAACGCCGAAGTGCTCGACATTGAGGACGATGAAGATGCGGCCTTAATGCTCCAGTACAGAAGTAAGCCGAACCTCAATTTCTTTAGTAAGGCGAACAATGTCTATGAATGTTATCTTATTTTGTATGTGATTTGCAGGATCAAACCAACTGCACCTCTCAAGAGGAAGAAAGTAATTTCTTCCAGGCAAAGAAGACTGAGCCTTCTCCGGCCATCGCTCCCCCCACTCCCTCCGTTCAACAAGAGACATCCCCAGGCCCATCTGAGATCATCATATAGATTTGGACTCAGCCGTCTTTCCTGATAAGACGGAAACTGAAAAGTTGGCCAGGGCTGCCGCTGCTGGGAAGGCGGCGGTACTTCAGTCAGAGAGCCGAACGAGCCCATTACTCGTGAGCTATCCGCAACATGGTGAAGCAAGAGCTCTTTGACGACGAGGGGTACATCTTACCCAACATCGCCGCCATGCTTGCCGATGAGAAGGAGCGCAACGAGCCGCCTCCGAAGCTAAGGCCAGTTGGCCAAACATTGACCATTGAACCTGGAAGATAATTGTGACGAGCTGTACGTCACAATGAAGAAGAGCTACAAAGCCTTGAAGGCCATGATGCAGGTAAATATTCCGTCTTTATGTACATACTAGTCCCCGGGCATTACGTTGCGCTTTGACTAAGCCGACGTAATGGC
This sequence comes from Poa pratensis, assembly GCA_947311845.1. NCBI lineage: Eukaryota > Viridiplantae > Streptophyta > Magnoliopsida > Poales > Poaceae > Poa > Poa pratensis. The sequence continues at coordinate 40,111,343 of CAMZMU010000062.1, read as the reverse complement.
CTTTCTTTAATGTTGATAAAGACTCAGTCCCCAAGCCCTTGTAGCTATACTTATTGTCTTTACCTTTGTTACTTACTACTGCCCTTGCCTTAGCAGAGCAGCGAGCAGCTTACATGCGATCTGTGGTACTCCTGAGTAACCAAAGGCAAGTGCTCAAGCAAGCCGTCGCCAAAAATAAGGCGAACGAAGGTAAATGTTCTTTCACATGCATGTGTTTATTCATTTAAGGCATAAGATGCTCAACACATGCAATGTGTCTTTCACAGCTGTTGTGGCGAAGGCAAAACAGATCGTCAGCGAGACTGGCGATATAGAAGTTGTGAGGCGGGAAAATGCCGCCTTGTTTAAGCAACTGGAGGAGAACCGAAAGACGGCCGAGGCCAATCTTAAAGCCGTCCAAGACAGCGCGCTGAAGGGCAAGACAAACTGAAGGCAGAACTTCTGAAACTGCAGCGACAGGCTGAAAAGGATGGGCTCCTAATCCAGAGCTTACAAGGTCGTCTTGAACGCCAAGCTGATGAGAGCACCGCCATTGACGAGAAACTGCTAAGTAAGCTCTCTTCTTTTACTTCTCGCACTTTCTGTCACTTTTCGCCTTTATTCCAACACTTCAGTACGCCTTAACTTTTTTCATTCCTCCTTCCACAGTTCCAGCTGGGTTTGGGGAAAGGCTTACCTCTGAGACGCGCCTGGAGCTTATCTTGGAGTGTGGCGAAATTGTGTCAGGGCTGTATGCTGCGGGAAGAGACGTTGTCGCCAACATCTTCCCAAAACAGCTGCCCCAAGTGACAAACACCAGCAACTTGCTGCCACTTCTTCAGAACTGCGTCCCAGAGGTGGTGGAGCGTCTTCGCTCAGCAGCTAGAGGCGGAGCAAAACTTGCTCTAGGACTTGTTCGCGGCCACTACCCCGAAGTCAACATGTGGCGCGTTATCAAGTGTTTCCCAGCCAAGGACAGAGACGGCAACGAGCTCGTCAAAGAAAAGGTCTATGCCTCTGTCTCTGGCTTTGCCTCAGCCGTTGCGGAGATGGTAGACTTGCTATCTTCTTCTCCAAGAAGCCTGTGCCTCCCCGTCCTGACGACGTGTCTGATGACGAAGCCGAAGCACCCACCACTGGCAATGGCGATGAGTCAGAAGACGGAAATGAAGAAGAAGAAGAAGAAGGCGAGTCTGAAGCTACGCTGGATCCATCCAAGTCCCCTGCGTCTTCGCCTCCTCAGTCCCCTGCATAAGATGCAGGAAAAACTTTGCATTAAGCGTGTCATGAAAGATGGCACAAAAGACTTGTTAAGTTATGTTTTGTAATGGCAGGAGCCTTTTATCTGTTGAACATGTTTGTTTTGCAACGCATGCACTTATTTTTAAAAGGCTTGCAAACTATGCTCCTTATCCGTCTTCAAGTTTTCTGGCTTATATGCTTTAGCCTTTTCGTATGCTGGCAGAACCTAAGCACGGAACACTTCGCTGGCAACAGGGTTAGTAACCAAACTGTTTAAACACAGAAACGGCGCCGGCTTTTGGTGCGTAAAGCATCTACTAAGACAAGCCAGCATATACGCGATCAGATAAATACCTTAGACGGATGCAATTTTAATTTTTGTAAGGCCTTAAGGCAAAAGCATCATGTGAGTAACCACAAGCACGAGCCAATTCGGGTTAACATTGATATTTTTATCGAAATATATGATCAAATGGAAATAAAAGACGGCGAGAACTCATGCATAAAAATAATTGAGGGAACCAAAGACTTTTATTTCATAATCATATATGGTGTGATTACAATAGAATTGCTAAGTGTAAAAAGGACGTAGCTGCTCAATGTTCCAAGGACGTTTCGTCTCCTTGAGCACTGCTTCTTCGTTCCTTTTCCTTTTGCGGCCTCTTTTCTTCTTCTTCTCGATATCACGGAGGTCCACAAGATAATATGCCCCGTTCTTAAGCGCTTTGCTGATAACGAAGGGTCCTTCCCATATGGGAGATAGTTTGTGCTCCTTTTGCTGAACAAGGCGAAGCACCAAATCGCCTTCTCGAAACGATCTCCGTCTTACCTTGCGACTGTGGTAACGCCGCATGTTCTGCTGATAAATGGCGGAGCGCTGAAGCGCTATCTCACGCTCTTCTTCGAGAAGGTCTAAGCCATCCTGTCGGGCTTCTTCTGCGTCTGCTTCGACGTAGGCTGTTACACGAGGTGTGTCGTGCAGGACATCGGTTGGGAGTACCGCTTCAGCGCCATATATGAGAAAGAAAGGGGTGTAGCCTGTTGCACTGCTTGGAGTTGTGCGTATGCTCCATAAGACAGCAGGTAATTCTTCTACCCATGCTCCAGCTGCTCTATGCAAAGGCACTCTAATCTTGGCTTTATTCCCTGTAGAATTATACTGTTGGTTCGCTCAACTTGGCCATTCGATTGTGGATGAGCCACAGATGCTAAGTCCAACGAATACCAACTTCACCACAGTACTTTGCCAGTTCTCCTACGGCGAAGTTTGTCCCATTGTCCGTAATGATACTGTGGGGGACGCCAAATCTCGTTATAACCTCAATGACGAACTTCTTGGCTGTTGCCCCATCAAGCTTTTTTATGGGCTTAGCTTCAACCCACTTGGTGTATTTATCCACCGCAACTAAGAGATGTTTGACGCCGCCTCGCGCAGTCCTGAATGGACCTACCATGTCCAGTCCCCAGACCGCAAATGGCCACGTGATTGGAATGGTGCGCAATTCCTGGGCTGGCATCTTTGGCTGTCTTGCATACTTTTGGCATCCAACGCATTTCTTGACGAGTTCTTCTGCGTCTTGCTTTGCTGTGAGCCAGTAGAATCCATGTCTAAAAGCTTTGGCGACAATTGCTCGGGCAGAGGCATGATGACCGCAACATCCACCATGGATCTCTTCTAGTATCTCTGTCCTTCTTCCGGCGAAACGCATCGTTGATATACACCTGTGGTACTCCGCTTGTATAGCTCTCCATTTATTATTGTGTATGCCTTAGCTCTGCGCACAACTTGCCGCCTTAATACTTCATCCTCTGGCTCTTCCTTGTTAAGGAGGAAATTTATGTAGGGCTGTGTCCAGTCTGGCTTCACCAGCATGACGGAAACAGACTGCGAAGCCATGGGGTCATCCTCATCTCCGCCTTTAATAGACGGCACGTACAGGTGCTCCAAAAATATATCGGAGGGCACCTTCGATCTTTTCGAGCCCATTCTGGCTAAGGCGTCCGCTGCTTCATTTTCCTCCCTTTTGATATGCTTGACTTCTAAGCCGATAAAACACCGACCAAACTCGTCTACCGTGCGTCGGTATTCAGCCATTGTAGGGCTCTTCGCGTCCCATGCCCCTTCTAATTGTTGAACAACGAGGTCTGAATCGCCATAGCACAAAAGACGGCTAATGCCCAAATCCTTTGCGACGTGCAATCCATGCAACAGAGCCTCGTATTCTGCAACATTATTAGTGGCATTGAAGTGTATCTGCAAGACATAGCACATCTTGTCTCCTTTAGGGTTCTTCAGTACCACGCCAGCTCCCGATCCCTGCAACATTTTGGAGCCGTCAAAGTGCATAACCCAATATTCTCGTCAGGGAGGGGAAGTTCATCCATTGCTTCTGTCCAGTCTGCGATGAAATCAGCTAAGGACTGGGATTTGATGGCTGTACGTGGCTTGTACTGGATGTCGAAGGCTGCCAATTCAATTCCCCACTTAGCCACACGTCCAGTGGCATCGGTGTTGTTTATAATGTCACCCAATGGCGCCTTACTGACTACCGTGATTGGGTGCTCTTGGAAATAATGGCGTAATTTTCTGGCTGCGAAGAAAACTCCATAAGCCAGCTTCTGATAGTGAGGGTATCGTTGTTTGGATTCGGAGAAGACTTCGCTGATATAATATACCGGCCTTTGTTCCGGTAGCTCCTTTCCCTCTTCCTTTCGCTCAACAACAACCACTGCACTAATAACTAGTTGGTAGCCGCCATGTAAAGTAGCATCGGCTCTTGTGGTAGAGGAGACGCTAATATTGGTGCTGAAACTAAGGCGTCTTTTAACTGTGCTAAGGCTGCATCTGCCTCTTCAGTCCAGACGAACGTCTTAGTTTTCTTCAACAACCTGTATAGGGGTAAAGCTTTATCCCCAGCCTACTAATAAATCGGCTTACAGCTGCTGCAGATCCTGCGAGCCTTTGGACATCTTTAAGACAAGTAGGCTTTTTGATGTCCATGATAGCTCGAATCTTTTCTGGGTTAACCTCAAGACCTCTTTCTGAAACAATGAAGCCTAAAAGTTTTCCTGCTGGGACGCCAAAAAAGCATTTTCCCGGATTTAGCTTCATGTTATATTTTCTTAAGTTATCAAAGGTTTCTTGAAGGTCAACGATGAGATCGCCGCGTTTTCGCGACATAACGGCAATGTCATCGACATAAGCGTGAACATTGCGGCCTATTTGATCGTGTAGGCAACGTTGTATGCACCGTTGGTACGTTGAGCCAGCGTTTTTAAGCCCGAAAGGCATAGTTATGTAGCAAAACGTTCCGAAAGGTGTGATGAAGGAAGTCTTAATTTGATCAGACTCCTTCATCTTAATTTGGTGGTAGCCAGAGTAAGCGTCCAAAAAGCATAGTAATTCAGAACCTGATACAGCATCTACGACCTGATCAATTCGCGGCAATGCGAAGGGGTCTTTAGGACAGGCTTTGTTTAAGCCGGTGAAATCTATGCACATGCGCAAGTCTTTCACGTCCTTCTTAGGTACTAATACAGGATTTGCTAGCCAATCTGTGTGGATAACCTCTCTAATGAAATTAGCGGCACTAAGCCGAGCTACCTCTTTTCCTATTGCTTTCTTCTTCTCTGGACCGAAGCGACGAAGACCTTGTTTTACTGGCTTGGCACCTTTGGCGACATTAAGGCTGTGCTCGGCAAGTTCCCGGGGTACTCCTGGCATGTCTGATGGTGACCATGCAAAAATATCCCGTTGCTCACGGAGGAACTTGACGAGCGCGCCTTCCTATGCGTCACTGAGGTCCGCGCCTATGTTCGTCGTCTTGCTTGCATCAGCGTTGTCCAGCACGATCTTCTTCGAGTTTGAGCTGGCCTTGAAGTAACATCCGAGCGCAAGGAGGCTTTTACCATCCGGCATTTCATTGGTGTTAACTTCTTTCTTGTACTGCTCCAGCTCTTCCTTGCTGATGACTGCTTCTGCTAAGACGGCGTTTCCTGCTTCGCATTCCTTCGCCTTCTTGAAGTCGCCATTGACCGTGATGACGCCGTTTGGTCCAGGTATTTTGAGCTTGCTGTAGATGTAACACGGGCGTGCCATGAATTTGGCAAAGGCTGGGCGGCCAAAGATTGCGTGATACGCACTTTTGAATTCCACCACTCAAAGGCAACTTCCTCAGTCCTATAGTTTGTTTCGTCACCGAAGGTGACGTCTAAGACAATTGTTCCCATAGAACTGGCCTGCCTGCCTGGCACTATGCCGTGAAACTTGACTGTGCTATGTTTTAGCTGTGTCTCAGAAAGGCGCATGCGCTTTAAGGTTTCAAGATAGAGGATGTTGATGCTACTCCCTCCATCCATAAGCACCTTAGAAAGCCTGCATTGCTGCACAATTGGGTTTACAACGAGCGCGTAATTCCCTGGGTTCTGTGGAATATGATCAGGATGATCGTTGCGGTCCCATGTAATGGGGTGCTCGGACCAGTTGAGATACTGGGGAACCGCTGGCATAGTGGCATTGAGTTCCCTCCAGGCTGCCTTTTCCTTTTTGGCCGAAGGAGTGGCAAGGAAGTGACAAGGCTTGTTTCGACCCTTGGAAACTTGTTGCTCCTCTTGTGCTTTGGCTCCTGATCTTCGGCTCCGAAGCACTTTCCTCGTTGTCCTTCTGCTCTTTCTTGTCTTTACGGTTCTTGCGCTTGAACTGTTTTGCCTTGAAGCCAGCGTCGGATCCTTCTTGATATCATCGTTAAGGCGGCACTGCCTGTTGGTATGGGTGCATTTGCCAAGCTTGCTATGATGGGCACAAGGTTCATCTTTGATGTCGTCATAGGTGATTTTAATGGGTCTTGACCCTTGACTGTCATCGCTCTTCTTCTGCCATCTGCTAGCCCCGCTCTGGCCACCCTTCTTATTGGCAAAGGCTACCTCCTTTGATGGTCCTGGCGCATCGTTGGCTTCTTCTTTTTCCGGCTTTGATTGTTGTTTCGCTTTTCCGGGTTAACAGCTATGTCCATGCGCAGATCGCCGTCGTCAGCTCGAGCGTCGTCTTCTGCTGCAGCGTAATTGTTCGCGCTGTCTAAGAGCTCGCCGAGGTGTTTGATGTTTTGGCTGGCAACATATATCTCATCATGTTGCCTTTCTTCAGGCTGTTCATAAAAGCATGTATGGCCTGGATCTCAGAAACGTCTTCGCATGCATTCTTTGTCTCTGTCCATCGAGCTATGAAAGCTCTGCTTGACTCCCCCTCCACTTGAGCACACTTTAGTAGATCTGAGTAAGCCTTTGGACGTTTGTATGTGCATGAGAAGTGTTGCATGAATGTTTTCTGCATGTCTTGCCAATTGTGGATACTCTTTTCTGGCAAAGTGTCGATCCATAACCGGGCCGTTCCCTCCAACATGAGTGGAAGAAAACGTACAGCTGCATTGTAATCACCGTCATTAATACCAACGGCGTGGATGTAATCAGGCAGCCATATGTCCGGTTTGTCAATGCCATTGTACTTGTCCACAATTTTCTTGACATTGCCTAGCGAGGATGGGAGTTGCACCTTGCGAATCGCCGGTCCAAAGCACACAGGGCCCAGGTAAGACTCCTCTTTGGCCGCTTTAATCTCATCGAGACGGATGCGGGCGTCTGAGATATGAGTGTTTTCCCTGGCTGGCCCTTTGTTGGATTGGCTACGCCTTGGCTCCTCCTGACGGCTTTGGCGATGAGGGGAGCGGGAGCGAGATCGCCTTTGAGGCGGATCTCTGTTGCCCCTATTTCCTTCGTCTCTTGCCCGTGCTGCGGGCGGAGGTGGCATGTTAAGCCGGTCACTCCCACGCCGTGCGTCCTTGTCTTGATCTCTTTCACGGCGAGGCGGATCATTCTTCTTATGGCGTGTGTTATCCTTTTGCCGGTGGTCGTCCTTGCCTTTGTCACTATGGCGTTGGACCCAGTCTTTGACTCATCCCTGTGCTTGTCAGGAACTTTGTCCTTCCTGGGTTCCTTACCCTTATTGCCATGGCTACTGGAACCAGCTGGTTCCTCTGGATCCCACCGCCGGCAACGGCTGTCTTGCAAAGACGCGTATCGTCCGCCAGTTTTGAGTTTGAGTCCGCCTTAGCCTGCTGCTCTACCGCCTTTTCGATGAGCATTTAGAATAATGGTGGCGCTCTTCAATTGGGACTGCTTCGTCTCCCATGATTTCCCTGGCCGCCTCTAGGTTTTTGGCGGGGTGGAGAAGAATATGACTCCATCAGGGTTAACTTGAAGGAGTATTTCTGCCAAGGCTTTAAAGACTTTTGGGCAGAAGCTTCTCGAAGTTTCCCTGCAGATCCCGATGCAGAAGAGGGTCACGTATACTTCTTATTTTGCGGAATTTCTCAACATGCGCTCACGCTGGTACTCTTCCTCTTCTAGAGCCTTTCCAACTAGGATTAACTCTTTTTCCTTGTTCAGGAGGGACAACTTATACTTGATGTTGACTTCAGTCTCAGCCAGGAGCGCTTTCCGTCTTTCCTCAAGTTCAACGCGGTTGGATTTGGTCCCAAAGGTGTTTTGAGAAGCTCCAATGCGCGCATGTGTTCCTCCTTTGACCGCTCCAGGTCTTCTTCAATAGGCGTAGCCGGGGGAGGCCTTTTAGGGTCCAGCACATCCTCTGGCTTTTCCGCCTTGTCACCAATGTGTTTGATGCTAGAGGAAACTTCAGCCTCGTCTGGCTTAGCCGCGGCCGCACCATCCTCCATAGCTATCTGTGCCGGGAAAGTCATTAAGACTTCGTTTGGATCGGATGAGCCATAGCCTCGCGCGGCAACCTGTGCTGCAAAGTCTTCCTCCTTATGCTCATCGAGATCTGAATCTTCCGCCATTGGAGCGGTGCCATCAGATCCGGCTTCTGAGTCTGCTCCTGTCTGTAAGGCAGGTAATATTGACTCAGGGTCAGATTCGGCCGGCTTAGGGCCAGATGCGTCAATGACACCAACAAAGCGAGAGGCGGGCTCCATAAGCTCATAAGAGCTGGAGTCAGAATCGCTTTGGGTATCAGAGTCACTCAGATCGCGATAGACAAAGGCCTGATCCGATCTGTGTTGTTGCTCGATTGCATAATCGATGGGGTGGTGGGTGGGCCAAAAGGCGGCGGATCCCCTGGGGAATCCATACGCCTCAGCCGTAAAACCCATGAAGATGTTGATGGTGCCGAAGGGGACGACGAAGCTTGACACCAGTGCGTCGTTTGCTGGGACGTAGGACCCGTCGTCTTCGATGCACCCAAAGTTGTTGATGATGCGGGCGCGACCAACCGCCATAGTCTTGCCGATCTCGCCCAATGCTCCCGCCTGAAACAAAACTCCCGACGCCTTGGGCCCCACGGTGGGCGCCAACTGTCGAGGTATTGGTAACGCGGAACTACTATATGGATTCATACGTACCGTAGAGGAGGTGGGGAAGAACGTAGAGGGTTCCAGTGACGGGATTGCACACACGATCTTACCCAGCTTCGGATCTCACGACGGTGGCGAGATCCTACGTGCTGCTATAATTCACTCAAGGAGAATATGTGTACAGGTTACAATGAGATTGTATGCGTGCCCTAAGGCTGCTGGAAGGCTGGCTTATAAAGGCGCCAAGCCTTCCCCTACAAGGAAAGCCTTAACCGACCTAGATCATGAGTCCTAGACTAACACGGTAACAAACCCTAACTTGCTCCCTAAGGCGAACGCAGCCAGGCCTTCGTCTTGGACTTCACTAAGCCAGCCCAGAGCTTATCCTTGCGCCTAAGCCCATGAGGCCTTCTCCATTAAGCCCTCCGGCTTTATCTGATGGGCCTCCTTGGTGGGCCAGGTTTTATCCACCGTGGCAGGTATACCCGTTCGGCATAACCTCCACAAATATTTATGTTGTTGTCAGTTCTATGCAGTTTTATCAGACAACAGTAACTGCCTTGTATATGTAGGTGACTACTATAATTGGTTATGGATCTCCAAACAAGGCAAGCACACACAGTGTCCATGGGAGTGCTTTAGGTACCAAAGAAGTTGAAGCAACCAGAAAAATTCTTCTCTGGTCTCATGAGCCTTTCCATGTCCCTGATGAGGTGAAAAGGTACTTTGTAGTTTATGTTAAACTCAACCTGCGGAGATTTACAGTAATCTGAAATAAATAACTCTGTTGTCTAGAAATTCGAACAAGTATTTCTTTCTTTGGGAGTTCTGATAGATGTTGCATTCGTCATATAGAACATGGTTTTCATTTTCGATGTGCATGTTTCAAATGGTACTTATATCTTGTATGGCAATGGTGTGTGTTGTGAGAAATGGCCTTGGCACGATAGCATACTGTTGTTTTTGGAGAATGCCATCGCATACTCTTAGTTCTGAACCTTGTTGGAATTATTCTGCAGCTGAGACTTAACCTATGGGGAATGAAGGCTGAACATATTTTGTTCCGTACTAAAATTTGAGTCAATAAATAAATCCCTTGCAGGCATTGGGGTCACCATCTTGACGAGGGTGCTTCTCTTGAAGCCGAGTGGAATGCAAAGTTTGCAGAATATGAGAAGAAATACCACCAGGAGGCTGCTGAGCTAAATAGCATAATTTCAGGAGAGCTGCCCTCTGGGTGGGAGAAGGCTCTTCCAGTAAGCTCTCTGTGAACCTTGAAAAATTGTCTCTCTGTATAATATTATATCCAGTGTCAGAATGATGTATGTTTTTTTAATGGGGATATATGTGCGATATAGTATTAGGAGTGATATATAATTCTGACTTTGTCTCCATGTTTTCTTTGCAGAAATATACTCCTGAAAGCCCTGCTGATGCAACTAGGAACATATCCCAACAGTGCTTGAATGCTCTTGCCAAAGTAATACCTGGATTTCTTGGCGGCAGTGCTGACCTTGCATCATCGAACATGACATTGCTGAAGATGTTTGGTGATTTTCAGAAGGACACTCCTGAAGAGAGAAACATCCGTTTCGGTGTTAGAGAGCACGCGATGGGGGCCATTTGTAATGCCATTGCTCTGCATAGCCCTGGCCTAATACCTTACTGTTCAACATTCTTCGTGTTCACTGACTACATGAGAGCTCCTATTCGTCTTTCAGCATTATGTGGATCAGGAGTGATCTATGTGATGACTCATGATTCCATTGGACTTGGAGAAGACGGGCCAACCCATCAGCCGGTTGAGCATTTATTCAGCCTCCGAGCAATGCCAAACATATTAATGATCCGACCGGCTGATGGTACTGAGACCTCTGGGGCTTACAGGATTGCCGTTATTAACAGGCAAAGGCCCTCTATCCTTGCGCTCTCTCGGCAGAAACTCCTGCAGCTGGAAGGCACATCAGTGGAAGGCGTTGCTAAGGGAGGATATGTTATTTCTGATAACTCGTCCGGCAACAAACCAGAGATCATCCTTATTGGCACAGGTTCTGAGCTTGAGATCGCTGCAAAAGCTGCAGATGAGCTGAGGAAGGAGGGGAAATGTGTACGGGTCGTCTCGCTTGTTTGCTGGGAATTATTTGAGGAGCAGTCTGATGAATACAGGGAGTCTGTCTTCCCAAGTGAAGTTACTTCTAGGATTAGTATAGAGGCCGGTGTCACACTGGGATGGGAGAAGTATATCGGACAAAAGGGCAAGGCGATTGGCATTAACCATTTCGGTTCAAGTGCTCCTGCTGGAAAAATATACAAAGAGCTTGGTCTGACGGTCGAAAATGTCATTGCAACAGCAAAATCACTGTGAAAGGTTTGTTGCATCGCCATACGAGGTTTGTTCCTGTATCCTTCATACCATATCTCATCTTAATAAAGCAGCATTTTCTCAAGCTCTGCAGTATAGGCAACTTAATGAGCTGTAAATAATGCAATGTATGCCTACTAAATCATTTGTTTTTCCAACTCAGCTTTGTAATAGATAGTCTTGTGGATGCCAATGTATTATTGCAACTCATATAAAATTACAGTGTCATGGGAAATAAAATGTTGATAACATTATTATAAGTGAATTCTACGGAGAAGTATATATAGGGCAGGTATATACTACAACTGGTTGTAGATTAAGGATCTACAACCAGCGTCTCCCTATAGGGGAGCGATTCTATTGGAAAAAGTGAAAAACCTCCCGAGCAACCACTTTCCCCGTCGCGGCCCGCGCGCCTCCTCCCGCGCCGGATGGCCGCCGGGCGCCTCCCGCCGCGCCGCCGCGCGCCAGATGGCCGCCGGGCACCTCCTGCCGCGCCGCCGCGCGCCGGACCGCCGCCGGGCGCCTCCTCCCGCGCCGCCGCGCGCCGGACCGCCGCCGGGCGCCTCCTCCCGCGCCGCTGCTCCGAAGCCGCGGCTCCATCTCGTGCACATCGGCAGTACGTCGCTGGCCGGCCTCCCTCCGCATCTGCGTGCTCTCTTCACACGACCTGGGCACCCAAATTCCAAATCCCTGGTCCTAATCACCGCCGCTAGCATCTCCTGCACACCTCGTCACAGCCGGGAACGGCTTCCCGCCGCGGGGAACAACCGCCGCCGCCGGCCCCAGCTAGGAACCTCCGGTGCCATCCACAGGAGGCACTGACTTCTCCCCTGTCCTCCGGCACGCCCCACGAGAATCTTCTCCATCGAGTCTTGCTTCCCTAACTGCGGCCGGCGACATGATGGCCGATCTTCCGTCGAGCGCGATTGACTTTAGCGGAGATGCCATTTCTTGAGGCTGCGCCTCTGCTCGGCTCGCAGAGCTGCTCGTACGCGCTCGATCTGATGCTGCGCCTCTGCTGCTTCCTCACCTTCCGCTTGATGCTCTCTGAATTTTCTGTCTAATGCTCACGTATTTGGTCCAAGGAAGTACATGTATTCTTTTTTCCCTCAATGGAGCACAAACTGCTGTGTGTAATCTATATTTTTAGGAGGAAGTACAACTATACAACAGAAAGCAGTACAAGTATGCAAACTAAGCAGTTTAAAATGATAATCGTCTCCTGATTAATTCGTAGTGTAATCTACGGTATATTTCTCGGAGGAAGTACAACTATAAAACAAAGGGCAGTACGGGTATGCAAAACAAGCAGTTTAAAATGATAATCGTCTCCCGATTAATTTTTGTGGCAAAAATATCAATTTTCTCTCTAATTAGGTCACTAGATCAAATCTAAAGAATTAAAAGAGCGCGGTATAAAAAATTCAACATGTAGTGTAATCTATATTTTTAGGAGGAAGTACAACTATACAACAGAAAGCAGTACAAGTATGCAAACTAAGCAGTTTAAAATGATAATCGTCTACTGATTAATTCGTAGTGTAATCTACAGTATATTTCTCGGAGGAAGTACAACTATAAAACAAAGGACAGTACAGGTATGCAAAACAATCAGTTTAAAATGATAATCGTCTCCTGATTAATTTTTGTGGCAAAAATATCAATTTTCTCTCTAATTAGGTCACTAGATCAAATCTAAAGAATTAAAAGAGTGCGGTATAAAAAATTCAACAGGTAGTGCAATCTATATTTTTAGGAGGAAGTACAACTATACAACAGAAAGCAGTACAAGTATGCAAACTAAGCAGTTTAAAATGATAATCGTCTCCTGATTAATTCGTAATGTAATCTACAGTATATTTCTCGGAGGAAGTACAACTATAAAACAAAGGGCAGTACAGGTATGCAAAACAAGCAGTTTAAAATAATAATCGTCTCCCGATTAATTTTTGTGGCAAAAAAATCGCCTCCCGATTATACATAGATGATATGTATATGTACGCTTATACTTTTATTCAGAATTTTTGAAACACAAAAGTGTGATTTATGATTTTTGAAAATTGGTGCCCATGTGCAAAAACAACTTTCCGTACTTGGATTTATTTTTATATTTGCAACTGCACTTCCTTTTCTGAGCTATTTGTACTGCCGAACAGAAAATAAGCAGATTTTTAAAACACGGATCGAGAACCAGTTGTAAATTAAGCACACAACAAGGAAAAAAAAGCATCCATCTACTGCTCATGTCGTTTGTACTTGTACTGCTTCAGCTAGCACGTCCGCGTGTACTTGTACTGCTTCAGCTAGCACTTCCTCAAAGCCCTCGTACTGCAAAGACGAGAACAATTTACAGGAACAAATAGGGAAATTCCCAAAATCGAGCTGCTCCTGGCTTTTCCAAGGCAAGATGTGTACTGAATAATAACTGCTGATGCGTGTACTGCTGTCGCTGGACCAAAGGTACGAAGTGCCGCTGCTGCTTGCATGAAGTATGCAGCTTGCCGGTGAGAGCACGAGGAAGAAAAAGTAGAGGGCGGGCGTCTGCCTACTAATCATGCAAAATTAGCCAAACAATCACAAAAACAGGAATCGATCTCCAAACAGGGGCTGCAGGCTGGTTCGACACTGTGCCTGCCTGCCTGGGATGTTGAGCTCGCATCTGCACGGCGGAAGAACAAATGGCGACCAGGCTGAAATTTTTCAGAGCATAGCAACAAACCCGAGCAGTACATGCATCCTTCAACGGCAGTACATGATGCCGGCGAGCAGCTCGGAATGGTAAGAGATGCAGCGCGGGATCGAGGACGGCGCCGGCGCCGGTGAATCCGTACGGCAAGGGAGAAAAAGAGGCTCGAGGGGACCTGCTCGCAGCGCGAATGGAGCAGAGAGATGCCGGGCTACCTGTCAGGCTCGGCGGCGCGACGGGGGAGACCGGAGATGGGGTGGCAGAGCACGAGAATCCCCTACGGCGGCGGTCGACAGTGCGGCACCGCGAGGGGGCGCCGGACAACGCAGCGGCGCGCTGGTGAAGTGCGTTGGCGCGTTGGAAAGGAGATGGTGGAGCGCTGTGGCCCGAGACCGGCGGCGGCGCGCTGGGGCAGGAGGCGTCTTTGCTGTGTGGCCGGAGACCGGCGGCGGCGTGTTGGGGTAGGAGGCGGCGGCGCTGTGTGGCCGGAGACCGGCGGCGTTAGAGATTGGAGAAGGATTTGGGTAGGCAGGAGGAAGAAGCTAATTGGATGGGTAGCGTTCCGTTAGCTACAGTTCCAATGGCATCCTACGGAGAGCAGCCAAGACCAATGGATCGATTTAAAGTTGTTTCGCTGCAACTCGAACGATCGCGAGCCCTTAATTCACCTGTAAATGATCGAAACATAAGAATTTAACCTGGAATCACCGATCAACAGAAGAAAACCGCACCTGTGCTTCCTCATAACGCGGGCAGTACACATAAAACGGAAGGGCAGTACAACTTCGGTTGTAGATCCTTAATCTACAACCGGTTGTAGAATAGCTGACAGCTATATATATATATATATACTAGGAAACATGCCCGTGCGTTGCAACGGGGGCAGGAAAATTCACTCACAGAATAAAACACAAAATCTTTTTCCTTCAATCCGGCGCCGACGGTGATGCCGCCTGCGGGTGTCGTAACCCTCTTGGGGGGGGGGGCGTTGTTGGTATTTCTCCGCATTAGAGCTCCAGATGAAAACGCTTGACCTGTTGACCACTCGGTCTCGACGGAGGCGGTGATATGCGTTGTTATCCTCTTGGGGACGTCGTCGAGGAGGATGGGTATTTCTCGACCTCTTGCCGGGGTCTTCGGTGGGAGGCCATGTTTCCTTTGTTCGTTTTTGCTTATCCTTGATCTGCTGTGTAAAGGGGTTTTCTCATCACGTTGTATGGTTCGGCCGTTGAAATTTATTTATAAGTGCGACGAAATTATGTTTCGAGAGGTATCCACCGCAAACCTTTCTACTCAACTTGGCTCGAGGGTATATAGCTCAGTTGACAATACTCTCGGTCTTGCAATTGGTCATTGTGGTTACAAGTTGGCTCCTGGAAGGCTTGATATCACTGTGGCAAACTCCAACGCTGTCATGAATGTAAGTTAGTGCCCTCCATATCTGCCACGGATATAAATTTTGTTTTAATTTATGCAAGACCAAATCGACTTGATTTGGAAGCCAGGGCCGTTTGAAAGGAGCTGCTTTCCTGTGCAACTAAATATGCTAGTAAAGGACCAGTCACTTAAGTTTATTACATTATCAAGAAAATATTCAGAAATATTACCTGGTACGTGAGATGGTCGTGGAAACCAGGCATGGGATGGCGGCGGCGGCCTGGATGCAGCGAACCACAGGCGCGTTGGAAAGAATCGTGCAGACAACCAGTGAGAGATAGACGGCGACAGCGACTTAGCAACGCCGGTGAGGGGTGGCGCAGCAGCGTGCCGGGAGCACACGAGAGGTGAGAGGCGACACGATCGAGCAGGAGGTGAGGTGCGGTGGGCAGGTATCAAGCAGCCGGCGCTTGGCTGCGCACCGAGGACGGCCACCTGACCGGCGACCAGCGACCAGATCCTCGAGCCAGGGCCTGAGTTCCCCGGTGGCGACGTGTCGCTTAACCGCAGCCTCGAGCGGCGGCGCAATATCCTGATGCTCTTCTGCATCTTCGCGTCGACGGTCACCTACATGGCGAGGCTGAGCCCGCCAGCCGAAACACCGTGTCCATGATAGACACGCCACAAACTCCATTGCCGTGAACCAAAAGCTTCAATCCTTCAGAAGAAGATCTGCGGTGGTCTCCGCCATGGTTATAGATTGAACTCTCGTCGAATCGCTAGCTCGTGCGTCTAGAACACTTGATTCGATCGGGCAATCGATCGCTCCTCTATTTAAAGGATCATAGAAGGAAAGAAGAGGTCGACTCGGATTTGATCACGATACTCATGGTTGAATTGGTTTCACGGTCAGAAATAACGAAAGAGACCATGAGGCCTACGGGTGTGCTTTTTTCCCTTTTTTTTGAAATGGTGTACTTTTTTCCTGAATTCGGGTAGGACAAGGTCACCTTAATCAGGAGAAAGAAATCACAAAAAATAACGAAACGTTTTTCTGATTTATGTGTGGCATTGGTGGGTAATTATTGACAACTTTAGTGGCAAATCCGGTGACGTACCACAAGAAACCACGGACGGACGAAAATCGGGAAGAATAAACACTCCTTCCTTTATTATTAGGTACTAGACATCTTCTGTATATAGCAAAATGCCCGTGCGTTGCTACGGGCAAACAAATTTAAACCTATATATAAGGTCCAACTGCGACGGCACACTTATATATGAACTAATGTAAGTCAAGAGCGAAGAAGCCAAAAAGGGAGCAGAAGGCATACATCACTCGCGGTTGGCCTCTTGTAAGGTTCAACGGAGAGAAAACCAGAAATCAACTGTTTGGATGATGAAGTTATCGTTTTCCATGTATACTCCTCAAAACTGAATTCACCCTCAATGAAGCACAGAAAGCAAACTGACATTAGATTTATATCTGACTAAGATTGGTGGCTTATTTCTTGAAGCAAGTAAGCAGTCAATCAGAAGTATTTGTATAGCAATTAAGTGTTGAATTTGTTGAAAGACACCTATTAGTACTCGGGCCTAAGTCTTGAAAGACCGATGTGCCAATTCCTTATTGAGTGACTTATGACACAAGCTCCAATTAACCCCGCATCTATGATGGCTCATATTAGTTAGCAATTCGCCAAACACCTTAAGGGCATTGACTTACACCAAGAAATAGGAGCAGGCAGAGGAGTAGAGAATGATTGAACTGGGAGAGAAAATGAGAATCGTGGTCGAACATGTCTTCTCGAATTCCATGTCCTCAGAGTGGGGGAGAAGTGCGGGAGGAACTCACTCCTATCCGCGTCTCACCGTTGTTGCCGCCATCAACTACCGCCGGCAGTGCTCGGCGACCCATGACGCCAATGGCAGGCCCCGAGTAGAGCTGAGGGCAGGGGCCTCTTCTTGGAATACGGCACGCCCACGAGAGAGCCCACGAGATCTATGGGGACTCTGTACACGCCGAAGTAATCGCCTTGTTCTTGGCCTCCGGCCGAGGCCGTTGCCGTCCATTCTCCCGCGCTGCTGCGTCCCGCCCCTCGAGCTCCCTGGTGTCTCCTAAAGCTGTAGACGCAGCCCCGGCGCGCTCTCGAACCGCTCAGCTCGCGTCGTCCTTCTCCGGCCGTCGTCCATGTCGCGGCCGCGACGGTGGCGACCAGCGATGGAACCGGTATGCGACTTAAACAAGGACTGCGGGTTAATTGTGCCGTTTCCGAGGGACGAAAATGCAAAAGTGGCGACGACGTACGTCCACTAAGGATATTATATAGTAGAGATAGATATGTGTCTTGCTGTGGTCTATTTGCAAGTTACTGTGGCACTGGGATCACATAGCCATGATCTAAACTCCACTGCAGTCTCCTCGTTGTGTGGAGAGAGTTGAGCTGATATGGTCACCGAGAACTCCTCCAAAGCTGCGCCCTTTGACAGTAGAAAATATGCTAGTATTGCTATGATCTAGATATAGATGATCTCAATCCAGACCAGCATACTCGCGTCTCGCGCAGTTATGGATCTAAACCTCGATTACAAGCAGCGGCGATGCCGTGCTGAGGAAGAAGATAGGAGACGGAGTTGGTAGCTACGCTACAGTACAAATCGATGATAATGCTATCCTTGTCTTCCACCCGTTATGTAGCTGTCGAGGACGACGTCGTCTGGTTCCTGGGCTGGGCCGGCTTGGTGTTAGGACGGCCCACGGCCCGTCTAGCATCACGACGTCGACGGTGTCGCTTAGGTGGTGTCGTAGCAGTGCCCTCCCCTTGAGTTTCTGCTTGTCCCCAAGCAGGTGCTAGAGGAAAGTGCATCTTCAGAGCAGCTTCAGACTCCCAGCTGGTGATCGATTGTGGCAGATGTGTCCACGATACTTGCACTTGTGATATATATCCTGGTCCTTTCTTGATTGACCTGGTATCCATGATGGGCATCGGCTGAATGACATAGCAGCTGTCAGTTAAGAATGCACGTGCAGAAATGGAATCAATCACCTGATCTGTCGGAACCGATTGCTTCAGTTGAGAGACATGTAGCACAGGATGTATCTGACTCCCTTGTGGAAGCTCAAGTTTGTAAGCCACTTTTCCAATTTTCTCCAGGATTCTGTATGGACCAAAGTATTTGAATGACAACTTGTGATTGCTTCTGCGAGTCACAGATTGTTGTGCATATGGTTGTAACTTCATATAGACCATGTCCCCAACTTTGAATACTCTCTCAGAGCGATGTTTGTCTTCTTGAGATTTCATGCGCTGTTGAGCTCTTTGCAAGTGTTGGCGAATTAGTATGATCATTTGCTCACGCTCTTCTAGCCATCCTGCCAAATCAGATGAAACTGAAGATTGCAGGTTGCTGACGCCCAACTGCCTTGGTGTATAGCCATACAGCACTTGAAATGGAGTCTTCCCAAGGGCTGAATGGTAGTTGGTGTTGTACCAGTACTCTGCAAGAGGAAGCCACTGTGCCCACTTTTTTGGTGAAGCATGTGCTGCACACCTGAGATATGTTTCTAAGCATTGGTTCAATTTTTCTGTCTGTCCATCTGTCTGAGGATGATGAGTCGAGCTCATATTCATTTTTGTATCAGTTAACCTGAAAAGCTCCTTCCAGAATTTGCTTGTGAATACTGGGTCACGGTCAGAGATGACAACCGCAGGTAAGCCGTGCAGCTTATAGATCACATCCAAGAACTGCTGTGCCACTGTTAGAGCTGTATATGGGTGTGACAGAGGAATGAAATGTCCATACTTTGTTAACTTGTCGATGACGACCAAGATGCAGTCATACTTGCCCGACTTGGGTAACCCTTCAACAAAGTCCATGCTGATGACACTCCAGGCTTCAGTTGGGATGGGCAAAGGGTTTAACAAGCCAGGTAGCCGAACATGTTCACTCTTAGCTTGCTGGCATATTGCACACTGAGCCACATATTTGCGGATGTCATCCTTCATGTGTGGCCAAGCAAAAATGGACTTAATGCGCTGATAAGTTGCAAGGAACCCAGAGTGTCCACCCACACCACTGGAATGAAGAGAAAGCAAAATTGCTTGATGAGCTTCCTTGTTATTCCCCAACCATACTCTGTCTTTATACCGTATAATTCCTTTATGAAGTGCATACCCTTTTTCATTCGGTGATTGGATACTCAGCTCCTGAAGCAGGGCTTGTGATTTGACATCCTTTGTGTACCCGTCTTCAATAATTTCCAACCATTTAGGCCTGCGGACCGAAATGCTGTAAAGACTGTCAGCAGAGTGTTCTCTCCGCGACAGTGCATCAGCAGCGGTGTTATCCGTGCCTTTTCTGTACACGATCTTGTACTGCATACCCATCAGCTTGACGAGTGCTTTTTGCTGGATGTCTGTGACCAATTTTTGATCAGTTAAGTGGACCAAACTGCGGTGGTCTATCAGTATGGTGAATGGTGCTTGCTGC
The DNA here is from genome assembly GCA_947311845.1 of Poa pratensis. Taxonomy (NCBI): domain Eukaryota; kingdom Viridiplantae; phylum Streptophyta; class Magnoliopsida; order Poales; family Poaceae; genus Poa; species Poa pratensis. The sequence goes on along the minus strand of CAMZMU010000062.1, from coordinate 40,091,839 downwards.
AAATAAGGCCTCCATTTTTCCACTGCTAACAGGATGGCCAGACACTCCTTCTCATAAGTGGACAGTGTCTGTGCTGTGGTTCCCAATGCTTTACTCAGATAGGCAATAGGATGTCCCTTCTGAGTTAGTACAGCTCCCACTCCACGTTTTGAGGCATCTGTTTCCACTGTGAAGGGAAGAGAGAAAACTGGTAATGCTAGGACTGGTGCTGTGAGTAGCATATGTTTCAGTGACTCAAATGCTTGGTGATGAGTGTTTGTCCAATGAAATGGTGTGTCCTTTTTCAGTAAGTCCGACAACACCCTGCTGGTTAGACTGTAATTCTTGATGAATTTTCTGTAATAGCCAGTCATACCCAGAATTTCTCTGACTTGCTTTACATTGGTGGGTACTGGCCAGCTTTGCACAGCTGCCACTTTGTTTGGGTCTGTTGCCACACCTTGAGCACTGATGATATGCCCAAGATACTCTAGCTTGGGTTGAGCAAAAGAGCATTTACTTTTCTTGATTGCTAAGTTGTTCTGTTGCAACAGCTCACACACCTGTTGCAGGTGTTTTTCATGATCCTCCAGTGTTGGACTGTAAATGAGAATGTCGTCCATAAATACTAGCACTGATTTTCTAATCATTGGAGCAAAGATTGAATTCATAGCTGACTGGAAGGTTGCTGGTGCATTTGTAAGACCGAATGGCATCACTCTGAACTCATACAAGCCTTGATGAGTTTTAAAAGCTGTTTTGTGCTCATCTTCCGGTACCAACCTAATCTGATGGTATCGTGCTCTCAGATCAAGCTTAGTGAACCATTTTGCTCCTGAAAGTTCATCCAGAAGTTCATCCACAATGGGCATTGGATACTTGTTCTTGATGGTGATACAGTTAAGAGCTCTGTAGTCTACACAGAATCGCCAGGTTCCATCCTTCTTTCGGACTAGAATCACTGGTGAAGCAAATGGACTGGAGCTTAGCTGTATGATGCCTCTTTTCAGCATATCCTCAATTTCTTTTCTATCTCAGTTTTCTGATGAGGAGCATATCGGTATGGCTTTACATTGACAGGGATTGTTCCAGGTACGAGTGGAATATGATGGTCATAAGATCTATGTGGTGGTAAAGCTGTTGGTTCCTCAAACAGGTTATCAAATTTCTGTAACACCTTTTGAATTACATCTGGAACTGGACTGTCGGTATGCTGTATTGTATTGTCAGGTGCTGTGGTGTCATCACTGAGAGCATATAATTCCAGTATATTGCAAGCTTCACCTTTACTGATCAGTGCTTGCAGCTGTTCCTTAGATACTTGAGTACACGAGTCAACTGCATCATGTAAGCCTCGCAGAGTAATTCTAACTCCTTCGTGCTTGAACCGCATGGTCTTCTTTTTCCAATTCACCCACATTTTACCATCATTCTGATTCTCAAGCCAATCCATTCCCAAGATGATATCATAGGAAATCAATGGTAATACTTTGAGATCAGTGATGAATTTCTGTCCCTGAGTATGCCAAGTAACCTGGGGAAGATATTTGTTACATTCAATTGATCCTCCTCCGGCTACACTAACTTTAGCTAAGGGCATGGAAGTTTCTTTATACTGCAACTTGTCAGCTAACTTCTTGCTTATGAAATTGCTGGTGCTGCCTGAGTCTATGAGAATTACGACTGGCTGCTTGCCCACCACTCCTTGCAACCGAATGCTTCGTCTGCTTATTGTACCAGACATAGCATGCACTGACAATTTCATCATATGTTCTTTGTCAGCATCAGATTCCCCTGAAGAATCAGTATCAGATGTTGGCTCTGGAGCTTGTTCAGTATACTGCAAGGCATCTAACATTTCCTGTACCACATGAAGTTGAATTTGTTGTGGACATTTGTGTGTTGGCCCATACTTTTCTCCACATCTGAAACATTCACCCTTAGCTCGCCTCATTGCTTTAAGAGCATCAAGCTTGCTCTGTGTTGCAGTCTTGTCAGGTATCGATTTTTCTTCAGGCTTCTGTCCAAGAAATCCACTCATCTGGCCATTTTGCCTGTACCTCTGCCTGAGAGCATCTCGATTGGAGTACTTGTTTTGGATAGCTGTATCTTCCACCATCAACAGTTCCTGCGTTTGAGCCATAGAATAAGCCAGATCAACTGTTCCTGGATTATGCAGCTTAATAGCTGAGCGAATAGTAGGCTTAAGACCAGCAATAAAACGCCTGACAAAGAATGTCTCATCATAGGAATGGTTGTATAACAGGGTTTTGTGCATGAGTTCTTCAAAGGTGTGTGCATACTCATCTACTGAACCTGTTTGGTGGTGTGCAAATAGAGTATCCACAGTTTTAGCATACTTGTCCCTATTGAATTTGCTAAACACCCCTACACATAATTCTGCCCAATTGGCAACACTGTGCATTGCTTCATACGTCTGAAGCCAAAGAGCAGCATTGCCTTTAAAATGCATAGTAGCAAAATCTACCAAAAGGTGTGGCTGCACATTATACAACTTAAAGTATTTTTCACAATTCTTTTTCCACCACTTAGGATTCTCTCCATCAAAATTTGGAAATGAAGATTTGGGTAACCAAGAGCCAGAATTGTTTCTATTATGAGCAAAGTTCCATCAGGCAATTCATCATCATCAGAAAGAACAAATTGCTGTTTCTGGAGTTCAGATTGCTCACCCCTGACCAGGGTGAGACCGGAGGTTTGATCCTCTCCAGGTGCTACACCCTGGGGACGTTGTTGTAGGCGGTGCCCGTTGGGCCGAAGCAAACCCGAGCACAGGTCGGCGTGCGTCGGTGTCGAGTGTGGCGGTGCAGCCTTCTCCATGGCCGTGATTCGCGTCGCCACCACATCAATCGACTGCTTCATCTCGGACACCGAACGATCCAGCGCCGTGTTGGCCTGAATGACTTTGTCCAGTGTGGATTCCATGCGGGAAGACGCGCGCGTGGTCTCCAGTTGCGCTCCCGCGAGCTTGTCGAGCGCGGCGTTGATCTCCGTGATGCGCGCGGCGTTGACTTGCCCCGCGTCCGCCGTCGCCTTGTTGGCCTCGACGGTGGCGGCAAGCAGCTGCCGTATCTCGTTGACGGACGCTTCCGCCATGTCCGCCCTTTGGGTGAGGGTTCTGCCACCGGATCTCGCCGTGGCGACCTAGTGGACTTCACAGAAATCGATAGAATCGGCAAACGGAAGAAAAATTCCGGATCGAACTTGGCTCTGAATACCACTTGCTATGATCTAGATATAGATGATCTCAATCCAGACCAGCATACTCGCGTCTCGCGCAGTTATGGATCTAAACCTCGATTACAAGCAGCGGCGATGCCGTGCTGAGGAAGAAGATAGGAGACGGAGTTGGTAGCTACGCTACAGTACAAATCGATGATAATGCTATCCTTGTCTTCCACCCGTTATGTAGCTGTCGAGGACGACGTCGTCTGGTTCCTGGGCTGGGCCGGCTTGGTGTTAGGACGGCCCACGGCCCGTCTAGCATCACGACGTCGACGGTGTCGCTTAGGTGGTGTCGTAGCAAGTATCCTATCAAGGCCACTCCCACTGTACTTTGCAATGTCGATCCTTTTGAGGCTATGACAGACGCAAGGGATGCCCATCCGCCACATGATCCTCAACGTCTCAATGTAGTCACCGTCACCGTCGTCCTTGCTGTCTTCGTAGTTGTTGCCATCGTCATACTCATAATCGTCGTCCTCATAATAGTCTTCGTCGTAGTCTTCTTCATTGGCATAGTTCTCGACATTGTCATTGGCATCGCCATTGGAATAGTTTTCCCCATTGTCGATGAAGGTCTCGGTGCCGGCGTCTGAATCTGAATCATCGTCGGTATAGTAAGACTTCTTCTTTGGGCGCTTGAGACCAAGGGGAAAGAGGGACAACGCTTCCAGGTGCCCGGTGTTGACGATCATGAGGGCGATGGACCGGACGGCATCTTCTGTTGCCATGAAGCCCTTGAGGACGAGCTGCCTGAGGTCTGGCAGGCCGCCGATGACGGCGGTAAACTCGCTGCTGTAGCAAGTCATGGATGGGCGCAGGGCAAGGTGAAGAGACGTCAGGTTCTTGCACCGGTTGATGAGCTCCATGACCGGAGCAACTTCGTGTGACCCTTTGCATGTGAGGTCGTCGCAGATATCGATGGTTAGCGCCGTGACCTCGTCGTAGTTGGGGACGTCGAGGAACTGCAGGTCGTCAGGACGGAGGCCCTTGTAATGCAGAGATCGCAGGCGCTGGGTGTGCAGTACGACGAGCTTGACGTTGTGGCAGCATATCATGGCGAAGCTCCGCAGGTGGGGGCAGCCGACGGTGATCTCCGTGGCGCCCGGGCACTCCTCCAGCGTGAGGTCGGCGAGATTCGGGCAGCTCGCGACGAGCTGCTGCAGCACCGCGCCCGGCGCCATGATCCGCTTGAGGCAGAGCATCTGCAGCGACGCGGCGAGGAGGACGCCCCACGGCAGGTCCAGCGTCCAGTTGGTGAGGCGCAGGCGGCGGAGCGTGTCGCACCGGAACAGCTGGCGCGGCGTCTTGGTGTACCTGCCTTTCACGTCGGCGCCGAAGTCGGCCGAGGCCTTGTCGGACCTGCCGAAGGGGCAGATGGTGCGGCGGGAGGAGCGCCGGTACCGCAGCTCGAGGTCGATCTCCTCGGCGCCGGAGGTGGCGGCGATGACGACCCACTGGTCGAGCAGCTCGGCCGGGGGAGCGAGCGCGAGGAGCCGGAAGACGCGGATGGGCGTGGCCGCGTCCCTGGAGAGGACCGCGCTCGTCACCTGCTGGTCGAAGCAGACGGGCCTCTCGCGGCGGCCGCTGCGTATCTTCCGGTCGACGAGGTCGACGACGGGGACGGCGTCGGGGACGTGGCGCCACCGGCGGGAGAGCACGGAGGCGCGCGCGGCCTCGTCGGACGCGAGGTGGGAGAGGATGCGCTCGAGCGCCTTGCCGGGGAGAGCGCTCAGGCGGTCACCACCGTGCCGCTGCGTCGCCATCTTCGATCGTATCCGTGCAGTGCTCAGCGGTGCCGTGATTTGGATCTGAATATGGGATGGCATGCACGGCAGAACCGCCTCCGCACCCGTGCACCGCCTGTGATTAGGAATCGTGTCCCGAATCCCGATCCGACCCAGAGTATAGACTCCTTTCTTCAGCCGTTGCACGACCTAATATCACATACTACTATCTAGGGGCATATGGGCTTGGCCCTGTTAGTGCTTTCTCGTGTATTTTTTTCCCGTTCCTTTCACGAGAAAGTTTTTTTCTTTTATTTCCTTTTAACCTTTTTTCGGTTTTCGCTCTTTCTTTTTGAATTTTCCTTTTTTTTTTGCTTCTTCTTCATTTTTCAATAATTTTCCTTTTTTTGTTATGGATACGTAAATATTTTTTTGAGATACCTCAACATATAAAAATGTATGTGAATTGCGTAACAGTTCGTGTACTTACAACCAAAATGCTCGTGGTTTGAAAAATTGTCCATTCACGGGTTTTGAAAACATATTTTTACCAGTTTAAAAGAGTATGTTCTCCTGTGTAAGAAAAGAAGTTTTAGAAAAGTTCTCACGAGAGATTAAAAACTGTTCATGGTGCTGCAGAAAAGTACGTAGGGTATTTTTAAAAATGTTCACGGAGTTCAGAAAATATACATTCACAGGTTCAAAATATGTTCATGGGAAATCAAAAAATGTTCGCGGTTAAAAGAAAGTGTTTAGGGTTCAAACAAATACGAACAATAGTTCAAAAAAATCAAATGTTTAAAAAATGTATGTGGTTTAAAATTTGCATGGTGCTCCAAGAAGTTTGTAGGGTATTTCGAAAAAATTCATCGGACTTCGAAAAAATGTTCACCTAAGTTCAAAAAAATATACGATCACGGTCCTAAACGTGTTCAGTGTTCACGTGTGTTTGAAAAGAAAATCTTGGTTCAAAAAATTGTTCAAGAGTGAAGAAAAAGTACACATGACAGTTCAAAAAATGTTCACGGGTTCAAAAAAATATTCATATATCAATGTTCAGAAAAATGTTCATTGGGGTACCACTGGTTCAAAAAGTGTTCAGGGGTTCAACAAAAAGTACACACGATAGTTCAAAAAATGTTCAAACGTTCAAAAATATATTCATCGGAGTTCAAGAACATGTTCACCGGAGTACGAAAAAATGTTAATAAGTTAAACTTCATTGAAAAACTAACCAACTAAATGGGAAATGAAACTTAATAGAATTCATTTTTCTTTCAAATCCAATTCTCTTTTTTTTTATATAGGTAGTTTGTCATTTCGACAGATTAGTTGTCTAGGGAAGAAAAATATAGTTTTTTTTTTTGCATAGAAGGCAACAAAACTAATCGGCAAGGTGTGTTTAGGCAAAACATGTTTAGTTAGTTATAAGCCGTGAGGGATATTTTTATCCTACATGGGTGACATCGTGATCTCCGGATTAGTCCCCAGTTTCATAGGTGACATATGAGTTCTTCTATGTATTTTGGCTTTTACGTTTCTTGGCGATTTTTTTGTTTGTGACTGTGTACATCCATGTTATGCAGAGGCCGGGTGTATAATACAAGCCATTTATCAAAAAAAAAAGTTAGTTATTTTCCATGAATGGCTGAATGCTGCGTGTTTAGTTAGCGATTCTCTTGGATCCGTTGTGAAGCAAATCATCTGTCTTTGCTTTGCAAACGATGACCAGCTTTGCCAACGATGACCAGGATCCAGTTCAATTTTTTTTTTGAGCTTTGTTCAAAAATAAATAAATACGATGACCAGGCTCTTTCGTCGCCACAATACCAAGACTTGCAGGCCCAGGAGTCCAGGACTGACCAAAATAGTATGTAATGGCAACTTGTTTCTATTGGATTGGATGATCAAGGCTCCGTCCGTACATTGGTAGCTTGCTCCATGTGATCTGATCTTCAAACGAACCAGGTGAGATCGGATCGCAGCCACCAAACCGTGATGGCTGCTGCCAAGACCTACCCGCGCACGCTGCCGCCGCGCGGTGGAGGCTGCAAAAGTGCAAAGACCGCCTGAGCGACCTCCCGAACGGAGTCCTCGGCACCATCCTCTCCTTCCTCCCAATAAAAGAGGCCGCCTGCGCCGCCGTGCTCGCCAAGAGCTGGCGCCACACGTTCGCCGGCGTCGACACCATATCCTTCGTGCAGCGCCAGGCCTACGACAACGACGACTACACCTTCATCAAACGTGCCCCGGAGCGGCGGAGCCATAACGGGGACTTCATCGACCAGGTGAACGCCGCGCTCCTCTGCCGCCACCGCTGCGGCAGCCACACGCCGCCGCGCGCCTTCCGCGTCAACTTCGGCTGCTACGACTCTTGGGACGGGGACATGCTCAACCGGTGGCTCTACTACGTGGTCAACCGGAGCATGTAGGAGCTCCACCTCGACCTGCGCCTCCAGCACGATGAAACCGGCGAGCACTACGTTAACGAGCCCCGTTACAAGGACGACGATGACGACAGTGATGTCGATTTGCCATCCCATGACGACGATTGCCGTGCCTACGGCAGAGCTCAGCCTTATGAGGTTCCATGAAGACTCTTCTCCTGCGTCGCCATCCAGACGCTCTACCTCGGCGCATGCTTGCTCGAACCACCGGAGCTCATCCACCTTCCTTTGCTCGAGACGTTGGTCCTAAATATACCTGGCCATGGGAAGCCCGGCCCGGCCCGAAATTCCAGGGCCTAGGCCGACCTAGGCTTGTCCATGGGCCAGGCCTAGGACTCAGATTTCGGCCCGACGGTTGCCTGGGCCTGGGTCTGGGCTTTGCATATTGACGTTTTAAGGAAGAGGCCCGGCCCGAGGCCCGAAAGCCCGATGTGATTTTGCTCTTATGGGTGGGCCTGGGTCTGGTATTTCGCCCGTGGGCTTTTTTAGGCCCGGCCCGAAGCCCGGCCCGGCCCGACACATGGCCAGATATAGTCCTAAGTAACATCAGGAACTTCGGGGGCGACGAAGACACTGTTGGCCTGATTTAATCTTGTCATAATGTAAACTGCACACATAGGTTGTGTGCAGGTTATAGTGTGAACAAATACATAGGTTGTGTGCTGGTTGGGGCACATGAATTGTGTCCTAAGTAGATAGGCATGCTGCAATATGTTTGCAGCTGTCTGAGTGAAGTTCAGTAGGTGCTAGTATATTCTAGAGTACCATCTATATGTATGTGTTAGGCTGTAAGGTAGGGTAGCAGTAGAAGGCTCTAGAATGCGGTAGCACCGACCTTGAACCCTTTATATAAGGAGAGGCACCCTATATGGAGAGAAGTAAGTAGCAAGCCAAGGTCCTATCATAGGTTGCTGAGGGCAAGCATATGTTGCTAAGGTTTGCCAGCATTTGTTGCCGTGGTCAAGCTTCAGTAGGCATAGGTTGCCAAGCTTGTAGGCATTTGTTGTCTGTGTAGTGTAGCATTCGTTGCTATAGGCATTTGCTGTCTGAAATTTGGTGTGCTCCTCTATAGTGCTAGTCCCCTATTTTCGTCAGTTGCTAGAGAGAACAGAGAGAAGAGAGCAAAGAGAGGGAACACCTAACATACACCCCACGCTGTAACAACATCCAACGCCTCATCTCTAGTTGCCCGTGCCTCATGGACTTCACGCTGGAGAGATGCGGCGAAGGAGACAAGTGTTTCACAAACCCTGCTCCTGACTAGCTACACCATCACCATCCTGGACAAGCACCTCCGTAGATTCGCGCTACGGTGCTGCCACAACCTGGCTAGGATTAGTGTCGACGCGTCGGAGCTGAGGGCGATCGACTACAGGGGTGCTGTCCCTTCCGACTCGCTTCTGACGCTGCACAGCGCGCACAAGATATCTTCGTGCTCCATCGGTTTCTGCGGCAAGAAGGTTTACAAGGGGAGCTGCCCCGGTTCAGAAAGCTCCTCGAGCAGTTCACTTGCACGACACATCTCCCTCTTGATTCTACTCATCTCGGCTCAGGCATCGTGAGCGAGTTCTTCACAGGATTCCCCTCATTCCCGAGACTTGCGAGGCTTGAGCTCACCGGATACCCACAAACAAGCAGCGTTGAGGCAATGGCTAGGATACTCGAGCAGGCTCCGAGCATTGAGGTTTTGACGTTGTTTCTGAAGCCAAGCTACGATGAGAACCTCCACGGCGTCCATGTGCACTTGCATGAGCTGGGCGATGAATTCGTCGTTCCTCATATTTGTATCCCGTGCTTGCGGAATCGAGTGAGGGAGATCAACCTGGTGCACTACCTAGGCACCCAGACACACAGGTATGTTGCCAAGGTGCTACTTCGGAATGCGCCCGCCCTTGAACAAGTGTGCGTAGTCTCTCCAAGGAATCCACACGAGTTGCCGTCGAACCTAGAGAAAGAGATCAAACATCAAAGGATGGGTGGTGAATGGATCAGCAAAAAACAATTTTCATTTAAGGCAGGGTGCCACGTTCCTATCATTCTAGGATGGCGGAGAATTAAGCCATCTTTTAGAATGCTCTTTCATTTGTAATCAGACTACATTTTACGAGTGAGTATTTTATAGTCAACTTGGAAATAATTGTTATTTCTCAGATAAAGTTTATATTAATCTGATTAGTATGTCCTCATTCTTTGTTCATACCAAAATAAAGACATTTTTTGGGCTTGGACAATCTAGATAAAATAATATCAAAAAGTGGCATGGGAAAATCCCTCCCTGGTCCTGCCACACGTCTCATCACAGTGTAAACAACACAACCAATGGAGATTCTTCATATTATCACCGTTTGCATTTTATTAACCAAAAATAGAAGCATGACTGGTATGAAATGTGTGTTAGGTTGACAGAAATTTCCCCATTGGTAGAAACTTGAGATCATATGGCTTCGTGCATATAAAATTACCGCACTAGTAAAGAACAACCGTTAAGATACCCCCTTCAAACACAGGTGGCACATTGGACATGTTGGACAACAAGTCCCATGTGATAAGACACCCATCGAAAAATGACGACCCCGGGGCCGGGGCATGTCACATAGTCAAGAGAGTTCAATTGCCGATATGGATGAGACCACATCAGCCACAAACATTTCCGCTAGCATGTGGGTTGTGGGATAAATCACCTACATACATTTTTTACTTTGAGTCCTTGACAATGTCAGATGTGAAAATCCAATAACCTACTAACATCGGTGTCCCAATTCCCCACTCCCTTAATGTTCACCTTTGTCGCCACTGCGTACTAACTTTAACTTTCCCTAGCTGCCACTCAGAAAGGACAATGATGTCGCCTAGGGGGAGGGGGTGAATAGACGATTAAAACTTTTCCGGTTTAGTCTTGATAATTACGGAATAAAACTAGGTGTTTCAATTAACAAGCCAACAAACTAAATATAATAGGTTCACCTATGTGCACCAACAACTTATGCTAAGCAAGACAAATAACAAAGTGATAGTAATAGAATACTTCAAGCACGAAGGCTATCACAATGTAAAATGCATAAGTAAAGAGCTCGGGTATAGAAATAATCGAGACACGCGGAGACGAGGATGTATTCCCGAGTTCCTCCTTTTTAGGGAGTACGTCTCGTTAGAGAGGTGTGAGTCAACACAATGACTCAACAGACACAAAGGTTTCACCTTCTTCTCCGATGATCCGCACAACAAAAGGTTTGGTTCACCTTCCACTATCGGAATCTTTCAAGGCGGAATCCGGAGCCTTTACAACAACAATTCGGGGTACAACCCACAACTGGATTGGGGGCTTCCGAATGGCTACAAGTGACCACAAAAGGTCTTAACCACCACAATGGCGTCTAGGGTCCAATGACCCAAGAGTAACAAGTTCACAAACTTTCAACTTCCACGAATACTCATGGAGAGCACAAATCGATGCACAAAGCAATGGCAAGAGCACAAGTGCTCAAATTCTTCACTCTCAAATCCCACCAAAAGCAACTAATGCTTATGGGGGGAGAAGAGAGGAAGAACAAAGAAGAACCCAACAAATGGAACTCCAAAATCTAGATCAAAAGACTTCCCCTCACTTAGAGGAGATATGGATTGGTGGAAATGTAGATGTAGATCTCCTCTTACTTTCCATCAAAGATATGCAAGAATCATGGGAGGGATTGAGAGGTAGGGAAGCTTTTCCAAAGGTCAACAAAGGAGGATAGAGAGGGGAAAAACATGCTCAGCTTGTTGGGGAACCATTGGGAAAGAAAGCCCCTTAAATAAGTCCCTTGAAAAACTGCCCGTTTGAAGAGGTACATGGAGGCCGGCCTTGGACCCGGCCTCACGCGCACTGCCCAGAGTCTTCAGAGGGGCCGGCCTAGGGCCTGGCCTGGCCGGCCTGGAGGCCACCCACCCGATGCACCCGGCCTAGGACCCGGTCTAGGCCGGCCTGGAGGCCGCCAGGGTGCGGCCTTGAGCCCGGCCTAGGGCCCGGCCAGGCCGGCCAACCAGAAACAGAAAGATATCTTCATTGACATCTAACTTTTGCAAGAAAACTTCAAATGTGATGAAACCAATTTTGTTGGAAAGATAGCGACAAGAACTTTTCTACAAATAGAGTAAAGTCATCACCCATGGGAAGGTGTGGAAATTTCCTCAAGATAAACCGATAATATTTTCAACACGAAAACTGAACAAGTTTTTCATCCGGACTCTGTTTTCTATGATCTTGGCCTTGTTTCGAAGATAATCACAAGCTCTACAAGATCATGCATACACACATCATAGTCCATCATGTGAGGAGGAGAACACAAGAGGAGAGTTTGACCTCTCTACAAAAGACGAACCGGTAAAACCTCCAACATCAAAAACATCACAAGATATTCAAATGAAATCCGTTTTTGATGAACTAGACCTTGGTATGGAGATGAACACAAGCTCTAAATTCTCACATGGATAAAAGCCAAATAAGAACCAAAAAAGATGATATGTCAAATATGCAAAGGTTTGAGCTCTCCACAAAGATGCGATCAAGTTACTCACTTGAGAGGCCCTCTTGATAGTACGCCGTCTATCCTATAACCCGATCTCCCACTAACACCACGAGACCGGTAAAATAGAAACTCTATCAAGATCATACCTTTGCCTTGAGCATTCCACTTGAGCTAGATGATGACGATCTTGACTCCCTCAAGTTGGAACACCTTTCTTGATTGTGCTTGCTAACACATGCTTGATGAAGACTTCTCCAAATGCTCCGTTTCACAAAGATGATGTCTTGAATCCTTCAAGACATGCTTGCAATATGCTCAAATCTACACATGACCATTCTTCATATAAACCTTGAATAGAGCATTGATCATCATGTAATCTTTTAGAGTCCAACACATGAACTCCAATCTTTTCCTATGGATAAGACCTACAAGTATCTCAATACAAACATTAGTCCATAAGGATTGTCATTAATTACCAAAACCATGCATGGGGCAACACATGCACTTTCACACTCGTCACTCCCTCTCGGTCACCCGTCCTCCTATCGCTCGCGCCCTGTGTCTTGATGGATCACACCCGCTCTCTGCGACTGGCTGCCCGTCGTGTCCTCCCGCTGTGCTACCCAAAAACTAGAGATAAAATGAGAAGAGCGTATTTATCGAAATGACCATGTTGTAGGTCTCGCTCGGAGTTAATTTTTAGGCTGAATTGTTGCAGCCGATGACCGTTCCTAGCGGCATGTGACCTTTTTTCCACATAACGCAAAAGATTTTCTTCTTAAAAGGACAACAGCTCCTAAGCACTAGGTCTCACACAGGAATTATACAGCGACGCTCCTAAGCACTAGGTCTCACCGGGATTACAACACCACGCCCCTAAGCACTACGTCTTGCCGAAAGCAGCTCCGATGTCCCCTTTGCTCCCGTTGTTGCCCAAATGGAAGTCTTCCGCCCGAATATAGTGGAGAACAACCAGTAGACGTCGGGATGAGCGTCATCGAAGATGGTTGTGTTGGTGTCCATATCCACTAACTCGAAGATCTCTTTCGATCACTAATTATTTTCCTATAGATACTAGTACCAAAAAATAAATCTTTAGCTCATCAATTGTTGGACATGCATTCGGGCCTTAAAATATTGTAGTGTCAATATTCGCCCACCAAATTTAAATTATTCCGCCACACTGCGTGCAACTCCTCGATATAGTCTTTCACCCTGTTTTATAAATAAAGTCATACTGTTGAACCGACAAAGTGATGAGCGAACCCTATTAGTATAAAACAGATTAAAGATAACCCAAAAATACAAGAGATAATAACTCTTCTAACAAAATCATGTTGCAAGACAAAATCTGATCGAGATAATAACTCTTCTAGGATTAAGAGAGCACACAGACACAGCGCCTTACAAGAAAATCTTGTTAGCTGACATATTCACCATCCACCCTTCGATTTCGTTCCTCAGCTTCGTCTGTAACTTACGTGACCCCTTTGGGAAGACAACACACAGTTGTTCGATTACCATCGCGTTGCAAAGCAGCAGCTTGGCCACGTTCCTTTGTGTCTCATGGCCCTGGTGGTGCACCAGGTTGATCTCCCTCACTCGATTCCGCAAGCACGGGATGGAAACATCCGGAACCCCGATCTGATTGCCGAGCTTGGGCGAGTGAAGCAAGACGCCGTCCAACTTCTCCTTGTGGCTTGGCTTCATAAACAGTGACAAAACCTCAATGCTCGGAGCTTGCTCGAGTATACTGATCATTGCCTCGATGCTGTCTTTTTGCAGGTATCCGGTCAGCTCAAGCCGCCCGAGGCTTGGAAACGAGGGGAATCCCGGGAAGGACTCGCTCTCGATGCCTGCACCGAGATGAGTGGACACGAGATGCAGGTGCTTCGTGCCCGTAAAATGCTCAAGGAACTTTCTCAGCCGTGGCAACTTCTCCTCGTGAACCTTGGTGCCGCAGAAGCCGATGGTGCACGACGAGATCTTGTTTGCGCCGCCGTGCAGGGTGAGGAACGACTCTGCTGCGGGCACGGCGCCCCTGTACTCGAACACGGTCAGCTCCGACGCGTCGATGCTGATCGTGGCCAGGTTGTTGCAGCACCGTATCACAAGTCTACGAAGGCGCTTGTCCAGAACTCTGATCGTGTAACTTCTGTCGACACCGGAATCTTCTTCAGGGATCGTGTAGTAGAAGTAGTAGTTCCTTTTCTCCTTGTAGCCGCAGCTTTCCCGTGTGAGGTCGACGAGGCGCTGGCAGGCAGAGATGAGTCGTTGGATCTTGTGACCACTGGTCGAGCAGCTACTGATGCTGCTCAGGAGCAGCGTCTCGAGGAGAGGCAGGTGGATTAGCTCCGGCGGATCCAGCACGCAGCCGGCGAGGCAGAGCGTCCGCAGGGCGGCGCGGGAGAAGAGCCCTGTAGGAAGCGTGTAACGTGCACGGTTGTCTTCGTAGGGGATATGGGCTGGGCACTCCCCGTCATCGTTATCCTCAGGGCCATCGTCGTCGTCGTCGTCTTGACGAACGCGCTCGCCGACGAGGTGCTCGCCTAAGACGGTGGCGTGGAGGCGCAGGTCGAGGTTGGACCCAGCGCCTCCTGCTGCCCCGTGCTGCTCCGTGGTTTCAGCAGGTAGCGCAGCCACTGGCTCACCATGACGGCGTCCCAGGAGGAGTAGCGGTCGAAGTGGACGCGGAAGGAGCGGGGCGGCGCCGTGTCGCGGTGGCCGGCGCATCGGCGGCGGCAGAGGAGAGCGGCGTTGACGGCGTCGATGAGGCCCCCGTTCCCGCTCCGCCGCTCCAATGGATACACACGGCCGGAGGTGTGGTTGTTGTGGTTGCGGTTGATCGGCTCCTCGTGATCCACGAAACAGACGGCATCGACGTCGGCGAACGAGTGCCGCCATCGGCGGGATAGGAGGGCGGCCTCCTTTGTGGGGAGGCGGGAGAGGATGGTGCCGAGGACGCCGTCCGGGAGGTCGCTCAGCCGGTCTTTGCCGGAAGCCATCGATCGTCACGTAGCTAGGTTACACCCGGACGGTCCCGGTGCCCGGTGGTGGTTCTCAACTTACGATCGGATCGAGCAAAAAAGTGCTGCAGTCGGTTGCTCCTTGATTACAGGTCCGTTAGATTAGGGATGGTATTTGATTAGGGCGCGATTGGATCGCCGTTTCATTTTACGGAGCGGAAAACTTTACCCCGCGCGTTGTATTTTCTGCAGGGCCTCCATAGGTCCGTAATGTTTCTGGCCGGATTCGCTTATTTTCCAGCGCCCGATTGGTTCGTCGTTTTGGAACCGGAAACAGACCGACGAAAATTACAGAGTTAGTTAGACTAGTCATAATGGGGAGTAATATAGAGTAGTAACGTGGTGATGTTACTAGTCCATGTTAGCACCTTCACAATGGGGAGTAACATAATTGTAGTGTCATATAAGATCTTATTTATTGCATTATAGACTCATTTTATCTTGATAAGTGTGATGTTACGGTAACTAGCTAAGTTACTCTAAACATCTCTCTCCTCATTAACTACATGCCACATAAGCAAAATGGTCTTGAGATGTGTGATGTTACTAGCTAAGTTACTCCTATTGTGACTAGTCTTAGGTCCGTGAAAATTACGCTACACCGCAGGAAACTTTTACGGACCGGAAACCTAAACGCTATTCCAAGCGAGGCCGGGATGAGGCTGAAAACGGAACGGAATCAGAAACTCTTTCGCTGCAGGCAGTTGCTCCTTGATTATAGGCAAAAGAAAAGGAGGTCAATAATCCCTTGCTGGACAGAGAAGAAAACACGGAATATTTCTGTTGTCTATGATTCGCCTATTAATATGCACCATCTTATTACCTTGTCAGGTTACTCCAGTTACATTACAGGCGGTCTTCAATTGCTTGAGATTCCTGTTTTAAGCCTAGTTTGGTTGCTATTTCTCCAGATGTGAAAACTGCAGATGATGCTGAACTGGCTTTACCTTCAGCTGTATTGACATTTTTTTCAAAGTTTTAAATAACCCGCTATAACTCCGCTATAGCCTCGCTATAGCCTTTGGAGAGCCCTCCCGCTAATCGCTACACACTTTTAACGCTAAATTGAAAATGACGCTAATACCCCGCTAAATCCCGCTATGGCGCTAAATTTTTATTTATTTAGCCCGCTAAACCGCTACGACCTAGAAGAGACACGAGTTATACCATAAAGTTATCCATCTAGCTTATTATTCCTTCGTGTTTTTACTGTATGTATGTCGCATTGATACAAAACTTAGCTATTGAGCTAAAATTTCTAATAAATGCTTGGTTTTAAGATATATGTGAATGTGTAGCTCAATTATATGTGATATATAATATATGATACTTGATTGCAGAATTGTTTTTTTTTTACAAAATTTCATTATTTAAGAAAAACGCTAAATGGATTTAGCTTCGATATAGCTCCGCTATAGGCTTTCATAGCTCCTGTCGGAACCGGCGCTAAATAGAATAACTCGCTATTTAAAACTTTGATTTTCTTGCTCGAGCATATCCGGGTCCGTCACCAGACCCGACCTCGCAGGGTCGCTCTTGTCCACTCCTCGACAAAGGGCTCCTCGCACGGTCGCTCTTGTCGTCCACTTCCAGGGTTACTGACGAGGTGTGCCCTCGGCAAATCCCATGGTTTAGGTACATAGGGTTGATTGTGTGGTAGAGAACGCGTAGTGTTAGTGGAATCGACGGCTGACAAGCGGGATTTACCCAGGTTCAGGGCCCTCGAGTGAGGTAACACCCCTACTTCCTGCCTGTCTGTATTTGATGTCGTGAATATGAGGGTTACAAGGGTCCGGCGAGTTGTTAATCTCGTCGGGGTTCTGGTGGCTATGGATTGCTTGTCCTTGATCGATCACCCTCCCAGCCTTTATATAGGAGGCCGGGTCTCGGGATACGTAACCGACCAAATTTACATGTATGGAAAGCCTTAACCGACTATAGCTTAATCTAACTTGGAAAACACTCTTCGTCTTAGGCCTTCATTCGTGGGCTTCGATTAAACTTGGGCTTCTTCAGTCATCACGTGCACCAGGTACCCTTACGCTGGGGTACCCGTAGAGTATAACCTCGTCATTAGCCCCCGAGTACGCATGTGCTCACTTCATCGTGCACGTCGTAGTCTTCGCTTTCGTACTTCTGATCCGATGTAGTTCTTCTAGTCTCAATTTGTTTGAACTGTATGTATATGCAAGTCAAGGGATATTGACATAGTAGGCCCAGATCTCTCGAATAATCGAGATTGGTTAACTGCTCATTCGGGCAAAACCTTACTAGTCTTCAATCAGACCCGAGTCCCCGGACTCGAACCTGGAACGCAGTCGAAAGCTTTTGCCTAGAGATTATGACTTAGTAGGCCCGATTCACTGGAAAATCGAGCTCAGTTAACTGCACATTCAGGGAAAACCATACTAGCCTTCAATCAGACTCGAGTCCCCGGACTCGAATCTGGAACACTTTTGACATTTTTGCCTAGGGATTATGACTTAGTAGGCCTGATTCACTCGAAAATCGAGCTCAGTTAACTGCACATTCGGGCAAAACCATACTAGCCTTCAATCAGACTCGAGTCCCCGGACTCGAATCTGGAACATACTGGATAGACTCGGGTCAGGCCGTTTTTAGGTCTTACTGACTCGTTCTGCAGTTTAACTTTTGATACCTAACGCGTCCGTCAGGATTTGCATCATGTCTGTTGACACGGGAAAATTTAAGGGAAAACACTGTTGGAGCGTCCCTCAGCCCAGCTCGATTGATCGGCGGGTCTTACCTTTGCATTTGCGTATGCAGCATCCGAGACATCTGCGATTGGCATAGTCCGGGAATTTATGAAGTATGACTCTCTGGTTTGTGAAGCACTTAGTGCATTTAGTCGAGTCTATTGTCGAGTGAATTTCTTACCTTTTTTGGAAATCTATGGGAGCGCGACAGCGCTCCCATGGGAGTAGCCCCCGAGATTGTGGTTTATTGTCTTGCAATAGAGGACAATCTCAAATCATTTTTCTATGCTGCTTTTTTCAATCGAAATATTTTGTTTTTGAAATCTATGGAAGCGCGACAGCGCTCCCATGGGAGTAGCCCCCCGAGATTGTGCTTTATTTCATTTGAAGTAGAGGATAATCTCAATAACTTTGTTTCTTTTAATTACGAGAAATTTTTGATATGCTCCCATGGGAGTACTTTTGTCAGTCGAATCCTTTGTCGATTGTAGTCTTGTATCCTTTAATCGAATATGTATGCTTTCTTCACACCTGACGTCATTCGTGACATCTTAGGCGTGCGCTCGCTGTTTTGACAAGACATGTCTGTGTAGGCCCATTGTTCAGAGTTTTGACCGCAGAAGACGCCGCTTCGGCTTTGATTTGACCGGTCGTGGCGTATTTTTTTGCCGCGCCATCATAACCTCCTAGGGTTTTGTGCATAGTGGGCGGCGTGGGATGCGACGGTTGCTCTCTGCGCTTGCCTCGTGTATGGCCAGATACTATGCATGTTTATTTGAACAAGGTGCACGCTCGTACCCCTGTTACTTTGAAGGATCAGGTGTGGCAAAACGCCTAAGTGCTCGATACATGCAGGCGTATTTTCACTTCGCCTAAACTGCGCGCTCTTCCCATCAGGGCCTTAGCCACAAGGGCTTTTTCCTTTTGGTTGATATTTTTCGAGTGACGGATTGAATCAAAGAATCTTTGATGCAACTTGCAGTTCTTGGATCCAACGTGACTATGGCCCACATCTGTAGTCGCAAACCAGATTTTGCGATTCGCACTCCTGCCATGGGTATGCTCATATCCCAAACACAGCTAATCAAGACGTACTATGCTGCTGAAGATTTCATCAATCGCTGCAAGGAGCAACTTTTCAGCCCTATGCTGGATATGAAGGATGAGCCAGCAACTTAGTTTCCTGTAGTTTGTAAATTTTTGTGTAATCGGGGCAGCCCCCGAGTGTAAATATACCTTCCTATATATGTTGTTAAATACTTTTGTGTTTTGATTTATGTCAGCCCCCGAGTCTATCGAGTGTGTTTTCTGTTTGTCCCAGCCCCCGAGCCTATCGAGTGGGGATGAGTTGTCTGTTTGACCCAGCCCCCGAGTCTATCGAGTGGGGTTGAGTTGTCTGTTTGACCCAGCCCCCGAGTCTATCGAGTGGGTTTGTGTTTTCTGTTTGACCTAACCCCCGAGTCTGTCGAGTGGGGTTGAGTTTTCTGTTTGACTCAGCCCCCGAGCTTGTCGAGTGGGGTTGAGTTTTTTGTTTGACCCAGCCCCCGAGACTGTCGAGAGGGGTTTTTTTGCCTTTAGTGTTTGTGGCATTCAGCCCCCGAGTCTATCGAGTGGGCTGCAAATCTCGTGTTTTGCGAACATCTGAGTTAGAGTCTAAATTTGATGCCTATGTTTTTATGCTCCAGCCCCCGAGTATTTGAGTGGGGTAAATAAAAAACATATATGAGAAATATGGAGGAACGTATATCTTTATTCCAAATTGTGTGTTCGACCAGCAAGCCGCCTCATTAAAAACCTTCCAGACCCCTTAGGTACCCTGGTAAGGGAAAGAGTGCGTCTGAAACCTGCTGGTTCTTCCGACATTGTGTGCTATTACATATGAGACTAGGAAACCTATGCATAGAACCGACGCAAGTGCGCCACGTTCCATGGGTTTGATGCTACTTCCCCCGTCTTCGCGTTCTTCAGTCGATAGGCTCCGCCATCGATGACTTCTGTGATGATGTAAGGTCCTTCCCATGGTGATGCGAGCTTGTGGACCTTCTTCTGCTTCTCCCGCAGCACCAAGTCTCCCACCATAAAGGATCGTGTGCGCAATCGACGACTATGGTAGTTGCGGAGATCTTGTTGATAAACAGCCGTTCGCGCCAAGATCGTATTGCGCGCTTCTTCCAGCAAATCGGCTGCGTCTTCGAGTGCTTTGTTTGCGTCATCTTCTTCATACGCTTCCACCCGTGGTGCGTTAAACTTGACATCGGAAGGTAGCACTGCTTTCGCACCATAGACCATGAAGAACGGTGTGTACTGCGTAGAGGCATTTGGGGTGGTCCTTAGGCTCCATAATACTGACGGGAGTTCATCAACCCATGCACCCGCGGCCCTTTTGAGTGGCACCAAGAGTCTCTTTTTAATGCCGCTGCACACTAGTCCATTGGCTTTTTCGACTTGTCCATTGGATTGTGGATGCGCCACAGAAGCGTAGTTTAGCTTGATGTTCTGCTCCTTGCAAAAGGATTTGAACTCTTCTGCTGTGAAGTTGGTGCCATTGTCGGTTAAAATGCTGTCCATTACTCCAAATCGATACATGATCGATTGTATGAAACGGACCGCCGTAGAAGCTGTTGAGCTTGTGATGGGGATAGGCTCGATCCACTTTGTGAACTTGTCGACTGCCACCAGTAGGTGAGTATGACCGCCTTTCGATGATTTTTTGAGTGGTCCCACCATGTCGAGTCCCCATTGGGCAAAGGGCCATGCCAATGGTATAGTTTTTAGCGCGGATGCGGGTGCATGTGGTTTGGAGGCGAACTTCTAGCAACCGATGCACCTTTTGACTATGTCCTCTGCGTCCCTTAGCGCTGTAAGCCAGTAAAACCCTGCTCAGAAGGCTTTGGCTACGAGTGATCGACTGCCGGCGTGGTGCCCGCAGGTACCTGCATGGATGTCCCGAAGGAGGTCTTTGCCATCCTCGAGTGCGATGCATCTTTGGAACATGCCTGAAGTGCTGCGTTTGTACAGCTCACCGTTTATGATGGTGTATGCTTTCGCTCGTCGAGTGACGCGTTTGGCCTCGTTTGTGTCTTCCGGTAGTTCATTGCGAAGCATGTATGCGAGGAAAGGTTGAGTCCATGTTGGCTCAATGAGAAGTACCTCAATCGGAGGATCCTCTGTGCTTAGTGCTTTGCTCTTGTCCGTAGCTGCTGTCATGGTCGATGGTCGTTTGTCGATTGACCTATGCTCTATTCGCTCGAGGAAAACATCTGGTGGTACCGGTGCCTTTGTGGAAGCGATGTTGACTAGTTTGTCAGCCTCTTCGTTGCTTTCTCTCCCTATGTGCCGCAGTTCGCAGCCATCGAAGCTTCCCTCCATTATGTTGTACAAGTCACGGTAGGCGATCATGTTGTCTGTGATTGCGTCGCAGACTTTCATTGTTTGCTGCACAACTAAGCTAGAGTCACCATAAATCATTAGTCGAGTGCACCCCATGGCCTTTGCCATGCGCATGCCGTGTATTAGGGCTTCGTACTCAGCCTCGTTGTTTGATGGGAACTCGAAACCCATTTGTAAGACATAGCGCAGTCTGTCGCCTTTTGGTGAGATGAGTATGACGCCTGCTCCCGCTCGTTCATTCTTTTTGGATCCGTCGAAGTACATGGTCCAGGAATTTGACACATCAGGTACTCCTGGCAATTGAGCCTCTATCCACTCGGTGTGAAAGTCGGGTAGGACTTGTGGTTTGATGGCCTTCGGGTGCTCATACTTGATTCCCAGTGGCCCCAGCTCGATGAGCCATTTTGCTACACGCCCCGTTGCGTTGGGGTTTCTGAGAACGTCTCCAATCGCCGATTTGTTGATCACCGTTATTGGGTGTTCTGTGAAGTAGTGCGCCAGCTTCCTGGATGTCATGAACACGGCGTATGCCAATTTCTGATACTGCGGGTACCGCTGTTTGGACGGGGAGAGAACTTCACTTACGTAGTATACTGGTCTCTGTATGCTTTGGTTGTGTCCTTCCTCCATGCGATCGACTACCAACACGGTGCTGACCACTCGATTGGTGGCTGAGATGTATAGGTAGAGTGGCTCATTTTCCCTGGGTGCTACTAGGATTGGAGGACTTGTGAGCATCTTTTTGAGTTCGAGGAAAGCTGCTTCGGCTTCGTCTGTCCACTCGAACTTGTCTGCTTTCTTCATCAGTTTGTAGAACGAAAGTGCCTTTTCGCCTAGTTTGCTGACGAACCGGCTGAGTGCTGCTACTCGGCCGGCTAGCTGCTGCACCTCGTGGAGTTTGGTGGGTCTCTTCATTGTGAGTATGGCCTGTATATTTTCTGGATCTGCTTCGATTCCGCGCGCAGATATCAAGTAACCCAAAAGTTGTCCAGAGGGGACGCCGAAGGTGCATTTCTTTGGGTTGAGCTTGATGTTGTATCGATTGAGGTTCTTGAATGTTTCCCGTAGATCGTCGATTAGCGTGTCCTCCTTCTCAGTCTTGATGACGATGTCGTCGACGTAGACCTGAACATTGCGTCCTATCTGTTCTTGTAGACAGTTTTGCATCATGCGCTGGTACGTTGCACCTGCGTTCTTGAGCCCGAAAGGCATGGTTGTGTAGCAGTAGACCCCGAGTGGGGTTATGAATGCTGTTTTGTCTTCGTCTTCTTCTTTCATCCGAATTGATGGTATCCGGAGTATGCATCTAAAAATG
The DNA here is from genome assembly GCA_947311845.1 of Poa pratensis. NCBI lineage: Eukaryota > Viridiplantae > Streptophyta > Magnoliopsida > Poales > Poaceae > Poa > Poa pratensis. The sequence continues at coordinate 40,069,490 of CAMZMU010000062.1, read as the reverse complement.
ATAACCGAGCGCATCCTGCTGTTGAGTCGATGATCTGGTCAATTCGTGGTAATGGGAAGTGATCTTTTGGACAGCATTTGTTCAGGGCGGTAAAATCCACACACATCCGCAGGGTGTCCGAGTGCTTCTTTTCGACCAGTACAGGGTTAGCAACCCAGTCTGACTTTTTGATTTCTCGAATGAACTTCGCAGCGAGTAACTGATACGTCTCCAACGTATCTATAATTTCTGATGTTTCATGCTTGTTTTATGTATCATTGTCACATGTTTTATATGCATTATATATCATTATTATACATTTTCTAGGACTAACTTATTAACAAGATGACAGAGTGCCAGTTCCTGTTTTCTGCTGTTTTTGGTTCCAGAAAAGCTGTTCGGGCAATATTCTCGGAATTCGACGAAACAAAAGCCAGACCTCCTATTTTTCCGAGGGACACACGGAGCCAGAAGGGCAAGCCAGGGGGAGGCCCACGGCCTCCAAACCACATGCTCGCGCGGCTGGGCCCACAGGCGCGTCGGGAGGTGAGGAGGGAGCCCAGGACCTCCACCGACGTTGCCCCTTCGCCTATTTATTCCCCCGACGCGAAAACCCTAAATACGAAGCCAATTTCCACGAAGAGTTCCGCAGCGCCGCCGCCATCGACGACAAGTTTCGGGGGACAGAATCTCTGTTCCGGCACGCTGCCGGGACGGGGAATTGCCCCCGGAGTCATCTCCATCGACACCACCGCCATCTTCATCGCCGCTGCTGACTCCCATGATGAGGAGGGAGTAGTTCCCCCGAGGCTGAGGGCTCTACCGGTAGCTATGTGGTTCATCTCTCTCTCCCATGGTGTGATCTTTATGTGATCATGTGTATTGCTAGTATCGCTGAATACATTAATAATGTTTATGCTACTCAAGTGATTTTGTCTAGTTTCTGGAGTCATTGTGACAACACGGTATCAAGGTGACAGTGTGGGTACTTGTGTGACTCTATGAATAATTTAGATATTTATCATGGCTTATTCTTGGGAATTGTGGTGTTTGTTTACTCAGACTTTGAGGTGTGCTTTTGCAGCCCTACGCATAGTACTCTTGCTTCATCAAGAAGGAGAATAATCCCGAGTAGTATTTACTTGTGTTCAGTTGTGCTAATCTAGTTGAATATGTAGATGTTACTCTTTATCTATTATGCACTCTATAGGTTACTTTAATATGAACTCCGGTACTCTCCACGGTGTAAAGGTGACAGTGTGTGCACCGTGTGTGATTCCTTTATGACGTTGTGGCGCTTGTTTACTCCGGCTTGAGGTGTGCTTTTGTAGCCCTACACAATGAATGGTGTTTGTTATCCAACAAGAGAGTGTTTAAGAGTAGCTTTTACTTATTCAGTTATGAGATCATTGTTGAGAGTGTCCACTAGTGAAAGTATGATCCCTAGGCCTTGTTTCTAAGCATTGAAACACCGTTTACAACAAGTTCTGCTACATGTTTGCTTGCTGCCATCTTTATTTCAGATTGCAGTTACTACTTATAATCATCCATATCACTTGTATTTCACTATCTCTTCGCCGAACTAGTGCACCTATACATCTGACAAGTGTATTGGGTGTGTTGGGGACACAAGAGACTTCTTGTATCTTAATTGCAGGGTTGCTTGAGAGGATATCTTTGACCTCTACCTCCCTGAGTTCGATAAACCTTGGGTGATTCACTTAAGGGAAACTTGCTGCTGTTCTACAAACCTCTGCTCTTGGAGGCCCAACACTGTCTACAAGAATAGAAGCGTGCGTAGACATCAAGCTATTTTCTGGCGCCGTTGCCGGGGAGGTAAGGTAAAAGGTATTCACATCCTCTGGCTACAAGCTATTTTCTAGTATTGTTGCTAGTGTGTGAGTGCTCGAAGTTATTTCCTTTAGATTCTGCAATTATTCTTTTTGTTTCTTGTTTTTATTTTCACTAGTTAGGCTTAATGGAAAACAACAAAAAAATTAGAGATCTTATGAACTTTATATTGAATTAGGACATGATGCTTTTGAAGAGAAAATTAAAAAACCTATGGAGGCTTGTTTGCATGATGGTAGCAATGTATTACTATAAATTCTTTGAACACCATTATTGCTAATGCTATGAAAAGTCTAAGCTTGGGGAAGCTGGTTTTGATGAATATGATATTTTTAGTCCCCCAAGTTTTGAGGAGAAAATTTTCTTTGATGATACTTTACCTCCAATTTATGATGATTATAATGATAGTGGTATTTTGGTGCCACCTACTATGGAGGATAAAGTTTATTATGATTATACTATGCCTGCAATTTATGATGAATACAATGATGGTTGTGATAGTTTTACTCTCACTATTACTAATAAAATTGATTATGCTTATGTGGAGAGTAATGATACTTTATGCATGTGGATCATGATAAGAATGCTTTATGTGATAGCTATATTGTTGAGTTTATTCATGATGCCGCTGAAAATTATTTTGAGAGAGGAAAGTATGGTTATAGAAATCTTCATGTTACTAAATTTCTTCTCTTTATGATGAATGTTTTGAGCTTTCTCTTGATTTGCTTTTATTTGCTGGGTACTTTAAGACCTACTGGTCCTTATGAGAGAGGGAGACACGATTTCATATATCACAATAATATTAAGTCTTCTCTCTTTATGTTGAAATTTTTGAAGTTACACTTGTTTTGCATTTCTATGCTAGTCACTTTGTTCTTCATTGACTTGTTTTCTTACAAGACTCCTATGCATAGAAAGAGTGTTAGATTTAAACATGTTTTATATATGCTTCTTGATGCTCTCTTTTATGTTTCAACTCTCATCTTTATGTGGCATCATAAAAATCACTATGCCTAGCTAAAAGGCTTTAAAGAAAAGCGCTTATGGGAGACAACCCATCGTTTTTATTTGCTGTTATTTTTTTTTCTTTGAGTCAAGGAGTTTTGTCACTTCTGTAGCAACTCCTTTGTATCTTTATTTTATGCATTGTTGTGCCAAGTAAAGTTCTATATTGAAAGTTGATGCAAGATTTGGATTTCTGCGCAGTAACAGATTTTTGGCTGTCACGAATTTGAGCTTTTCTCCCTGTAGAAAATTCGAAAAATTCTACGAAAAATCACGCATCTTCCTGAGATATGTACGCAACTTTCATTATTTTGGGCCAGATCCATCTGAGCAACTTAAGTGCCTCGAAAAAATTCGTCATTCCAGACTGTTCTGTTTTTGACAGATTCTGCCTTTTGTTTTGCATTCGCTCTTTTACGTGTTTGTGTGGATTTCTTTGCTCCACAAAGCATTGGTGGCTGTAGCTAATGTCCAGAAGCTTTGGGAATGATTGTATCATTACAGAATATGAGAATTTTTGATTATGCACTAACCCTCTAATGAGAACTGTCTTGAGTTTGGTGTGAAGGAAGTTTTCAAGGATCAAGCGAGAAGGGTGATATTATGTGATCAAGAAGAGTGAAAAGCTAAGCTTGGGGATGCCCCCGTGGTTCATCCCAACCATATTCAGAGAGACTCAAGCGTCTAAGCTTGGGGATGCCCAAGGCATCCCCTTCTTCATCAACAACTTATCAGGTCATCTCTAGTGAAACTATATTTTAATTCTTTCACATCTTATGCGCTTTACTTGGAGCGTCTGTGTGCTTTTATTTTTGTTTTGTTTGAATAAATTCGGATCCTAGCAATCCTTGTGTGGGAGAGAGACACGCTCCGCTTTTTCATGTGAATACTCATGTTCTTCACTTATATTTGTTGAGTATTCTTAACTAGCTACTGCAGTGCTTTTAGCTCCTGTTTTTCATGCATCTCTTTGAGCTGTTAGCACGTGTTTATAAATACTCTCTTGCTGCATTATATTATCATTTGGAGAGTTTATGTTTAAGTAAGTTGTTGGTGTTTGCTGGAAGAAAGAAAATGCTGCATGTGGTAGTGGTATGAAAACTTGCATAATCTTGTAGATCATTGAAACTTTGATAACTTGATTCTTTGCAAATGTTTTGAGATATTTAGATGGTAAAGCTTGCTGGTTAATTAAGTTAAAATCATTAGTGGATTGTTGTCTTTAAGCTTGTACCGTACTACAAACTCTAAAATTGTTGAAGGTGTAGTTGGACTTGATAGCTTTCCATGTCTGAAAGTTCATTGTAATAACTAAGTTGTGCTGAAGGTCGAGGGATCTAACGGGGTACTTGTACCGCCGTGAACGGCCCTTCTTGGAGTGAATTTTAATCATGCTCTTAATGTTGAACCTGCTAGTTGTTTGCAATAACTTGTGAGTTCTTTTTGACTAATGTTAAGCTACGGTTTTTGGCACTTCCACCATCCATATTTGCTAGCCTCTTCGGTGCTGTGCATTGCCTTCTGCTCACATTGAGAGTTGTGCATACTTCGCCAGTACATCCAACCCCGTGGGAGACTTCCTCTTGTTCTCCTACACATAAGCCCATACATCTTCCTCAAAACAGCCACCATACCTACCTACCACAGCATTTCCATAGCTGTTCCGAGATATATTGCCATGCAACATCCATCTTACATTACATGACTTGTTGTCATTCATCACATACATATTGCTTTGCATGATTCTATACAGCTGATGTGTGGTTTACCCATGTTACGCTAGATCATTGCATATCCTGCTACACTGGCAGAGGCATACAGTTTTATACATCATGTTGTTCATTATGAGTTATTTGTACCAAAAAGTGTTGTTCATATTAGAGTGTTGCCCCTGTGAAAAGAGCCATGGAGGCCATCGAAAAGTGAAACAGAAAAAGAAAAAAAAATAAAAAAAAAAAAAAAAAAAAAAATAAAGAAAAAGGGGGCAACATTACTATCCTTTATCAACTTGTGCTCATGTTTAGCACCTGCAGTATTCATAGTCATCATTTGTGCTCATGTTTAGCACCTATACTCCATGTGAGAGAGTTTTCATGTTCTACTTGTATAACTATGTGGGGAATTTACACTATAGAACTTGGGTTGTATATTCCAATGATGAGCTTCCTCAAAAGTGCTCTAGGTCTTCATGAGCAACCAAGTTGGATGCACCCCCACTAGTTCCATTGGAGAGCTTTCATACACATATAGCTCTATGTGCATCCGTTGCATGGCAATCACTACTCCTTACATAGCTTCGATTATAAGACTTCCTCTTGTCTAATGATCACTTATAGCTTTGTGAGACTTTCTTCCATTGGCCTTCCAAACCCCCATTAATGTTCTCTTTGCCATAACATCTGGTGCCAATACCAAATGCTTGCGCTCACCGGTTGAGTAGACTTCGAAACAGTTGATTCATGACGTTCATGTTTATGTTTACTTGGCTGAATCCTTCTATGTTATGAAAATTTGCTTGATGCTTGGATTGAAGGATAGAACTCCTATGCTGGATACTTAAACCATCTTTAATGAACCTTGTACGGTTTCATGTCTTTAAAGCAATAGTTCATGAAAACTTTTAGCTTGTTTGACTCTTGCTTTATTATCTCTTATATCAACTATAGACATTTGCTTTGAATGATTTGATCTCAGCACATGCCTTACATTATTATGATCAAGATTATGTTGGTAGCATGTCACCTCAGAAATTATTTGTTTTATCGTTTACCTACTCGAGGACGAGTAGAACTAAGCTTGGGGATGCTTGATACGTCTCCAACGTATCTATAATTTCTGATGTTTCATGCTTGTTTTATGTATCATTGTCACATGTTTTATATGCATTATATATCATTATTATACATTTTCTGGGACTAACCTATTAACAAGATGCCACAGTGCCAGTTCCTGTTTTCTGCTGTTTTTGGTTCCAGAAAAGCTGTTCGGGCAATATTCTCGGAATTCGACGAAACAAAAGCCAAACCTCCTATTTTTCCGAGGGACACACGGAGCCAGAAGGGCAAGCCAGGGGGAGGCCCACGGCCTCCAAACCACATGCTCGCGCGGCTGGGCCCACAGGCGCGCCGGGAGGTGAGGAGGGAGCCCAGGACCTCCACCGACGTTGCCCCTTCGCCTATTATTCCCCGACGCGAAAACCCTAAAACAAGCCAATTTCCACGAAGAGTTCCGCAGCGCCGCCGCCATCGACGACAAGTTTCGGGGGACAGAATCTCTGTTCCGGCACGCTGCCGGGACGGGGAATTGCCCCCGGAGTCATCTCCATCGACACCACCGCCATCTTCATCGCCGCTGCTGACTCCCATGATGAGGAGGGAGTAGTTCTCCCCGAGGCTGAGGGCTCTACCGGTAGCTATGTGGTTCATCTCTCTCCCATGGTGTGATCTTTATGTGATCATGTGTATTGCTAGTATCGCTGAATACATTAATAATGTTTATGCTACTCAAGTGATTTTGTCTAGTTTCTGGAGTCATTGTGACAACACGGTATCAAGGTGACAGTGTGGGTACTTGTGTGACTCTATGAATAATTTAGATATTTATCATGGCTTATTCTTGGGAATTGTGGTGTTTGTTTACTCAGACTTTGAGGTGTGCTTTTGCAGCCCTACGCATAGTACTCTTGCTTCATCAAGAAGGAGAATAATCCCGAGTAGTATTTACTTGTGTTCAGTTGTGCTAATCTAGTTGAATATGTAGATGTTACTCTTTATCTATTATGCACTCTATAGGTTACTTTAATATGAACTCCGGTACTCTCCACGGTGTAAAGGTGACAGTGTGTGCACCGTGTGTGACTCCTTTATGACGTTGTGGCGCTTGTTTACTCCGGCTTGAGGTGTGCTTTTGTAGCCCTACACAATGAATGGTGTTTGTTATCCAACAAGAGAGTGTTTAAGAGTAGCTTTTACTTATTCAGTTATGAGATCATTGTTGAGAGTGTCCACTAGTGAAAGTATGATCCCTAGGCCTTGTTTCTAAGCATTGAAACACCGTTTACAACAAGTTCTGCTACATGTTTGCTTGCTGCCATCTTTATTTCAGATTGCAGTTACTACTTATAATCATCCATATCACTTGTATTTCACTATCTCTTCGCCGAACTAGTGCACCTATACATCTGACAAGTGTATTGGGTGTGTTGGGGACACAAGAGACTTCTTGTATCTTAATTGCAGGGTTGCTTGAGAGGGATATCTTTGACCTCTACCTCCCTGAGTTCGATAAACCTTGGGTGATTCACTTAAGGGAAACTTGCTGCTGTTCTACAAACCTCTGCTCTTGGAGGCCCAACACTGTCTACAAGAATAGAAGCGTGCGTAGACATCAGTAACCTGTCAACTTCTGCTTCGATTGCGCCTCTTTTGGGACCGGAGACACGACGCATAGTTTGCTTAACTGGTCTAGAACCTGGCTTGAGTTGTAGAGAGTGCTCGGCAAATTCCCTGGGAATACCTGGCATGTCGGCTGGACACCATGCAAATATTTCCCAGTCACTACAAGAAATGTGATATTTGTTGACGAAAACCCTAGTGACGAAATTGCATACCGTCATGGATATGTCTTAATAGGTGACGGATTCATCTGGCGTCACGCATTTACGTTAATGCTTGACGGTTTGATTTTTCGTCAACGAAAAATCGTCACCCATTACCAAACCCGGAAGGGCTGCCATCGTCTCTGTTAATAGGTGACGAAATCAAGATCGTGGTGTATGAAACCGTCATTGAATATAATAGAGACCCACGTGACAGGTAAAAAAAATGTTATAATTTTTATTTCATTTTTCTTGCGGGACCCAGTAGTCTAGAAAATATTAAATGTTATAAGTTTTCAATATCATGCAGTACCACTTGTCAGGCATTAAAATAAGTTAGCAAAAATTGTGGTATGCGGACCAACATGTCATAATTTTTTATTTTGATCTTCATATTGGAAACTCACAATTACATGTAGACCAGCCTGCCACATGTAGCGGCCATTTGCATATATAAAAAACAAATGCACATAGGAGGAATCGAACCCAAGACCTCCACCAAGTAAAACTATTAGCTAACCACTGCACCACCATATGAAATTAGTTGAGACATAATGCATTTGTAGTATGTATGCAGCGAGGCAATTATTAGAGAACGGAATAAAAGTTGGTGAATCGAACCCAAGACCTCCACAAAGTAAAAATATTAGCTAACCACTCCACCACCATATGAAATTAGTTGAAACGTAAAGCATTTGTAGTATGTATTCAACGAGTCAATTATTAGAAAACAGAATAAAAATTGAAGAATTGCGGAATCGAACACAAGACCTCCACACAGAGACAGAATATGGTTAACCGCTAGGCCATTGCACGTCTTGTGATTGAAAAGAAAGCGGAAGAACTTTTTGATGTTTTTGCACCAAGACAATTAATGGAAAACAGAATAAAGGTGGAGTCCAAGACTCGAAACTAGAAACAACAACTTGCAAAAGGCAGCTACGAGCATGAGATACCACAACCTTTTGGTAGTTGATACAAACAGAGTTTATTTGTAAATTATTTTCTCCCTCAGTAAAGCCACATAACAAGATCATGGCCATTTACATGGCATGGTATGGATAATATGACCATATTCGGCACTAATTGCTAGGATAAATGATAATCTTAAAATTTGACAATTTTTTTGAAAAATATCGTTCACAAAAAGGTCTATCATCTATAAACATATAGATTTCAAGCCAAATGATCAAAGTATGACCATTCTCGTGACATAGTTTATGATAAAGTGCCCATATTTAGCACATAGTGTATCTTGACATGGGAAACAATGGTGTCAAAGCAGTTTACATATTATTGTTATAAATATCATTTTTCCATTTTCTAAGTGCCAAAAATGATTTCCTTTGTGAAGCAAGTACAAAAAATATGGTGCAAAATACCACCTATCCAATTTTCACGCAAAGTAATCCATATTTCATAGATAATATCCAAATATTAGGAATTTTCTCGATTTTTACCTAATTTTGCCTATTTAAATGTCTTTATGCCCATTTTTCGAAAATAATTCAAATTTGAACTAAAAGTATGTGATAGTTTGCTATTAATTTTTCCAAAAATCATTTTAAGGTACACAAGTAGTGATTATATCACAAAACCGTCGATAGTTTAGAAAAATTCGACCCCTTCAATGAATAGCCATCCTCACCATTTTGATCATTTTTCCAGAAAATTCAAAGAAAGTGAACAAAAACTCAAAAAAAGAAATCCTTTGGCTTGTAGTACTTTTATGTGAACTATTTTATAGGATAAATGATTACCATGAGTTTCGACAAACTTTATAAAAATATCATTCACAAAAAGGACTATCATGTATAAACATGTATAGGTTTCAAGCCAAATGACCAAGACATGGCCATTCTCGTGGCATAGTTTGTGATAAAGTGCCCATATTTGCCACATAGGTTTATATTGACATTGGAAACAATGTTGCCAAAGTGAATTTTCATATTATTTTTAGAAATATCATTTTTCCATTTTCTAAGTGCCAAAAATGACTTTTGTTGTGAAGGAAGTGCAAAAAATATGGTGCAAAATACCACCCATCCAATTTTCACGCAAAGTAATCCATATTTGATGGATAATATCTAAATATTAAGAATTTTCTCAATTTTTACCTAATTTTGCCTATTTAAATGGCTTTATGCCGATTTTTTCAAAAGTAATTCAAATTTGAACTACAAGTGTGTGATAGTTTGCTCTTAATCTTTTACAAAAAACATTTTAAGTTACACAAGTAGTGATTGTATCACAAAACCGTCGATAGTTTTGAAAATTTTGACCCCTTTCAGTGAATAGCCATCCTAACCATTTTGACCATATTTTTCAAAAAAATTAATAAAGTGAAAACAAACTCAAAAAAAGAAATCTTTTGGCATGGGGTCCCTTTATGTGTATTAGTTTTTAGGATAAATGATAATATTCAGTTTTGGCAAACTTTCGCAAAATATACTTCACATAAAGGTCTATCATCTATAAACATGTATATGTTTCAAGCCAAATGACCAAGGTATGACCATTTCGTGCCATAGTTTGTGATAAAGTGCTCATATTCGGCACATAGGTGTACGTTGGTATGGGAGACAACAGTGCCAAACCGAATTTTGAAATTATTTTTGGAAATATCATTTTCTAATGCCACATATGACTTTTTTTTTGTGAAGTAAGTACAAAACATATGATGCAAAATGGACCCATCCATTTTTCCCTCAATCTAGTCCATATTTTATGGACAATACCCAATTATTATAAATTTTCTCGCTTTCTATAAACGGCTTTATGTTAATTTGTTGAAAGTAATTCAAATTTCATCCCTCCAGCCAATGAGATGCAGCCATAGCATTCCGCGCGGATCCACCCAATCTGACCGAGCTGAACCGTCCACACCTGATCCATCCAACATCCACCATCTATCCCGCATCTGACCCTAACCGCCACAATCCCAGTATCCCACAAGGGAGACCCATAATCCCACGATCTCTCTCCCTCCCTCCCTCTCGTATGTGCCCGCCGCCGCCGGCTCTCCCTCTCACTCTACCGTGCGCTGCCGCCCCCTACCATCGGTGGAATCCAGCCGCGCCAGCTATCTTCACCCATCTCCTTCCCAAGGCGCCAGGCAGTGCGGAGGAGGAGGTCCCCTTCGTCTCCCTCCCAAGGCGGCGTGGCTATTAGGCGGCGGCAGGGGGAGGAATGTATCCGGTGGAGGTCCGGTAGGCGACCGAAGACTCAAGATCTTCTAGGGTTTCTCGTGGTGGCGGCGCGAGAATGGGGCCTAGGTGGAGGAGGCCAGCGATGGTGGGAAGCACGCCGGATGTGCAAGGTATGACCCTTGGCCCCTCTCGCCGAGTCCGATTCCTCTTCTCCACCAACCTTGAAATCGATCCTATCTTTCTTGGGCAGTCGGAGGACTCCACAGATCGCCGCTCCAGCGCCTCCTTCCCCTGCTGCTCCGAACGTGCAGCAGCCATCGTGCTGGCTTTGATCTAGGCTTTAATTCAGTCTGACCATTCAATCAATCTAGGTAAATGTGTATTTAGCTCGTACACATGGCGTTGCATTCATCTATTCCATGGGTTGTTTGTTCTTGGCTAGCTGATGTGATCTGGCGTGTTTTCCGGCCGTACGACAGTGCATATGTGATACGTATTGAGAGATCGATTCATATCGATTAGCATCTTGGTATGTTTGCGTCTGCAATTTGCATGTGATGAAATATGAATTCAGTCACAAGGACGTAGCGCTAAACACTTGTATTAGGCCTCTCTTGGTTTCTTCTAAGTGTGGGTAATACCCTCTCTTGGTTTCTTCCCATTCTTTGCCATCTCTTGATTTTTTCTTTGCCATGTTATTTCTTATTACTTGGGTACATGTTTCGTTTTCTTCCTTGGGTACAGGTTTCGGTGAATATAGCTGTTGATCTTCCTTGGGTACAACAATCGTTATCTTTTTTGTTTCTTGTTTCATTTCCTTCTTTATTTTTGTTTGTCAGTTTCGAAGAAAACAATTGTGACTTTTGTTGGTACAAGTGTAGTCTCCTGTAGGCTGTATCCGATGCTAATTTTAGCATCTGAAGGTACATATCACTCTCGAAGAAAAACACACGTATTTGTTTCAGACTTGAGTTTCCATAATACAAAGTGTAAATCCAAGAAGTTTATTCTTCAAATATTCATTTCTCCGTTTTCCGTTGTTCCAAAGTTAAGTGATAGTAAATTTAGTGCTTCAGTTGAAATAGCTGATAGTTGATATCTTCTTTTTTCTTAGCCTGCTGCCCGAAATAGACTTCAAATTGTTTATCTGAACTTTTGTAGGAACTGTTTGCCATTTCCTTCATTGAAGCTTCATGCACGTTCCAGCTAAACAGGGCTACAGGCCGACGTTCTTCAAAAAGGAGTGCCAGAGAATCAGTGTCCAGGATGTAGCATCAACACAAGCTGACATATATATAAAGTTATGCGTCAGGTATACTCTTAATTGTATACCAAAATAATGAGGAAAGTCTTATAGTATTTTCTAACCATGTAAGTCAGATCACAAATTATGTTTTACCCATCATGGTTTGGTCACTGACGTAACTGTTCAACTTTCTTTTGATTAGATTATGTGTATTAACAACACACAGGAGATCATCGACAGGGTGCACCGCGGCGACATGTACTACATCAAGCACGCGCTCACCCTCTTCACCGACTTCATGACTGTTCTTGTCCGGATCTTAATCATCATAGTGAGCACCCGAGCCACGTTGACTGCCTACTCACCTGTCCACCCACTGGTTGACACAGTTTGTGCTCCAGTTCTATGTGATCTGATCCATTGTGCTGACGCTGCTGTCTTCTGTTGCAGCCCAAGAACCCAGGTGACAAGTCTGAGGACAACAAGAAGAAGAAGAGGAGGTCTTGAACATTTCCTACCACCACCATCATAGCTACTAGTACCACCACTGCTATGTAGGAAAGCTGGCGTAGAATGTTCACATGCACAGATAAATGTTTCTGATAAAATGGACACTTTGGTATGTATTTTCGTTCACTGTTTTGTGCAAGTAATAGTAGAATTCATATCCTTCCAGCTTTTGCCACTTTGATACTGAAATATGAGTTTTGTTTACTGTCATTTTATTATGAAGATTGAATCCCATCAAATAGTTCTGGTACCGTGTAAATTGCAAACCCAGGCGTGTCCATCTCAGTAGGTCCAGCTTTATACTTTTTCCTAGCCATTTGTTTTGGCAATTCCTTTGTCTTCCAAAAGGGATTGTGAAATCAATTTGGAAAAATGGAATCTACAAATGCTTCATTAATTTCTGAGTGTGTAAACTTTTTGCTGTAGGCAACAAGTTCTTCAAGAAAAGAAATAGCACAAAGCAGCAGCTATGATACACCAGGAAGCTAGTTCGATAAGAAGAGGCGCAGAAGTGAAAATGCATACGAAGCTGATGTAATAAAAATCTCTGTTGTTAGTTTTATTTCTGATGGGAAACGTGATTTGTACTTTGCTAATGAGTGTGAGATTCTTTAATGTGTTAATATGTGTGTATGTATGATATCCATCATCTGTGATTTGGCATTGGTCAGACCGTATACTGTGATTTGGCATTGGTCAGACCGTATAATGTGATTTGGCTCTGAATTTAATATATACTATGGTGTCCATGTGAATTCAATTTATTCTGAAAAATTGTTGCAATTTTAATATAGAAAACGAATTAATAATTATTGTGGCTCCCACCTGTCAACACTTTGTGGGTCCTAAACAACAGAATGCCACATGGCGTAATGTGGACCCACATGACATCATCCACGTCATAGTTGTCAGACCCACGTTTTTAGCAGCCACTTCAGCATGGCGGACCCACCTGTAAGTCCACGTCAGCGTTTTTGGACCAATCATAAACTCACCTACAGTTTGATAGTGACGAAATTTCCAATATTTAATGACAAACTTGGCTGTCAACAATTAACCCTAAACGTTGACGAATTTTCTCATCGTCACTATCAAACGTTTGATAGTGACGAAAAAGTGCATACCGTCACCCCGGATATTTTATGACGGAGCTTCTGTGACGAACGCCATGACGATCAAAATTCGTCACCCCGGTGTAATCGTTGACGAAAATTGGATTATACATGACGAAAGTGATTTGTCATTAAAAATATTTTCCTTTGTAGTGAGTTCACACGGAGGAAATTGACGAGCACGCCTTCCTGTGCGCTAGTAAGACTCGACGACACGTTGACCGTCTTTGAGGATCAGTCGGGTGCACTTGGTGATTCCTTGTGTCGTTGGTGGCATTGAATTCTCTGTCGGTTGCCAGCCTCTTGTGTTCCGGTAGAAGCGTGCGGTCGTTAGAGACCTCGAGTTCGGCGAGTGACTGCTCCATCCCGTACATCTCGGAAATTTTTCTGAAGTCGCGGTCGCATGAATCTGATCTTTGAAAATTCCCGTTGACTGTGATGACTCCTTTTGGTCCTGGCATTTTGAGCTTGAGTTAGGCGTAGTGTGGGACGGCCATGAATCGAGCGAAAGTGGGGCGCCCGAGTATGGCATGGTATTGTGATTTCCAGTCGACCACTTCGAACTCAATCGACTCGGTTCTCAAGTGAGTAGGATCTCCAAATGTAACATCGAGTTGTATTGTGCCTTGCGGGAGTACCGCTTTGCCTGGGACGATACCGTGGGAGGTATTTGTGGACTTCGGCAGGTTTTCGACTGATTTGTTCATCCTGCACAGCGTATCCGCGAAGATTATGTTAAGGCCGCTACCTCCGTCCATGAAGACCTTGGTCATGGCGTAGCCTCCGATCTGAGCGTCGAGTACCAAGGCTGCGTGCCCTGGTCGATACACTGCTGGTGGGTGGTCCTCTCGATTGAAGAAAATTGGAGTTTCTGATCCTTTCAGAAAATCTGGGACAGCTGGGGGAGCCATGACTGCCATATTGACATGTCGAGTGTGTAATTTCTGCTCTCTGTTGGATGGACGTCCTCGCTGGATCATGTTCATCTGCCCACGGGTTACGGGATATTTTTGCTCCTCTCCTTGCGGCATCTGGTGCACGGCTGCTGCCATTTGTGTTCCCATATTGGGTTGTGCTGGTACCATGTATACTGGTGTTGGCTGCGCTTGCGTTGGTGCAGAATACACCTGAGTAGGCTGTGTTTGCGGTGGTACGGAATATACCTGAGTTTGTTGTACTTGCTGCGGTGTTGGGTATACCTGAGTTTGTTGAGGTGGTGGCGGCGATGAATATACCTGAGCAGGCTGTGCTTGTGGCGCGATTGATTGAGTCTGCGTCAGTTGCGGGGGTGCGCGCCCATCTCTTTGCAGTCGCAGTACGTGTTCAATCGCAAGTTGATCGAATTCTCTGCAGTTTCTCAGCGAATGGTTAGAGCGTAGCTTACCGTCATCCCCTTTGTATAGATGGAATCTGCAATAATCGTCCATCCTTTCTTCGACTGAGCGCTCAGGTTCTTTGTCTGCCTGCCTGCGTCACTCTGGCCTCTTGTAGCTATCGCGGTTGTCGCGTCTGTTGTCTCCATAGCGATCTCGGCTGTCGCGGCGATCATCTGTACGATGGTCTCGATTATCACGACGGTCATCTATATGATGGTCTCGACTGTCACGGTGATCATCGGTCGTTTGTCAGTTTGGTCACGATTGTCCCGTGGCTGGGCAAAGCCTGCCCCGATGAAGCTTGGTTTGTCATCATCGTGGTAACGATGCTTGCGTTTGCGCCTCCGATCATCTCTGTAGCTGTCTCTGCGGTCTCGACTAACACTCTCATGGTTTTCATGTGAAGAAACGGGTCGAGTACCTCCTACAGAGTCTTCTCCATTCGCCCACTTTGTTGCGAGTACCATGAGCGCCGCCATTGATCTTGGATTTTCTCTACCAAGCGTCTCTTTGAAGTCTTCTCTCCAGAGTCCGTTCTTGAAGGCATCGATTGTCCTATCTTCCGATACGTTGCCTACTGAGTTACGGATGGCGGTCCATCGCCGTATGTATGATCTTAGCGATTCGTCTGACCTTTGCTTGCAGGTTCGAAGTTCTTCAAAAGTTTTGGGGCGCTCGCATAGAGGTTTGAAATATTTGATGAAATCATCTCTGAAGTGTTCCCACGAATCGTAGTACGATTCGGGTAGCGATTTGAGCCAGTCGCGAGCTGTTCCCTCCATCATGAGCTGTATGTATTGCATAGCTGTGGTTGTAGTGCCGCGCTGACATCCAACTGCCAGTCTGTAGTCCTCTAGCCAGCCTGACGGCTCTTGTTTGCAGTTGAATTTGGGCGTGGAAGCTAATGAGAACTTCTTTGGCATGCGAGCCTCCCGGATTCGTCGAGTGGAACATAGTGCTCCACAGGGTCCGATTTCTGCTTCCGAGTCTGAGCTGCTGCTGTATGATCTCCTAGACCGGCTCCTGCTGGAGCGGCGACGGCGTGAGTTTTTTCGACTGCTTCCTCCTCGGGGGCTTCGACTTCGACGGTCCCGGTCTGTATCTCTCCTTGGAGTTGCTTGCGGCGGCTGTATGGCCTTTGCTGCTATCGCCAGTTGCATGTACAACTGGAGGTGCTGATCTCTCTTTGGTTCTCTCGCAGGAGGTTCGATTGTTCTCAGGTAAGTGCCTAACGTCATCAGCGCCCCGGCTGGTTCAGTAGGTATGGGGACTCCTTCTGCGTCTACTGCCATAAAAGCTGGATCCAGGTTTCGAGTGACCGCTGCACGATCTGCGTCTCCAAGGTTTATGACTCTCGACCTGTTTGCGGGGTCGTTTCTTCCTGTTGAATTTACAGATAACGCTCTTCGTCGAGCACTCGATATGCTGGCCTGCTTTTTGCGTTCCTCGAGTACTGCTCTGTAATTCTTCAGCCGTATTGATTCTTGCCATTGGAAGTACTGCAAGGTCAATATCTCCTCTGGGGTTGCGTTTGCTGTCAGCATTGTGCAACCTTCAATTATTTTGCTCACTTTCTCTGCCATCTCTGCCGTGATGGTTAACGTGGTCGTTCCGTCAGGCATAGTGACTGTGCGCGGGTATTCTGTAGGTCGACGGCATGCTGCAGCCGTTGATGTTTCTGCGGTACTCGCGGTGTAAACCTGATAAGGCGTCACCTGATCTTCTGTCCACATGCTGTTGACGCGCACCATGGATTCGGCGTCGTTGTCCAGGCTCATGTCAGAGTTGCTTTCTTTGCTGGGGTTTTCGCCACAATCGAGTAGATCTTCGAGTGTTTTGTCCAGGCTGTCTGCGTTGCAGGTGAATATTTCGTGGCTAGCATGGATTTCTGGGCCGTTGAGATCGGTAAGGTATATGTTGTCGTCTATGTCCTCCTTGTTTCCCATGATGTCGTTGCAGCCGACGATGTTGTCGAGTGACTCAGTTGAGTTGTTGGGTCGGTACGCAGATTCGATCTCACTCCTTCCAAGTCTTTTGGCTACCTCGTCGCGGAACTCCTGCGAGTTCATGGTTGTTGCGGAGTCGCTTGGCGATTGGATCGGAACGATCTGTGATGACGCCGCCGCCAAGATGGATGGTGTTGCGGCCGATAAGTCGTCGAGTATCTCCATGTCGAGTGGATCCAGTAGGTCCTGCACACCATCTTTATCGACAAAGAAGTTAAATTCTCCAACTGTAATATCCAAACCTGATTCGAGACCGGCAAAGGTCTTTTGAGCTTCCATCGAGTGTGGCGTGAGCCTCCTTGGAGAGATTGGCGAGTGATCGCCTCTTGAGTTGATGCTAGTCGATTTTGCCGGCGAGTTGCCGTTTGCAGTCATGATCGGCGATTTGCCGTTTGATGATGTAGCTGGTGAGTTACCGTGTGCAGATGCGATCGGCGAGTTGCCGCTTGCTGATGAAACCGGCGAAACCGTGAGCCCAACACTACCTGTTCCCACGGACGGCGCCAATTGACGAGGTGTGCCCTCGGCAAATCCCATGGTTTAGGTACCTAGGGTTGATTGTGTGGTAGAGAACGCGTAGTGTTAGTGGAATCGACGGCTGACAAGCGGGATTTACCCAGGTTCAGGGCCCTCGAGTGAGGTAACACCCCTACTTCCTGCCTGTCTGTATTTGATGTCGTGAATATGAGGGTTACAAGGGTCCGGCGAGTTGTTGATCTCGTCAGGGTTCTGATGGCTATGGTTGCTTGTCCTTGATCGATCACCCTCCCAGCCTTTATATAGGAGGCCGGGTCTCGGGATACGTAACCGACCAAGTTTACATGTATGGAAAGATTTAACCGACTATAGCTTAATCTAACTTGGAAAACACTCTTCGTCTTGAGCCTTCATTCGTGGGCTTCGATTAAACTTGGGGTTCTTCAGTCATCACGTGCACCAGGCACCCTTACGCTGGGTAACCGTAGAGTATAACCTCGTCAGTTACCGTAGCATGCTATTCCAATGCCTTTTTGATCGCACTCTTGCCGCAATCTGGAGTTGATTCATTTGTTTGATTCAATATTTTTCGTGGCCTCCCTCTTTGTCGCTTAGAAGTCTCTGAACTAACTGGATCTTCGCATGTACCTTCCATGGTATTGACCTCCTTGTGAACTCTTCCGCATCCAGCGTCGGCAGGCGAAGCGCCAAGCACCAGGTTACGGGTTCAAGTCACACTTCTACCTTAATGACAAGGGGTGGCGTCTCCTCCTTCGGTCTTGTTTTTTTGTATTGACCTCCTTCTTATTCGGTTCAGACTTCAGACCGAGGATTCATGCTAGCAGAGGCGCTACCTTGAGCTGCAACATATATGGCGAAGAAAACTAATTCGCTAGTGGTAGGCGGAGCTAGCTCCCGGCGACCTGGGCAGCTGCCCGGGCTGCTCCGGCCACTCCCTGTCAAATATTAGTCCCACATGGTGATTAGCGACCATGTTTAGTGGGGCAAAAACGAGCCAGCTCCATGGTCAAAGGGCCTTGCCTAGGCTCCTTGCGTTGGCCGCCACTCTGGTAGGCTAATGCCACAGAAAGCTAATTAGCATTCAGTACAACAAAGATCAGACTAAATATTCGATGTGTAGGTTTATGTAACTTGAAGGACCGGACTGAGAAAATTAGTACTACCTCCGTGCCAATGAATAAGTCCTATATTATTTTTGAAAAGTTAAACTATGTTAAGTTTGACCAAGTTTTTTTAAATAAATTATAAACATTTAAAATACAAAATAACCATCCTAAGATATATCATGAAATATATTTTCACATGATATCCATATAATATTATAGTTGTTAATATTTTTTTCTAAAATTTTGGTCAAAGTTACTTAACTTGACTTTTACAAAAAAATAGCCTTATTCATTGGAACAGAGGAAGTACGATTCTTCTATGGGAAATCAGAGTTCTGAGAAAAAAAAACATAATTGTGCCATATGTTGCTAACAAAATATTACCATACCAAAAAATGGTAGGAACTATATACTCCAAGAAGACCATGTTACTAGGAACAGCAGGAACTTAAAGCGTTTTGATTCCTGCTCATCAAGTAATTTCTTTTCAAAACACCAATGGTTTCATGGATTTTATCTTTGACCCTTCTACTTTGAATCTTTTCAACATTCTTCGAGGCTGGTGGTTAAGATATATATATATATATATATATATATATATATAGAGTGGGACTATTCTACACAACCCCTATAGTGTTTCTAGAATAACTATTCTAGTCAACTTTCGGACCTTCTTAATCCGAACCTGGCCCATCTAAACACCTTCTTCCCTCCGACCCACCTGCTCCTCTCGATCCAAAATAGCCCGCACCCCACCGGCGCACCGTCCCTCACCACCGGCGGCAGCCAACCCCCGCCACCAACTCCGGTGCGGCGCCGGCGCGGCTCCGAGATGGATCCCCCAAATCAGGCGCGCTGCTCCTTTCTCCTTCCCCGTGACGCTCCCGCACCTCCCCTGCTCCTCTAACGTCGCGCTGCCGGCTGCACTTCTCCGGCGGACCACCCAGCGCGCCGGCCCGGATCCCTCCGCCGGCAGAACACTCTAGCGCGCCGGCCATCGCGTTCCCCCAACCTCCCACGCTCCACGCGCCTGTGGAGGCGAGCCACCGCACCTCCGCCGCCAACCGCGGTGGTCCACGCGCCGGACGCTTGTCCACTGCGCCGGACGGCCGCCGCCAATCCTCCGGCCCAATCCCCATCGCGGCGAGGCACCATCGGCCCCATCCCCGACGCGGCGCAGCACCTGCGGCCGCATCCCCGACGAGCAGCCCCTGAATTCCTTGGCGAGCCGCCACAAGGCCTCCCCGCGCGCGCTGTCGAGGTCGTCTCCCCTCCTACCTCCTGCTCCGTGTGAGCCCAGCATCAGTACGCCGCCGGCCGCCCGACCATCTTCTCTCGTAGCATCAGTACGCCGTCGAGGTGGAAGAGCTTGTCTGATTCGGTGCGCGTCGCTCAAAGGAAGTCAACGCAGGGCGCCGTCGAAGTCCACCGTGCTGCCCATGGGAGGTTCACACCAGGCAGTGGCGCTGAAGATCTCGTCCTCCACTGCTCGACGCGCACCGAGCCGGCGCGAGACATGGCTGTACTCCCATAGCTCACGAGCATAACGCTGCGGCCGGCAGATCCCCCTGCTACTCGCCGTCATGGACTGCCCCCGTCCTGCTCGTCTCAAACCAAGAGCTAATCGAGAAGCACAGTGGGACATGCGCTCGTCCTGCCCCGTCCTGCTCGTCCTGCTCGGATTTGGTTCTGTCCATTTTCTTCTTCAGAACAAGGTGTCGCTGCTACCTGTCGTTGCGTACTGGGACATGCGCTCTCTGAGGATAAGAGCCTAGAATGAGTGGTGGAGGAAAAACAATATTTGCTGAACTGGGCTAGTACTTTTGAATTTTTATATGGATATATGCACAACATTATGACATGTATTATACAATTATTATATAAGGACATGACAGTGTAGTTCCATGTGTTATGCATTTTATACACAACCGGCAGCAGGAATATTCATCACCACGAATTTATGGAGTCCACTATTTTGCACTCGGAAAAGTTAGTTTTGTATGTATGTGAAGTCCACTTTTTTTTGGAGAAGCTGTTAAAATTTATTAATCAAACAAGCAGGAAATGCAGTTTCACTTTCTATTCATGAAGTTTCTTCTCATTTTTAAATAAAAAAGAAGTATGCTCTTTGCATCCAGACAGTGCACGTATGTGGTCGAAGTGCACTATGATCGGGAGCCCTTTTTTCGACGGTTCATTTTATTAAAAGTTATTGCAATTTTTTCAAAATATTTTCCATCTCGGAGGTTCACTATTTCGAAAATCGGGAGTTCAGATCGTCGATTTTGGAGGTTTGTTATTTTTAGATCAGGAGTTCAGTTTTCCTCGACCGCACCGGATAATTACTCTTTTATCGGAAGTTCATCCGGAACATAGAAAGGAAGTTAACCCTTAAGTTTCGAGGGGTTTACTTTGTACCGAGCAGGAGTTCAACATTAACGCGTCGGAAATTCATATTAAAATGCGTTGGACGTTTACTACTTTATTGGGAGTTCGCTCTGAACACCGCCTGAAGTTCATTTTCCTTACTTCTGCGATTCCTAAAATGTTTATTTTCAAAAATGAAAATTAATTTTTTTTATCGCAGTTCACTTCGTATTAACAGAAGTTGAACCTCGAAGTTCACTTCGTATTAAAACGGAAATTCAGCCGCGAAGTTCACCACAGGGAGTTTGCTTCGTATTAAACGGATGTTTATCCCGCGAAGTTCACTTATTATTTAAACGGAAGTTTGGAAAAGTTAGGGAGTTCATTAACCTAGAAGTTAATTAACCCAACAATTTTTTGTTGCATGGCCGTGAAGTCACTTTTTTGTTTGCAGAAAGTTCAATTCTTGTGGGGCGTGGAGTTCATTTTTTCAGCAAAAAACTCTCATCTTATCCGCGTGAAAATAAATCGCGATCGGAAGTTAACTAGCAGACTAAACGGAAGTTCACCAATAGACTAAACTGAAGTTCACAACAGTTTCTCGGCTATTGTTGTGAACTTCATTTTATTCTATTGTTGAACTTCCGTTTAGTCTGTTAGTTAACTTCCGATCGCGATTTATTTTCACGCGGATAAGATGAGAGTTTTTTGCTGAAAAAATGAACTCCACGCCCCACAAGAATTGAACTTTCTGCAAACAAAAAAAGTGACTTCACGGCCATGCAACAAAAATTTGTTGGGTTAATTAACTTCTAGGTTAATGAACTCCCTAACTTTTCAAACTTCCGTTTAAATAATAAGTGAACTTCGCGGGATAAACATCCGTTTAATACGAAGCAAACTCCGTGCGGTGAACTTCGCTGCCGAACTTCCGTTTTAATATGATATGTACTTCACCGATGAACTTCTTTTTAATACGATGCGAACAAATGCGACTTGGTTTTTTGATATGAACTCCCGACTTGGTTTTTTGATAAAAAATGAACCTTTTAGATGGACGATATGAACTCCCGAATTGAACTTCTGCGAGTTAAAAGGTTAACTTCGTATTTTTTTTGCGTAAAAACGGTGAAGTTCTGTAGTTGAAAGGGTGAACTTCGGGAGTTCCGAAAGTGAACTTCCGACAAAAAATTCAGTTTTATTAACTTTCGGGTTAATATATTCACTAACTTTTTGAACCTCCGTTTTAATACTAAGTGAACTTCGTGGGTAAACTTCTGTTTAATACGATTGGATAGCTATGGAAATTGCGCACATCTATTGTCTTTACAGGTTTTCCAAATTATCTACTGTTTTAAAACAATTTCAATTATAGTAAACGCTGTTTTCGTGGATTTCTCCGTTCCGTGCTGTATTTTGGACGTCATTTTCATACCGCTCATCGGATTGTTGCAAATGATACTCCGTTGGAAAGGTATGAAAATTGCGCACCTTTGACTATCTCTGGTAATATATTGAAATTCCTTACGGTTTAATAGCAGTTTCAAAAATACACAATTCTGATTTCTGCATCTTAGTTTCAGCGGACAGTATTTTTCAAATTACTTTCGAACCGCTTATCCAAACGTAACAAATGATATTGCGTTGGAAAGATATTGAATATACGCAACTTTTTCGTACAGATTTTGTTTCCAAATTCTTTATAGTTTGTTGTTAATTTTAAAAATACGAAAATCAAGGAAACGAGATGATACGAGAACGATTCAAAATTGATTCAATTTTGTTGATCGGATTGGGTGAGTCAGCATGGGAGAGTGAAATTACACTCATATACTTGATAATTGCATGAGACGGCGGTTGATTTGGGCAAACGGAGATCGTAGTGATAATTTTAACGTGTAGGAATCTCGTTTTCGAAAAACAGAGTATATGAACTCTCTGCAAACGTGTGTAGTAACCTCTATTTTATGCGTAAATGAACGTCCGTTAAGACTGTTCGTACTCTTTTATAATTTCTTTCTAAAAATGAACGCCGGTTGTGAACTTCCGTTAAATACAATGTGAACTTCACATATCGTCGTATAATATGAAATAAATTTTTTGAAGTGCTAACTTCCGTTTTAATTTGTGGCGAACTTCGATATCACATACATTGAGAACTTCGATTTTTTAAAATATAGTAAATTGATGTGTTTTTTAAAATTCAGTTTTTTCAGCATGTTGTTATTTCGTGTGAACTTCGATATCACATACATTGAACTTCGATTTTTTTTAGTGAACCTTAGCGTGCTGTTTTTTCTAATTTTTTTACTCGTGAATAAATTGTTTTTTCTTCATTGTCTTGGTACGTTTTCAAATATACTAACTCATGTTTCGAAATAAAAAAAAGGTTTTAGCGTGTTGTTATTCCGAGTGAACTTCGATATTATATACAATGAACTTCGAAATTTTCATAGACTAAACTTTTATATTCTTTACTCATGGTCAATTTGAACTTTTTGTTATTAAAAAGGTGAACCTCCGACATGGATGATCTCACACTCCCCAACAAGAAACGGTGAACCTCCTTTCGAAAAAATGTGAACCTTTTTTTCACTGACGAATGAGTTTTAGTTTTATTGTTAGAAAAAGATGAACTCTCGCAATTAGGTTTTTTATTACTCTTATGAGTAATAGTGAACTTCACTTTATTGTACTATTTTTCCATTTTGAATAATTTGTTTGGCTTTGAAATGAAACCACTCGTTGGACACAAAGGAACTCGCAATTAAAAACTACGTGAATTTGTCTTGTGACAATGTGAACTTCATTTTTTTTCCTATCAGCCACACATCAATTTGAGTCACAAATATTTTTCTCACAAATTAATTTATAATTTTTGTGAGCACAATAGTGAACCTCTGAGATGCCCGATCTGAACTCTTGATTTTTAAACTTCTGTGTGTTAAAAATTTAACTTCGTAATTTACCCTAAACATGGTGAACCGTACTCGTTTTGCGGAGTTAACTGCTTTTTTTTGTCAAGTGAACTGTCTATTTTTAAATTAGTGAATCCCCAAATTAGGGAACTTAAGAAGATAAATTTTTTTCTTATCATGTTACTCTTTTTTTATCATGCTAACTGTCCGTTTCTAAAGGGAGAACTTTTTTTAACTAAGTGTATTTTGCTGCAGAACAACATAAATTTTTACATCCCATTTCTTCTAAAAGTGAGAAGGTGAACTTAAAATGCATTCTGGGAGTGTCAAATTAATCGTAAGTAACTTTTCTCCACCACACATCCTATCTTTTGCCATCATTGCTTTCATTTATGATCCACGACACATCCTACCAAATCTCTTCCCATTTGATTTTTCTTTTAGTTGCTTATCACTAAATCAGTCGTAAGAGCAGGAGCTTCATCCAAAGAAAAAACTGCAGAGCAAGCAGCAACAGCCGTGGCTGCTCCATCTGCAATGAACAGGCTGCGGTTCAGAAGTAGCCGCACACAGGTTCGGTATTTTAGTATTTAGCAGCAGTTGCAATCACATCGTCCTCCATCGCAAAGTCAACATAACGATCCGCTCAATGCAAGCCCAGGTGCAGTTCAGTCACAGGCCAAGACGGTCCACTCCAGTGAGTGCAGGTGGTGTCTAAGCCAGCAAGGGGCACCGGTGGTCGGTGGAGCAAGCCCTTGGCAGCGGATGCTGAGGAGGGAAATCCGCGCAGGAGCTCGGCGGACGGGCCACCTGGACGAGCCTCCGGCGCCGTTCGCACCAGGCAGCCTCGACCGGCGATTTGGGCGTAATTTGGGACCTTGATCTGGGGCGCTCGGGCATCAGACAAGATGTAGATGGGCGGGCGTTCGGGCCTTGGAGGGAGCACACGGGAGCTGCGCGCTGGCGAGCAGGAACGTGTGGTGTCCTGCCGGTAAAGGCGCCACCACGAGGGAGACTGTAGCAGAGGCCGTACCAGCGACGCGAGGCAGCAGTCCGAGGCTGGTTGAGGCAGGAGATCTTCCGGCGACGGAAGGAGGTCGGGGAACAGGCTCGACATGGGACACCGGTGGGGAGGACGGTGGCAGCAGACCCGGTTACGCGGTCGCCATCGGCGGCGGCGCGCGGGGTTGACCGGAGCGGCGCGAGGGGCCGGCAGTCCGGGGCGGCGCGTGGGGTGGTTTGCCGTGGGCCTCGCCGGCGGGAGTGGAGTGCGCCGGTGGGAGGTGGACAGTGTGAGAGATCGGGCACGAGGAAGAAGGTCTTTTTGATGGGTCGGTGCGGGTGGTAGGTAGCAGGCTGGTTTCCAAAAGTTGACTAGAATAGTTATTTTAGAAATACTATAGGGGTTGTGTAGAATAGTCCCACTCTATATATATATATATATATATATATATATCAAATATACAGAATCCAAAGTTCTGAACAATTTTATAGTTACATGATTACATCAAAGCACATCTAATAGCCATGATACAATATCAATGTTATTCATTATCGATCTACGAAAATATAAGTGACACGCAAAGCAGTATTTTTCTCCCATTGTATAGACTGAGGGTTACCTGCATTATGCTATATATGATGGCTCATTAGCCTAGTGATGAATAAAACATCTATTCACTAGTAATTGTGCACGTGTAATATCAGAAGACACTTTATATTAAGTAAAAGTTCAATGAACCCACAATAATAATTAATCAAAATGACACAAAATTAGCATATATATTTATTATAATAAAATGACAACCAAAAAAATAAACATTGTTCCACACACATGATGGCTGAAAAAGAAACTTCATTGCTAAAGGAATAAAATATTGCAGCATTATTACTCAAATTGGAAGCCGAAAAAACACCATATATATTTTTTGCGAAAACAGTAAATATTAGTTGGATGCCTCAGGGTGAATATTTTATTTATAAGTTTCAAAATTCTGAATAAAACTCGATTGTATCCAATGCTATATCCGCTAACATGTAAAATATCAACTTCAAAAACTTTGTATTTTGAGGTAAATAAAAATGACAAATATGTAGATCTAAGAATGTATATTCTAAAATCTCTAAGTTTTATCAAATTTGTTATTTTTTGTAGCCCATAATATAAAGTATCTCAAATTATAATTTTACACGTTTGTGGGATACATCAATGGCTACAACATGATTTTTCAGTTTTTTTTAAACTCACATATACTATTTTTTTTTGAAATATGAGAGAGCACTGGGTCGGGGATCAAAAACCACTTTCCGGATGCCTCACCACAAGCAAAACATGGGCCTGGTTTTTTTCATATTTTAAATCAGACAAAAGAATGTGAGCTCGGGAGTCAAAGTGAATTTGACTAATCCAATATTTGTTGTACTTTGTGAGTTAACAACGATGTCACTAATCCCGTGGAGAAGGTACCATGAATCCATGATGTGGTAATGTGCCAATATTGAGAAGGAGAGGTGGACGTGGGGCGCATGTCTCCTGGAGAGTGTGGGGCCCATAGGCCAAGACACGACTCTCCGGGAGGCGAGCGGGTTGTCCAGCCCACCACGGTAGGCGACATCTCGTGCTGCTGCTTTTTCCCCTCCCGAGACAAGTGTTCCACGAAAAAGTGTGTGAACATTTTCGTTATTTATTTACGGCCTCAAAGAGAGAGAGAAAAAAGTGTTTGTTCCTTGGGTTAAATCCATCCACGAATCATTGTAGTGTTTTCGTAAGGATTTGTCTTTCAATTCAAAGTATTCATTTTGTATGGATTTACTTATAATCGACTCCATGTATTTGTTGTTCCAAGTTTCTCGACATGTCCTTGTGGTACTTATTTGTTAGAAATCTTACCATCTTACATACAATTGTATCACAATTTCACAATAATTGCCCAATGCAAACAACTCATATTTGACAATAATTTCAAACAACATACAACTTATAAAAAACGTATGTGAATTGTGTAAAATTTGTTTATTTGCAACCAAAGTGTTCGTGGTTTAAAACTTTGTCCGTTCCAAGTGTACACATGGAGTTTTAATTCATAATAATCACAACAACAAAAAATCTTGAGAGAAGCAAACAAATTTGAGGCTCCTGATAGAGTGATCATAAAATGTAAGAAACATGCACGTTAATTGAATCATTTACTAAAATAAAAACATCATCTTAGCCTAGAGGCTGAATGGGTTGCAGCCCCTTCTTTCCAAAGTTCAATTTTATTTCATCTAGAAACAAAGTGCAATTTTATTTTACTAAGTAGGCTGCCAGTCAAACTCAGCCCATTAGCATTTCCAGCCCAATTTTATCTTCTGCTTCCCAGTTCGACCACAGAATTCGCTAAAAACAAAAATAGAACACAGAACAGAACTGAGTGAGCAGAGGAACAGAGCTCTGTCCTCTTCGCCCCCTCGAATCTCCACCTTGGCTGCACTATCCCACAGCTCTTGCTCCGTCCGGCCCCGGATCCCATCGCCGCCGCCCCGCCCCCTCTCCTGCAAGCACGCCACTACCGGCCAGCCGTCAACCATGACCGCCACTCCGCCAGCGCCCAGGTTAGGTATGTGCTTCTTATTTCTGTTTTATTTTTCCACTGATAATTGGATGCACTCGTGATTTAGATGACCATTACTCAATATATTACTCAAATTGATGCGTTATTTATTTAGTTAGTTAGCAATGGGGAAATAACATAATATGAAGTATTTTTTTTAAAGAAACCGAGATGAAGAATTTGCTGAACATACATCCGGTATATTTGAAACCAGTTAGATCTGTTGTATTTGAGTGAAAAGGATACTTATATATCATATGACATTGCCATATGAAAATATCTTATATCAGTTCTATGATTTGTCCTATTTTTTATACGTATTTGCTATTTTCAATGTAACTAGCAAGGTGGCCCTCGCAAACGCGAGGGCATTGTCTTAAGGGTATTGAATATGTCAATGAATTAAATTGGTTGTTTCATTGATAAAAATTGAAATCATAAAAATGTATAACTCTTGTAAATATTATGGTATATGAAATATCTCATGCATGGAATCTATTAATTTATGGAGGAGTAGATGTTATTGATATTTCAAAAAAATAATTGTGTCACAATTCTATAAGGTAATTTACTATTAACCGTAGCTAGTGGTATTTTCATAGATATTTTTCTTTCTTCTCGAAATCCCTCATTATTCATTGTACTCTCTCACTAACACATATTTGTATTGTTGCGCACATATTTTCATGTAACATAGTTTCAACATTTTTTATCAGTCACCAATTTTACTTCACGCCACTCCCACAAATAATTTTTTTAATTGGACCACAAACTCTAGCAAGCATGTTATTATTGCTGCCTGCAGGAACCCCATATTGTTCAATACTGTAGCTCTTCCTTGATAAACCCACTCTTAAACTCAATAATTATATGCTCTCGCTCACTTTTATTTATTGTTTATGAAGCATGTCCACGTTGTTTTGGACAACATTGTTTTAGCATCATCATCGGTCATAATGGTTTCTACATGTTTATAAATTCCAATGATGTCTCGTATAAAATTTATTTTAAAATCCAAAGAAACTAAATAAAAGTGTACTTAATCGCTCCATAGGAAAATCATATTGCGTTGAAGTAAGCTCATGAAATATTTCGATTGTTATGACTTTATGTCATATTACTAAATTTCATACACTTTAGGAAGATCTATTGGTTGGTACAACTATCATGATCTATTTGATCTTTCTTAAGTAGAATTGTGAAAATCTATTGACTTTTGATTTGTTCAAACACAATTATGATGATACGTTGATTCGAACTTCTCGCATGTCTATATTTCTCTACAATTTTGTGCTTGTCTACCATATTTTGATTTTACAATAGACATTCTTTTGTCATATGAATAGTTAAAATTATGATGATTATAAAATAGCTGCCCAATTAACTTTAGAATCCCTTTGCCTCATATGTTTCTTAGTGTTTTCCTATGAGTCAATGATTTATCATACAATCCTCAATGGAACTAATGGTTCTGGTGGTTTGTCTTTTATTTTTTCAATCAAAACTTCGGGTTTCCTACAGATGTGTAGAATTAAAGAAATAACATTTGAATATGAGCCAATAATGGTAGCTTTGTAAATCTCGAAACTGCTCGACTCAAGTAGTCAATAGATGATGTAGTGTATATGTGTGTATATATAGTTTGGTCTCCGATACCAGAGCACCTGATACACACAGTGTTTTATAGAAATCCAAAAATGTCAAATAATTCCGAATTCAAAAGATGTCAAATAATTCCAAAGTCTTCTACTCGTACAAAAAGTTTGGCCAGGTAAAGACTTTCATATAAATAATAAAAAAGGATTAATCTAGGATTAATATAGCGTGGTGAATATATTGTCTTTGCTGGCAAATCTTTGACCCAGAGTGAAATAAAAATTAAATTGCAAATATTTTTATATAGATACAATATTTGATCTTTTTTGGCCGACTGAAAGTTTCAGAACTTTTTGAATATTTTCTGAATTACTAATTTATTTTAATATCGAGTGCGCTTATACCCATGTTCACCAACGTAATTTCGTATATATATAGTGCTAGTGTGCTCATTCTCAATTATGCACACGCACATGAGTACATATTTGTCACTACGTGCTAGCTAGGGTACGTAGTTTCCTATTTTTAAATAGGCATAGCTTGTTTTATTTATGAATCAGTCTTTATTTTGAAGGAAATAAGGAAGAGAAAGAGTCACTTGTTGACACGATAGGATACACTGAAATAAGCTAATTATTGTACTCCCTCCGTTCCAAATTAATTGACTTTTATTTGCCCACATGTGAATGTATCTAGACATATTATAAGTATAGATACATCCACATTTGAACAAATGGAAATCAATTAATTTGGAACAGAGGGAGTAGTGTTTTTCCTTTTAAACAGTCCGATCAGTTTTTTTAGAAAGGTTTGTTGGACGTACGTCCTTGTTTTCCTTTTTAAGCAGTCCGGTCAGTTTTTTTTTTTTTTTAAGGAATCAGGTTTGTTGAACGTACGTGACATGTTTAACGTACTAACAGGGATCTGTCATACTGGTTACATAAATCTGACGGCTGTGATTTAAAATCCTAGCAATAAGATTTGGATCCAACTATTAGAATAATTTAGGTGATGTGGCTCAACGTGGTGGCTCTATTAGCTAACTCATTTTGCTCGCAAATGCAAGGGCATTGTTTTTGGCGTATTTAATATGGCCATGAACTGAATTTGTGATTTTATAGATACTGAAAGACGAAAATCTAAATCATAGACGTTCATATAAAAATTACGGTAGATAAAATACCACATAAGTCTTTATTTTTTATGGCAGAGTAGGTACCTTGGCATTATCAAAAAAAATACCATGTCACATGTTCTATAGGGTCGTTTACCTTTAAAGCAGGTACTGCTATTTTAATTTATTTATATTTATATATGCTTACGCTCTTCCCACCATTCCCCAGTGATCCTTGTACTCTCTCACTGTCATATTTTTTTTCTTGTAAAACTAACTACACGAAATTAAAAGTTTCAAATAAGTTTATGGGAAAGATGGCACATGTTCATGTCAACATACTAAATTTACAAAACAAACATACTTAGTTTCAGCATTTTAATCAATCACTTCATGTAATTAAAATAATAATATTTTTAATTGTTACACAAAACTTTAGCCAGCCAGAAGATTATTATCAAGGTTAATATCGTTCCTTGAACCATCCTCATACTATCTAGTACTTTAAGTTTATTATTTGTTTTTCATGATTTAACTCTCTCCCTACTAAACCCACCCTCAACCCAATAAATATACTCTCGCTCACTTCTATTTGTTCATGTCATGGAACATGACTATGATGCTATGGACAACATCAATCTACATGTTTGCAAATTATACATGTTTGTGGCACCTTCATCAATCTACATGTTTGCAAATTCTAGGTATGTCTCCTATAAATTTTAAGAATAAGAAAGAAAATAAAGTTTACGTTTCATAGTTCCAAATTTCAAATATACTAACATTACATCAGTAGACAAATACATTTATATAGTTCCAGCACACGCGTGGAATTCCGTTATTTGCCCTGAAGTTCTTGGATGCAACAACAATGGACGTGTGTGTGGTTCAGTTCATGTTAGGAAAGTTTGCTTTGAAGGATCATTGTGTTAGGTTTTTTTGTTGAAAATGATTCTAAAAATTAAACGAATGTGCAGCTCTAGAATTACGGCAATGTCAGCCAACTTTGTTGGATACTATCATATTTGAGAGAATTATGTCAATCTTCCCTATAATTTTACTTTGTATTGATATTTTAAAGCTTAGATGTGAATTAACAACACGACAATGGTTTTGCTTCTGGCAAACTAATTTGGAGGTCCGTAAAGCTGCTGGTCAGCGATGGAGCCGCATCGAGCTCGAGCGAAGAGGTAATATGTCTCGCTTCACTTTGCTGTCTGCTTTGGTGGTGTCGAAGGAGAGGGATAGGCGATGGTTTGTCACATAGGATTATCCTATCTTTACAGATCTGTAAGATCAATTTGTACGTGCTTTGTATCTTGTTCTATTATTAATGAGAATCGTATTACCTCGCAAAAAAAAAACTGTATGTTTTTCTGCAAAATACGATTTTCTTTGTTCTTCTAAAAAATATTACTACCAAATTTTATAGACATCTCCGTATTTCACATGAGTCTATTATTAAAACGAAACCTGGACTCTTTCATTTGCGGCCGGCCGGAACACACGGAATCTATCCATACATCCATACGGACCAGCACGTGTCCGTGGCTTGTACGTGAGGGCTGAGCCAATCTAGCTAAAACGTTGGTAAGTAAAAAAACTAAATCGCGATGGATCCAACTCATGTCTACGTGAGTTACGTGACCTACTGGACCCAACGCGTTGTGTTACGTGTTAGACCCAATGTGTTGCGCTAACTTAAATATGTGTGTTATATTTGTTACGTAAATCTAGTGGCTATGATTTAAAATCCTTATCATAAATATTAGATCTAACGGTTAATATAATTTAGATGATGTGGATTAACGTGGTGTCTCGAAAGACTAACTCATTTTGCTTTTAGTATATAATAGATTGGCCCCTCTTATCTTTCGCTCACGCTCGGCCACTATCTGCAATCATGGTTGCAACTATTCCCAGATCACTTTTTGTTAAAAAAGGGTTGCCCCCGATTTCATGAACGAAATCAAAGTTTGCTACAAAGTTTGAAAACAAGTAAACACAGATAAAGATAGTGCTAACATTTGAGTTTAATAAAAACGAATTTTATCAGAAATATATAAAATGGGTGCAGAGTGATTACAGGATCCATGCATACAAAGTGATAAGTGATAACTCAAATCGCATATCGATTTAAAAATATAGATTCTTATGGAAGGGCAAAATAAATGAGGAGAAGAGTTTGCATTTTAATTGGAGATCGATGGGCGTATGGAGGGAGTACCATAGGCATGGTAAACATTGACTCTAAACGCTGCCTCAAGTTGATCGCCAAGAAGCTATTGCGGATTGGGTGGCCTGGAGTTGGCCGAGCTGACCCTGGATCCCCATTCCAGGAGCTCCTTGCTGGTGTCATCCTTGTGCACGATCACCTCGATGAAGCACAGACAGTCCTGCTTCTCTCCCGTCGCTGTCTCTATTGCGACTGTCAGCTCCTCCTCGCAAGTCACCTATATACATGCCACAACATCGATCAATCAACCAACCTAGTTATATTTCCTGGCAATGCAATTCATCCTGCATGATGAAGAAAGGTAGAGACACATTCAAATTCAAGTATGTACCTTGGTGGTCCAGCAATTGCCCTCGCCATTGTGGATGGCGTCGACGAGCCCCGTGTAGTTCCAGTTCTTGATGACGTTGTAGGGGCCGTCGTGGATCTCCACCTCGATGGTGTACCCGCCGTTGTTGATGAGGAAGATGATGCTGTTCTGTCCCAACCGCAGCATCGTTGACACCTCCTGCGCCGTCACCTGGAAGCTCCCGTCGCCGATACAGGCGATCACGCGCTTAGTCCTGGCGCCCTGCGCGTACCCGAGCAGCGCCCCGACCGACCACCCGATGGACCCGTACTGCATCTGGAACTCGTACCCACAACCGTCTGGGAGGTTGAGCTTCTGGCAGTTGAACCAGGAGTCGCCGGTCTCGGCCATGACGGCGTTGTCGCCGGTGAGCATCTCCTGGACGTGCTTGAATAGCACGTTGACGCGCAGCGGCTCGCCGGGCTCACTTTCCCGCGGCTGTCCCTGTGGCACGAAGATCCGCCTGTAGTTTTCGTAGGCCGTGGTGTTCCTCTTCTTCCTCAGGCGTTTGCCCAGCTCTGACAGGAAGTCTTTCATCATGACGCACCCGAACGTGGGGCCGTCGCTGACGGTGATGCGGTCGGGCTGCACGATCACCGCCTTCTCCTTCTTGAGCAGGAAGGAGTATCCCACCGAGCTGTAGTCGTTGAAGATTGGGCCAGCGAAGAGGTAGGCGTCTGCGGACTCCACGATCTCCGTGCAGAAGGCCGTGCTCACCGCTCCCCAGTAGGTCCCGATGAACCGCGGCAGCGTCTCCGCCACCAGCCCTTTCGCCGACGGCATGACTGCCACTGCGTAGCCGCTCGCGTCTGCCAGATCCTCGAACGCCGCGCTGGCCTTAGCCACCCGGAGATTCGGCCCCGCCACCATCACCGGCTTCACTGCCTTGTTCAGAAACTCCACCGTCGCCTGCAGCGCCGCCTCGAGTCCCATCGGGTTGCTCTGTCTCACGGCGATGCAGTAGGGGACGGGTTCGTGGATGAAGGTGTGGTGGGAGACGCGGGGGAGGTTGCAGGCGACGCTGATGTAGACGGGCTTGCTCTCCTTGAGAGCCGTCGCGATGGCCTTGTCGACCTGCTCGTGGGCGTCGTCGAGGTTGTTGATGACGACCTGGTGGCAGGTGACGGTCTGGAAGCAGCGGAGCTCCTGGGAGAAGTCCGGGAGGCCGATGGTGTGGTGGAGGATGCGGTTGGTGCCGTGGTCGTTGGAGTTAGGCCCACCAACGAGGCAGATCACGGGGAGGTTCTCACTGTAGGCGCCGGCGATGGCGTTGAGAACGCTGAGCCCGCCGACGGTGAAGGTGACGGCGCAGGCGCCCACACCCTTGGCGCGCGCGTACCCGTCGGCGGCGTAGCCGGCGTTGAGCTCGTTGCAGCAGCCCACGAGTCGCAGGCCGGGCTCGGCGATGAGTTGGTCCAGCAGGGCCAGGTTGAAGTCCCCGGGCACGGCGAACACGTCGCTGATGCCCACCTGCACAAGCCGCCACGCAATGTGGCCGCCCAGCGTGGCCTCGGCAGAGGCGACCATGGCGGCCGGCGAAGACATACCAAAGGCCGCAGGGCACGCCATGACGCCGTTGGCCACTGCATTGTGTCCATTCAAATATCCACTGCCGTTCTCCATGATCAAGAACAGACAAGTATGTATGCGAGCAAGGAGGATAGGGTCTAAAAAGAGAGACTAGGAGTACTGTTCTCTTGGGATGGTTTAGTCCTGTTGGTCGTGTTAATTTATCTGGGCTAGCTTGCTTTCTAAATTCCGGCGGTTAAGGACGGACAATTTCCGTGCAAATTTATCTGGGATAGCATGTACCATGTCACCACGCAGCTACCTTCCAACTGACATGTTGTATGGTTTATCCAAATCTTCTCCTGATTTCATTTCAACCATCATGATTATCACTAATTAAATCACTAAACTAAGCACGGCACGGTTCACGTGGACAGGGTGGATTCACCTAGGGAGATATTCAACGAGAAGGTGATCTGGAACCAGTACGAGTCCTTGGTATTTTAATTGGGTCCTGGTTGGGACGCTGCTCTTCTGCTCTTAATTAAGGAGAATTGACTAAGCATCATGTGGTACATTATTCGTGATCCAATTATGGTTCTCAACCAATAATAATGTGTGCAGAGTCAATGTACGAAAACTTTAAACATATTTTTGCCGAGTGGAAAACGATGGAAAAAAAGAAAAGAGATAAAGGGAGTGGTGTTTTGACTCCCTGGTGCATATTCACTCTTTACTCAAAATGTATTTTGGACGTATTTTGAAATGTCAGAAAAATTGAAAACAAATGTTCGTGCATGGATATTTGCATGCTATGTGTTCACAACATCGATTCACGAAAAAACAACATTTTGTTGGCTTGTATAAAAAAGACTAATTTTGTTGCTAAAATAAGGCCTCCCTTTACACGAGACTTTTTTGTCTTCTTTATAAGGACGCAAAAAATATCGTTTTTGGGTGAAACACTTTTGGAACACATAAAATGTGAATATGTATCCGCGAAATCTTATGTCAGTTTTTTTTTACATCTTTTTTTTTCAAATACAATGGATTTCAAGGAATTACGTATATAGGTAGGGTAGATATACAATGCCCTACGAACAACACTAACACCCCTCCTCGATCCGAATCTTGTTAAGGTTGAGATTGTGCTTGTTTCCCTCGAACTGTCAAGCTGGGAGCACTTTTGGGAAGTCGCCTGCTACTGGATCATTAGAGAGAATAATCTTAATTATTTGCTACTCTCTCTCTCTGACAAAGTAAAAGTCCACCACGATGTGTTTTGTTACTGCATGAAATATATTATTTGACGACAAGTAAATTGCTGCCACTTTATCACACTACAGACATGGAATTTTATTCTTCTCAATTCCAAGTTCACAGAAGAGTGATTCAAACCATGTATTTCAGCGTGAGCATTTGCTAAAGATATATATTATGCCTCTGCACTGGACCTGGAGGCTATTGCAAGTTTTCTAGCACTCTAAGAAATAAGGTTTGGTCCAAAATATACTGCAGATCCTCGTACAGATTTTCTGTCATCTAATAACCTGCCCAGTCAGCATCTTAAAAGGCAATTGAAAGTGTAGAATATGATCTTCTGAAGGCTATTCCAAGACTCCCGCCCCTTTAACACATGAGTAATGAGTTGGTGCTTGAAGTTTATTTTTATAACCAGGTGGCAGCTTTATATATACTTCTTTCTTTCATAATACCATGAAGAAACACGTTTTTTGACATCTACTTGCCTTAGGCTACATAATTTTTAGGCTCAAATACATAGAACAAGTTGAGTAGTAGCAATTTTTTATAACAACATTGAAGGTATCTTCTAATATATCCCATATAATTTCTTAAAGCCTGCTGCTAATAACATGCCCTTATGTCTATCAATAGCTCCATCAATTTTTCTCTTAATTCTATAAAAATCACTTGCAATCTATGAGGTTTTTGTTGGAGGAATAGCAACTTGTATTCCACGGGGGTCAAAGGCCACAATATATAGTACATGTACAGGTGTAAATATGCAGGGAGCCCCCTATCTAATAGGGAAACTACAATATACAAATATCTCTCTAACACCCCCCTCAAACTCATGGTGGATCCACAACACTGAGTTTGGAGAGGAAAAAGCTATGCTGTGCTCTAGTCTGGGCCTTCGTGAAAAAAATCCGCCAACTGTAACTCTGAAGGCACATACTGGAGCGCAATAATCTGATCCTGCACACTAGCACGGACAAAAGAAGCATCAACGCCAATATGCTTAGTAAGCTCATGCTTCACTGGGTCACGTGCAATGCTAATAGCACCTGTACTGTCTGACAAAAGAGTCGTGGGTGTCGTAACAGAGACACCAAAATCTGCAAGTAACCACCGTAACCAAGTCACCTCAGCAGTCAAAAGAGCCATAGCTCGTAACTCAGCTTCTGCACTCGAACGGGAAACTGCGGTATGCTTCTTCGTCTTCCAGGCAATGAGAGAACCACCAAGGAAAACACAGTAAGCAGAAAGTGAACGGCGATCCAAAGGATCACTAGCCCAAGTAGCATCGGAGTAGGACTGAAGCTGTAACGAGCTAGAACGAGTAAAGAAGAGACAAAGCGAGATCGTTCCACGAAGATAGCGTAGAACACGAAGAAGGTGACTATAGTGAACCGAAGTGGGAGCAGAAACAAACTGACTCAGAATATGGACATGATAAGAAATATCAGGGCGAGTAACAGCTAGATAGACGAGACTCCCGACAAGATGTCGATAACGAGTCGGATCAGAGAGAGGATCGCCATCAGACGCACGAAGAGAAATATTGAGCTCCATGGGAGTCTCAACAGTACGCTCATCAGTAAGAGCGGCACGAGAAAGAAGATCATGAATATACCGTTCTTGGGATATAAAGAAACCATCAGCGGTGGACGAAACCTCAATCCCAAGAAAGTAACGAAGCGGACCAAGATCCGACATAAGAAACTGCTCACTCAGACGTGCCTTGACAAAGGCAATATACTCTGGGTCGTCACCAGTGATGATCATGTCATCAACATAAAGAAGAAGAAGAGTGCGACCACGAGGAGAACAGTGAACAAACAACGCAGGATCATGAGCACTGGAGAGAAACCAGCAGCTGTGACCACAGAAGCAAAGCGCTCAAACCATGCACGAGGGGCTTGCTTAAGGCCATAGAGAGAGCGACGAAGACGGCAGACCATGCCATCTGTAACAGAATACCCAGGTGGTGGTTGCATATAAACCTCCTCACGCAACTCACCATTAAGAAAGGCATTCTTAACATCAAGCTGAGACACAGACCAATGGCGAACAGATGCCACGGCAAGAAGAGTCCGAACAGTGGTCATGTGAGCCACTGGAGCAAAAGTCTCATCATAATCACGGCCATGCTCCTGCTGAAAGCCACGAGCGACCAGACGAGCTTTGTAACGCTCAAGAGTCCCATCAGAGCGGGTCTTAACCTTATAGACCCACTTACAGGTGATAGGACGAACACGAGGAGGAAGAGGGACGATCTCCCACGTACCAGTGCGCTCAAGCGCAGCAATCTCCTCAGCCATGGCAAGCTGCCATTCAGGATGAACAACAGCCTCACGATACGTAGTCGGCTCCGAGACAACCGAAACACTGTAGGTAGCGGGATTATAGAAATCAGGTGAAGGACAAGGCCGAGAACGAAGAGAATAAGTCGGCTGAGACGGTGCACCGGAAGTAGAGGGTGCATCAGATGACTCGGTCACAACACGTGGACGGCGAGTATAATAGAAAGGAAAAGTAGGATGAGAAGGAGCAACAGGAGAAGACGGAGGCGGAGACGGGGACAGGGAGGGTGAAGAAGGCGGCGACGAAGGAGGAGAAGAAGGCATCGGAGTAGATGGCACCGGATCAGAGGGAGGAGAAATATGAGGGATATCGGGAGGAGAATCAGGAAAAGTAAGAAAAGAGAGATCCTCCACAGTAGAGGTCGGGGAGGTCGAACGCGGATAGAAAGGCCGAGACTCATCAAACGTCACATCCCGGGAAATACGCATCCGGCGAGCCACAGGATCCCAACAACGGTAGCCCTTATGCTCATCACTATATCCGAGAAAAACACACTCAACAGACTGAGCGGTTAGTTTGGTGCGTTCACGAGGAGCAAGAAGAACATAGCAAACACAACCAAACAAACGAAGCATAGAATAGTCAGGAGAACGATCGTAGAGTCTCTCGAGAGGAATGGCACCCTGAAGGGCGGCAGAAGGCTGGATATTAATCAGATAGGCCGAGGTAGAAACGGCCTCAGCCCAGAAATGAGGCGGAAGAGAAGAGGCGATCATCATCGCACGAGCAGTCTCAAGAAGATGGCGATGCTTACGCTCAGCCACGCCATTTTGAGCATGCGCACCGGGACAGGAGAACTGAGCGAGAGTGCCCTGCTCAGCAAGAACACCACGCAAATGCTTGGAGATATACTCACCAGCAGAGTCAGCACGAAACACACGAATAGGCGTAGAGAACTGAGTAAGAACCATGGCGGCAAAACGCTTATATATGGAGAGAACCTCAGTACGAGAAGACATAAAATACAGCCAAGTGTAACGAGAAAAATCATCTATAAATATTATATAATATCGATGGCCCCCTTTCGAAGCGAAAGGAGCCGGACCCCAAACATCAGAGTGAACTAAGTCGAAAGGACGCTGAGATACAGACGCACTAGTAGGATAGGGTAACTGAATCTGTTTTCCTAGCCTACAACCCTGACACTGTAAAGAAACATCTCCTGAGACAGGCCCCAGAAGACCACGATGAACTAATGACGACAGACGAGAACCACAAAGATGACCAAGACGATGATGCCACTGTTGAAAAGAGCCGGTGACAGAGGCGACGATAGCAGGAGAACTGGCAGGCGAGGTAGCAGCGGAAGGAACACGAAGCCAGTCTATATCCCAAAGCCCCTGAGAATCACGGCGGCGAGGGCCAGCTCCAACCAAAACCTGCGTGCGACGATCCTGAACAGAACAAGAATCGGCGTCAAGAATGACGCGACAACCAGAATCAGTAAGCTGACCGGCAGAGAACAAGTTCATGGTAAGACGAGGAACATGAGAAATATCAGGGACAAAAAAGGAAGAAGTAGAAAGAGTGCCTCGACTAGAAACAGAGAGAGAAGTACCATCAGCAGTAAGAACACTAAGAGGAGAATCAAGAGGTCGAAGAGAGGACAGAGTGGAAGAATCAGAAGTCATATGAAAAGAAGCTCCAGAATCCAGAACCCACGAGGATGTACCTGACTGTGTAGAAGATGGTGGTCGCGCAGTGCCAGAAGAATCAGTCACAGAGCCAGCAGTACCTGTCGAAGAAGAACCTGAAGCGGCGAGCATCCGCTTGAGCCGCATAATGTCCTGGTCGGTGAAGCCGGCTGGAGAAGACCCTGACGAGCCAGAGGAAGCACGAGTCCCGGGAGAAGCAGACGCCTTCTGCTTACGCAGATCACGCTCCCTCGTGTAGCAACGAGACTCGGTGTGGCCAGGCAGATCACAGTAGGTGCAGTGAGGGCGTGGACGAGCGCCACGACCCTGGCCACGACCCAGGCCCTGACCCTGAGGAGTGGGTAAAAGTGGAGGAGCAGTGGACCGCGAAGGAGTCGATGAAGCAGGCGATGAAGGAGGACCATGGGCAGCAAGCACAGAAGGAACCTCAAGCAACCCAACGCCACGTAGACGAATCTCCTCAGCACGAAGCTCAGACAGCACCTCCGAGATAGGGACACGACCACGAGCAAGCAGCTGAGCACGTCGGGGCTCGAACTCCTTGCGGAGCCGAGACAAGAACTCATATACGCGCTGAAACTCCAAGTCGGAACGCACAGTCTGACAACACGGGCAGGCACCACACATGGCAGTGCGAAGAGAGTCGAGCTGACGCCAGATAGCAGCGCTCTGCGTGTAGAACTGATCAATGGTAGAGTCACCCTGCTGAAGATCATGCTCCTGACGAACCACAGACAGATATAGAGCATCCCGGACGGCTGATGACGCTGACGAAGGTGAGCCCACATGTCAGCGACAGTACTGAGGCCCATAAACTCAGAGGCAAACTGCGGTAGAACACTGGCGGTGAGAACAGCCGCAGCACGAGCATCATCATCAATCCACTGGGTGTAAGCAGTCAGATCCAACCGGTAGGTCTCAAGGGCGTCAGAATGTTCTTTGACCTGCCGGTCATACGTAGCAATGGCAAAATCATCCGCACTCTTAGCTGCATCCTTTGCAGCCTGAGTAGCATCGGTAGCAAGAACTGGTGGCGTCGGCGGAATATGAGCAGTAGGAGCAATGGGGCACGGCGGACACGAGACCTCGCCGGAAAGCACACCCCAGAGACGAAGACCACGCATATGAATGCGCATAAAGGCAGCGAAATCAGGATAATTCGTGCCATCAAAGATCACCGAGCAGCGAGGAATCGCGACATAGCCTGACGATGCAAACATCTTTTTTTTTCGATTTTTTTTTTTACAATCGGTCAACGCACGAGCTAGATCCGCTCGAGAACACAGCCTGGATCGATCGAGAACAGGCAGTAAGGCAGCGGCCGGAACTCCAGTACGCGGTCAACGCTCGGGAACACAGCCTGGATCGATCGGAACACAGCGGCCGGAACTCCAGCACCCTGGATCGATCGGGAACAGCCGGCAGCAGCCAGAGACGGGCGGCCGGCAGCGGCCGGAGACGGGCGGCCGGAGACGCGGCGCTTACAGCCGGAGGCGAGCGACGGCCGG
This sequence comes from Poa pratensis, assembly GCA_947311845.1. Taxonomy (NCBI): domain Eukaryota; kingdom Viridiplantae; phylum Streptophyta; class Magnoliopsida; order Poales; family Poaceae; genus Poa; species Poa pratensis. Next base: position 40,028,598 of record CAMZMU010000062.1, on the reverse strand, counting down.
AGACGGGCGGCGGACGGCCGAAGACGAGCGACGGCCGGAGACGGGCGGCCGCGGGCAGCGGACGGCCGGAGGCGAGCGACGGCGGCCGGCAGCAGCCGAGACGGGCGCAGCTCGGACGGCGGCGGCCGGGAACGGACGTGCGGGAGTGAGATGGATTCGATCTGTACGTACGTAGAACCAGGAGAAAAAAAAGGCACGAGTTGCACGTGCGGAGTCTAACCTAATCTGATACCATGTTGGAGGAATAGCAACTTGTATTCCACGGGGGCCAAAGGCCACAATATATAGTACATGTACAAGTGTAAATATGCAGGGAGCCCCCTATCTAATAGGGAAACTACAATATACAAATATCTCTCTAACAGTTTTTACTTTGATAATGTGGTACTAAGTGCCAAAAAAATCCACTATGGCCGTGCGTTATTCATCTATGGCCTTTTTTTCAAAAAAATTGGCTAATGCTAAATGTGAGTTTTTAGGTTCACTAGATAGACAAGATAAACCATAGAGAAGTTCAAAGGGGTATTAGGAAACCAACTCCTTTTGTATAAATGTTTCCCTTATTCCAAGTAAAGGACAGGGGGATTCCTACTCGAACTGGTCCCGGAGGTCTACTATATAAGTAGGGAAACTGCTACCACAGTCGTATACATCTAGCCACTGGGGATACTGGGATAATAAAGAAGACAACACTACACTACATAAGGTGTCTATTTCTTTCTCCTTTTTACATGTGTTCCAAGGGATTCTGAACAACTTTTTTCAAATCAGTTTGATGCCGCCGACATCATCTTCCTATGTTCTCGCCCACACGTGCTTCTCTTCTCCCCGGGAACAATGTTGTTTTGCTTTACCGTCTCCTCAAGATATCCATTACAGGGGAACAAAGCACTGTTCTACATGTCCTAGGTCCGAGTAGCCGCCACGTACTATAGGCCAGACCACAGCTGGAGTTTTTGGCTAGCTCCCATTGATGTCTCACAATGGGAGCTCCAATCTAAGGACCGTGGTGTCAAGCCTGGTAAGAGGGTATGCCTAAGGAGAATGGTTTCATGGGTCATTGAATACAACCCCGTCGCAGCTCAGCCGAGAGCTGGCCGGTGAGATTGCTAATCCAAATTAAAGTTTGTAATTTGCAGATTTTATGCTTCGCCCGACATGCTGCAATCTCATGTGATCTTTGCTGCAAACAAAACCCGGGCGACAAGCTACGATGAGTCTATGTGCCTACTGCAATTGTTGCGTTAATGTTGTCCTGCAACTATTGGTCTGCATGTTGCATTACACGTGCTGATTTTGTTAAAGATCTACTAAGACCAATTGAGATATGTTGCATACACATATTTTTGTGCTTGTTTTGTGTCTTTGAATCCTGTGATGCTTTTTGCTTGATTTGATACATTGCTAGAGTATACGTTCAAACAATGCTGTAAATGAACAAAAAAATATTGCACGGGTGAGGATATGTTCTTACATCGGATGGACATCAAGGCAACCAATCCGGTTCCTCTCACCGCTCAGCTGATGCTTACCATTGGCATCTAGGATAACGTAGTAGTAATCTTATCAGACTATTCTCTTTCTAGCTAAACTTGTTTAGTTTGTTAAAGGGTAGTCAGCATTGACAGTCTGAACCTAAGCACCTGATTGATAATGTGGTAAACTGAATTTTTTGTTGCTAATCTAGCCTGATGTTGGCCTGGAATGGAACACTCTCTGCTTATTTCCACTTGAGTTATTTTTTCTGGCTATATTGCCTAGCTACTTGGTTCCGTTGCCACGTTACTGAACACAAGGAGGCGGTACAGTAATTTAAACAGAGAAATATTGTGAGTAACTGATAGTTTCTTGCTGCAGTCTAATTACATGTTAATATTGCACCAGGATTACATAGCCAGGATCTGAAGTCCATTGCAACACGCTCCTTCTCTTCAGAAATTTGAGCCGATAAGGTCACCGAAAATTCCTCCAGCGCTGCTGCTTTGGACAGCAGAAACTGCACAAGTGTCCTGTCAAAGGTACTCCCACCGTACTTTGCGATGCTGATCTTCCTCAGGCAATGGTCCAGACACGGGACGTGCATCCGCGACAGGTTCTTTTTCATCCACTCATAGTCGACATCCTCGACGACGAACGAGTTCTCTGGCTCATCGTCGGAATGGTCGTCCTCCTCCTCCTCATCGTAATACTTCTTCTTCTTCAGATCCCGAGGAAGCAGAGACAGCACTTCCAGGTTCTTAGCATTGACGAGCATTACGGCGACAGACAGGACGGCGTGGTCAGCGGCTAAGAAGCCCTTGAGGACCAACTGTCGGAGCTTTGGTAGGTGGCCGGCGATTGCTGTGAATAGGTTGCAGTAGTAAGCCATTGACGGGTGCAGCGCGAGGAACAGGTACGTCAGGTTCTTGCACCGACTGATGAGCTCTGCCAGGGGAGCGACATCCTGTGGCCCTTTGCTGGTGAGGTCTTCGCAGATGTCGATGGTGACCGCGGACACATGGTCGTAGCTCGCGACGTCAATAAACCTCGCGTCGCGAAACAGGCCGCCCTTGTACCACATTGACCGGAGGCACCCGCTGCGCAGCACGACACGGGTGGCGTTGTGGCAGCAGATCATGGCGAAGCTCCGGAGGCTCTCGCTGGGCACAACGATCTCCCTGGCGCCCGGGCACTCCTCGAGCGTCAGGTCGGCGAGACGTAGGCAGGCGGAGAGCAGCTGCTGGATTACTCCGTTGGGGGCCATGATCCGTTTGAGGCAGATCGTCTCCAGCCACGATGGGGCGACGCCGAAGTCCCAGGGCAGGTCGAGCACCCAGTTGGTAAGGCGTAGGTGGCGCAATGTGGCGCACCGGAAGAGCTGCGGCGGCGTCTTGGCGTACCGTTTCCTTTCATACTCGGGAAGTCCGCGGAGGGCCTCTCCGATGGACACCGAAGGGGCAGAGCTTCCTGCCGCAGGCGTACGTGTTCCGGAGCGAGAGGTCGACCTCCTCGGCGCCGACGTAGCGCGATGCCGACCCATTGTCGAGGAGATCCTCCGGGGCGTCGTGCGCGACGAGACGGAGTGCACGGATCGGCGTCGCCTGGGCTTTGGAGAGCATCGCGGCCGTCACCTGCAGGTCGAAGCACACGGGCCTGTTTTTTAAACGATAGCGGCCGGCGATCTTTTTGTCGACGAGGTCGACGACGGGCACGCGCCGGGGACGCGGCGCCAGCGGTGGGACAGCGTGGAGGCGCGCGCCGCCTCGACGGAAGGGAGGTGGGAGAGGACGCACACCAGCGCCCTGTCCGGCAGGGCGCTCAGCCGGTCCTCGCCCATCTTCTTCGCCTTCCTGCGACCCATTGGTGAAGACGTCCGATGCTAGCGTTTAGGGCGCGGCTGCTCGTGAAGAGGAGTTAACTAAAAGGAAAATAGATCAGATCCTAAAAGATTTTTTCCTTAACAAACTTGTACAGTACACGTCTTCTAATTTGTTACGAAGTTGCTCTTTCCTCTAGCATTTAAACCGGTGCCGTGTTGTCGGGGGGTTACCCCCGGGTAGGGTAAAGATGAGGTAAAGACATGTAAGGTTAAGGCAGTAAGCTGTCCGAGGTAACGATTGAGCAAGGACGCAGGAGGCGTCATCCGACGTAAGGTGTACGTCCGAGGTATATTCTCCGAGGTATATCCTCCGAGGTATCAACCTCGGGGCAGTCAGCTAGCTACCACAGGAATAAGGTATTCTCTACCGAGGTATAGGATCAGGAGTGTTATCCGAGGTTGGCAGCAAGGATCGAGGCATGTCAGAGAGGTCACGGGCGCCGCAGAGCTCGTAGCCCGAGCTTCAGAGGACGGCGAGGTCCGTCCACGGGTTTCCCGGAAGCTCGGGGGCCTAGGAGCTGACTTGGCTATTTCGGGAAAGGTCTACAGGCTAGACCTCGGCAGGCTACTGAAGTATGACCGGAAGAGGAAAGCTAGGCCTGTGGCCTGACAGTCCGGCCGTTGAGCTGGCAGGAGGCAGAGGCTTGTCTTCTACCTTTTGGCCATGCCATTGTTAGTTGTAGGCAGGGGTAAAAATGTACTTCGGCCTATGTATATATGCGGCATCTCTACCTCCAGGGAGGAGGACGGCAAAAACCCTAGCTCATTTCCCCCTTCATAGTTTCATCTTCTATCTCGAGCTCTCACTTTGGTAGCATCATACAGCTCGAGGAGCACCTTGTACCTGAGAACGACACTGATATATTGAGAGAGGCAAGGCAGGAGTAGGGGTTTTACTTCCTCACGAAGGCCCCGAACCTGGGTACATCGTGGTGTCTTTTGTGTTCTTGGCTTTCTTGGTTTCTTGTTCATGTTCTTGTGGTTTCTTGCATGTTCTTGCTTGTGCACGTCTTGAGTGCATAAACCCTCCCCGGATTCCCCCAACGACCATTCGGCCCCAACTAAGCCATACCCATGGCATCTGCCGTGATCCCACCACGACAGTTGGCGCCCACCGTGGGGCAGATTGAGGCGTTGGGTGGAGTTTCCATCCGGACGGGCTCCTCTGAGTGTGTTCTTTCTGGCCTTGTTACCAAGATCGGCGAGTTCGCCTTTGTGAGCGACAATGCGGGGTGCTTCGCCGGCAAGCCTTTCCCCACCGATGGCTTCCTCATGATGCTCGGCAGCTTCCCCACATACGTTGCTGTCGAGGTGGTTCGCGAGTACCCGGAGCAGGTGCTCGTGGACGACGAAACTCCTCTCCTGGCGGCTTTGGGTCGGCGTGTCACTCGCCCTCCGAGGTGTGTGGAGGTGATGATGGCTGGTACCAGCCTGCAGCTAGCAAGGCAGATGCTGGCAAGGTCGCGCTAGCCGAGGTGGAGGCGACGCCAACCGCGCTGCCTGAGAAATCAGGTCGGGCGGCGAAGTTTCCGTACGAGAAACCTAGTCAGAATGAGCAGTTGGGCATGCCAAGGGAAGAAGTTCCCTTAGAAGCTATCGTTGATAGGTTAGCTCGGCCACTCGCAGTAGAGGCAAGTGTGGAGCATACGGTGGCCGGGTTAGAGGCAGAGCGCCAGAGTGCTGAGAGAAGCTCGGTTGCTGGCCGAGGCTAAGCAGCAGTTCGATATGGAGCAGAAGGAGTACAATGCTGCACATGGTATAGAGGATGGTTTTACTCCGGTTGTGCGGCGTAAGAAAGCTGCTCTGCTCAACCGAGGCAAGGACCTCTATGGGAGATGGCTAGGGCTGCAGTCTCGGGCTCGAGTAAGGCAACAAGTAGCAGGTCGGCTACTGGTAGGCCGGTGTATAGTTCACCAGCTAAGAACCTTAGAGCAGCCGAAGCAGTAAGGGCCGGGCTATCGGAGTTGACCGGAGATGCATGGCGTGAGCAGCAGAAGCGGCTCAATGAGTTAGTGCATGTGGCCAGCAAGCAAAATGAAGCCCTCCGCAAGGCCGGGCTTGGCGGTTCGCAGGCGGTCCATTCGATTAGGCCAGTTAGCCAGGGGTCCAAGGGGCAAGCCTCGTCTCCACACGTCGGAGGAGCCGATCGTGCCCGGAGTGTCACTTCAGGTCGGAACAAGGAGATGCAGCTGCAAGTGTACGATCCGGTGTTAGCTGGGAAGCAAAAGGTCGGCAACGCTAGCCGAGCCAATGGAGACCCCGGCCCAGGTGATGCAAGCCGAGCTAAGGGCCGTTCAGCTCAGGGAAATCAGAACGGTGGGCAAGCAGCGTCGGCTGGCCGAGGTAAACCACCTCAGCCCCCGAGGCATCAGCAGCAACCCCGGCCGCAGGAGCAGTATCAGCAAGAGCCGGAGTATGTTCCGCAGCCGAAGAACGTCGGTCGAGGTGGCGACCGATATGATGATGGAAATTCAGCCATGGAGCGGGCTGGATTCTATAGAGTGGATGGTGCATTGGGAGAACGTATCGGAGCTCGGACGTTGCCTACAGGTGATGCGCGCTACAAGCTAGATCGGATTTACATGTCCGAGAGTTGGAGGAGGAAGGCCCTCCTGGTCCGGCGTGTTTTGGACCTCGGATCATGAAGGAACCACCTCCACCAGTGTCTCAGTTTCAGTTGGGTCGGAGTACCAGGCCGTACAATGGGAGCACCAAGCCGCAAGATTGGCTAGCTGATTATGTTTCAGCAGTATACATTGCGGGGGGCAATCGCCGATGGGCGGTCCGGTATCTCCCGCACATGTTGGAAGGTCCTGCTCGGATCTGGCTGAACAATCTGCCGGAGAATAGCATCGATTGCTGGCTGGATTTAGAGGAGGCATTCAATAGCAACTTCGCCAGCACTTACAGGAGGCCAAACCGACCTCAGCTTTTGCAGGCGTGCAAGCAGGAGGACAATGAGACTGACCGAGAATTCTTGACTCGGTGGAGCAATGTTCGGAACTCCTGTGAGGGAGTTATCGAAGCACAGGCTATAGCGTGGTTTGCTGATGGATGTCGGTATGGTAGCATGTTGTGGCAGAGGCTCCAGAGAGATATGCCAAAGACTCTGGCCGAGACGATTCGGATAGCTGATTCCTATGCCCTTGGCGATCCGATGCAGCCTCTGCTGGATGGGAATGCCCGGAACAGGAGGAATCCGATGAACAACCGCAACAACGGACCGAGGTTTGATAACCGTCAAGAGTTCGGGCAGAAGAGGAGAGAACCAGATTTCCAAGTCAATGCTGTAAACCCAAGTCAGTCCGGACCTGGAGGCGCCCAGAAACCGAAGACTGAGGGTCAGGCGTGGACTCCGAACCAGAACCAGAATCAGGGAGGTGGTGCGAAGCAGTGGCAGGAGGCCGGACCACCTGTGACTTACGAGTCATTGGTGAATGGACCATGTATCTATCATGGCAGGAATGGCAGAACACCCAACCATACCACTCTGCAGTGTAGTTTTCATCACCGAACCGCTGCAGAAGGGGCGAAAGCTGGGGCAAACCGGAGTGGGCCACCGAACCAATGGCGTAGACCTCAATATCCGAACGCGCAGCAGCAGCATAAGCCGACCATAGCGGCGCAGAATCAGAGCTTAACCGGAGCAAATTCAACCCCGGTGCATGCGGCCCAAAACCAGAAGACGGTGCAGGCGAAACCGGTGAATGCAGTGAGTGCCCAGGGCAACAACAACAACGGTGGTGCCGGCCAAAGCCAAACGTGGTCCTTTGAGAATCAGAGGTATGAGAACCCCGGTAATGATTATAGGGAAGTACATCAGAGCTACGTGGTGTTTGTGACTGAGTCAACTGATAAGAAGAGTATGCTGAGGCGTGCCAAGGAGGTGAATGCAGTAACTCCGGCGGTGGTGAAATACATGAACTGGTCCGAGCAAGAGATCACTTGGAGCAGGCAAGATACACCTCGGATCATGCCGAGCCCTGGAAACTATGCACTGGTGGTGGATCCGACGTTTTGTGGGCCGACCAACAATGTGAGATTCACCCGAGTCTTGGTGGACAATGGGAGTGCCATAAATATCATGTACCGAGACACAATGGTCAAGCTGGGATACTCACCGAACCAGTTGCAGCCTAGCAGCTGTACATTTCACGGTATTGTGCCCGGGGTCTCTTGTGCACCTATGGGAAAGATTTGGGTCGACGTGGGTTTTGGTACCCGAGATAACAGCCGAGTTGAAAGTCTTGAGTTCGAGGTTGTGGACTTGCAGAGCCCTTACCATGCCTTGCTGGGAAGGCCAGCCTTGGCCAAGTTCATGATCTCCACTCATGTGGCTTACCTAAAGATGAAAATGCCGGGGCCCAAGGGAATAATAACCATTTCTGGTGACTACAAGAAGGCTATGCAATGTGCCTCGGCGGGATCTAGTTTAGCCGAGTCCTTGGTGATCGCGGCGGAGAAGAAGCAACTTCAGAAGGTGGTGGCAATGGCGCAGTCTACTCAGCTCGGCATGTCCGGACTAATTACTCCGGACATGAGCGCTTCATTCGAGGTGCCCAAGGAGACCAAGAAAATCCCGCTGGACTCGGAGAACCCGGAGCGTTTCGCCATCATTGGTACTGGCATGGACGAGAAATAGGAAAGCGCGCTCTGTCACTTCCTCCGTGAGAATCGGGACATTTTTGCATGGTCGGCTAAAGACCTGCCAGGTGTTCCGAGGGAGTTGGCAGAGCACTCTTTGTTTGTTCGGCCAGAGGTGAAACCAGTGCGTCAACCGACGCGGCGGCTCTCAGATGACCGAAGAAAGGTGGTACTCGAAGAACTGGCGAAGTTACTGGCTGCAGGCTTCATCATGGAAGTGCTGCATCCGGACTGGATATCTAATCCAGTCCTCGTGGAGAAAAAGAAGGACGAACCGGCGGTAGTCAAGGTGTGGCGCATGTGCATTGACTTCACCAACCTGAACAAGGCGTGCCCGAAGGATCCCTTTCCTTTACCTCGGATTGATCAAGTGATCGATTCTACGGCTGGATGTGAGCTGTTGTCTTTTATTGATGCATATTCTGGTTTTCACCAGATCCCACTGAACACTGATGATCAAATAAAGACTGCCTTTATTACCCCGTACGGGGCGTATTGCTATCGTGTCATGTGTTTCGGTTTGAGAAATGCCGGGGCAACTTATCAAAGGTGTATGCAGAAGTGCTTACATTCTCAAATGGGCAAGAATGTGCAAGTGTATGTCGATGACATTGTTATCAAAACTAAAAAGAAGCATACTCTCATCGAAGACCTCGAAGAGACATTTGCAAATTTAAGAAAGTATCGGTTGAAACTTAACCCGGACAAGTGCACCTTTGGTGTCCCGGCTGGAAAATTGCTCGGTTTCCTCGTATCGAGCCGAGGTATAGAAGTTAACCCGGCTAAGATCCGAGCTATCGAAAGAATGAAGTTGCCGAACTGTTTAAAAGATGTGCAGAAGTTCACGGGATGCCTTGCATCTTTAAGTCGGTTTGTAAGTCGGCTAGGAGAAAAAGCCTTACCATTGTATCAACTTATGAAGAAAAGTACCAGTTTCACTTGGACCCCGCAGGCGGACGCGGCGTTCAATGAGCTGAAGAAGATGTTGTCCACTGCTCCGGTGTTGGCATCCCCTTTGCAGAATGAACCGATGTTGATATACATTGCGGCTACAAACCGGGTCGTAAGTGTTGCAGTGGTGGTGGAGCGAGACGAAGGAGGCAAATCGGTGCAGAGACCAATCTACTACCTGAGCGAGGTGATATCCACGTCGAAGCAAAACTACCCCCACTACCAGAAGATGACGTACGGAGTATACCTGGCGGTTAAGAAACTGAAGCATTACTTCCAAGAGCATCCCATGACGGTGGTATGTGATGCTCCAATCTCGGAGATCATCGGATGCAAGGACGCAACTGGGCGAGTTGCCAAATGGGCGATCGAGGTATCTCCATACACTCCGCATTATGAAAGGCGAGATGCAATCAAGTCGCAGGCGCTGCCGGACTTTTTATGCGATTGGGCCGAGATGCAATATGAGCCGCCCTTGCCGGACTATAATTATTGGAAGATGCACTTTGATGGGTCCAAGACCAAGGTCGGATTAGGTGCCGGCATAGTCCTAACCTCGCCGAAGCAAGACCAGTTGAAGTATGTGCTGCAAATCCATTTCTCGGCGTCGAACAACGTGGCGGAGTATGAGGCCCTGATCCATGGGCTCAAGGTGGCAAAGGAGATAGGTGTCCGGCGTATAGAATGCTTCGGCGATTCAGCTTTGGTGGTGCATCAATCCACCGGCACTTGGGATGCATTGGATGCGAACATGGAGTTGTATCGGTTTCATGTGCAAAAGGTGTCTGGGTTTTTCGAAGGATGTGAGTACAAGCACATACCTCGGGGGGAGAATGAAGCCGCCGACGTATTGTCCAAGCTCGGTTCATCCAAAGAACCGGTGCCACCGGGGATAGCACTGAATCATTTGAGACTCCTTCAATCAAGCCTTCTCCTGATTCCGAGTCAATTTTCTTACCACCAAATCGGAGCCTGAGCCTATGGAGGTAGACGTCGGATGCGTTTGGCCGAATCGGGGACTGCTTCGCAGTACCGGGACTGATGGAGCTTTTCCATGGACGTGATGGGAGCTTCGGATCTGGCCCGGGGACTTCGCACCAACACTCGGGGACTGGCCGAGCAATGGTAAAGGCAATCATGCGGAGATCATGGCGGCCGAACCAATGGAGATAGATGAGAGCCTTTTTCCTCTACATCCAGTGCCGGAATGGGCGGAGCAGATAATGAACTTCATAACTGACGGAAGTTTGCCAAGTGATACAACCGAGGCAAGGAGAATCCAGAGGAGAGCTAAGGGATACACCATCATCAACAAGGAGCTATACAAGAGAAGTGTGACCGAGGTGTTGCAGAGGTGTGTCGAACCAGCTGAAGGCAAGGAGATGCTTTTAGAAATCCACCAAGGAGAATGTGGACATCATTGCAGCACAAGAGCTCTGGTGGCCAAGGTGTTCCGGCAGGGTTCTATTGGCCCACCGCCAATGCCGATGCAGAAGATATAGTTCGGAAATGTGAAGGGTGCCAAAGGTTCGCCAAGCAGCAGCACATGCCAGCTTCGGCGCTCAAGACCATTCCTATCACGTGGCCCTTTGCAGTTTGGTGTCTGGACATGGTGGGAGAATTCAAGCCAGCCCGAGGCAATATGACTCACATACTGGTGATGGTGGACAAATTCACTAAGTGGATCGAGGTGAAGCCAATCCGAAAGTGGATGGTCATACGGCAGTGACCTTTTTGAAGGAAATAATCCTGAGATATGGATATCCTCATAGTATCATTACAGACAACGGCACGAACTTTGCTGTCGGAGAGTTTGCTCGGTTCTGCATGAGTAAGGGAATTCGACTTGATGTAGCCTCGGTGGCTCACCCACAGGCTAATGGGCAAGTAGAAAGGTCAAATGCATTGGTATTGGCCGGAATCAAAGCTCGGCTAGTAGAACCACTGTTGAAAACACCGGGGTGTTGGATCGATGAGATACCAGCAGTTCTGTGGGGTTAAGGACCACACCGAACAGATCAACAGGCTATACGCCATTCTTCATGGTCTATGGGGCCGAGGCAATGCTGCCAACCGACATTGAATATGATGCGCCCAGAGTGGCAATGTACACAGAAGCCGAGGCTAAAGAAGCTCGGGAAGATGCTGTAGATCTGCTTGAGGAAGCAAGAGAATTGGCCTTATCTCGGTCAGCAATATATCAGCAGGGTCTCCGACGCTATCAAAGCCGGCATGTAAAACCCCGAAAGTTTAATGAAGGAGATCTAGTGCTGAGGCTTGTTCAGCGCAGCAAAGGTCGGCACAAGTTGTCACCTCCATGGGAGGGACCATACATTGTGAGCCGAGCTTTGCACAATGATTCGTACTATCTTATAGATGCACAGGAGCCAAGGAGAGATGGGCTGGATAGACCCGATGCGGAGCTTCAGCGTCCATGGAATGTAGCTCTACTCCGACCCTTCTACTGTTGAAGGAAGTAATGTATGTACCTCGGCTGATCTTTAATAAAAACCTCGGCACCTTGAAATGAGCTCGGGGACTGCCTCGCTATTATGCATGCTTGTTTTATGTTTGTACTTCTTTTTCGTTCGTATGCCGGACTATTTTGAACCTCGTCTCAAATTTCAAGTACTGTATGCTGTGTAACTAATCTTGTGACTCGACTGACGAACGCCAGCATGGCAGTCAAGAGCAAAGACGAAAGAACATGGGAAACATGAAAATGAACTCGGGGACTCGGTCCAAAAAGTCAGTCGGCATATGTCGTTTACTAACCCCTGTTTTTTACTTCTTTTTATGTCGGATGACTTTGAACTATACCTCGGAATTTACTAAGTACTGTATGCTATGAACAACAATCTTGTGACTCGACTGTCGAACGCCAGAATGGCAGACAAGAGCAGAGACTGCCAACTATAGTAAACACGAAAGTGAACTCGGGCACTTGTTCAAAAGGATTCGATATAAAGCCTAGAAAAGCATGGTTCGGATGAGCATAATAGTAATAGAGGTAGCAAAGGAACTACTTAAGTTTGATTACATCTGCGTCCCGGCATACCGGGGATTTAATGAAGTTTTTGGCCAAGCATAAGTTCAGGTCGAGGCGTCAGGAATTACGTCGGCAGCAGCCGATGCAGCAGGGATTTCGTCCGGAGCCGAGGTAGCCTGGGAAGTGCTGGCAACGTCGGCAGTAACCTCGGCATCAGGTTGTGGGGGAGCCTCGGTTTCTGCTTGTTTCACCGTCGTCACCTTGCTCGGCCTCGACGTCGGATTCTGTTTCGTATTCCTCGTCTTCTGGCGCGTAATCCTCGGCGTCGGAGTAGGTGTCTCCTTCGCTCAAGTTCTTTGTGTTGGCATATCCAGCAAAGTAGTTGGCCATCTTTTGGCGGCGCGCGACGAGGATCGGGTCGGACGACCAAGGTGAGCCTCGCCGGAGAGTGTTCATCTTCTCGAGGTCGATCTTCTCGCACCAAGTCATGATAAACCTGAGAGCGGCATCAGCTCCAGCGCGAGCTGAAGATGACGCCACTCTCGCAGTCTTCTTTCGGTGTCACGAAGCTGGGCGGCGAGCTCGGGCGTAGATTTGGGAGCGTCGGCAAGAGGCCATAAGGCTCGGAAAGCAGACACACCTGCATCGAGAAGTTCCGACCCAATGGTTTCAATGGATGGATCCGAGACTTGATGGCCACGATGTGGTCCTCAACGGTCCAGACGGGGTTCGTTTCGTTCCGCATCTCCCTGTGACGAGCAGTGATATTGCGGGCCGAGACTTGGGTGTAGGTGAATGCTCTGCAGAAGGATAGCCTGTTAATAATGAAAGAGATAGTTCGGCAAAGAGCCAGTATGTTGAGGACAAAGCAAAGCTAAGGGGGGCAAGAAGCTTACTGTCCATTTCTTGGTTGATGTGTTGCAGCGTCGGGAGGAACTGGTTAACCGAAGCTTGAAGGGCTTCATAAGCCTCGGTGGCCGAGGTGGCGCGGGTCTCGGCTAACTGGAGCGCTCCTGGTGATCCTTGGCGGCATCCTCCCGGAGTTTCTTCTCTGTTTCGACAACACTGGCCTTTTCCGCCTGCAGCTGCTCTTTTTCAGACGTCCGCAGCTCAGTGATGCGCTTCAGTTCCTTTACCAGCCGAGATACCTCGGCTTTCTCTTGCGCTAGCTGGTCATCCGAAGTTTTCTTCGCTGCAAGTGCGGCCTTGTGCGCATCATGGAGGTTCTTGTGTGCGAACAAGAGAGAGTGGAAGACGTCCGTACGGATGTTCATAGTATTCTGCAAGGAAGAAAAATATAGCTCGGTTAGAAAGGTTATACCTCGACAAGAGTCTCGGGGACTCGGAGTCAAATCATTGGGAAAATGTTGCCGGGGTATGCCTCGACATGAGTCTCGGGGACTCGTACCCGAGGTGCATGCTAAAGTGAGATAAAATGGATTGGATACGTCGGATGAAAATGGAAAGTTGAGATTCAAGCCAAACAATTTTAACTCCGACGGAGCGTCAATAGTTTACCTCGAATCTCGGGGACTGGGGATGGTGGATATTAGATGAGATACTGCATGAAAGTAAAGAGAATAGGACTTACGTCGATGGTTTGAGCAGCACGCAGGGCAGCAGTTTGTAGATCATATACGCTTCGGATGCAGGCGCTGTTTCCCGCGGGATGCTCAGCCACCGGAGCAGCTAAGGAGGCCGAGGAGACCTCGTCTGCAGAATTCCAGTCTGCATTGTAATGTTCCAAGGAGCCGAGGCTCTGGCCACTATCAGTGCGCAGAGGAGGAAATCCCCACGGTCCGCCCTGCTCGATGCCCCTAACCGAGGCCTCCACGGCCAAAGCAGCCTCGGAACTTGAAGCAGGCCGGTTCTCCAATATGAGAGATGCCCTCCGAGCATATTCTTCGGCCGGAGGGGCAGTCTCATCAATGGGTGCGGCGAATGGAGGAATTCGGCGTGTCACCGGGGGAGGAGACCTCGGTTGGATCCTTGAAGGAGAAGAGATAGTCAGGGTGCCAGACCCAGATGTTGGTTTGGGGGTGACCTTGGCCTTCACCGTCTCTTTCTCTTTCTCCTTGCCCTTCTCCAACGGCAAGGTGGTTTGGCGGAGTGGTTTTTGGGGCTGTTGCTTGGGCTGTTGCTTGCTGTTGCTTCTGCTGATGCTTCTGCTGTTGCTGCTGTTGGTTGCGGGCAGTCTGGCTTCGGGGGGAGAGTCGAGGCTCCGGCAAGGTGGTAGCCGAAGTCCTGGCGCGATTGGTCTCCGCATCCGTTTGAGGACGCGGAGAAGTCTGACCTCGGGTGGGGGCAGATTTCCCCAAGCCGGGCCAGACCTCGGTGGAGGAGATCCGGGGCGAGAGTTCGTCGGGGAGGTCGTGGCTTCAGAGGCACCAACGGGTGCAGTCATGGAGGATACCTCCTGATCCACGTCTATGGGGGCACTGCAACGAAAGAAGATGGTCAAGTGTTAATACCGAGATAATATGTTTAAGCAACAAACATTGTTGGCTATAGAAGCAAAGCATTACCCATCCGAGGTAGGAAACCTCTTGCCCCCCGGGCATGAGGAGGATGTCCGGACTTCTTCAGCCGGCGTCTCTTGACCGGAGCCTCAGTGGGTCCGGAGGCTCCAGTGGCGGATGGTTCGGCGGCCGGAGTTGCGGCACCAGCGCGTTTCCGGCTGGTTGCTGGAGTAAAGTTCGGAAGGTGAGGAAGGCAGGAGAGAGGTACCGCGTTTATTGGTTCCACGACGAGGAACCCCTCCTCGTCATCCGAAATCTCTTGAACTGAAGCTTGTGCTTGAGGCTTACCCGCGGTGGTGATGCGGGCCGAGGCAATGGGCATAAAATCCTCGTCGTCAGGGTCCACGTTGGATGGTGGGTCCTCGACAGGGAGATCCTCGCCGAAGTGGTCCGCAGGATGGACTCCATCCTCGGCGGTCTGGCGGGCGAACAGCTGTATGGCAGACATATGAAAAGGAGTTAGGAAGAAAATTATCAAGATGAACGTCGGTAGCAAGACCTCGGTGGTAAAGGAGTATCGAAGAAAACGTCGGAATAGCGTACCTGTTTCGCTGGCTTGGTCCTGTAGTGGGGCTCCCTTCCCCATGTCCAAGCATCAGAGATCTTGGACTTGGTGATAGCTCGGACTCGCCGAGCTACCGCGGCATTGTCCAGTGCAATGTGCGTATGTCGGGTGGGGTCATAAAGACCGCTCATATGGCAGATCTTGTGAGACCTCGCCTGGAGAGGGGAGACCCTGCGCTTCACGAATGTGCAGGCCAGGTCGTCAGCCGTCAGGACTTTCCCGTCGTTCTCGGGGTCCTCCGGGTCCTGCCATTTCGCAATATACCCATGGATGGACTTGAGTTCGCCGGTGTGAGGGGGAGTATAGTCCCAGTTGAGCTGTTCTGTAGGAGGGCTGAGGTTAAACGCCGGCAGGTTGAGGAAGTCCTCTTCGCCGGAGTTCTTCACGTAAAACCACGTCCGGAGCCACTTGCGAACGGTGTCCGGAGTAGTGATACGTGGGAAGATGGAGTTTCGGCGAGGAGCTATGGTGGCTGCTCCGCAGGCGGTTAGTAGCTTGGGCAGATCCTTGTTTTTTGGAGCCGGGATCACTTGCCGCTTAAGTTGGAAGTAGCGAGAAAAGAGGTCTACCGTGGCTTTGAGGCCGAGGTATCCCTCAGAGAAGGAGACGATGCAGGAGAGAGTAGTGATGGCGTTGGCGGGGAGATGATGAACCTGGAGCCCGAACTTGTCCAGGAAGCTCCGGAAGAAATCACTGACGGGCAGTCCGAAGCCGCGCTGGAAGTGCGCGACGAAGACCACCCGTTCCCCTGCTGACTTGTGGCTCGAGTTCGCCCTCGGGTAGGCGGCACTCTACCTCGGCGGGAATCCGCCGAGTGTCCCTGAGCCATTGGATCTCGTCCGGGTGACATCCGAACCCTCCCAGCCGGCGCGCTCGCCGACCTCTAGTTCGAGGTCATGAACCTCGGTTTGTTCCGAAGTCTCAGGCGGAGACATCTCGGCAGAGTCAATCTGCAGAGAGTGTGCAAAAATTCAGTAAAGGAAAAAGGGAATCTGGAATCTAGTACAAATTTGGCTAACTCAGGAGGAGTTTGGTGGCTATCTTATGTGCATAGAGGCAGATCCATGCTATGGGAGTAGCTATCCGAGGCAAGAAACTACTTTCTACCCAAAGGAGTATACAAGAAAGATCTACCGGAGGAGATAAATGAAGTTTTAATCAAGAATATATGAAGAACCAAAACGCGAAGAGGGAGAAACCAAGAGCAATGCTAAGAATAACAAGAAAAGAGGTGTGTACCGTGAAGATGAAATGCTCAAGGGCGGCGCTGGCGACGCGTTCGCAACGGCGACGAAGGAGCTGCTCGTCGGCGGCGGCGGGAACGCGTTTCTTCTCGACTGGAAGCGGCGGCGCTGGTTGCGATGGAGGCGAAACGGCAAGTGGATGAGGAAGAAGAGGGATGCACTGCCCTGGGCCTGTATTTATAACCGCGGGCGGTAACTGCGCACTACCGCGCGGTTATCGGAGCGGCGAGTGGGATCGTTTGTGCACAATGGCACACGTGGCACGAAGATAGCGGTGGGCGAGCAGGCCACAGGATCGGTTGCAGGAGGCAAACCGTCGGGCGGTGCGGTTACTGGAGCGCGAAGCGGCGCAAGCGGGGAATCTCCGCTGACGTGGGCCGCGTGGTGGAAAGCACTCGAGTGCTTTGACTGTCGTGGACCAGGAAGTGACGGATGGGACACGTGAACAGTGTTCTCTGACCGAAGTCAGTAAGGATGCAGGAATCGAGGGGTTGACGTCCGAGATCTCGGCGGATACTTCGGAAAAGCAGTATGGCCCGAGGAACAGACCGATGGATTTTCCGGGTATTGGTTCGGTGACCTGCAAAACATTGTAGCGCATGTGGTTTCGGGTTGAACCTGATGCGGCCTTTCATCCGAGGCTGCAAGACCACATCAGCTTCGGGGACTACTGTCGGGGGGTTACCCCCGGGTAGGGTAAAGATGAGTAAAGACATGTAAGGTTAAGGCAGTAAGCTGTCCGAGGTAACGATTGAGCAAGGACGCAGGAGGCGTCATCCGACGTAAGGTGTACGTCTGAGGTATATTCTCCGAGGTATATCCTCCGAGGTATCAACCTCGGGGCAGTCAGCTAGCTACCACAGGAATAAGGTATTCTCTACCGAGGTATAGGATCAGGAGTGTTATCCGAGGTTGGCAGCAAGGATCGAGGCATGTCAGAGGGTCACGGGCGCCGCAGAGCTCGTAGCCCGAAGCTTCAGAGGACAGCGAGGTCCGTCCACGGGTTTCCCGGAAGCTCGGGGGCCTAGGAGCTGACTTGGCTATTTCGGGAAAGGTCTACAGGCTAGACCTCGGCAGGCTACTGAAGTATGACCGGAAGAGGAAAGCTAGGCCTGTCCGGCCTGACAGTCCGGCCGTTGAGCTGGCAGGAGGCAGAGGCTTGTCTTCTACCTTTTGGCCATGCCATTGTTAGTTGGAGGCAGGGGTAAAACTGTACTTCGGCCTATGTATATATGCAGCATCTCTACCTCCAGGGAGGAGGACGGCAAAAACCCTAGCTCATTTCCCCCTTCATAGTTTCATCTTCTATCTCGAGCTCTCACTTTGGTAGCATCATACAGCTCGAGGAGCACCTTGTACCTGAGAACGACACTGATATATTGAGAGAGGAAAGGCAGGAGTAGGGGTTTTACTTCCTCACGAAGGCCCCGAACCTGGGTACATCGTGGTGTCTTTTGTGTTCTTGGTTTCTTGGTTTCTTGTTCATGTTCTTGTGGTTTCTTGCATGTTCTTGCTTGTGCACGTCTTGAGTGCATAAACCCTCCCCGGATTCCCCCAACGACCATTCGGCCCCAACTAAGCCATACCCATGGCATCTGCCGTGATCCCACACGACACGTGTATGTTTCTAACGAATTTGTTCCGGATTTTATACATAACTAGCTAATTGCCTGTGCGTTGCAAGGGTGAACACATATTGCACATCACACTGCCCATCTGAGAATTGCCAGGAGAGGATCCTCAAATTATGTACGGCCAGAATATTGCATTTTCTTCACAAGATAACTGAATAAATTCAGTGTACGTCACCACTTGATATCTTACCACTCTGACACAAGAAATTGATATCTTCGGTTCATATATTTCATCAAACCAATTACATTGCAACGTGACATCCCAACTATACAAGATAACTGGTACATTTTTTACATATACATGAGAATATACTCCCAATCATGATCATAGTAAGCAAATAAAAAGAGTGTTTCTTGTTATTGCATGGAGAAGGTACATACAGTCCTACAATCTGGCAATCAAGCATATGGAATTTCACTTTCATTTACGGACAGACATGACTGATTAATTGCTAGCACAAACCATAGGCAAAAGCATTCAGAATTCCTCCTCCGGCCCATTTTCGGCCTGTCACATGACAAAGAGAACAAATGCACTGATTAAAGGGAGACAAAGGTCTTGGCATTAACACCAAAGAAATGAAATAAATGACAAATTTTTGGCAACAGTCAAGTCTGATGTATAAGAACTCTGAATAAAGAATCATCAAATCTAGCAATACTTCGTTCTGTAGTTTCATGCATGAACATCTGGACACATAGTCAAGCTTTTCGGATCAACAAAAGTAAACAAACGTAGCATCTAATGAAACAATATTATGTTCACAGTGCATTTCTCTTGTCTTCTGTTATTATTTCAATTGATACAGAACATGATAGTATAGGCCAAAAAGTGAAAGAGTGCAATGAGAAGCCTAGCCTAGAATTTCAAAAGGCAGTCCGGACCATGTGCTCTCAGGTGAAAATAAGCTGAACCCTTGGTCGCACAAATGCCTGTCTAGAATAGAGTCATGTATGTAGTCTCTTTAATCTTACAGTACGTCGGAGGAACAATAACGAAATTGTAAATTAAGGCGGGTGTCAAGAAAGATCTACCTGAAGCAATCACAAGCTCTGGGCAGAGCCAGCCTTCTTTTTAGGAGACAAGAGTAATATGCCCATGCGTTCAACGGGTGAGAAAAACTATGTTGGAAATTGTCGAGTTTAGCACGCTGTGCGGTGCGTCAACAAAGACATGTGTCGCCACCCATGTTCGATAATCCACTCCAGCAACAACGATGATGAAGCCTTCACCAAATAATTATCACCAAAATTAATGACATGAGATGTAACTCCAAAAAATCGGTTAGGCATAAGATTCATAAATGTGGATAATATCGATGAAAATGTTATTGGCCTGAATTTGTTCTGCTTGATATTAAATGAAATATTTCAAATTTAAGAGTCACTACAGGAATGGATGAATATGCCGACGGCCTTCTCATTGCCGACGGTCTTTTATCGGGGCCGCTATAGCAACTATGCCGACGGGTTTGTTTTCGTGGCCGTCGGCATATCACCTGAGCTCAGAAAAATTAAAGCGCAATGGGATTTGAACCTTGAACCTCTCTCGTACAACAACGGAGGGAAAGCTGAGCTAACCATCAGACCTACAAGTGCTTGCTGTTTACGTTGGAGACACGTTCTTATATGTTCGTTTTCCTCACATAGTACTATAAATTGGCAACTATATTGTTTAAGCACATTTCCTTCTTGTACAAACACGGACAGATTAAATTGGCAAAAATATTTATAATCTCTTATATCATTATGATGACAAATTCTAGGTTTACAATATTTTTGCATACATAATTTTTTATTGTGCTCGAATATATTTGTATACATATATTTGCACAATATTTTTGTATACATAATTATTTGTGATCACTTGTGCTCAGATTTGGTTTTCATCTTCCTATATCCATTCCTAGCACAATAAATTAAATAAGTTCATTAGTCAACCGTGGTGCCCTAATATATGTACACAAGCGTGGTGAAATGTTCAAATAACAAAATAAAAGAAAGTGAAAAATACTCAAAAGTGAAAAATACTCAAAAGTGAAAATTGATATTTTTTGTGAAGCAAGTACAACAAATATTGTGCAAAATGGCACCCATCCAATTTTGACACAAAATAGGCCATATTGTATCGATAATCCAGCAATATTAGGAATTTTCTCGGTTTCTACCTAATTTCGCCTATTTAAATGACTTTATGCCTATTTTCCGAAAGTAATTCAATTTTGAACTACAAGTGTGTGATAGTTTGCTCTGAAAATTTTACAAAAACCATTTTAAGATACACCAGTAGTGGTTATATCATGGAACCATCCATAGTTTTGAAAAATGCGACCCCTTTGGATGAATAGGCAAGACGGCCATTTTAACCGTTTTTTCAACAAAATAAAAGAAAGTGAAAAAATACTCAAAAAATGAAATCCTTTGGCATGGAGTCCTTTTATGTGTACTAGTTGATAGGAAAAATGATAAACATGAGTTTTGACAATGTTTCTAAAAAACTTCTTCACAAAAGGTCAATCATCTATAAACATGTATAAGTTTCGAGTCAAATGAGCTAGATACGAGCATCCCCGTGCCATAGTTTGTGATAATGTGGCCATATTTGACACATAGGTGTGTCTTGTTATGAAAAACAATGTTGCAGAACTGAGTGTTTTCAAATTAGTTTTATAAATATCATTTTTCATTTTCTAATTGTCAAAAATGACATTTTTTGTGAAGCAAGTACAACAAATATGGTGGATAATGACACCCATCTAATTTCCACACAAAGTAGACCATATTTGATGGATAATCTGGAAATATTAGGAATTTTCTCGGTTTCTACCTAATTTCGCCTATTTAAATGACTTTATGCCTATTTTCCGAAAGTAATTCAATTTTGAACTACAAGTGTGTGATAGTTTGCTCTAATTTTTTTTTAAAAATCATTTTAAGGTACACAAGTAGTGACCATTTCACAGAACCGTCGATAATTTTGAAAAATGTGACCCCTTTCAATGAATATGCATGGCGGTCATTTTACCGTTTTTGCAACAAAATCAAAGAATGTGAAAAAATACTCAAAAAATAAAATCCTCTGGCATGGAGTCCTAATATGTGTACTAGTTATTAGGAAAAAAATATAAACTTGAGTTTTGACAAAGTTTTCAAAAAACTTCTTCACCAAAAGGTCAATCATCTATAAACATGTATAAGTTTCGAGTCAAATGACCTAAATATGGTCATCCCCGTGCCATAGTTTGTGATAATGTGTCCATATTTGACACATAGCTGTGTCTTGTTATGACAAACAATGTTGCAGAACTGAGTTTTTTTCAAATTAGTTTTATAAATATCATTTTTCATTTTCTAATTGTCAAAACTGACATTTTTTGTGAAGCAAGTACAACAAATATGGTGGAAAATGACACCCATCTAATTCCACACAAAGTAGACCATATTTGATGGATAATCTGGAAATATTAGGAATTTTCTCGGTCTCTACCTAATTTCGACTATTTAAATGACTTTATGCCTATTTTCCGAAAGTAATTCAATTTTAAACAACAAGTGTGTGATAGTTTGCTCTAATTTTTTTTTTTAAATCATTTTAAGTTACACAAGTAGTGATTGTTTCAGAGAACCGTCGATAATTTTGAAAAATGTGACTCCTTTCAACAAATAGGCACGACGGTCATTTTTACCGTTTTTGCAACCAAATAAAAGACAGTGAAAAAAATAATAAAAAAATTCTTTGGCATGGACTCCTTTTATATGTACTAGTAGTACATATTTTATGTATTATACCCAAAAATATATATTATATGTAATAGTTACTGCTAGATAATCAAAAGAACAGAAGAAAAGAAAAGAAAATACCTATAACATCTTCTGGACCAATGGGATAAGAGCTCACGGATCGCTGACATGGCATCCCGATCATAACCGTCCGTCCACATCCAACGATCCTCCAACACCAAACAAGCACACCACACACGCACGGACGGGAGATCCTCCACGGCTCCACACCACCAAATCTTATCCCATCTCCTCCTCCCGTCCACACCACACACGCACGCACGCACGGACGGGAGACCTTATCTCCTCGTCCACCAAATCGTTGGCCACGACGGCCTCAGGCCATGGAGGAGAAGAGGTGGTGCGCCGGGCATCGCCGGCCCTCCTTGGACGTCGCCGTGCGCTGATGCGACCTCCGCTCAAGCCGCCGCCGCTCGCCTGAACCAACGCCCACAGATCCCTCGCCGCAGGTACGACGAGCTCACCACGCGCCTACCCCCCCCCCCCCCCCCTTTCACCTCCCCCACGCCGCCCGCCACCAGGAGGCCGTCGATCTGAAAACCGGGTCCGTGGACGGCGACCCTCTGGTTGGCCTGCTCGTCCGCCCCGTCGCCATGGAAAGGGCTAGGTCAGCCTCTCCTCCTCCCTCCCTTATTTCTGTGCGCCGCCCTTCCCTTCCCTTGTTGCACGCTCACGCTGCTGCCTCGTTCCCTTCCCTAGCAGCCACTCTCGTTCGGCATCGCCGGCCCTCCTTGGACATCTACATCCCGCGAGCGACGGCGGCAAGAAGGGCAGGCGCAGGAGGCGCGTGGCCGCGCTGGTGCGCTCGACGCGTTCTTCGCCGCCGTTCGCAGGTCGCAAGCGGGACGACCTCAGCGCCTCGTCCGCCGCCTCCACGCGCGCGCTCGCCTCGCTCCAGGCTGAGGCCGCCACCGTCCCTCCATGCTCGTCTCGGCCTCCACGGATCTTCGCCAAGCTCTCCGTCCTGGCACTCCAAGCGGCAGCAGCAACGGCCATGTCGTAGCCCTTGACCGCTTCCAGCACCTGCTCCGTCCGTGCCGCAGGGTTTCCTGCCGTCGCGGCCAAGTCGCAGCCGTCCTCGCCGCGCTCCAGCCCAGTGGCAGCCGCCCAGCCTGTCCCCAGCGAGGGACGGCGGGGATTTTTTTTACTACGCGTGTTCAACCTATGCCGACGGTAAAGCCGTCGGCACAGGTGCTGCCCCCCGGTCGGCTGCCGTGGGCCCCACCTTACCTACGCCGACGACCTCTATGCCGACGGTCCCTTTTTGGCCGTCGGCACAGCCTGTGCCGACGGCTTTAACCTATGCCGACGGCTAAGTGGCCTGTGCCTACGGGCACCTATGCCGATGACCCTGTGCCGACGGTGGCCGTCGGCATAGGGGTGTGCCGACGGCATTAGGGCCTGTGCCGACGGCGAAAAGCTGTCGGCATAGCTGCTGATTCCTGTAGTGAGTATATTTTTGCCGACAAAGATTTGGCATGTACACCTTGTGATTTTTCTCAATGGACATTTAACCTTCATTGTGCCGACATATATTTTTCTTGTGAACTATATACTGTAAAATCGACAGTAATCACTAAAGAAACTTACTTATACTGTTATGTGGGAAAAGGAACATCAGCAAAGTGAATAAATATTAAAAAACTTATACATGATGGTGTGTACCCGTACCTTCAATGGATCGCGGTAGCCGGGCGGCGCGGCGGTGATCCTTGGACATGCCGACCTGCAGCGGACGCGGTAGCCGGGCGACGCAGTGTGACGCGACTTCAGCGGACGTGAGGATCCTTTGACATGCGATCATGCACCTGCCTAGAGTGCATGGCCGGGCGGCTCAGCCGGACGTGATTGCAGCGGATTGGAGGATCTTTGCGTGGCCTGCTATCTGAGTCGACATGATCTCCTCTAGTTAAATTTAGAGACGTAATAATAGGCGAGGATTGCGGCACCCTGGTAATTATGACCTGTTTTTCTGGAGGAAGTTTTTCGCGAGGGGATTTGACGAAGCGTTTCGCGAGGGAGAGTTGGACGAAAGATTTCGGCGGAGTGGTTTGTTGGCAGGCTAAGGAACGAAATTCGTTTTTTAGGTAGGATAGGAAGAGATTGGTTGCTACACTTGGCAACCTTCAGCAGCCAAGATCGGATCAGAAGTCGCAGACCACCGTCCACCGGGTGAACAAAGGAACGATCGGCATTGTTCTTCCTCAAGCAAGATCATGGAGTCGCCGGCGTGGAAGCGTCGCGATCGCATCAGCGGCCTCCCGGACGACGTGCTGGGCCACGTCCTGTCATTCCTCCCGAACAACCAGGCCGGCCAAGCTGCCGTGCTCGCCCGGCGGTGGCGCTACGTGTTCGGCCACGTCCACACCATCTCCTACGACGAGCCGCACTGGAAGGGCGAGGATTACGACGACGGCTATTCAAGCGATTATTACTACCCCAGCTACGAGCAGAAGAGCGCCAGCGCCACGCTCCTGGACAAGATCAGCGCCGCTCTCCTCTGCCGTCGCCGCTGCACCGGCGGCCACGTGCCGCTGCGCGCCTTCCGCTTCACCTTCGACGAGATCTCGCCGTGGGACGAGCCCCACGTCGACCACTGGCTCTCCTACGTGCTGGACTACGCCGTCGGCACGCAGCCGCTCCACCTCGACCTCAGCTTCGTCATCGCCCGCATCTGCAAGCGTGACACAGGAGGCGACCGTCGAGGCCTCGACGAATACTTATTTTGCGACACGGACAGCGACTCTGACGACGAAGAACATGGGCCGTACTACCAGTACCCCCTTCCCAGGAGGCTCTTCTCCTGCGCCGCCCTGAAGACCCTCTGTCTCGGCCACTGCCGGCTGAAGCTGCCGGCCGAGGTGAACCTGCCGTGCCTCGAGACGCTGCGCCTCACGGGCATCCGCCACGACTCCGGCAGGAGCGTCCAGAGGCTGGTCCTGAGCTTCCCCCGCCTCGCCGACCTGACGCTTGAAGCCGTCCACCACCTCAGAACGCTTTCCATCCTCAACAGGCGCCTCCGCCGCTTCGCGCTCCGGTGCTGCCACAACGCCGAGTCTGTCCACATCGACGCCTCTGAGCTCAGGTCTCTCGAGTACCGCGGCGCCATGCCGCCCGAGTCATTCCTCACCCTGCACGGCACGCAGACATCGGGCGGGTTCCTCTCGTGCACCGTGGACGTTTGCACGCCGGTGACCCGGAACGTGGCAGAGCACGCCGGGTTCAGGCAGTTCATGTCGACCTTGGCGTCCTTGAGGAGCCTCCACCTACACCACGGCCGCCTCCACACCGCGTGCTTCCGCAACGGGCTGCCGATGTTCCCCCATATGACGCGGCTCGTGTTGCAGGGCCGCGTCGATAACCCTACTTTCATCGGCGCCGTGCGCGGCATCCTGGAGCAGGCGCCCAACCTGGAGGTGCTGACGCTGTACATGGCAGAGGAGAAGGAGCAGGCGAAGGGTAAGGGTCGGAAGTGCGGCCGTGGCGACGCTGCTGCCGTCATGGCGGTTCCCGACGAGGAGGGCTTCTCGACGCCGCCGTGCCTGCGGCTGCGGGTGAAGGAGATCAGCCTGGTGCACTACGAGGGGAACGAGACGCATAGGACGCTGGCGCGTCTCCTGTTGAGCAACGCGATGGTGCTGGAGAGGATATGCGTCGTGTTCGCCCCGGAGCGTTTGGCGGTGCAGGTTCGTATGAAGGAGGAGATCGAGGGCTGGGTAAGGGCTGAATGCGATTGTTCCGATAGGATCTTCCTGTAATCATCAGCCTCTAGCTACTCGAAGGAGCAAATCGCTGGATGTTTTGGCTGTGATTAGCCTGTAATAGAATTCTCGCTAAGGAATCACAACAGAGTTAAGAACCCAGTATAGAGACTTGGACAATAATGTCCAGAGTCCAGACTACACATGCATGCACCCAAAGTATGTAGCTTACCTGACCTACAAGGCTACAGCACATTTACCTGTTTCTTATTGCTAGAGTTCATATCAGCAGTTCATTCTAGTAAAGTATCAGTGTTAACTAAAACAAATCAATGTTGAATCCTCGTAACAGACAAGTAACACTGAATTGCAACGCGATTGCCACTCCAAGTGTGTGTCACAAACCAGAGCATAAACAAAATAAATTTCCTAGATTTTGGAAAAAATATATAGCTTCTCTTTTCTTTCACAAAATTCAGATCTCTGGTCGCCTAGTTGGTGTAGAACGTCACGTTGTCGATTGTGACGGCGTTCTAATGATGGGCGAAAGCAGTTTCAGGTCCAGACAATTGGGAGTAGCTCACAACAGTTGCGCTCCAGCAGCAAGATGAATCCAAGTATTGTGGTTGCGCAGGCGTGCAAAGAGTTTTCCCATCGTTAGAGAATCCAGAATCGTAACCATCCTTGTGCAGATCATCTCATCATGTATGTTCAGCTTGTACCATGGAAATTAGATGTCATTTCAAGTACACTATAATTTATATATGTAGCCTCGTATAATCATTTGTGAATCGGATTGAAATCAAGTTTACATTACAGAATGACCATCAAAAAAAGTTTACATTACAGAATCGTATCATAATCGTTCAAATCTTCATTTTATTGAAATGAAGCCAAACAACCTTTCCTTCTCTGTTTTCTACAGTTTAGTTGAGTCCCTGACTCCCTGTTCTATTTGTCTCCTTCTCATGGAGGCATTAGCCCTCCATCTCTCGACCATCGAGTTGAGATGGCTCGAAAAGCTCTGCTTCCCATCATCAATCTGCATGACCTCAAGGACCAAACAATTTTCCGCAAGGAACTTAGCAAGGCAAACCTGAAAGCTATTCATGATCTCCTTGGACTCAAACTCCAACCTCACATTCTTCAGATGATTCCGTACACAATCTGCCTGATGACAAGCAGCCAACGCTGGGAGCTCTGGGACAGCGTCGCCGTCGCTGTCGTCGAGCGCGAAGGTGTTCACCTTCGAGTAGCGCCTCTCGAACAATCCCCAAGACACTTCGAAACGTGGTACTGCTTGAGCAAATCTGAAATCATTTGGATCGATGATAAACCGAATATGCAAATCCTTCAGCACCGGGCAACAGTGCAGCAAGGTCGCAATGGCGGCAGCCGGGTCGTCCTTGCGGTTTGGGTCACACAGCCCTTCGATCTCCAGCCGTTCCAGGCGGAGCAACTTGACCAGGTGCCCGTGCGGCGTAGCCTTGCCGGCCAGTGCGATGCCCTCGATGCTCGGCACCTTCAGTTTGAGGACTCTCGTGTGCCGAAGGCACCGGATAAATTGCCAGAAGGACGGGAACCACGGCTTCTCTGGGTTATCATGGTACTGACCCTGCCTGGAGTTCAGAGCCAGTTCGGCTCCTGTCAGCTTCATGGTTGCCGGTTTCATGGTGATGTCGGTGAGGTGCCCGTCGTACTTGAAGACGCGGAGGCGTGGGGTGTAGAGCTTGATGCCTCCGCTGGCCCATACGCCGGCCAGCGTCAGGGTGGTGAGGCTCGG
This sequence comes from Poa pratensis, assembly GCA_947311845.1. Lineage (NCBI taxonomy): Eukaryota > Viridiplantae > Streptophyta > Magnoliopsida > Poales > Poaceae > Poa > Poa pratensis. Next base: position 40,001,409 of record CAMZMU010000062.1, on the reverse strand, counting down.
GCAGTGGAGCACGAGGCTGTTGTCGGAGTAAGAAGAGTAGAAGTGGTGGGATGCGATGTGCAGGCTGGCGAGGCTCGGTGCGGCACGGGTCAAGTCCTCTAGACCCCACGTCGCGGACGAGCATCCGTGGAGGCGGAGCACGGAGAGTCGAGGCAGGGTAACTCGGCGGCAGGGAACCACCACCATGGCCGCGGCCTTGGCGGCGGTTTAATGGTGCAGCAGTCGAGGTCCAGGACCCGGATGGTGCGCGTCGGTAAGACGGCAGGGTCCAGCTCGCACAGGAGCGGCCGTGTGCTCCTGCTGCCAGAGCGGAAACCGATGCATAGCTCCTCGAGGCGCCGCAGCTCCCGGAGAGCGAGCAGGTCGTACGCGCCGCCCCAGCTCCACAGGGTCGTGTTGCCGGAGCCGTCCCCGATGATGATGTCTCGGCAGTACTGGTCGCTGGGTCCGGCGATGAGCAGGGAGAGCCTCGTGACGGGGCATCGGCCGGGTGCGCGGAGGGCGGCGCGGGCGTCGGAGAAGAGCCGGGCCCTGACCTGGGAGCCGTGCGGGCCCTCGTAGGCCTTTCTCGCTTTGCGCCGTTTGCGGTAGGGCCTGGAGTCCAGGTGGAGGGTGTCGGAACGCAGCCACAGCGGGTGCCAGCGGCGGAGAAGACGGCGGTGCGGGCGGCATCCCTGACGGGGAGGAAAGAGATGATGCGGACGAGCAGGGCGTCGGGGAGGACGGAGAAACGGTCGCCGACGGCCATGGCGCGTCGTGCAAGTAGTGGAAACTTGGATCACGAAGAGCGAAACGGATCTGTATGATGTTGATCAGCTGTACAACGCGAAGTCCGGACTGACAGCTTATATACGCTAGTCAGATGTGACTCTTTTTGGTTGAGAAAATTGCACATAACACCATGCTTTGGTGCAAGAGTTGCACAAAACACAGAAACAAAGCATTTGTTGCAGCAAACACCAGCTTTTTGTTTAAAACGTTGCAGCCAGCCCAAATAGGTGATTTAGGGGCTCTAATACGTATCTGGCATGTGGGCCTGGATTTTTATACCGTATACCAAAAATTATACGATATTTTTGAGAATTAAAAATTAAAAATGAAAAATGGGCAGCATAACTGTACAAAATATATAGATTATACATGTCAAAATGGGCAGCATAACTGTTCAAAAAGTATAGAGAGCATCAACTAGTTCCAATAAAAAGTATAGAGAGCATAACTAGTTCCAATAAAAGGAGTTTACAAGTTCACTTAAGCCTCACGGCACTTCACAAATTCCAATCAAAGTGTCTCGTGGTGCAAAATACAGAGTCTTTAGATTATGCAATCATTACATGGCTCAAATCATCTGATACAAAGTAGAGGACATAATGCTTCATTGCTCTCTCTCTCTTGCATTTCATTCTCCTGTCGTTGCGCATCACGGCCTGCTGTGAAGTAGCCATACAACCTACCATCTGGGGAGCTGGGCTCATTTTGTCTTGGTTGTTGCCATCCTCTGCCGGCTCCTATCCCACGACCACGAACAGATGGAAGTTTGTGTGTTGCTGCTTGAGGTGGTGGAGGTTGTCGCCGTGGTGCAGCTGTTGTAGCATGGCTCTGTGGTGGTGCAGCTACTGTAGGATGGCGTTGGGGTGGTGTGGGTGCTGGTGCAGGAGGTGGAGGCGGAGGTGGAGGTACAGGAGTGGCATCAGGACGAGTTCGATTGCTCTACAAAAACAAGACACGGTTATGATCATCAACATAAAGCAACACAATAGCAAAAAGGGAGACAGTAAATGCATAAAAGATATTTACCCTATGTCCTGCCTTCCTAATTGCGAGATGAGGCTTCAAAGGTTTGGTACAAGTGGTGTATCTGTGTCCTTTCAGTTTACAATTTGAGCAAGTAATAGCAGCAATTTTGGCACTTCCGTCTTGACCTTCCCCTGCACTTGGCCTTCTTGAAGCAGCCAAGTCCCATTTGAAGCAGCCACATGTCTTGTTGAGCAGGTTCACAGCATATATATTTCGAGCATTTGTTAAACTCGCCTTCTACATCAGTGTCTCCTTCACAGCGCACAAGGAAGTCATCATAATTGTTAAACTCGCCTTCTACTCCATCTTCACAATCTGAATCAGCATCTTCTTCCACCTGTGCATCTCCTACAGTGAGATGCCAATCCATGTTGCCCAGAATGTGGTCAGACTGAAAATCCATAAAGAACTCCAACCTACAAAATTACATATCAAGTTACAAACTACCACAGCTTCAAAATTTAACAAATAACGCATGCAGCAACAACTCTTATTCAGTACGAATCCTGAAATCAAATATCTCCTCCAATCTGCATGATTTCTTTCATCACATTGCATAATCATGTAACAATTCTTTCTACTGACAATAGCACATCACAAAATTAAGAAATTCATGGCACTCATACGTCGATCAGAACCCAAAAATTATGGGAGGAAGGGTGGGGGGCGGGGGGACGACCTAGGGTTCCAACACTGCTAAACCCTAGCAAACAATGTCAAATTGACACAAAATTCGCGAACTGGAAAGGAATTACCCATTGAACGAGAGGCCGTTGGAGTCCTTCATCTCGGTCGCCGGCGCGCCGCCGCCGCCGTTGACTCCTTCATCTCCGGGTAGGCGCCGCGCTCCGAACATGGGTGGCGCCACCGAAGACTCCAAATCCATACCCCCCTCAGTCGGCCCTCCACCGCCGCCGCCGCCGGGTCTCATCTCCCGCTCCCGTGCGCTGAGTTCCCGCCCGCTTGAGTGAGTTCTTTTCGTCTTCTTTTTTCCTCTGGTTCTTCGCTCGGGAGATCGCTCGGTTGGTTTCTAGTCTGTAGCCTGGGCTTCGTACATATCAATACGGTACAGAGATGCAGGCCCACTAGTCAGATACGTGTTAAGGCCCCTAAACCATTGATTTGGGCTAGCTGCAACGTTTTAAACAAAAAGGTGGGGTTTGCTGCAACAAGAGTTTTGTTTCTGTGTTTTGTGCAACTTTTGCACCAACCCTTGGTGTTATGTGCAATTTTCTCTTTTCTTTCTCGTGAGAGATTTTCCATCCAGCGTTGGATGACGTTCTCGGTGGGACCGGTAACAAGGCTAACCCGGACTCTGTATCGATTATAGTATTTTTTATCATGGCCAACTTGATTACAGAAAAAGTATACTCTCTGTGATTTGTTAATCACTCAATAAGGTTTACATCTTCCACAAACTGTCCATACCTGATGGAAAGTCTCTGTTTTTGTTGAGCATCATCTTAGTTATATGGCTTCAAAAACATAAATGTCCATACTTGATAGCCCATTTTGTGAAGGAGCTTTTTAAAAAATATTTCAAGTTTGGTATTGTTTCTTAGCAACTTGTACACATAAAAGATCTCCATGCAGAATGATGGTTTTTTTTTCTGTCATCTATTTGAAAACAGGTTCAAAATGGCCGGCATGGCTATTTCATAGTCAGGATTGAGTATTTCAAAAAGGTAAATAAATTCTTATGCAAAAAGGTTGAAAGGGCAATTCAGCAAAGCCAATTCAATGACTCCTCTCTGTCAACCACGACTAGAGGGGACACATGTCCAGAAGCTTTACCAATAGTATTGATTTGCCGAGTATTGTTTTTATTTATTTGTCTAGTGTATTTCTGTGTCGGAGTGTTTTGCGCCAGTTTACATTGTGTGAATCTTTGGCTAGCTAATTGGTTCCATGGCCACGTTACTAAGATAAGAAACGAAATAGTATAGTACCCCCACTTTCCCCACCATATAAAACGTTTAATTTGGCAAGCTATTTTAGTTTACCGAAACGTTTTATATAATGGGACATAGGCTAGGAGTAGTTTATGCAGAGAAATATTATGAGGAATCGATGTTTTCTTGCTGCCGTCTAATTACAAGTCACTATGGCAAAGGGATTGCATAACCAGGATCTGAACTCCATTGCAATCTCCTCCCTGTGTGGCGACAGTTGAGGTAATAAGGTGACCGAGAATTCCTCCAACGCAGCAGCCTTGTTCAGGAGAAGCTGCGCAAGTATCCGGTCGAAGGCATTCCCGCTGTACTTTGCAATGGTGATCTTTCTCAGGCTATAATGCAAGCACGGGATGTACACCCACCGCAGGTTCTTGTTCATCCAGTCATAGTCGACGGCTTCGTCGGCGGTGAGGCAGTTCTCTGGCTCGGCATACGCATCATCGTCGTCAGAGTCGTAAGTGTCCTTCGGAGGCCCGCGACCCTGAGGAAAAAGCGATAGCACCTCCAGGTTGTTGGTGCTGACGAGCAGGTCGGCAACGGACCGGACAGCGTCGTCGGTGGCCAAGAACCCCTTGAGGTCCAGCTGCCGGAGTTCGGGCAGTTGGTAGGCCACGGCTGCGAACTCGCTGCAGCAGTAAGCCATCGATGGGCGCAGGGCGAGGTGGAGATACGTCATCCTATAGCACTGGCTGATAAACCGCGTCAGGTGAGCAACCTTCGGTGGTGATTTTGGTCTGAGCTCCTCGCAGATGTCGATGGCCACCGCCTTAACCGCGTCATAGTTGGCGACGTAGAAGAACCAGGTGTGCCAGGGGAGGCCGCCCTTGTAGCGCAGCGAACACAAGCGTTGGGTGTGCAGCGCGACGCGCCAGGCGTTGTGGCAGCAGACCATGGCGAAGCTCCGGAGGTGCTGGCTGGGCACGACGACCTCCGTGGCCCCAGGCACTCCTCCAGCGTCAGGTCCACGAGGCGTGGGCAGGCGAAGAGCAGCTGTTGGATTATTCCGTTTAATGCCACGATCCGTTTGAGGCAGATAGTCTCCAGACACGCGGATCCGAAGGTGACGCCGAAGCCCCATGGAAGGTCCAGCGTCCAGTTGGTGAGGCGCAGTCGGCGCAGCGTGGGGCACCGGTAGAGCTGACGCGGCGTCTTCGTGTAGCGGCCCTTGACTTCATTGGGGAAGTCGGCGGAGGCGTCCTTGGACTCGCCGAAGGGGCACAGTTTTCGGCGGAAGTTGTAGCCCGAGTGCCGGAGCGCGATGTCGACCTCCTCGACGCCGGAGGTGGCGGCGATGACGACCCACTGGTCGAGCAGGTTGCCTGGGGCGTCGAGGGCGAGGAGACGTAGGGCGCGGATCGGCGTCCCAGGGCCTCTGGAGAGGATCGCGCTCGTCACCTTTTGGTCGAAGCAGGCAGGCAGGGCGTTCCTGTCGTGCCGCCTGTACGCGATCTTGTCGTCCACGAGGTCGACGACGGGCACGGAGGGGAACACGCGACGCCACCGGCGGGACAGGCCGGAAGCGCGCGCGGCCTCGACGGACGGCAGGTGGGAGAGGACACGCACCAACGCCCTGTCCGGGAGCGTGCTCACTCGGTCCTCACCGTGCTGCCAGTAGTACTGCATCGTCACCATCGTCGTATCTACGACGCCGTCGAGGCGTCGACGCGTTAGTTAGACGTGAGATCCGCACGACGAGATGCGTTGGTCGCTGCCCGCGCCGCCGCCTCCGTCCAGGACTATAATAGGAAGCTAATCCCGGGTTTTTAGTAAATATAAATTATTACAGGATTTTTAAAGGATACTAAGCTGCAGGGGTTTCAGGGAAACTGAATGCTCTAGAGTTTAAAAAGAAAACTCACGAGTCTAGCAAATATATTTAGGACATACTCGTATCGTACGGCAAGATCGGATCCAACGCTGCTGACCACCGGGCGTTGACGAACGATCGGCCGGCATGGTTCCTTCTAACCAGATCATGGCGTCGCCGTGGTGGCCGCGAGACCGCATCAGCAACCTCCCGGACCCCGTGTTGGGCCACATCCTCTCCTTCCTCCCGACGCCAGAGGCCGGCCACGCGGCGGCGCTGTGCCGGCGGTGGCGCTACATCTTCGGCCACGTGCACACCGTCTCGTACGAGGAGTACGAAGGAGAGCGGTCCTGCGATTGGGACACATTCTACTTCGAGGCTAAGGAGTACAAGAGCTGCAGCGACACTCTCCTTGACGGCATCAGCGCGGCGCTTCTCTGCCGCCGGCGGTGCGCGGGCGACCACGTGCCGCTGCGCAGCTTCCGGTTCGCCTTCGACGCCTTCAAGCCGGTCTGGGACGCGCTCCACGTCGACCAGTGGCTCAACTACGTGCTGGAGTACGCCCGCCTGGAGCTCCACCTCGACCTGCGCTTCATCCTCGGCCCCACCTGCACCCGTGACCGTCTTCGCCATGACCGCGTCGAGCAGTACCGCGACGAAACGAACAGCGACTCGGGCGTCGACTCGGACTGCAACTTCTACCTCGTCCCGAGAAGGCTCTTCTCTTGCGCCGCGCTGAAGACGCTCTGCCTCGGCCACTGCCAGCTGAAGCTACCGGCCGAGGTGTTCCTGCCATGCCTCGAGACGCTGGGACTGACGGGCATCCTCCTCGACTCCGGAAGGAGCGTCCAGAGGCTAATCCTGAGCTGCCCCCGCCTCGCCGACCTGACGCTAGAAGCCGTCCGCCACCTCAGAACCCTCACCGTCATCCACAGCCGCCTCCACCGCTTCGCGTTCCGGTGCTGCCACAACGCCGAGTCCGTCCACATCGACGCGTCGGAGCTGGTGTTCCTGGAATACCGCGGTGGCGTGCCCGCCCAAACGCTCCTGACCCTCCACAGCACGCCACCGCAGCAGTTTTCATGCACCGTCGACTTTTGCACGCCGGTGTCCAAGAAAACAGAGGAGCATGCCGGTGTCAGGAGGTTCATGTGGAGCTTCTCGGCCTCAAAGCACCTGCACCTGCAACACGAACGCCTACACAGCGCGTGTCTTGCCGGCGACGGTCTCCCGCTGTTCCCCAGGATGACGCGCCTCACGCTGCAGGGCCGCATCAATAGCCTTGGGTTTGTCGGCGCCGTGCGCAGCATCCTGGAGCAGATGCCAAATCTGGAGGTGCTGACATTGTACATGGAGGAGAACAAGGAGCAATTGCAATGGGCGACAGGGCGTGACGATGATGCTGATGCTGCCGTGGTGGTGGTTCCCGACGAAGAGAGCTTCTCGACGCCGTGCCTTCATCTGCGGGTGAAGGAGATCAACTTGGTGCATTACCAAGGAAATGAGGCACAGAGGACGCTGGCGCGTCTCCTGGTCAGCAACGCGATCGTTCTCGAGAAGTTGTGCGTCGTCTTCACCAAGGAGCGTTTCGCGGTGCAGATTGATCTGAAGAAGGAGATCGAGGCCTTGGCATGTGCAGGTTCCAAAAGAATTTTCCTGTAATTAGCCGACTGAATGATGTTAATAACTTTTGGATTTTGGGCATCTACAAAGTACAAACCTAGAATAATTCAGTCATCCGTTATCCAGTGTCGTAGTTAGCTGAAAACAAACGGATTTCAAAACGTGAAAACGAAAATATCCACACAACAATTTAAATATGTGACTGTGTTGTCGGTGGACTCTAGCTCTCTAGCTTGCACCATGATTTTTTTTTACAAGCACCATGGAAATTAGGGGTGTGTTTGGTTCAGTGGCTACGAAAAAGTGGTTGGGGTACCCCCAACCACCTGGTTGGTGGTAACCACTTTTCATGTTTGGTTGTGTGAGTTGGTTAGCCAGGTTTTGTGTTTGGTTGAAGTGATAAAAAGTGGTTATGGGTAGCCATGGTTTGAGGTGTGGGTGATATGGTAATCTCTTTAATATGATGGTGAGAATACCCTCACGACATGAGCTTTGGCTACATAATCGATTAAAGTACGGTATGAATAATAAGAATTCAAAAATATAATATATTTTGACATCATGTTCCGTTTAGACACGAAGAAACAAAAATTTCAGCATCATGCTTCAATAATGCAGACAATTTCCAAATAAAACATGTCATAGTGAGAGCTGCGTTTTGAATCCATATTTTTCCGTTTCAAAAATTCGACAAAAAATCCTACATATAGATAAACTCAAGATCTACCAGTACGTAGAATTTCAAAGCAAAATTCGTATTACTCTAGGCTACATAAAGTACTAGTATTGGGTAACATATAGGCATAAGATGGATTATTCCAACAAGTATTGGGCATAAAAGAACTCATTTCAGCAAGTATTATACATAAAATAACTCTGTTCAGAACATATGGGAGGGTGGTTGGCCTCAACCACCACTTTTTTGGTGGTTGGGCTCAATCACATTTTGGAGGGAATATATCCAAAATGTGGTTACCCCCACACACCCAACACCACAAACCAAACGAGGGCTAACCACTTAAAAAGTGGCTACCACTAACCACTTGGTGGCTAGCCACCCAACCAAACACACCCTAGGTGTCCTTCCGACTACACACGGGGCAGCTGATCAAGGAGTTAATATTCAGTGCAATATTATGTGCACTGAGGCAGCTGTTGCCAAGAGAGGTAATGTCCTTGACACTGAAAAATGTCACATGGCCTGCTAGAGCTGCTTCGGGACAGAGAACCAAAGAACAGATGATGTATAGTTTCTGACTCTCACATCAATCACAATGTTGTAAAATTAAAGCAACAAGACAGACACAAGAAGCATGTCAGTTCCATGTTAATATTCCTCGAAAACGAAAGAGCTAGCAAACTCCACCAGTTCTAGCCATCAGCACATAGGAGTGACCTTACGGTTTTGTCCATCCCCAAATTCATCTTGTCATGGATTTATCACTCACAGTAGAGTAGAGATCCCAGTTAGCAGCGGCTACTGTCTTCTTTTTTAAACGAAGGCAAAACCTTTGCCTTATATATTAATTAAGAAGAAGGTGCCCGGTTTATTAGCGGAAGAAACCGGGCGAAAACCATACAACAATACCGACAACCAACATCACGGGGAGGACAAAGCCGTCCGCCACAAAGACGCCCACCTACAACAACCGCGAACAACACGCTGCAAAGAAACCCCACAACTCGGACACGACAACCTCCATCAATCAAGCAACTCCGGAAACTCTCACTATTAGAAAACTGCTTATACGTGAAAAGTTACCTGTGGAGCACAAGGTTTTTGTGTGCCACTGGTATTCTCTCTCCTGTTTTGACAAATCTGTGGAAAAGTTACTACCTTGTGTGCCACTGGTAAATTATTACCTGTGGCGCACCAGCATGTCGGCGCGCCACAGGTAAGTTTCCACTATTTAGCATGCCAGGGGAGAAGTTACCTGTGGCGCACAGACTTGCTTGTGCGCCGCAGGTAATGCAGTTACCTGTGGCGCACAGGGACGTGCGCCACAGGTCCCTGTGCGCCACAGGTAACTACATTACCTGTGGCGCAGAAGCAAGTCTGTGTGCCACAGGTAAATATGGCCAGATATTTTTGGAGGTCCCAGATCAGGCTGAAACTACCTGTGGCGCACAGACTTGCTTGTGCGCCACAGGTAATGTAGTTACCTGTGGCGCACAGGGCCCTTAAAGTCGCCCCACCTACCTCCACCTCCATTATTGCAACCTCACTTCCCCCTTTCCTCTTAGCTCGAAAGCTCTTACTTCCGGGCTGAGCCCTTAAGTCGCCCCACCTACCTCCACCTCCATTATTGCAACCTCACTTTCCCCTTTCCTCTTAGCTCGAAAGCTCTTACTTCCTATCTCATTTCCCTCCCCATTTTGCACCAAATTTGGTCAATCTAACCACTTTTAGTTGCTAAATATCTTCCTCCCACACATCTCCTACGTCCATGACGTAGATCTACCTTCTAAAATCTCTCCCACGCACCCTAGGTCTATAGATCTAGCTACTTTTTCTCTACCTTCTCCAAAATAAGCTCGTCGATGTGTCGTCTCGCGGTCTCATCTCTTCTCGTGTGTAATTAAGGTGACTATATAGATTGGATGATGTAAATAAATGAAATTGTGAGATTTGGGCATGTGATCACTAAATAAATGAAAATGTGAAATTTGGGTGGATGCGTGATCGCTAAATGATGTGTTCTCACCGTCCGGAAATGATGCAAATGAAAATGAGTTGCCAATGCTTTGCCGAAACGTTGATTCATTTCCGTTTCGGCAAAACTTTGGTAAACTGCTCGGTCCCAGTTTGTAGCGAGGTCATGCCGAAATTTTGCATGACCACAACAACCGAGAGATGTGCAACCTAATCATTTTGTTTATATGTACTGTGCAGGCAGGCGATAATGATCATCATGAGCGAAAGGAAAATGGCCAGATATCTAAGACACGCGATGGAGGACATGTATAAAAAGGACGAGTTGGAGATAAACTGTCCGTGTCGAAAATGCAAGCTATTGATCTTGCACCACCCCTATTCCGGTGTAGTGCGGGATCACCTGCTCATGCATGGTTTCATGGATGGCGCCCCTTGGATGAATGATGAAGATGATGTGGAGGTCCATGCAGTAGATGAGGACGAAGGGCAACATGACATGATTGTTGAGAATAACAACGAGGAGGGAGTAGACGAAGAAGAGCCTACCACACATGACAATGGAGATTTGGTTGACGCGGAGGAGGCGCCGTCGCCGCCGCTAACTACGTTCTTGCAGGACCCTCATTTGCAAGAACTGCTTCTAAGGCCGACGACTAACGATAGATGCTGCTAGAGAGAAATCTAAGTTGGGGAAACTTGAGATAGATACGAATACTCTGTTGTATCCAGGTTGCAGGCCGGAGGACTCCCGCTTGAAAGTAGCTCTCGATGTTCTGCAGATGAAGGTAAAACACCATTGGACCGATGCTAGCGTCGACGATTATCTGCAATACTGGAAGGATGTCCTTCCGGAGAAGAACACGTGTCCTAAGAATCTAAACGAAGCCAAGAAAGTCGTGTGCCCTCTTGATTTACCGCACGAAAGATACCATGTATGCATCAATGATTGCTACATTTATCGGAAAGAGGACGCGGACAAGACCACATGTCCAGTGTGCAACGCTGCTCGATACAAGAAAGGGACGAAGAAAGCTCCTCGAAAGGTTGTGTGGTACTTTCCGCTCATTCCCCGTCTGCAGAGGTATTTCCTGGACCCCAAGGAAGCAAAGCTCATGCGCTAGCACACGGATAGAAAGAAGGCACTGCTAAAGGACCCAAACCGGATGGATAAGGCAATCCTGACACACCCTTCGGATGCAACCCAGTGGAAAGCATTAGACAACTACGATCGAAATTTCGGTGCAGAGTCAAGGAACATCAGGTTGGGTGCGAGCACCGACGGACTCAACCCATTTGGCAAACAGAGCAGCACACATAGCACCTGGCCAGTGTTTGTGTGGATATACAACCTCCCCCCTTGGCTTTGCATGAAGAGGAAGTACATTCACATGAGCATGCTCATTCAAGGGCCGAAACAACCAGCAGCAACATCAATCTGTATCTGAAGCTACTGAAAGATGAGTTGGACACGTTATGGGCGCCGGAAGGGGTCACCACATGGGACGCCGTCGCAGAAGAACATTTCCCATTGAGAGCCGCCTTGCTCTGTACGGTGCACGACTTGCCCGGCTGCGGATATGTCTCGGGCCAGGTGTGTCAAGGACATTGTGCGTGCGTCAGGTGCATGGACGGTACCACATACCTACAGCTACCGAAAGAGGGTTCTTCGAAAACCTTCTACATGGGACATCGAAGGTGGCTACCTAATAAGAAAGACCCGTGGAGAAAGCGTGGAGACCTGTTCAACAATGAAGAAGAGCCATGAGGACCTCCACGTAAGAGAAGCGGCGAAGAGATCAAAACGCTCCTGGATAACTGGGAAGAGTGCCCTGCGCCGGGAAAAAGAAGAAGAAGGCACCTCCGCTCCTGGATGTATGGAAGGCGAGGTCCGTGTTTTGGGACTTGGCGTACTGGCCCATTCTCGGTACGCCTAATTGCCTTGATCTAATGCATATCACGAAGAATGTGTTCGAGAGTTTGTTTGGCACCGTGGTCAACATGGCGGAGAGGACCAAAGATGGGCCGAAAGCAAGGCGCGACCTGATATATTATGGTTTAAGGAAAGAGCTTCACGGGGAACCCGGAAAAGGTCGGGGGAAGATCAGTCGGACGATGAGGAAACGGACGGCCACAGGGACAAAAGGGTTAAGAGGAATAATGACTATTATTGCCCCCCCTCCAGCTTCACTCTGCACGAGAATGAGATCGATCAACTCTTCAAGTGCCTTCTAGGAGTCAAAGTGTCCATCGGTTACGCGGGGTTGATAAGCAGATACCTAGACCCGTAGAAAAAATGCTTCAGCAGGATGAAGTCTCATGACTGTTACGTGATGATGACGCAGATCTTTCCGGTTGCTATCAGAGGTATAATGGACAAGCACGTCCGTGAAACACTTTTTAGCCTCTGTACCTTTTTCGACGTCATCTCTCGAAAGTCGATCACCCGGCAGCAGCTCGATAGGCTGCAGGAAGAGATCGTTGTGATACTATGCGAGCTTGAGATCTACTTCCCGCCCGCATTCTTTGACATCTGTGTGCATCTGTTGGTCCATATCGTGGATGATATAATCCATCTCGGGCCGCTGTTCCTGCACAATATAATGCCGTTCGAACGGTTGAATGGGATCATCAAAGGATTTGTCCGTAACAGGGCCCATCCGGATGCCAGCATCGTCCAAGGCTTTCTCACCGAAGAGTGCATCTCTTTCTGCACGAATTTTCTAGAGCTCGAGAACCCGGTTGGTTTGCCCGTAAACAAGAAGCACCTCGTCAGGCTAGGTCGAGTAGGTCACAGAAATGGCCGTAAGGATTTGCATGTGGACTTTGAAGGTCGACGCGCCGACTTTGACAGGGCCAACTTAGTAGCACTACAACACATTGATATGGTTGACGATTATTTGACAGAGCACCAAAACACAATTACGAAGAAGTATAGTGATGTGGGAAAGACGAGGACGGAGGGAGAAATAATCAGAGAGCACAACTCCTCTTTCGCGGGTTGGTTCAAAGAACGGCTTAAGGCTAATCCGCCGCCAATGATCTCTGCGGATGACATCCTCTTATTCGTATTGGCACATGGACCCGCGACCAACCTCCAGACGTTTCAAGCGTACGATATCAACGGGTACACATTCTACACGGAGGAGAAGGACGAAAACTCTGATTATCAAAACTCAGGGGTAACGATTGAATCCTACACCGGTGACGTGCTGACAAGATACTACGGAAGGATCGAGGAGATATGGGAGCTAAACTACTCCGGATAAATAGTGCCGATGTTTCGTGTCAGATGGGCTAAGAACGTCACTCCCGAAGACCGATATTTCATCACCATGTCCATACCCAAAGCCAAATCAAGCGCCAACATCACCGCAAAAAATGAGCCTTGGGTATTGGCTAAGCACTGCACACAATGCTTCTTCATAACCGACCCGTCCAGGCCTAGCCGTGTTGTTGTGAGGAGAGGCAAAAGGAACATCGCCGGAATGGATGGAGTCGCCAACGAGGAAGACTTCGACAAGTACGGTGACCCAAATATAGAAGATGACGACAACAATCAGGAAACATACACCACAAGAAGAAGCAGGACCACAGTACCACCCAAGTCAGCAGATCCTCCATACACAAGAAAAAGTCACAATGTCGGGCTAAATTTTTCAACAGCGACCAAAAAAGGAAATAAGATTGCAATTGGCAAGCGCTGACGATTCTTCGAAGCGCTTATTATTTTGTAGTCATGAAGCACACTTATTGATATGAGAACAATATTGTATCCCTCATTTGTATCCCTCATTTGTATCCCTCTTATTGTATCTTAATTGTGTGGACAATTTTCGAATTTTGTCAAAAATAAATAAAATTTTATGGTATGTGAAAAATATTGACAAATATATGTGAACAATTGTGCAATTTAAATATCCCTCCAATTGTATCTTAATTGTGTGGACATTTTTTGAATTCTTTTCATTTTTTTGAACATTTGAATTTTTTGAATGTTTTTGAATTTTTTTCAATTTTTTTGAATATTTGAATTTTTTCAAGTATCTGATCAATATTGTCAAATATATGTGCAAAATTGTGCAATTTAAATAATTTCTGGTTTTGAAAACTTTGAAAAACTTTGAAAACTTTGAAAAACACAGAAAAAATCCCATGTTATCTGTGGCGCACGGTGTGCTTACCTGTGGCGCACAGCACCGTGCGCCACAGATAACTTACCTGTGGCGCACAATGGGCCCACATGTAAGTGGCACATAACTTACCTGTGGCGCACGAGGCCAGATAAGTTATGCCCACTCACATGTGGGCCCGCCCCTTTGCCCGCCTCACTTCTTCAAAATTTCGCTAAGGAAGAAACTGTGCGCGCGCTCGTCCGCTTCCAACTCGCCGCCGCCGGAGAACTGCTCCTGCCGCCGCCCGCCCCGCCCACCCTACGGGCGCCCCCGCCCAAACTCGCCGCTGCCCTCCCCCGCCCACCCTGCGCGCGCCCGTGCTCGATACAAGAGACGACCCCGCGCCGGCGACCACGCGCCTGTGCTCGACACGCGCGGCCACCACGCGCCCGCGGTGTTCGACCCGCCCTGCCCCACCGCCGGCGACCTCCCCTCCCTCCTCACGCTCCCCTCGCCGTCGAAGAACTCCCCTGCCTCCCCTCCTCGAGGTGCTGCTCCTCTTCCATGCCCTCTCCCTCCCCTCCGCACCTGCACACAACGTGTTTGTGTAAATGCCAAACCTCAAAAAATTGATGATTTTGGAGATGTTTTTGCTGCTTGTTTGCTGCTAGTTGCTGCTAGGTGCATATATTAGGAAAATTTGAGTATATGGAAAAATTTGGAGATGAAAATTTTGCTAAGTTAAATATGGTCACTGTTCTGAATTGCCTTAAAAAACTACTTGAATTAAGGTGCTAGAAGTATTCAAAAAACTATTTATGTGGTTTTTCATGTAGTACTATCTTAGTAGAAGAGATCCATGAAGATAAATTGCACATAGGATCATGGTTTGATAATTTAAGACGCCTCCGAAGTTGGTACTTTTTAATAGATGTGAAGATGTGTATGTGTATGTGGATGTATATGTGGATGTATATAGTATGTGGATGTATATATGTTCTAGTGAGTTGCTTGAGATATGCCGAAATGTTGATTCATTTCCGTTTCGGCAAATTTCGCACTCCGTAGCTACATTTTTAAGCAAAGGTCATGCCGGATTTTTCCGTTTTGTTTTGTTACTAATACCGTGCTATTTACTAATTTGTGCAGACATGGCGGACAACGACGAAGCCCGTGGTTCTGGGGCTCGTCATGAGAGTGACGAAGAACTAGAGAACCACTACCTCCACTTTTTGGCCTCGCAAACTCCCGAGCAAGTGCGCATTGATGAAGGGGGTGATGCACAGTCGAGACCCCATGAGGACCACGACAATGAGATGGGTGATGATGAATATGATCCCCACGAGGATACATCAGATGGGGACGACACCACTGACACGGGCGCCGCCGGCACAGATGGCACCTCAGGTAGCAGCGCCAAGCGTCAGCGGAAGCCAAGGCGCCAGAACGTGGTGGGAACCGGCCGCCTGGTATTCACAAAGGTTGACGAGGTTAGTGGTATGCCTCTAGAGCCTGAAAAATATGCGAAGGGCTTCGGCATCCAGTGTGCCGCCATTCCTCGAGAAATCTGCTCGATAAATGACGGAGAACTACGGAAAAAGAAAAGTACAGAGCCTTTGGAAAAGCAACTCATTCAGAAGCTCCACTCGCGGTACAGGTTCCGGCGCCCTACAATGACCTAGATATCAAGAAAAACATAGTAAACACATGCGCCCTCTGTCGGGGGAATACTCTCTGGATTAACCCGTGGCCCAGTGCGACTTAACTTACTCGCACGGATGAAGGCCCACTTGGGAACAAGCCCAACATTGAACCGCCATAAGGAGAAAGATCTAGAAGATAAATCCCGGAGGACGTGAAGACCAAGTAGTCTCCGAGTAGGCCTCTGTGGATGTATTCCTTATGGGGAAGTTTCCTTTTGTAACCTAGCGAGCCTCTGTGCATATAAAGAGGACTCGCAGGACTTAGAGCGGGTCAAGCTATCAAGCCCCAAACCCTAGCTCATACGGCGAGTACCAGATCGGATCGCCTCCATTGTAACACCTCGATTATCATATCAATACCAATCTAGGGTAGGCAGGAAGTAGGTCTGTTGAGGGGGCCGAACCTGGGTAAATCTGTGTTGATCTTTGTTCCTGCGATCCCAAGCTCGGAGATGCTTGACTCGCGTAATCCCACACCTACGAAGTCATCTATGACACCTGACGTGACAAACCCACGACAGTTGGCGCCCACCGTGGGGCCTGCGGTCAAGAGCGTCACGTTCCGCGCAGGATCCATGAAGGGAGCTGAAGATCTTGTTGTTGGCCGTATCATCACGGTCAATGGCACACCCCTCATCGACGATTCAAGCTGGGGGCCGGAGGCAGATTATTTGGAGACCGGCCACGTCATCCCGTTCGGATCCTCAACGTCTTCGTCGGCTTCATCGGTGGCAGGTCCGTTAGATCGGTCCAGGAAGAAGTCGCCGATGACGGGGAAGAATCCGTGGAAAGCATGGACTCGCAAGAGTTTGGGTCCATCATACCTGCCTTTGAAGAAAGTTGCTGGGGTTACCCACCAGAAATCACATCATCACCAGATCAAGAGATGGCACAAGTCGCGGTTTACATGGCCGGAGGAGCAGGTGCGTCAGGGACTGCTGGAGAAACCGAGGCATCGGCACCCCCAAGCAACCCACTTCTTGTCCCTGTGTCAGCCACGAACGCCGCCCTCCGTGCAACAGAAATTGAGGCCGCCAGGGCCGAGCTCCTATATGAGGTTCGAAGGATGGAAGAAGAGCGCCGCAGGCTCGATCAGATAAACCAAGGAATCCAACAGGAGCGGCAGAGAGTAGCCGCGCTGGCTGCGACTCAACAACAGGTTGACCCGCAAACACAGCTGCGCGCGACTCAACCAACAGTGGAAATCCCGCTCACTCCAGCCGCAGGGACAAGAATCCAGACGACTGCGGAAGGAAGGGTACCGACAAATCAAGAGACCCAGCAACAACCAAGGAGGTTTCACACCCCACAGGGCCATTACCAGAACCCTGTCGATAATATGTATGCTGCGGCTAATATCTTGACACAGATGGTACCAACAGGCGATGACCCGGTCAACGCTGAGGCGCGGCGCGCGATTCAGATGTTAAGTACGGCAGTCCTGCAACAAGCCAATAGGGCGGAAGCCGAAGCACAGCTGCCCCTCGTACCATTCAATCACAGGATTACGGCAGAAAGAAGCGTCCAGAGTAGGCCGCCAGAGGACGTGTCAGGAGTCGCACAGAGGCAACAGGAGCGAGTCGCAGATAACCCCGCAGGCGCACCCACAGCCCTGTCCTCGCGACTCAAGGGACCAGCGTGTTTCACTGAAAAGATCAGATCGGAACCTTTTCCTGAAGATTTCAAAGGGCCACGCAAGGTGGCAAACTATAACGCCAGCATGGATCCAACCACTTGGCTTAACAATTACGAGATGGGCATGAGCATCCTAAACGCATCTGAAGAGATCTGCGCACGCTACCTGAACATGATGCTAGAAGGAGCAGCGCACATATGGCTGCAAAATTTGCCTCCCAACTCTATAAATACTTGGGAGGAACTGAAGGATGCCTTCATTAAGAACTTCCAAGGAACTTGCAAGCGACTCTGCAATATAGAAGATTTAGAGCGCTGTGTCCAGAAGGAAGGCGAGTCAAGTCGCCATTGGATGAAAAGGGTGGCAGAAATAATACACTCCTCAGATAATATACCACCAAGCTCAGCCGTCCTGGTGATGGAGAAAAACTGCAAGTTTGAGCCGCTGATTCATAAACTGGGTCGCATGAAGGATAAAGTCAAAAGCCTCAGCGAGGTGATGGCTGCGGCTAACAAATATGCCAGCTCAGACAAAACCAGAGACGCGTCAGACGGAGAAGAAGAGGAGGTTGCTGCAAAAGGAAAGAAAAACTCCAACAAGCTCCAGCAGCAGCAAACGAGCCACAACAACACGAGTCAAAACAAACGCAAAAGCGAAGATGGTCACTCAGGGCTCGTAGCCAATGCGCGTGGAAGGGGTCGAGGATACGGCTCCCGGCCAATCAATATGCAAGAAGTGTTCAACCGGCCATGCGACCTTCATGCGACAGGTGATGGACGGCCAGCGGACCATACCAAGGCGCAATGCCATTATTACAAAAAGTGGAAGGAAGAGAGCCAACACAACGGGGGAATACCCATGAAGGAAACCCTAGTGCGGCTCATAACACAAACATTGGGCAGCACGGCGCGAGTAACCCCAGACAGACGGGGCAGTATCACACATAGTTATCGATACCTCCAAAAGAGAAGAGAAATTGAGCCGGAGAAGTCAGCAGGTGAACGCCGTGATACCAACAACACCCGCTTGGTTAAGGTGGTCAGAAACGCGGTAACCTGGAGTCGCGACGACCACCCGCCACAGGTACGGGAACCTGGCAAGTTGGCACTGGTTGTGGCACCATACGTTGCAGGATACAAGCTGACCAAAGTGCTTATGGATGGAGGAAGCAGCATTAATATCTTGTACTACGATACTTTCCAGCGTCTAGGACTCAAAGATTCCAGCTTGCAGCCCACGTCAACAGTATTTCACGGCATTGTCCCAGGAAGGTCCGCACGGCCAGTGGGGAAAATAACCCTCGGGGTAACTTTTGGAACAGAAGAGAACTTTAGAAGTGAATTCCTAAGCTTCGAAGTAGTAAAATTCCAGAGCCCATACCACGCCCTGTTTGGAAGAACGGCCTTTGCTAAGTTTATGGCCAGACCATGCTACGTGTACCTACAGTTGAAGATACCAGGACCAAAAGGGGTCATCACAGTGTACGGAGATAGAGAAAAAGCAATAGAATGCGAGAAAGGAGATGCGGCTTTCGCAGAATCCGCCTGTGCCGCGGAAGAACTAAAAGGTTATAAGTCGCAGGTGGACCCAAACGATATGAGTGTGGTTACCACGCCATCTGCTGAGCCACCAATGAAGTTCAAAGCGGCCCAGGACACTAAGCAGATAAATCTTATTCCTGGCGACTCATCCAAGCAAACTAGCATTGGAGCACACATGGAAGAAGAACAGGAGAAGGCCCTCGTTGCTTTTCTCCAGGAAAATAAAGACATCTTCGCATGGAAGCCGTCAGATATGCCAGGGGTACCAAGAGAATTAGCAGAACATAGCCTCAAAGTGAACCCTGCGGCTAAACCAGTGAAGCAGCCACTACGGCGTTTTCATGATGACAGGAGAAAGGCAATAGGAGAGGAATAGCTCGCTTGCTGGCTGCAGGATTCATCACAGAGGTATACCATCCGGAGTGGGTGGCAAATCCAGTATTGGTTATGAAAAAGAATGGTACGTGGCGAATGTGCGTTGATTACACCAGTCTTAACAAAGCTTGTCCAAAGGATCCATTTGCTTTGCCAAGAATCGACCAAGTAATTGATTCAACTGCTGGGTGCGAGCTGTTATGCTTTTTGGACGCCTATTCAGGCTACCATCAAATCAAGATGAAGAGGGAAGACCAAGAAAAGACGTCCTTCATCACACCCTTCGGAGCTTTTTGTTACGTCAGCATGCCCTTTGGGTTGAAGAACGCAGGTGCGACTTACCAAAGATGCATTCAGAATTGCTTACATGAGCAAATAGGTCGCAACGTTCATGCCTACGTGGATGATATTGTGATTAAATCGCAAGTTAGCCAGGATCTTATTGGTGATCTGGCAGAGACATTTACAAATCTCAGAAAATACAACATGAAGCTCAACCCCACAAAGTGCGTCTTCGGAGTACCAGCAGGGAAGCTATTGGGATTCATAGTATCAGAAAGAGGCATTGAGGCCAATCCTGACAAGATAAAGGCCGTGATGGATCTCCAAAAGCCAGAAAAGATAAAAGATGTACAGCGGCTTACTGGTTGCGTAGCAGCTTTGAGTCGCTTTATATCAAGATTGGGAGAAAAGCGCTACCTTTGTACAGACTGCTGAAAAAATCAGACACCTTCGTTTGGGACGCAGAGGCTGACGAAGCTCTGACAGCCTTGAAGCATCAATTGACGAATGCTCCAGTTCTGGCGGCTCCAAAAGATAAAGAGCCAATGTTACTATACATAGCGGCAAATTCCCGCGCTGTGAGTGCTGTCATGGTTGTGGAGAGACAAGAAGCAGGAAAGGAATACCCTGTCCAGAGGCCAGTATACTACGTGAGCGAAGTCCTCACAGCTTCCAAACAGCGTTACCCACAGTGGCAGAAGTTGGTGTTTGGAGTGTTCATGGCGAGTCGCAAGCTGAAGCACTACTTCCAAGAGCATCCAATAACTGTGGTGAGTTCAGCACCATTGGCAGATATCATTCGTAATCGAGAAGCTACTGGAAGAGTCGCTAAGTGGGCGATCGAGTTGGGACCACATCACATCAGCTATGAGCCGCGCACATCAATTAAGTCGCAAGCCCTTGCAGATTTTATTAACGATTGGACAGAAATCCAAGTTGCCCAGCATGGCAGAAACCAAATACTGGACCATGCATTTTGATGGGTCAAGACAGTTACAAGGCTCGGGGGCTGGAGTTGTTCTGACATCTCCCAAGGGAGACAAGCTGCGGTATGTGTTACAGATACACTTCAACTGCACAAATAACGTGGCGGAGTACGAGGCACTGCTTCATGGTCTACGTATAGCAAAGGAGATGAACATCAGTCGCATACGCTGTTTTGGCGATTCAGACTTGGTGGCACAGCAGGTCTCCGGAACGTGGGACAGCAAGGACGCGAACATGGCTGCATATAGGAGAGAGGTGGACAGAATTGCTGGACATTTCACTGGATACCAAGTTGAACATATTGATCGGAGACAAAATGAAGCTGCGGATGCCCTGTCTCGGCTTGGATCCAATAGACAGTCAGTCCCACCCAATGTTTTCCTGGATGAACTGCACAATCCATCAGTCAAGCCTCCAGCAGAAATTGACATTGCAGAGCCAGAGGATGATTCAACTTTAGTCGCAGCCCTGCATGAACAGCCAGGATGGACAGAGCCATACATGGCATATTTAAGTCGCGGAGTGCTGCCGGACGATGAAATTGAGGCGCGCAAAATCATACGACGATCAAAGGCCTATACAATCATCAACAATGAATTATACAAGCGCAGCGTATCAGGAGCATTCAAAGATGTGTCTCACCAGAAGAGGGACGAAAAATCTTGCACGAAATTCATTCAGGCGATTGTGGCCATCATGCTTCGTCAAGATCTTTGGTGGCAAAGGCGTTCCGACATGGATTCTTCTAGCATTGCAGAGCAAATTGTCAGAGTGTGCGATGGATGTCAAAGATACGCTAGGCAAGATCATATGCCAGCCCAAGCACTTCGCACAATACCCATACATGGCCTTTTGCCGTATGGGGTTTTGACATGGTAGGGCCTTTCAGACGGTCTTCAAACGGAAAAACTCACCTCTTAGTCATGGTGGACAAATTCACAAAGTGGATAGAAGCAGAACCTGTGGGAGATTGCGAGGCTGAAACAGCAGTCAAGTTCTTGAAGAAGGTCATATTCCGCTTTGGTTACCCCCATAGTATCATTACAGACAATGGGAGCAACACCTCTGAAGGGGCTACACAGATATTTTGCGCAGACAATGGGATAAGATTGGACCTCACGTCAGTAGCACACCCGCAGAGCAATGGACAAGCTGAGCGAGCTAACCAGGAAATTCTCCATGGAATTAAGCCGCGCCTTATTGAAAAGGTCGAAGCATCTCCAGGATGTTGGGTGGAAGAACTGCCAGCAGTACTGTGGAGCTTGAGAACAACCCCTAACAGATCCACAGGATTTACACCATATTTCATGGTCTATGGAGCAGAAGCAGTCATGCCCAGCGATATCATACATGATTCACCAAGAGTTGCGGCTTACATCGAGACAGATAATGAGATAGCTCGGCAAGACTCGGTGGACACATTAGAAGAGTTAGAGACTTGGCAGCATCAAGGTCAGCAGTATATCAACAAGACTTGCGACGCTATCATGCCAGACGCATCAAAACCGCACCTTTCAAGAAGGCGACCTAGTGTTGCGACTTAAACAAGATCACAAGGGAATGCATAAGCTGTCCTCTCCATGGGAAGGACCCTACATCATCAGCAAGAAGCTAAACAATGGGTCGTACTACCTGCTGGATGTAAGGGAAGAAAGCAGCGAACGCCATGATTTCGAGGATCGTCTCGAGGCACCTCGCCCTTGGAACGTCGCACACCTGCGACCGTACTATACATAAGAAAAGGCTAATCAGAGCCAAGCATCATCCTTTCCAGCTTTATAGCTGAGTATCATCACAGCCACTCAGGGCTAGAACTTCAACTTTGGTCGCCACCTAGGCGCGACCTATGCAACATCTGATCGCCACCCAGGCGCGATCGACCCTTGTATCAGAAATCGGCCGCCACCTAGGCGCGGCCGTAAACTTTGTATCATCTCTGGTCGCCACCTAGGCGCGACCGACCCCATGTATCACCATGGATCGCCACCTACGCGCGATCCAACCCTATGTATAACACTCGGTTGCCACCTAGGCGCGACCTTATGTGTCATCATAATCAAAGCTTATCATAGCTTAGCCTATCATGGCAATATCATTATGTTTCTTGGGGTCTTTGTTACCCTGAAACAGCCGATTTATTGGCAATTATCAAATTTACCTTAAGTTGGATTGCTACTCGCATTATGTGGCCAAAGTACTGGGGTGTGGCGTCAATCGAGCTTGATTGCCTATCATGGCCGCTCTCGACCCTGAACACACATATTCCTAGGAAATACTGAGTCGCGCGAGTGCCCACTTAAGGATTCAGATGGCCTAACTAGAGGTCGATGTACTGCTTATAGTACGGCAACACCAATTACAATTACTTGTAACTTAACAATTGTTTTATTCATGATATCAAGTTACAGGTGATGACCTTCAGAGTTCTCTGAGAAGAATTGAGATGATTACCACATAACATCCTCTCAATCCTTGGGGGCTATATCATATTATCATCAAAAATTTGAAGATAGTCGTCATCAAGTTTGAAGCTATCAGGATACTCTAAAGCACATGAAGTCAGATGATCTTCCAGGTGCGAGTCAAGGCCAAACTGTACAATTATAAGCCGCGAAACAAGGAAAAGCACGGCCTAAGCATTCAAGATCAAGAAGTACTATGAAGTTCAGGCCATGCTTGGGGGCTAATGTCGGGGGAATACTTTCTGGATTAACCCGCGGCCCAGTGCGACTTAACTTACTCGCACGGATGAAGGCCCACTTGGGAACAAGCCCAATATTGAACCGCCATAAGGAGAAAGATCTAGAAGACAAATCCCGGAGGACGTGAAGACCAAGTAGTCTCCGAGTAGGCCTCTGTGGATGTATTCCTTATGGGGAAGTTTCCTTTTGTAACCTAGCGAGCCTCTGTGTATATAAAGAGGACTCGCAGGACTTAGAGCGGGTCAAGCTATCAAGCCCCAAACCCTAGCTCATACGGCGAGTACCAGATCGGATCGCCTCCATTGTAACACCTCGATTATCATATCAATACCAATCTAGGGTAGGCAGGAAGTAGGTCTTTTACCTCACATTGAGGGGGCCGAACCTGGGTAAATCTGTGTTGATCTTTGTTCCTGCGATCCCAAGCTCGGAGATGCTTGACTCGCGTAATCCCACACCTACGAAGTCATCTATGACACCTGACGTGACAAACCCACGACACCCTCGGCAAGATCTACAAAGGCTTAAACTCTTGGAAGTATAGGGTGAGGAAGATGCTTGACAAAGGTTGCAGTTTTGAAGAGCTCCGCGCCACCTATCCCCAAATTTCGGTGGCGGCCTAGACTACTTTCAAGGACGCCATGGATACCCGAGGGATGAAGAAAAAGCGGGAGTGGGGGAAGGAAATGCGGGACAAGACCTTAGGTGTCCACACTCTTGGAACCCGTGGTTATGATGGAAAGTAGCCCGTTTGCGATAAGGAGGACGCCGAACGTGTAGGTGAGAGCCCTTGGAACAAGTTCAAGGACCCGTTGGTCCGCAGAACGATCAGGGCCCATTACATTATTGATAAGGATACCGGGGAGCTCAAGACGGGAAAGAAGGTCTTGGAGCTTGAGAAGAAGTACCTGGTAAGGAATTTACCAGTTTAAATAAAGTGCTTGTAATCAAGTTGATTATATTATATATAACACTCACGTCGTTTCTTAACGGTTTGAGCACATTCCTTCTCCAGGCAGAAGAAAAGGCGGAAGTGGAATCTACTCAAACCTCCTCCCAGGGTTCGACAAAAAAGCTCCCGTGGGACACTGCTTGGGTCAGGGCGTACAACCAGGCCAAGGACAGGCCTGCGACCGAACAGCCGCATCGTGGCCGTGTGGTCGGCGCCGGTAAGCATCACAAACACTCTTACTATTATCCTACTGAGTCCAAGAAGGTGCGAAACGAGAGGAAGAGGTTCACCGAGATGGATTTAAAGGAGGCTGTGGATAAGGAGGCGAAAGCAACCGTGCCTGGGTTAGTCCAAAACCAACTGCAGCAGACGCTCAGTGCCATCATGCCTAGCCTGATGGAGTCGGTCAAGACTTGGATGGTCGAAGGGCAACAAGGGCCGTTTATCATGCCCAGCTTTGTCGGAAGCAACTCCAACAATCCGGCCGCCAACCCTACTTGTGATAGGGAGGATGCGACGCCGGCCGCCAACCCTACTTGTGGTACGGAGGATGCGACGCCGGCCGGAAACAATGAAGTTGCTGAAGGGGTTTCGCCAGCCGGCGCGCATCAGCTTAGCAGGCCCTCCGTCATCTCTTCCATGCCCGTTCGCGGTCCAACGCCATTACCCGAGCTTGAAGCCCTCACGGTAATTAAGCGTCGCAAAAGTCTCAACAAATTATGTATATATAACTCATCCTTGGCGCCCTCTCTTACGCCTTATATGCATGTTTTCGCAGGCCGACGAGGTGGGATGCACGTTGCTATTGCATGTGGAGAATGACCTTCGAGATGTGGCAACGGCAAGCATCATGACACCACTTCAACGTGTGATGCACAACCTGCCTATGGCCCCTGATGTGTTTCGGGTACATATTCATCGGGTGCTCTCAGGTTATGATGACCTTTATCCTCCAATTCAACCCGCGGGTGCCGATTCCGAGTTAACCCTCCGTGGATGCTTGGGTTATCCCATGACATGGCCAAAGGCACTGATCCGTTTGGACCCTCCTATCACCTGCACCCCGCCACAGCCAACACCGGTAGGGTCGGCGAATCAAGAACCGTTGATGCAGTACATCTGGGGCATGCCACCAGACCACAAGACTCAATCTGAACCTGCACTAGTCTTTCCACCAGGGACGGCGATTCATCGTGTCGATCAGCTAATGCAAGGAGGGGATGATGACCATGATCATAGTGATGACTTAATGGATTTTGACAACAGAGGACACCAGGATCAGGATCTTCAAGCTCCTCACTGCACTAAGCGTCTGTTCAGTTCTCAGGGCACGCTTGAATGGCCTGTCCTCTTCACCGAGGATCAACAAGGCAACAAGCCTTTCAGCCAGGATACACTACTTAGGACGATCATCCCGGAGATTCAGAAAGGAACCATCCCGGCCGAGAAGAAGCCTAAGAAAGGAGGACGGAAAAGAAAACTAAAGAGTGCCCCCGCCTCTAACAGCCAACCAGCGCCGGTGGCTTAGGAGCCGATCCGGGCTAAGGACAAGGTAGGCGTCTCCAACTGGCATTCGATGCATGAGTTGGCTAAGCCGATCCTGCCGCCGAGAATATTGAAGCTCCTAACGCCGGATATGCGGAGTCTCCATGACATGGTTCAGCATATCGAGGACACTCTTATCACATCATCACGTCCAGTATACCCGGTTTTCCCGGTAAAGGTACCAAAGGACATTGGCCTTGCCGATGAATACCCCGCGGACGTGTTCTTCGTGAGATTTGAAGAGCTCTTCGACATGTACCATATGAAGCGACTCCCCTTATGCTTCGTCCGCCTGCTTGCTCTCAAGATGGAGTACATGCTTATGAGAGAGGAAACCCGGGTCCTAGCGGCAATGGACCCCTACCACCTTCAAGAGGGCCGTATCAACCACAGTGAAGGTAAGCGACAAGCGACGCGGTACGTCCAAAAATTCTTCCAGAAGAATCATGAGAGGCAAATCATTCTCATGCCATACTTTCCCGAGTAAGTCATTCGCTTTCCTCCATTACTCATGCTTTTCATGCATTTCCATCCGTGCGAAGATTAACTTGAGTATGGCCGGTCTCATTTTGTGCAGGAACAAATACTGTGTCCTCATTGTTGCGTACCTGAGACTTTCGGAAGCCTATTATTTGGACTCGGGGAGGCAGCACAAGAAGAAAAACTATGAACATATCAAGAGTGTTATGAATGATGCTCTCACCGGCTACGCCTTCCACGAAGGTCCCATGGAAGTACGAAAAGAGAAAGATGGCAAGCTGGTGTTCGCCCACCACACGAATTTCAAATCCGTCACGCAGCCGGCAACGAGTGACCAGGACGCCTTCTACGTCTTAATGCACATGCGGGAGTACGTACGGGATCAGCAACAACTACAGTTGCCATCTAGTCTCCACGATCGCTGCCTAAGGAACATGACGGAGGCCACTAATGAGCAACACAGAGAGGAGTTCTGTCGCATCCAGAACACGATTGCAACGACAATCGTCCGTGATGTCCTCCCTAAGGAAGGGCTGTTCTACAACGGTAACGTACATCCACCGAACGCCGAAGTTGAAAAACGTTCAGAAGATCAGGGTGACTACAGGCCATTCAACACTTTAGATGGACACAAGCCTTTCCCGCCGAAGCCCCAACCGAGACCGAGGAGGAACAAGCCCCAACCGGCCGAGCAGTGATCATATGGTCGATATGTTGTTGTTCCGAGTGCAATGTGGTTGCACTTTTATGTGTCTTGTAAACGTAATTCATAAACTTGTTATTGTTTTTAGTTTATTCGAACATGCTACTTTTTCTGTGTTATGAATCGGGATGTATGATCAAATGTAATGAATTTGTGTCTATTTCGGAATTTTCAAATGTGATTACTTTATTTTGGCCAAAACTGTGTATTTATACTCCCTGTGTATTTATACCTGTGCATATACGAAATACGGTACAGCAAAAAAAATTGCAATATATCTTACCTGTGGCGCACAGGATATATTACCTGTGGCGCACACAGCAGGTTACCTGTGGCGCACAGGGATGTTATCCGTGGCGCACAGGGCATAGTTACCTGTGGCGCACAAAAGTCCTATCTGTGGCGCACAGCTGGACAGGTGCACGTGTAGGGGGGTTGTCCCGCGAAGCTTACCTGTGGCGCACAGGATCACCTATCTGTGGCGCACGGCCTCATGCGCCACAGATAAGTGGTGTTATCTGTGGCGCACGGCTCGTGTGTCTGGGGAATACTTTCTGGATCAACTCGCAGCCCATATTGCTATGTGCGACTTACTTTACTCGCACAGATAAAAGCTCATACGGGAGCGAGCCCAATATTGAACCGCCACAAGAAGAAGGATCTAGAAGATGCATCCTGGGAGACGTAAGGACTAAATAGTTTCCTCATAGGTTCCAGTTGATATATTCCTTTTGGAGGAAGTTTTCTTTGTAACCTGACGAGACTCTGTGTATATAAAGAGGACTCGCAAGACTTAGAGAAGGGCAAGCCCTTAAACCCTAGCTCATACGGCGAGTACCAGATTGGATCGCCACCACCGTAACAACTCGAATATCATATCAATACCAATCTAGGGTAGGCAGGAAGTAGGTTTTTTACCTCACATTGAGGGGGCCGAGCCTGGGTAAATCTGTGTCGATCTTTGTTCCTGCGATCCCAAGCTCGGAGATGCTTGACTCGCGTAATCCCACACCTACGAAGTCATCCATGACACCTGACGTGACAAACCCACGACAGTTGGCGCCCACCGTGGGGCCTGCGGTCAAGAGCGTGACGTTCCGCGCAGGATCGATGAGAGGAGTCGAAGATCTTGTTGTTGGCCGCATCATTACGGTCGATGGCACACCCCTCATAGACGATTCAAGCTAGGGACCGGAAGCTGATTACCTGGAAACCGGCCACATCATCCCGTTTGGATCTGTCCATGTTTTCGTCGGCTTCATCGGCGGCGAATCAGAAGATCCTTCACAACACGGCGACTCAGAAGAGGGAGTCGCTGTGATGATGGACCAAGAAGAAGAATCTGTTAACCACGAGTCGCTACCCCTGGAAGACGAAGAAGGCCAATCCATTGATTATGTCCTCGAAGAGAGGCTATGTGGGAACCCCAGGGGTGACAACACGCCATCCGCAGGAGATCAGCACGCGGAAGGGGTCTACAGGACCGTGGAGACCGAGGAAGGGTTGGGCATGCCGCCAGGCAGCTTGGCTCCTACTCCGCCAGAAGGAGCAGAACAAGTCGCGCCGGATGGATCAGGAGTCGCGGCATCTGCCGCGGCTACGCCAGGAGTCGCGGCCTCAGGAGTCGCAAACAGGGAGACCCCGCCCGGAGTTGCAATCACAGAAACAGGGCCAAGACCGGCCTCTGGCGCAGTGGCTACGGTGCCATGAAACAGTGTGTTACACACTCCGATATCTGCGGTAAACGCGGCTGCCAGAGTAACAGAATTGGAAGCTACTAGGATCGGACTGTATGATAAAGTCCAGAGAATCGCAGATGAGAGGGCCAGGCTGGCGCGCGAGGAGCAGCGCCTCCGACAAGAACAACAGCGGCTGGCTGAGGACACCAGCGCCTCGCAAGGAGGATTGGGCACCTTGCCACACAGGCGCCATGCGAGTCGCCTGCAGCCAGGAATGGTAAACCCTATGGAATTGTTCCAATCACCTACCACTGGACGTACAACAGCGGTCCCCGCGATTGACACGCCGGTAGCCACGGCACCACCCAACGCGATCCCATCAGTCGCCACCAACACGGTACGTCCAGTCGCGTGGTCAGAAGCCGCACCACCATCAGTCGCGGTACCTTCACACCCGGCACCATCCGCCGTAGTTATGCGAACCGTGGCACCGTTAGCCGCGCCAGCGGTCCAGACTATTGCAACACCATCAGTCCCACCAGCAGTTCCGACCTTCGCAACACCAATAGCAGCGAAAGCACCAAGATCAAGGGCCATGGTACAAGCCAACAACAGGGCCATCATGCCCCCACCGTTGCCACAGCCAACCTTTGTTCAGCAGCCACCACAGCAGCCTCAAAGGTTCCACACGCCGCAAGGACACTATGTTAGCCCAGTGGAGAATCTCTTTGCGGCTACAAACATCCTGGCTAGGTTAGCACCAGCAGGAAACACACGAATGGATAGAGAGGCACGGCGCGCCATCGAGATGCTGAGCACATCAGTAATCCAGCAAGCAAACATGTCTGAACACGCGGGACGGCTGCAGTCCACCCCCTATAATAGCAGAGCCACGGCGGAGAGAAGCATCCATGCGGAGTCGCCACACGTTGCGACTTCAAGTTTGGCAAGGCGACAGAGAGAAAACCAGCCGGCGGCCCAAAATCAGCCACAGCAAGTTCAACCCACAGAAGTTGCGCAGCCACGCACAACGGCTAATCCAGTCGGGGGCCAGCTCCATCCAACCTATCATCATGACTCAAAGGCCTAGTCTGCTTCAGCGATAGAATCAGGTCTGAACCATTTCCTGCAGATTTCAAATGACCTCGCAAGGTCGCCAATTACAACGCAAGAATGGATCCTGTTACTTGGCTTAACAATTACGAGATGGGCATGAGCATCCTCAACGCATCTGAAGAGATCTGCGCACGGTACCTAAACATGATGTTAGAAGGCGCAGCTTATATCTGGCCGCAGAACTTGCCGCTAAATTCAATAAACTCTTGGGATGAGATGAAGGAAGCTTTTATCAAGAATTTCCAAGGAACATGCAAGCAACTCTGCAGTATAGAGGACCTTGAGCGTTGCGTGCAGAAGGAAGGCGAATCGAGTCGCCACTGGATGAGAAGGGTAGCAGAAATCATACATTCCTCAGATACATACCACCGAGCTCAGCAATCCTTGTAATGGAGAAAAATTGTAAGTTTGAGCCGCTGGTCCACAAACTAGGTCGCATGAAGGACAAAGTCAAGAGCCTCAGCGAGGTAATGGCAGCGGCAAACAAGTACGCTAGCTCGGATAAAACCAGGGACGCATCTGATGGAGAGAAGGAGGAAAATACTGGCAAGGGAAAGAAGGCCAGTAGCAAGCCTCAACAGCAGCTAGCTAGCAATGCTAATGCGAGTTACGAACACTCGCTACAAGCAAAGCAGCGGCAGAGGAAGAAATTTCCACCCAGTTAACTTAGAAAAGGTTTTCAACCGCCCTTGTGACATCCACGTGGGAAAAGATGGAAAACCACCCAACCACACAAAGGCACAGTGCTATCATTACAAAAAGTGGAAGGATGGGCAACCACTCAATGCAAATAACAATCATCAGAATAATGAGGGAGGCAACCACGGCGGGGGCAACAACAACAATGCTGCCCCAAATCCACAGCCAGACCAACCACAGTTCCCAAAATAGTTGGGTGAGTATCACACAATTGTGGTCAATACCTCAAGGAGGGAGAAAAAACTGCGACGACGCAATCAAGCTGTTAATGCCGTAGTACCAGCCGTACCACAGTGGCTAAAGTGGTCCGAGCAGCCAGTGGTTTGGAGCCGCGAAGATCACCCAGGAGAAATAAATGAAGAGGGCAAGCTCGCGCTGGTAGTTGCCCCTCAAGTCGCAGGATACAAGTTAAGCAAAGTACTGATGGATGGAGGCAGCAACATCAATATATTATACTATGAGACCTTCAAGAGGATGAATCTCCAAGAAAAGCAGCTACACCCATCCAGAACGACCTTCCACGGTGTCGTGCCAGGCATATCAGCCCAGCCATTGGGGCGAATCAACTTGGAGGTCGCCTTTGGGACACAAAGCAACTTCAGAAGCGAATACATCTGGTTCGAGGTTGTAGATTTCCAGAGTCCATATCACGCGCTGTTTGGCAGAGAAGCATTCGCAAAATTTATGGCTAGGCTGTGCTACGTGTACCTGAAGCTAAACATGCCAGGTCCCAGGGGAGTCATCACTGTTAATGGCGATAGAAAGATAGCTCAAGAATGCGAAGAAGGCGACAAGGCTATGACCAGACACTAGTACAGAATGACACATCGGATACCCCTCTATGGAAACGGCAGGCGTTAGGCGACGGAGAATCGCGCTTTCCGCGCGGCCAGTGCGTACAAACCTGACCTGGGCCGCGGCTGGCCCGTCAACATCGGTAACAGAGAAAGTATTAACTCCGTTACCCATAGTATTGGCAACGGTCTTAATTCTGGCTCCATTTTCGATATGTGCCTCTATAGCAACGGAGACTTTTGGGTGTAGTGGCACCGCCCACTACTCCTTGAAAACCCCAATCCTTGCTAGCTCAAGACGCCACCGAATCTGCTCTCTCTCTCTCTCGCTCGCTCGCTCCCTCCCTCCTATTGATTAGCGAA
The DNA here is from genome assembly GCA_947311845.1 of Poa pratensis. Lineage (NCBI taxonomy): Eukaryota > Viridiplantae > Streptophyta > Magnoliopsida > Poales > Poaceae > Poa > Poa pratensis. Next base: position 39,969,902 of record CAMZMU010000062.1, on the reverse strand, counting down.
GATGCCTCGCAGCAACGACACACAGGAGCACACTGAGTCACCGCGGGACAGTCCCCCCGTCAGCGGCGAGTCCGTTGAAGGACCGACGCCGGAGACGAGCGACGACGAATACGCCAACTTCCATGATCCCACCTTGATGCTGGGCCCGCCGAAGGTTGATTCTGATGACGAGTCAACTGAAGAGGAGAAGGAGGAGGAGGAGGACGACGAGGAGGAGGACGAGGCGGAGGCGCCGGTCCGGAAGAAGGGAGCCCCGGCGACGGAGAAGAAAGCCGCCGCCACCGCCTCCGATATGCTGCCGCCGTCGCCGCCGCCACCACCTCCAATGGCCCCCAATAAGTGAGGCCGTGAGAAGGACGAGGATTGCGCGGAAGCAGGGTGCAAGAAAAACAAGAAGTAGCTAGTAGTAGTTCTATAAGTTCTCCAACTGTAATTTACTTTATTATTATTAATATGTACTGCGTATGTAATGTAGTAATCACTAATATTAATATAAGTATCCTATAAGTGGTTTTCTCCATATAGTAGAGATTAGGAAAATATTATTCCAGAGAGTAGAAGAAATTCCACAAAGTGGGCGCGTAGGTCCCACACCTCAGTGGAAGAAACACAAAGGAAACGGTCTTTCTAAAGAACCGTTTCCTATGTTTTACCTATATATATGGGCGTACAGAGCAAAACCTAACACTCGTTTCCTCACTCTGTCCCAGTATGCTAGATCTGTTCGTGGCGGCGCCTCCTGGCGTTGCGGCCATCGCCGGCGCCGTGGCGGCGCCGTCTCCGCCCAGACGACGGCTATCACGGCGAGGTCTTCGCCATCTCCCCCGACACGGCGAGGTGTTCGCCATGTCCCCCGACACGGCGAGGTCTTCGCCATCTCGCCCAACACGGCGAGGTCGTCTTTCTGTCCGCTTCCTCTGCCTCCACCACTTTCGGATCTGCTAGATCGATCCAACGGCGACGTGAAGAAGGTATCAGATCCACATCCGGTAGTTCTATCTAGATCATTTCTTGATGTAGTTAACTTGCCTATTGTGCACTTGCAACTAGTTGTAGTTTAGCTTACTTGTTGATAGTAGTTCAGTTCACATCCGGTAGTTCTATCTAGATCATTTCTTGATGTAGTTAACTTGCCTATTGTGCACTTGCAACTAGTTATAGTTTAGCTAACTTGTTGAAAGTAGTTCAGTTCACATCCGGTAGTTCTATCTAGATCATTTCTTGATGTAGTTAACTTGCCTATTGTGCACTTGCAACTAGTTGTAGTTTAGCTAACTTGTTGAAAGTAGTTCAGTTCACATCCGGTAGTTCTATCTAGATCATTTCTTGATGTAGTTAACTTGCCTATTGTGGACTTGCAACTAGTTGTAGTTTAGTTAACTTGTTGAAAGTAGTTCAGTTCACATCCGGTAGTTCTATCTAGATCATTTCTTGATATAGTTAACTTGCCTATTGTGCACTTGCAACCGGTTGTAGTTTCGCTAACTTGTTGATAGTAGTTCAGTTCACATCTGTTAGTTCTATCTAGATCATTTCTTGATGTAGTTAACTTGCCTATTGTGCACTTGCAACTAGTTGTAGTTTAGCTAACTAGTTCATGTGAAAACAGGAGTCTATTTCGGTGACACTGCATAAAAAAGTCGGAGACACAGAAAAAACAACGAACATTACTCAAGAGAGTAGTGTTTGTTGACTTTCTCATAATGGCCTCCAATTATATACACAGGTCAGTACACACTATATACTACTGTATACTTCATATTATTGTGTTAAATTGTTTGTTCTATCTAGTAGTGTCAGAACTAACATAAATACTTATTTACATTTAGGGATATCAAGCTGTTCCCTTTCAAACTCCACCATACATATCCACCGTCGCTATTGTGACGTTTTGGTACACTGCATAAAATATTTTTTAAGTAAGAGTGTTTTATACAGTGTCGCCGAAATGTCACATCGGTGACGTATTAGATTAGATTTCGGTGACACTGCATAAAAAATCCAGAGCCGGTGGTGGCCTCCATGGAAAGGATGATCATTGTCAGGCATCCTATGAAGCTGCTGACATCGCAATATCTTGTTGACAAGCCGTGTGTTGGCTGCTCCGGTTCATCAATAAGAGCCACCTCAAGACATAGGTAAGATATCGTTTCAGTTTGCTTAAATTCATAGTGTATTTGTTTTAGCATATGTATTTAACAATTGTAACTCTATTTACTAATGTATAGGGTCCAAAGCTTCAACATCCTTCTCTCACGAAGTTGAGATAAGAAGAGATAGCTAGAGTGACACCTGCGAGGATTGTGGAAAAGGATGTAGGGAAGAAATCATATATTCTTTCCGTCCTTTGACATGATAGGCTTAGTATAGATGAAATCTGTTATCGTTTTACCTCTTATGTTTGTCACATCTTGTGATGCAATTGTAAAGGTGAAATTGTGATAGAAATGTAAAGTTACATTGTGATATGAATGAAATCTGTTACCGTTTTAGTATTTGAGCTTGTGCTGTGAGATTTTAAGTATCTAGTGGCATTTGTAAACGTGGCATCCTGTAACCGAAATATGAGAAATGCTCAGTGCAAACGGGTGGATGGCAAACTCCGTATCTGATGAAGGAAAACTAAGGAAATGGAGGTCTGCGCATAACCGTTGCCAAATGGAGACCTCATCGGAAACGGTTTTTGGCCTCCGTTACCGATGAAGGCCTTCACATCAGTGACAGAGGTGGGGACACGGACCCTTTCTCCGTTGCCGAAGCGGTTTTTGGCCCGTTTCCGATGTGTCGTTCTGTTCTAGTGAGAGCTGCAAGTATCACAGAGAGCACGCCCATACGCGAATCGCAGCAAAATTTTGATGACATCGTGGAGGCCAAAAGGCACCTGCCTGACTTGCGACTTCAGATTACAGCCGCAAGGGAGGCAAGGAAAGCAAGGGCTACGGGCCATCGCCAATAAGGATACATCCCAGACAGTGCGAGTCGCCATCAACAACCGCAACAAAACCACTAAGGGTTTACATTATCAAGCTGGCCACTCAGGGCTAAAAACATCATCTCTGGTCGCCACCTAGGCGCGACCGACCCCTGTATCATCTCTGGTCGCCACCTAGGCGCGACCGACCCATGTATCATCTCTGGTCGCCACCTAGGCGCGACCGACCCATGTATCACTTCTGATCGCCACCTAGGCGCGATCGACCCATTTCTGGTCGCCACTAAGGCGCGACCGACCCATGCTTCATATCTGGTCGCCACCTAGGCGCGACCGACCCTGTATATCATATAATGATTCTGAAATAAAGCCGGCACCCCTACTACGTAGGAGGTTGTCGTTTCGCCTCAAATTACCAATTGAGTTGTGAGTCTTTTATTTTTTTAATCATTGGTTCCTTGGGGGTGCGGCAGCTTTTTAGCGCGGCCTATTACCTTGGGATCGCCAAATGAGTGTCATTTATCGTGATTATACTCAACCTCACTTGGATGCGACTTGCATTATGCGGCCAAAGTACTGGGGGTGCGGCGTCAATCGAGTTTGATCGCCTATCATGGCCGCTCTCGACCCTGAACACGCATTTTTTACTTGGGAAATACTGAGCCGCGCAGGGGCCTAAGTGAGGAAAAACCGAGACAAATCATAAGTACCAGCCTATTGGTCGAACCATGTATTGCTGAGAGTAATTAACAACCATAAATATTGTCTTTGACATCAATAATTCCACCAAATTATTACAAGCCACTAAGGGCTAAATTCATTAACTCATTGTTTTTTCACTTGCGCCCAGTTTTTGACTTGTGGGCAGGAGGAACTGGCGGCTTACCAGCCTTGCCAGAAGGAGCAGTCGCGGGCTCGCTGCACGGCTTCTCAGTCGCGGGCTTGGGGGCTGCAGAGCTGGACACACCTGGAGAGGGGTTCTTCTCTTGCGGCATAACCGCGCTGGTCGATGGAGTGGGTAACCTCTCAAATCTGCTTCCATCTGCATTATATTTCCCCAGATAGGTCGCCAGATCCACCCCATCCACTAACTCAGTCGCATGACCACGCATGCTCTTCCAAGTCGCCGCATACTCCGAGGCCGTAAGATCGGTGCCATCCACCTTCTTCGAGGGCCTGCCTTGTGCGACCTTGGCAGCATCAAAGGATGGATAGTACGTCTTGGCTAATGCAAGAACATGGGCCGTGCCGGAGCGAGCTGACGATTCCTTCCAGTCCAAGAAATATTGGGGCACCTTCAGCAATCTTTTCAACAGCCCTTCAGAGTCAGCAGGGACAGGCTTGGTTGGCAGCAGGCAGGTAGACAGCGGCTTCATAGCGTCACAAGCCTTCCGCGTAAACTCACGGATGCAGTCCAGCTGCTCTTGGGTAGTCCCACGCTGCAGTGCAGCATCCTCACCTGCAACAAGATGTCTGTCAGTTAGCTCAATTACATACAAAAGAAGAAAGTCAAGTAAAAAGATGCAGCGGTGAGTTGCAACACGTACCAGCCAGCTCTTGGGTCATGATACAGACTTTGGCGTGGACAAGGTTATGGGCGTCAGAGACTTTTGCCAATTTCTTCTCAAGTTTGCCAATTTCAACGGCTTTTAGCCTTGCGTCCTCATTGGCTTGAGCAATGGCGTCTTTCTGGGCGCTGATTTGGAGATCCAGCTGTTGGACCCTTTCTTGGAACTTATCTTCAACCTTTTTAAGCCGCAGCTCGGTGGCTTTGGCTTGTTCAGATAACTTGAAGCTCTCGTCAGATAGCTCGCCCATCCTGGCTTCCCGTTTCTTTAGCTCAGCGTCACGCTGGCCAAGGAGCTCGCGCAACCTTTCCAGTTCAGAGGGAGTCTCCTGCAACTGCTTTTCCAAAGCGCGTCTTTGTGCTGTCACGGCATTTAGTTCCTCCTACAAAGAAGTGCTTCAGCTAGTAAGTGACTGTCAACAGCTAAAGAGAAGTATCAAGTCTCCCTTTACAGTCAAAACAGAAACTTGATCCTTGGGGGCTAGGGACAGATAAGCCAAGACAGAAAATTACCTTGTAAGCCGCCGACAAATTAGACAGTGCCTCGCGAAGCTCCGCGGCCTGCTTATCATTTGAGGCAATGATGGCCTCCGACAGTTGTTCTGTGCGGCTCATCGAGGAGGAGGAAGCAACCTCAGTGTGCAGCGCTGACGACTGCTGGTTACCAGCCACTGGCGACTCAGTCAGTGGTGCGTCAGCGTCCTTAGCCACTGCGACTATGGAAGAAGGGCTGACCTTCTCCACATTTTGGACCATAAGGAGACCCGTTCCGTCTTCCAGAGCCACCTCTTGGGTAGCCGTGTCAGGAACAGGGGCTGTAGCCATATCATCAGTGGTGGCCACGCCCTCCATGGCAGTATCAGTCGCAGGAGCCATATGCGGCTCAACCACAGCGTCGGAGATATCTCCTAGGTTAGCCGCAGCCGTGGCGTCAGCAGTACTTCTGCAAGAACAAGAGTACTATGTGAAAAAGAAGCATATATGGCAGAATAAGAAGTGTTATAATTACAAGGAAAGTTACTAACTCCGGAGACATCTTCACAGAGGCCATGAGGCCGTCACTTGACGGCGATGAAAGGCCTTGGACCCCAGAATCTGCAATCAGAAAATTGTGTGTCAGTAAAGGGAAAAGGATAAGTTAACAAGATGTCAAAACAGTAGGAATTACCAGAGCGGGGTTCCATATCTTCTTCAGCCGAGGCGGTGGCTTTGTACACACGCCTGGCAGCGGAGGAGGTCGCGCCCGTAGCAGGCTTGCGACGCTTTGCAGCCTCAGGATTTTCCAGAGCATCAAGCTCTGGCTCCTCACAAGACAGCCTCTTGGAGGCCCTGCGGGGAGTTGGGCCAGCCGCGGCAAGAGGACTCGCGGCCGGCACTGGACTGTCATCCTCGTCCAGTTCAGTATCTTCACCCTCTGAAGCCGCAGTGGCGACAGATGGGATGTCAGCAATTTCGCTGCCCTCTAGAGCGGGCAGCAACTTCTTCCTTGTGGCACGCTTGGAACCAGCAGTGCCAGCATCGGTCACAGGGAGCGACCAATAATTCTCATTAGCCTGATTCAAGAAAAGATGGATTGCAGTATTAAAAAAGGAACGCGATTCAATTGCAAAGGCAAAAGTGACAAAGAAGAAATGCTACCTCAAAAGGCTTGTTGTTAACATTAAAAGGGGCAAGCCCCACCTTGTCAAAGGAGACGTCTTTCTCCTCAGTCACGCGAGTGACGAATTCCACCCATTCTTCAGGTGTCCAGTCGGCAGCCTGGATGCGATCGACATCAGCAGAAGTGCCGGTGCACTCAAGGAAGGATCGCTACCACGGACTCATGGGCTGGATGCGCCACTTGGTCCAGCAGGAAAGGAGATCAAGGCCAGTAAGACCATGACCAATTAAGGCGCGGACCTTGATCAGCGACTCGTTGATGAAGGCCGTGGCAGAGTCACGAGGCTTTGATTTCAGTGCCTTGGTAGGAAGGAAAGTGGAGTTGGACCAGGAGGGGAGGCGAGTCTCGCCCTCCGGAGAAGTATCTTGGCAATAGAAAAAAGATTTTTGCCAAGCCCTGGGCCGATTCGCCAGGGCCAGCTTGGGAAGAATAGAATTTCGGTGGCGTTGAAGAGAGATGGCGCCAACCTGAACATATGTGCCACCTTTGCAAGTGAGTTGGCTATTACAAGAAAAGGAAGCCAACCACAGATCGATGCTGGGGGCTACGCCGAGGTAGTCCTCGCACAGGACATGGAAATTGCTCACTTGGAGCATTGAATTGGGCCCGATGTCGTGAAGACAGAGGCCTAGGCGCCGCATCAAATCGTGGAAGAAGAGGGAGCTGGGCGGCGTGAATCCGTGCTCCACGTGCTCCACGAACATCACTAGTTCGTTGGGCTTGGGGCGCGGCTCGGTTTCGCTGCCTGGCGCCCGCCAGACGTTGCTCTCCTTCGGCGGCAGAAAGCCTTTGGCGGCCAAATCCGTGAGGACCTCCTCTGTCACCCAAGATCCTTACCAGTTGCAGGAAATCTTGCGCTTGTCTTCGGATGGCTTGGCCTTGGGCGCCATTGCGAAAAGGAGATTTGATCGGGGGCTGAGCTCGGTTGAGGAAGAAGGCGGCGCGGCTAGGAATGAGGAAAGAGCAGAGGCAAGTGGATATTGACCTAGGTGGCCGCAGCTTATAACTGGAGGGGCCCACAACCAACGGCACAATCTGCGCCCGTAAAACGAGGAACGGTTCGCAATTAAGGGAAACGGAATATTCCCAACAGAGAAGATGAGTCGCATGAATGAGTCGCGGCTTTGAACTGCATCAATCAGAGATTGGTCAGAACATTTACCGTGCGACCCAGCAACCATTTCAAGTGACCGAGAGATTCTCACCGAAAAGTCCTAACTAATCTTGGGGGCTAATGTCGGGGGAATACTTTCTGGATCAACTCGCAGCCCATATTGCTATGTGCGACTTACTTTACTCGCACAGATAAAAGCCCATATGGGAGCGAGCCCAATATTGAACCGCCACAAGAAGAAGGATCTAGAAGATGCATCCTGGGAGACGTAAGGACTAAATAGTTTCCTCATAGGTTCCAGTTGATATATTCCTTGTGGAGGAAGTTTCCTTTGTAACCTGACGAGCCTCTGTGTATATAAAGAGGACTCGCAGGACTTAGAGAAGGGCAAGCCCTTAAACCCTAGCTCATACGGCGAGTACCAGATCGGATCGCCTCCATTGTAACACCTCGAATATCATATCAATATCAATCTAGGGTAGGCAGGAAGTAGCTCTTTTACCTCACATTGAGGGGGCCGAACCTGGGTAAATCTGTGTCGATCTTCGTTCCTGCGATCCCAAGCTCGGAGATGCTTGACTCGCGTAATCCCACACCTACGAAGTCATCCATGACACCTGACGTGACAAACCCACGACATCGTGCGCCACAGGTAAGGCGTTACCACTGGCGGAGCTACAGTGGCGCACGTCCCGTGCGCCACTGGTAGCTGTTTTATGTGCGCCACAGGTAAGATTTCCTGTACTAGTGTCTAATGACGCCTATCTTTCTTGTCCTCTTGAGAGATTTCTCCACCTTCTTGATTACACACTCCGAAGCCGTCCCCGCCAACACGGAAGCAATCTCCTTGCCATATCCAGGCAAAGCCGTCTCCAAATCGATGAGTAAGTCACAAATCTCTTTTCCAAAGAGAGACTCGGAGTTAGGCGTCAACACACCTGTCTTATCAACCTCTTCACTCAAGGGTGACTCTGATGTAGCAACCACACCACCTACAAGAACCACACTCCCAAAGGACTCGGGCGAGAGAGAGGCTATGCCGTCCACAACACCACTCTCCTCGAAGTCCAGCGCACCTCTGTCCTCGCTCACAAGGGTGGACGTCGCAACAAACTGCGACGACGTGCAAGGACTGCCACGAGGAGAGAAACAACCATAGTGAAGCGCCTCCTCAACCACAGACGACTGCTGCTCAGCGGAGTCAAGCGGAAACAAAGCCTCCCCCTGGGTGAGACAACAATGCAATGTCTCAATAAAATCGCAGTCCAAAGCTATATATGAAGCTTGGCAAGATTAATCTTACAAGGCTACAACGCATTTACTTGTGTTTTCATGCTAGAGTTGATAGCAGCAGTTCAGTTAGTAAAATCGCAGTCTCAATAAAATCTGTTGGATATCAATTCTATGTTTATGTAAGCTCTATTGATTATTATAGCAAGTATACTTGGTTGTATCTTCTCAAACACAAAATTATGTCTCTAAAATTTTCGTGTCATTTCAAACTCATGTTGAATCCTAATAATCGTCTCTTGAGGGAGGCTTTGACCCCTTCCAGGAATGATTGCTCTTCCGCAGGTTGTGAATGTGGAATTGTGAGCGTGGAAAGGTGACAACCGTTGGTGAAAACCTTGATATTAGAATCCGGTGACGGTGTCATCCATTGTTGAGGAGGCCGAGTTTATTTAGTTATATGAGCTTGATGATTTAATAAAAAGTGTCCTATTCCAAAAAATAACAAGTAGTTAAATTTTCTTTTCCAATTGATGGATGAATATAGAATACATTTCATACGATGGATCTAATGATACCGATTTGGTATTGTGGATCTTGACAGTTTTCCTATGAACTTGTTCAAAGGTATAGTATTTGACTTTCAAAAAAAAAGCAATGCACCTTATAAAACGGAAGTGAGGGAGTAGCATACACATACACAGTAAAAGTGTGTACATAAGATAAACTAGATCACTAATTCACATCTTGATGAAATTCAAGTGAGAGCTCGCTCAAGACATCAATTGTTGGCTCTCGTCGTGAGTCTGGGATTTGCAGATTGTTTGCAAACTTGCGACTTCATTTTTATCAGTTGCACATGGGTCATATCAACAGATGAAAATTAGAGTTAGAATACAAAATAGATGAGAAGTAATTTAGAATACTCGGTCCTGTCCTCAGCTGCTTAATTTGCATCATGATTCGTTCTGAAGGGAGTTGCACATGGATTATGTATTTTTCAGTTGCACATAGATTGTAACTGACCGAGAATCAGTGTACACCCTTATCACTCCAGATTGGCCATGATGTTCGCAACAGTAAAACAAAAATCTCGTCAAAAAATAAAATAACGGTGTATCAAATTCGAACAAGGAGGAACAAATTGCAAATTATTGTCTTTTACTGACACTTTACAATAAACGTTGCACAACGTGATCCCCGGTTTCCTTTTCTTCCTCTGCATTGGCTCGATCGGCAGAATCCAACGCATTAGCCCTCCATCTCTCCACCATCCAACCGATATGGTTTAAAAAGTTCTCCTTTCCATCATCAATTTCCAGAACCTCAAGGCCCAAGCAGTTCTCCGCGAAAAACCTGGCAAGGCAAACCTCGACGCTATCCAGCTCGGTCAGCTCAAATTCCAGTTTGACATTCTTCAGATGGTTATTCTCCAAGCAGCTGAACCGGCAGCCAGTCAACCCCGGGAGTTCCGCGACTACTTGTTCCGCATGGCCGTCGAGCATGAGGGGAACCATCTCTTCCGAGTCGCGCCTCAGGAACAAGTCCATACTAGACACGTCGAAACCCGGCAAGCACATCTTCCTGTTGGTGCTACGGGAAGGATGTTGCGTGATCTGAATGCGCAGGTCGTGGATCGCGGGGCAGCAGTGGAGCAAGGTGGCTATGGCGGCGGCGGCGTCTTCTTTGCCCCATGACTCAAAGGGACCTTCGAGCTCTAGCCGTTCAAGACGTGGCAACGTGAGCAGGTCCTCATCGTGCTGCAGGGCCGCCGTGATGCCCTCGATGCTCGGCGCCTTTAGTCTGATGGCCTTGGCGTGCCCAAGGCAGCCTAGGATTTGACGCAAAGGGGCGGACCACAGGTTGAGTAGACTGTCCTTTCGAACGTACGTCGGTCGGAGTGCTACATCGGCCCGTGTCAGCAGCTCGGTCGCCGGCGATCTCATGGAGAATTCCTCGAGGTGCCCGTCATAGGTGAAGGCACGCAGGCACGGCGCGTCGAGCTGGATGCATTGTCGGTGATGGGAAGACCACTGTGTGCCGTCGTCCAGCAGCGTGAGGGTGGTGAGGCTCGGGCAGCGCAGCGCGAAAGTGTAGCTGGGGGCGTCTTGGTAGTTCAGCGAGTAGTCGTGGCTTTCGATGTGCAGGCTGAGGAGGCTCGGCGCCGCACGGATCATTCGCTCGAGGTCCTCCGTCGGCAATGAGCACTTGTAGAGCCGCAGCTCGGAGAGGCGAGGAAAGGCAGCGGCGGCGGCGCCGCCTGGTGGCGAGCGGAGGTTGCAGCACGTCAGGTCCAGCACTCGGAGGGTGCGTCCCGGTAATTTGGCAGGGTCTAGGCTGTACACACGACGCTCTGCTTTTTCTAGATCCCAATTCGTGAAGCCCTTGTTTATCTCGATCACGACGCGGAGCTCCTCGAGGTGCCGCAGCGCCGGGTCGGCGAGGAGGCGCGTCATCAGGTCATACCCTCGAGTCTTTGTGGAGGTGCCCATGACGTCCTGGCAGTAACTCGCGCTGGGTCCGGTAACGAACAGCGAGAGCTTCCTGACGGGGCACCGGCCGGTGGGACGGAGGGCGGCGCCAACGAGGAGCAGTAGCCGGTGGAACAGTAGTGTGCCGGAGGCAGCGATCGCGCCGCCGTAGCACCTGGTGTCCAGGTTGAGGGTATCTGTGCGCGGCCAGAGCGGGCGCCATCGTCGGGAGAGTGCGGCGGTGCGGGCTGCCTCCCTGGTGGGGAGCAAGGAGATGACGCTGTCGAGCAGGTCGTCGGAGAGGCCGGAGAGGCGATCGGCGGCGTCCATTGATCGCAACTAGGATGTTGCCGCTGGCTTAACTAGCGAATCTTCTATAGTTGTAAACTGCACGGAAAGTTTTGTTGCGGAAAGGATTTACACCGGGTTGGTTCAAATCTTGCACCTTCCGTGATCCATCCGTTTTCTCTCCACCTAATCCGGTAAATGCGATCCCGTATAAATTTGTATGCAGCACATGCCAAAGTTGGTCTGGCTTGATTACAACTCTGACGCGGCAACAATGAATTCCAAGTTTCCAACCAGACTAAGCCAGGTTCTAAAAAAAACAGACTAAGTCAGCTGGGACCAAGGCCTCGATCAGGAATTCAGGATGACCAAAATTTGGCTAAGCGTGATTTTCGTTAGGGACAGCAGCATTACCACACGCCTAAACTGTAGGAAGAACTGAGAGTAGCATGTACTAGTCCAATGTTCGGTGTAACTAATCCTCGCTGACTTGTCTGATAACTTTGAATTTTTGAATCTCAGTTTTCAAATTTGTCCGGTAACCAGTCTGGATTTTCCGGTAACCGTAGTAACCGGAAATCCCGACCTTCCTTGGGAAAATTTCCGACCGGTAACCAAAACGTTCATCCTCGCTCACTTTTGAGATTGTGTGTTCGATGATACTTCTATCGGCTTTCCTTAAAAAAACTGCTGTAAAACTAAGCGAAAATTATGTTTATGCCACTGATATTGTAAGAATTGCGCGCACATCCTCACTATTTTTTTTCCAAAATCTAGAGTGAAGAGCTGCTGTAATCATTCAAGTACATTACCCCTTGTTCTTGTTTTTATTTCTGCATTAAAAAACATTATTGAAGACCCTCTCATGCTTCATTCTTTCGAGATATCCCATGGGATTAGAGTGATGGCGGTTTTGAAACCCTTGGGCGAAGAGGACGGGGTTGTACTACCAATACTGGAATACCGTTGGCCTACCGGAACCCAGGTGGTTCAGGAAAGCCAAGAAGCGGCCTACTGAAAACAGACCTATTATCATGATTAAATGATATGCCGCTTATTTATTTTTCTCTAGCTCACCATAGCATGCACATCCTGACAGCACACAAGTGTTACTTATTAACTATATCATGAAGTGGTTGTTTAAAAACTATCATGAAGTGCATAAGATATAATTTTTGCACAGTTGTCATTCCAAGGGGGCAATTGATGATAACCCCCCTAGTTCGCGCGCCTTCTATCATATGTCCCACCCCACATGTCAGTGACACAAGGGGGGCATATGATAGAAGGCGCGCGAACTGGGGGGGTTATCGTAGATTTTGCCCATTCCAAGTCATCATATTTGCACCACAAACTTCCTATTTACATGGAGAATAAAATCAGGTGTGCTTTTGCTCCGATCTTCACTACTTAATTGGACCAACTGTCGCTCACGCATGGTAGTGTGGTAAGGCTTCACTAAATCGTGTACTCCATTTTTGTAAGTTACGGTTGTCTCCATGATTTAGATGCAGCCGCATGAGTATAACCTTTTTTTATTTGAAAAATATTTTTAAAGATTTGGTTTTACTCTGTGTCGTAGACGTGGTAGTTACGCTTCCTTTTTCCCATCTGTTTCGACGAGACAGCCGAATCACACTCCATTTTTCTCCTCTGTTTGGGCGCATTAGCTCTACATCTCTCTACCATCCAATTGATATGGCTTAAAAGTTTTGCTTCCCATCATCAATTTGCAACACCTCAAGGACCATGCAGTTTTCCGCAAAGAACTTGGCAACACAAACCTCAAAGCTATTCAGCTCCTTCAACTCAAACCGCAACGTCTTGCCGGCGACCGTCTTCATCATACATCTGTTGAACGGTCAAGTCGGCTCGTACCAGCTTGGTGGTTTGCGATTTCATGGAGAAGGCTTGGAATTCTCCGTTGTACTTGAAGGCGCGCAGGCATGGCACGTCGAGCTCATAGTGTTCGCTGGTCCATGAGCCGCACAAGACCGTGAGGGTGGTGAGGCTTGGACTGTGCAGCGCGAAACGGTCGCTGCATTTGTCATCGGACCGGCAGTGAAATTTGTGGTCATCGATGTGCATGCTGGCGAGGCTCGGTGCGGTGCGGATCCAGCCCTCGAGGTCCTTGGTCGACGACGAGCACTTGTGAAGCCGTAGAGAGGAGAGGAGAGGGAAGGAAACAGGGGCGTCGCTGTCCGGCGGAGACTCGATCGAGCCTGGAGTACTCGAGGTTGAGCACTCGAAGGGTGTGTAATGGTAAGTCGGCAGGGTCCAGCTTGTACACCCAACCATTCACCTGCTCCTCCTCACTTGTGCGGCCTGGCCCTCGCTCGATGACCTCGAGCTTCACATGTACCTCCTCAGGTACGACCGCAGTGGCGGGGCGGCGAGGAGGGAGGTCATGACGTCGTAGCTGTCTCTGCTCGCCCCCCACATGGAGTTGCCCATGACACGCTCCAAGTACTTCTTGTCGCGTCCATGGACAGAGATAGCTCCCTGACGTGGCTGCACCGGCCGGCGGCGCCGAGGAACTCGCCAGAGTCGGTGACAAGGCGGTCATTAGTGGCCCAGGGGTCTTGGCTAAGGTGGCCGCCATAGGATCTCGAGTCCAGGATGAGGTTGTGCGTGCGAAGCCAGACCGGGCGCCAGAGCCAGGAGAGGGCGGCGGTGCGGTCGGCCTCCCTGGTTGGGAGCAAGGAGATGACGGTGGCGATCAGGTCGTCGGAGAGGCCGGACAGACGATCGGTGTGCCACCCATCGCGTCTCCAGCTTACAAGGGATCGGAGCTAGGGTTGCAAACGGCGGGTCACTTGTATCATATATGGACTCTGATTATATATCATGATGACAGATCTCTAACACCTAGCCTATGTCGGTTCTGTTCCGACTTCCGAGATTCTGAGTTCCAACTCAACTATCGCTACTTCGCTAGCTATGTCCGTTCTTGAAAGGAAAAGTATAGTAATCATCCGGGATCTTTGGGAAAGATCACCCGGGTCCCCCTGCCAACACGTGTCCCCTTTTTCTATTCAAATCCCGCTTTTGCTACCATGTAGCAAATAATTGCCCGCTTTTGCTCCTATGTAGCAAAAAACGGTTCGTCCAGAAAATAGATTAGAAAAGACCGATTTCGCCGACGACCTCACCGGACTCGCCGGACCTCACCGGAGAGCTCACTGGAGATCCCGTAGCAAAACAGATGTGCTATTGTAGCAAAATCAATTTCGCCGGAGAAAAGACCGATTTCGCCGGCGGCCTCACCGGACTCGCCGGACCTCACCGGAGACCTCGCCGGAGATCCCGTAGCAAAAAAAATGTGCTATTGTAGCAAAATCGGTTTCGCCGGCGACATCGACGGAGACCTCGTCGGAAACATCGTAGCAAAAAAATTATCCTATTGTAGCAAAACACATAACAATAATAGCAAAAAAATTGTTATATTGCAGCATCGTAGCATGCACACGCCGCCGGAGAAGGTCTCCGGCGATATCTCCGGCAAGAGTCTCCGGCGAAGTTGATTTTGCTACAATACAACTTTTCTGTTGCAACAATAGCATAAACTTTTTGCTACCACGTCTCCGGCGAGGTCTCTGGTGAGGTCTCCGGCGATGTCTCCGGCGAGAGTCTCCGGTGAAGTTGATTTTGCTACAATAGAACTTTTTTGTTGCTACAATAGCATAAACTTTTTGCTACCACGTCTCCGGCGAGGTCTCCGGTGAGGTCTCCGACGAGGCCAGAATTTTTCCCTTCATGTTTTGTGTACGAACCGTTTTTTGCTACAATGCAGCAAAAGCGGGACGATTTGCAGCAAAAATCGAGAGTTTTGTAGCAAAAGCAGGATTAGCCTATATTAGTGGACACGTGTCAGGCTGGCGACCCGGGGGATCGGACGGAAAGATCCCCCGGGGGACGCCTAGTCCTGTCCTTCTTGAAATCCCTTTGCATATGGAGTATACTTCTAACGCGCATAAGACAGTATTTGCACAACTATCGCTCCGAATCATCACCATGTTTGCACTACATACCTTGATTTGCAAGACGAAAGTTGCAGAGAATAGCATCCTCGTATTATGGACCTTCCATCCGGAGACAGAACTACCAGAGAAATCAGAAAGAATAAAAAACCGAAGAGCGAAACATGGCAGCGTCAGGATGTGCCAGTTTGCTAACAGAAAAAATTGGCCTGAAAATGGAAGCAAAACCATTGGAGAAATTAGACCAAAAATACAACAGCTACTTTCCCTTCTTAAGAAGCTACTTTTACAGTAGTCGTGTATAAGAACTATCTATAAGAATTCAAAATTAGGGTGCGGGTGTCTGGACTTTGAAATAAAATTTCAATTTTTTGGAGAAGCATGTGTAATTTACAGAAGCTGATTTTTTTTTATCTATATGTATGTTATATAATATACTGGGTTCGTTATTCGTTTTAACAGAGCTAGCTAGCCTGAAAATATTAATCTTCATTTCAGATATTAATCGATGGATGGTTAAATCAAACTACAAGGGCTTTGATTGATGGATTATAGCCGGAAGTAATCTTGCTTCATGACTAAAAGGGAATACATGCGTGTCCATCTTTTATCTTTCTTTTTTTGTCACTTAAGCCACCTGAGTGCCCAGTGCTGAATTTACATGGTACAATGGTTTGAAAGCCTGAATTGACCACGAGTGGTAGTGTAATTTTAGTGTCAATTATTATTAATTATATATATTACTGGATTGTGTTAGTACAACATTGCAAAGGTTCACATCAAGAACTTAAATTCAATGTCAGCTCTGTTGACAGGCGACAGGGGCAGTGCAACTGGATGATATCTTCTGTGACTTGCAGCTTAGATGTGTGGCTGGACAATGGAAGCTTGGAGCATGGTGATCATTGATGTTCTCTGTGGTGTTTGGTTATCCAGGAACAGGAATTTGTTTTATGGAGGTGGATATTCCAGATAAAGTGGTGGCCAAGCAATGCATAGATATGGTTAAGCTCTGGACTCACAGAGCCAAAAAGGAAGATCGAGCAACGGGGAGGGCTAGATGTACTTCCTGTTGTAGTTTCTTGTGTTGTACCTGACTGCTGCTACTCATCTCTACGGCTCTAGCCCCTCCCTTTCCTTTTCTCTTACATTTTGCGTCTTGTTGTAAGTTATAAGACCTTGAGCGGGTGAAGCTCAGTTTATTTTAAATATATCAGGTAGGGGCCTCCCCTTTCGTGTGTTCCAAAAAAAGAATGTCTTCTCTATTTTTTTTCCATCACAGAGTACTAATTTTTTCTAGAGGCGTGTAATGTTAATTTAGCACATGGTACCTCTGTTAGTTTAACTAATGTATCGGTGCAAGCTACCAGTGGGAAGTTCTAATTCATGTTTTCTGACATTGATACAACAAATATTCTAACTGTTTTGTCTTGGATAATATTTTACACAACACAACTTTGTTCTACAATGATCAGTTACACAGTCCTATTAAGAGCATAATTATGTACATAGTGAACATCAGATAGATGAAACTCTGAGTAAGTATAAGACTACGATAGTGGTTGCAACTCATAAGCCATATTATGTGATCTATATATTGTGACTTATAGTGGTTCTTTGATTGATGTCTATGTCCAAGTTTTTGTTCCGTGGCAATGCACGGGCACTTTGCTAGTACTTCTAAAGTGCACAAGACAGTGTTTGCACAACTATCGCTCCGAATCAGCATCATGTTTGCAGAGAACAGCATCCACGTAATTCTTCAAATGTCCTCATCACTTCTGTATTCTGGACCTCTCATCCAAAGACAGAACTACCAACAGAGAAATCAGTAAGAAAAAAAAACTAAGAGCAAAGCATGGCAGCGTCATTCAGCTCCGGTGGCCAACTAACACCTACTATGACCTAAATCTAGGAACACGGGTAGTTTGGGAGAAGAGGCACAAACTCTGTCTTCAAAACTTGTTCGACCTCACACCGAGTTCCAATTCAGCACTGCTTCTCTAGCCCGCTCTGAATCCCCAATATGAACTGCACAAATTCCGGCCATCGCGTCGCGCAAGGGTCGAGTGTTATGAATGAGCAACTATATTTCCAGGGGGCCAACGGCCAGTAATTATACATGTGTGAACAGTACATGTGTGAACAGTAAACCTATACATCTAACACCCCCCCTCAAACTCATGGTGGGTCAACAACACTGAGTTTGGAGAGAAAGAACCCATGCTGCGCTCGAGTCTGTGCCTTCGTGAAGAAGTCCGCCAACTGTAACTCAGAGGGCACATAGTGAAGGGCAAGAAGCTGGTCCTGCACAGCAGCGCGCACAAAGGAGGCATCTACACGATATGCTTGGTGAGTTCATGCTTCACCGGATCACGCGCAATGCTGATGGCGCCTGTACTGTCTGACAATAGAGGAGTGGGTGCAGCAGCAGTAACCCCAAAATCCTCTAGTAACCATCGCAACCAGGTCACCTCAGCCGTCAACATAGCCATCGCTCGCAACTCAGCCTCTGCACTAGAGCGGGAAACTGCAGTCTGCTTCTTCGTCTTCCAGGCAATGAGAGATCCTCCAAGAAAAACACAATAGGCAGACAGCGAGCGGCGATCAGAAGGATCACTAGCCCACGTAGCATCAGAGTAGGCCTGGAGCTGGAGAGAGCTGGAGCGAGGAAAGAAAAGGCGACGGAGATCGTGCCACGAAGATATCGAGAACACGAAGGAGGTGACTATAGTGGACAGAGCTGGGAGCTGAAACGAACTGACTCAGAATGTGGACAGGTATGATATATCTGGACGAGTGACAGCTAGGTAGACAAGGCTCCCAACAAGGTGGCGATAGCGTGTGGGGTCTGTGAGGGGATCACCATCAGTAGCACGAAGCTGAACATTGAGCTCCATAGGAGTCTCAGCAGTGCGCTCATCACCAAGAGCGGCACGAGCAAGAAGATCCTGAATATATTTTTCTTGGGAGATGAAGAAGCCATCAGAAGTCGAAGAACCTCAATCCCAAGAAAATAGCGAAGAGGACCAAGATCAGACATCAGGAACTGCTCACGGAGGCGGGCCTTAACAAAGGCAATATACTCAGGTCGTCGCCAGTAATGATCATGTCATCAACATATAAGAGGAGGAGCGTCCGACCACGAGGTGAGGTGTGGACAAACAACGGGGTCATGGTCGCTAGGCGAAAACCAGCGGCAGTCACCACAGAGGCGAAACGCTCAAACCAGGCGCGAGGGGCTTGTTTAAGGCCATAGAGGGAGCGCCGAAGACGGCAGACCATACCATCAGGAACAGAGTACCCCGGTGGTGGCTGCATATAAACCTCCTCACGCAACTCACCATTGAGAAAGCATTCTGGACGTCAAGCTGAGACACAGACCAATGACGAACAGAAGCCACAGCGAGAAGAGTGCGAACAGTGGTCATGTGGGCGACGGGAGCGAACGTCTCATCATAATCGCGCCCTGCTCCTGCTGAAAGCCACGAGCCACAAGACGAGCTTTGTAACGCTCAAGAGAACCATCGGAGCGAGTCTTGATCTTATAGACCCACTTGCATGTGATGGGACGAACACCAGGAGGAGGGGAAACCAGATCCCACGTGCCAGTGCGCTCAAGGCAGCAATCTCCTCAGCCATCGCAAGCTGCCATTCAGACTGAGCCATGGCATCCGATAGGAAGGGCTCAACAACAGCCGAAAGACCAAACTGGGAAGGAGAATAGCGATCAGGAGACCGTAACGAAGGCCGAGAACGAAGGTTATGAACCGGTGTACACGGGGAAGGTGGCGCTCCGGAAGTAGGGCATGTCAGAGGGATCATCTCAACACGAGGCGACGAGTGTAGTGGAGAGGAAAGGGAGAGAGGGTAGGATGCACTGGAGAGGGAGGTGGCGAGGGAGGAGAAGAGGATGGTGTCGGCGGTGTATCGGGAACAGTGGGACTCGGCGGAGGTGGAGGTGGAGGAGGAACATGAGGCACGGAGGGAGATGTGTCGGGAAGTATAAGGAAGGAGATATCCTCAACCGAAAAGGTCGAGGCAGTAGGACGCGGATAGTACGAACGAGACTCATCAAAAGTCACATCACGGGAAATACGTAGCCGACGACTAACAGGATCCCAACATCGATAGCCCTTGTGCTCATCACTGTAGCCAAGAAAAACACACTCACCGACTGAGCGGTCAATTTGGTGCGTTCGCGGGGAGCAAGGAGAACATAGCACACACACCCAAACATGCGAAGAGAGTAGTCAGGAGAACGACCGAGAGACGCTCCATAGGAATACCACCCTGCAAAGCAGCCGAAGGCTGGATATTGATAAGATAGGTGGATGCGGAACAGCCTCAGCCCAAAAGTGGGGGGAAGAGAGGCGGCGATCATCATCGCACGAGCCGTCTCAAGAAGGTGGCGATGCTTGCGCTCAGCAACGCCATTCTGAGCGTGGCACCAGGACAAGAGAACTGGGCAAGAGTACCCTGTTCGGCAAGAAAACCACGCAACATCTGGGAGATATACTCACCAGCCGAGTCAGCACGAAAACACGAATGGGCGTGGAAAACTGGGTGTGTACCATGGCAGCAAATCGCTTGTATATAGGGAGAACCTCGCTGCGAGATTTCATAAAATAGAGCCAAGTGTAGCGAGAGAAGTCATCAATAAATAGAACATAGTAGCGATGACCACCTTTCGAATCGAAGGGAGCAGGACCCCATACATCAGAATGAACTAAGTCGAAAGGACGCTGAGAGACTGACTCACTCGTAGGATAAGGTAATTGAGTCTGTTTGCCAAGTCTACAACCATTACAATGTAAAGATACATCGCCAGAGACAGACCCTAAGACACCTTGATGCACTAGCGAGGACAAGCGAGAGCCACATATATGACCAAGTCGATGATGCCACTGTTGGAAGGACGCAGAGGAGGAGGCAGCAAGAGCATGCGAGCTGGCGGGTGTGGTGGCAGCGGAAGGAACACAAAGCCAGTCAACCTCCCAAAGGCCCTGAGCCTCACGGCGCCGAGGGCCAGCTCCAACTAGAACCTGGGTGCGACGATCCTGAACAGAGCAAGAGTCGGTATCAAGAATGACACGACAGCCAGAATCAGTAAGTTGAGCAGCGGAAAAAGATTCATGGTAAGACGGGGAACATGAGAAACACTAGGAACAGAAAAGACGGAGTAGAAAGTGCCACGACTAGCAACAGGAAGAGGTGTGCCATCGGCAGTAGAACATTGACAGGAGAATCAAGAGGTCGAAGAGAAGACAGAGCGGAAGAATCAGAAGACATGTGAAAGGAAGCTCCAGAATCCAGAACCCACGGAGATGTACCTGACTGTGTAGGCGGCGGTGGCGGAGCAGCAGTAGTGGAAGCAGTCAGCGAGGCAACGGTGCCCGTCGAGGAAGAGCCGATGAAGCCAGTATACGCTTGAGCCGCACAATATCCTGGTCAGTGAGTGACGGAGTCGCTGAGGGCACACGAGCCACAGGAGAGGAGCGACTCAGGTCGCGCTGCTTCTTGAAGCAATCTGACTCTGGGTGACCGGGCTTCTTACAATAGCCACAGAAGATGCGAGGCCGGCCCGCTCCTGAAGGAGGACGCCCACCTGAAGAAGGAGGACGCCCGCCCACCCCCCCTGAAGGAGTGGGTAGCAGCGGTGGAGCAGACGACACATGGTCGGGCAGCTAGCACAGTGGGAACCGCAAGCAAACCAGCAGAACGGAGGCGTGTCTCCTCAGCTCGGACCTCTGCAAGCACCACTGATATAGAAACACGACCACGGGCAAGCAGGTGAGCACGCCGAGGCTCAAACTCGGGACGGAGGCGAGACAGGAACTCATGACACGCTGAAACTCCAAATCTGACCTCACTGTCTGACAACGACAAGCACCACAAACAACAGTCCTCAGAGAGTCAAGCTGACGCCAGATGGCAGAGCACTGTGTATAGAACTCATCAACAGTGGAGTCTCCCTGCTGAAGATCATGCTCCTGACGCACTACAGATAGGTAGAGAGCATCACCAGAGGGCTGATAGCGCTGACAGAGATAAGTCCACATCGCAGCAGCAGTGCCCAATCCCATAAACTCAGAAGCAAACTGGGGTAGAACACTAGCAGTGAGGACAGCAGCAGCACGAGCATCATCATTGCACCACTGAGTGTAAACAGACAGAGCATCCCGATAAATAGAGAGAGACTCCGAGTAATCCGATACCTGCTGGTCGTAGGCTTCAACTGCAAGATCATCAGCATCCTTGGCAGCAGCCCGATCAGCCTCAGAAGCATCAGCGGCAAGAACGGGTGGCACCGGTGGAGTAGGAGCCACAGGAGCAACGGGGCACGGCGGACAGGAGACCTCGCCAGAGAGAATGCCCCACAACAGGAGGCCGCGCATGTGGATGCGCATAAAGCCCACAAACTCTGCATAGTTGGTGCCATCAAAAATCACAGAGCACCGAGGAACAGCAACATAGCCCGAAGAAGACATCACGGGCTCACTGTTTTTTTTTCGATTTTTTTTTTTTTTGAAAGTCAACTACCTTATCTGGAGAGAGAAACCAGATCGCACAGCTCGACCGAACGCGAGGTCCGACGAAGCGAGCGAAGGTCCGGCGGCCAAGCCCGCAGCGGATGGGGCAGCAGGTGGCCGGAGCGCCGGCGGCCGGAGCGCCGGCGGCCGAGCGCCGGCGGCCGGAGCGCCGGCGGCCGGGGCGACGGCGGGACGGCCCGAGGTGGCCGGGCAGGAGCTCGGGCGCAGCGCCGGAGAGCACGCCCGCAGCGGCATGCGACGGCGGGACGGCCCAAGCCGGCCGGGCGGAAGCTCGGGCGCGACGGCCGGAGAGCAAGCAAGCCCGCAGCGGCCGGGGGCGGGACAGCAGGAGGACGGCGCGAAGAAGCTCGACGGGGCGCGAAGAAGCTCGGGCAAGGCTGAGCTCGGACCGGACGGCGCGACGGCGACCAGCAAGAGGAAGAAGCTCGGGCGGGGGCAGCCACGGCAGGCACGCGTGCGGCCGGCGACGGCAGGCACGGGTGCGGCCGGAGTAGCGGCAGCAACGGCGGAGGAGCACCCGGAGTTGCTACGGGTGGGGAGGAGAGCAAGAGCACCTGGGCTCTGATACCATGTTATGAATGAGCAACTATATTTCCAGGGGCCAACGGCCAGTACTTATACATGTGTGAACAGTACATGTGTGAACAGTAAACCTATACATCTAACATCGAGGACATGATCTCAGCTGCTGGATGTGCGAAGTCAAATTAGGTTATGTCAATTCTAACCCAGAAACGGCTGGACATATCCGGGCTCCAAATCAGTCCTGTTAATTTCCCAAATTTGAACCACAAACTCCCGATAATCCATTTGCACCCTGAACCCGGCAACAACATGAAATGCAAGACTAACCATCAGTCACCCAGACAGAATTGCTTATATCCATAAAAAAGTTCACAACTCAGCCGAATACTTGATCTGACAAATCTTGCATAGAACTGTATTGTCATAATTGTTCATCATATGTTCTCATCCCATCTGTATTATGGACCTTCCTTCGGGATCCGGAATTAATAAAAACCAAAGACTGAAGCCTGTCACTCATTCAGCTCTGGTGGCTAATTAACACCTATTGCCTAATCAAAGAGAATGTTTATTCCAAGAAAAAGTTCACAGCTCGCTGAATTCTTCATGTTGAAAAACATGCAAAGAACATCATCCTCACAATACTTCAAATGTTCTTGTCAGTTCTGTTTTCTGCTCCATCCATCCGGATCACAACTATGAACAGAGTCGTAAGAACAAAAAAAAAACCAAGGAGCGAAACATGTCATGTCATTCAGCTCTGGTGGCCAATCAACACCTATGCCCTAAATAAACCAACAAATGTAGTTTGGGAGCAGAGGCACAAACGACCACCACCTACACCACATGCGACTATCTCTACATTTGTCCATGTCATCATCCAGGAGGAGTTTTCTGTCATAGTTTGCTCACTTGGGATAAAGAATGTCGCAGTGGCCCCGCCTACTTAGCAAGGTCAGCATAGGTGCACCATCAGATGATAGCAAGTCGTCGTCGCTTCCCCGCTTGAGATGCTTATGGGCTGTGCTTGAGGAATGGTAGCTTCGAACTATGTGGACACGGCCCTTCCCTAGGTCTGACTGACGGAAGAAATCAAGGCGCTTCACTCGCACAGCTTCGTCTGTCCACTTCATTATGTCCACGATTTCGACTCGCAAAGGTATGCCAAGTGCATACGTCAGAGCCCTCATCTGTACCGCTCCGGCTTCAGCATACAGGCCACACACCTTCTTCGAACAGAACTGGCACCAAAACAATATATGTGTTATGGTGAGCGTAATTTGTTAGTGGTAAACTTAGTATTGGCTCTCTTTACAATGCACCGCAAGCACAGAAATTGACTAGTGGCAAACTTTCTTTCTAAATCTGAAAGCTCACATGTTTACCAAGAAAGATAGGTAATTTGTACACCAAGAAAATTGCTAATGAAATTCCGTCAAAGATAAAGAGGACACAATATTCCATTAGTTGTATATCAAGGATGATATAAGAATGGATTGTACTGCAGGACAGAAACTCAACCTGGAGGGCAAGCAATTCTTCAGGGACATATCGCTTGCTGATATTTTGTGTACAGATCTCAATCTCCGTCAGCAACCTAAGGAACGAAATAACTGACCAAAACAATATGTTATATAAAGAACAAACAGACAAACAATACATCACAACAAGGATTGACATCCTTATTCCTGCCTGACGACATCTCCTCGAGACTTCTCTCATATAGCTTGTCAGAAGTCAGGCTAAGAAGGATAAAAGAACTTTGTGTTAAACCAAAATGTAACTAAGATAAAATAAGGGAATCCTAAACATATTTTCAAGACTTCTCTAAGAATCTCAACAAAACACACATGTTGAAACTACACATACCCGTTTGCAACTGAGTTGACCAAAGAATAGAACTCCTGAAACAAAAATGAAGACATTTGGTTACATATTTAAGGTATATCATAAACAGAAGACCATCCATCTTCCCACAGCATTGGTGAAACAACAAGATATAAGCTCATCAAATGATCATGCTGATTGGTGCATTCACAGTGATATTAGTTTTAGCAACAAGCATTTGACGCTGCTAGATAATGTTCATAATGTAGCAAAAAATGAAAGCAAAACTACAATTATCAAAAACAGGATAAAACATGGCAAACTGAATATTTTAGACTACTGCAGAAGGATGAACCATCCTAGTATCAATCACCTGCTAAGTTTGATTGGTCTTGCATTCGGCACAACCTTATCTACTTATTTTCTGTAAGGCATAGTTCACTCTGTTAGGTTTTAACTTTTAAGGGATGGCCAAAGGTTTTTACCCAACAAATCAGATGAGGCAGCGTGACATTGTTGAACTTTCAGCATAATTCAAGTAACAAAAGGGTATAGACTATTGTTGGCAAGTATAGATGTCCGACGTAATTCTTTTGTTCGTACATGGCTGAGGTAACAGTAGGAATAATTTGGGCTAAAGAGATAATGCAAAACAAGTTCAGGCTGTTTGTAGGCTACAGAATACTTACATGAACAACAGATGAGAAGTATTTCTCTGGATTTGAGAAGTATGCTTCGTTCCACTCAAGTTGATTGATTCTTTTCATAGTTACTTCCACACATGCCATCAGACGAATAACCTCAGCTTGTCTATCTTGCATTTTTCCAAGGTTCTCCTGTTTACAAGCCTAGTTGTATTACACTTCCATGCAAATCAAGAAAGAAATGCCATCATAATGAACAAGTAAACTGAGAGAGGTTACCAAGTAGGAGAACAGTAAAGCTCTGTAAAAACAGCTGCTATCACTCCGAGTTCTTCTGAAGAGCACATACTGCTTACTGAGAATCTATAAAAAAATGATTTTCAGATATGTGTAATAAACTAATGCTTCTAGCATTAAATTAGCTGCACGCAAACCAACCTTGATCTTTTCCTGGATGATGTCGTTATTTGAACATTCAGCAATCAATTCCGAGATTGGTTCCTATCATTCCAAAAATAAAAATCACAAAAGGTATCTTTTAGGTATGATGGATCATATGTAAGATTCATCTAACTTGAGAATGGATTTGAATAAGTCATGTTGAGACACAAGGCAGAAAATGAACTCTCAAATATAAAGTGATAACCACTTGTAAATAAATGAATATATCTTATGAGTTATGGCAGCCCATGGTAATAGAACACTTGAGAGGTCAGATGAACTGAGCATAAGAAAAAGAGCTTACTGCATTATAGGGTACATCCATTTCATGGTTGATAACTTAAGAAATAAAAAGATGAGGTACAATATTGTCACCTGGGATCCTAATGCTCTTGGATAATCATGTGGACGTCGGAAAGCACCATTGACCACAGGGTGATCCATTCGTGGTCGGTGGTAACTTCTGTAGCGATCAAGCAACTGCCTCCAGAATTTGCGACGTGAAAAATACTCAAGCTTGTTGAGCGGAACAAAGGCATCCCGAATAATATCATCTGGGACGTGTGTTCGATCACTCATGCACAGTATAGAGAAGAATCTACTATCAGATGATCCTCGGATGTTCTCTCCCCGATCCTGACCATCCTCTTCTATTTCCCCTTCTTCAAGCTGCTTTGCATCGGCATCATCTTTTATTTCCCCTTCTTCCAGGTGCCGCAAGTGGTAGTCCCGTTCCTCCTGATCCCAGTTCCAGTCCCCATCATCTTCCTCTTGGGGCTCTTCCTCTTCATCATCCCGTACTTCATCCTAGAAAATGGCAAGAGCATTCCTTGTATAAGAAAACACTTTCCAGCACAAATACAGTGAACAGGGAAACAGTAAAAACGTGCAGCGAAATCAGAAGACACGATCTGGAGTTCCGGGCTAGACAGAGAAATCCAGAACTATGACGAAAACATCCATCCTCGGTTGTCTTGGCATGGGTATCCTTCTTAGGTTACCAAGCCAGCCGAGAGCCGATTATACCAAGAACTAGCAGACCACAATTTTGGACAAATTGAGAATTCCCACCCTTTTACCCTCTACAAAGAAATTCAGAAACTACACGAGGTAGGAGGAACTTGCAGAAGGGTCCGCGAGTATCAAACCAGTCCATCCATCCAAGAATTCGAAGAACCTACGACCGCGCTCGATTCTGCAGCCAAGAACGCGTCCCCCACGAACTGAGAACAAGAAAGACTCGGAAACAGACCAAGAACGACACAAGAAACATCCAGCGCACCAAATTTCATCACACGAATGATTTCTTGAAGAAAATACTGCCCATAAATCACCACCCAAGACGCAACGGGGCGCTCGAACTCACCATGACCTCGTCGGCGGGATGCGGCGGCGGTCCTGGCGGCTGAAGCGGGGGCGGTGAGGCGGCAGGTGCGCTAGGGTCGCGGGAGGGCGGCGCGGGCGGTGGTGCCTTCGGAAGCCGTGGTGACGACGGCGGTGCGGCATCGCCTCCGCCTCCGCCGCCGCCGCCGTCGCCGTCGCCGCTGCTAGTTCCCGCGCTGGATGCCCGAGGCAGGTCATCGAAATTTTCCTTGGACCCCATTTCTGCCCCTGCGATTTCCCCACTTCTCCCCTTGGTTGGTAAGAAATTCGTGTATCGCTCTCGTCCAGGGACCCAACTGGTGCATATTTATACAGCGTACCTGGCACCTGTGTTAACGAGAGGGAGCGCTCAACTGAAACATTTTTTAACCTTTAAAAAAAAATTACACATTTAGAGGATAATGTTTATTTAACCTTTTTGTAGGGCAAACTATTTATTTAACCTGACACGTGTAAAAATTCACGATGGCAAAGCCGTTTCTGTGTAGCAAAGTTTGAAATACCTTTGAAAGTGAAGATATTTATCTGGCTGGCTCTGAAAAACAGTATACTCACAGAGGATAATTTGTCTAGAAGAGGATGGACTGGAAATGAGCAGTGTCATTTCTGCAGTCACAGAGAGACGGTGGATCACCTTCTCTTCCACTACTGCCTAGCTAAAATGATTTGACAAGTTATCATGTGTGCTTTCGATTTGGTGATGGAATTGATGATCTTTTCGGAGCTTGGGCTGACTCCTTCCCACCTACGCTCAGAGAACTGGTGCTTAGTTGGGGGGGGGGGGGGGGGGGGGGGGGGGGGGGGTAGGGGTTACAGCAGTGGTCTGGACAATTTGGAAAACACGCAACGATGCCTGCTTTAACAAAATGTTTCCTGATGATCTTGCTTCTGGTGTGCTTAGACTGTGCAACATTCGAAACATATGGACTTTGCTGCAGAGAAGCCAAGACAAAAACATGCTTCAGGAAGGTGTGGAGCGGCTGAAGATGGTGATCAGAGGAGCTTTGGCCAGAAGTCATGGGTGGGCGCCTACGGTTGCAAGGCTGACTAGATGATTACCTAGTATGTCTGTTCTCGCTGATCTTTTTTCTGAAGTGTGTGAATGTAATAAAAAGCCCCCTCTCGGAGGGTGGACTGTGGCCTGTAATTTTTCGTTTTTCCTGCTTTTTTTAATATTAGGGCTTAACCCCGTAAAACTATGGCAGTTTCTCTATATGAAATCGACGGCCGGAGTCGTTTGTTCTAAAAAAATGTTGCAAAGTTTGTTTGAGTGGAGGTTTTTGGCTCTCGAGTGGAGGTTTTTATGGTTTCAAAAAATTCTGCAAAATAATTAGAGTGTAGCTAATAGTATATCCAACGAACGTGCAAAATATCAAATTCAAATACTTTGTATTTTGAGCTACACAAAATGGCAAAAGTATGGATCTATGTATGCATATTTTGAAATCTCTAAGCTTTACCAGATTTTGTTATTTTTATGTAGACCATATTATAAAGTATTTCAAATTCAAATTTCGCACCTTTATGGGATACATGATTGGCTATATCCGGATTTTTTCAGAATTTTTTGAAACTAAGAGATATGGTTTACGAATTTTTTAAACACACTCATTACAGACCCAAAATCAACATCTTAAACACACTTCATTTTTATACTTTATTTTCACTGTGCAACCTGGTCTAAAACAGTACAACGGGATTAAGCAATTCTCAAATTCGTGGAATGGTTCGCTTGGGCCACAGTTTCTTTCAACTGGTTTGATTACACAATGCACTGCAGCTCCAAAAGCAAATCAAACCTGACACAAGTCATAGGGAACAAACATTTAAGCAAACTGGACCGATTTACAAACTTCTTGAAAAGCCTTCAGCTATCTTTTCAGGCACACACAAAGTCTATACGAAAACACTAATGTAACCATGCAGCATGCTCAGCGCTCATGGCAGAAGGCTTCAAGAAGTGAATCCTGGCATGTGACTCGATGCCCTGAGTCATTAGCCTCTCAATTAAGGACCTCCGCTTATCTGACCGCGGAAACGTAATCTGCTTTAGAGACAACATCATGTGTCGGCACTGTTTGCATCCCAGTCCCCGTCTAGGATAAAGATACACGTCCTTCAGATTCACTGCTGCTTTCATGACACGTCTCACGTGACTCACCAAGTAAGACTCAAAGCAGAAGATGATGAGCTTGGTGAGACGGTGGTGCTTGAAATTTGATGTAGGTGACTCCCACTCTACGCCCTTCTCCTCGCTATACAAGCCTTCCCTCCTCTTCTCCTTATCCATTTCCATGTCACACGGATGATCCATTACCTGCATTCCAACCATAGCACATAGGTCAATGCAACAGGTTATTTTTTTCCACAGATATCTGTACTCCAAGTGAAAGCACAGGTGCGGAAATAATTGCACAACCGCTCAAACAAGCTTTAGGTACGACCATACTTAGAGTGACCCTACAAAAAGAACAACAATCTTTAGGTAAGAACATACCGTCATGTAGAACTCCTCCAGGGATGGTGCAGCCTCCAGAATGAACATTGTCCACGTGAGATCATACCCTTCAGGAATGCTAACTAGATTGACAATACTTAGTCGCTGGAACGCAGATGCTTGCATTTCGGTCAGACACTCTGGTTGAACCCAAATCTGCAGAAATAAATACATGATAGGATGAGTAGAGAACAAGCCAAGCCAGAACAAAGCAATCATCGTGACTTACCTTTTCGCATTTGAACCCCAACCTCAGGTCTCGTACAGAGGTCTCACAAAGTAACTTACTTAAATTGACCATTTTTTGCCAGCTACGAGCGCCATTTGTAATACTGACAACCACAAGCAACGGGACATGACCAAATGACAGTGGTAGTTCTTCGGAAGAAATCCAATACTCAAAGTTTATCCGAGTGAGTCTTGGGAGCCACTTGACTTCAACCATATCAAAACCGCAATTGACAATACTGAGCTCACTGAGTTGTGCGTGTTCAACCTGGAGCGTTATCCAATTCACTGTGTCACAGTTGAGAAAACCTAAATATTTTAACTGCTTACAAGTGACGACGACGTTGGAGACGAAGTCAGATTCAGCAAATCTCAAATTCCCCAGGTAAGCCGTGTCAGACCAGTAAATGCATTCATACAGTCATTAAAAAATGACACAAATTGTGTCCCGTAGTTCAGCAGATCCTCAATTGTGCAATTTTCCTTCACAGTCAAAACTCTGAATTCGGCTTCCTCAATCTTGTGTGTCGCCATGGCATTGGCAACGGCGTGCCCAATGGATATGGGGTCATCGCCTATCAGGTAGAACGTCGTCGACAGGAGGCAGATGTTGTGTTCACCTGGATTTCTGCATGTAAGTATGTTCGTTGTCGCTTCAGCGGCGGCTGCGTTCGTCCGAACCAAGTCATCAGGAGAGATTTTGGCGTTTTTCTCGCCCTTGGGCAGGAAGTCCCGTGCATTTATCATCAGTCGAGAGAGCTTGGTGGAGAGCTGACTCCACCGTCTGGAGAGGATGTTGGTTCTTGCAGCGTTGCCGACATCGAGCCGGTCAAGAATGTTGACGAGAATGTCATCGGGCAATGCTCCGAGCCTGTCATCTCCATTGCCTTTTTTCTGCACTTGCATAGAAACAAATAAAAGTTGGTTTCAAACTGGTCACAAAGCAAATACGCAATTTCTACAAAAGGTACAGTCTCGGATATACAATTTCCATACAGTCGTAAAGATGCAATTTTAATTTTTTCCAAGATAAAGAGATGCAATTTTCAAAAAACTTAGATAAAGAGATGCAGTTTTCATGCCGTCCAAAAATACAAACATTGATATTATCTTGGGTAGGTAAACCAATTATAGAGGAAGGTTTCCCTCTGAAAACAGAAAATCTAGAGGAAAAGAAAGAAGGAACTCACCTTTATGCTCGAGACGGGTGGTTTGGCCCTCGATCTGGCAGCCAGTCGCCGGAGATGAGCGTTCGTCATGGCCGGAGAGGCTTTCTGATGGCTCGGGAGTTGCTATTTCCCCCTTATAATAAATATGTTAAAAAGCAACTTTGATTAGAGGAAGTGTTCTCTCTGCAAACAAAAGATGTAGAGGAAAAAGTAATCTGGGACTTTGCCGGGGCAGTCGTGAATCTGGCTGATGATGGCTCAGAAGTTGCTGGTCTCCTCCGAAATCTGATATACAGTGGGTTGGGTTCCGGCTGCGATGGCAACTCGGAGACTGAAATCGACAAGGATTCGATCTCCATCTGTAATCTGAATCGGAAACTAGCTGAACGGAGTTGGGACGGCGGCTTCTTGGACACAAAGCGAACTCCTCGATCTCGCCTGCTGCGCGTGGCAATCCTACGCGGTGGCGGCGGTGGGATCAGTCTCGCCGTCCAGCTGCCTGCCCAGGGCATCGTCGTTCCGGCCAGCTGAGCTGACAACAGTCGAGGAGGCAATGGAGAGCAGCAGCAGGGTGAAGGGGGCTGAGTCGAGAATGTCACACAAGACGTCCTGTGCCGCCGGCAGGCGAGCACGGCATCCATGACACTGAGGCATTACAGCAAGCAGCTCACGTTCGCTACTATGGGAGCAGGCTGTGGTGCCGGCCTGCCGGGAGCCAGCGGAACGGCGGCGAGCGGCGGGAGCCGGCGGGTGGAGAGGAGGCGAGCGCCGGCGGATGGAGAGGTATACCCCACAGGCTGCACCAGTGCAGCTTTGGTGTCGTGGAGAATCAAGCACCAAAGTGGCTACCGGGCAGAGGAGAGGGCGGACACACACCACGCACCTTGGGCAGGCGTGGGGAGTCGAGGGAGGGCGGCGCCTCTCCGGGAAAAGGCTCCAGAGACCTTGGGCAGGGAACGGTGAAGGGCGCCTCTCCGGGCGTCGCCTTCGTAGGGATTAAGAGGGAGGTGCGGGATCGCCGGCGCCGCCATGCGGCAGGGCGCGCCGCCATTGTTACTAGGAGAACAGAGCAGTGAAGATGGTTCGGTCTGGTCTCGATTTAGGCCAAGTCTAGATGAGGGCAACTTTGGCATTCTAAAAAAATGACAAGCACCTCACAGTTTGACATATTTCATTTTTCTGCGAAAAGGACCATGGCATAAAAGAAACACCGAACAGTGCAAATCATCTCAACAAAAACAAATATTATAACGAAATTCTTGAGATGCCCTTCGTGTTCAACCTACAGACCGTGTCGACGGCGCGCCGCCGTTGCCGCTCCTCCTAGAGCGGGCCTGACGTAGTTGGATGCGGACGGGAAGTCGCCGAACGGGTCAAAAAGACCACATATGTCCCGAAGATGAAGAAGAAATAACCACCGATGAAGCTCATTGATGATCCGAAGATCCCGCAGCCAGAAGACGTACGCGAGAATCACACCACTCCCACAAGCTTTTTGACGTCACCGCCGAGATGGGGCTAAAGAGGGGGATACTTTATTGGACCAGACGCCGCCGCCGCCACCACCTAAGCGTCCACCAAACCTTAAGAGCCCTACAGCCGACGGGGGCCAAGATCCACACTGACTCCATGGCCCGAAGGCAACAGAAGCGAGGCAGATTGGCAGCGGCTCCGACGGGAGGCGAGGGAACCCTAATCGCATGTTCTTGTTTCTCTTGGGGCGAAGGGGTATTGACATATTTCATTTTCTTTTGTCCCAATCTATGTATTTCTAGTTCTAAAATACATATGATCAGGATAAAAATGTAGTGTGAAAAAAAGTCCATATGATTCCATTAATCAATCCCCACTAGTACATGCTAAATAAATCCCGCATGTCAATGTCTGTTCTCATGTAATCCAAAATCAATTAACAATTCATCTACACTAATCAACAATTCACCTAGTATATGTTTGCTGATACTCTAAGAAAATTGATACCATAACCTAAGATTGAATGTTATTGGCTGATTAGCAATGGTTTAACATCTAATCCACGATTAGAGACTGACTTTGTATGGCAACACTTTGTTAAACTACATCGTCCAATTCAAATTGCGAGATAATTATTTCATATCCTTCTATTTAGATATGCATCAGATTTTAAAGGCTGAACCGCAGAGAAATAAGAGGCCAATTCGTACATATGGAGCGCGAGCTCCAGTTAACTCTTGGATAATAGCCTGAGGAGGATCACCATTGCGAAGCACAGTGGAGTGCCTCTAACAGGATACGTGTGCAGTTTCTGCTGTTGAAAGCTGCAGTGTTGGAGGAATTTTCGGTGACCTTATCAGCTAAACTTTCCAAACAGAAGGAGCATGTTGCAATGGACTTCAGATCCTGGCTATATAATCCCGGTGCCATAGGAACATGTAATTAGACGGCAGCAAGAAACTATCAATTACTCAGAATATTCAGGCAGAGTCATCTGTACCCTTCCATTTCTTCTATATATCAATGAAAGCAGTGTGCTGCCTTCGTAAAAAAAGAATAAGAGTATATCTCTGTTTAAATTACTGCACTATCTCCTTGTTCAGTAACTTGGCAGTGGAACCAACTGGAAATAAGCAGCAAGTGTTTCCTTCCAGGCCAACACCCGGCCAGGAATCAATTTTTAATCTAGAAATAACAAAAATTTGATATGATCTCAGCTGCTAGAAGCGAAGTCAATCCTAGCCCAAATTCGGCTGGACATATCCAAGCTCCAATTCTGTCTTATTAGTTTCCCAAATATTAACCACTAACTAACCTGAAGCGGGCAACAATATGCACTGGAAGACTATAACCCAGATAAAAGAGAATGCTTATTCTTAAAAAACGTTCACAGCTCAATGCAACCGAAGACTGAAGCATGTCAGCTCATTCAGCTTGGTGGCTAATTAACACCTATGGCCTAAATCAAAGAGAATGTTTATTCCAATAAAAAGTTCACAGCTCACTGAATTCTACGTATTGAAAATCTTGCAAAGAATGACATCCTCATAATTCTCCAAATGTTATCACCATTTCTGCATTCAGATACAGAACTATGAACAAAAGAATCAGTAAGAACAAAAAAAACAAGGAGCAAAGCATGTCGTGTCATTCAGCTCTGGTGGCCAATCAACATTATGACCTAAATCAAGTACCATGGCTAGTTTGGGAGCCAGATGCACAAACGTTCACCTACACTACATGAGACTATCTGCACATTTGTCCATGTCATCATCCAGGAGGAGTTTTCTGTCACAATCGAATCGCATAGTTTGCTCACTTGGGATAAAGAACGTCACAGTGGCCACGCCTACTCAGCAAGGTCAGCATGGGTGCGCCATCAGATGATAACAAGTCATTGTCGCTTCCCCGCTTCAGAGGCTTATGGGCTGTGCTTGAGGAATGGTAGCTTCGAACTATGTGGACACGCCCCTTCCCTAGGTCTAACTGACGGAAGAAATCAAGGCGCTTCACTCGCACGGCTTCATCTGTCCACTTCTGTATGTCCACGATTTCGACGCGCAAAGGTATGCCGAGTGCATACGTCAGAGCCCTCATCTGTACCGCTCCGGCTTCAGCATGCAGGTCACGCACCTTCTTGCAACAGAACTGGCACCAAAACCATATATGAGGTGTGGTGAGCGTAATTTGAGTGGTAAACTTAGTATTGGCTCTCTTTACAATGCACCGCAAGCACATAAATTGACTAGTGGCAAACTTTCTTTCTAAATCTGAAAGCTCACATGTTTACCAAGAAAAATATAGGTAATTTGTACACCAAGAAAATTGAGAATGAAATTCAATTACTCTGTCAAAGATAAAGAGGACAAAATATTCCATTAATTGTATATCAAGGATGATATAAGAATGGATTGTTCTGCAGGACAGAAACTCAACCTGGATGGCAATCACTTCTTCAGGGACATATAGCTTGCTGATATTTTGTGAACGGATCTCAATCTCCGTCAGCAACCTAAGGAAAGAAATAACTGACCAAAACAATATGTTACATAAAGAACAAACAAACATACAAACACATCCCAACAAGGATTGACATCCTTACTCCTGCCTGACGAGATCTCCTTAAGGCTTCTCTCATACAGCTTGTCAGAAGTCAGGCTAAGAAGGATAAAAGAACTTTGTTGTAAACCAAAATGTAGCTAAGATGAAATAAAGGTATCTTAAACATATTGTCAAAACCTTTCTAAGAATCTTAACAAAATACTCATGTTAAAATCTACACATACCCGTTTGCAACTGAGTTGACCAAAGAATAGAACTCCTGAAAAAAAAAGTGAAGACATTTCGTTATGTATGTAAGTTATATTATGAACAGAAGATCAAAGTCCAGCAGGAGACCATCCATATGAGGCTGTAAAACAAACTCTATCTTTCAATGAAATAAATCGCAAAGAATCCTTTGCGTTTTCTCTAAAAAGGAGACCATCCATATCCCCACAGTAGTGGTGAAACAACATGATATGAGCTCACCAAATGATCATGTTGATTGATGCATAATGCTGTATAATTTTCATAGTGAATTTAATTTTAGCAACTAGCATTGGAAGCTGCCAGATAGTGTTCGTAATGTAGCAAAAATGCGAGAAAAAGGTCAATTATCAAGAACAGCAAACTGAATATTTTAGACTACTGCAGAAGGATGACCCATCCTAGTGTCAATCACCTGCTACGTTTGATTAGTCTTGCATCCTGCACCGTCCTATCTAACTATTTTCTGTAAAGCATAGTTTACTCTGCTAAGTTTTTAAGGGGATGGTCGAGGGTTTTTACCAACAATAATTCGATGGTCGAAGGTTTATCCAACAAATCTGATGAGGCAGCATGACATTGTTTAACTTTCAGCATAATTCAAGTAACAAAAGGGTATAGACTATTGTTGGCAAGTATAGAGGTGCCACATAATTCTTTTGTTCGTACATGGCTGAGGTAACAGTATGAATAATTTGGGCTAAAGAGATGATGCAAAACAAGTTCAGGCTTTTGTAGGGTACTAGAATACTTACATAAAACACAGATAAGAAGTATTTCTCAGGATTTGAGAAGTATGCTCCTTTCCACTCAAGTTTGTAGAATCTTTTTATAGTTACTTCCACACATGCCATCAGACGAATAACCTCAGCTTGCCTATCTTGCATTTTTCCAAGGTTCTCCTGTTAACAAGCCTAGTTGTATTACACTTCCATGCAAATCAAGAAACCAGTGCCATCATAATGAATAAGTAAACTGAAATTTTTTACCAAGTAGGAGAACAGTAAAGCTCTGTAAAAACAGCTGCCATCACTCTGAGTTCTTCTGAAGAGCCCATACTGCTTACTGAGAATCTATAACAAAAATGATTTTCAGATATGTGCAATAATCTGATGATTCTAGCATTAAATTAGTTGCACGCAAACAAACCTTGATCTTTTCCTGGATGATGTCGTTACTTGAACATTCAACAATCAGTTTCGAGATTGGTTCCTATAATTCCAAAAATAAGAATCACAAAAGGTATCTCTAAGGTATGATGGATCATATGTAAGATTCATCTAACTTGAGAATGGATTTGAACAAGTCATGCTGAGACACAAGGCAGAAATGAAACTCTCAAATATCAAGTCACAGTCACTTGTAAAGAATGAATATATCTTGTGATAGCCCATGGTATTATAACATTTAAGAGGTCAGATGAATTGAGCATAAGAAAAAGAACTTACTGCATTATAGGGTACATCCATTTCATAGTTGATAACTTAAAAATAGATGAGGTACAATATTCTCACCACTCACCTGGAATCCTAATGCGTCACCTGAAATCCTAATGCTCTTGGAGGATTCATTGCCAGATGATGCTCTAAGGTTCTCTCCCCAATGCTTATCATCCCCTTTTTGCTCCCCTGAATCAGCATCATTTTGTATTTCCCCTTCTTCCAGGGGCCCGTAGTTGTACTCAGCTTCCACCTGATCCCAGTTCCAGCCACCATCATCTTTCTCTTCGGGCTCTTCCTCTTCGAGCAGATAATCATCTTCCTCTTCGGGCTCTTCCCCTTCATCATCCGGTACTTCATCCTAGAAAATGGCAGAGCATTCCTTGTATAAAAAATCACTTTCCAGCACAAATACAGTGAACAGGGAAACAGAAGACACGATCTGGAGTTCCGGACTAGAGAGAGAAATCCAAAACTATGACGAAACATCCTTCCCTCGGTTGTCTTGGCATGGGCATCCTTCTTATGTTACCAAGCGTCCAAGCCAGCCGATTATACCAAGAACTAGCAGACCACAATTTATGACAAATCAGAAAATTCCCACCCTTTTCCCATCTGCAAAGAAATTCAGAAACTACACGAGGACGAGGTAGGAGGAACTTGCAGAAGGGTCCGCGAGTGTCAAACCAGTCCATCCAAGAACTAATTCCACCAATTCGAAGAATCTACCACCAACCCGATTCTGCATCCAAGAAACTAACAATTAAACTACGGCCGCGCACGGTCCTGCAGCCAAGAACGCGTCCCCCACGAACTGGGAACAAGAAAGACCAAGAACGACACAAAGAAACATCCAGCGCACCAAATTTCACCACACGAATGAATTCTTGGCGAAAATACTGCCCAGCAATCACCACCCAAGATGCAACTGGGCGCTCGAACTCACCATATCCTCGTCGGCGGGATGCGGCGGGAGTCCTGGCGGCTGAAGCGGGGGCGGTGAGGCGACAGGCGCGCCAGGGCTCGGGAGGGCGGCGCGTCCGGTGGTGGCGACGGCGGTGCGGCATCGCCGCCGCCGTCGCCGCTCCTAGTTCCCGCGCTGGATGCCGGAGGCAGGTCATCGAAATTTCCCTTGGAGCCCATTTCTTCGCGGTGGAGTTGCCTCTTCTGCCCCTCCGATTTTCCCAGTTTTCCCCTCGCTTCGTCTGAAATTTGTGTATCGCTCTCGTCCACGGACCCATTGGTACCTATTTATACTACCTGGGTTTAACCTGAGGGTGAGTCAGAAAACGGCCGATTTTTTTTTTATCTTTTCGTTCTTGCGGGTGAAAACATTTTGACGGGGAATATCCAACCTTTTATTTTTTGAGAATGGAAATGATAGGGTCTAGTTCTCGAGGGAGGAGCGCCAGATTTCTTAGGCCTCCTCAGAGATGACCCTTGGGGATGCGCAGTAATTGATAGGGGGTAATATGGACTTCTCTCAATCTATAAATAGTCTCTTTTATCACTCCCTTTAGTTTTGCTAATTTTTTTTTAATAATACATTTTTTACAGAAATTTGATAAATATTACGCATTTTGCATAAATTACACAAATAATACGGCCTCGGCCCAGGCTAAGCCGACAGGCACTAATCGGCCCAGGCCTGGCCGATAAGTGTCCACTGGGCTAGCCCAGCCGTGACCTGATTAGTAGCTTATCGGCCAGGGCTGGGCCGATTAGTACTAATCGGCCAGGGCTGGGCGACAGGTACTAATCGGCCCAGCCTGGGCCGAGGCCGTATTATTTCTGAAATTTTGTGATTTTGCGTAATATTTTTCGAATTTAATTAAAAAAACGTATTATTAAAAAAATTAGTTTTAGTTTTTAGGTTTTAGAACTAACGAAAGATAAACCAATAAAGGAGAGTCGTACTGGAAGTCAGATTCTGATGAGTTGCATTCTTAATGAGTTGCACATGCGGTTCGATCAAGGTATGAGGAATCCCAACCTTGCATTCTCTGCCTACCTCAAAGAACAACTAGAGGAGGAACCATCTTAAAAGAAGATATTAGCACGGCTCCACGACTTTGTTCTGGGTGGACAAATGAATGGAGGGTAAATCGATGAAGGACATAGCGCCACACCTATTCGCTTTGGTTTCCAAAAAACCAAAAAGAGGCGGCTTTGCTACGTTTGTCCCAAATATGAGTGCTTTCCCTCACTAAATTCACATGTTTGTCCCAAATGAAACTTTTTTTTTTTATTTT
The DNA here is from genome assembly GCA_947311845.1 of Poa pratensis. Classification (NCBI taxonomy): domain Eukaryota; kingdom Viridiplantae; phylum Streptophyta; class Magnoliopsida; order Poales; family Poaceae; genus Poa; species Poa pratensis. The sequence goes on along the minus strand of CAMZMU010000062.1, from coordinate 39,931,420 downwards.
CCAGTCCCAAATGAAACTTACTCTAACACGAAAGAAAGAAAAATGTTACGTGTTTGAGTCTAACACGTGTAAACTCACAGCTAATATATAAAGTCATTTGGGAAGCTGAATTAGGCTAATCAAAATTTGGTGGGATAGATACGAGATCGCGGAAGGATGGTCTGACGCCCATGGCAGGGGTGGATGGACCGGCGTGGTATACGATGAAGACCCAGTGGGTGTACTATATTGATTTTTTACATGGGGAAGAACACTCGCAGTGCGGGGATTACCTATACTCCGCATCCGACGGTTTACGTACGACGCTTGTCCGACCATAGAGCATCGTTGGATGTTCTCACAGACGGTGTGCCTGTAGTGTTGGACAAGTATCGGACGTAAAAACGTCATACGTGTAGCATCTCTCTTACCTATATCAGCATAATGGTGCCCTCAAACATGTTAGAAGGGTAACAAAGGGCATGTGTGTTGCAGTTGCATGCATGAGGGTCAACGAAACCTGGTACATACAATTTCTTATGTTTGGTTCGATCTATGATCTATGAGGGATCGTGCCAAATTTGCACGCTACTTAAAGCAGTACTCAATCAGGCCATGGAAGAACACCTGAAACCAGTATTTCACGTGAGGCCATGGAGGAACACCTGAAACCAGTATTTCACGTGAGTTACTCCTGAAGGGTGTTAAGTGAGAGCTCGACTTGAGATGTCGGGAGATGGCTGAGTCGTTGCACATTTTCACTCCAATGCAATAACCACCCAAATAAGGTTTGATCTAGGTCTATCGGGTACCGCGAGATGGACGGGAGTTTACCATGAAAATTCATTCTAAGGAAGTTTGGGTATTCTGTAATAAGAAAAATTTGGAGAGTACAAGGCAATATATTGTGGTGTTCAGTACACACGTCAAAGTGTGGATGCAAAATGTAGGATGCAGATTGCAGAGTGCTGTAGTTATGGGGCATGTATAAGACTATCCCGAAAAGAGGGTCGAGGTAGCCAAAAATATTGCCGGATGACTAAATACAGACAGAAAGAGCGATAATGATGACTTTATTCAACTCTTATGTGTAACCAATAATATGTGAGTTGTTTACTTTGACATAGATTAATGAAGAAGCTACTAGATTGGCACTTGAATGTTATTGACAAGTATGGTAACTTTTATTATCAATTTGTGAAGGTGTCAAACTGATACTCCAAAAAGTTCAAAACGAGAGTGGATAAACATAAATTTCCGTGTACAAAGAACGTGTGCCCCGAATTTCCAATAGGATAGACAGTTAGACAAAATGTTTGAACTCATCAATTGTCCAGCCGTCTAAACAAGAGTCGTGATCTCCGATGCAACTGGATGATCATTAGATATATAGTTTGAAAATGCCTATCCATTCCAATGCAAACTAGAACTATCCAGATATCCGACAAGCTTTCCTGCTTATTCCAAGCGAATGATGTCAATGTCACAAATTCCATAGGTGCAGCATCAAGTTCAGCCATCATTCCAGCTTAGCTTCGCAGCTGTTGCCGTCCCAGATTGCAGGTGCAAAGTATGCAGCTGCTTAATGGAAGTGCAAGAAAAGTCGAGCGGCTACAGATCTAACAACAGGAATATATAGGTGCCTTCTGAAAGTAATACAACATCATGGTCCAAGCCAATTGACATGAGTAGGTGGCGATCGAATGGAAAAATGGAAAGCAATACAACATAATGGTCCAAGCCTCGACTCCTCTGGCGTCATCAGTTCTTCAGGCCAAAACCTGAAGAATATAAAAACAGCATGCACCTTACAGGCAGCGGCATTATGCAAGATTCGTTAACACTTCATCCGAAAATAACTCACGACTTACAGAATCAGTTTCCATGTGATCAAATACTGCAGTCACATTCTAATTATATTCTTAAAAGTTCGGAGAAAGGAACATCTGCATTAGATGAAAGATGCAACTCATCATCAGCAGCATTGTTTAGCACGCACTGACAAGCCACCACCGAATTGCCGAAAGTTTCCTTGATCTAAAATATCCCCTTGCATCATATATACACAAAAGAACCAACTCTCTATACAATCTAGAGCTTGCCCCAGAATATAGGAGTAACTGCGGACAGCATCAAGAACAAACACAATGTCACAATAGCAAGTATTCCTTCATCTTTGGTATCTAGCTAGTTAAAACTACCTTTCTAAAGAAATACCATACTGTTTGCAGTATATTGCTATGTCAGCATCCAGGATTCTTCTTGCCATGCATGTAGGCTACGGAACACTCGCATGGTTTGTTCTCTAGCGATACAGAATGTACCAGCGGCGGCGCTTAGGCTTGTGTACAAACATCAATGTCAGCAAAGGTGTGCGGTCAGCTGATAACAAGTTGCAGCTTCCCATCTCCGCTGGAGTGGGGGCGGTGACGGACCTCCAGTAGCTTAGAACCGAATGGTCAGGACCCTTGCCCGGTTCCGATCGAGGGAAGAAATCAAAGCGCTCTACCTCCGCAATCTGGTCTGTCAAGCGGCGTCTGTCCACAACTTCGACACGCAACGGAATGCCAAGTGCATACGTTAGACCCCTTATTGCTACCTGCGAGGCTTGAGCTTTCACGGGACGCACCATCGTGCAGCAATACTGTCACCAAAACCATCAAAGATACATCAGTGAGCGTAATCCGTTAATGGTAAATTTAGTATTGCTTAACGTATTTTGTCATGATTTCCTTATTACAAGTCACATAATATTGTTCACGGTGGCATATTTCTAAAACTTGGGTTTACACGTTTATGCAGAGAAATTCTCAATTTTCATACTAAACTAAATTTTGACAACATAAAGTACAGATAAGCCATTAGTTACTATATCAAGAAAGTACTATAACTAGGGGTAAGAAACTAACCGGAATGACATCGAAATTTTCAGGGCAAAGTGATTCGTATTCTTCTCCTCTGCTTGTACGGATGTCAGTTTCTGCCAGCAATCTTAGCAAAGAAATAACTGACCAAAAAAAATGTGTTATACAGAGAACAAGTAAACAAACAGCATATCCCAGCAAGTATGCATACTTACTCGTGGGTGACCTCGTTGCCTCTAAACAGCTCTTGAACAGTTCATCAGAACTCAGACTACAAAAGATAAAATAACTTATTCTTAAACACAACTGCGATTTAGAAACTTATCGCCACACCATTTCAAGAAATATCATTATTCACTACAAAACATCAGGTTAAAAACTCATACCCATTTGCAAATGAGTTGACCAAAGTAGTGAACTCCTGAAAGAACATGAAGAAAGTTGTTACATATATAATATAAGATTTACTATGAAGAGAAAATCAATTAATTTAGCATAAGGCCGTCGTAACTATGCATTAACAGAACATCTCAGCAAAAGATGATGCTGACTGATCCTAATCCGTTACCATTTTTGTAGTGCGTTTTATTTCAGGAATCGGTACTTGAGCTGCAAGACGGCGCCCATAAAATAGCCAGAAGAAACATGGATATATTTGAAGGCAAGAAAACACTTGGGAAAGTGGAGGGTTTAGTCAAATGGAACATCATGGTATATTCAATGCATGTAGTATTATTGAGGAGCTATTAAGTATGTCTGGTCCAGCACCATATAACATACTCAGTTTCAAAACTTCAATACCCAGCTGAATCTTCAGACATGAAACCCTATTTGCTACTGAATACGTTCCATGAGCACAGCTCTGACCGCCATTCGAATAGTCGCAGTAGCTCCGCTATGCTACATGTGCCCAAAACCATTCTTCTTACATTCCACATATGATATCCTTAAGTTCAACAGATTTGGATGCTAGATAATAAACAATAAAAAAAACCTCCCCTAAATTTTACATGTTCATGTTTTTATATAAGATATGCATGGCAGCTCCCCGAGTGTTCAATAGGTGTTTTCCTCTCCTCTCAGTTCGTATAGTTAACTTCTATGAACTTTCTACAGTTGTTTTGATAAATAATAGAATGGTTCAGGCTTGCTTAAGGCTCTTTGTTGTGCAGTCAAAGAATGTATCTATGGACAAATGCAAAACCAAAATTTATTATATACCTCACTGATTATACTTCATATTTGTAACAGTAAACAGAGAGATATATTATATAACAAAAAGTGGCATAGCTTTCACAATAGCCACTACAGTCCAGATAGATTGTCATCTTCATGCAAAAAAGTGGCATAGCTTTCACAACCACTATTTAACACATTGCATCTACTTACTATTTACTAAAAGGAGTAGTAGCCTCTAATTTTTTTTCAGGCATTAGAGAACTGTTACATGAAAACCAATGTGGGTGTTATTCTTATCAAGATATTTTCGGATGATTCAGCATGGGGTCAGACAACTTTCCGGACTGCTTCAGCTAGGGCATTGGAGAATTCAAGCAACATAAAGGCAATCAAGTTATTTCATGCATAGATTGTTAAATGGCTGGACTGAGTATTAAAAAATAATGGGGTAACAAATCATAAAAAATAAGCTTCTATAAGCTGGGAGAAAACGTACAGCCATAACACTTGAGAATTTAGGATTTGAGAAGTATTCTTTATCCAATTTGAGACCACGGATGCTCTTTCTGGATGTAGTCACATGTTTCATTAGACGCGTAACTTCAGCTTGCCTATCTTGCATCTGTCCAAGGTTTTCCTGTTTACAAGCCTAGTTGTATTAAATTTATGTCCAGAAAAAAAAACATCATCAAAAAACAAGTAATTACTGAGATAGTTACCAAGTAGGAGAATAAGAAAGCTCTGTAGAAACAGCTGCTACTATCTTCACTAGTTCTTCTGAAGTGCTCATAACGCTGACTGATAATCTATAAGAAAAGTTCAGATGTGAACAATAAACTAAATAATGCCAATGTTTCTAGTCTTCTACTGTGAAATTAGTTGCATGCCAACAAACCTGGATCTTTTCCACGATGGTGTGGTCCTCTGAATGTTCCTGAACCAAAGCAGAGAGTGGTTCCTACCATGGGAAGAATCAGCATCACAGGAAAAGGGTATTATAATCAGTGATATATAAGAGTACTTTTATGATGTTCACACATGAATCGACCACTTAGTTGGGTGGAAAATAATTTGAGGACTTGATGAAACCTATGTTTCAGTATGTCAGAATCGTCAATCACAAGGTGCGCACTAGATGGATGAAATTTGCTTGGAGTGAAACTTATTTAAGCCTAAGTTGATAGCTTCTCTCCTATGCTACAAACTCTAATCACTGGACCTGCATCCTAAATAAATGCAGAACCATCCTTGTAAATTATACTTTCCAGCACATAGAGTGAACATAGTATGCTAGATAATTACGAAATATAAGTGCAGTGACAACCAGAACAATCGACTCAGACTCCAATGAATATGATCACAATTGTTTCAGTCAAAACATATACATTCAACAAGTACAACAGGGACAATGGTATCCAACTCTATGACGAAACATCCTTCTCAATGTTCTGTAATTCAACACGATTGGACCAAGAACTCAAGTTATCAACTCACGGAAATGGAGCAAGAAATCGCAGCAAAGGAGCACAAAGTTTCACCTTATCATTTCCCTCTTCTCTTAAATCCCCATTAACCGGTCCTCCATCCTAGAAAATGGCAGAACATTAGCTTGTAAAACATACTACTTTCCAGCACAAATGCAATGAACAGCGAAAAATAATGTGCAGTGAAAACCAGAGCACCTCTTCTCACGGTTGTCTCGCATGCATATCAGACGATTATACCAAGAACTAGCAGACCACAATTTCAGACAATTAGCAAATCCCGCCATTTTCCCCTCAAAGAAATTTAGAAACTTATTTGATCCAAAGTTAAGAGCTTCTCCTATACTCCAAACTCTCATCATCGGACCTGCTTCCTTATTTAATTGCAGATCCATCCTTGTAAAGAATCCTTTGCAGCACAAATACAGTGAATAGTATGCTAGCTTATTACCAAATATAAGCACAGTGACAACCAGAACAACCCACAATGGGTATCCAACTGTATAACGAAACAACCTTCTCAATGTTCTGTAATTCAACACAATTGGACCAAGAACTCAGGTTATCATGTCATGGAAATGGAGCAAGAAATCGCAGCAAAGGAACACAAAGTTTCACCTTATCATTTCCCTCTTCCCTAAAATCCCCATGATAACTCGGTCCTCCATCCTAGAAAATGGCAGAACATTAGGTTGTAAAACATACTACTTTCCAGCACAAATGCAATGAACGGTGAAAAAAATATGCAGCGAAAACCAGAGCACCTCTTCTCTCGGTTGTCTTTGCACGCATATCAAGTCAGCCGATTATACCAAGAACTAGCAGACCACATTTCCGGACAAATTAACAAATCCCACCATTTTCCCCTCAACGAAACGCGAGTAGTATCAAACAATTCCATCCAAGAATTAATTACACCAATTCGAACAATCCACGACATTCTGCAGCCAAGAAACTAACAATTAAACTAGGGCCCCACACGATCCTGCAGCCAAGAACGCATCCCCCACGAACTGGGCACAAGAAAGACCAGGATACAGACCAAGAACTGGGCCCAAGAAAGAGTAGGAAACAGACCGAACGTCGGAACTGACCGTATCCTCGTCGGCGGCACGCGGCGGCTGAAGCGGGGGCGCTGAGGTACCGCGGGAGATCGACGCGGGCGTGCTGCTGCCGGCGGTGCGGACCCACCTCCGCCGTCGTCGCTGGGTTTCCCTTTTCTTGCACCCCTCTTCTGGTTCCCGCGCTGGATTCCACCGACGGGATCAAGATTTTGGCACAAGAAAGACCAGGAAACAGACTAAGAACTGGGCACAAGAAAGAGTCGGAAACAGACCAAGAACGTCAGAACTCACCGCATCCTCGTCGGCGGAACGCCGCCGGCGTCGTGAGCTGGCAGGCGCGGTAGGGTTGCGGGAGGTCGACGCGGGCGGTGCTGCTGCTGCTGCCGGCGATGCGGCCCCACCTCCGCCGCCGTCGCTGGGTCCCTTACCTAGGTCATCGTATTTTCTCTTTGGACCCCTTTTCTGCTTCCCGCGCTGGATTTCACCGACGGGCGGGATCAAGATTTTGGCGGAAAGAAATCAGCACCCAAGAAAGATACAACAACAGGACGCTGGAACTCACCGCATGCTCGTCGGCGGCAGGGTCGCGAGGGGCCGCCTCTAGAGCAAGCACCACAACTCGCGAGGCAATTTCTCTTTCCAGTGCTCGAGTAGCTTTTTCTTGAAGTGAACACGGTTCCAGCGACGGAGTACCCGCGTCTTGATGTGAAAGCTCACCATGGATCCTTGCTGGAGTTGACGGATCTGCCCCTCCCTGGCTTCTCTCGCTTCTCCCCTCGGTTCCTGCGGAATTTGTGTTCAGGGACCCGAGTGCGGCCACATATTTATACCTGGCTTATCCTCAGGTCCTTGCTCAGAGAAGACATGGAAAGCTCGTAACCGTTTTTTACCTTCAAAGACGTTGGAAACGTCATTTTTCAAGAAATTCTATTCTATGTGATAAATTTGCGCAATGAACATTTTTCCATAGTATAGCGGAAATGTGTTTTTTTGCCACGTGTTCGTTATATTGATCTACCACGGTAGCCTTTTCCGTGTTGATGCGCGGTCCACACTTAATTGTTCAGCCACGCGTCTTCTACCATGGTACCTATACCGTGGTAAAAGACATTTTAACCAGAAAAATGGCCCGTCTACCACAAAATCGAGTGTGGTAAAAGGAACGTTTTATTCTAGTGTGGTACTGCGTTGGCCCTTCTCTGACTCTTGAGTGATCAAAAAGTTGAGGGAAATCTAAGATGTCAGTCATGAGTGTATCATGGTTGTAAAAACCCTTGTTGCACCTGGTATTCCAACCTAGCCTTTATAATACCGATTGATATATACCACCCTTTGCCATGGTCTCATTACTCTTAATTTGAAAGTTCATGAAAGTCAATAAAAAAGAAAAAGGGCATTACATTCTTGATTTAGTTCAGTGGGTGTTAATGAGTTAACCTAATGCTACTTTTAAAATGCTCTCATATTTTAAATTTGTTATGTTTATATTTTTTTCCTAAGTGTTACACGGCAGGCTAGTGTTTTCTAAACGAAGTAGAATAATTGTTACTAATCTAATCTATGTTAATATAAGTCTTATTTTAATCTTCTTAGCTTAACAAACAAATTATGATTTCTTTTCATTACTTCAACTATGTTAAGCTTTAAGTTGAAAGAGTTTTGGGATATCTAAGATGCTGATAGTAAGTGAACTAATATTCTCATTATTTCGGTTTAAATTCGGATTTCCTTATGATTTTTGTTTCTTGCTTGAGACGATCAAGGTTTAACTTTGGGTATGTTGATGCGTATAAATTATAAGCATATTTATCCATATTTAAACCGTACATTAGTATTGAAAATGACATAATATTAATTTTATATCTACCACTAATCATTAATGTGCAATTTATTTTGCAACTCTCCTTGTAAATTATTTTCCTGCAGTTTTGAAGAATCACCTGATTGGGAGTTGCCCAATTTGACGAAGGCCTAAAATCAAATGTTGGAGACTTAACGACCGCTGGTACGGTCGGGCGTGACCGTACTGGTCGTCGTACATAAAGTCGGTGATTCCGTTAGATCAAACCAACAACTTTCATGAGGGGGGCGGAGGATAATTCACATTAGATGATGCCCGAAAACCTAATCCCGTATGCTTCTTCTATAAGAAGGAGAGGGAATAGACACTAGAGAGAGCCACCATCCATTGCTTCCTCCACGGAGTGCTGCCCCCGTCACAACTCTATCACCATCTCCACTCTCTTTAATCATCTCGATGGGCATACTCTACTTGTAATCTTCACTAGTAGGAAAAGGGCTATCTGTGGCGCACCTTTTTTGAATTCTGTGGCGCATGGTGGGTGCACCACAGAAGTCACGCCACTAAATTGTGATTCTTCTGTGGCGCACCAGTACCCCACGCGCCACAATTTTTTTTTTTTGAATTTTAAAAAAAGGCGGCGAGATCTAGATCTGGATTCTCAAAAAATTCAAAAAAAAAAAAAAAATCAGAAAATGAAAATTTTTGAAAACCCTAAATATTTGAATTTTTTGAACATTTTTAACACTCCAAGCATATCTCAAATGATGACTTCCCAGTAGATCACCCATCCTTAGATTTCTCCAACCCAAGCACGCTTAACTTCTAAGTTCTACCTTATGCTACTCAAGTTCTTATTGATAATAGTATCATATCAACCCTCTTAACCCTTGTGTATGTGTATATATGGGTGTGAAGTTTATGTGTGGTATGTGTATATATGTGTTTTTAAAATTAAAAAAATCAAAAACTTCAGAAGTTTCAAAAGGAAGTTCAAAAATCCAAAAAAATACAAAAATCCCAAAAAATTCAAAAAATCCAGAAAACTTCAAAAAATCCAAAAAGTCAACAAATCCAAAAAAAATTGAATTATTTGATTTTTTATTTTTTTATTTTGTAGAAAAAATCTTCTCTTTGAAATAATTTTTTTCCTTTTGGAATTTCGAGGATCTGAGAAAAGTTCACCGGGTAAAACCCGGTGAATTCGAGCTCCTTTTTTTCTCACGATTTTTTTGACATATTAAACACATTTTTTCGACGTCGTATGCAAAAGTTATGACCGTGTCAATATTTTTTTTCCGTTTTTTGCAAAAAAAGTCAAAATTCATATTTCAAAATTTCTATACCAACTAGGCACTAAAACTTAACTACATGTCAAAGGATTTTATTTTTTGAATTTTTTATCATTTTCTTTTCTTGTCTGCAAGACTGAAAAGGCGGTCCCGGGGGGTGTGTGTGGTGGTGGGATTTGAGTGAAAAAAAAATTGTGGCGCATGGGGCCTGGTGCGCCACAGAATTGCTGATTTCTATGGCGCATGGCCTCATGCGCCACAGAAAGGACACATTCTGTGGCGCATCCCACCCCATGCGCCACAGAAAGCCACATTTCTGTGGCGCACATACAACATGCGCCACAGAAATGCCACAGAAAGGCACATTTCTGTGGCGCATGTTGTATGTGCGCCACAGAAATGTGGCTTTCTGTGGTGCATGTAGCTATATGCGCCACAGAAAGTCACATTTCTGTGGCGCATGTGGTTTCCGTGCGCCACAGAATTCTAAATTTCTGTGGCGCATGCAAAACAATGCGCCACATAAATTTTTTCTGTGGCGCATGGCTATTTGGTGCGCCACAAAAAGTGATTCCACCTATAGCCCTTTTCCTATTAGTGCTTCCTATTAGTGCTTGATCTCATCGTGATTGGCAACATTGTAAGAACTATAAATAATTCATCTTCAAGTACAATTTTATACAATATTTTCCATTGTTGATATGCGACGTGTGAGTAGTCCACTCAGGCTGAGGCCTGACCTCGCAGCATCTATGCACTTTATTCATGGGATATTAGTATAAATAGTTCTGTATGTTGCATATGTATATTCTCATGTCCATGTCCCGCTCCAACTACTTGCCATGTACCCATAGAGTTATCAAGGTAGAGGCACGAGCAGAGGAGATTAGAAATCTATTCGTGAAATCCGGTGAGAGAAAGGGGAGTACAATAGCTGAAAATGATTCTCTAGAGAACCATAATGACGTCATTGAACTTAATACCTTTTATGTTTATTCTTAATAGTGTTGCGATTGTAAGGCCCACACAGACGCATTGTTCTTATATATCCCTACTATCGTATGAATGATTTATCACCAACAATTATTAATCTTATCCTTGTTATCACACATTGTTTCAGGTAAAACCTTAAGCCCTGCCATATTTTAATACATTCATAGAACCCCTTTTTGGGAATTGTTCCGGTAAACATAAGTTAGTTAAGTTTCTTTAGACCTGTTAGAACTCAACTTGACAAGCACCTACTTCCCAGTTCTATAAATCTAGGGCGTCTCTTAGAAAAAACTATATATACTACATCTGAAACCTAGATCGATTAATATATCAGTGATGTGCTGAGGACCGCGACAACCCGGGAGTTGAAGTGGGTGTAGGGTGTGAGCCGCGAGCTACACCGACGATGACAAGAAGTGGAAACAATTCCGACGGTGGCGGCATAGGGGAACTGGCGACTGGCATGGGGTGGGTGATACGTCCATTTTGCATCACTATTTTATAGCATAATTTACTGTTATTCATTGATATATTTCATATTAAGATGTGTTACTTATGTTATTTTGTCTTATTTTGCATGTTTGATGCTTATTGGATGATTAACTGCCGGAGTCAGATTTCAGCTGGAAAAAGCACCATCAAGACACTATATTTCAGGAGCTCCAAAAATATTTCCAAGAAGACAGATGTTCCTAATTTATCAGAAGATGGAGCTAGCCAAAAGGGGAGGCTAAGATGGGCTAGGAGGGACCCACACCACACCTGGGCGCGGGCCCCACCTTGGCCGCGCCCTGGTATGGTGTGGTGTCCCTGGCCCACCTCAGGCACTCCCCTGCGCGTATTTCATCCCCCAGAAACCCTAAGACACGGGGTGTGGACGAGAAAATATTCCGCCGCCTCCACGAGGCGGAAACAACAGAGAGAGAAAAAGCTCTCTATGGCACCCCAGGTATCAACGCTACCTGAAGCGCCACCACATTACACTAAGAACTACTGTTTCTGAGATTATTCAAAATTTCGACAGAGTTTCCTTTGTATAAAAGGGCAGTTTCCTTTGTATAAAAGGGCATGCGAGACTAGCAATTGGCAACAATAGGATAAACATCAATGTTATAGGTTGAAAGAACACCCATGCCGTTCCAAACAAAGCGGCACAACAAGACACCGGAATAGGAAACTAATATCCAACAACTATTGATTAAAACATGGGTGACCACTAAGTATATGAAATTATGTGTTGTGCTCAAGTGGTGAAGGGGTGCTACGCCCGACTCCCATGCATGTCGCTATTTAGTACCTGAAACCAAATGAAACACAAGGATGAGTATAAAAATACTCAGCAAGTACAATTGGAGCCATACGAACAATTAAACATGAAACAATATACTGATAATATCACTGTCAATTGGAAGTCTGCAACTGAATATCTGAACATGTTGCCCGGACTAGCACACGAGCTGACAGTTCTCACCGAACTCTATCGGAGTAGCCACTCGGGACAGTCTCTCACCGGACCATAGAATCGAAAGAACCGAATATCTGAATTTGTCGCCCGGACTAGCCCACGAGCTGACAGTTCTCACCGAACTCTATCGGAGTAGCCACTCGGGACAGTCTCTCACCGGACCGACAAGAAAGGTTAGCCATCGGACTAGCCCACAAGCTGACAGTTCTCACCGAACTTTATCGGAGTAGCCACTTGTGAACAGTTTCTCACCGAGTTAGCTATTAAGAATGTGAAATATCTCTGAACATGGACGAAGGAATCGAATCGAAAGAACTGAATAAGCCTGAAGTGAACCAACTGAACAAGGGATCTCAGTCCGTGAAAGCAATTAGTTGAACCGTCACACAATGGACAACCATAGAGAACAAGGGTTCGTCATGCACTTGCCTTTACTGAGGGCGGAGGGGTTGAAGAGCCAACCCTTTGTACCTGTAGGCAAATAGATGCACAAAAGTCTCAACATATATCTTGCAACTCAATACAATGAACCTACAAGCCTCAAGCAGTACACCAAATCATCCAATCTAAGGCACACACACAAGTACTCCGAATGACATTCTCCAGGAAGCAACCATTTGCTGCCCCTTTACTAATAAATCGATAACTCGAGCTAGGCTCCTCAAAACCAAGCAAACGATAAGTTTCTGGACTCATTAGAAGATTATCTAGAAATAACTCCAACTATATTAACTCAGATATTGAAGTTAACTAGGTCATAACCAGCAAATACTTCTCTGCTGTTTTCCAGTTTCAGAATAACGAGTAGCCGCCTTTGAAAATTCATAACAAGGTGAATACTCATGGAAATTAAGTGAATCCTTTTGGGTTAGAACCTAGGCACCACACACCAGCTAGAAGGAAGCAAAACATGCATTTAGATGAATTTTAAAAGCTCCTAATACACAAGGGGAAACACTATTCTGCGCTGCCTTGGAATATTGGATAGCTGGAAAGAAACAGTCACAACCGGAGCTTCGCAAGTCCGATTGAAGCATTTCAGCACTCAAAACGATCGTGGGAACCAGGCCTACAAAACATCCCAACTATTGCTCCTCTGACTTTGCCATCTAGTTACTCGAAAATGAAGATTTCTGTGCTGTAAAAACAGAGACAGCAGCAGATTCGATTTTCCCCTAATTTCCAATAGATCTAGCTATTCCCCTACCCTAAGAATCTAAGAACCACCATGTACGGCACATGTGAGGGTCATAGAGGGTGGGGGAACTTACCCTTGAAGCTTGGGAAAGGGAAAACGGACAGGGGCAGGTGAGGTTCCTCTCTTCTTCTCCTCCCTTCTCCTCTTGCCCCTCTTCTTGTTCCTTCTTCTTCTTTCTCAAGAACAGGTCCAAGGCTGCCCTTGGAGGAGGGTAGAACGTGGGCTGCTGGGAGGGATCAGGAGAAAAGGAGGGAGGCAGGGGAGAAGCATGGAGGCGTCATGGTAGGGGAGAGGGAGCTCACCGTGGGGGGAAGGAAGGAGTGGCTGTTTTGGAGATGGCCACGGCTTGGCTGGAGATGAGGATCAGCTCTTCGTGTGGTGTTGAGGAAGGATAAGGTATGGGGTTGTCCAACCTTGTTTTTCTTTCCTTTTATTCAACATATTTTCGAAATACAGAAAATAATCTTGGCCATTAGAATTAAATAAATTAGGGAAGATGCATCCGGAATCCGATTTCTGCAAATGAGTAGTCCATTTCGATTGTCTCAACGAGCCCGATTCAACCATGGACTCGGATCTTTGAGAAGAGGCTTGTTTTTGAAAGGTCACAAGAAGATGACTACAAAAGGCGTATGGCGAAGCGATCATAAGAACCCCGATGAAAATATCCAATAAATTACGGGGTATTACACTCTCCGGCAGGGAGAAATCTGCCGGGGAAATTCCCTCCCGGAGGGGGGAGATCATCGCCATCCTCATCATCATCGCGCTGGACTTCATCGGGATCATCATCATCATCATCTCCATCACCGTCACCATCATCACCGCTGCACCATCTTATCCGCTGTAACATCTAGGGCTATACTTTGTCTAGTTCATAGGGAAACTCTCCCGGTGTGACGTGAACTCTCCCGGTGTTAATTACTCCTTGTGGTTGATGCTATTGAGTTTTATCGGTGAATTAAAGTATATGTTCAGATTGTTATTCATCATTATATCACCTCTGATCATGATCCATATGATGTCTTGTGAGTAGTTTGTTTAGTTCTTGAGGACATGGGAGAAGTCACGTGTTAGTAGTGGAATTATGTTGAGTAATATTTAATGGTTTGATATTTAAGTTGTGGTGCTATTCTTCTAGTGGTGTCGTGTGAACGTCGACTACATGACACTTCACCTTTATGGGCCTAGAGGAATGCATTGTGTATTTGGTTGCTAATTGTGGGGTTGCCGGAGTGACAGAAACCTAAACCCCCGTTAGTATACCGGTGCACAAGGGAGCGTAGGATCTCAGAGTTTAAGGCTGTGGTTAGATTTATCTTAATTACTTTCTTGTAACTGCGGATGCTTGCAAGGGTATAATCACAAGTATGTATTAGTCCAAGTAAGGGCGGTGCATTAGCATAGGTTCACCCACACAACACTTATCAAAACAATGAAGATTAATCAACTATGTGAAGCGAAAGCACTTGACTAGAATCCCGTGTGTCCTCAAGAACATTTTGTCATCATAAGTAAACCAACCGGCTTGTCCTTTGCTCTAAAAAGGATTGGGCCACTTGCTGCAATTATTATTACTGTCTTTTACTTACTCGCATTTTATTTACCTGCTATATCAAAAACCCCTAAAAACTTGTCTGCTAGCATTTACAGTGAAACCTTTACCGAAACTCCTTGTCAGCACCTTCTGCTCCTCGTTGGGTTCGACACTCTTATTTATCGAAAGTACTACGATACACCCCCTATACTTGTGGGTCATCAAGACTATTTTCTGGCGCCGTTGCCGGGGAGTGAAGCGCTATTGGTGAGTGGAATTGGTAAGGGAAACTTTTACTGTAGGTGCTTTTTTATTTCTGCTTGCTACTTTATTTTATCATGGAGAGATCTCCATTTGAATCCCTGTTTGGAAATACTACTACCACTGCTACGGTAGTAGAAGAGGAACCACCTGATCAAGTAATTCCATTTAAAATACCTATGAAAATTGTTGAACGAGTTACGAATAACCGCTATGCAGGAGATGGAACTGTCCCTCCTGGGGATCATTTGCTATTTATTCATGAATTATGCGAGTTGTTCAAGTGTGCAGGTATTTCAATGGAAGAGGTCAAGAAGAAATTGTTTTCTATATCGTTGACTGGTAAAGCTGCAAAATGGTATAGGATGCTGAAAATGGGCGTTCTATTGGCTGGGAGGAGATTGTGCCTCTCTTTTATTCTAAATTTTATCCTCCTAGTGAAATTCATCAAGATCGGAATCATATATATAATTTTTGGCCTCATGATGGAGAAAGTATTGCCCAAGCGTGGGGGAGATTGAAATCATTAATGCTCAAATGCCCCATTCATGAGCTTCCTGGTAATGTTGTTATTGATAACTTCTATGCAAGGCTTTCTCTTCAAGATAAAACTCTATTGGATACCTCTTGTGCTGGATCATTTACGCGTAATAAAGAGGAAGTTAAATGGGACCTTCTTGATCGGATTGAGGAAAATACTGAAGGATGGGAGAACGACAAAGGTAGAGAATCAGGTATAAAGTATGATTACGAATGCATTAAAACTTTTATGAATACTGATAATTTTCGTAATCTCTATGATATGTATGGTCTTGATTCTCAAGTTATTGCAAACTGTTACAAGGCTTTTGCCTCTTATCTTGATGTTCCTAAAGAAAGTTGCAATAAGTATCATTTGCCTTACAAAGATAATACTAATTCTGCCAATAAAAAACATTGAAGTTCATACAGTTGATCGTATCTTGCCAGAACCTTATATTGAGAAACCACCTTTTCCTGTTAAAATTAGGGAACATTCTATCATAGCTAGTGTGGTTAATAAAAGTGCAAAGAAAGCTTTAGAACCTGCTGAACAAATAGCGGTTGAACCCACAATAGCAATAGTAAAGGATTTGGTAACTGAAAATGTAGAAGGAGGACATATTATCTTTTGTGAAGATGCCTCTAATATTGTTTCACATCCCAGTAGAGCTAGGAAAACAAGTGTTCCTGTGCTTTCAGTCAAAATAGGAGAACATTGCTATTATGGTTTATGTGATATTGGTGCAAGTTCTAGTGCTATTCCTTTTGATCTTTATAAAGAAATTATGCATGAAATTGGTCCTTGCGAACTTGAGGAGATTGATGTGGTTATTCAGCTTGCTAATAGAGAAACTATCTCTCCAATTGGTATTGTGAGAGATGTTGAAGTTTTATGTGGTAAGACTAAATACCCTGCTGATTTTCTAGTACTTGGTTCTGTTGCTAGTAAAGCTTGTCCCATTATTTTTGGTAGGCCTTTCTTGAATACATGTGGTGCATTATAGATTGTAAGAAAGAGAAAATTTACACTAAATTTAATGGAGAATCTTATGAGTTTAATTTCTCTAAGTTTGGTAAACAACTTTATGAAACTGAATTACCTAATGAGAATTTTCAAGTTGAACAACTTGCTTCTATTGCTGTTGCTCCTAACAATGCCTTGCAGCAATTCATGGAGGAACACGAAAGTGAAGTATTTATGGAGGAGAGGAATGAGATTGACAATGCCTTTCTTCGTCAACCACCAATACTTAAGCATAATTTGCCTGTGGAAGATTTGGGTACCTCAGCGCCTCCTAAGGAAGATCCTGTCTTCGATTTAAAACCTTACCTGATAATCTTAAGTATGTTTATCTTGATGAAAGGAAAGTATATCCTGCTATTATTAGTTCTAAACTTTCAGGTAATGAAGAAGCAAGGTTATTAGAAGTACTAAAGAAACATCGAGGAGCTATGGGATACACTTTGGATGATTTAAAGGGGATTTCTCCTACTATATGTCAACATGCCATCAACATTGAACCCGATGCAAAACCTGTTGTTGAGCATCAGCGTCGCTTGATCCCTAAGATGAAAGAAGTGGTAAGAAATGAGGTATTAAAACTTCTTGATGCTGGTATAATTTATCCTATTGCTGATAGTAGATGGGTAAGTCCTGTGCATTGTGTCCCTAAGAAAGGAGGAGTTACTGTTGTACCAAATGAAAATGATGAACTTATTCCTCAAAGAGTAGTAGTTGGGTATAGGATGTGCATTGATTTTAGAAAGGTCAATAAAGTAACTAAGAAAGATCATTATCCTTTGCCTTTTATTGATCAAATGTTAGAAAGGTTGTCTAAGAAAACCATTTTTGTTTCCTTGATGGTTATTCTGGATTCTCACAAATTGCTGTTAAAGCACAAGATCAAGAGAAAACTACTTTTACTTGTCCTTATGGAACTTATGCTTATAGACGTATGCCTTTTGGTTTGTGTAATGCTCCTGCTACGTTCCAAAGATGCATGTCTGCTATTTTTCATGGTTTTTGTGAAGAAATTGTGGAAGTATTCATGGACGATTTTTCCGTCTACGGAACTTCCTTTGATAATTGCTTGCACAATCTTGATAAAGTTTTGCAGAGATGTGAGGAGACTAATCTTGTTCTTAATTGGGAGAAATGTCATTTCATGGTTAATGAAGGAATTGTCCTAGGGCACAAAATTTCTGAAAGAGGTATTGAAGTGGACAGAGCTAAAGTTGAAGCAATCGAGAAAATGCCCTGTCCAAGGGATGTGAAAGGTATCCGTAGTATTCTGGTCATGCCGGTTTTTATAGGAGGTTTATTAAAGATTTTCTAAAATTTCAAAACCCCTCACTAATCTTCTTCAAAAAGATGTACCTTTTGTTTTTGATGATGATTGCAAGGAAGCTTTTGAAACTCTAAAAAAGGCTTTAATCACAGCTCCTGTTGTTCAACCTCCTGATTGGACTTTACCTTTTGAAATAATGTGTGATGCTAGTGATTTTGCTGTAGGAGCTGTTCTTGGACAGCGGGTAGACAAGAAGTTAAATGTTATTCATTATGCTAGTAAAACACTTGATGCCGCTCAAAAGAATTATGCTACTACTGAAAAGGAATTTTTAGCAGTTGTTTTTGCTTGTGATAAATTTAGACCTTATATTGTTGATTCAAAAGTTACTATTCACACTGATCATGCTGCTATTAGATACCTTATGGAAAAGAAAGATGCTAAGCCTAGGCTCATAAGATGGGTACTTTACTGCAAGAATTTGATTTACATATTGTAGATAGGAAAGGTGCTGAAAATCCTGTTGCTGATAATTTGTCTAGATTAGAAAACATTTCAGATGATCCTATACCTGTTAATGATAGTTTTCCAAATGAACAATTGGCTGCGATAAAGGTAAGCTCACGCGAAAGTCCTTGGTATGCTGATTATGCTAATTTATTGTTGCCAAGTATTTGCCTCCGACCTTTACAGCTCAGCAAAGAAGAAAGTTCTTTTATGATTTGAGGCATTATTTTTGGGATGACCCACATTTGTATAAAGAAGGAGTAGATGGCATTATGCGAAGATGTGTTCCTGAGTATGAACAGAAAGAAATATTGAGCAAATGCCATGGAAGTGCTTATGGAGGACATCACGCTGGAGATAGAACTGCGCAAAAGGTTCTACAATCAGGTTTTTATTGGCCTACCCTTTTTAGAGATGCTAGAAAATTTGTTTTATCATGTGATGAATGTCAAAGAGTAGGTAACATTAGTAGACGTAATGAAATGCCTATGAATTATTCTCTTGTTATTGAACCTTTCGACTGTTGGGGATTTGACTTTATGGGTCCTTTTCCTCCTCAAATGGTTATACTCACATACTTGTTGCTGTTGATTATGTTACTAAATGGGTAGAAGCTATACCAACTTCTAGTGCTGATGGTGAGACATCATTAAAAATGCTTAAAGATATTATCTTCCTAGGTTTGGTGTGCCTAGATATCTCATGACTGATGGGGTTCTCATTTTATTCATGGTGCTTTTAGAAAAACTCTAGCTAAGTATGATGTTAATCATAGAATTGCTTCACCATATCATCCCAAACAAGTGGTCAAGTAGAATTGTCAAATAGAGAGATTAAGTCTATTTTGCAAAAGACTGTTAATAAATCTAGAAAAAATTGGTCTAAAAAGCTTAACGATGCTTTGTGGGCTTATAGAACTGCTTATAAAAATCCTATGGGAATGTCTCCTTACAAAATGGTTTATGGAAAAGCTTGTCATTTGCCTCTAGAATTAGAACATAAAGCCTATTGGGCGGTGAAAGAACTTAATAGAGATTTTAAACTTGCCGGTAAAAAGAGATTGCTTAATTTGAATTCTTTAGATGAATGGAGAAATGCAGCTTATGAAAATGCTAGGCTCTTTAAAGAGAAAGTTAAGCAATGGCATGATAGAAGAATTCTTAAGAGAGAATTTAACGTAGGTGAAAAAGTTTTATTGTATAGGTCTCGTCTCAGATTTTTTGCAGGAAAATTACTTTCAAAATGGGAAGGACCTTATATCATGAGGAGGTCTATCGCTCAGGTGCGATTAAAATCAATTCACTAGATGGGGACAGACCACAAGTGGTTAATGGTCAAAGACTCAAGCATTACATTTCTGGAGATTCTTATAATGAAGATGTTGATTTATCAAAGTGGTAACTCCAGAGGATTTTATAAAAAGTCAAATTCAGACAACTGCAAAGCTGATTTGGAATAGGTAACAGTTTCGGTAAGAAAAAGTTCGCGATTTACTTTTCAACTAAATATTTGTTGTTTTTATAATATGGAAAATTATGAGTCGGAAAAGGGTAGGAAACGGTGCCCGAGGGCACCACACCACCCCTGGGCGCGGGCCCCACCCTGGCCGCGCCGTGGTGCGTGTGGGCACCTCGGAGCCCGTCTCCGACCCCGTTTCGTCCTGTACCTTCCTTTTGTGTAAAACTTTTTGCTATATAATCACCCGGATCTCCGAGGTCCGTATATCGTGTTTTCGCGTGTTTGTTTTCAAGCTGTTCTGACAGGAATTTCAAGTCCCTACATGGCGTCGCGAGGAGTGTACGGTGAGAAGTATGCAGCAAGGCGCCGACGTGAACTCGAACGCGATGTGGAAGAGGGAACCTTCGTCGGTTGGGCGACGGAGGAGGAGATTGCTGCTAGGAGAGCTGACATGGATCGAAGCATCAGAGAGGAGGTGCAAGCTGGCCAGCCTCGCCAACAAGGAGAATCAAGGCCGAGCAACTCCACCTTTGTGGGATCAATTAATCCTCAACGTGCTTTTTCTCATAATGTGCAGGGAGTCACCCCACCAATTCCAGATTTGCGGTTTTCCCTGCAGCTGCTGAAGCTCTCCGAACCACGAACGAGTTTTGTGACCAATTTCGTATCCTGAGAGCTGAGGTGGAAATACTTCAAGATGAGAATAACAGGCTCCGCCGGATGCTCGAACGTTTCCTAACCCCGATTGCCGTGGTACCACCGTCACCACCAAGAGATCAAGCCTAAATCGTCAAGGGGTAATGGCACTCCCTTGGCTTGTTCCAAGCTTGGGGGAGTGCCCAGTATCATCTTTATCCTTTCGTTTTTATAATTTCGTGGTCATATCATGAGTAGAGAAGTTATCTTATAAGATGGTTTGCGATGTGGAGTGTCAATCCTTTAGTTATCCATGTATCCGTTGGTTTGAGTGTGTCTTTGTTCAGAATATTAATGAGAAGTTCCACCTTTACTTTCGGTACATTTTATTTTAGCCTGCAATCTTCTTTATGTGCTGATCTTGCCATTAGTATTGACGCCACTTTTGGGTACATTAAGTAAATTATATTAGTTGTGGCAAACTTAGTATTGGTCATTAGCAACAATACCATGAAAACTTAAGTAGAAGGAGGGAATTACATGCAAAAATATTATCCCTTTATCTTTCTTGCTAGCCAATAAGATTAGTATTCTTTGAGTTAAAACATTTGTGCTTACAGGGAAGATAGCATGGTTGCTTCTATTACATTATATTTGTGTGTATCCCCCAACTTTTATGCTTGCTACATGACCTTGCTAGCCTTAACCACCGTACTGAGAGGGAATGCTTCTCGTGCATCCAAATCCTTGAGCCAAACCCATGCCATTTGTGTCCACCATAACTACCTATATGTGGTATTTCTTTGCCACTCCAAGTAAATTTTTCATGTGCTACCTTTAAATTATTCAAAATGTTATTATTCCCTTTTGTGTCAATGTTTACTAGCTCATGAGGAAGTAGTGTGGTTATCCTTTATTCTACTTGTCAAACAGACTTTACACCTGGACTAGTGGCATATACATCCGCTTATCCAATAACTTGCAAAAAGAGCTGGCAACGGGATGCCCAGTCCCAATTAATTACAACTTTAACCATTAATTCTCTTCACACTTTTGCCCTGATTATCAGTAAGCAATGACAAACAGTGAAATATCTGCGTGTGTAAACCAAAGAGAAAGAGGGATGATCTGCCTTGCTGGTAGAAATAACGTCCTTCATGGGAGCCGCTCTTAAAAGTCTGTTTGACAGGGAGAATACTGTTTTCACCCGCTACCATTCGTTGACAATTAACAAACACCTCTCAAAACTTAATTTTTTCTCTATATTTTCAAAAACTTAAAAGCTCTAGCACATGACTTAATCCCTGCTTCCCTCTGCGAAGGGCCTTTCTTTTACTTTTCATGTTGAGTCAGTACACCTATTTCCTTCTTTCTTGAGCAAGCATTTGAGTTGTTGTGATTCAACCATATATATCATTAATATTGTCAATCATGTCTTTATCCTTCCTTGTCTTAGCACAAAGACTTTTGCCTCTAAGAATATAGCTTTGCAAGTTATCAATGACTGTAAAGAAGGTGTGATAATTGAGTGTGGAAGTTCTGCAATATAAGCTCTAATATAAAGACTCCTTTCGAAAGATAAGTATTGATTGCTTATTGTTCTATGACCAAGAATGAAGTGTGCCATTACTAATCTATAATTTCCTTCGTGTATTTTTATTGTGGTTGTTTCACTACTCATGTTCAAGTTAGGTTATATGAAGAGTAGTTGCTGTTTAAAAAATTGTGTTGTTTAGTAATTACTGATGCTTCTTGTCCGTATTCTTTATTATCGACGCTTCACTCCATAAACTTTTGTTCTAGTTTACTGAGCTCAGCTTTCGCTTGGGGACAAGCGAGGTCTAAGCTTGGGGGGGTTGATACGTCCATTTTGCATCACTATTTTATAGCATAATTTACTGTTATTCAATGATATATTTCATATTAAGAGTGTTACTTATGTTATTTTGTCTTATTTTGCATGTTTGATGATCATTGGATAATTAACTGCCGGAGTCAGATTTCAGCTGGAAAAAGCACGTCAAGGCACTATATTTCTGGAGCACTAAAAATATTTCCGAGAAGACAGATGTTCCTATTTTATCAGAAGATGGACTAAGCCAAAAGGGGAGGCTGAGATGGGCCAGGAGGGGACCCACCTTGGCCGCGCCCTGGCCAGGTGTGGTGCCCCTGGCCCACCTCAGGCGCTCCCCCTTCGCGTACTTCATCCCCCAGAAACCCTAAGACACGGGGTGTGAGAGAAAATATTCCGCCGCCTCCACGAGGCGGAAACAACAGAGAGAGAAAAAGCTCTCCGGCAGGGAGAAATCTGCCGGGGAAATTCCCTCCCGGAGGGGGAGATCATCGCCATCCTCATCGTCATCGCGCTGGACTTCATCGGGATCATCATCATCATCTCATCACCGTCACCACCATCACCGCTGCACCATCTCGTTCCGCTGTAACATCTAGGGCTATACTTTGTTTAGTTCATAGGGGAAACTCTCCCGGTGTTAATTACTCCTTGTGGTTGATGCTATTGAGTTTTATCGGTGAATTAAAGTATATGTTCAGATTGTTATCCATCATTATATCACCTCTGATCATGATCCATATGATGTCTTGTGAGTAGTTTGTTTAGTTCTTGAGGACATGGGAGAAGTCACGTTGTTAGTAGTGGAATTATGTTGAGTAATATTTAATGGTTTGATATTTAAGTTGTGGTGCTATTCTTCTAGTGGTGTCGTGTGAACGTCGACTACATGACACTTCACCTTTATGGGCCTAGAGGAATGCATTGTGTATTTGGTTGCTAATTGTGGGGTTGCCGGAGTGACAGAAACCTAAACCCCCGTTAGTATACCGGTGCACAAGGGAGCGTAGGATCTCAGAGTTTAAGGCTGTGGTTAGATTTATCTTAATTACTTTCTTGTAACTGCGGATGCTTGCAAGAGGTATAATCACAAGTATGTATTAGTCCAAGTAAGGGCGGTGCATTAGCATAGGTTCACCCACACAACACTTATCAAAACAATGAAAATTAATCAACTATGTGAAGCGAAAGCACTTGACTAGAATCCCGTGTGTCCTCAAGAACATTTTGTCATCATAAGTAAACCAACCGGCTTGTCCTTTGCTCTAAAAAGGATTGGGCCACTTGCTGCAATTATTATTACTGTCTTTTACTTACTCGCATTTTATTTACCTGCTATATCAAAAACCCCTAAAAACTTGTCTGCTAGCATTTACAGTGAAACCTTTACCGAAACTCCTTGTCAGCACCTTCTGCTCCTCGTTGGGTTCGACACTCTTATTTATCGAAAGTACTACGATACACCCCATATACTTGTGGGTCATCAGTGGGGGTGGCAAAGAGGACAAATGCGACGGCGGCGAGGATGAGATGATTGAGAGGTTAAAATCGGTTTGATGGGGGTATTGCCCTATGTGCCACTTGCGCGTAGGACAGGGGAGGACACATCGATCCTCCGTGCATGTCCGATGCCGATGCAAACTTGACCCAAATTTAGATAGGGAATGGATCCGCATGAACAGCAAACGAACATCACTCCGTTTGCGTCGCCGTGTTAGACCAGATTTTTTTACGTGTGGACAGAAACGGACGCAGGCAGACGAAATGCATTGTATCGTTGGAGTTCTTGGAGTATGTATTTTGATTTGTTCCTTTACCCATGCCCAGCCCTGTATTTTCCCGTCATGAACAAAAACTAGTACTCCCTCCGTTTACAATTAGTTTGCGTTCTAGGTTTAGTCAAAATAGAAGATCAGTCGTGTAATGACATACATTATTTGTCGTTAGGCAATTTATAGTTGTGAATTAAGGGCGGCTTGCGTACAAGGACTATTTTTCTGTGGTATTATTACCGATTATTGCATTAAAAAAATATTAAATGATAGTGACAGCCTACTTGCCACCGAAATTACATGACATAGCACAAGCCAAGAAACAGTAGTATTGAATTTACAAGTGTTACAAATCCAGAAATAGAAATAGTTGCTTGAAACTAAAAATGTAGCCTTACAAAACTAACAACTAGTTATTTCTAGTGAGAAATGAAAAACAAGACTGCAGAAATACGACATTTGAAAGCCGCTAAGTTGTGCCATCAAGCGGCACACATACGTTGACTTGCAGGTATAGGTCATTCTTCCGACCGACGGCGAGCCCCATTTGTTCGGTCATGTCTAGCTCCTCAGGTCTCACCCCAGCCGGAAGCTCCCAGTCGAAGTGGTAGAGAAGCGCGGCGAGAGCGAGTTCCATGATAGACTGCGCAAATGTCATTCCAGGACACAACCTCCGTCCTGCACCGAAAGGTGTGTACTCGAAGTTGGTGCCCTTGAAGTCCACCGAGCCAGACTCAAACCGCTCTGGCTTGAACTCCTCGGCGTCGTCCCAATAATTGGGGTCTCTACATATCGCCCAAGTGTTCACGAATACAGTGGTTCCTTTAGGGACGTCGTACTCGAGAACTTTGCATGACTCGGTTGACACACGTGGAAGAAGCAGAGGCACCGGCGGATGCAACCTAAGTGTCTCTTTAATGACGAGCCTAAGGTACTTGAGGTCAGCCAAATCATCCTCGGTGACGTTTGGCTTCCCGTGAATGTTATCTCGTACTTCGGCTTGTGCTTTCCGCATCTTATCTGGGTTCTTCATGAGCTCCGACATGGCCCATTGGAGCGTTGTCGCAGATGTCTCGCTCCCAGCAGTAAACAGGTCCTGCATAAGCAAGGCCGTTTCCAAACCAAATTAAGAAGATGAAAGAAAACAAATAGATTATCTTTCACATGCAGTAAAAAATAATGTTGCACTTACAGTGAGAAGTGCTTTGATGGCTCCCATGGTAAAAGAGACACCGTGGCTACCTTCCTTTTGTATCCTCAGGAGCACGTCCAATATGTCCTCCTTCTCCTCTTCCTTCACATTACCATTCGATGCGGCGGTTCTTACCTCCTGGTGTTGCTTAATGGCGAAGTCGATAAGCTCGAAGCTCTTGCGGTGGTTCTCCCACGCCAGCCGAGACGAGCTGCTGACGAAGCTCGCGAGCCACGAGGAGGGGAACAAGTCGACAAGGTTGAACCCGGAGAGGAGCTTGACCCCGCCCCGGAGGACGTCGAGAAACTCATCCCGCTTACTGAACCTTTCCCCGATCATGGCACGTAAGGTCGAGTCCGTGATGAGGACGGCGAGCCCCTGGCTGACGTTGATAGCCTCGCCGCGTGGGGCGCCCGCGATGGCGGCCACTAGGCGCCCCACCTCCTCCTCCCGGACATGGCGGAACGACTGCACTTGGCGGGCGCTGAGCAGCTCCATGATGCAGATCTTGCGGAGCTGCCGCCAGTGGTCGCCGTAGGGCGCAAAGGCCACCCCCACCCCATCGGACATGAGGATCTTCGTGGTCGGGTTCCACGGACGCGTCGCGAACGTGACGTCCTGCGTCTTCATGACCTCCCGCGCCGCGTCCTGGGATGAAACCACGACGACCGGCACCTCGCCGAGCTTGAGGTAGACGAGTGGCGCGTTTCCCAGCCGGCGCGCTATGTCCGCCAGGGCGCGGTGGATGAGCGGCTTGCCGGCGAGATGGTGCAGGCTGCCGATGACCGGCAGCCGCCAGGGGCCAGGCGGCAGCCTCCCGCTCTCGCGTTTCTTGATCAGCTTGAGGAGTAGGAGGGGGAGGAGGAGAGCCAAGAAGAGGCAAATGTAGTACGCTGCTGGCTCCATGGTGGCTCCTGTGTTCAGCTATTGGGGGAATGGTGGCTCGTGTGTGTTATGTGTTCAGCTAGAGATGAACTGGGCAATGGTGGCTATTGTGCTATGTTCAGGTAGAGATGCACTGGGGAATGGTGAGACTCTCTTGTGTTGTGTGTTGAGCTAGGCACCGGGGACTGCACTATATACGCATGCGGCAAGAGACCAAGTCAGCTAGAGATGTCGATCGATGAAAGGAACACACAAAGTGATGTCGCCATGAGAGACGATTCCTTCTTCTCCAAGGCGATAAGAAGGAAGTGCAGTGCAGTGCAGTGCGCGCATTCCTGAGTTTCCTGAGATAAGATCAATCAGCGGTGGAGACGTGAAGTTTCCTGAGTTTCTGCTTTCAGGGGATCGGTGATGGATGCAGGATCGTGTATCCTTCTTCAGCCACACATAGCCACAGAGGGCAGGTGAGACTGCGAAACCGTACGTGGCCACCTCCCTCACCGCCGGAGTATCCTCCATCCGGAAACCTCTGTCTTTCCGACCCGGCTCAGATTGAACGCAAATCACGACTGGGCTTTGAGAAAGCAATACCGAAGAGAAGTTTCCAGCGGCAGCAAGAAGCAGAATGTACACCTAGGTTGTGAAATTATCATATTCGAAAACAATGGCAAATGCTACACAGCATTCGAGTCACATTTACCACCGTGGCACCTACTCTATGTAGTTACATATCTATCCAGGTTTATAATTGCCACGTCGACAAAGATGTTGTTCATCGTACCAAAAATTCTATAAGCTAAAGGTGGCCAAAAAGTGTAACGATTAAAATAACCCATTGTTGTCTTCTCTCCCAAAAATACAAAGCCAAAAAAATCGCCAAATATATAAGAATATGGTGCTTGGGTTCAAAAGAACGTCCGCTCTTCAGGTGACGGAAGAAGACGATTCACAACTGTCACACCGTTGGAGGGTGACTAGTACCCGAGCGCTCTCGCGACTCCCGCAGTAACCCTAGCCGCGCCGCCGGCCGGCCAGCGCCGCTCCACCCTCCCCCTCCCCTCCGCCTCCCCCCCTTCTTCTTCCCGCGTCCGCGCCGCCCCGCGGCGGCCGGGCGCGGTCTCGTTCCCCTTGTTCGAGCGGAACCTCCGCGGCTCCTCTCCCGCCGCCGTCGGCGTGGGCCCCCGAGCGTGGCTCGGGTGGTGCCGGCGGCGGCGGTGCTCCTCTACCCGCGCACGAGGGAGGCCGCGCGGGGCGGCACCTCTCCTGGCGGCGGTGCGGCTTAGGGCGACGGCGGCCCAGCGACCCGGGTGGTGCTCCTCGGCGGCGACTCCGGCGCAGCGGCGAGCTCTTCCTGGTGCAGCGCGGGTGGCCAAGGTGGTGGGGTGCTGCCGTTGGTGGCTGGGGCAGTGGTGGTGAATCCGACCCTGCAGGCCCAGATCTGGGCCCTTTGGGCCCGATCTGGGTTAGGGCGGGTTTGCGTCGTTGCCCCCGGTTTGGCCTGATGCGCGGCTCGCGACGGAGATGACAGCGGTGACGCCACCCTTGCTGCAGCGTGGCGGTGGGAGCTTCACGGGCCTAGCTGGGTCCGGCTGAGACTAGGAACCGAGTAGGTAGCGGCGGTGGCGGCCTACGTGCAGCAGCATGGCGGCGGGGACTTTACGAGCCCCCGGGCTCGGCCGGGCCTGTTTGGCCTGGTGTGTCCCTGCTGCCGTGTCCGGTCAGCACCCGCCGATGGCGGTGGAGTACGCCCTCCAGGTGGCTGCGCTGCTGCCGTCCTCTAGTTCCAATTGCTCGGTGTGCTCTTGTCGTAGCGTCCGGTCGGCTATCGTCTTGGACGGTGGAGGTTGTTCCCTCCCGTGTGGTTGTGACTCTGTCGGACCTTGTCTACGGCTGCTTCGTCTCGGGCTGACCGGCCCTGCTATGTTTGCTATGGTGAGACGACGTTGGTGACTTCAAGACCGTGGTGGCGTTTGTTGGTGGGCGGCAAGATGGGTGGAGCGCTACAGATTGTCCAAGACGTGGTTTTTTGGGGGTTGGGAGAAATCCCTGCCGTTGGCACCGACGTGGTGACGCTTGCGAGTGTCACCCTTCCCTCTTGAGGGGGGTCGGGTGTACCTCTTCCCCATTCCTCGGAGCGTACCGGGGGAAACCCTAGGTCTGTCCGGGCAGCAGCGTCGTCGTCGTCGCTTTCCTTCTTGGAGGTGATGTTTGGTACGCGGTGATTTAGAGTGCTAGGTTTGTGGTGGGACTTCGCCGGAGAGGGCGCAGCGGTTGCGGGTTACTTTCGTTTTCGTTGATCCGCCGGTGTCGGCTTTGTTTTCTTTTCTGTTTCTCTTCCTTTTCTTTTGGGCTTGCTTGTGTTGTTTGCCCCAGCGGTGGTCTCAATGTTGTATCGGGTGGTTACTATATCAATATAGCGGGGCGAAAGCCTATTTCTTCACGGAAGAAGACCATCATCTCCTTCCTGAAACAAAAGATCCATTGAGTTGTGGCCTCGAAGATCGAAACCAAAAATCGGAAGTGAAAGCATAAAATTCGTCGACTTATATAGATGATGTCTATGTTGTCGCGTGGTCATGGATGGATGGGTTATTTGTCGGCCACCGAATCCTCCTCCGTAGAGTCGGATCTGAGGAGACATGGTTGTCACCTCACAGATCGAAGAAGAACGGACCTAAATACGAGATTGTTGGCCTCCTGGTTCAACCACTTCAGTCATCGTGGTAGACCTAAGGCGCTATATTAAATGCGTCGTCGGGCACCTCGATGCGGTTTGAAGGATCAAAATGTACGACTAGAGGGTGTGAATACGAGTTTATAAAATTTCCATAATAAAACTAAAAACTTGAAACAAGTTTGTGTGCGAGAGATAAGAAACTAAAAGTTAAGACAATGGGTGAATTCTATGATGATACAGTTGATGCTCAAGAAATAGTAAAGCGGATTAAAGTGTGTATATATACTGAAACTTTAGAGGAGTAGATGACTAAGCAGAATAAACATAGTATCGGAAGCAATAGGAACAGACCAATAGTATGATCAATAATAAATTTTAATTGAACGTAAAGGGAGGAGAGAGTCCGGATTTGTTTCCCGGATATATATTGGCTTAGATCTATGGCTTTGCTTGGAAAGACTATGCGCGCATGCACCCAAGATCTCCGGCTTAGCCCTTCGTCTCCATTAGCCAAGCTCCCGAGCTTGTCCTTGACTTTTCGGTTGATTTTTTTGAAAATTTTTGACATACTTGCCACGGCAAATCCAAAAAACACATACTCGAATAACTCACCGCTAATCGTGTATGGGTGACAATCTTCAAGAGTAACAAACAGATCTCGTCGGACTGAAAGTGCTCTTGGTTTGTGCTCAGCAACGTTCACTCTATTTTTTCTCTAAATAAAATCAGATCAAGAAGAGAGAGGGGCAAACTTGCTCGACTCACAAAGTGGATCCTCGATTCAGAATATCAGCTCAAGTCTCCAACTCGACCAACTATGGATCGGAACCCTTTTCATAGGTCTAGTCCACCGAGTAGCTATTAGAAAAATATATACTTTGTACAACCTCCATCACAATGTTCATATATCCTTATCTTCACCAAGTGCTCTGCACTCAAGAGGCGTCAGAAGTTGATGTTCATCTGCACCCATAAAGGATCAACTCCAAGAGCCATCACTACTATATATAATAGCTTGAAGCGTTTCGGCCACTGTAGCTTCTGTAGCAGCGCACTGCAGCGTGCTACAGTAGCTACAGTGTTAGCTACAGTAGTGTGGTATTTTTTTTTTTTTTTTTTTTTTTGCGAAACCCGCAGAAAAAATGTACACGGAAAATTTTCGCGCCGACGAGTAGGTTCCATTCCCGTAATAAGGACTTTTCGAAAATTGCCTGTTGTATTTGCTCCATTCTCTCTCTCGTGCGGCGCGGAGGTCGCCGCCGCCGCAGCGGGCCTCCCCGTTCCAATCGGCGAATGCGGGGAGGTGCGCCGCCGCCTCCCCTACAATTACACCGGAGATCGGCCGCCGGGCCGCCGCGCACGCGCTGGAATAGCCGCCGCGTCGCTCGGCCTCTATCGCCGTGTCCGCGCGCCTCTGGCCACGCTCCGGCGATCTCCGTCGACAATAACGCAGCGGCGCCGCCGCAACCGGGTACTCCGCATCCGCGCGCGTCCACCGCGGCCAGCCGCGCGAGCTGATTCGCCGGGATTCGGCCGGATTCAGCCCGGCTCCGTCGTGGTCGCCGCGGGCAGCGCCGCCCGCCGCTGACGTCAGCGTCACGCCGAGGTAGGCCCCGTCTGTTAGCGTGACACGATCTTTCCCGGAAAATAAAATTCCAGAAAAATGAATAAAATTGAAAAATTCATATCTTCAGATTTATACATAAGAAAAATACAAAAAAAATACCAAAATGATCGCAGTAAAATAATCTAATTACTTATGTAAAATGGAAAGATGTTTGCTTTTCCCCATGAGGTGAATATTTACAAAAAATTCTATATTCGTTCCACCATATTACAAATTGAAATTAATAATTGCTCACATATTGTGTTCCATCCGAATATGTCGAGACGGTCACAAAAAATGCTTACTCATATTAGAAACGCAAAAGAAATTCAAATTTACAGAATGCTCCACCTTAACCAATTTCGATAGTCTGAACAATTCATAACCGCAAGATTCTACAACCTTCATTGATTTTCAGCCTTACATCAATTCTAAAAATATACACTACCAAAATTTAATTTTAATTGCTACACGGGTGCGGCATGGCCGCGCCAACTCCACTAGTCGGTTTTTACATACCGAAGAACTGCACTCAACATATATTTTACAGAATCTTGCAGCCAGTTCTACCGCATGCTTCTCAACATAGGTTCGACTGCTCGTAGCCAGTTGTACCTCATGCTAGAAACAATTTTTCATCTTTCTCAACATTGATGCTTAAGAGATTTCCAGCAGACTCGTGTTTTACAGTATGAGTCTAACTTAGCACACAATCAAGCTTCACTTCCGCCCTAATTAAGATATCTAACCCTCTTAACAGTACAGTTGTTATATAACTCCTAATTATAACACTGAGCAGCCAGCTCTACCTCATGTTACTCTAGGCCTTCACGTTGTGGACACACAATTTTTTTTTTTTTTTGAAGCTTTGAACACACAATTTTTCGCTAGGCGTTTTGAGTCTTTGGACGAGCGTCACAGCCAACACTCTTGCGGCGCTGTCAGGTCATGACGTTTACTGGGACCCGTCATTGACCTCCGTCATCATCATAGCTATGATGACCACCTTCTGAGGGCTCGTTTGGTCGCCAGGGCAGGAAAAACCAGGGAACCGTATCCCTAGAGGAAATTTTAGCGTGCACATGGGATCCCCTCCTCCCACGGGGAGATCTTCCCTTTCCCCGTTGCAGTTTGGAAGCAGGGGAGGAATTGCTCTACGACTTTTTCACTCTGTCTTTGAACTGAACCAGTAGAATTACTGAAAAGTTTAACTAGCAGAAACACGAGCTGCTGGGCACGTTACGAATTTTAGAACTGCACCATTACAACAACAACTCCATTTAAAAAAAATACAACTACTGAAATTAAGCTAGCAGAAACAGGAGATGCTGGGCACGTTACAAATTTTAGAACTGCACCATTACAACTACTGAAAAAGTTTAGCTAGCAGAAACACGAGCTGCTGTGTTGTCCTGCACCTATATCTAAATAGCAAAAGTTCAAAATTCTCAAGCTGTCATGTCCGAAGCAGCGACACTTTTCAAGAGCTAAGGCGACGATCAAGAATCTTCCTCTGGTTTTTCTCTACTCTGCTTCGACATCAGGTACGAGCTGTGCTGAATAACATGAAACAGTGTGTTAGTTAGCAACCGTTTGAGAATACAAAAATTTAAGTGAACAACTTTCAAACAATAAGAGTTTCAATACACAGTTTTTCAAGCGCAGTCATTAGAAAAATAACGAAATTCAACCCAGATTGAGTCACACAAACACAACATTGATGATAATTAGTGTGTTA
The DNA here is from genome assembly GCA_947311845.1 of Poa pratensis. Classification (NCBI taxonomy): domain Eukaryota; kingdom Viridiplantae; phylum Streptophyta; class Magnoliopsida; order Poales; family Poaceae; genus Poa; species Poa pratensis. The sequence goes on along the minus strand of CAMZMU010000062.1, from coordinate 39,899,170 downwards.
ATTGTGTTTTAACATGGAAATACTAATTCCTAGGAGAACCTGCATAGCAGAACATCACAAGAGAAATGCGCATATAAAACCTAGGAGAAAGAAGATATCGAAACATGACATAGGACAATATTGTTAGAGAACAGATAAAAACATGGAGATGAACAATATTACAAGACAGAGAAAAGTAACGAGGGATGGTTGTGTGCCTATTGATTCAACATCATGACATAAAAGCAGGAAGGTTATGCAGTTTGGGAGCTTCAAATGTGAAAGGCTGTCCTAAAGTAGTGCTTGACAGTGAAGTTAAACAACAACACTTGAGATGCAAAATTAAATATTAAATAACTTCATACACACAATTAGTTTTCTTCCTACTGTATGCTTCCATTCGCTATAATCTCACAAATTTGCAAGCTACTACTGCAGAACAAGTGGCAGCTAGTACCGCAAAACAAATCAAAAGAAGAACATCGAGAAAAAAGGTTCTTGGCCACGTCCAACATAACACAACCATGGAGCAGATTTATTAGGCTCCAAATTTGCCAACATATTGTTATCTTGCAAACTGAAAAGAAGGCGAGTGTGCATGCATGATTTGTTATCTTGGAAACTGAAAAGTAGGGGCTCAATTCACATTTTTTCATTAATTTGCTACATAGTAGCGAGGCCAGAAATTTACCTGCAGCTTGTAGTGGGGCCAGAACACAATATGCTTCATCATCTCCTCCGGTGAGAAACATTCCACCACCACCACATCTTGCTGCTTCTTATCCTTCTTACCTGCAGCTTCCTTCTTCTTCTCCTCCACTCGGCTGTATCGTTCTTGGCCTCTTCAGGATGCTGAAACCAACTTGTGCCTAAATCTAACGACTTCTGACAGTAGTTCATTCAAGTATCAGGAAACCAAACATTTGATGTACAACGTACTTTATAATTAATCAACACATCTGTTCATACACAGACCGAAAAGCATTACACCAATATGTGGATTGTCTTCTCAAATACGAAACCTCAGATGCAAGATGTAGTATGCCACGAATCACAGATCTGCAGCAGGGAATTCATGTTCTTGCAAAGATAGAGGAGGGGAAGAGGTTGTGCTCACCGTGGAGGATTGTTAGAAGGGCTTGCGAGCAGCCAAAGAATAGGAGGTGGCTCCTGGATGGGTAGTGAGTTTGAGCTCGTCAGGGCGGGGGACGGAGGCCATCGCCGGAGGGGAAAGGAACTTCGAGCCAGGGTGGAGCTTGGGGAAGGAGGAAGACCTCGTGTCGTCGTCGCCGTCGCCGGAGGCATAGGAACTTGGAGGTACTGGATGCCCATCGCCCGAGGGAGGCGGAGGCGCCGATCTGCTAGGCGGAACACATTGGTTCGTCGTCATCGCAGTCGCAGACGCAGCCAACGGATCCGGCGCGCCGGTCTCGAAGCCACCGGATCCGGCCTCGCCGGCGCCGGATCCGGCGATTCATCGGGGGACGGTGTCCACGTGGAGCAGTCGAAGGAAGACTTGATCCCGCGCAAAAAGGAGAAGAAGAACGGCAGAGGACGGAGGTTGAGGGCTCGGGAGGTGGCCTCGCTCCGGTCGGCGGAGGAAGAAGAACGGCGTCGCCCGAGCGCCGTCGCCTTTCTGTCGCCAGAGAGAACGAGCTCCCGGGGAAAGGCCGCTGATGGGCCAAATTTTCCTCCCCTCGCGGAGCGCCAAATGGCCTCGTGGGGCTACCCGAGCCAGATTCGCCCGGGGAAAAGGCCGAGATCCCAGCCTTTTCCCCTAGTACCAAATGAGCCCTTAGGTTGGCTTGGTGCTTGGTGATGTAGGCAGGGTTGATCAAACCGTGTGCAATGCATCGCAAAAGATATCACTTTTTTTTAGCATTTAGACTCCCGTGCCGCGTCGTGGGATGAAACCACGACGACCGACTATGGAAATGGGCCGAAACTCATTTAAGTAGGTGAAAGTAGTTAGAAAATGAGAGAAATCATAATTTTCGAAATATAGCCATTACATGAAGTCAACTATGTGGGAAAATTGGAGAGGTGCCATTTTACAGCATATTTTTTAAGTGGTTCACAAAATATCCCCATCTTGACATTTAGAGAAAGGAAAACATATATTTAAAAGAAAATGTTGTATGGTGCATCACACAAAATTTGTATTTCTAAACCATGAGTGATTGCCTCCTAGACCACACACTTTTTTGTCAAACCGTGTGCATTGTATTGCACAGAATGCTACTTTTTTAGCATTTAGAAAATAGAAAAGTATTTTATGAAATAGAAGTTTGGAAACAACTTTGGCACAATGGTCCCAGTATGATGATAATTAATTTTTGGCCGCATCGCACCATAACTTTTTTATTTTAATATCATGGGTGATTACCTACGTCACACACTATTTAAAAACATCGTGTTCGATCGCATCATATAACCTCACTTTTTTTTAATCGTGTGCGAATGCCTAACATCACACACCTTCTTTCAAAGGATATGCGATGAATCTATTGCTTATGGTTTTGCCATAGCGCATTGTAAAGAGATTAATCGTGTTATGTACTAGTGTCCTGTCTACACGGATGAGTAGACAGTCTCCGTATATTTTGCTTCCTTGCTCTCCGTTTGAAATTTCCGTTTGGTATTTGCTTTCACGGAGCCCCGTCATGCTTCGCGTTCAACTGGCTAGAGCCGGGTCGGATAGACAGACGTTTGGACATCTATAAGCTAAAGAAAGAGATGACTCCGGCGGTGAGGGAGGTGACCACGTACGGGTTTGCTCTGTGGTCAACTTGTCGTCGCTGGGTAATGTAATGTGTGGACGAACAATAATCCCCTGATGCTGATAGCAAGCATGCATGTGCGGCAGAAACTCAGAGTTTTCTCCACCATGGATTCTCAGCTGTGAATATTCTGCTGTTGACCACAAGAAATTGTTGACGCGCGTGTGTAAATGCATGCGCGCGGCCCAGTGCACTTCCTGCAAGGGAGCGTGGCATGGCGAGATCAGTTTGATCGGTTATGAGCTTCTACAACTTATATGGCACACAACCGGAAATCTGTTTCGACTCGCATGTCCAGATGATCATACTATCTACACCTCAAAACTTTCTCGTGATCCCCACCACACCTGCGTATTCTGCTGTGTATTCATAGCATATCTCCTATTTGCACAGTAGCTGGACCCGCAATGGCAGATCACTTCTTGGACCATCCTACCGTTTTGCCCTAGCAGTACAAACGGTGACCCATTTTCTTGTACCGTGGACTAAAGAACATGGCCCGCCACCCTGTTCCAATTAATTACCCAACAGCCTCCTCCACGTCCACCACCCCACTTCATGTCAATCCTTCAAAAAAAGTAAACCTCATATTATGTGTCCTTTATGTGGCGACAAGATATCAGCTATATGTGATTCTAGATTAGTTTGTCGATTGTTGCCATCTTCTAACCAAATCCACTTTGCCTCACAGGAGTAGATGATCTTATTGTGGATTAACAGATTTTGAAATGTCAAAAAATTCTAAAGCAACAGTTTTGGACGTACATGCGGACATTAAGTTCACACACAAAGTTTCAAAAAAGGATATTATTTTTAACATGTCTACATGACAAAAATAATTATCTCTGAAAAGTTATTTGGAGCACCACAATGCTAGAGCGAAAAAATTCAACATAAATTTTATGTAAAAAACACATTTTTTATGAAATACAAATTTCGGTGCTCCAGCATGACTTTTTATGAGATATTATGTTGTCTTTTTAGGCATACCAAAAAAGGTCTTTTTTGGGCAAAACTTTGCGTGCGGATTTTTTCGGATTTTTTTGACAGCACACATTTCAATATGTTCAAAAATTCCCAAAACCATATTTATGTGTACATCTGGATATTTCATATTCACACACAAATTTTCGTGAATTTTCTTTTTGTCTTATGTGCAGAAAAGACTGATTTTGGTGCTCCAAATTAAATTATCACGAGACATTTTTTATGTTTTACCCAGGTTACAATAAATGTCTTTTCTTCCTCGAAACTTTGTGTGCGGACATAAAATGTCTGGATGTACAGAAAAATCTAATCTTTTGACATTTTCAAATGTGTTTCCGCAGGATGATCCAGTCCTGCGAGCCAGTGGGGATGTTTGTTGGATATGATGTTTTGCGTGATAGAACTATCTGCCTGATCCCATTATGTAAAATCCATTTAAAAGAATTTTAAAATGTAAAATTCCAAAAGAAAATTCAGATGTACATCCGAACATTTTATGTGCAACCACAAAGTTTTGTGGTCCGTGTATAAAGTCAAATTTTTAGCGGTCCAAATAATTTTTCACAAGACAGTTTTTATGTGCACCCCAAGGAGATCGCTAAATGCAGTACTGCAACTGCAAGTCAACTACTTGGTCAAGATTCAAACGGAAGAACTAACATTATGTACCAACGGGACAAATTTTGGAGGACAATCCTGTCCTACAGGCACAGCAAATGCGTGGCCATAGCAACGGAAAGGGCTGCTCATGACCCACAATAAATGCAACCAAAACTATACGAGCTGCTCCGTATACAGCTATTTCCACGCGACCCTAACTCTGGCATATTCTGACACACACACATCCCAAGGCTCCATTGGATGGTTCAGATAGTACTACTAGCTGCGGCTATGACCCAAAACGCCGCCTCCGCACACAACTTCTATCTCTTGCCGTCCGTTTCTGTGATTGAAAGGTCGAGATTTGTCATTGAAGGTGTTGAACTTTCAACCAATTCAATGCAAAATCTTGACCATTCAATCCCGGAACAGATAGTCGAGATACGAGTTACGCGCCTTCGATCAGTGACTTCACCACCGGAAACGAAGGCTTTGCCGTGCGGGCAAAGACCTCTCGGAACACGGCAAAGACCTCACGGGATAATACGCGTCGGTAAAGTTAGTTTGCCGTGCGCTTTCAGCAGACAGCACGGCAAAAGCCGTGCGCCGGAGGTTTGCCGTGCGCAGCTGAATCGCCAGAGTTGGTCAACGGCGACTCCGAAAATTTGCCGTGTAGTAGAGGTTTGCCGTGCGTTGCGAGAAGAAGCACCACGGCACACTCCAGATCTTTGCCGTGCGCTACGCCTTAATCTGCACGGCACAATCCAAACCTTTGCCGTGTGTTTTTTCCAGACTGCACGGCACACTCTGAACCTTTGCCGTGCGCCTCCAGTGGATCGCACGGCACATCTCTGTTGCCCAGAACCCAGACCCAGCCTCAGCTCCACCCCTTTGCCGTGTGCTTCTATGCCCAGTACACGGCAAAGGAACCAAATGGTCATCCTCCAATGCCAGATTGCACAGGTTTGCACCACGTGGCACCTTTGCCGTGTGTATCTGCACGGCACAGATCTTTGCCGTGTGCCTCCACACGGCAAAGTGACAATATGGCCCGGTTTTTTGTCTGTTTTTTTTAAAATCCCTGCATTTTACAGATAATTCACAGATGATAATTCACAGATATATATCACAATTCTGACAAACATGTAGATCACGAGGGCAATTCACACAAACATATATATAGATCACGACGACAAATATATCACAATTCACACAATGCTCCATAATTCACAAACATATCACATATAGATAGGTCATGAAGGCGAAGATGGACATGAAGCTCCACATGTAGGTCACGACGGCGAAGATGGACATCATGGAGGAGAAGGATCGTCCTACACGTTTGCAAAAAAACGATGAGTTTGACAACTAGGTGGACCATTGGATATGTTGAATATGCACAAGTTTAGATGTAGTAAATCAAAAGACATGATCTAAGTTAGATGTAGTGACTATTGGAGATTCATTGATCGGCTATGTCGATCTAAGTCATGACAACAAGTTCAACTAACTAAATTTTGACAAGTTCAACTAAAGTGGCAATGGCATGGCTAACTAAAGTGGCAATGGCATTTTGACAAGTCATGCGAGCATACCCACGGGAGCCTCCGGACAACGTAGGGTTGGAGATTGGGGCTGCCCCTCCGGATTGTCCTGGCCACCAAGCGGCGGCGCCATCGAGTGAGATCCACCCGCCGATCCTGGATTCACCTACAACATGAAAAAAGTCTCGCATTACACAAGTAATTTAGTTACAACAATAAGATGGATAGAATGACAAGTTTGAGAACATACCCATGGGAACATCGGTGGAGGCGGTGGAGGGAACATTCCCATGGCAACAGCCCCGTCCCCAGGAGCAATGCGCTGCATCGTGCCAAACATCCACTCCATCATCTGCCTCTGATGCTCCTGCTGCTGCCTGCATCTGCTCCTGCTGCTGCCGCATCTGCTCCTGCTCTGCTCCAGCTGCTGCTCATAGAGCACCTGCTTCTGCCGGAGCTCGTCGACAGCTAGACTCGAAACTCGTGGGCGGGTCTCCACAGCAGGCGCACCGGCGCCCTCCCACGGCGGACCTGGCGTAGAGACGGGACGGTGCGAGGGTCGATGGAGCCGTCACCTATCCACAAGCGGCCATTCGCCGCGCCTTGCCCCGCAAGCACGACAGCCTCGACGTCAAGTGGACTGGTGAGAGGGTCAGCTTCCTCACCGTTGCGCTCCTTGAACTTCTCCTGTACCCCTTGCTCCGGAGCTCGGCGGTCTGGCTGATCCACATCGACCCTGTCTCAGGATCCGGCGTATCCCTGGTACGCATCTTTTCCCAAACGGCGAAGGGCGAGGGGTCTACGCCGGTCTTCAATTTCTGCAAAGATGGCACGAACATAGGTGAAAAGGAGACGATATTGCAAAAGAGAGCACGAACATAGGTGGATTAAAGAATGCATTTGCTCACCTCATTTTGTATGCATTGGGAGAGGCTGAGGTTGCCTTGGCGGTGTGTTCCACCCTTGTTCTCCGCCCGCTTTGCCTTTCCCTCCGCGTGTATCTTGAGATACTCCGGCTAGTCCACCACGCTACCATCGCGAGGTGGCAGTCCTTGTTGTTACCGACGTACGGAGGAGGCACCTACGTGCACAGAACACACATATTAATGATATTACACGGCGGTCAACAAAATCGATAATATAGAAATGACGCTACCTGCAGGTACTGCCATGGCTGCATCAAGATGTCCCGAGCACGCTTCTTGTCCAGCGCAATGTCTTTTCGGCGTACCAAGTGCGGACAGAGTTCACGCGAGCCTCGTAGTGCATGTCCGTCACCATCTTAGAGGCCATCGTCAAAAGGATGGCCTCGCACTTGGCCTTGTCCTCCTCCGACAGGTGAAGAAGTTCTACAAGCATGCACACATAGGTAAAATAGGGTCAAAGCCATTAGTGCAATCTCGGATTTATAGAATGATGAGAAGTCAAACAAACTTACCCAGAAATAGCCGAGTGTCTTAAGCGCCATGTTGCGGTACTCGCCATCGGGATCCCGCGAAACAGTAGTGCCTGAAAGTCCAAGCTACACTCCTGCGACCCTCTGGGGGTGACAATCCCTGGGAAGAACTTCCGAGACAACATCCAAGGATGCTCGCGTAGGTACGCTGTCCTTCACTTTAGGAGGCTGGTACTCAAATGTCCTACACAATGAGAAAACCAAAATTAGTATAGTTAGCGGGTCAAAACACAATGAGAAGCTAAAATTGAACAAAAACAATAATAAGTACCTTTTTCCAACAGGCAGGAGAAGAGTGTTCTTGTAGGCGTAATATCGGGGATCGGGGAGTCCCCCGCCCCCCGCTGATACACGGCCTGGTCCGTGGCTCAGGGATATCCTCCTCAGTCTCAACCCACTCCTCCGGTGGGTCCCACTGCAGCGTCGGGTCAAGCACAAACCCGTCCTCCCCAGGTCCCTCCTCCTCCTCCGCCCCTCGTCCTCCTCCTCGCTGCCTCCTCCTCGTCCTCCTCAGAAGCCTCCGCAGCAGCTCATCAGAATCCAGCGACTCGCTCTCAGAGTCCGACTGCACCTCCTGATCGTACTCCGGTCATCCTCGTCGGGCTGCTCGGCAGGGAGAGGACTAGGAGTCTTGGTAGGCCTCCTTCTCGTCCTCGTACTCCCACATCGTCCACCCTCGCACGTGGAGGTGAGGTGGAGGTGAGGGAGGAGGTGGAGGTGCCGAACTCGATCCCACCATGAGTGCCTTCACGCTGCCCACCTTTTTGACAAGGCCTTCTTCAATTGTTTCCCCCCATGTTTCCTGCATTGACAAAAAAATAGGTTTCATCAGTATACATGATCCAAAATTAAGGTAAATAGATGAAGCAACAATGAGTAAAGCGAAAATGAATACAATTAGATGAAGTAGCGACAATTAAGGTAAATGGAGTATCGACAATGAGTTCTCACAAAATAAGTAGCGACAATCACTATTACATAGAGTAGCATTGACCTATTACATATAAGCTAGACTGGCAATTACTAATACATGTGTCCTCATCGCTATCAGTAGCCTGTGTCGAGATCATCGGGACCAACTATTGGACCACCCGTGTCGTCATCACTGTCAGGGTCGCCACACCACCAACCATCCACGGAACCTGGAGGTGGTCCCTCTGGCTCATCGACGTGAAGTCCTGCGTGGAAGCGCTCTAGCAAAGTCACGTCGGCTTGGTTATGAACCTCCTCGACTTCGTCATGCGCGGTGTCTTCCTCCATTCCGCATCTTCGTTCTTCGCCGTATTCCATGTCATCATCGGTCGGCAAGTTGATAGTGAATTTCCCAGGGAGCCCTCCATCCTGATAGAACTCGCCGTCAGATGTTGAGGGGTCTAGGCGGCGGTAATCTTGACCGTTAGGCATAGCCGGCCTACTGTGCGACGGTACCGTCACCACAACATCCCACCCCTGTAGACGCTTTTGATATGCTTTTGATGTCTTCTTGCACGGGTACGGGAGATAGAATACTTGGAAGGCCTGGGTAGCCAAAATGTAGACGTCGTCTCCCGAATACTTGGAGCTTCGTTCAACTTCGACCAATCCAATTGTAGGATCCCGTCTAACCCGACGCGGGTCTAACCAATTGCATTTGAATACAACGGGATCTAGCCCTTTACCAAAACCATAATTCAACTCGTATATAGCCTCAACTCTTCCATAGTAATGGAGTTTATCTGAGCCTTCACATAACACCCCACTATTTATTGTCTTCCGGTTGCCCCGGTTTGTTGTGTGTCATGGGTATGGAAGCGATATCCATTCACGTCATAAGCATGGAATGAGTTGACGGAATGGCTAAAGCCATGGGCAATGTTTCTAAGCTCTGGCTTCATCTCTTTGTCCTTTTTTGCCTACAAGTTTAGCACGAGAAGTTTAGAACGAGGAATGATCGATGAATGTCCACGGTACTAGAAAAGTTAGATAGAACAGTACCAAACCCGCGAACCAGCTAATGAAACCACCACCCTTGCCAAAACCACCACCGTTGTCAAAAAGATCCTTCGACTCTTTCGGGGTAGGGTCCCTTCTCAGCTTCCAGTTTTCACGAGTGAATCGTCTACGCCAATGAGAAAAGAGGAGTTAGCCACGAATATAGGAGTGAATGTTTGTGAAATACTAAATGGTGAAAGACTTACTCGCGGTACGGCTTCACTTCCTCCATACTCATCAAGATATACGAGGAGATCATATCCCGCTCGAGCTTTTCATGATGAACTTCTTCGTGCCACTTGATTTGCCACCGAGCCCTATGAAGATGCTAAGCTTGGGTACATCTTCAGGGTTGGCTGCATTGTAGCGAACGACTGGATTGTGGATTGTGGGAATGTTGGCATCATAGAAACCTGTCGTGAAGTTTGACACCTCCTCGTTAAGGCATGCCTCGGCCATGGATGCCTCGATCTTGCATTTATTCCCGCAATTCTGGCGTAGGTCTTTCATTTTTCTCTCAGGCCCAAACTGCCAACGGGTCGACACAGGCCCCCCCATTAAAGCCTCGTGCGCGAGATGCAAGATCATATGTTGCATCGGATTAAAAAACCCTGGCGGAAGTATCGTCTCTAGCTTGCAAAGCAACTCGGGTGCCTGTTCATGCAGCTTCAGAACCACTCACGATCTAACTCCCTTGCACAAATCTGCGGAAGAAAAAGCTCAACTCCGCCAGTACTCGCCAAGTCTCCTCATCGACATAGCCTCGAATCATCACCGGCATTATGCGCTCAAGCCACACGTGGTAGTCATGACTCTTCAGCCCTCCTACTCGCTGCGTGTCCAGGTTCACACACCTCGCCCAGTTAGCTGCATACCATCAGGGAAGTACAAACACTCCACGAGCCACTGTAATATTTCCCTTTTTTCCGGCCTTGTAGGGCAGAACCGAGCCTTTGGCTTAGACCACCTAGTGCCGTTGACTCCAGGAGGCTTCATTTCAAGATCTGGCCTGTCACAAAGTTCTTTTGGTCCATTCGAGCCTTGACGTTATCCTTCGTCTTCTCAGTGTCCATGATGGTGCTATAAAGAGCCTCGGCGATATTCTTTTCGGTGTGCATTACATCAATGTTGTGTGGAAGCTCGACATCCTCCATGTAAGGGAGCAGCTTCCAGAAGCACGGAATGTGAGTCCACTGGTGCGTCTCCCCATAACCCACGAAACCATTCCCATCGGGGTTAGGCACGAGAGCTTCTAGCTCAGCCTGATTTCTCTTCCGGTCATCAGACGTGGTTTCGGAGCATGGATCTCGACTCCTTTCTCGAACCGCTTTACGTCACTCCTGTATCTATGACCTGGCTCAAGGAACTGTCGATGTTGATCAAAGCATGAATACTTGCCTCCCTTCGTAAGCCATGAGAAAGTCACAGCCTGTCTGCACTGTGGGCAAGGCCACTTCCCATGTGTACACCAGCCGCAGAACAAAGCACGCGCTGGTAAGTCATGCAGGGATGTGTGGTACCAGACATACATATCGAAGTGATCATTTGTTGAGGCGTCATATGTTCGGACCCCGCGACCGTTCCAGCCAACAGCCAAGTCTTCAACCAGCGGTTCCAGGTACACGTTCATGTTCTTACCCGGGTATTTCGGTCCTGGGATTATCATCGACAATAACATGTTATGTGATCTCATGGACTCGCCGGGGGGGAGGTTCTGGGGTATGACAAACACAGGCCAACAGCTGTATGTTGCCGCCGACATGCCATACGGATTGAACCCATCGGTTGATATAGCAACAGCTACGCTCCTCGGGTCGCCCGCTTTCAGTGGATACTTCGCTACAAAGTTCTTCCATGCGTCACCATCCGACGGATGTATCATCTTGTCCGTGTATCTCTTCCCTAACGCGGCCCATCGCATCTGCTGGGCAGTGTCTTTGTTCATGTAAAGCCGCTGGATCCTCGGTATAAATGGAAGGTACCGGAGAATCTTTTGGGGAATCCCGGTCTGCCTCTTCTGTCCACCACCGAGGTCGACCTCGAAGTACCTAGAGGAATTGCAATGGATGCAATAATTTGTTCCAGCATGTTCTTTCCTGAATAGCATGCATCCCTTTGGACAGGCGTCTATCTTCTCATATGACATCTTAAGGTCACGGAGGAGTTTAGTCGCCTCGTAGAAGCTCTTCGCCAAGATATGCCCTTTCGGTAGAAGGCTGCCAACGACGGCCAGAATATCATCGAAACCATCCCTGCATATCTTCCTCTGGCACTTCACGGCCATAAGGCGAGCGATGGCATCTAGAAGGGTAACATCTGTATGTTCATGAAGGGGTTTCTGCGAGCCAAACATAGTCTCGTAGTACTTCTTCGTGTCTTCATCCGGCTGCTCACTTGTCTCCGCCTCTACACGACGGCTTTCAGGCGCATTAGCATTGACAAAGGCGTCTAAGCAGTTGTTGAACCCAGTGTCAAATTCTCCCGCTGGCTGAATCTGACGTGGCTCGGTTCTAGGACGTTTTGCTAACTGTTCACCATGGTAATTCCAAACATGGTAGAATGGTGTGAACCCATTCTTGATCAGGTGCGTACTAACATCTACCTTCGACTGTCGCCTTCGGTTATCGCATTTTGAACAGGGGCAAAACACTTTCATGGGTCTGCTGCTGATGTCAAACGCCTTGTTCACAAACTCCTCGGCCTTATCTCTCCATTCATCACTAAACTCCCACTGACTCTTTCTGCCAGCATACATCCACTCACGGTTCTGTCTCGGATCCATCCTTTAATCGGTACCAAAAAAGACATACACAATGCTTTCAGTTCAACATGTCACTGAATTTTAACAAAACCATTTTTTACGGCCAAATTTTATCTTTTACAACATGCAAGGGTTCACCTACACTTCTAATGGGTAGGGGCCTATCCCGCCCGAGTACGTGTAGATCGAGTCGTGTCCCATGTTCTACCCCGACCCGAGACGGAATTTCGACAGCACCTCCCCGCTGTTCTTCAGAATACACGTCTCGAGCTTGTCAAGCCGAGAGGGTGTGCATCCGAAGAACAACGGGGAGGTGCTGCCGAAATTCCGTCTCAGGAAGGGGTAGAACATGGAACACGACCCGATCTACACGTACTCGGACTGTCCAACAGGACAACCCGGAAGTGTTACGGTTATAAATATGCAAAGATGGACAATCCTGCATATTTATAAATTTGTAACCCTTCCGGATGGGATCTGACTCGGGTTACGCGACTCGACTGACTTGGTGATCTAGACCAAAATAAACCTATGCAGCAAGAGAGGCGAAAGATGTATACCCTAGAAGCGTGGTCGATCACCGCAAAAGGTCGGGGACGCTCTCCGGAGGAGGGACGGAACAGGGGCACTGAGTCCCTCCGTCGACACCCTCGAAGCGTGATCGACGGCGAAGAAGATCTTCCGCCGACACCCTCCGTCGACAATCCCCACTCTCACGCTCCACACATACTCCTGCACCAAAATTGCATACACCAAAATTGCATCAACATATATTGCATACATCAAAATTTGCTCACTGTTTTAATAAACCTAAAATTTAATTAACATATACACAACACAAGCAATTCTCACTGTTTTGCTCACTGTTTCATACACCTAAAATTGCTCACTGTTTCATACACCTAAAATTTGCTCACTATACACAACACAAGCATATACACAAAATTTGCTCACTGTTTCATACACCTAAAATTGCACAACACACATACATAAAAATGCACAAATCAAAAAAATTGATCGGGTGGCTCACCAAGAGGTCGTGAGTGGAGGAGTTGCTGCGGCCGGAGTGGACCTGGAGTGGGACGCGGGCGGAGTGGAGCCAGAGTGGGGCGCGGCTGGGGAGCTCGCGGCCACCGCGGCCGGGGAGCTAGAGTGGGGCGCGGCCGGAGTGGAGCCGGAGTGGGGCACGGCCGGGGAGCTCGCGGCCACCGCGGCCGGGGAGCTGGAGTGGGGCGCGGCCGGAGTGGAGCCGAAGTGGGGCGCGGCCGGCGGCGGGGACTGGGGAGGGTGGAGGTGAGGTCGGGGAGGTGGTGGCGGCAGGGGGCGCGGGGTCACGGCCGGGGAGGTGGAGGCGGCAGGGGAGGTGGAGGCCGGCGTGGAGGGCTGCGGCGGCGGCGGCGGGCCGGCGGCGGCAGGCCGGTGGTGGATGTGGTGGTGGATGTGTGCGTGAGTGTGAGTGTGTGGAGTGGTGGTGGATGTGTGCGTGGATGCGGGCCGACACCTTCAATTGTGTTCAGGTCTTTGCCGTGCGCTTTAAATGCGGAACACGGCAAAGATTCTTTGTCGTGCGCATTTAATTGCGGAGCACGGCAAAGATCCTTTGCCGTGTGTTTTTTTTTCTTGGGTTTTTTTTCTTGCATTTCGAAGTGTATGTGTGTTGCAACAGATGTAAAATATGCCAAATATTTTAAGTTTGAGGTATACTCTGCGTTTTGTTGTATAATTGTGTCCATTTGAAGTATGTTTGGTTTCACCCAACTTTCGAGTGAGTGGACTAGAATGCTTACCAACCTCAGTGAGAAGGGGTTCTTATAGGCCGAGATGAGAAGAATTGGCGGGAAACAGGCGGGAGATACGATGGCGGGAAAAAAGGGCGGGAAAGAAACACACACCATTGATCCAACGGCTCACAAGCGCTCGAAAGAAACACACCGCTGATCCAACGGCTCACAAGCGCTGGGAGGAAACACACGATCCGTGTGCTTCTTCCTGATTGGGCATACTACAGCTCACAAGCCCGGAAAAGAAACACACACCGCTGATCCAACGGCTCACAAGCGCTCGAAAGAAACACACCGCTGATCCAACGGCTCACAAGCGCTGGGAGGAAACACACGATCCGTGTGCTTCTTCCTGATTGGGCATACTACATGCACTAGAATCTTGTGTTGATTTGGGGTAGACTTTGGTTTCTCATGTTCCTATACAAGTGTGTTGTGTGTTGTAAATGTGCAAAAATCTACTCCTAGGTGTGACCGACATCACCGGCTTCACTTTCTCTCTACTGAGTTTCTGCACTTAGAGGTGAAAACTCCCCTTTCGGGCGAACCGGATGGAATCTTGTGTCGATTTGGGGTAGACTTTGGTTTCTCCATGGTCCTATGTACCAACCTAACACAACCAAGCAAAAAATTCCACTGGCCTACCCCCTTTCGACGCACGTCTATGAGGGTAGACGAAAACGTTAGGTTTTTTCCAGCGGATTGAGGGTTTCGCCGAATCGGGGCCCCGGAGCGTCGGAACCCCACCAAAACCTAGGTTGTGCCATACCACATGTATACAAGTGTGTTGTGTGTTGTAAATGTGCAATATCCTACTCCGGGGTGTGACCGGCTTCATCGGCCTCACTTTCTCTCTAGTGAGTTTCTGCACTTAGAGGTGAAAACTCCCCTTTCGGTCGAACCGGATGGAATCTTGTGTTGATTTGGGGTAGAATTTGGTTTCTCACCTTCCTATGGCCTAACCTAACACAACCAAGCAAAAAAGTCCACTGGCCTACCCCCTTTCGACGCACGTCTATGGGGGTAGACGAAAACGTTAGGTTTTTTCCAGCGGATTCAGGGTTTCGCCGAACCGGGGCCCCGGAGCGTCGGAACCCCACCCAAAGCTAGGTTGTGCCATACCATGTGTATACAAGTGTGTTGGGTGTTGTAAATGTGCAATATCCTACTCCTAGGTGTGACCGGCTTCACCGACTTCACTTTCTCTCTAGTGAGTTTCTGCACTTAGAGGTGAAAACTCCCCTTTCGGGCGAACCGGATGGAATCTTGTGTTGATTTGGGGTAGAATTTGGTTTCTCACCTTCCTATGGCCTAACCTATCACAACCAAGCAAAAAAGTCCACCGGTCTACCCCCTTTCGACGCACGTCTATGGGGGCAGACGAAAACGTTAGGTTTTTTTCCAGCGGATTCAGGGTTTCGCCGAACCGGGGCCCCGGAGCGTCCGAACCCCTTTACGAGTTTACGACTTTACGACTTTACGAGTTTACGACTTTACGACTTTACGACTTTTCGGACTTTACGAGTTTACGAGTTTACGACTTTACGAGTTTACGACTTTACGAGTTTACGATGTTTTGCCGAGTTTAAGAGCAATCATATCGGAACACATGCTTTGCCGTGTGTTATGCACAAAGGCACACGGCAAAGGGCGTGTGTGCCGTGCGCGGGGAAATTTTTCCAGTCTTTGCCGTGCGTTTTGCTATACATGCACAGCAAAGAGATTGCCCAAAACTTGCAAGAGTGTGTTGGTAGGTTGTGGAAACCAAGATACAACTCCGATCGAGGTGCCCGTATTCACCGACTATGAAAGGGGTAGACGACGCCTCACACGTTAGGTCCATTTATTCGGGGTTTCGGCCCATGCGGCCCGCACCGGAGGGTTTTTATACATTATCTAGAAACATAATTATCTGAAATAAATGAATGTACTAGAAGCCTTAACCAGAAAATAAACGACGCAATGGTATGGAAAAAAAATTGATGGTTTGCCGTGTGCTGATCACCTAGACACACGGCAAAGAGTGCTGATCACCTAGACACACGGCAAACTTTCTTTGCCGTGTGGGGAACTTCTAGGCACACGGCAAAGAGTACCTATGCCGTGTGCTTTTTCCCTACACACGGCATATCTTTTCCCACCAATTAATTTATAGCGCGGGAAATTTCTCCCGCAAAATATTGGGGAGGGCGGCAAACTTTTGGACCCTAGTCAACTATTTTGCCGTGATACGACGTAAAGGATCACGGCAAAGATATCTTTGCCGAGATGCCTTGATTTGCCGTGTGTTTTGGTTCCATTTTGCCGTGATTGATTCTTTGCCGTGTGCTCTGGGTTTTGTGTGCCGTGCGTCCTTTGTTTGCCGTGATCTTCCGGTTTCCGACACGGCAAAGTTTTCTTTGCCGTGTTCCGAAAAAACTGCGGCGCACGGCAAAGACTCTCCCTCACGGCAAATTCAATTTTTCCGGTAGTGCTTGGTCTCCTGCCGCATGGTATATAGTGCAGTCTCCGGTGCCTAGCATAACACACAAACACACGAGCCACCATTCCCCGGTAGCTCAACACACAACATGGAGCAAGCAACGTACTACCTTTGCTTCTCCTTGGCCCTCCTCGTCCCCCTCATACTCCTCAAGCTGGTAAGAAACGCAACAGCGGGAGGCTGCCGCCTGGCCCTGGCGGCTGCCGATCATCGGCAGCCTGCACCACCTCGCCGGAAAGCCGCTCATCCACCGCGCCCTTGCCGACATAGCACGCGGCCTCGACAACGCGCCCCTCGTGTACCTCAAGCTCGGCGAGGTGCCGGTCGTGGTGGCCTCTGATAAACAGTGAACTGAACTGAACTTTTGGGCTTGATTTCATACATTCAGATCGACAGTACATATAGGCTGACTTGCAGCAGTTACAGAGAGGGATCGTGTACCTGATCGTGCATCGTGCGTGAGTTACAGGACAAGACTAAGTCTAATTCTAACTGATCGTGACAGTAAGCATGACAAGGTGTACTATATACACTTAACATCCCCCCGCAGTGTCAGCGTCTTGCGGCAAGACACTGAGACTGGAGCGAAAAGACTGAAAAACAGCAGCAGGTAAACCTTTTGTGAAGATGTCTGCAAACTGAGATTCGGTAGGAACATGAAGGACTCTAACTTGCCCCAGCTGAACTCGTTCTCTGACGAAATGCAGGTCTATCTCGATGTGCTTTGTCCTCCTGTGTTGCACTAGATTAGCAGACAAGTAAACGGCTGAAATGTTGTCACAATACACCAAAGTTGCCTGCCGAACCGGGCGTTGTAGCTCTGCCATCAGCTGCTTGATCCACACTGTTTCAGCTACAGCATGTGCTACTGCTCTGTATTCAGCTTCAGCTGATGATCTTGACACCGTGTGTTGCCTCTTTGATGACCAGCTGATCAAATTGTCACCTAAATAAACACAAAAACCAGAGGTAGATCGTCGAGTGTCAGGGCATCCAGCCCAGTCTGCATCAGAGTATGCTGTCAAGGTTGTGGGAGTGGAAGTGTTGAGGTGGAGGCCGAGATGAAGAGTCCCCTTGAGGTAACGAATGATGCGTTTGACAAGATTGAGATGAACAGTGAACTGAACTGAACTTTTGGGCTTGATTTCATACATTCAGATCGACAGTACATATAGGCTGACTTGCAGCAGTTACAGAGAGGGATCGTGTACCTGATCGTGCATCGTGCGTGAGTTACAGGACAAGACTAAGTCTAATTCTAACTGATCGTGACAGTAAGCATGACAAGGTGTACTATGTACACTTAACAGCCTCCTCCCACGACACCGCGCGCGAGGTCATGAAGACGCAGGACGTCACCTTCGCGTCGCGACCATGGAGCCCCACCACCAAGATCCTCATGTCCGGCGGGGCCGGGGTGGCCTTCGCGCCCTACGGCGACCACTGGAGGCAGCTCCGGAAGATCTGCGTCATGGAGCTGCTCAGCGCCCGCCGGGTGCAGTCCTTCCGCCATGTCCGGGAGGAGGAGGTTGGGCGCCTAGTCGCCGCCATCGCCGGTGCCTCGCCCGGCGGCAAGACCGTCAACGTCAGCCAGGGGCTCGCCGAGCTCATCACCGACTCCACGGTGCGTGCCATGATAGGTGATAGGTTCACTAGGCGGGACGAGTATCTGGAGGTCCTCGGGGGAGTGGGTCAAGCTCCTCTCCGGGTTCAACCTTGTCGATCTGTTCCCCTCCTCGTGGCTCGCGAGCTTCCTAAGCAGCTCGTCTCGCCTCGCGTGGGAGAACCACCGCAAAATCTTTGAGATTATCGAATGTGCCATCCAACAGCACCAAGAGCTCAAAGTAGACAACGCCAAGGAGGAGGAGAAGGAGGACCTACTGGACGTGCTCCTCAGGATACAGAAGGAAGGTAGCCACGACGTGCCTTTTACCATGGGAGCCATCAAATCGCTTGTTGTGGTAAGTAGTACATCATTAGTAGTAATTAATAATTATTATTACCGTTCCAACATATGACCGTAGTAGTAATTATTATTGAGCTGACTTTTGTTTCATCTTATTAATTTGGTTTGGAAAATGGCCTTTTGTAGGATCTGTTTAGTGCTGGTAGCGAGACATCCGCAACAACGCTCCAATGGACCATGTCAGAGCTCATGAGAAACCCTAACGTGATGCGGAAAGCACAAGCCGAAGTACGAGACAAAGTTCACGGGAAGCCAACCGTCACCGAGGATGACTTGGCTGACCTCAAGTACCTAAGGCTTGTCATCAAGGAGACACTTAGGTTGCATCCGCCGGCGCCCCTGCTTCTTCCGCGTGAGGCCACCGAGTCGTGCAAAGTTCTCGGGTATGATGTCCCAAAGGAACCACCGTGTTTGTGAACGCTTGGGCGATTTGTAGAGACCCCAAGTATTGGGATGACGCCGAGGAGTTCAAGCCAGAACGGTTCGAGTCTGGATCCGTCGACTTCAAGGGCACCAACTTTGAGTTCACACCTTTCGGGGCTGGCCGGAGAATGTGTCCTGGAATGACCTTTGCACAGTCTATCATGGAGCTCGCCCTCGCGGCGCTTCTCTACCACTTCGATTGGGAGCTTCCAGCCGGGGTGAAGCCAGGGGAGCTAGACATGGCAGAGCAAATGGGTCTTGCCGTCGGTCGGAAGAACGACCTATACCTGCATGCCAACGTTCATGTGCCCCTTGATGGCACGACTTAGGAGCTTCAAATGTCACCCAATGGATCCGGCTAGGCATGAAGACGAAAATTGGCGAAGGAATTACTATTAAAAGAAGCCACGTATTGTACCACATGTTTTTACATTTTTATTAGAAATAACTAGTTTTAGCTTTTAAGTCTACTTGTTTTTAGTTTGAGCAACTAGTCCTGGATTTGTATCATTTGTAAATTCAATATTACTATTTCCTTCCTTGTGCTATGTCATGTGATTTGGGTGCTAAGTGGTTTATCGCATATCATTTAATAAATTTGAATACAACAATTATAGTATAATAATACCATGGAAAAATATTTCTCATCTACAAGACACGCTTAATTGACAATTATAAGTGCCTAAACATCAGATAGTGTACCATTAAGAAGTATTCCTTCCGTCACACAATGCAAAATGTTTTGACAAAACAGCTCGTGCACTCGGCCAGTCCAAAGATCATTTTTATCGTAATTTTTATATTTTATCTTTTATTTTTCTTCTTTTTTACTTTATGTTCATGTTTCCAATAGAGTTTTTGAAAATTGTTCACTAGATTTTAAAACATATTCGTATAGTTCAAAAAAATTGTCCGTGGGGTTCAGGATTTTTTTTTTTGCATAGTTCAAAATAATATTCAATTTTCACGTTGTTCAGAAATAGTTGCTCACGATGTTAAAGTCTTTCATATAGTTTAAAATAATTATTACATGAGGTTCCAAAAAATATTCAAAGATACTTTTTCACGTGGTTTATAGTAATTGATCACGAGGTAAATAAAGTTCACGTGTGACGCTATAAGAAATTTCATATGATTTTTTGAAAAAATAAACAAAAAATTAAAAGTAAAAGTAAAGACGAAACAGAACAGAAAAGAAACAAAAATAAATAGAAAAAGGAAAAAAAGAAAATAGAAAATAGAGGACGCCTTACCTGGGCCGGCGAATAGAAACAATAAGCTACTCTTCTGGGAAAGGGCACCGAGACGGCGAGACGTACATTTCGGTTCTTAGCAGGCCGTGGTTGTTTTTTTTTGTTTTTGCCAACAAATTTCATAGACTTATGTTTTTCTCCAAGAAAAAAAAATCCCTAGTCGTGAATCATGAGGTAGATTTTGTTAGCCACGTTTATGTGGCACACATAATACATTCACACTTCGTTAGTTCATTGCGTCCGCTTACTTCTTGCAATGAAGGTGTTATAATGTTAATAATGAGAATGAACGCGTTCGAACACCATATCGCTTTACGAGTTACGACTGCCAAAACATTAACATGCATGGGAGGGCACGCGCCTGCAAGATCACCCACGTGCCGACTTACGTTGTTGCAAGCCGGCCGCAAGAACAACCTACGCGCGCGCATGGAGGCATGAGCACATCAGCACACGGCAAGCAACAACACGTTGATCGGTTGATCCTGATTTCATGATTGGCATCTGCATGCGCTCGCACAAGGAAACAAATCAAAGCAACGCCACGTGATCTAAGTGCCAAATTCGTTGTCCGCAAGTATTCCAATGGTTTATATAACGGTCTTGTTAAATCTACTAAGTCTTCTTTAAATTTTCTTATATCTGTCTTAATCATAGCTATATGACGCATCCAATGTATTCGCGTCGAGATTCACAAAGGGGTGAACAAAATCAAGATCTAAACGCTGGGGTTTGTAGCGCAACAAAGTCGGTAATGCGGCACAGATCTCATATAGTCGTACTTGTACCGTAGTGGGAGGCGCGGCGGTGGAATGGTGTTGCGATGATGTCAGACAGAGTGGTGTACTGGTGTGTCGTGCTTCTCGCGGAGCAGATTAGCTACCAAGGCTGAGGAGGCAAGGAATGGGGTCAGGCGCGCCGGATCTCGAACATCTCTAAATTTGTTGCCATCGTCCGGCGGTCTCCGCAACATCCGGATGATGGCGGCTCCCGCGACGCAGTGATATTGGTGGCACATTGTGGTAGCAACAGTCAAAATTTGTTGGTGAGGTGGGAGTTTTGAATTCATGCGGTGGCCTGAATTTCCGGTGACGGCGGCGGCACGGCGGACACCGTGGTCGTGTGGACGATGCGTTGGCCGGATATTTGGTATGGTGGTCGCATTCACCTCCATGTGTCGAGGTCAATGGAGTATGAGATGTTCTCTTCTTGGACCGCGGGCATATGAGGCCCATGGTGATGGAACGCTCCTCCATTTCGAGATTAGATTCAAGCCAACTCGACAAGTGATACACATGGTTTTTCGGAGGCGTAAAGGCATGTCTACATGGCAGGTGACTTTGAGTCACTGGTTTGTGGGTCTCACTAGACATGAGACCCACCTGTCAATGACTCAAAGTCACCCTACACTAAGTCAGAGAATTCCAACCGCCTTTAGTTGGCACGCACAACTTCTCTTATGGAATCATCAAGTCATGTTTGTTGTGACTCAGATCGAAAGTTGTGTAAAGTTTTGCCGCGTTGAGGAACAAAATGTACACGATGGCAACAAGAAGTAATGGGATGTACTGATTGGCACATGGCAACAAGAAGCATATACCTAAGGCAGAAAAAATGTCCAGGTTAATCCAACTTCCAACTGTCATCCTAACATGGTTCCTCCGACCTTTTCAGAGTTAATTAGATCTCAACCCTCAACTGTCAACTGTCAATAGAGCAATACATTTTGGAAATTGTTTTTTTGCTCCCGAGCTCTAGTGCTCGCTACGCTTTAAAAAATTCAAAAATTATATTTATGAGTGTTAAAAAAAATAAAAAAAATCCGGTGTAGCTAATAATATATATCCCATGAGCATTTAAAATATTAACTTAAAATACTCTGTGTTTGGAGCTATATAAAAATAACAAATTCTGATAAAATTTAGAGATTTGAAAATATGCATAGTTAGATATACACTTTTGTTATTTTTTATAGCTATGCTGATATTTTGCAGGTTCATGATATATACTATTGGCTACACCCAAAATTATTTTCAGAATTTTTAAAACTCACAAATATGATTTTCAAAACAAAAAATTTACCAGATGGAGCATGCCCGGGAGCCAAAAATCTCCACCACATTTCACTAAATCATCATAGTTACACGGTGGAGGATTTGCTCCTTCTAGTTTAGACACATGCAATACTCTCAATATCTTAACTCAAAATTATACTTTCCCTAGGTACGCCTTTGACCGTACCATGGTACCTTCCCGCCGGCGTCCACGAAGAAGGCCGCCACCGCAGCCCACTCCCCCATCAGCTTTTCCTCGACGCCGTCCTTCAAGAGCGGAGGGAAGAAGAGCCAGAACGCCGTGGCTGCCACGAACAGCCCCACCAGCACCATCGCCACGGCCCGCGGCGGCGCCGGCCACCCCCTCTCCGTCCACCGCCGCGCGCACCACGACTCCACCACGCAGCAGACGCCGTGGAGAAAGAAGAACAGCGCCATCTCGCCGTTGGGTCGCCACCGCAGGCTGAGGTAGTACACCATGACCTCGTGCATCAGCCCGGACACGGCGAAGGTGGCCAGGACGCCGGCGGGGCCCCCGGCGAGCGCGCGCACGGGGTCGTACACCGACGGCCGGAGGATGGCGGACACCATGAGGTTCCACCGTCGGCCCCAGAAATCCCGCAGCGAGGAGGCGAGGTAAGGGTGGTCGAACTGCGGCTCCATCTCCATGCCAAGCGCGCCGCCGGCGGCCGCGATGCAGGGGAGGAGCAGGTCCAGGAAGCAGTACGTGTGGACGCCGTACAGGGCGAGACGCGCGTAGAGATGCAGCCGGGAGTTAAACTTGTAGAGGTGGACGACGGCGGCTATGACAGCCACCTTCACAGCGCAAGAAACGAAGGACACCGGCTTCGCCTTGGACGCTCCGCCGGCGCGACGGAGCTTGACGGGGAGCAAGGCTGTGAAGATGAACGTCAGCACGGGGAGGGCGGGGTCGAGCGGGCCGCGGCCGGCGGCGAGGAGCGCAACCTTGAAGGCGCAGAGCCAGGCGATGAAGAAGGCGGCGGTGCCGCGGACGATGGCGGAGGAAGTGAAGGCCAGCGGCGCGGCGGCGAGGAGCGGGAACAGCGGCAGGAGCGCGAGGAGGCGCGGGAGGCCCGGACGGAGGAGGGACGACGACGCACGCGCGTACAGCGCGGCGGCCGCGACGGCGAGGGACACCATGGGGATGCTGTCCTGCAGAAGCTCCATGGCCGGCGCGACCTGCCGCCACGGCATGTCCGTCGCTGTTGTGCTCGAAGATGGCAACGCTGGATCTTGGATCTTTGAGTTGCAAGCTGAAATGAATAAATGTGGCGTATGAGTGTAGGAGTAGTGTCGAACAGGTGAGCACGTGGCCATGGCGTGCTGGCGTTGTCAGTATATCGACAGTGATATGGCGTGCTGGCGTTGTCCTAAATTGGTACAGTATTAAGAGCATCTCTAGTGGAACGTGTATATCTGGACGTGTATATCTCCATATACACGTCCATATACACGTTGCTAAATTTTACACCTCCCAGTTTTTCAGTGGAACGTGTATCAGGACGTGTATATTCCAACGGCTATATTTTCAAACGGCTATATTCGAACGGCTATATTTCCAACGGCTATATTTTCAACGGCCATATTTTCATACCACTAGTGTCCATGAGCATGACCCTCTCATCTAATTCAAACTGTCTCCGTGCATCCTCCCTCTCGTTTCGTGTATCCTCCTTTTTGAAGACAAATTTGGTAGCAATTCTGCAGACAACTACACACAGCTGTTCTCCAAAGACCAGTACTCCAAATCGATGCACCAGCCAAAGACCAGTACTCCAAATCGAGACCAGCAGCACCATCTACACTTTGCTATTCAGTCTGCCCAGCACCATCCAGCCCCAAATCGAGACCAGATGCACCAGTCTGCCCAGCACCATCCCACCTAGCCCCAAATCGATCAGGCAGCCCAAGCAGATCGAGACCACCCGTCGGCAACCTCCCCCCATCTCCCCCGAGCCCATCTTCCTCCTCCCTGCGACGCCGTCACGACGCCTCGACCTGGTTCGGAGCGGCGTCCTCGAGCCCGGCGCTCCCCCACCGTCTCGAGCCCGTCCTCCCCTGTCCCCGCGCCCATCTCCCTCCTCCCTCACCTCCCACCCCTGATTCCGCGCCGCATCCAGGCCGAAGCCGGCCGGAGCTCACCCCACCGCCCCGACTCTCTCACGGGGGTGCGAGTACGTACCTTGTCCGGCCGGAGAGGGGCGGCGACGGCGACCTTGGAGTTGCTCCGGACGGGCGCGAGACGAGGCAGCACGGGCGCGAGACGAGCGCGAGACGACCAGGAGTTGCTCCTTTCCACGCGTCCACGAGCGTGGCTTCGTGGTGTTTATTCCCACGCCAGGTACCATCGTGGATGGACGTGTAAACGATACACGACGTTATACACGAGCCGCTGGGAGCCTTTTTTTCTCGCCTGGTCGTGTAAATTTCGTTTCCACGCCCGTTTCCACGTTCCACTAGAGATGCTCTAATGGTGCACACTTTGACACGGAGCTGTTCAAGCGTGCAAGTGTGCAACAGTGCAACGACACCAGTGATTTCATACAAAGATAAAACATCTTATAATTCAGAAAGTATATGGACTGGCATGTATAAACGGTATTATTATGTTTATCTATGTGAGACATTTGTTTTATAGAAATATAGGGGTCTCCCCGATCCCAATTTTCATGAAATCATCAGAGTGACGAGGTTCCAGACGGGAGAAACATTTCGGGCCGTGGTCCAAAGGATATTGGGATTAGCTGTATCATATTTGTAGTCTATAATCTTCCTCCATATTTTGTGTTCGGGCAGATTGTATCTTTTTATCCAGCTCGCTAACAAGCACAGGTTAAATTCTCTAAAATAATGGGCACCAAGTCCACCAAATTCCTTCTTTTGACATACCAAGCCCCAGGAGGCAAGATGATATTTGTGTTTTACCTCCCAGATTCTCCCAAAAGAAGTGGCTCATTTCAAGATGTGATATATTTGTATTCATGTTTATAATTATACTAACTTCATAGAAATATTATAAGTAAAGTCATAGTGTGCGATGTTGACCAGAAAGATTCAACCAGGCATTGCATTTTGGGGCAGAGCAAGTACTATCTTTGCTAGTAGAAGATGTGACAATTTTTGGATTAGTAAAGCCAAGCAACTTACTAACTGTCAACTTCAATGCATCGACCTAACAAAATTATTATAAGCAGGTAACCAAATGGAAAATCATACATCAGCAGCTGATTATAAAAGACTGAAATGATTGACTAATCACAAGACTTGAGCATTCACGAGTCCTCTGAATTAAGCAGGTTAACACATCAACAAGTAGTACATTTCGGAGTCAGCTTATCGCAATAAAGTACGTCATATGCATCTCAAAGCCCATCTAAAAATCACTAGAATGAATTCATACACCAGAAATAATTTACATCTCATGCCTATAGGACCAGTGTTCCTTTTCTTTGCCTATAGCGGAGGTGAACCATGTGTGATTTCAAGAGTTGGCCTGTGAAAACTGGCTAGATGCCTTACATAAACAACCAGCAATGCTGTGCGTTGTACAAGATGTTCAGCACCGAGGCAATATTGGCAAGAAAACTATTGAATTTTACATCAAACATTTGCCCGTCCAAACTGTTGTGCCAGTCAGGGGCCCTGGAAAATTTCGTGTCATCACAATTCTTGCCCGTCCAAATCTGATCTGACAGGATAGTCAAGGCCCTGTAGAGCGGGCATCCTTCGCATATCCTCTTCTGAGTATGCCGGAATGAACCAATACTTCTTGTCGTTTCCAAAGACCTGATAGCAGAATCATTGTTTAACTTTTCCAATATGTTGGTATTTGACACAGAAATTTGCAATCTGGTAGTAGAACAAGCAGTAGGACGAAATGGAGAAAAAATGGGGGAAGAAATGCTTAGAGCCAAGTAAAATAGTATAAAAGTGGTGGTTGGACAGGTGTACCTTAGCAAAAAAAATCCTGTGGAAGGGCACACTCAAGGAGATACATAGAAATCTACCTATCATTCTATTATCTAATTAAACAAGATTGAAAGACGATTCCATGGTTCGCTCTAAGACGCCGGGAATTTTCCCTTTAACAAGAAAAAAATTATAAGAACTACAACTGCATTTTCCATCATATAAGCACTCTACATGTAAAACAATATTTTCCATCATAAGCATTTTACATGTACAACTGTATTTTCTAAATATAATTGCACTCACTTTAGCACCTGTTGCGACACTGTGAGAACAACTTGTTAACTTGACATCAATTAATGCGAGAAAGAAAAAAATCAATGTTCATATATTCATGGAACTCTAACTGTTTTTTTAGGGAAATTATCGCAAGGCCCCTACGGTGTGGTGATTTTATATATATTAAAGGTCACTTAATAGTGTACAAAGTCTAAGGAGGCTGAAATTGGAAATGAAAAGGACAATGCATAATCAGAAATGAAGGTCTCTAATCCACTGAGTAAGAGGTTGAACTAAGGTAGCTTTAACTCTGTGTTGATGAAGCAGAAGGTCACTTTGGAAGTGGACTTTCCATCGGGCCATCGAGGGGGGTTGATTTCTGAATATAGGATCATTCCTCAACTTCCATATGTTCCAAGTCATGGAACTCTAATTAAAGAATATCTTAGAATATGTGGTTAGTTAACTACAGGGGTACATTCCTAGTTGGATATACAGAAATTTCACACTTGTGTTGCTTAATTTGCTTCCATGGTTACCAAAGCTTCTATGCATTATGACATTATGAATGTCCCATAGAAAATTGAGGTTGTGTCATTTCGAAAGTTCTATAGATCATGCAGCTCTCTCAATGATTATTCATACGTTATACAGAAACTGATTTATATGATAGCATGACAAATAACAGTAAGCTGAGCTATTATTAACATCTCCACCCTGCACATAATCATCATATTAATGGGAGTTTAAGTCACCTCAACATGTCAAGTCTACCATTTTCTTGAAATAAAGCTAATATAGGGCATACAAGCAGCATAGGAATATTATCTAGTAAGCTATTAATAAAGTAAAGTTTGCACAAGCCTAACCTGAGCAAAATTCTTCTTCCGGCCAAGATCATACATCCAACGTGGACTAGTTTTCTTTTCATATGCCTGCAAAACAAAGTATCAAATTAATCAAACCATGTATATACCAAATAAAATTGATTACCAATATATTACTAGATACTCGCCTCAATCGTTGTTGTATTAGCAGAAACAAGTGATACATGCATTATCATAAAACCCAGAACACTCAAGGAAAACGCCAGATTCAACACTGCAAGGAAGAGAATAGTTTTAGTGGATGTTCGCAATCATTCTCAACAATACATTTTTTCCCACAAATTATTAAAGTATTTACCAAATGTGAGAAATGTGGTTGCAAGTGCTGCAGGACTTCCTGGGATATCGACATCACTGAAGAAGGCTATGAAGTGAGGCAATAATGATAGGGTAACAAGTGTTGTCTCAAGGAAGGTGTAGAACTGCAAACACCATAAAAAGAATTAAGTGCCAAATGATCGATGTAGCAGCATGGAAGGGTTAGCTGGTTTCAAAGAAGTCATAGGTACTTGAGAAGCATTCCTTGTACTGTTAGAACAGACAACTGAACACTGCAATAAACTAATAAATGCACTGATAAACTTGCTTATACTCTGGCTTATGACTCCCTCCACGTTGTACAAGTGAGATAGACTCTTCACAAAAAGGAGCAAAGAGGTAATATATAAATTTATGAATGACTGCGAATATTCACCATGGATGGTTAGCTTACTTACAAGCAGTGGCGGAGCTTGACCAAAAAAATATGACTGACTTGGGGGGAGGGTGGTGGCCCCCTCTGAGTTGCACTAAGCTACTACCACAATTACAAAATATAAGGAGTATTTTTTGTTTGCTAGGATAAAGCTTTGACCAACAATTACTACCTCCATTCCAAAATATAAGATGTTTTGGTAGGATATTTTAGCTTACCAAAATGTCTTCTACGGGGTATATTGGAATAGAGGTAGTACTATATTAATTTATATGACATAAATTTGTGTCTTCAGATTTCGTATTAAAAGGCTTATGATTGTGATTTTGCATCACACAAATCAGATCTTAATGGGGAAACATTTGGTCAACGCCTTGCGTAAAGAACTAAAATACGCCTAACATTTTGGACCAAGAGAGTAATATTAAGCGGAACAAAAAGGAGCCTGAGAAATATTATGTGAAAAAAAAATCAGTTTCCTAACTGAAAAGTGTAACTAGCACGCAGCTAAGGAATAATAAAATACAAGCTAAAATAATCTTCCTTTTAAAGAGAACACAAATATCCCAAGCTGTCAAGCATAGAAAAACCATACCAGGAAGAGGAGAAAGTATTTATAGTTCAGCGCCCCAACACAATTAACAACCCATACACAGTGATGATCCATCTTAAGTACACATTTTCCACCTGAAAAAAGTTTAGGAATAAACAAGACGGTACGATAGTAGACTGTGCAACTAGTAATAACTGGAACAACATAGTATTAATCCTGAATAAAAAAATTTATGAACTTACAAACAGAGCAATGATGGCACCGTGGCGGCTTCAGTTGGTTGCACTTCCTACAGTACCTCACCCTTGGATTTCCCGTATCACCGTGTGCCATAGACTGTTGTGAATTCATCTGGCTACTGTACTCTGAGCCAGAGAGGGGAGCAGTTTCTCCTCTTTCCTCATCAAAATCAAGATTCCAATTTGGCGGGACAGAACCAGGGCTGGTGAAAACAACCGAGAAGTAGCTCCATAACAGCATAGCCAGCTGCAAATCCATAACAAGCATTGCTATTAATACATAATACAGCTGACAGAAAAACAGGGAGGCCATGTCACTAGTGTTCACAGTCAGCAATTTATATATGCAAAGAAGCAGCTCATGTTTTGGCTCACCAACCAACAGCACTCAAAAATGCATGTGATCAGCTCAATAGAGTAATTTCTCTGAACTTGCTTCATTAGGTAGTGCACATATCCTACAGAGATCTAGTATGCTCCCCAAAGTATATAAGGAAACCAATGATTAGACAGTGGCACTACAGAGATCTAGTATGCTCCCAATCTGTATACAGTGGCACCAAATAAAACCAACTTCTTAGCATAGAATCATCGAGGACGCCTGGAAGCTAAATAAGTACCAGGAAATACTAGCTAACAAAGATCTCCTACGCGGAAGCATGCCTGTATAATCACTCCAAGAATATAAATCGTTAAGCATTATAGCTCCCAGGCTCCAGCCATAAAGGTGAAAATCTGAATTTTCGACCAACATTGCTTCCCGAAGAACTAAGACTAAGACCTAATGGTACTCGATCCAGCTGCAATTCGCATCGTTTCCACCCAAACAGCGAATCTTTCGCCTAAATCACAGATGACTTGCCAGAAGTTACGAGGCACGCACCAGGAAGTGGAAGAGGAGCAGCACGGCGAGCGCGGCGAGCGTGCTGCTGCCGCCGAGGAGGAGGGCGGGGCCGTAGGTGCAGAGGACGACGGCGTAGTAGGTGACGCCGACGATGGCGAGGACGAGCAGGATCATGATGGAGCCCAGCCCCCTGAGCGCCGTGCAGAACCTGAACACGTTCCACGCCATCGCGACCCCCGCCGATCTGTGCATGTCTCCCCGCCCCGCCGCCGCAGGCGCGGCACCGGCCGCCTCCGTGTAGCGGCAACGGGGGGCGACTAGGGAGGGACGAGCGAACACCTCGCCGACTTCCTCCGCCGACGGGAGGGGTGTGTGGCTTGGGGTAGGAAGAGGATTTGGAGATAGGTTGGGAAGGGGAAGGAGGAAGAAGGAGGTCAGAGGTGGAGCTCGCTGCGATCTTCCACGCACGCCGCGTTGTCACTTTCCTTCACTATTTCTAAATACAGTACTCCCTCCGACCCGAATTACTGGGCGGACTGCGTTTTAATTTTTTTTACAGAAAACCCCCGCAAGGTCGAAATGAATTGCAATCAAGTCCGCAAAGCACCTGCTCGTCGACGCTGCCGCGGGGTTGCAGGTCGTGGTGCTTGGCGCCCAGCCCCTCTCCGGCGCCCACCTCCGCAGCGTTCGCGCCCAGGCCGAGAAAGACCTCGCCCGCGCCGACGCCGAGGGGGGCGACCCGGCCACGGCCGCCGCCCTCCGCCTCCTCCTCGCGCTCCTCGCCGCGCGAGACGGGCGGACCGACGAGGCCCTGCGGCGCTACGTGGACGCCGCCCGCGACGCCCCTTTCGATCCCCGGCCCCGTGCCCTCTGCGTCATGGCCCGGCGCCCCCCGAGCGAGGCGTCGCACTAGAGGACCACCTACCGCCGTCTCGTCCCGCACGAGGAGTGGAAAGGGAGCCGCGGAGCAGAGCGGCGCCTCCTGGCGGGTGACGCGGATCTGGCGCGCGATGAGGTCGTCCATGGTCATCTTCTTGCCGAAGGAGCCGGCGAGGACGAGGGCCCTGGGCGGCGGGGGAGAAGCCGGGAAGGCCGTCGGATTCGATCGGGGAGGGCGCGGGATGGGAATGCGGGGCGGAGGGGCTGGGCGGAGGCGGCGGGGTGGGAACTGGTAGCCGTCGAGCTCCGGCTCTCTCGTCGCCGTCGGCTCGTGCGCTCGCCGCCGTTCGCCGTGCGTGTGACGGGGGAGAGCAGAGCAGTGACGGGGGAGAGCAGAGTTGGTGGGAGGACGTATTACTTCAGGTGAAAAAGAGCAGGGGTTTTCTTACAAAAAAACCACGCGAACAGTAATTCGGGTCGGAGGGAGTGTTTTTATGTAACACAAGAAAAACCTTGTATTTTTTTTCAAACGTACGGCTTATCAAAATGGAAAATATTGTAAAAATATAAGAGAAAATTGGATATAACATTCGTCCCGTGGTATTAACAGGTGAAGTGCTCGGTGATTTCGTTTCTCTTTACCCTAGGCAAATTGGCACATGTTCTAGCTAGTTATTCAGTGGGGCCTTTATCAAGTGTGTGACAAGAGGATCCACCTGATTTTATTGTTGGTGTATTACCGGAGGATGTATCTTTATTTTTAAAGTAATAAAATCCATCATGATGGATTTAAGGTCATATTAACAACACTAGGTAATATGCCCGTGCGTTGCAACGGGTTGAGAAAAAATCTTTGTTGAATGCCTTACAACAGCCCACTAAGTTTTGTGTCTATCATACATGTCTCGTGCTCA
The DNA here is from genome assembly GCA_947311845.1 of Poa pratensis. Lineage (NCBI taxonomy): Eukaryota > Viridiplantae > Streptophyta > Magnoliopsida > Poales > Poaceae > Poa > Poa pratensis. The sequence goes on along the minus strand of CAMZMU010000062.1, from coordinate 39,867,914 downwards.
ATTCTAGCATAGCCCCATGCTCTATTACACATCGTTCCTGAACTGCATCATCAATTTATATTTGCCGAGTATCACAGATATCACCACAAAGCATCCCAAAAATAACCAAACAAATAATATCAAGAATGCAATGGGCTAAAGTCAAATTAATTAGGCCAACTCTCATAGTCTCCTCCGATACGCCACGCATCGACTTCTGCGTCGAGAATAAATACAAATGGTCCTTGAAATAAAAGATGGCGATACTTGCATCATCGGGACATACCAAAGATACATCTTCCATAGATGATTTAGAACATCCTCCCACTTCCAATAATCCAGATTCCAACATCATTTTAAATAAGCAACAAAAGTATGCCCACTGAATCCACAAAACATGGTTCTATAAAAGATGGCGATGCTTCCATCATCGGGACATACCAAAGATACATTTCCATAGATGATTTAGAACATCCTCCCCCTTCCAATAATCCAGATTCCAACATCATTTTAAATAAGCAACAAAAGTATGCCCACTGAATCCACAAACATGGTACTAAAAGGAGCATCCGCAATATAAGGTATCACACTTCATTCTTCCTGAGCCTCCTCAAGCCATTTGACAAAAGGCTCCAGGGGTTTGACGATAAATTGCCTGCCAGTTAATTAGTTAGTTAGTTGAAGTTATAAGAAGGTTTAGCCATAGTAACTGAGACGCTATAATAGCTTCCACATAGGGCGCCAAGATACTTGAAACAGGTGGCTTTTCAGTTACATGCATGTGATCAAATAAGTTAGATGCAAAGGATAAAATAGCTTACCTCCATTTTTGGCTCGAACCCTTTAGGAACCAAAGAAGTATGGTATCTTCAGCTTACACATCTTGATCATACAGTGATCTTACAATTTCAGGGAATAGCTCCATCAGCTGCATGTCCTCGTAGCACTGTGTCTGCACCTTGTACAGAAGTTCCAGATCTAGGTTTCCACTTGTGCAAAATGCATTCATAATACCAGCCTAAGCATTCACCTGTAAATGCAAATAGAAAACATAACAAATAAGATGGATCTCATTTCATATAATATCGCTAGTAATTACATGTCTAACAAGCAAAGGAAGCCAGTATTGCCCTAAACTTTACATGTTATCTTTATTGGAGATATGGTGCTGCCTGTTTAACTTGGGAGCAAATTGCAATATAAACTGTGGTCATACATGCCGAAGGGCTGAATTCGAATTTTGCTGCTGGTTCTTTCCAGACCACTCAACAGCTTCCATCAGCACATCACACGGCATGCAGACAACATCTATATCAGGAAATTTATTGCTTGACAACCTCAGTAACTTCAGATACGTTAGCTTCTTCATTGACCATGGTGGTCAGTGTTATCATTTTTACCACGAGAAAATGTTATCATTTTTTTTTTGAGATCCAGAGACTGATATCATAAGTGATCAGTGTTTCGCTTGAGAAGGTGGAAATAATTGATAAAATCTAGCATGTAACTATACAAAGTTGTCAATGATGTGAAATTCTGAACCTGCAACGATTGACGCTCAATCACTATTTTCACTGCAAGTGCTCTAGAAGATATGCATATGAACCTTACATGTATATATGGCAAGCACATCAAGCATGAAAACATGTCAATTGATTTGTGGAGATAATTCCGCTTACGTACCTAGACTTTTGTCAGGTGACGTAACCAATTTACAAGCCCCGTGAATCAAGTCCTTCAATTTGTTGGACCACACCTTTCAACAACATGAGCACATGCAGCTCTCACTTAATCTATCGGTATATAGCATACTTACTATCAGTGTACTTTAAGAAATCAAATGAATAGGAAAGTAAAAATGTAGTTTATACTTGTTTGAGAAAACTAACACAATGAAAAAAGGGGGAGAATATTTAAAATTGTTTACATTGCACGTTGATAACCTATTTACAATTTGAAACAAGCATATGAACTACAAATATTCAACATAGCCAAATCTTTTAGGGATCTCGTGCAGTGTGGAGATGAGAGGGAAGTGACAAACCTTGTGAATGCAAAAGCGCTGGAGAGCCGCGAAAGTGGTAGGATATGAGCGATCTGTCAATGGACGGGCTTCTACGACGAGAAGCTTTTCCGGGTACTGTGCGCCGAGGATGCTGGAAGCCGGTGGACTTGACCTTCCGCCTCGCCGCTGCGGACCTGGTCGCCGGCACCGTAGAGCGATCGACGGATCTGGTCCTGTCCGAAGTTGAGCACCATATCGCCTCCCAGCATCTTGAGTGTCGTCCTGGTTACATGTCAGTGCCACCGCCTGCCACAGCCACGTTCCGCGTCGAGTCTTGTTAGTAAATACTCAAATGATGCACTAAAAACAAGAAGTTCATGCACGGGTCATGCAACAAATACAAGAAATTCATGAACCAACGTACAAAAAGTTCAGTCGGCAAGATGTGCAACTAAATACTCAAATGTACGGTTATGACACATATAATTGAACAATCATCTGACCGGCACAAAACATTAGTAAGTGAAGATGCAATTACCAGCAACAGTGAGGTCACACGTTTCTTAACAGGCAGGAGAACACCATCCTTAGTCTTCAAGGCAATCGCGGTGGGTCCTAACTGCAATCGTAGCAGGGGGATTAACATCATAAGAGCTACTTACATGCAGTGACGCTGCACATCGATCCTAGCTAAAGCTTGCAACACGGGTCCTCCAGAACCCAGAGATCTGTAGTCCCATCCTAAATACCAAACCTCCCAGCTGGCTCAGATTTACGAGCAAAGTACTGCCCGCTCACAAACCCGACGAATCTAGCCCCAAACGGAACGCCATTTAGCCGCAGTTTTTGACAGTTCGGGGATCCAAATAGAAAAGAAAAAGAACAATCCCACCTGGATGGCCTCAAGGGCGTACTCGACCTGGGTATAAATATTCCGTGCGTTGCCCGTGCGTTGCAACGGGGTAAAACCCCCACGAAGATCAGCATCCCGCCATCGCCGTGCGACATATCGAATCGATGTAAAGAGGGAGAGAGAAAACGAAAATCGAATGAGCAAAAGCTTTTATGCCATACTCTTTGGGCTGTAAGAGTCCGTAGGAAGCAGCAGGCAGGTCAGAAGATGGCTTCTCCTCAGCAGAAGAATCCCTGAGACAGAAAAAAGCAAGCTAGATGAGTACATAAGAACAATTTGCGTATATCTCACGACATTGAACATGGTGACACGGCCAAGTTGAACGGCGATTTGCAATCCAAGGGGCTGGAAACCCGCCCGAAATGCACTTCTATATCTACGTTTAGATTATATAAGAAAGAACAGGTGTACAAAGGAGAGGCAGGGTATACACCAGTGCAGAGAAATCTACGTTTAGATTATATAAGAAAGAACAGGTGTCCAAACGAGAGGCAGGGCATACACCAGTGCAGAGATTCTGCCTCCGACGTGATCCACCGGCCGATACATGAAGTAAAACAAGCAAGCCTGATGAGTGGTGTAACAGATTTTAAAACCGAATAACCAAAAAATATCATGGCGTGATGTGACATGGAACCTTGCCGCGAGAAATCGGACTGAAATTTAGCTACGAATCACCGTCCACGGACAAAACAATTTGATTTCGACTAATCACAAACCGGAAGTGATTAGGGACCGAGAGTGAGATCTTACGAGGAAGATTGCGTCCGCCCTTTGGGCTGTACAGATCTGATCTTTACCGGCGGCGTGGGTGGTGTGAGGTGCCCCGTCCTCCTCTTTTTGGATCTGAGCCTTACCGGCGGGGACTGCATGGGGAGGGGCACTTCGCTGAGCTTGCCGTCGGTGGGCATTATTTCTCTGAGGCTGCCGGCAGGGAGGAAGACGGAGGTTAGGGTTCGGGCGATTTGCTTTCTCGCGGGGTGGGTGGGGAAAGGAGAAGAGGAGAACGCGGTGTGTGTGTGGTGGGGTGCGGGCGACGCTCGCTCGGCGTGGTCCAGGGAAGGGAGAGAGATCGTGAGGGAGAGTGAGAGGCGGCGGCGGCCTGGTCTCGGGAGGCAGAGAGCGGGGATCGAGGAAGCAGAAAGGAGGAGCGAGGGGGAAAGAGAGGGCACGGCGGGCGTCCGCATTGTCGAGGCGAGGCGGAGGGGGACGACGGGCGAAGCACGAGCCGTTGGATTTCGTCCGTCGCCGATGTCGTCCGTTGGATTTCGTCCGTCGGGTGGCAGAAGACAGGACACTGCGTACTTTTGTAGTAGAGATAACTACGCGGGCCTCCTATCGATTTTGTCCATCCGATTTTGCCATCTTGACCATTTATAGTCGTCCGATGCAATCATTGGATCGCTTAGGATGATCGGTAGGCCGCATTGAGGCGAAGCTGGCTTTCAATGCAAATTTTGGTCACTAAATTGCTTCTGACAATTGTACGACACTTCCTTCTGTCGTGCTTATTTCGCAACTCCATTCCCAAAGTCCGGCCCAGGGCCAAGCCCGTAACAAGTCCACCCTAAGCCCTCCAAGATTCCACTTCTTCTTACCGATCCCTTTTTGCTGATCTATAAATCAGTCTCACTCATATGTAATTTTCTAAGACATGTCAAGCCGATCTGTCACAAGCATACAAAAACAACCCGTTCAAACATTGTCACTTGCACAGTTGCACTGATCATTTATTTGTATTGACACTGATGTCAATGTTGCATGGCAACTTGCTCTGATCAATCGCTTGATTGACGTTGATAACAGTGGGAGAATACCCGGTGATACTTTCCTGCTCCCATAAAAAATTAATTTAAAACGTTTCAAAAAAAAAGTTGTGAATGTTCACAAGGACTAGTGTCAGTTTTGATTTTATATTTTTGTGACACTATTCATGTTAGATTTTTTTTCTCAGTGTGTTTTTCATTTGGATCTAATTTTGTAGGGGTTGTAGATACATACTTTGTGAACAATCCCAAGAAAATCAAATACTTTTTCGTACTTACTTTTTTTTAAAGTTGGAAACATGGGAGCATCTAAGTGATGGTATCACCTAATACTTCCCCTACAATATATTCTTATTGATCAACGACTAAACGAATCAACAAACTAGTTCTTGTTTCCTTTCTATGAAAGAAATCATAATTATAATGTTATTCATACATAAACCGGAACTACAAATGGCTCCCGAGTTTCAGGGAGCTCGTATATTTAAATTTTTTGAAATTGGCACTTTTGAGTTTCAAAAAATCGAGAAAAGAATCCCAGGTGTAAATAATGTCGAGATCGACAAGCGTGCAAAATTTGAACTCACTATTTGACGTATTTTGGGCTGCACAAAACAGACAAATCGGGATCCACCCATTTGTCATTTTTCCCAGCTCAAAATACAACGTCTTTCGATTTAAAAATTTGCAAACTTGTAGATCATATCATTATCTACATTTGAGATTTTTTCATGATTTTTTTACTTTAAAATATCATTTTTGATTTTTTTTCAAAAAAAAAGAGCTTCTTGTAGCTCGGGAGCTGTTTGTCCTCACTCTAAATAAAACTTGCTAGAAAGTACAGAAGTGAAGTTCTGGTTAATTGTATCACCGGTCCTCAGTTCCAATGGCTATGGATGTTGGCTTTACATGACGATCTCAAGTTCTACGCCACATTGTTGACCATGTCGACGCGGGCCTCGAGACAAGCATGCACACGCTCATCGGTGACCAGCTCTGACGTGAAGAGCATCTTCCACCCTCTGCACTACTCCATGGCTTCCTCGTCCGGGGCAGTAATCAACAGATAGTGACGCATCACATGTGGCCACTTGATCGATGAAGAACTCGGCCTGCAGGAGTCGTACCATGTCCTCTCCATGCACCAGCGGAGCCGTCCTTCTGTTTTTATGGAGTGACCTTGAGTTCTCGCAGCTCCTTCTCTAGTATGGGCACGGCGTCGTACCTGTCGACAAACAACTCCAAACTCGTCTGGCCAAACAGAACCTTCCAAGCTGAACGCAATATTGAAATAAATTTATTTAAATTAAATTTTTATACTTATATGTGGCTTAGTTTGTCATATTATAATCTTAAGCAGTATAGTTTTTCTATTAGTTTCCATGGTTAACCACATAAGAATGTTGCTAATATTAATTATATCATTCTTTATTGTACAATTGCAATGTCTACCAACGAAAAAAAATTGTGAGAAATTTAAATTGTATGTTTTTTTTAAAAAAATCTCCTTCAATTAGTATTTTGATAATAACATAACTTATATATAGTGTACATGTATATATATGTATCTTTGTATATGTGTTTGTGGTCAGAGTCTATATGTGAATATCCTTAATATGATGGTAGAGATATCTAAAGCATACATTCTAATAAATAAATATATTAATAGTGGTTTCTCGTGTATGATTAGGTATGCATATTCATACAACTTCTGAGTATAAATTTAAACATCGGTAAATGTTTTGTTCGCTAAGAAGTTGAAAAGATGATTCCATTATTTGTCATAACGTCCTCTCCACGCACCACTCGTACCCACTCAAGATCACTGCTCGAACTAGCCGTCCTCGAAGCAGCCTGAGGCCCTGACACGGAGGTCTCGCAACCCCTTCTCAAGCCTGGGCACAACGTAAATCTTCAATGAACAAATCCCAGCTCATGGGCCAAACAGACTTTGACGGCGACACCATCTCGTAGTTGAACGCATAATCGACCCAAACATATTTTGGCCCCGGGCAAATTAAAATAAATATATTTATATTAAATTTTTATACTTACTTCTCACTTAGTTTTGTCATATATATTATAATCTTAATTTGTATATTTTCTATCTATTAGTTTTCGTAGTTAACCACATTTGGATGCTGCTAATATTAATTATACCGTTCTTTATTATAGAATTGCAATGTATCAATAAAAAAAATTGTTGTGCGAAATTTAAACTCTATTTTGAAAAAAAGATCTCCTTAAATTTGTTTTTGAATAATAAGTTAATAACATAACTTATATAGTGTATATGTATATATTTGTACCTTTGTATACTTGTTTGTGTGGTCGAGTCTATGTTAATATCTTTAGTGTCATGTTAGAGATCTCTAAAGCGCATGCTCTAATAAATAAATATGTTAATATTGGTTTCTCGGGTATGATTAGTAAGCACATTTATATAAACTTTGAGAGTATAAATTTAAGCATTGGTAAATGTGTATTGAAAATCTTGTTTGCTAAGAAGTTGAAAGTATATGTATGTGTTCTACTTGGTATTTAAATAGTATTGATTGTAATTAATGATCACTAGATAATTTACTTTACATATGATTCCATTATCATATATGTTCGTCTCAATGTTTTTAGTATAATTTGTTGTATGCAAGATCTATTGCTGAAATATACGGTCAAACACAAAATTAAACATGCAAATCTCGTTAACATGTACAACATATAAAACATTTTGATGAGATACATAGTCCAACTAAAACTCATAGTACTGTAAATTTAGCTCTTTTGGGGCCCAGTTGCAAAGCTGTACCCCCATTGTTTAATTAATGCTGCTCTAGTCCCTTGTGGGCCTTTCTTTCTTGTTCAAAGCAAAAATAGCAAGATCCACGACGCTTGATAGTGTCGTTGGAGACGGTTAGCTGAATGTTGGAGGTTTTAACCGTGAAGCTAAATATATTATATAATTTATTTATCCATCGAGGTGAAGGAGATATACCCAACGGGAAATAATAAAAGTTATTATTATATGATTAAGGTTCAAAATAAACCAAAGCTGTCGGTCAAGAGTAAATTAACCGCAGTTCGTTTCATTGTGTACGCCGAGTGGCCGACCCTGATAGTTGAATGACGCCGGCCGGACATGAGAGCCACTTGCTTACTGAAATTTTATCTTGCTAGTTGAATAACACATGGCCGGCCACAGTTGCCAGATCGGGTCTCTGGCTCTCTGCACTTAGCAGTCATCAAATCCATCTTCCAGTTCAACGGTGAACATGGAGTTCCAGCAGGACATCATCCCCAAGGTGTACGCGGTGGTGGCGGCCGCCGCGCTGTACGCGCGTGCGTCGTCGTCCTTACTCCGACCGGTCCTCGCGTTCCTCGCCGCCGCGCCCCTGGCATCCACTTCCTTCGCCAGCGTCTGGGGCACGGTTGGCCGCCTTCTTCCTCACCTGGCTATGCGCGTTCAAGGTCGGCCTCTGTTAGGTACCAGATACTCGACTAGCTCAATGTAGCAGTATTACAAGGATTCAGGGTAGGATATGGATACAAAGATGAACAAGCATGAAAGGGAATTGGGAAATTAGAGCCGAGGTGGGAAGAAGAAAGCCACCGCCGTTTCGCCGTGATCCAACTTGGATAACTTGTTCGTTGCCCACTGATTCGTATAAGTAGCAGCATAGCTCTTGGTGGGTCGGCTGGGCTGAACCCATCGAGGCTAGCCCATGACGACAGACCACTAGCTGTACGCAGGCGAGGGCCCTAACAGCCTCACCTGCCCGTAGATCGTGGCGAGCCGATCAACGAACTTCAGACTCAGGAGATGCAGCGCACTGCACCGAGGGGATGCGAGAGCTAGCCACGCACTCGCATGTCAGGGAGAAGAGAAGCAGTACCAACTACCCAGACGAAACACCGCAGCTACATTATTCACGAGGCTCGGGGCTGACAGTCGGCAAGCCTGACGCACCATCGAGGCAGATGTGATCTGGAGAGTCGCCGCTAGGACGTCTCCGAGAACGTGGTTTGGAGATTAATTAGCACCAGGTTAGAACCAGAGCTCTTTTCCGTGTGTTGCTGCCTTGGAGATCGGATCGAAGACCGAAACGTCCTGGCAACAACGCCAGAACGCCATAGCTACGTGCTCACCTGTTCGACACTGTTAAATATTCCTACACTCATACGCCCCATTATTCATTTCAGTTTGCAACTCAAGATTCAAGGTCCAGCCAGCGTTGCTATCTTCGAATCGAGCACAACATGCTGTGGCGTCAAGTTGAGCCGGCCATGGAGCTCCTGCAAGACAGCATCCCCATGGTGTCCCTCGCCGTGGCGGCCGCCGCGCTGTATGCGCGGGCGTCCTCGTCGCACCTCCGCCCCGGTCTCCCGCGCCTCGTCGCCCTCCTCCCGCTGTTCCCGTTCCTCGCCGCCGCGCCCCTGGCCTTCACTTCCCCCGTCAGCATCCGGGGCACGGCCGCCTTCTTCCTCACCTGGCTCTGCGCGTTCAAGGTCGGCCTCCTCGCTGCCGGCCGCGGGCCGCTGGATCCCAACCTTCCACTGCTCACCTTCCTCTTCACCGCCTTGCTCCCCGTCAAGCTCCGCGCTGCTGCCGGAGCGCCCAAGGCCAAGGCGCCGGTCTCACTAGTTCATTGCGCGGTCTAGGTGGCCGTCCTAGCCACAGTCCTCCGGCTATACCAGGTCATCGACAGGCTGCATCCCTACATGCGCCTCCCCCTATACGGCGTCCACATGTACTGCTTCCTGGACCTCCTCCTGCCCTGCATCGCGGCCGCCGGCGGCGCGCTCGGCATGGAGATGGAGCCGCAGTTCAACCGGCCGTACCTCGCCTCGTCGCTGCGTGACTTCTGGGGACGGCGGTGGAACATCATGGTGTCCGCCATCCTTCGGCCGTCGGTCTACGACCCCGTGCGGGCTCGCGCCGGGGTCGCCGCCGGCGTCATGGCTACGTTCGCCGTGTCCGGGCTGATGCACGAGGCCATGGTATTCTACTTCAACCTACAATGGCCGCCCACCGGCGGGATAACGGCGTTCTTCCTGCTCCATGGCGCGTGCTGCGTCGCCGAGGGGTTGTGCGCGCGGCGCTGGACGGCGTTGGGGTGGCCGTCGCCGCAGCGGGCAGTGGCGACAGCGATGGTGGTGGTGTTCGTCACTAGCACGGCGTTCTGGCTCTTCTTCCCATCGCTGTTGAGGGGCGGGTTCGAGGAGAACGTCCACAAGGAGTGGGCTGCAGTGGCGGCTTTCTTCGTAAACGCTAGCAAAAAGATTATGTTGTCTGGTCAATGGAATGATAATCTATACTACTATTAAAAGAGCAAACTTGTGTTGTGCAGTGTTGATATATTAAATCTGAACCGTTCATATTTAATCAACGATCCATATCGTCTACCTTTTCGTTTTTCGGGATAACTACAGGAATTGCCACCGCCAAAAAAAGAAACGGTTCGTCATGGTGAGATTCCCATCGCCTCACCTCCTCAACGCGCGCGGCGGCAGCGACGTCGTGAACTGGGAGGCCGGGGCGGTCCCCAAGGGTAGCGAGCGCGAGCTCAAGGGAGAGAGAGACTCCAAGCAAACGAACCAGCCAATCGCTTCTTTTCCCCAAAACCAGCAGCACCACCACCCACCCATAGCTTGTGCGGCGGCGAGATCCAGCCTTCGCTCGCTGGCGGCGCGCCCGGCGAATCGCTGCATGTCCTCCTCCGCCCACGACGACGGATGTACGTACACCTCGCGAACCCTCCCTCTTTTTTCCCGTGGCTCCTGATTCGACCTGTCGTTGACGTGGATTTGGGATTTTTCGCATTTGATCTTTCCTCGCAGATGAGACGGCTAAGTGGGAGAAGTTCAATCTCCTTCTGTTTTTCCTTGCACGCCTTCAGAATCAATCTTCTCCGGCGCCACCTCCGCCTTTTCTCCGCTCTCGCCATCACAGCGTCTCCTCCGTTCACTTCTTGCTGGAAACAGCATGCGCGTCGACATGCTTCTTCTGCACGGCTCTTCGGACCTCTGCCAGAACCGAACTATGTCCTGCACAAGCAGAACCTCCACGATCCAACCAGTTCAAAAAGGCCATGATCTAATACATCATGTCCTCAATTCTGTCTCCACTCCATGCCGTTCTGAATTTTAGAGTCACATCCAGTCTGCAGTCGTTCTGTGTCGGCCTCCGCCGCTGGACAGGGAACCTTCAAGTGCTGCCAGTGCCACCGGTCCACAAAAAGATGTAAGTATCGGCAATCTGTCTTCTTTGTGAAAGTATTGACGTCTCTCTCTCTGAATTTACTTACCAAGCTGCGTGTCACCTGACTCATCCACTTATATATGCTAAACTGACAACTAAATCGTGTTGCAGGTGCTCGAATAACCCAACCACATGGGGCGCACGAATTGAAATCATCTACGATGGCATCTACAAGGCAGCATGTCCTTAGGTATTTTACAAGTTCAACACAATCTTCCTTGAAGTTCAGCTATGTGCAGTAGCAATTATTAGTGACTACAGTTCTCTAATTATTCGAATTCAGTTTTTTTGGTTGCTCTTATATAATATCTGCATTTAACTGAACTAGCCTTCTGAGAGTGCAGTCTATATATGGAAAGGATGGTATATCCACTTTCTAAAAAAAAAATTATAGTAAGCTCCTCCCAACCAATTTATCAGAGTAAAGGTTGTATTTCAAGTGAATTTTGTATCTTTCAACAACCGCTTCAGGTTCTGAGATAACCAAAGACTAAAAATTGCAAACTTGGGAGTTGTAACGTTTATCATATATCAACAAGTCCATGCCAGTTGGTGGTCTGCTGAAATCAGCGGAGACTTATCTCTCGCCAAAGGTGTCGCTGCTGACATCGCCTACCCTCCACCCTCCACGCGCCCCCGGCATCCCGCGACGGACCCCGACTTGCGCACGAGATCTGCACGCGCCATGCGTCATGGGTTGACCACACGATGTTGATCGAAGGGGCCATGGTAGCTACACAAAGATGGGATTCGCCGAGTACATGGATCCCTGCTTCATCACCCCAAGTCCCCAACACCGTGGCCGTCAACGACTCCTTCTCCGACCAAACGAGGGACACCGCCAAGTTTTAAGCACTTATGTATGTGACGCTAGGCAGATTCTTGGCCAACTATGTATCTTATTCAGCAAGGTGTACAATATAGTTTCAGAACTCACCTGCCAATCGTACCTTCATTTTTCTTTTAGAAATATATATTATTTAACTCAAAATTATTTTTGATGTTTATTTTGTTGACATTTGGATGAGATATTGATATAATTCGAAAACAGACTAAAAAATATTTGCATTATTAAATACGTGCGTTGCACATGCAACACTACTAGTAACTAGGAAAAAATCGGATCGGTTCAATATTCTTAGCGGACAGCTACATGCCTACATGTCAAATTTGGATCTGAAATACAGTATTGATTTTTCTTTTAAGACAGTACATACTTATTATTGTGGCAATCTTTTGGCATGTTTGTCGTTTGACCTTTTTTTACTGTGAGCCACGTTTTGTGTTGATAGTACGTGAACAGCCTTTTTTTATGTGTTAATATTTTTCAACATCATGACCCATATTTTTAGTTACAACCACGTTTGTAACTAAAAAGTCTCAATTGCAACCCTATTTCTTAGTCGCAACCTCACTTGGAGCTTGAAATTTTCAAAATCTCAGTTGCAAAACTTTCTGCAAATGTAATATCTGAGTTGTATCCCCAGTTGAGGCTGAAAAATCTCAGTTGCAACTGTCAATAAATCTGTTACTACCCAACTTGTAACAAAATAGAATTTCCGTTGCGACCCATTTGGAACTCGCGGAGCTAAAAAAAAACCTTAGTTGCGACAGAACGTGGATTTTCTACAGTGTATATGGCACACATCGCATATTTCCTCTCTTTATTCTGTCATCTGTCAGCCAGCTACTTCTAGCCTTTCCACCACCATGCGGGACCTGCACATCTGCATGCATGCAGAAGTAAACTTTTGAGCACTCCAATCGATCAGCTGCATGCATGCACATGTGCAGGTGCCGCATGGTAGGCTAGAGCTAGCTAGCTGACAGATGACAGAATCAACATGCAGCATGCAACATAGATCTTCAGAAAAAAGGAGCGGACAGGATATACGTTGTGCGCCAGATGGTTTGGAGATCGTGGATTTTCTACAGCGTATATGACGCACAACGCATATTCTCTCTTGATTCTGTCATTTGTCAGCTAGCTAGTTCTATCCTTTCCACCACCATGCTGGACCTGCACATGTGCATGCATGCAGCTGATCTGGATTGGAGTGCTCAAAAGTTTACTTGCTAGCTAGCTCATTTGCATGCATATCTTTGGAGAATCATATTTCAGTTTGTCGAAATTGTAATTTATTTGCACCATTATGATGTATATGGTGAACTCTATAAAATGAGTCCAGGTCACATATATATTCTTACTTAAATATTGTGTTTCTCATTGGACCCACATGTCATAGAAAATAACTTTGCTAATTAATTAAAAATTTGCGGCATAAAATACATCAAGCAGCTAGCTAAATACTATGTATCTCGGGCTGCAACTATCTTTTCATATTATTTTTATTTTTATTAAAAAAAGCTGTTGCATTTTGTTGCAAATGAATCTGCCAAAATGTTATCGACACGAGCCGGGTGCCAGTTTCTTCCTTTCCCTCTATATTGTTGTGCTGGCTGCCAAAATTCTCAAAATTGTTCCTCATTTATGCACAAACATCTCAAGTTCTACTTACTCCTCGTCATCGCCGCCCAGCTCGCAGAGGTTTCTTGTTATGTGACAAAAATACTGACAAATTTAAACATGGATAAACGGCGATGGATATCCCTAAATTCTTGAAGATATCCAAACTCGGGATCAAGGCTAGCTGGTGATACGCAATGAAGATATCCATACGTGGGGGTATGTGGATCCGTATTGGTTTACCTTCATTGCGTATCACCGGTTAGTCTTGATCCTGAGTTTAGATATATTCAAGAATTTAGGGATATCCATCGCCGTATATCCATGTTTAAATTTGTCGGTATTTGCAACAAAAAGATTCATTTGCAACAAAAAGCACCAACTTTTGGCAGATTTAAGAATAAAAATAACATTTTGGCAGATTCAAGATATCTTCAAGAATAACGTTTTGGCAAATTCATTTGCAACAAAAAGCACCAACTTTTTAACAAAAATAAAAATAATATGATAAGATAGTTGCAGCCGGAGATACACAATATTTAGCTAGCTACTAGATTTATTTTGTACCGCAAATTTATAATTAATTAGCAAAGTTATTTTCTATGACATGTGGGTCCAATGAGATACACAATATTTACGTAAATATATATATGATATTGGACTAATTTTATAAAGTTCACCATCTACATCAAAATGGTGCAAATAAATTACAATTTCGACAAACTGTTTATGAAATATGATTATCCAAACATTTACCTACAAATGAGCTAGGTAGCAAGTAAACTTTTGAGCACTCCAATCCATCAGGAAGATCAACTGCATGCATGCACATGTGCAGGTGCCGCATGGTGGAGGTAAGGCTAGAGCTAGCTAGCTGACAGATGACAGAATCAACATCACAGATCTTCAGAAAAAGGAGCAGACAGGATATATGTTGTGCGCCATATGCTTTGGAGATCTTCATTTCCGGTTGTGACCTCACTTACAGCTTCTCGTCGACCGAGGATTAGCGGAATCGAAAAAACACCCGGAAGAACATGGGGCTCCAACTGTAGCCATTGCTCTCTATCGATCCAGTCGTCTCGAACAACCTCTCTCTTTGTTTGTCTGTCTAAAAAATTGCAAGCTCTTTATAAAAAAGAGGCGGAAGAGGATAGCAGCCGAGATACAAAAACTAACAGCCCAGAGCAAAATCTAAGAAAAAAGCCCGATACAACACCCTGTAGATAAACAAAAGCAGCAGACCAAACAAAGAAGAACAGATTTGAACGGTTGGTGAGTTGGCTGGACGATAAGCTAATTCTTAGCAAAATCCTTAAACTAAATTACAAGTTGAGTTTGAGCATTGACCTCGGGAGGGTGAATATTGCGACACAAGAGATAGCAGATCTTCTTGTTTTGACTCAAAAACTTCTTATAATTGGTCGGTGAGCCGCCTAGCTTCATTTTGCAATTCTTATATTAACTAGCAAAATACCCGTGCGTTGCAACGGGTAAAAAATTACCAATTCTTACCAATTCGTTAAAGTTTAGAATTTGTCTCAATTTTAGAAAATCGACGTGTCTAAAAACACACGATGACAAATTCTCGTACGTGTCCAATTTAAAAACTCTCGTACGTATTGGACACACACGATGACCTACGGAACGTACGTGCTGTTTGACGCACCGGCGACCATCACCTTTAACGATATTATATAGCAGAGATTGTTTAAATTTAATAAAGCTGCCATGATGGCCTTTCCTCAAAAATAGAAAAATAACTGCCGGTCAAAAGTAAATTCACCGCAGTTCGTTTTTCGTTGTGTATGCCGGCCATGGTAGTTGAATAACGCCGGCCGGACAGCAAAGCGAGAGCCACTTGCTCGTGAACATTTTATCCTTCTTACTGTACTTATATTGTTGCCAGATCGGGTCTTTGCACTTGGCAGATCAGCCATGGAGTTCTTTCAGGACAGCATCCCCAAGGTGTACGCGGTCCTGGCGGTCGCCGCGCTGTACGCGCGGGCGTCATCGACCTTCCTCCGGCCGGGGCTCCCACGCCTGGTCGCGCTGTTCCCGGTTTTCGCGTGCCTCGCCGTTGCGCCACTGGCATTCACTTCCTGCGCCAGCGTCCGAGGCACGGCCGCCTTCTTCCTCACCTGGCTCGGCGCGTTCAAGGTCGGCCTCCTCGCCGCGGGCCGCGGGCCGCTGGATCCCGCCCTCCCACTGCTCGCCTTCCTCTTCACCGCCTTGCTCCCCGTCAAGCTCCGCGCCGCTGCCGGAGCGTCCAAGGCCAAGTCGGTGGTCTACCTAGTTTCTTGCGCGGTCAAGCTCGCCGTTCTAGCCCAGTTCTCCAGCTGTACCAGTTCAGCGACCGGCTGCATCTCTACGTGCGCCTCGCCCTGTACGGCGTCCACATGTACTGCTTCCTGGACCTCCTCCTGCCCTGCATCGCGGCCGCCGGCGGCGCGCTCGCCATGGAGGTGGAGCCGCAGTTCAACCGGCCGTACCTCGCCTCGTCGCTGCGCGACTTCTGGGGACGGCGGTGGAACATCATGGTGTCCGCCATCCTGCGGCCGTCGGTCTACGACCCCGTGCGGGCTCGCACCGGGGTCACCGCCGGCGTCATGGCTACGTTCGCCGTGTCCGGGCTGATGCACGAGGCCATGGTATTCTACTTCAACCTACAATGGCCGCCCACTGGCGGGATAACGGCGTTCTTCCTGCTCCATGGCGCGTGCTGCGTCGCCGAGGGGTTGTGCGCGCGGCGCTTGACGGCGTTGGGGTGGCCGTCGCCGCCGCGGGCAGTGGCGACGGCGATGGTGGTGGTGTTCGTCACTAGCACGGCGTTCTGGCTCTTCTTCCCGTCGTTGTTGAGGGGCGGGGTCGAGAAGAACGTCCACAAGGAGTGGGCTGCAGTAGCGGCTTTCTTCGTAGACGCTAGCAAAAAGATTATGTTGTCCGGTCAATGGAATGATAATAACTAGGAAAAAATCGGATCGGTTCAATATTCTTAGCGGACAGCTACATGCCTACATGTCAAATTTGGATCTGAAATACAGTATTGATTTTTCTTTTAAGACAGTACATACTTATTATTGTGTCAATGTGGCAATGTTTGTCGCTTGACCGTTTTTTACTATGAGCCACGTTTTGTGTTGTTAGTACGTGATAACCTTTGACCCATATTTTTTTGTTACAACCACGTTTGTAACTGAAAAAATCTCAATTGCAACCTAATTTACAACAAAAATTTCTTAGTTGCAACCTCACTTGGAGCTCGAAATTTTCAAAATTTCAGTTGCAAAACCATCTACAACTGTAAAATCTGAATTGTATCCCCAGTTGAGGCTGAAAATCTCAGTTCCAACTGTAAAAAAATTAGTTACTACCGAACTTCTATCAAAAAAAAATCTCCATATTGCAACCCCAATTGGAACTCACAGAGTTGAAAAAAAAAATCTCACCTCACTTAAAACTTCTCATTGACTGAGTAGGAAAATAAAAAAAAGTCAGGAAGGACATGGGGCTCAGCCATTGCTCTATCGATCCGGTCGCTTCAAATACAAAAGGCAGAAGAGGGTAGCAGCCCACGTAAAAAACTAGCAGCCCAAAACAATATTTAAGAAAACTAGCTAAATGCCCGTGCGTTGCAACGGGAGCATAAAAATTGTAACAAGTTTCAACAATCATCATCCCATTTTCGATAACAGTAGTCGTGGTGTACTTTCCACTCTAGCTCGAATTTTAAAACATGTAGCTAAGTTTTCTAAATTTTTTTTGCAAGATTCAGAAGTCTAAATATTAAGTTGATAACAAGAATAATACAAAGCGACATTCAATAAATATTTCCTATCGTTGCACACGTCGCGCATGTAAAGATAATGATCTGAAAAGCAACATAGATACTCCGTGTTCATATGCTCCCTTTATTGAAAACATATTTCTAGATGTCAAATTTTTTGGAAAAAAAATCCGCTCATACATCTCGACATTCTATACGCGCTCGTAAAATTTCGTTGAAAAGCCTAAAAAAAAATCTCGTAAAAGCCTGATTTTAACATTTTTTTTGTCTTTCTATACCGGCCCCCAAAAATGGGTTTCTGGTGGAACTACTTCTGAGACACATAGGATGTCAAGATGTACATGTGATTTTTTTTTAATATTTCGAAATGTGTTTGAAATGTATTTTAAATTATGGGCCCGCCTGTTCTGAGGTGCGTTCTGAACCTGGTGGCGAGGCAGAGGTTGCAGGGGGCAGCGGCGACGGCGGCCGGCCTGTTGCGGCGTGGCGGCGAGCTTCACGGGCCCGTTCTGGGCCCGGCCGGACCATATTATGACTGGTACTTGGTACTTGTCGATGCGGAGCTAGGAGCGTGGTGGTTCTTCTTCGGAGAGGGCGCGACGGTTACGGGTCTTCGTCGCTTAGTCGATCCGCCTATGTTGTTTTTTCTTTCTTCTTTTTCTTGCCCTTCTTTGGGTGTGTGTTGGTTGTCGCCCAAGCTGTGTCTCACGTTGATTGTATCGGGTGGTTGCTATATTAATATAGCGGGGCTACGGCCTATTTCATCGATGTATTTTAAATAAAAGGTGCATATAATACATAGTACTCACCAAAAATAACTTATCGAATGTATCTCGATAATCGGAAGAACCTTGGTTAAAATAAGGCCTTTCATCCTCTCGTCTCTGAGGACCACGCAGTACCTTGGTTTTCGCTCTATATATCTATATCTCTATTGGGTCATTCATTTAGGCCATAAGATTTTCAAACCAGACAACTTTTATTCATCTCCCAACTTGAAGCACCTTATTTGCTGAGTAGACATCAATTTTTACCTTAGCAAACTAAGTTGGCTGCCACCTCTCCCAAACGGCACTAATTTTGACATAATTCAGACATATACACTGTTTGATGGAATCACAAAGAACAAAAAGGATATGTGAATTCGATAGCAAGAAAAGAAAACTTTGACACCACAAAGCCTAATTATTGGCGTATTCTTTTGCAACTGTAAGCAATCTCATACAATTATCCGATTGATGTAAACATTTTTTTTCAAGAAACACTACATCATTCCATTACGATAACAGGCTAGCAATGTCACCTACAACATCTTTTACAAGCCAAGTTTCAGAATGGACATCTTACATAAGTACAGACCAACAAACAAATGATCCAGTCCTAGAACATATGACGCATATTACGACTATAAATGACCAGAATTAGTAGTTCATGACACATGATAATGTCACGACTGCTGCCGTGCATGATGACGCGGGTTAACTGTCGCCTATTCAGGTGTTGTCGCGAAGGTGGGCCTTGGGCCAGACTTGGGTCGACGTTGGGCTTGCCAGCCAAGCCCAACGATCATGTCGTGTGCGTGTGTGCTGAGGTTATTTACCCAGTTGTATCCCCAGGAAACGATTTATCGAATGAATGAATGAACTGAGTTCGTCTCTCCTCCCTTGCCGTGCACGGCTGCTTCTCTCTCGATTCCCCTTGCTGTTCTTAGTCTAGATCGAACTCACGCTGCGAATCTCTCGCTAGCAACGGGTAATTACAGTGGTATCAGAGGTCAGGACGGTCGCGGGCGCGTAGATCTGCAGCTGTTAAATCCTTGGATCGATCGTTGCCACGACGGCGCCGCCGAAGCCGTCCCCGCAGACCGAGTTCGTCCTTGCAGCCATGGGAGAAGCCACGGTGCGTACTGACGAGACGCTGACGACGATCCGTACCAGTCTCGAGCAAGTCCAGTCCCAGATTGGATCTCTGGACTCGCGGGTCGGTCTCCTCGACACGTCCTACGCACAGGTGGCGAGCAACCTCGACAATCACTCCCGTGCGGTGGGTGATCACACGCGGATCCTGGACGCCATCGAGCGCAAGCAGGAGACGATGAACAAGCAGATGTCGGCGTTGGTGGAGACGATGGCGCGGCTGGACAAGGCTAAGGCGCCACTCACGATCGATATCGGATCGACATTCTCGGAGGTGGATCGGGGTCCGCGCGATGGGATTCTTCTATCCCCGATGGCTGGCGGGCGTGGAGCGCCATCACCGAGTGCGTTCGCGGCGGGCACTTCATCGACACCTCGTCCTCCAGATCCAGGCACGGCGGCGGCGGGGTTTGGCGTAGAGGGTGCACATCCTCGAGGGCGAACATCAGACGAGCACCCTAGGGGCGGCAGGATGGTGACGCCGAAGATGAACTTCCCCAAGTTCAACAGCGAGTTTCCGCGGCTGTGGCGTGACAATTGCATCGATTATTTCCAAGCATGCAACATTTCTCCGGCGATGTGGCTCACCACTGCTCGCATGAATCTGGAAGGTAATGCCGCCCACTGGTTCCAAGCATATAAACTGCGTAATGAAGTAGTGACTTGGCAACAATTCATCACTGCGATCGAAGCTAAATTTGGGGTAGATGACCACCGGCATTTTATGTCTGAATTGCTGAACCTGAAACAGAAGGGCACAGTAGATGAATATTGCAATGCATTTCAAGAGCTTATGTTTAAGTTGTGCAGTCATAATCCATACTACGATGAGACTTTGTTTGTGTGGCATTTTCTGAAAGGGTTGAAGCATGAAATTCGTCTTGTGGTTGCCTCTCAGCTGCCAGAAACTGTAGATCGAGCAATACTGTTGGCACACGTGCAGGAAGATTTTGCCTCTCAAAAGAAGCCTTGGACAGCAAAACCAACCTATGTGCAATCTACAGCAGTCAAGCCTGATGCAGGGAAAAATGTGAACAAACCTGTACAAGGAGATCTCTGGAAAGAAAGGCAGCTGAAAGAGTACCGACGTGCCAATGGTCTCTGTTATAGCTGTGGGGATAAGTATGATCCAACCCATGTATGTGCAAGCAAGGCAGCAGCCACAGTGCATGCTTTATCTGTGGAAGATCATGGTACTGAGTTATCGTCCGAGGTGCTTAATCTGCTAGAACTGCAGGAGATTGCAGAAGCTCAGCAATTGTCTCTGTCACTGAATGCATTATCAGGAGCTGGAAATACAGTGCAAATCCGTGCCTTAGTGCAGAATCAGGTGATGCTTCTGTTGATTGATACAGGAAGCAGTCATAGCTTTGTCAGCCAATCATTTGTTGACAGACTCCAATGTCCTCTGACTGATATTCCAGCAGTCTCAGTTCGGGTCGCGAACAATGAACTAATGCAATGTGATAAGATGGTGCAGCAGCTAACCTGGTGGACTCATGGGGCAACTTTCGAGCATGACATGCGCGTGCTTCCTTTGAGTGCATATGATGTCATATTGGGTATTGATTGGCTGGCACAGCAAGGTGAGATGTTCTGTAATTGGAAGAACAAGACGCTGAAGTTCACACACAAAGGGACTGAGATCACTTTGCAAGGTATCCATCCACCTAGTCTAGCGAGTATTTCTGAGGTGGAAATTGATAAGGTATTGAAATGGACGAAAGGAAATGATATATGGGCGGTGGCCATGGTTGACACCGAGCAAAGTTCCAAGACTGCAACAGTACCAGAGGAAATTCAGCAAGTGTTGACAGAATTTGCTGATGTCTTTGCCGATCCAGGGACTCTACCGCCAGTCCGAGCTTATGATCATGCCATTGCGCTTACACCTGGTGCTGAACCATTTAATGCCAGACCATATCGTTACTCTCCTCTTCATAAAGATGAAATTGAGCGGCAAGTCGCCAAGATGCTAGCAGAAGGCGTGATTGTTCACTCTATGAGCCCTTTTGCATCTCCAGTACTGCTGGTTCTTAAAAAAGATGGCTCCTGGAGGTTTTGCATTGACTACAGACGACTGAACGAGATTACTGTCCGCAATACTTTTCCAATGCCAGTAATTGATGAATTATTGGATGAGCTGGCTGGTGCCCGTTATTTTTCCAAATTGGATCTCAGGGCAGGGTACCACCAGATTCGTATGCGCACTGAAGATGAGGAGAAAACAGCTTTTAAAACTCACCAAGGGCATTATCATTTCCGAGTGATGCCTTTTGGGCTTTGCAATGCACCGGCCACATTTCAGTGTGTGATGAATGAAGTGTTGAAGCCTTGTTTGCGGAAGTTTGCCTTGGTTTTTATGGATGACATTCTGGTATACAGTTCATCTCTGGAAGATCATATTAAACACCTCAAGGAAGTACTCCAACTGCTCCGAGACAACCAGTTCTTTGTTAAATCGAGCAAGTGCTCGTTTGCTCAACAAGAATTGGAATATTTAGGTCACATTGTGTCCCAGTTTGGAGTTGCTACTGACCCTGCTAAAACAGCTGCTATGATGGCATGGCCTGTGCCAATTGACTTCACATCCTTGAGGGGATTCTTGGGCTTTACCGGATATTACAGAAAATTTGTGTACTTGTATGGCCTCATTGCCAAACCTCTGACTGATCTGCTCCGGAAAAAAATATTTGAATGGACGGCAGAGGCTCAAAGTGCATTCGAAAAGCTGAAGGCAGCAATGATGTCCACACCAGTGTTACAACTCCCAAACTTCCAGAAGCAATTTGAATTGGAGACAGATGCTTGTGATTCAGGAGTTGGTGCAGTACTCATGCAGGAGGGGAAACCACTGGCTTATCTTAGTAAAGCTTTGAGTCCCCAACATCAAGCATTATCCATTTATGAAAAAGAATTCATTGCACTCATCATGGCAGTTGCATGTTGGAGACCATACTTGCAGCGTGGGGAATTCATAATTCGCACAGACCATCAGAGCTTAACCTTCCTAGATGATCAAGTGTTGCAATCACCTCTGCAAAGGAAAGCTATGGCTCGTCTCATGGGATTGCAATTTAAAATCATCTACAAGAAGGGCAGTGAAAATACTGCAGCTGACTCTCTGTCTAGAGTTGCACAAGGTCTGGTTGTCAATGCTCTGTCTGTGGCACAACCAGTGTGGATGCAGGAAGTTCTTAACACTTATGCTACAGATCCTCTGGCTCAACAGAAATTGCAAACGCTGGCCATAAACAGTCCTGATGAACAAGGGTTTGAGCTCTGTCAAGGTCTCATTCGCCGCAAGGGCCGAATCTGGATTGGAGAGAATTCTGCCCTCCAAACGAAGCTCATTACTGCATTCCACTCTAGCCCAATTGGAGGTCATTCTGGCATTCTTCCAACTTATCTCAAATTGAAGAAGTTGTTCACTTGGACGGGACTTAAAACAGCTGTGGCAAATTTCGTTAAACAGTGTTCAGTGTGTCGGCAAGCGAAGCATGATCTCTCTAGTCCCGCGGGATTACTTCAGCCATTACCTACTCCAAAAGGTACCTGGCAAGAGCTAACAATGGATTTTATTGAAGGTTTGCCAATGTCTCAGGGCTGCAATGTTATTATGGTTGTGGTAGACATGCTTTCCAAGTATGCACACTTTGTTCCCCTGAAACACCCCTTCTCTGCAGCAACTGTGGCACAGGCTTTCTTAGACTCGGTGGTCAAATTACATAGTCAGCCAGTGTCCATAGTATCTGACAGAGACAAAAAATTTACCAGTCAACTGTGGAAAGAGCTGTTTAAATTTCTTGGTACAAAGCTCCATTTCTCAACCGCTTATCATCCGCAGACGGATGGTCAAACGGAGAGAGTTAACCAGTGCTTGGAGATGTATCTTCGCTGTGCAGTCCATGATGATCCCAAGAAATGGCGCAAATGGCTGCCTTGGCAGAGCTCTGGTATAATTCTACACACCATTCAGCGATCGGATGTTCTCCATTCCGAGCTGTCTACGGCACTGATCCAAATTTTGCTGCAATTCCGCTGTTGGAGGAAAATGGGAATTCTGAAGCCTTGAACATGGTGCAAGAAAGACAGCTGCAGCTAGATCGCCTCAAACAACATCTGTTCAATGCACAGAACAGAATGAAAGTCCAGGCTGATAAGCATCGGACTGAAAAATCTTATCAGGTGGGGGAGCAAGTTCTGCTCAAGCTGCAACCGTATACACAGTCTTCGGTGGTGAATCGTCCCTATCCAAAACTGGCATACAAGTTCTTCGGACCGTTTCGCATATTGGAACGTATCGGTGCGGTGGCATACAAACTGGAACTACCATCTCACGTCTAATATACCCGGTCTTTCATGTGTCACAACTCAAGGGCTACACTCCGGATTTCTCTCCTGTATTCGCGGAGCTGCCGATTCCAGCATTGGATACTGAAGATACTGAACCAGAGCAGATTCTCGATCGTCGGTTGGTGAAGAAGGGCAATGCTGCAGTGCCGCAAGTGTTGATCAAGTGGAGAGGGATCCCAGCTTCTTCAGCGACATGGGAGGACTTCTATGTCTGCAAGTCCAGGTTCCCGGATGCCATTGCTTGGGGTCAAGCAAGTTCTTCAGGAGGGGGTGATGTCACGACTGCTGCCGTGCATGATGACGCGGGTTAACTGTCGCCTATTCAGGTGTTGTCGCGAAGGTGGGCCTTGGGCCAGACTTGGGTCGACGTTGGGCTTGCCAGCCAAGCCCAACGATCATGTCGTGTGCGTGTGTGCTGAGGTTATTTACCCAGTTGTTTCCCCAGGAAACGATTTATCGAATGAATGAATGAACTGAGTTCGTCTCTCCTCCCTTGCCGTGCACGGCTGCTTCTCTCTCAATTCCCCTTGCTGTTCTTAGTCTAGATCGAACTCACGCTGCGAATCTCTCGCTAGCAACGGGTAATTACAGATAAGTGTTCAGCAGTAAAATCAGACATACGAAACGCGAAACATTGATGCATCTAGAGGCAAAGCACCTTAAGCCCTCTCACAACGGATCCTCCTAGCCAGCTGAATGTCCTTGGTCATGATGGTCACACCCTCTTGGCATGGATGTCCCACCATGTACGCCTCTGCATGCTCGTGAAGAGCAAGCACTGCATTGCTCTGGAAACGCAAATTAGTCAGCACAAACAAAACAGGATGACAAAAGAAGCTTATTTTACTTTGATGAGAGTTGACATAACAGGAGCACATTGATAGAGTGCACAATTGTCACCTTGAAATCCTGGTTAATGTCCTTACCAAGCCTCTGGAATGGAAGCTTCCTTATGAGCAGCTCAGTGATCTTCTGGTACTTGCGGATCCTCACTTCAAAGTCACATGTGAGACTTAGATTTTCTCATTTGAAAAATATTGTGAGCAGATCAGTGATCTTCTGATAGAAGGCATAAAGGTTGAGGTTTATAGTATACTCTGTAAGTAACAACGCGGCAATGTCATAAAAAATCTGTCAATATTACATCAACAAACCTTGGTAGCTAGCTGAGTTCCTTGAAGCCTTTCCTCCAGTGCACTTACGGGCAGTTAACTTACTACGAGCTATGAGCAAAAACTTTGGTCACCTGAAGAAACCGAAGGATATCAGTTCCCTGAATATTGCCATGCCACATGTAATATAGTAGTCCAACAACTGTACATAAATGGCAGAAGTAAAATGTGCATCGATAGTAATGAATCTGTTTGGTAACCCTACAAAGTTCCAACAATGACAATGATATATGAATATCTAGATGAAACACACAGTACTGATAACTAAGATTCTTAATCTAGAAGATCATTAACTACAGGGAGATAGAATTTCCTACTTCAAAAGAAAGGACCAGTTTACTTTTAACTAAGATTGTTCATTCAGAAGATACCCAGAATACAACAGGCATACCACTAAGAATAATCAAGCTACCAAATCCAAATCATTTTAGGCAAGAAATTTTGCAAATGGAAAGCAAGAGAATTATATGGCCCATATTTTCTAGTTACCAGTTTATATAGTTGAACATCTTTTTCCCAAAGTCAACGGCATATGCCTTTAATATATCCAAAGTATGAGCTTTAGAAAACTAACAACAATCAGCCGAGATTACGTACTTAAAGACTGAATATCATACACAGGAAACATTTACAGCAACAATACTTTCCACTCCTTCCGATTCAGATGAAACACACGGTACACTTGTAACTAAAATTGCTAGTCCACAACCAAAAGTTCAACCTTGAATCAAGTCTAGATGAGACTGCGATATCCACACAGTTACTTCCTATATGGCTGGTTCAGAAGATGCATATAATGATCATAGTGTTTGAATTTCACCAAATAGTGTCTCTGTATGTCATCTACAATAGTGTCTCTTCATGCCATATAATGATCATAGTGTTTGAATTTCACTAAATAGTTACCTTTGGGCAAGCAGCGAGGACGCAGAGGAATAGCTTGATGCAGCCAGCAGCAGCCACACCTATGGGCAGGAAGCACCGCAGCGTGGGAACTCACCTGGACGGAACGCAAGCCCGGAGGATCTCGAGGTAGATAGGGCCGGAACCTGTACTGGAAGAAGGCCGACACTTGACTCCCATACCGGTCATTCTTGACTCCCCAGCAAAGTGGGGGTGGCTGCAGGTAGCCGTGCCGGCAGTGGTGGAGCTCGGGGGTGCGGTGTGGAGGGCCGAGGCCACTGGAATCGTCCATGGCGGCGCGGAACATGGGACGGAGATGGGATCTCGTCGATGGTGGATCGCCGGGAAGGAGCACGGGAGGCGCGCGGGGAGGAGCAGGGCGGTTCGCTGGAGGAGCACGGGCGGCGCGCCATGGAGGAGCAGCGCGGATCGCCGTGAAGGAGCACGGGTGGCGCGCCGGGTAGGGTAGGGCAGGAGCACGGCGGCTCGTCAGGGAAGAAAGCGTCACGCGTTGTAGGAGGCAGGTCGCACGGGAGTGGCGATTGGTAGTTTTACGAAGCATTTCGTTTGCGCGGAGGGGAAGTCGGATGAAGCATTCTACCAGACGTACGAAGGAACCAAATTTTCTTTTAAGGTACTCCCTTTTTCCAAAATAGATGACTTCCATTTGTCAAAAAGTGGATGTATCTATACACGTAACATGTCTAGATACATCCATTTTTGGACAAATGGAAGTCATCTATTTTGGAACGGAGAGAGTAGTAGAGAAAGGCCTGATACAACACCCAATAGATAAACAACAATAATAACAACAACAGGCCAAACAAAAAAAAACAGATTTAGACGATTGGTGAGTTGACTGAGCGCTAAGCCAATTCTTAGCAAAATCTTTCAAATAAACCAAAGGTCGAGTTTGAGCATTGTCCTCGGGAGGACGAATATTGCGGCACATGAGAGAGTTAGATCTTGTTTTGACTCAAAACCTTGTTATAATTGGGTCTGTTTTTTTTGCGGCATGGAGATGGAGCCGCAGTTCAACCAGCCGTACCTCGCCACGTCGCTGCGTGACTTCTGGGGACGGCGGTGGAACCTCATGGTGTCCGCCATCCTCCGGCCGTCGGTCTACGACCCCGTGCGGGCTTGCGCCGGGGTCGCCGCCGGCGTCATGGCTACGTTCGCTGTATCCGGGCTGATGCACGAGGCCATGGTATTCTACTTCAACCTACAATGGCCGCCCACTGGCGGGATAACAGCGTTCTTCCTGCTGCATGGCGCGTGCTGCGTCGCCGAAGGGTTGTGCGCGCGGCGCTGGACGGCGTTGGGGTGGCCGTCGCCGCCGCGGGCAGTGGCGACGGCGATGGGGTGGTGTTCGTCAGTACCACGTCGTTCTGTCTCTTCTTCCCGCCGTTGTTCAGAGGCGGGGTCGAGGAGAAGATGCACGAGGAGTGGGCTGCAGTGTCGGCTTTCTTCGTAGACACCAGCACAAAATTTATGTATTTAGGTCAACGGAGCGATGACTAGGAAAAAATCTGGATCGGATCACGATATTCTTGGTGGCAAGCTATATGTTAAATTAGTATCTGAATATTGATTTTCCTTTTAAGACAGAACATACTTAGTATTATTTTTTGAACCGAACATGCTTATTATTGTGTCAATGTGGCAATAATCAAAATGTAGCTGGCATGTTTGTTGGTGCAAAAAAGATGACGTCATGCAAAACATATGAAAACTATAGGGTATTGCCGTTTGCTTGTTATAATCTAACACTAGTAAACATGCCCGTGCGTTGCAACGGGCTAGAAGAATTGTGATTTTTTTTGTATGATATATTTCAATTGTGTGGATCGGAAGAGGACAAAAGATAAAATATATCGACAATCCAAAAAATTAAAAAGGGTACTAAGATATCTAGCTGGAAGCAAAAATCATTAAATAACTGGTCTCGAACATGATACAAATCTCACGAAATGAATTATTTCGGAATTGGTGCTCACCGTGTTAAATTTTTTATTTCGCATTTTTGGGCTTACACACTTATTTTACTCTCCTTATTATTTAATGAGATGAAAGTATATTTTCTCAATGAGATTGAATTGTATGTGCTATGTTTTCCAAATTTTGATCAATTTTCTTTTAATTTCGTGATTTTGTATGCACAGGACTATAGGTCCTGTTACAACTTTATGCTCCGTAGAAAAATTAACATTAAAAAATGCCTAATTAAAAAAAAGGATAAAGGAGCCGTAGAAAAATTGGAGTGACTCTTTCTTCTTTCTTGGTCTCCCGTCATTTCGTGTTCCAATATCCCCATTCCCCATTGTTGAGCTCTCATATGCTCACCGATTCGCTCGCCCGCGCCGGCCGTCCCAACTCCGGTGCTGAGGCTGCTGGCTTTGGGGATTTGGCCGGCCTCCGCAAGAGCGCAACAACGTCCCGCCGTCTCCGCTTCGATTCATCCGCCGCCGTCGCCGTCGCCGCCGCCACCGGCCCCGTCGTCGAAGATTCCACATGGATCCTGCGGTACCACCGGCCCCCTTGGTCGTCAAGGGCCGCGCAAACATGAATTCGCCGTGGCGGAACCAGCCTCTTGCGGGATGCCCCGACGGCGCTCGGCGGGCGGGCTCTTCCTCACCAAGCTCAAGCCAATCTGCTCCCGTCGACATCTACCGGTGAGGATCTTCCACTCTCCATGTCTCTCCCTCCTAGCTTACCGACCTTCAGCGATTTCCCTAAGCTGCTCCCTGTGTCTTTCCCTCCTAGCTTACGGACCGACACTACGTTGGCCGCATCGCCGGAGCTACTGGACGATACCCTGATGCTCGTCTTGCGCCTCATATTTTCTGCTGCGCAATCTTTAACTACATTTGGGTTTCAGGTACAAGTAAACACTGAATTGTTTACCACCTGTCTAGTGCAGTATCTGATTTCAGTCCTAACAGCCTGCATTTTTCTGCAGAATGAGGATAGAACACTCTTTGAGCCAACTAACACCTACTTTTAGATGAGCCTTTTCATGTCGGGCAACAGAATTAAGATGACCAAAATTACTTATTCATGGGGAGGAAGAAAAGAATTCGGAACCACTGATAATGCAGGTAAAGTCCTACGCAATCTTACATTAATATAATTATGTACCTATTGCTTGCGTCTCTGCTTTATCCACTATTGAAATGAATAACAATGGAATATCATCATTTTCCTTGCACCGACAGTACTACTTCTTGTCACGCAGATTGTAGTTACTAATCATAAAGTAATCTACTGAAATCACGTCCAGCTATTTCAATTGGTAAGGACTTCCTTGTAGACTATGTTCTTTGTGGTCCTTACTAAGGACTCAGTTCGTTTTCTCTTCTTTGAATTCTTGGTCACGTCCTTTCCTTCGACTTTCATGGCTAGGATCTTGATGTTTCTTTTCGCGGTCGCTCTGGATAACGCGACGTATAGCTGACCATGAGAGAACACCGACTCCGGCAGGTACACGCCTACAATCGGGATGGTCTGCCCTTGCGCCTTGTTGATCGTCATGGCAAAGCTTAGCCTGATAGGGAACTGCTTCCTCTTGAACCTGAACGGGAGGATGTCACTATCGGATGGACAGAGAGGTATCCGAGGAAGAAACACCCTCTCTCCAGCGTGCTGTCCCACCACGATCTCCGCATCGATTGCGTTCCTCTGGAACCCACGGACCACAAGCCTTGTGCCGTTGCACAACCCATTAGCTGGGTCAATGTTCCTCAGTAGTATAATCGGGCAGTTTATCTTTAGTTTAAGGGCGTGCGGTGGCATCCCATTAGGAGCCAGCGAGTTAAGAAACTCTTGAGCATAGTAGCCATGCGGATCATCCTCTGCACTATCGAAGCTATGGTAGATCATCTCCTCTCCCTGAAAACGCTCAATCAAGCGCATGTTTATTCCATCGACGTTGTCGTTCTTTGTGGAGAGGATCGCTCGAGAAGTCATGTAATTTGTATTGTCCATGTTTTGGTCTAGGGCAGGAAACACATGGTCGATCAACTTCTCTATGTCAGTCGCATCGCCCTTAGACGACACACATATATCTTCCGGAAGCTGGATGTTTCTTTCCTTGTCGGTTTCCTCGGTGCCGTTACCTATTCTCAGCAAGTAATCCGTGAACCACTGGTCGTTTTGCGCCCTCATGTTCCTTACGAGCCTTAGTTGGCGCATACCCTTCCATAGGTTCGAACTCCGCAGGCTCGCGTCGATTATCTGACCCCGTGACCCTTTCCTTACTACCGGAAGCACCTGCCTAAAGTCCCCACCGAACACGACAGTCTTGCCCCCAAAAGGTCGGTCTTGGCGGCCCATGATATCGCGCATGCTTCTGTCCAATGCTTCAACTGCCTATCGTTTCGTCATGGTGGCCTCATCCCATAGTATGAGTTTAGCCATCCTCAGGAGCTTGGCCGTCCCACTCTGCTTAGTGAAGCTGCATGATGCCCCTTCTTCAAGGTTTAGTGGGATTTTGAACCTCGAGTGGGCTGTCCTGCCTCCAGGCATGATTGAAGCGGCGACACCGGACGTCGCTGTGGCCACCGCGATATTTCCCTGTCGACGAACAGTAGCTAGCTGTGCCCTGTAAAGGTATGTCTTCCCAGTGCCTCCCGGACCATCGACGAAGAATACGCCGCCATCGTCGCCATCAACTGCCTGTAGTATCTCGTCGTAGGCAAGCCTCTGCTCGGTGTTTAGTAAGGCCGCCAGAGAAGCATCTTCCTCATCAACCTTGATGTTGGTTTCCTCGATTACCTCCCTGGCCTCGCCTCCAGTGTTGTCATACGTCTCGTCAATGTCCGGAAGAGGGAACGACTTTATGTCTTTGCCCATGGATTGTAGCATGCCCCTTATATCAAGCAACACCATTTGCTCGACCGCTTTTGGACACGTGTGTTGCCGCCGGTAGTCATCCGACATCGCCTCAAGGTGTCGATCCCAAAGACCACGCACATCGCCGGGCTCACAGAATACTAAGATCGTTGCGAATAGCCTCCTGAGTGAGGCTGGCATGGCGAAGTGTTTCGACTCAGTAAGACACTCATCAAGCATGTTGTCGGCCTCGATTAGACCCTTCTTCTCCGCGGCCTCGCGAAAGGTATCACATAGCACACCATCAACGGTTCTCAGGTCTTCATAGGACGTCGAGCCTGGTACATGGTTAAGAAGCACCCTGAGAAAGTACCGCTCCCCCTCGGCGGGATTGGCTGTCACGATTCTGCCTACTTGGTGAAGATCCCTTTTCCTTTTCCTCCAGTACTTCTCTGGTTGCCATGTGAACCATTGTGGAAAATCTCTATAGAGAATATCTCTAGCCCACTCGTTGTTCTGGTTAGCCACAAAATACTCTGTTAGCATGGATGCGTTCTCCTGGGCTGCGACGTCGTTTAGGTTGGCTCCCTCTTTGAATGTGACTCTTTGCATATCTGGGAGATGAAGCGGCAACTGTAGTACAGACGGGTGGATCTCAGAGAGTACGAAGCCAAATATCCTCCACATGGCTTCAGGTGGTGTAATCCACCTTGCGTCAATGTATCTCTTTATCTCGTCTATGTTACCATCAGCGTCGGGCTTGTCGATGTTAAATGAAGTCTGATCGTGGCCCTTGTATAT
Organism: Poa pratensis; assembly: GCA_947311845.1. Lineage (NCBI taxonomy): Eukaryota > Viridiplantae > Streptophyta > Magnoliopsida > Poales > Poaceae > Poa > Poa pratensis. Next base: position 39,836,763 of record CAMZMU010000062.1, on the reverse strand, counting down.
GTACTTATACTAGCAAAATGCCCGTGCGTTGCTACGGGCTGATGAAACAATTTAATGACTTTTTTTCACACTGAATAACTCTCTAGGTTCATCCAAATATGGTAAGAGTAAGGTCACTATCTTGACAATAGGTGCATATGCATATATCTCATAGAAGTGTAAGATAAGTAATCAGCTATACTTATCAGTATGCCTCCAATGATGATCTCATTTTGCCTCCAATAGATCATGGACATTTGATATTTCTTTTTCATTTGGTTAATGGTTAATTGTTGAACTACTACATACTAAAAGGGAACATGCAAGTGAACAATATAGAATTCATAGGATGTAGTGAATGAGTTTCACATGCTACAAAGCCAAGAATATGTATGACTTGTGACCTAAGTGGACAACTGGTCAAGCTCAGCACGGGTATCAGCCAACATAAATAAAATCAATATAGTATATCCACTGTTCTGAAGACAGCAAATATAGCACAAAATAAGTTCTTATATCCGTCAATGTGGAGATGGAAACAGGCCATGTTAGTCTACGCAAAAAATTCAGAACATGAATGCATCAACTACTCGGAGCATGCATCAAGCAATATCCTACACACCAATTTTTGAACGCAGTCTTGCACATAATATAAGCATGCTTGAAACACTGAAGAAAAGCCACCGTCAGGATTATGGGTCCTTCATGATAATCTAAATGTGTAATGTCTAATATCTTCTAAGAAATGCTTTTCTAATATATAGGAATTAGGGAGGAATGGCACTCACGTCCACAAATGGCCCAGGTGCATGAGATGAATGTGGGATGCTTGTACTGCAACCAAATCCAGGGTCATATTATGCATTGGCAATTAACTTGCACAATTAAGGGAAAAAGTGGAGCCTTTGGCATCATCAGTAGCATATCAGTCTCACACTGAACGAAGTATCCAATAGCACTAAATTCATATTTGCAGAAGAATTATTGTGCCTCACATATTTTAACAGGAAAGTGGGAAGAACAGTACATCTCAATAGGACTGAATTAGATGCAGCCCGAGACCAGTCGAAAGTGGAATGTAAAGATACGTTGATCTGGTACAGCTTAATCCGAGGCGTTTGTGCCTTCCGATCTTGGGAAAACTGCTCCAGGACGTTGTTGAGCTAGCCGCCGCCACCGCCTGAGGCGTCCCCGTGAGGCTATCGCTGCCCATCCTGCGCTACTCGAATCGAACACGGGGTGATGCGCGAGGGGGAGCTGGTATCCGTGGAGATATGCGAGATGGTAGAGGTGGCGCCGGTTGAGCGCGAGGCAGGGGAGCGGCGGCCAGGCAAGCTGTATGCAAGGGTTTGGAGGGTGGCGCCGGCGGATTGAGGCAGGGGATTGGAGGGCGGCGCCGACGAGCTCGAGGCAAGGGAAGGGGCATGCGACGAGCCACCCATCGCTTCGTCCCAAGAACCGGCCGGCGCCAGCGCCGACGACGACAATGAGGAGGCGCCGACGACGGCTGAGCCGAAGCAGGGCGCCACCTCTTCCACGTCGCCGTCCTCCTGCAGCTCCTCCTCGTCCGCCCCGGCATCCGTCGCGACGCCCGGAGGCGCGGACGTGGTCGACTGGCCCGACCCCGTCGACCTCTTCCAGGTCGACGACCACATTGACATGGACTGGGCCAGCATCTTGTCCGGCAGCGGCGGCTGATTGCGCCGGCAAGCCCCGGGACCGCGGCGCATCGCCTCCCTCGGCCGGCCTCCAACGCCTCCCTCGGCCGGCCTCCATCCGCTGCACGCCGGCAAGCCCCGGGCCCCCGGCGCATCGCCTCCCTCGGCCGTCCTCGTGGTCGATTTGATTTGTGCACGGGAGAGAGTGGATAAGGGCTGCGGGTTAATTTCTCATAAACTGGAGGGGCAAATTGAAAAATGACCACGACGTACGACCACCACGGTCGCTTATCTAAGATGTATTGTTTGAATCGTTTTTTCACTTATAGGTGGCATCTGATGTAAATTTTATCAACTTAAAGGGTAAGTTTGGTGACGTACCGCCGCCAACCATCACCTTTACTCGTATTATATAGTAGAGATAGGTACTTGACTGCCTTTATGCTGGAGCACACCTCCACGTTGATGTGGCAGTTGAACATTTGCAAGAGGCGAGGGTTGTAAGGCACAACCCATCTATTGTCGAGCGTTGCACCGCGGACCTTCGCCGAACGACCGTCCTTCCGTCTCCGATAAATGGGGTATGAGTCCTTCCCTTGTATGGTTGTCTCGTTGAACGTTCATGGGTACCTACACTTGCACGACCCATCTTGCATACACACGTTGTTTGGCTTGAGGGCACCGCATGGGTCGTGCATCATATGTTTCACAACCATGGCGTATAGCTCCGGGTACTTATCCTTGTCTGGTAGCTCCGCTGATATGAGGTGGTCATACTGCTCGGGCACAAGTAGCTTATAATTGGAATCCATGATCAATAGGAAATGGGCATGCGGGAGGCCCCTCTTCTGAAACTCGACCACATAGACCCACGCCTTCACAACGCCTAGGATGTGCTTCTTGGTCAGCATATCTTTCATCTCCTCCAGCTTGGCCCTAAACACTCGAGCCACAATATCCGGCCGGTCCTGCGGGGTTTGGCCTGGAAGAAGGGCATCCTGTATCTCCTGCCAGTTTGGGTTGCATGTCATCGTCAGGAAGATGTCAGGCTTGCCATACGTCTGTACCAATGCCATGGCGTCCATATGCCTGCGCTTCATATCTCGGAAACACCCCTGGAATTTCCATGGAAGGACAATCCTTGTGCCAACAGCGCTTGCTCGAGTCTCTCCAGCCGTGATGCTATCAACAATGCCTTTATATAGATCAGCACGTATCTGTGGTTGGTGCTCCCTGATCCAATTCAACCTGCAGCCCTCGATCTTTATGTACATGTCCACCACCCATTGCTGGAACAGACGCCCTCCATGCAGTATGGGGTTGAATATACTTGGACGCATCTGTATTTTGTAACAGTAGTAGTCCCTGACGGAGACGCATAAACCTCCTCCTCCATCTGTGACAGAGAAAAGAAGGTTATGCAACATACGAGAAGGATAGAAGAAAAAATGGAGAAGTATCCGAGATAGCCGAACCTGGATCGGCTTCACGCTCTGCTCTTGGTCGCTGCGCAAGGTCCCAAGACTTATTATGTTTAGGTATATTTGGATGCCAACCGAGCTCCCCCTTTGGGAAGAAAAGGGGGTACGAGAGCGGATCGTAGCATCCTTGTGTGGCATGTATACTGTGTCGCTCGTTGTTGTTACCGTATAGGGTAATGCTGCGCTTGAACCTATTTGCCAGGTCGCTTCCCTCGACCCAGATCGCAGCCACCTCATTTGACGCCGGTGTGTTGTATCTCCGTTGGTCTAGCTTTTTGTCAGTGTTCAGTTCTATTCGGTAGTTCTGGAGGTTATCCTTATGGGGTGCCCAATCTCCTAAACTCCTGGGAGTAGGGGTTTTCTCTCAGTATGTTCGCAACGGTATGGACGACCTCCTGGTCTAGTTCCTTGGTGGCTTCCTTGCGATGGATCAGGTTGGGATCGTTGTCGTAGAAGTAGAGTTGTAGATGTTCCGGGCGTGATCCTGGCCCGAACGAATGCACATTGTGGTACAAGGATCCTTGCACCCGGAATGTGTATACCCCGGACCTCATGTTTGTGCAGTTGTTGTTGAGACTGACGCCAAGGGTTGTGAAGGAGAAGTGGCCATTGAAGAATCTTATGCTCTCACGGAAATGTCGACAGTCCGCATCCATGCTAGACCATAGCCTCATCAGCTCCGGGATAGGCACTGGTTCAGCCAGCTGGATCTGTCCGCTTCGACAGCAGAAACCAGGGGTCTCATGCTCAAACCTCTTAGCATGGCAGTGATCATAGTTCAGGACTTGCTCCAGTATGTGCGTGCTATCTGGGAGGTTCGAGTATACAAAGTCAAAAGGATCGATGGCACCCTCGTCTGATGAGTGTATCGTTCTATCGAGATCCATGTCATCATCGTCGAAACCTACATGAATAGGATGTCACATCAATATGTTCATATTGACTCTTAATAGATATGGTCGATTCAAAGATGGAATGTCTTGCCTACGTACCTTCACATCCATACCTGTAGCACTCCTCGTCCATGAGGTCATTGGGTATGGTATTCTCGTCCATGAGACCGCCGAGGATAGGCTCCATGTCTCCTACAACATTCTCGATCTAGTAAGTATGATGATTTAATGCGCCATGACATAAATAAAGGGAGTACAGATCGATGTTTTACGGTTTGTCCTGATGGTAAACACTGAGGTTCCTTCTCTTCCCTCTCCGCCTGGCGATATGTGAGTGCTCGATGTGAGGTTTATCGTTGGCAAAGTTGCTGCATTTGGGCACGTGATGATCCCGAAGAGCAAGTCTTGATGCCTGCACAAATAAACGGGATTTAGGTTGAGACTCCAAGTGCAGAGTGTATAGTAAAGTGGAAGACAGTTTTCCACACGAGGGGTGACTCGAGGGTTTAATATCGAACTCTCGGGGAATCTGAAGTGGTAGATTTATCTTCTTATCCTTCTTTTGGTTACCTACAAAACAAGGTTAGATGTTTTGGTCCTCAACCTCACCTGTGGTTGTCAAGCACAAGGTGTAAGAATGATATCAGGATAGTTATGCAATGCAAACAAGAAATAAATATGCAATGATGGTGGATGCAATGATAAATGATATTTTTGGGTTTTTGAATGATGTATGCAAGATGAAAAATATTTTTGTATTTTCGGATTTAATGATGGCTGAAAATAGAAAAGTGGTATATGGTGTTGGAAAGGTGTTTCTTATGATTAAAAATGGACTGGGGTTCATGGTTTCACAAATGCACTCTCTCTTTATAAAGTGGTAGACAATGGAACACATACAGTTAACATATGAGATTGCAACCCACGGTTTGATAACAAGTTACTTAGATATATGGGCATCACGTCCTAACATAGAGATCTTTTGGTTATTAACGTCTCTTATACTCCACCAAGATGCGAACTAAATCATAACACCTTAGTAATTAAGATAGCTCAGATTATAGCAATAAGTACCATGACATGAAGTGAAAATAAGAACATGCTAGATCTAGTCATGGAGTAGTGGCAATGGTCACGCCCACATCCCCGGTAGCATGGTACTTTAGTTTATCCCTAGTGAGGTAACAAAGTAAGGTAAAGATACCAAAGTGGATCGCAGAACTTTCTCTCACGTTCACTGCACTAGGCACCCCCCGTTACTCCATCTAATGCACACGTTCCCCCACACACGCTCTCATAAACATGCTTGATCAAAACAAGTAAACAAGTACGGGGTACATAATATGCATCTATACTCATAACTGAAACAAACATTGCAATCTCAAACATATATTAACTCATAAAGATCCACCACAAAGGTATTACAACGGTGACCGTAATCATGTTCAGCAGCTCATACGGTGCTAATTAGTGAAGCTCAAGAGAGGAGAGATACATAAGTTACTTCCACAAACCCATAGTCCAGAGGTGGACTACTCCCTCTTCATCATGGAGACGGTGGAGAAGTCGATGGAGAAGGTGGAGACCACGCCGGCAGCGCCCCGCCGGAGTTTTCCCCCTCCAATCTGTAGCTCCTGATCTCCGTTTCGGTGTTTCTGTGTTTGTGCGGCGCTCCTTCCAGAGAACGTCGGGGGATCTTTTTTATAGACGTTTTTAGGTCAAGACGAAGGCGGTGGAGCGAAGATCGACGGCAACGGAGCCACGAGGCCCAAACGGGTGGGTCCCACGCGGCCTATGTACCTGGCCGCGTGGGCCATGCTCGTTTGGCCCTCGGGCCTCCGTTTGCTCGCTTCCTTTTTCCGTAGTCCTTCTTCCTTCCAAATATTGACGTCCGTAAATTTCCAGGTGATTTCGCTGACGTTTGGGTCCCTGAAACATTAAAATACAAAACTAGGGTTTTCTGCCTGTAGGGTTAATTCCATAAAAATAGGAAATCATTAAGATATTTCCAAAATCATGATAAAACATTGATATAACCCTTATATGATGCAAATATGATTGGAATATAAGCAATTAAAGTGCAAAGTTTATGTATGCATTTTACATGCATCAGCACGGCATCACGATGGATTTAGGGCACGGGGTGTTCCTCTTAGCCGCAGCGTTTGCCCTTCCTCAAGCCTGCAGTGCTGGCCTCTTCTCTTCAGATATGGTACATCGTGGTACTGCTCTTCTACATGCATTGATCTCCTTTTTTTGCTCAGCGGTCAAACTAAGTTGTCGAGCTCTATCACGTTCACGTCTTTCTTGATTATCCCTGCCTGGTCTAGCTCTTCTACGTGCATTAATCTCCTCCCTTTGCTCTGTTGTCAAACTATTTTGTCGAGCTCTATCACGTTCCCGTCTTGCTTGATTTTTAGCTTCTGAAGTATTTGCAATTGATTGCCTTTGATCTGCCATCAGCGTAACTGAAGACCAGACCAGTTTTTTTCTGGATTGTAGGCTTTGTCGCGTGATTGTTTAGGACTTCTTTTTCTGATCAGGACAAAAAGTATGCAGTGAAAGAATGAAATCAAGTCGTGAACTGAACATAAATGAGGATTCCGAAAACTAAATCCAAGTGGAAAGATTCCGCAGTGTGCTTGAACCTGCCAAAGTTCTAAGCGCATCTTTTCTTAAATTTCTGTGAATATAAGATTGAATCCAACCTGTGTCTTACTTTTCTGATATGGCCTTCTTGATAGATTGTGCTATGAGTTCAAAAAATACCAGAACAAAGTGACCAGTTTTTTGTTAATACCTTGTACTGTGTCTGTCTATGTTAACTTTTTGCTTTTTTTCTCATTCCAGTGCATTGCATATTTATAGATTTCGTAATCGTGAAATAACTATGGCTTATATGCAGTATCATCTGAATGACGTACCTTGGGTGGAGCACGGACGAACTCGTAGTTTCCGTGAAATCGGCAGAGCTGTGAGACGACGGCAATGTCGATTGTCAGAACGGGTGGGCAGAGCTGCGAGACGTTGGCAATGCTGAGCACAGGCTTGACGGCGAGGTTGAATACTTCGGGCGGAACTTGCTGGGGTTCCGGAGGAGGAAGTTGAGGCTTTTTTAGAGTTTTCTTCTGTCGGAGAAGAGTTGAGTTTCCTTGTTTGAGTCTTTCGTGTTGAAACAGAGAAGATGTGGTTATGTAATTGGTTCGATAGACAGACCGAAACCCAGTTGGTTTCCTGATTGCCGACGGACAGACCTGGGCCGCGAAAGCCCAGAAGCCCAGGAAAGGTAAGTTTTTTCCAGATTGATCGTTCTTTTTTCCAGATCCGATCGTTCTGTTTTTTTTCCTTCGCTCGTTCTGTTTGATTTTCCGATATTTGATTTTCCGATCAGAACTGGCAATCGAACTTTCAGTGGGCTATGATGGGCCACATCGTGATGGAGCGCGTGCGAGCCACGTACAACCTACGACTACGACGTACGACGTACCAGTCGTTAACGCAGATTATATAGTAGAGATTAGATGAGTACGCGTGCGTACGGTGCGTGGTAACGGAGGAAAACAAGGAGTATAAAAGAATGAATATTTTATTTTACATACACGGCGAGTGTATCACTTTCTCCACGCTCATGTTTTTAGTTTCTTCTGCTTGATTCCCACGAAAATATCTAATTATAAGATGTTTAGATTTATAGTGTGGACTACATACGTTGTAGAGTGAACGTTACACTAGGACACATCTAGATGCATACATATGTGAAAAAAACGGAGAAAAGATAAAACATCTTATATTTAGAAACAAATGAGTATTTGATTCTCAGGACACCCGTACCATCATGATCGAGTTCACAAGTCCCACGGCAGAATAACTTCCTTGTGGAACTCACATCGATTCATTTATTAGATCCCTTTAAGTTATGGGTCTGTCTAAGTCTCAGTCGACTGAGAATTAAGATAATTCTCAGTCAGCTGACGTCAGCCGCCTGTGTATTATAAGGAGAGAGCACTGTACGTTTTATCAAATATAAAAAGGTCTTGTATTTGTGCATGCACCTTGGCCGGCCCCTACGCTAGCTGGCTAGCTGCTACTAGCTCGTACTATCAAAGCAGTTGGACGAAGCAGCTTTACTTTTTGCTCGCTACGCAATACGCATGCACCCGGCCGTTCCTTTCTAATTTCCTTACTGTTTGTTCTTCATGTTGATTCCGACTTACATGTAATTAGTACTCTCTCCGTTCCATTTTAATTGACTTCGTATCCACCAAATGTGGATGTATCTAGACATGTTATATGCATAGATACATTCAAATGTGGTGGATATGAAGTCAATTAAAATGGAACGGAGGGAGTAGAACTTAAAACACAGTTTCAACTCCAGGTGCAACCGGAAAAAAAACTCATCTACAACTCCATTTGTTATTTTAAAAGTTAAATTCAGTTACAACTCGAGTTGAAAATGGAAAAAACTTAGCCGCAACTGCACTAGCAAAATGGAAATGTCAGTTTCGACCTCACTTGCAACAGAAAAAGTTAGTTACAACTCCACTTGCAACTAGAATAAAAGTTCAGATCAAACCACAACACATATCAACAACTAAAATTCCCAGTTGCGGCTTCACTTGCAACTGGAAAAAAACTCAATTTCAACTGGAGTTGCAACTGGAAAGAAAACTCAGTTGCAACTCCACATGCAACTCAAACAAACAAATAGTTGCAACACCAGTTGAAACCGAAAAAACTCAGCGGCAACTCCACTAGCAAATTAGAAAAAGTCAGTTGCGACCCCACTTGCAACTGGAAAAGTCAGTTGCGACCCCACTTGTAACTGGAAAAGTCAATTGCGACCCCACTTGCAACTGGAAAAGTCAGTTGCGACCCACTTGCAACTGGAAAAGTCAGTTACGACCCCACATGCAACTGGAAAAAAGCTCAGATACAACCACAACATACAAGAACAATTAAAATTCGCTACGGCTCACTTGTAACGGAAAAAATTCAGTTTCAACTCCAGTTGCAACTGGAAAAAAGATAACGCAGTTACAACCCCAGTTGAAACTGATGACAACTTTATCGCAACTGCACTAGCAAAACTAGAAAAAGTGACTCGTGACCCTATTTTCAGATGGAAAAATTAGTTGCGGCTCTACTTGAAACTAAGAAAATAAATAAATTGAGTTCCAACCTATAAATTATAAAATAAATCGAGTTGCAACCATTGACTCTCCATCTACAAACTACAACCAGAAAAGAGTCCTGAGATTAGCAGCGCATCTGCGCATGTACAGTACAAATATAGCCACAGGAAAAAGAAAAACAAATGCCTACTGCATCCCTAGTACCAGTAGACAACAACGGACAAGGACAAAAAAAAGAATCTTGAAGCATGCAGCCACACACATGCTCCGACGCAAAAGAGTCAAGACAAAAAAGACAAAGGACAAACACGAATCTTGAAGCAAACAATCAATGGTCAGTCGACTGAGAATTAGCAAAACCGTTAAGTTATAATTTGGGGAGCCAGAGATAGGTACCGCAACGCGATTGTGGATGGAGTGATGATATTATTTTCCATGGTGGATTAGTTTGTTTGGGATAGGAAATATTACGTTCATTAGTTGACAAAAATAGGGAAATCGATGGTCCAAATTGAAACATGTAAAACAAGGTCATCGCCTAAATAGATTTACACGTAGGGAGCGGAAATTGTCTTTTGCTCTTGGGCACCAGAGCTCCTGCCACTTAAATATAAAATTCGAAAATGGTATTTTTCAAGTTTCAATTTTATTTGAAAAAAACTCCGTTTGTAGATAATGATGTATCTATACTACTATTAAAAGAGCAAACTTGTTGGGATACTTTAAATCTGGACCGTTCAATATCCGATCAAACAGGCCAGATCGTCCAAATGTTTGACAACTCAACAATGTCCGATTTTTCCCGTTTTACCCTCCCACCAAATCACATAATACTACTAAATTGCCACTCATCTCCGAATCGTTATTTTTGTCTTTCCCTAGAACGGGTCTCCTCGACGGAGGATAGAGCTGCGCCCGGGAGTCGACCGCGTCTACGCCCTGGTCTCCTCGGAATCGCCGCAGGGCACGCTTCTTGGAGTTCTCGCACGCGCGCGACCTGCACGGAGGCCGCTGCCTTCCCCAGCGTGGCTGCGTCGAGGTCGCTGCAGACCGCTTCTTCAGCGTCAAACTCTGGTCGAGAGCAATTTCCGTCAACAAGAAAAAAAACAGAGGTTATCACCATGGTCGTCGTCCTCACGGACTTGATTGTTGGCCTCAGAGGGGGCCGCTACTGCTACCACGCCGGCCGCACCAAGACATGGTTCGTCAGTCTGTTCTGGTTAGTGGTCTCCTGCTCCGATCTGAGAGACCACGCGGCTCGCTGGGGAAGGACAGCGGACGTCGGTCTGCCATTGTCGGCGAGAGACGCTCCCTTAGCCAGGCGTAGAAGTGGCCCGGCGTGGCTCCACTGAATGGCAAAGGTAACTGACAATGCCGCGTAATGACAGCGTTTTGGAGTAACTGGAGCGGTGTGTTCAACAACTTTGCTGGGAGTGTATTAGGATTGGGTTTTTGCTGGAGCTTGGGTCGAAGGTGGAGGGAGATCCCATGGAGTCTTCTACGATTGGGATCCCATGAACAACAATCCCTGCAGGTGGTAAGGGGAATCTGAGATTGCTCTGCTCTTTCGTATCCCCTTATTTCATTGATTCGGGAGCAGCTGATTCGGGCTCTGTCGTATCCCCTTATTTCATATATTCAGACATCCAGTGTATGTTGTTTGGATCTTCAGATACTGCACTCACTCTAGCTAAGTGGAACATGCGAACACACCCTACTGGGAATTGGCCATACAAACTTTCAGTTCTCGTGGCATTCTGCATTTCCTGTTAAACCCACTAAATTCATATTTGCTATTCGACGTACACGTTTGCAGATTGTTATTTGGCTATTTCATTGTCAGATCTTGTTCTTGACATATGATAGCATCAGTGGAATTTGGCAGCATGTAACAGATTACTTATCAGCAGTTTAACCTTTTGCTAAAATGATTTTGGATATGATTAAAAATCTAGGCATGGAAGCATTGCAATGCTAGAAAGGGAAGAGACAGGGAGGAAGGGATAGAACGAATAAAGCCTTTAGGGGGATGGAGAAACACACAGAGAGACATATAGTGATACAACATTTTTTTCTTCAGCTAAATATGTTCCCGTGCTTGGTTTGGCTGTTTCAACTGGTGTTGTTTAACTAGCCAAATTCTTTGCTCAAAAACAAAAAAACTAACCCAGTTTTAATAAATGTTTTTAATATGTAAATCAGACAGGGCTAACTGTTATTACAATGGGGAAAAGATAAAAACTATGTGCATGGTCTAAGTATTTTTCATTAAATTAATCATAACTGATTATATTATTTATTTTGCCAGGTTATTAAGCTTTGTTTCGTGTAGTTTACATATGTTTCATGTTTATTTCACGGGAGATATTTGGTCCAATTTTAATTTTATATCATGAAACACATTTAACTGGCTTGGTAAAATAACTCAATGAAATAAATATAGATTCAAATACATGTTTATATTAAAATAAAATATGAGACGTGCGTTGCACGTGCACGTCCACTAGTCCCACAAACGTGTAAAATATTAATTTCAAATAGTTTGTATTTGCGCTACATAAAAATGACAAAATCTGATAAATTTAGAATTTCAAACTATACATACTAAGATCGACATTTTTATCTTTTTTGTGTAACTTGGAATAGAAAGTATTTCAAATTTATGTTTTGCACGTTTGTAGAGCACTTGATCAGCCTGGGAGCAAAAAAAAAAGAAGTTTGACAATACGATTTTGTGTACGCATTCTTTCACCATACAAAATCGAACTATGCATCGACAACTTGTTTAGCATATACCTATCTGATGTGGACACCACACAGTAGTTAAAATACTCCAACGCCTGAGCGCCACAGGCTCACAGCCATGCTAACGAAACACTCAACTTTACTAAACTCTGGATTTTATTATTGCCAGATCTTGTGTTCGCACTTCGCCACTTCGAAGTGCGAATTCGAAGTGACCAAATCATCCAGTCCAAGAGCGACAGACAGCCATCGTGCCGGAGGCAACAAGTCGCGACGACCATGGAGTTCATGCAGGACAGCATCCCCATGGTGTCCCTGGCCGCCGCGGCCGCCGCGCTGTACGCGCGCATGTCGTCGTCTTTCCTCCGCCCCGGCCTCCCACGCCTCCTCGCGCTCCTCCCGCTCCTCCCGCTCTTCCCGTTCCTCGTCGCCGCCCCCTTGGCATTCACTTCCTCGGCCATCATCCGGGCCACCGCCGCCTTCTTCCTCGCCTGGCTCTGCGCCTTCAAGCTCGCCCTCCTCGCCGCCGGCCGCGGGCCGCTCGACCCTTCACTCCCCGTGCTCACGTTCCTCTTCACCGCCTTGCTCCCCGTCAAGCTCCAGCGCGGCCGTGGCGGTGCGGCGTCGACCAAAGTTGCCAGCAAACCGGCTTTGTCACCGGTTTCTTGCGCGGTCAAGGTCGCCGTGATCGCGGCCATCCTCCGCATCTACCAGTTCAACAGCCGGCTGCATCGCTACGTGCGACTCGGCCTGTACGGCGTCCACATATACTGCTTCCTGGACCTCTTCTTCCCCTGCATCGCCGCGGCCGCCGGCGCGCTCGGCATGGAGACGGAGCTGCAGTTCGACCGGCCGTACCTGGCGTCCTGGCTGCGCGACTTCTGGGGCCGGCGGTGGAATCTCATGGTGTCCGCCATCCTCCGGCCGGCGGTCTACGACCCCGTGCGCGCGAGAGCCGGGAAACCCCACCGGCGTGCTGGCCACCTTCCTCGTGTCCGGGCTGATGCACGAGGGCATGGTGTACTACATCAGCCTGCAGCTGCCGGACGGCGGGATGACAGCCTTCTTCCTGCTCCACGGCGTTTGCTGCGTCGCCGAGGGGTGGTGCGCGCGGCAGTGGGCGACGAGGGAGTGGCCGTCGCCGCCGCGGGCCGTGACGACGGTGCTGGTGGTGCTGTTCGTTGCGACTACGTCGTTCTGGATCTTCTTCCCGCCGTTGTGCAAGGATGGCGGCGAGGAGAAGCTGCTGGAGGAGTGGGCTGCGGTGGCGGCCTTCTTCGTGGACGCCGGCAGAAAGATTACATGGTATGGGGCAACGTAGTAACTCGGAAATTAAAAGTAAGATTGAGCCTAACCAAAGTATAATCATATTTTCTTATCACACAAGTGGTGTACCATATTAACTTCTGAGAGGTGAAAATCTGAAATACTGTCAAAAGGTTCAGAGGTGAAAAATAAAAGATGATGCACGGTAGAATGAGATGTTGAGTTAAAATGGATTTCAAATGTTGTTATATGCTAAGCCGTATGTCGATTAGTATCGACCAAAGCTGTATATGCAAGTTGTTATATGGAGCATATGCCAGGGCCAAGGCCAAACTCGGGCCATCAGTTAAACACGGTCCAGATAAATGCAAATTTCACGCGTTTCCCTCATGCAATGGCCAAAATGCAAACTGAAATCTACTCAATGTCCGCGATTTCAGTTTTGACCAAAATATTTCCGAAACTGAAATTCAAAATCACGTATTACGTTGGGCAGGTTGGATTTGAGTTATTCGTTCTGCGTGTGTGTGTGTGCGTGCGTGCATGCATGCTCGCCTCTCGATTGGTTACCTTGGATTGCGTGATGACCAATCATCAAATCGATCAATGTTTTGTTGCTTGTGGCGTGCGCATGCCTTTTGCTTTTGCGTGGATAACTTGGTTGGTTGGAAGCAAGAACCAGCTTGGGGCAGCATGGGTGCACCCAATCTTGCAGCTTATCATCGACCCATCCGCTCCATATCCTCATAGATTTGCACTATTACAAACATTATCTAGATATAAATATTATTTCGAGGATTCTTCAAAGATCTAAACTCCAAACCATTCTAGGCCCTCATGGTACCCGGCCAGAAAAAGTCACCATTCACCATCGTTGGTAGTAATCACTGAAAAAAGTTTATTTTTAACAGTGCCTTTACAAAGTTTGCCAAATCATTGTAAAGAAGTTAGGCCGCAAATTACCTTCCCAGCACCCCAAATCTCTTCTCAAGTTTATTTCAAATGACTACCAGTGAGTTTGACTCACCTTCTTGCAGCACAAGAAAAAACATAATATCCTTGGAGTTATAGTTTACAAATACCCGCGTAATCAGAAAGCAAACTCCTATTACACACAGTTTACCCACCATCACGGTTCACCAGTTGCCCTTTACCTATTACAATTTGAGAATAACACGCTGCCCAAACGAATGGCAGAACACGAATGTGACAGTGGCCCAAAGTGCCAAGACGAATGAAACGGCACTTACCACGTAGAGTATTGGGTCAGAATCATCAGTGAAAATTTCTACCGTACCATTCTGTAGTGCTTGACCTGAACTGGAAGTGCATGCATGATCTAAGGTTGTTGTTCCCCTTGTAACTGTCCATATCAAATGCGCCAAACTGACCAGAATCTGGTAGACATCCTGATAAGTTGTTGTATGCCACAGAGAACACTTCTAATGATGATAGCCGGGTTAACTGCCATGGTATTGATCCATTCAGCCTGTTTTCTGATAGGTCTAAGCTTTCGATATCGCTCAAGTTTGCGAAGGTTGTAGGAATTGACCCGGTTAAGCAATTGTTTGACAAGTTCAGAGAGTTGACATGGCTCAGATTCCCAATCTCCTGGGGAATATCACCAGACAGCATGTTTGCAGAGAAGTCTATACCAGACATTGACATGAAGAAATTCCGTCCATATGTGTATGTATTGCCTTTAGTTGTGAAGGTGAAGCCTTGGAGGTCATACTGAATGAAATAGGTGAAGTCCATATTATCTAAACCCCCTCCAAAGGAAATACCGGAGGTTCTGGGCCAATCATATAAGTATGCATCACGGTCTTCAAATGGAATGCCACCAATACATGGTTGTATGTAACCCGAAAGTAAGTTGTGTGAGATGTCAATTATACTCAAGTGTTGGAGATGACAGAAATTTGAAGAGATGTGCCCCTCAAACTTGTTCATGCTCAACAGAAGTACCTTGATTTGGTAAAGGTATTGTGTCCAGTCAAGGTTGCCTGTGAACTGATTGTGACTGAGATCCAAAACTGAAATGTAGGAGCTGTTGAAAAAGGTACTTAGGAAGCCTGTCAGTGAATTCCGAGATACACTCAGAAACTCAAGAGGTAATGTAGTGCTGCAATCTGGAATGCGCCCTGTGAAGTAGTTGTCTGAAATATCTAACAACCGAATATGAGTTAAGTTACAAATTCCTGGAGGAATGTCACCAGTTAAACCATTACTAGCAAGGCTCAAAGCTTCCAGTGAAGGAAGATTCCATAAGGAAGTGTCGAGTTCTCTGGATATCTTGTTATCATGTAAATCCATAATGTTTACCTTACCAGACAAATTTCTAGGAAGTGTCCCATGAAATTTGTTGTTGTCTAGGTATATTTCCCACACAGATGACAAGTAACTAGCCCCGCTAAGGATCATACCGCCAAGGCTGTTGTTTGAGAGTTTCAATACTGTCAATGCTAAACAATCTGTGAACAAGCAAGATGGTACTTCTCCTGTGAATCGGTTATTTGATAGGTCAATAACAACTATGCTTCTAATGTTGCACAATGAAGATGGTATAACTCCAGATATCATATTATGAGAAACATCAATAATGGCCAGATTAGGAAACACTGAACCGATATTGGCTGGCAGCTGTCCTTCAATATGGTTCAGCGATATGTTCACCAACTGAAGATCAGTTTGGTGTTGCAAAATCAGATCTAATGAACCAATCAGCGAGTTATTTGAAATATCCAGGTAATGTAATGTCGCTTCATTTGTGAACAGCCAGTTCGGCATGTTTCCTGGCAAATTATTGTTAGACAAATCAAGAACTTGTAGATGACTCTGTGTGCGTAGGAAATGTGGCTCTGTAATGATGCTCTTATCAAGGTTACACCAAGAGAGCATTAGTGTTTTCAATTCAAATTTAGGTACCCAACCATGAACTTTCACTTGAACAACCAAATCAGTATTTCTGGACAGATCTATCTTTTTGAGCTTGGTACAGTTTCTCAGCCAGAAGAAATCAAATTTTCTGCTTAGCATGTTTTCCGATAACCTGATAGTTCGAAGTAATGGGGAACATTTCCAAGATGAGTTTATAGGTATATGTCCTTGCAAGAGGTTCTCTGAAAGATCCAAGTACTCAAGGCATGGAAATACAAATACGGATGCTGGGATGCTACTCCTCAATTGATTTGATCTCAGATCCAACTCTCGCAGGTTCCGGAGATTTTTTTTTTTTGAGTTTTAAAGGCAGTCGTTCTGCCGTCCGATTAGATAGAAAAAGAGTTTTTTGTACAGAGTTTTTTAACTTATTACAAGAACGGGAGGCCTAAACCCCCGGAAGCGAGTCTCCCGGGTCAATCGAGTGCGCGTAAGCCCGCTGAGCTATCTCCTCTCTAACTAGAGCCACCACCGCGTCCGGAAGGAGTCCAACATTGCGGAAGACCCGTCGGTTTCTCTCCTTCCAAGTTCCCCACATGGCGTAGATGAGCGATCCACTTGCCTCCCGCCTCTTCTCCTTTGGCAGCCTCCGAAGAAGATCATCCCACCAGCTGTTGAGGTTGCGGCCCATGGGAGCATCGGCAATCCCAATGGTGCCGTTTGCCGCAAACACCTTCTCTCGGACTGCGGTCGCAAAGGGGCAATCGAGCAGAAGGTGTTGAGTCGTCTCCGGGTGAATCATGCAAAGCTTGCAAATAGGGTCATGCGGCCATCCCCGGATTGCCAAATTGTCCGCAGTTAGCAACTTTCCATGGAGGGCTAGCCAAGCGAAGAACCGACACTTCGGCTCGGCGTGCGCACCCCAAAACTTGGGCGTCGAGAATGGGGCGCAGGTTCCCAGAAATTGGCACTTATATGCCGACGCCGCCGTGTACTTCCCTGAAGCCGTCCATCTCCAAGTGATGGAGTCAGGGACCGGCTGCAGTACCACCTCCTGCAACGCCGTCCACAAGGTGTAAAACTGCATCAGTTGCGGCTGCGTGGAGAGGCGAAAAAGGGATCTCATCCAGTTCAAATTTGTTAGCTCCTTCTGGACCGTTCTTGACTTGCGAGAGGCGATGGCGAATATCTCCGGAAACTGCAGCTTGAGTGCACCACCCGGCATCCACCTATCATGCCAGAAAAGGCATTTGGCTCCATCACCGATGGTGATCTCCGTCGAAGCCCTAAAAAGCTCCCAGTCCGTCTTGTCGCACGGGAGTGCCATGCCGCTCCAAGGCCTGTCCGGCTCCGTCCATCCGTACCAGGGCCATCTCATCCTGAGCGCCCTCCCAAACTTTTCCAAGTCAAAAATGCCCAGGCCTCCTAAATTCTTTGGCCGGCATACAGTGCTCCAGTTCACTAGACTATGCGGCCTGGAGCCAGGAGTGGCCGTAGGCTTCATCCAAATGAAGCCACGCTGCAGCTTCTCTATCCTCCTCATAATCCATTTAGACAATTTGAAAACAGCCAAGTGGTAATTTACCATAGCGGAGAGCACCGATCTGCATAACAGGACCTTGCCTGCACGCGTGAAGTGCCGCCCCCACCAGCCAGCTAGCCGAGCTCCAATTTTGTCAATGAGCAACTGAAAGTGAATCGCCTTCAAGCGCGAATGGTGCAACGGCAATCCCAAGTAAAACCTACCATGTATACATGCCTTATAACAAGTAACAATTGCACAAATTGAGAAGGGATGTAACATTTATTTGTTTCAGTACCTATATTCTGAAGATCCCCACTCATGTTATTTCCGCTGAGATTTATGACCTCTAGAGAAACCAATTTGCTGATAGACCCTGGGATAGTCCCTTTGAAAGTGTTGTCGCCGAGGTTGAGATACTTGAGCTTACTCAATCCTTGAAGACCTGAGGAATTGTTTTCTTCACAATAAGATGATATGTAATTAAACGTAATACAAGAATAAAAGTAGAATTGCATGCATGCAGTAGGATTTACATACCATCGAAATTTTGTAAACACGCGTAATTTCCAGAGAAATCGAGTAGCTGAAGCTCCCGGAAAGAAGAAAAGATCGTCAAGTTCAGGTTCCAGCATGGAACTTCCATAGCTTCAACTGATTCTGAACCATCACTTCCATATGTAGGGATTGACAAGTATATCAGGGAAAGGTCGAGGCGCAGTATTCGTTGTGTGCTATTGTCGCATGTGATTCTTTCCCACGAGCAGCAGTCATCACTGTGCCTCCACGAACTGGGAACCTCAGACTTTGCACTCACGAACAAGGAGCTAATATCCATGAGAGCCGCTCTCTCCTCCATGAAGCAGCCCGAAGAACTCAGAAACATGGAGTGCGCTACACACAGGATCAGGAACAAATATCTCCATGACAAGTAGCATCCCATATGGAAGAAAAAGGTTTTCATGCGTTATATATCCAGTGAATTCTTGGCTATATAAGCTTGGGGGGAGGATGCGTGCCTATTTGTTCTGCTTAGTGCTTGTTGTGGTATTTATAATTAGCCATCCCTAGACTCTAAACTATCTTAGGGCATCTCTAACCGATCCCCTAAAATCTGTTAGAGGAGTAAAAATACGCAGCGGCGGCACCTAACCGAACTCCTAAATGGTTAGAGGAGTAAAATTATACTCATCGGAGGAGTAAAAGTGGCGGCCGACTCCTAAATTTACTCCTCCGAGGCCACTTCCGAGAAAAAACTCCCCGCCTCCCGACCCGCCGCACCTATTCCCGCCGGCGTCGCCGCCGGCGACCCCCATACCCCGCCGCCCCCACCCCGGTCCCTCCGCCGCCCTCCGGCCCACCTCTCCCTCGCTCGCCGCCTCTCGCCGTCGCCGGAATCGACGGGGCGAGCTCGTTTTCGCCGGCCGCCGGCCCGATTTGGAGGAAATCGGGCTCCGTCGCCGTCGATTCGCCGCAACCCGGAGCCGGCGTGGCCTCCGGTGACCACGGCGTGGCGTGGTCGGCCACCACCGATGTCGCGACGTGGTTCGCCCCCTCCTCCTAGCCCACCACAGATCCCGCGCGACCGGCGGTTGCCCCCGCCTCCCCCGCCGCCCACGACGGGTTTCGTCTGCGCGCGGGACCTTTGGCCGGAGTTGGAGGATGCAGGGCCGGCGTCCGTCGATGCTGCTGCTAGAGATGGATCGCCGGCACCGCCGGCCGCAACCAACACAAGGTGAATTTTTTCCCTCTTTTTCGTCATGTAAAATTGGAGCACAAGAAGCCGTGGCTTATTTGATTTTTGTTACAAATGAAGTACAAGGAATTCTACATGGACCAAGAATGAAGACAATGAGTTGTATTTTGCATGGCACCATCAAACTCTTGTAGATGACGCACTATACGAAGCGAGTGGTGTTCGTCCGCCATTCCAACTTTTTTGGGAGAAAATTCATAAGTATTTCAATGAAATGACAACCGGAGATGGTAGATCGCTTTCATCGATGTTAAATAGATGGCACATTCTTGTTATGCGTTCTAATGCATAACAAGAACACTTTGGTTTGTGCCGGATTCTGTCGGGTTGTATCGATATCTATGGGGAGAAGTATGTACTCTCTATGTATCAATTGTATCGAGTTGTATCGGTATCTATTTTGGTGTATCGGGTTGTATCGGTATCAAAACCTATGATACTATATGTGTTTGTATCAACCTATTTGCATTGCAAATGATGAAAAATAATTTTACTCCTCTAAAAATAGGGGTTCGGTTAGGTGCCGACCACATTTAGAGGAGTACTTTTACTCCTCTAAAGTTTACTCCTCCGTTTACTCCTCTAACCGATTGGGGATATCGGTTAGAGATGCCCTTAGTAAACAAAGTTTCATCCATGGTCAGCAAGCAGCAACGCAACTTCATTAGTGGTATTGTTGACTTGTTGACAAACATTTTGTTCAAGTCCCCTTGTAGTTGCCACAGACATGCATGCACTAACGACCAAACATGGACAGTGACTACACCACTGAACACTAATCTCAGGGACACATAATATATTGCCATGGAGCGCAAACACTTTCTTGACTTGGTTACAACGCTATTGCACTTGATATGGAGGTCAACAGGGCTAGAAATACGCATGATTTTGGAGTTGTCCACACAAATAGCCATTGTTACCCCTTCTTCCTCAGTTTGAGTATTTCTAAGTTTAAGCACATAGTAGCTGAATTCCTGTATTTATGAGGGCTTGCTTGCTCATGGCATGATTTTCCATGTTAGGTTTTACAAAAATGCCAAACCACAATTAGTTGGACCTGCACGGCCTATACTGAGCGTCCATCTCTTTGAGATTTGTGCAACAATTTCAAAGTCAAACCCCGGCCTCATCTGTTTACATACATAGTTTTAGAACCCCTAATAATTTGAAAAATAAACCCCAAATAAGATTATGTATTAACAAGAAAATGAAATTATGTATTAACGAAAAATTGGATTATACATTAATTGAAATTTTGGATTATGCATTAACAACAAAAATGATCACACATTAATAAAAAATCAGGATCACGCATTCACAAAATAATTAAATGATGCATTAACAAAATATTTGGATCACACGTTAACAAAAAAAGTTCGGATTATGTATTAACGGTTAGAACTGAAGATTCTAAACAAAAAAATATACAAACTACCGTTGGATGTGGATTGAATGGTCCAAATAAGCCGTCCGGGTCCAACTAGGTGTGGAAAAACCGCGTGTAGGTTTTATTTAGGATCTGATTCTTGGATTGTTTTTTTCATAACTAATAATGCTCTCAGCTCTACATGGCCTAATCCAGTTCTTTCATTTGATTCCTTGATCTCTTCATTGCTGTAGACAAATATTTGAAGGGAATGCATCCTCAATATTAAAAGCATCCCATTAAAAAAAAAGGTTTTACAAGATCCCGTCGGTACTAGAAGCTGTAGGTGTGACAATGTGAGCATCATGCTTTGCGGATAAAGTTGAGTCCATGGTCAAGGAACGTATGCGTGGACAACAACTTAACTGAATGGCAAATCTCCACCAAAAGATATCACAGTAGTGACCAATCTTGGACAATGATCGCAGCATGCATTAAGCATTGACCTTCGGAAATATTATGCACTAGAGACTTTGTGGCCTAAGAACCAATGCTCTTTCACTAGATATGGAGGCCAACAGGGGTAGAAATATGCACTATTTTTTAGTTGAAGCACAGCACTTTTCCTTAGTTCTGGGTGCTGAACCAGTAGCCAATGCTACAGGTTTTCGGTTTTTGTTTCAGTGTAGTCTGGAGACAAGCTTTCAAGACAATCCTACGGGTGGCTACAGGTTTCCAGCTGCCTTCCAGGTTTCAGGGTAGCTTTGCCACATACCAAACTTATGGGCTGCTGTGTCTAAACCTGATCCTTCTAGCACGTATTTACGTACTACTACAGTTTTCATCAAAATCAAACTGCGTCAAGTAATGAAAAATAGATTTACAAGGGCATATGGCGCAAAGGGCAAATCTGAGTCGTCCGTTTTGTCCATCCGACAGACGAGATTCGTCTTTGACCGACGGACGAAAACGGACAAATCTGGACGGTTCAAGTAAATCATATGGAGCCTCAGTTCGGTTCATTCAGAAGATGGTGGCAGTGGGAACGCAAAATAGCAAGTAACCATAGGGGCCTCGGTTAGAAATACTAGTTGAAGAACAGTTAAACTGCACGTGTTTTCTGAAAGAACTGTGTAAATTCAGACTTAACCTAAAGCGAGGTTGTAAGCGAGAGCTCAGTTCGAAATACCCATGGTCATTCACGTCTTCTGCCCTGCTCCGCCCTTACCCTGAGTGGCAGCCGGCGCGTCCCCCGCTCCGCCGCACGTCCGGTCCCCCACGGCGCCGCAAGGAAAGCAACGCGCCGATGGCACGCGTGCAGCCTTCACCTCCGCGCCGATTCCGCTGTGGTGCTACGATGGAGAAGAAACGATTCTCTTCGCTTCTACGTACTAATTCCCATTTTTTTGAAAGGAACAGCAGGTGCTCTGCTTTTGCATTATTAGGGAGAGAGAAAGGGTACAAACAGGTTTGGAAAACCTTTACAACACACGCTCCAGAATGAGCAACACAAAACACTCTATACAAATGTTTACCCAGCAGTATACACATTATAAGGCACGGCGAACAGCAACTCCACATCATTTTTTACCAAAGCAGCAACCGAGGCTGCAGTAAGGTTCTTGCCCTCGAAAATTCGCCGTCCTCGCTCCTTCCAAACATGCCAAAGATGTAAATGGCAGTGGAGGTATCCTTCTTCATCTGCAAAGAAGCAGCGCTGCTCCGCAGCTTGTTCCACCAATCGATGATGCAATTGGAGCGACACAAAAGTTGAATCAAAGTTCGGTTTGAGGAAGTGAAGAAGCTCCAGACTTCCTTGGCGAAAGAGCAATGCAGCGCAGCTCTAGATGACAAAGGCAGCAGACGTCGTCGTGCGGCCAACCCCTGTTTCTGAGGCGATCAGCAGTCCAGTTTCGATTTTGCCACTTCTGCTTCAGTGCGCCGCCCCTAAACATATCAACGTCTCAGATTAATTGAGCCGAGCCGACCTGGAGGCTCCTGGAGTCAGCCGCACGCTTGCTGGAGACGAGCCGACCTGGAACGGAAAAAGGCAGAAAAATTAGAGATGTCATGATTCGAACCCAGGTCTCTCCAGTGCAACACAAGGAGAAAAACCACTGTATTACACATGTCTCGGCATTATAATAAGCATCCTATTGAATAATATTAAAGTTTCATGTGCTTCATAGTTAAGGGCAAAGGATGACGCAAACTTGTTTTTGCACATGGGCACTGGTGATCCCGTTTTCTAAACAAGATGGAAAATCGCATTTGTATTTTTCAAAAAAATCTGGAAAAAAGTATATGTCGTACATATACATATTATCTATATACGCACCAAATTTCGTTTGGAAATACGTTTTATTTTAGGCTACACAAAAGGACAAATTCGTATTGTTTTTACAACTTTATAGATACACAAATTTGTTATTTTTCTGTCGCCGGAAATAAAAAGTCTTTTCAACCAAAACTTTGCACACATAAATATACCATATATACATATTCAGTTCAAAAATTAGATTTTTTAAAACTCAAAAATACCACTTAAGAAAAATCCAAACCGGGATCTATCGTGCCCATGTGCACTACCAATCATTCAAAATAAATTCTTAGAAATTAACAACATGAAATTAAAATATTGATAAACCCATTTTCATGAAAAACTTGATGATTATAGCACATTGATAAACATAAAAAATACAAGACATTATGTGCATCTTGTATTCTCTACTTGCGGGGGCATGGGGCGAGGCGTGGCCGGCGGCGAGAGCATCGTGGCGTTGCCTTCTTTCCTTGCTATGCTCGCTGACTCTCTGTTATATGGATGGTATCGCAAAGAACATATTGTCCCGCTTCGCTCGTATGGAATGTAATCAAATGGGCCGCTCCTGCTCCAGTTGGGCTCGGAAAATATTATTTGCAAAAAGAAAAAAGAGCTTCTCAGGTCGGACCAAGTCGAGCTAGGCTCGGCCCGAGGTCGTTCGGTCCAGTAAAGACAGTTCGGCTCGGTCCACCGTTGTAGTGGGACGAGTCAAGCTCAGGGCGAGCTGAAAAGGTCGGTTCGTTACGTACGATCGTGGTGGTCCGTTCCTGTAGATCTCATTTTTTCCAATATCGATAAGATCTCCGTACGGTCATGGTAGCCCGTTCCTGTAGACCACACGATTCATGTTTCTCGTCGGCAGCAATAAGAGGGTACCCTAGGCGATGGAGCGGGCACGTTTCATTGGAGTTCTTTACCGACAATGATGTTTGTAGGGATTTGTTAGCGAGAATGGCTGCCGGCGGTGATCTTTGATGGGAGCTGGAGCTAGGGTCCCATCGGAGAGAATGGAATTCGTTAGTGGAACTGTATTAGTTATCCATCGCCCTCGTTGAGAATGAGAGTGGCGGCGTTCTTCGTAGGCGACGGTTGGGACATTATGACCCTACATGCAACGATCATAGTCATCTACTTGTATATCTACCACAATAGGACATTAGAACCCACATGCAACACTCTTAACTATGTTGTATGTTGTAGAACCCAAATGATAGTTCTAGGTCAAACTGTCTAGTGTCGGTGCATGTTGTTCCAAATGACTAGTAGGTCATATAGATATGTATCTACCACCTTTGTAACATGTGGATCCACATGCAACACCCCTAGCCATCTTGACACCAGCACATCTAGGACATGTGGACCCACATGAAACAATCTCATAGCCATATCTTACCACATTTGATACATGTGGACCCACCTACAACACTCCTAGCTATGTTATATGTTGTAGTACTGTCTAGTGTCAGTGTATGTGATTTCAAATGTCTAGTAGGACATATAGGTATGTATCTACCTCCTTTGGGACATGTGGACCCACATGCAACACCCATAGCCATCTTGAGCCCGACACATCTAGGACATGTGGACCCACATGAAACACTCTCATAGCCATATGCTCCCTCCGTTCCTGAATGTAGGGTGTTTAGTTTTCTGCACGAATATTAAGACAGTGTATTTTGCAATGTCTAGTAGGTCATATAGATATGTATCTACCTCCACTACAAGAAATATGCTAACCTATGACCTTTTGATAGTGACCCTGAAAATATTGGTCATAGATCTATGACCATTTTGTATCATTTGGTCACTCGCTGTTTTGAAGGGTCTAAACCCGAAAATATAACGACCAAATCTGTCTGAAAGGTCATAATCTTCTTACATGAATTGGTCATAATGCAAATAACATTAATTTAATATATTTTTTCTACCCGATTACGACCAATTTAAATGGTCATTCGCATTAGTTGACAGCCAACTCAGCAGTCTCGCCTACGTGTCACTGCTTAGGTGTCATTTTTTCTTACGTGTCACTCTAACTGGACAGCCAACTCAGCGGTCTCGCCTACGTGTCAGTGTTTAGGTGTCATTTTCGTCTACGTGTCACTCTTACATGTAGGACTCACTGTCAGGAGTAGCACACACAATGACCGGTGGGACCCGCCATGCGGGACCTGTGGGACACGCCATGTGGGATCCGTGCTGCCATGTGGGACCCACCGTGTGACTTGTGGGACCCGCCATGTGGGACCCACCATGCGGGACCCACCGTGCTGCCTTGTGGGACCCACGTGCTGCCTTGTGGGACCCACCGTGTGACCTGTGGGACCCGCCATGTGGGACCCACCATGCGGGACCCACCCTGCTGCCATGTGGAACCAGTGGGACCCACCCTGCTGCCATGTGGGACCCACGCATAAGCAAATGAATAATTGGAATAAAATGTGGAGATGGGGACTCGAACCCACCACCTCCCGATCGTCCCAGGAGCACATAGCCATCAGGCCACTTATACGTGTGTGTCATACAAGTGGTCTGGACCTCTTTAAACAATGCACAGAATCGCTGGGCTGGGCCTTAGTGGGCGAGGCCATTTTTTTTTGCTTTTCCAATGTCGAGTGGGCTGTTCCGAGTGGGCCGTCCGGCCTGGTTCGGCTGCGCTGCTGGGCTAGGCCGGGTTGGCCGGCTGATACTTTTTTTTTGTTCTTTTCATTTGTTCTTTTTTGTTTTCTTTAATAACTTTTGATTTTGAACTCCAATTTTTACCAAATAAAATTTGAATTTTTTTGATGATGTACTCTGTCATTGTATACTATTACAGATTGTTTTTATTCAAAATAAAATACGAAATACCCCTAAGCTTATATATTGCTTTATACTGTTTTTATTACAGACTGTTTATATTGTCGTGACTGTTCGTGTGTAGTGATTGAATCATGCAAATATTTTTGTGTATCTCTGATGAAATGACTAGTTGTGAACCTAGAAATGAAATTTCTAAAAAATAACGGGCAAGATATATAGCACTTGTAGTTCAAATTTTAGCCATTTCCAGCTGAATTGGCAGGAAACCGTTTAATTGACCGGAAAATGGTAGAAAGCTCAGAAATGAATACTTTTTGGTGATTGTACATAGAATGATGTCTACTATGTGAACAATTTTTATCGGTTCCATTTTGGACGACACTCTCGGTAGCCGCTTCACAAAAAGTCGGGCTATTAGCACTTAAAAATTGAAAAGTGAATTTTTTTGTGAACCATGTCGAAATCGCTGGTCGGCAACATTGTTTGTCATGCCACAATGCACACATGTGCCAAATTCGGGCACATTTCGATAAACTATGTCATGAATGTGGCCAAAACACTGCTTGTTAGTCTGAAAGTTATGAATGTCTATTCATGATAGCAAGTTTCGGGAACACTTTTCAATAAAACTTCCGAATTGCAAGTTTATATTTTTTTATGATAACTAGGTCACATGTCATGACGCTACGCGAAGGTTTTCCATTATTTTGTTTTTTTAATTTCTTATGCTTGTTTGAAAATCTAGTCGAAGTCTGGTCATGACCGTTCGTGTGTAGTGATTGAATCATGCAAAAAAATTGTGTATCTATGATGAAATGACTAGTTGTGAACCTAGAAATGAAATTCCTGAAAAATAACGGGCAAGATATATAGCACTTGTAGTTCAAATTTTAGCCATTTCCACTGAATCGGCAGGAAACCGTTTAATTGACCGGAAAATGGTAGAAAGCTCAGAAATGAATACTTTTTGGTGATTGTACATAGAATGATATCTACTATGTGAACAATTTTTATCGGTTCCATTTTGGACGACACTCTCGGTAGCCACTTCACAAAAAGTCGGGCTATTAGCACTTTAAAAATGAAAAGGGGATTTTTTTGTGAAACATGTCGAAATCGCTGGTCGGCAACATTGTTTGTCATGCCACAATGCACACATGTGCCAAATTTAGGCGCATTTCGACAAACTATGTCATGAATGTGACCAAAACACTGCTTGTTAGTCTTAAAAGTTATGAATGTCTATTCAGGATAGCAAGTTTCTGGGAACACGTTTTCAATAAAACTTCTAAATTGCAAGTTTATATTTTTTTAGGGTAACTAGGTCACATGTCATGACGCCACACGAAGGTTTTCCATTATTTTGATTTTTTTTTGAATTTCGTATGCTTGTTTGAAAATCTAGTCGAAGTCTTGGTCATGACCGTTCGTGTGTAGTGATTGAATCATGCAAATATTTTTGTGTATCTATGATGAAATGACTAGTTGTGAACCTAGAAATGAAATTCCTGAAAAATAACGGGCAAGATATATAGCACTTGTAGTTCAAATTTTAGCCATTTCCAGCTGAATCGGCAGGAAACCGTTTAATTGACCGGAAAATGGTAGAAAGCTCAGAAATGAATACTTTTTGGTGATTGTACATAGAATGATATCTACTATGTGACCAATTTTTATCGGTTCCATTTTGGACGACACTCTCGGTAGCCACTTCACAAAAAGTCGGGCTATTAGCACTTTAAAAATGAAAAGGGGATTTTTTTGTGAAACATGTCGAAATCGCTGGTCGGCAACATTGTTTCTCATGCCACAATGCACATATGTGCCAAATTCTGGCACATTTCGACAAACTATGTCATGAATGTGGCCAAAACACTGCTTGTTAGTCTTGAAAGCTATGGATGTCTATTCATGATAGCAAATTTCTGGGAACACTTTCTTAATAAAACTTCCGAATTGCAAGTTTATTTTTTTTATGGTAACTAGGTCACATGTCATGACGCTACGCGAAGGTTTTCTATCATTTTGATTTTTTTTGAATTTTGTATGCTTGTTCGAAAATCTAGTCGAAATCTCGGTCATGACCGTTCCTGTGTAGTGATTGAATCATGCAAATATTTTTGTGTATCTCTGATAAAATAGGTACCTGGGTACCTAAAAATGATTTTTAAAAAAAATCTTGAGCAAATTACGAGGCACCTGTAGTTCAAATTTGACTCGATTCCTCCTGAATCGGTGAAATTTTGTCTTTTTGACGAGAGGTGGTTGGAAACCGTTTGGCACGCAAAAATTTAGTTTTTTGTACATAAATATGGTCTAGTGTTTTTAGAAAATGTATTGTTCAAATTTTGCAATTTATTTTTGATAGGTGCTTCACAAAAAACCCTATTTTTCGTACTCGAAAATTGAAAAATGATTTTTCTGTGAAAGGAAAATGAAAAGTTTCTTCGGCAGCATTGTTCGCCACTCCAAGGTGCATGCTTGTGAAAAATATGAGATCATTTAAACAAACTATGTCATGAAAGTGGCCATAACATCCGTCATTTGCCATGAAAGGTGTGAATCTTCATACATGATAGGTCTTTTCTGTGAACACTTTTTTAAAATATTTGATGTATTCCAAGTTTATATTTTTTCTCCAAACTAGGTCGAAATATGCCCAAACTTGGCACATGTGCTTATTGTAGGATGGCAAGCAATGTTGCCGAACAAAGATTTCGACATGTTTGACAAAAAAAACCACTTTTCATTTTTCAAGTGCTTAAAATAGCGTTTCTTGTGAAGCGGCTACCGAGAGTGTCGTCCAAAATGACACCGATACATTATTTACACAAAGTAGACATCATTTCATGTACAATCACCAAAAGACATGCGGTCCAACTTTATAAAAATAAAGCCCTAAAACTTGCTTGTATCAGCTCAAAGTTTTTTTTTGTCATTAATATTCTGCCAACTGGGCCGAATCTGGTCCAGCCTATGGTCCCCTTCCGGGCTTTTGGCCCGTTGGACAGGTGCTGGAGCACCACCACCGTCTGATGCCATCCGACGGCCGGGAGCGCCCACGTCCGCCATATAACCAGCGAGTCCCCGCCTCCCTCGGTCTAAACCCTACATCCTCTCGTGCTCGCCCCCTTCTCTCTCGCGATGGCGACGGTGCCAGCACCCACCCGCCAGAACCGACCGCGCCAGCGCCCACCCTTCACCCCCTCTCTCCCAGCTACCCCTAGCCCCTCCCTCCCCTGTCCACCAGGCCATCCACCTTCGCTCGCCGTGGCGGCCGGGGTCGCGGCCGAGATGAACGGCGCCTCTCGATGTGGCGTCGGGGTCGCCGGATGTGCGTCGTGGTGGACGGATCTGTCAAGGCGGTCGCCGGATCCGCCCGCCTCTTTCTATCTCCCTCCTCTCCCATACCTAACCACTGTCTTGGCTTATCTCTCACTATCTCTATCTTGCAGACACCCCCAGACGCGAGCTTGGGCGGGACGTGGAGCCCTGCACGGAGCTTGGAGCGGCATCAATAGGCCCTTTGGTTTGCGTGTCCTCGACGGCGACTTCTGGAACCACGCTGTTGCCCTAGGTCGCCATGCTTCACGCGCCGCCGCTCCTCTCCGATAAGGCCGCCGAAGCTCCTCTCTGTAAGTACGTACATACCTACCAGATCCATTCATCCAACTAAGTACTCATGTGTATTATACCAATTGGTTCAAGACTATGCTTCATTCGTCCATCCTTGCAACGATAGGAATAAGGGGACGGTTAGATTGGTCATTTTTTGATTTATAAATGTCCATTGATTTCAGCCAACATGCTTTATTCAGTCATGCAACTGGTAGTATAATCGGTACTGTTGATTGAATATTATACCTTGTACTCAAATGTGTATGATTTCTATGCTTGACATAAAAAGTTGAGCTAGATGATGTATTCCTGCTATTGGCTGCATGGAGTTGCGTCAACTTGCGCTTGTTATAGTTTTGATTTCTGATATCTTGTTATAGTTTTGATGATTTATGGTCGCTGGTAGAGCAAACACATAGTTGCATATGATTGCTAGGTACTATAGTTTAGTGTGGCACTGTTTATCCTAGAGTGTGCAATTGAATCTAGTACAAAGCTATTGTTAGTATCCCTCAAGGCCTTGCTTTGTTCAAATATTATGTCTTATTTTGTAAGTTGGATGTGGTTTCAATGGACAGCAACCGTCTCTACTGTTGAGACTGTCTTTAATTTTCATTGACTGAGATGTTGCCATACAGTTTGTCACTAGCTACCTTTTATGTAGCACAGTTCTGCGTTAATTGTATAGTTAATTGTGATGAGATTACCGCTATTATTTTCACTACATTGTACATTGAATGGATAGTTGAATACACTTTGCTGTTCTTTTCACTCAGTAGTTGCGCACAGTGGTAGTAAATATACCTCTTTGGAATGCATGGACAGGTACTGCGGTTAGTTGAGCGCAGGTACTCCGTGTGCAGCTGAGGCGAAGATGCATACCAGATCTTCTTCAAGTACTCCCATACGACTTGCCGTCACTATGTCAGGTATGCACGATCTCCCCCTGCCTTCTCGGTACTCGAACTGATATGCTAGAGTAGATGTTTTGTACCTGTAGCGTCATGGAGGTATAGTTTGTCAAGATGTAGTTGTAGAACAATGGCATGTTAATTTGATTGAATTTCTGCTGGTTATATGCTGCTTATTCTAGAATAATGCATCAACTCAAGATCACCGTTGTTAAAATGATATTGCTTGACTTTAGTTTTCACTGTCACTTGATATATACTTGGCCTGTACTACAAGCTGTTGGTTAACGATTGTGATTCTTTTATACTTGGATGCATTGGTACTCATCATCGAGCGTACGGAGCGGTAAGAAGATCATGGCCGTGCCCTATCAAGCACACGATGGAGATCATCCACCACCTCACCAATGATAACTCAATCCAGATCATTGTCTATCAATGACAGGTACCTCTTTTGGTTCCTTTTATTTTCCATGCCTTTGTGATGTTAGTATCTGTGTGCTGACTAGTAGTCTTTGATCCTGCCATTTGAATGGATGGTCGTGGTAGTGGTCTTTTTGTATAGGGGCAATGTGTTGCAGTGAAATTAGTTGCAGGACCTGCGCTGGAGCTATGCGTATTATGTTGTTTCTGTTTTCTTGTATGGATATCTCATTTGGACTAGCTGGATAACAAAAAGCATGGTGCTAGCTAAATTGTGTTATCATTCTAACGAACTATGTCATTTTGAATGGTATGTTCATAATATTGGCTCCAGTTTTTTTGATAATTCTCTGCTTGTTCATGTAACAGGAGCCGTGGAAGGCATGATGACGTTACTTTGGTCATCCAATGAGTCAATATGACAAGAGCAGGAGCTCCATGCTGAAGAAGATAGCACTTGTAGAGCTTGTATAGTATCTAGATGTTTTTTGTGTATTCTATAACTTCGATTTCCATTGTATTATGTGTTATCTGTAGAGCAGGAGCTCCATACTAAATCTGCTGCTATTATTTGAAGTTTTTTGTGTGTATTCTGTCTATCAATTTAAATACTTTTTATTTAGTTACTGTCAATTTGAATTATGAAGTTTATGACCTTGGCATCTGGGACCTATATAACTAAAATCTGATCGCCACATATATGAACCTGACAACTGGGACCCATATAATTAATTCATGCATATATCAAAAAGAAATTCTGATATTGTTGATCCAAAAAGGCCACAGGCCCAGAAAATTAAAAGGCCAAACTGTTGGGCTGGGCCCATATAGCCGTCTAAAGTAATCTGCGAAAAAAGTATGTTAAATGGGCCGTGTTATTGGGCCAGGCCCATTTAGATGGCTGAACTGGACTGGGCTGATTCTGATTTACGACCATTCCATTTGGTCACAATTTTGCCACGTCAGATCGGCCACGTTGGATCTGACTGGGACTTGCCACATCAGCCACGCCACGTCAGCTCAGCCACGTTGGATCTGACGTGGACTTGCCAGATTGGTAGTGAACAAAACAATTGGTCATAGAATTTGTGACCTTTGATTTTGGTCACAATTGTCTATGACCAATCCCCAAAAAAGGTTGCAAACTGCCATTAGTGATGCTCATCTTTTGACCAATCGTTTTTGGTCACAAAAAGGTCACAAATGACAGTTCATGACCATTTTTGTGACCAATATTGAGGGTCACAAGTTAGCATATTTCTTGTAGTGCTCCTTTCGGACATGTGGACCCACATGCAACACGTCTAGCCACCGTAACCCAGCACATACAGGTAATGTGTATCCATATGCAACAATCATAGCCATATCTTACCACCTTTGGGACATGTTGACCCACATGCAACACTCCTAACTATGTTGTATGTTGTAGGACCCACATGATAGTTCTAGTTCAAGTTGTCTAGTGTCGGTGCATGTGATTCTAAATGTCTGGTAGGTCATATATGTATGTATCTATCTCTTTTGGGACATGTGGACCCGCATGCAAGACTCTCGTAGCCATATCTTACAACCTTTGAGATTTGTGGACCCACATGCAACACTCCTACCTATGTTCCACATGATAGTTCTAGTTAAAGGTGTATAGTGTTGGTGCATGTGGTTACAAATGTTTACTAGGTCATATGTATCAACAACCTTTAGGACATGTGGATCCACACGCGACACCTCTAGCCACCTTAACCCCAACACATATACGACATGTGGACCCACATGCAACACTCATAGCCATATCTTACCACATTTGGGACATGTGGACCCACATGCAACACCCCTAACTAATGTTGTACGTTGTAGGACCACATGATAATTCTAGTTCAAGTTGTCTAGTGCCGGTGCATGTGGTTCCAAA
This sequence comes from Poa pratensis, assembly GCA_947311845.1. Taxonomy (NCBI): domain Eukaryota; kingdom Viridiplantae; phylum Streptophyta; class Magnoliopsida; order Poales; family Poaceae; genus Poa; species Poa pratensis. Next base: position 39,804,096 of record CAMZMU010000062.1, on the reverse strand, counting down.
TGTCTAATAGGTCATATAGATGTATCTACCACCTTTGTTATATGTGGACCCACATGTAACACCCCTAGCCACCTTAACCCCAATACATATACGACATGTGGACCCACATGCAACATCATTGCCATATCTTACTACCTTTTGGACATGAGGATCCAAATGCAACACTCCTAACTATGTTGTATGTTGTAGGACTCACATGATAGTTCTAGGTCAAACTGTCTAGTGCCAGTGCATGTGATTCCAATGTCTAGTAGGTCATATAGATATGTATCTACCTCCTTTCGGACATGTGGACCCACATGCAACACCTCTAGCCACCGTAGACCCATCACATATAGGTCATGTGGATCCACATGCACCAGTCATAGCCATATCTTACCACCTTTGGGACATGTGGCCCACATGCAACACACCTAACTATGTTGTATGTTGTAGGACCCACATGATAGTTCTACTTCAAGCTGTCTAGTGCCGGTGCATGTGATTCCAAATGTCTGGCAGGTCATATATGTATGCATTTACCTCCTTTGGGACATGTGGACCCGCATGCAACACCCCTAACCACTAGTACAGAACGACACATCGGATACCCCTCTATGGCAACGGCAGGAGTTAGGCGACGGTAAATCGCGACACCCCCCGCGTGCCCGCACTGGGCCGTAAAGCAGGCCCACAAAAAAGGCAACGGGTGAATAGTGGAATATATGTTGGCAACGGAGTAGTTTATCTCCATTATCGATGTGTGCTCATCGCACACAGACAGTTTCGTAATCTCCGTTGCCATTAGAAGCAGCCCGACAGCTGGCCTATAAGAACCTACTATGCCCTTCACTCTCACTCTCACTGTCTCACTTCCAACCCTAGCCGCCGCACAGTCTCCTCTCTCTCCACTCTCTCGCATGGCTACCACCGCCGGCGCTGGTAGATCCGGCCATCGCGGCCGTGGCCGCGGCCGCGGCCGTGGCCGCCACCCTCCGGGCCTTCAGGCAGCAGCAGCGTCAGCTGGTGTTGCGGGACGAGCTTGCGGAACAGGCCGCCGCCGATCCGGCCCCCTCGGGCCGGTCCCGCACCCTTGGCGCTCGTCCGCACGGCGAAGGCTCCGGCCGCACCCGCTCATTTGGCCACCATTGCAGCTACCGCGAGATCCGCCAGGCGATGTACCCCGGCAGCCATCCGTCTTCCTCCTCCTCCTCGTCCTCGTCCTCCGACGAGGAGGAAGAGGAAGAGGAGGAGGATCGTGATCTGGAGATCGCTTTCCAACTCTCCCGCGCCGATTTCGAGCGCGATGACGCCAAGCGTCGTCAGGGCGAGGCCGATCTGGAGGCGGTGGTCCTCCTCAACGAGGCCTCGACCCAGGTCGAACGCGCCGAGTAGGCGGTCTACCAGTCTAACCTCCGGGCCGCCATAGCCCTCTCTTTGGTCCACGGCGAGGGCAAGGCGGCGCCAGGGGAGGCCGGCGCTAGCTCCGTCGCCGACGGCGACGCTAAGCGAGCCCGCCTCGCCTAATGTAAGACCCCAGTTCAGTAGGATAGCTGTTTTCTATTTGTAAGTAGCTAATTGTTTATCCATAGATTTGCTCTGTTTTTACTAGGTATTGTTTACACATAGATTTTAGCTGTTTTGTAGTTATAAGTATCTAATTGTTTATCCATAGATTTGCTCTGTTTTTAGTAGGCATTGTTTACACATAGATTTTAGCTGTTTTCTACTCCCTCCGTATCAAAATATAAGTCACACTTGCTCATTACCAACACTTATATTTTGATACGGAGGGAGTAGTTGTAAGTAGCTAATTGTTTATCCATAGATTTGCTCTGTTTTTAGTAGGCATTGTTTACACATAGATTTTAGCTGTTTTCTGGTTGTAAGTAGCTAATTGTTTATCCATAGATTTGCTCTGTTTTTAGTAGGCATTGTTTACACATAGATTTTAGCTGTTTTCTAGTTGTAAGTAGCTAATTGTTTATCCATAGATTTGTTCTGTTTTTAGTAGGCATTTGCTCTGATTTTAGCTTTGTTTCTGTTATGCCGATGATTAAAATTAGGTGACACCGTGTGATCCGGGGGTGGCGCTAGTGATCCTTGTGATATGCACAAATACACAACGATCTTGTGCATCCTACTTGGCTCGCTTGCTCCATCCCTGGAATTCGTGTGTCCAATCTACCTATATATGAGGCATTGTTTAGTCTATGTTCTAGTTGTAATTAGTTCTATATTTTCTGTAATGCCGATGAAGAAGCATATGTCTTGTGTATAGAGATGAAGGAGCTTACATTTTGATTTTTTTTCATCTTCTTTAGGGCGAGGAGGAAACCTGGAGACTATGCAGCGGCCGTGAAGACGTAGGAGCGGGGCTCCGTCCACACGGTCCACTGAAGCCGGCACCTCCAGGAGCAAGACTTTTGTGTAGTACTAAATAGGTAGAAGAAGACCACGCAATGAAGCTGGGCGAAGAGGAAGGTGAAGAACCGGCGGCCGTCAAGCAGGAACCACAGGGCTCCGTCGACGGCGCAGCAGGCGTCACCGGCTTTTTTTTTGTTTCCTTTAGCCCTCGTTACAAACGGTCAAAAACTAATCTCCGTATCTGATGTAAAGACTAAAGGCAACGATTATATATTATGCCCGTTGCTAAACTCATTGCAAACGATCAAAATCTCCGTTGCCATTGTGAGACCTCACATCAGTGACAGAGGCGGGACACGGACCCTTTCTCCGTTGCCGAAGGGGTTTTTGGCCCGTTTCCGATGTGTCGTTCTATACTAGTGAACCATCTTGACCCCAACAGATCTAGGACATGTGGACCCACATGCAACACTCTCATAGCCATATCTTACAACCTTTGAGCTTTGTGGACCCACATGCAATACTCCTACCTATGTTCCACATGATAGTTCTAGTTCAAGCTGTCTAGTGCCGGTGCATGTGATTCCAAATGTCTGGTAGGTCATATATGTATGCATCTACTGAAAGGACAAGGATGTCGCCTAGAGGGGGGGGAGGTGAATAGGCGATTAAAACTTTTCCGGTTTAGGCTTGCTAATTGCAGAATAAAACTAGGTGTTTAAATTAACAAGCCAACAACCTAAGTAAACTAGGCTCACCTATGTGCACCAACAACTTATGCTAAGCAAGACAAGCAATAAGGTGATAGCAACAAGAATACTTCAAACACGAAGGCTATCACAAAGTAAGGTGCATAAGTAAAGAGCTCGGGTATAGAAATAACCGAGATACGCGGAGACGAGTATGTATTCCCGAGTTCCTCCTTTTTAGGGGAGTACGTCTCGTTGGAGAGGTGTGAGGCACCACAAAGGTCGATCTCAACGCCACAAAGTCTCACCCTATTCTCCGATGAACCGCACCACAAAGGTTTGGTTCACCTTCCACTATCGGAATCCTTCGAGGCGGAAATCCGGAGCCTTTCAACAATTATCCGGGGCACAACCCACAACGGGATTGGGGGCTCCCGAACAGCTACAAGTGACCACCAAGGGTCTCAACCACCACGCGGGCGTCTAGGGTCCAAAGACCCAAGAGTAACAAGTTCACAAGCTTTCAACTTCCACGAATCCTCGTGGAGAGCACACCGATGCACCAAATGCAAAAGGCAAGAGCACAAGACTCAAATCCTTCACTCTCAAATCCCACCACAAGCAACTAATGCTTATGGGGGGAGAAGAGAGGAAGAACAAAGAAGAACACAATAAACGGAACTTCAAGAACTAGATCGAAAGGGTTCCCCTCACTTAGAGGAGAAACGGCTTGGTGGAAATGTAGATCTAGGTCTCCTCCTTCAATCCTTCAAAGATCAACGAGTTTGGGTGGAGGGATTGGGAGTAATCAAAGAAATGAGGTTTCAACAATGGAGGAGAGAGGAAAAACGTGCTCAGCTTCTTGGGAAACAATGGGGAAGAATGGCCTTTAAAAAGGTGCCCAGAAATCTGCCCGTTGGGCTGTTTTTCTGCCCCGGGGCGGTACTACCGGTACCACCGGATCACTACCGGGCCACTACCGGTCAAAACCAGTCGAATCCAGTACCAAAAACACATTTTTCGCGGTAGTACCGGGCCTCAGTCGGTACTACCGCACTTTGTAAAAACAGCAGAAACACCAATACCAAAACGGGCACAACTTTCGCATACGAATTCCGTTTTTGATGATCTTGGGCTCGTTGGAATCGCAACGAAGAGCTTTACAAGATTATGCATAGAAACATCATAGTTTAACAATGGAGGATAAAACCAAATGGGAAAAGGTTAGACCTCTCGATAAAAGAACAACCGATAAACCTCCAAACCAAAACCGTAGTATGTTTTTCATCCGGACTCCGTTTTCTATGATCTTGGGCTTGTTTCGAAGATACTCAAAAGCTCTACAAGATTATGCATATACACATCATAGTCCATCATGTGAGGAGGAAACCACAAGAGGAGAGTTTGACCTCTCTTATAAAAGACAAACCGGTAAAACCTCCAATATCAAAAACATCACAAGATATTCAAATGAAATCCGTTTTTGATGAACTAGAGCTTGGCATGGAGATGACCACAAGCTCTAAATTCTCACATGGATAAAAGCCAAATAAGAACCAACAAAAGATGATATGCCAAGTATGCAAAGGTTTGAGCTCTCCACAAAAATGCGATCAAGTTACTCACTTGAGAGCCCCTCTTGATAGTACGCCGTCTATCCTATAACCCGGTCTGCCACTAACACCACGAGACCGGTAAAATAGAAACCCTATCAAGATCATACCTTTGCCTTGCGCATTCCACTTGAGCTAGATGATGACGATCTTGACTCCCTCAAGTTGGAACACCTTTCTTGATTGTGTTTGCTAGCACATGCTTGATGAAGACTTCTCCAAATACTCCCCCATACACCATGATGGGAGAGCCTTGCTAAGCTTCGTCTTCATGTGTCCATTTGCACTTCATCTTCTTCTCTTGATGTATATGATGGCTTGGAGATAAACATGAATGTTCACCCAATCTTCTTTCCAAGCCATGCTTGCAATAAGCTCAACTCAAGATGACCATTCTTCATATAAACCCTTGGATAGAACCTTGGTCATTATATAATCTTCTAGAGTCCAACACATGAACTCCAATCTTCTTCATGGACACAATCTATAAAGATATCTCAATGCAAACATTAGTCCATAGAGATTGTCATTAATTACCAAAACCACGCATGGGGCAACACATGCACTTTCAATCTCCCCCATTTTGGTAATTGATGACAATCCCTTTTACGAGGGTTTATATAATGAATGTAAGCAACCATGCAACACAAAGAGCAAGGATTCAAGAGCAAGAAAGGTAAATGCTTAAGAACGAGACTAAAGCATCAAACCAAATTCCCTTAAACCCTCTAAATTTCTCCCCCATTGGCATCGATTGCCGAAATGGGAGGAAAACTTTAGAAGACCAATATAGTAAGAGCTCCCCCATAATGTGTGCATTTCTCATAATATGAGTGAAATCAAATGCACATATCCAATGACGAATAGTTGGGAAGGAGATCAAACTATATTGAGGATCCAAAGATTGCAAAAGAAAAACAATTGAAAGATACTTCGACAAAAGAAGTAACCAATCAAAGGATCCGAAAAAGTGTTCTCAAAATCAAGAGGGAACTCCCCAAGGTACATGCATAAAACGGATTTGCATTTCAAAATAGTGTGCACAACATGTAATCCTCACTCCCTCCTAGAAATTTTGAACACAAACCAAGGAACATCTAGCAAATAGGTCCACAAGCTTATTAAGATGCAAAAGCATAACAAATAAAACAAAGCTTGTGCCAATTAGAAACCACCAAAGAATCAAAAAGGAATAAATGCTGGTCACTAAAGAATTGGAATACCAATTAAAGATGTAACTATTCTCATGTGTATAAGTTTCTAAGTAGACACCAATCACGAAGATATAAGTCCACAAATAAACATGTACACACAAAATAGGTACAAAGCTAGGGAACATGATATCCAAGTGGAAGTCATAAATACACCATTAAGAACTTTGCTTAAAAGCATAGCACAAAGCTCAAATTTATCTTAAAGGGATATAGATGAACTTCCAACACATACTCATCATAGCATCAAAACTATCCACAAGAGATAAAGTGATAAAAAGGATGCTCCGAGAGAGATAACAAGTATCGCAAAAGACAAATGATTTTGAAAACCATCAATATTGCATATGCGAGACATATAGTAGAAAGTGCTAGATTAACATAATTGGGATTGGTGAATCATGAAAACGATTATATATATTCCCCTTGATATCTAATCATCCCGGCTTACTCACATGTGCAATAAAGATGTTTTGCAAGAACCAAATGAATTGCAACTGAAAGGACATATCCTTCCCCACAGTGTTTGATGTTTGTTGACAACAACTTAGATGTCTAATGTGTGTGCTAAAAGTGTGCAGGATTGTATCAATTAATATTGCACAGGTTTTGTCTCAAGAAAAGGAAGAGAAGCAGTCTTCATAGCGTCAGCCGGTACTACCGGGTGTTCTGCCATGCGGAACTACCGGGCCCAGTACCGGGCCCAGTACCGGATCTCCAAAAGCTCTCTGGACTCGCTCGATTTAATCCGGTAGTAGCCCCGGTAGTAAGCGCGGTACTACCGGGTGGGGAGCACTACCGGACCAGGCGGTCCGGTACTACCGATGCGCGCGTGGAGTGGCGTTGACCAGTCTGGCGCCAGGCCTTCAGTTCCCTGTCAGCCGGTACTACCGGGCGAGGCCCGGTACTACCGCTGCGGGCTGTTTACAGCTCCAACGGCCAGATTTCTGGGAGGGGTATTTATACCCCTCCACCTACCTCCGGTTGACTAAGCTTGATTCCTCACTCTCTCTCCACCATTGTTGCAAGCTTCAATCTACTAGAGCTCCCACTCCAACCACTCAAACACGTTGATACTTTGAGGAGTGAAGGAGGAGCCCTAGATCCGCATCTCCACCGAGCCGATTTGTCTACATCGACCTAGTCACTTGTAGATCTTGTGTAACTTGATACATTGGATACCTAGAAGATACTTGTGATTCTTGTGGCTTTGGTAGCCACAAGGATTAGCCGGGAGCCTCCAATTAAGTTGTGGAGACGCGACCCGGCCTTGTGATTCTTGTGGCTTTGGGAGCCGCGGGAATTTGGTGAGAGCCTCCAATTCGGTTGTGGAGTGTGCCTCATCCTTGTAAAGGTTTGTTGCCGACCTCGAGGGCATCATATAGTGGCTCGTGGATCTCCTCATCGGAGGATAACACGAGGGAGATACGGTGTGCCATATCAAGGCTATTCGGAGTTCACTTTGTGACTCCGCACCGCTCCAACGGAGACGTAGCTTCCATTGGGAAGTGAACTTCGGTAGAACATCTCCGCGTCACCGTGTGGTTATCTCTTAACCTTCCTTTACTCGTATTGCTAGCTTATCTTGTGTAGAATATCTTGCTAGCTTGTTTATTGCTCATCATATAGGATTGTTCATCTAGTTGCATATCTAGAGAACTTATATTTGAGCAATTCCCGAATTTGTATTAAAAGAAAAAAAATTTGTAGTTGCCTATTCACCCCCCCCCTCTAGTCAACCTACTCGATCCTTTCAATTGGTATCAGAGCAAGGTCTCTTTATTAAGGGCTTAATCGCCTAAAGAGGAGGATGGCTAGTGCGGAGGATGTACAACGTGCTAAAGATGAGGAGTTAAGACTTGCTAAGGAACAAGAAAAATTTGATAGAGAACAACTTGATAGAGAACTAATCGAAGCGGGAATAATCCCTCCCGAGGGTGATGCCCCAATCACCATGAAGTCCATGATTGAACTTTTTGGGTTCATGAAAGGCAAAATGGTGGATGAGGTGTATACTCGGGTATCTAATCAAAATGGCTCCTCATCATCCGCTAGCCCTATTAAGGGTGCTAGTGACAAGGATAAAAATGATAAACCTAATGAGAAGCCTTCTCTTAACTTTGCTCCACCTAGCTCTTATCTCACTCAAGTTTCACTCACTCAACCTCATATAACCAACCTTGGTAGACCCCCTCCTAAGCTTGATAATACTCGTTATTTCACTTGGAAGAAATCTATGGAGTCTTATTTTCGCAGCTCATCGGTGCATCTTTGGAGGGTGGTTCTACATGGTTTCAACCCAGTTGATCCCAACAACTTGACCAAGCAAGAAGAGATTGATGAGCAACTTGATGCAAATGCCAAGTACATTCTTGAGAGTGCTATGACCGCAAATGATGAAGATCATGTGCGGAATCTCAAAACTTGCAATGAGGCTTGGCTCTATCTTGAAACCGTGTATGAAGGAAATGAGGGCATTCAACGCTCCAATGCGGCCGTCCTTCAACATCAAGTTGACAACTTCATCATGCTAGACGAAGAGACTCCGACCGAACTTTACCGAAGACTCTACAAGCTTGTGGTGACATGTAGGGAAAATGGAAAGAAGGATATGGATGATGAATGGGTCAAGGCCAAGTTCCTTCAAGCAATTATGCCATATAGTGAAACTATGGTGATGAACCTCCATGCAAGAGCGGATTACACAACAATGACTCCCAATGACATCTTGGCTCAATTTGTCACATATGATACATTGAAGTCCACATCCAAGTCTTTCAACCAAGTCCGTGGCCCAAAGACTCTTGCTTTGAAGGCTCGTGTGGTAGACCATCCAAGATATGAAGAAAGCCCGGTCTATGAAGGTGAAGAAGACTTGGAGGGTGAGCTCAATGAAGTTCTTGCACTTGCCGCCACCCGGTTTTGGAACAAGAAGAACAAGAGCGTCAACCCTTCACCAATAAAAAGAATGTGCTTCAATTGTGGAAAGGACACTCATCTTGTGAAGGATTGCCCCTATGAAAGAAGAGAGGATAATGGTGGTCAACTCATTCTAAAGAAGAACAAGTACCACCCCAAGCCTACCTACATGAAGAGATCACCTCAAAAGGCTCTTGTGGCATCCCATGAAGAGGAATACGAGTCCGGAGGTGAGGAGGATAAAGAACCAAGTGAAGAAGTAGGAATGGCGGCTCTTGCAATGGGCACCCTTCCTCCATCATTGGCCAACCTCTTCTCATCTCCAAACGACGACAAGATCTCCAAGCCCATGTGCCTCATGGCCAAGGAAACAAAGGTGAATTCCCCACCAAAAATTACTATCTCCTCTAACCCATCACTATTGGATTGTGTTGAGGATGTAGGGAAAATTGAAGAAGAGGATAAAATTTCTATCTTCATTAGCAAGCTCCAAGGTCCAACCAAGAAAATGGTTGAGGCCCTCATGTATCAATATGGAGAAGCCAAGCATCTTCTTAATGTGAAGGATGTTAGGATTTGTGAGCTCGAAGGGCATGCATGTGATCATGCCGACAAAATTGGTGAGCTAGAAGATCAACTTGTTGAGGAACAATTGCTCCGTGAGCAACTTGAGGAGACACATGCCATGGATCTTTCCAAGGCAAAAGAAACTCGTGAAACCTCTATTCAAATTGCTATTGATCTAAAAAGTAAAAATGAGGAACTTGTAGAGAGTCATAACAAACTCTTTGAGGGTTTTGAGCAACTTAGGGAAACCCACAAGGTGACCTCAAGTGAGCTCACTACACTCAAGGAGTCATATGCCAAACTACAAGCTCAATTTATCTATGCTAGCTTCACCACTTCTCACAATGATAAAGATGCAAATTCTTGTACCACTAACCCTTTATGTGTCAAGGCATCTCTTATTGAGGAAAACACTAGGTTGAAGGCCCAACTTGAGAAGGGCCTAGCCACTTGTATCCAAGGGGAAAAGAACCTCAATGATCTTTTGAGCAATCAAAAGGGAGTGGTTGGCAAAGAAGGAATTGGGTTCACACCCAACTCTAAGAAGGTCAACAACAAGAAGAAGAAGGCGACTCCCCCTTCCAAAGATATTGTTTTTGTGAAGGAGGGGGAGTTAGCCAAAGCAAATGACAACTCTATTGGGAGTGGTAATGTCACTAGGGGCAATGCCACTCACAATAACTTTGCGGGAAAATACAACCCCTCATATGTTCTTTTGAAATCTACAAATGGTTGTGTTTTTGCTAAATATGTTGGCTCTTCATATGGAGATGATTATCACTATGCTATTTGGGTTCCAAAGACCCTTGTGACTAACAAAAGAGGACCCATTCCAAAATGGGTACCTAAATCAAAGACTTGATTTATTGTAGGGTTTCTCTTCCGGTGGATCTTCATGGCTCATTGATAGTGGATGCTCATCCCATATGACCGGAAGCAAAGAACTAGTAAAGGACTTATTGAAACAACTACTCTCATTCTCTCATGTCACCGTTGGCAACAATGCAAGACTCAAGGTAGTGGGAGTTGGTAAAGTGGTGATCACTCCGGAGTTATCCATTGAGAAGGTCCTCCTTGTTGAATCTCTTTCATACAATTTACTTTCCGTTGGTCAATTATGCAATGCCGGTTACACCGTTATTTTTAATAAATACCACGTGACCATCCTTTTCACTCAAACACTCAATGTCGCCTTTGTTGGATTTCGTGAAAACGGTTTGTATGTGGTTGATTTCTCAAAAGAGACCACTCAAATCGCTACATGTTTAATGGCTAAAGGCGACAAGGGGTGGCTTTGGCATCGCCGACTTGGCCATGTCGGTATGAGAAATTTACAAACTCTTGTAAAGGGTGGACACGTGGTAGGACTAACCGATGTTAATTTTTCCAAAGATCGTCCTTGTAGTGCTTGCATAGCCGGAAAGATGCATGAAAAGAATCACCCCAAGAAGACCATTATCTCCACTAAGAGGCCTTTGGAGCTCCTTCATATGGATCTTTTGGGCCTCCCACATATGATAGTCTTGGTGGCAAGAAATATTGTTTGGTGATTGTGGATGATTACTCAAGATATTGTTGGACTTTCTACATCAAGAAGAAGAGTGAAACTCAAAAGATATTCATTGACTTTGCAACCCTAGTTCAACGCCAATATGACTCCAAGATTTTGGCAATTAGAAGTGACAATGGTACGGAGTTCAAGAATTACACTATGGATGATTTCCTAAGTGGGGAGGGCATTCAACACCAATATTCCGCTGCATATACTCCCCAACAAAATGGTGTTGCCGAAAGGAAGAACCGCACTCTTATTGATATGGCAAGAACTATGATGGCCGAGTTTAATTCCCCATACAACTTTTGGGCCGAAGCCATCAACACCGCTTGTCATTACTCAAACCGGCTCTTCTTCCGTCCTCTCAAGGACATGACACCATATGAACTCCTCACCGGTAAAAAGCCAAATGTATCTTACTTTCGAGTCTTTGGATGCAAATGCCATGTTTACATTAAAGGTTGCAAAATTGCTAAATTTGAATCTAGATCTTTTGATGGTATATTTGTTGGATATGCCGCAAAGTCTCATGCTTATAGGGTCTACAACATATCCACCGGGTGTGTTGAAGAATCTATGAACGTGGAGTTTGTCGAGGATAATGGCTCCCAAGCGGAGCATATTGATCATGATGATGTAGGTGATGCTCCATCTCAAGCCATAAGAACTATGGGGATTGGAGAACTAATTCCTATTGAAGGACCCATTGATGATACTCAAGAAGAAGGAACAAGTTCTACTCAAGTTGAGCCATCCACCTCAAATATTGATCAAGAAGATGGTCAAGACCCACCCAACTCTAGTGGTGAACAAGAACATAATGAACCCACAACTCCAAGAACTCCACTTCGGGTTGACCATGAGCAAGATAAAGGCAATGATGAAGATATTTGTGTTGGTGAAACAATTGGTCAAGCCTCGGAACGCCGGGTCATCCGGCGTGCATCAAAATTGGATTACCAACAACACTTCAAAGAAAATATCCTTGGGAGTATCCGTAGAGGTGTGTCCACACGCAATCAATTATCTAACTTTTGTGGTCATGTCTCTTGTTTGTCTAGCTTAGAACCTCTCAAGGTATATGATGCTCTTGAAGACATGGATTGGGTTGCGGCTATGCATGAAGAGTTGAACAACTTCGAGCGCAACAAAGTATGGTCATTAGTGGAAAGACCCAATGACTCCTCCCATAATGTCATTGGAACCAAGTGGATATTTAAGAACAAGCAAGACTCACATGGTCAAGTCATTCGCAACAAAGCAAGATTGGTTGCACAAGGCTACACCCAAATCGAAGGAGTCGACTACGGTGAAACCTATGCCCCCGTTGCTAGACTTGAATCCATTCGCTTACTAATTGCTTATGCATCTACTCATAATATTGTCTTATATCAAATGGATGTTAAAAGTGCTTTCTTAAATGGTCCACTAAATGAATTGGTGTATGTTAAACAACCACCGGGTTTCGAAGACCCTAAATTTCCTAACCACGTCTACTTACTACATAAGGCTCTTTATGGGCTCAAGCAAGCTCCACGTGCTTGGTATGATCATCTCAAGGAGTTCTTAGTAGACCGTGGCTTTGAAATTGGGGTAATAGATCCCACTCTTTTTACAAAAAGGGTAAATGGAGATTTTTTCGTATGCCAAATATATGTTGATGATATTATCTTTGGTTCCACTAACCGTGAATTTAGTGATCAATTTGGCAAGCTAATGACCAAGGAATTTGAGATGTCCATGATGGGAAAATTGAATTATTTTCTTGGCTTTGAAATCCACCAATTTCGAGAAGGAACATTCTTATGTCAAGCCAAGTATATTAAGGACATGCTCAAGAAATTTGATATGAACAATGCCAAGCCATATAAGTTTCCCATGGACTCCAAGGCGGATCTTCACTTAGATCCGGATGGTAAGGAAGTTGATCAAAAGCTTTATCGTTCTATGATTGGATCTTTGCTTTACCTTTGTGCATCTAGACCGGATATTATGTTTAGTGTGGGTATGTGTGCAAGATTCCAATCAAGTCCTAGGGAAAGTCATGAAACCGCGGTCAAAAGGATTCTAAGATATTTGTTGGATACTCCCAACTATGGTCTTTGGTATCCCCATGGTACAAGCTTTGATCTTGTTGGTTATTCGGATGCGGATTGGGCGGGTTGCAAAATGGATAGAAAATCAACTTCGGGTACATGCCAATTCCTTGGTAGGTCCCTTGTGAGTTGGTCTTCCAAGAAGCAAAATTGTGTGGCCTCGTCATCCACCGAAGCCGAATACATCGCCGCCGGTAGTTGTTGTGCACAATTATTATGGATGAGGCAAACTTTAAAGGATTATGGTGTCATTTGTGACAAAGTGCCTCTTTTATGTGACAATGAAAGTGCTATTAAAATTGCACACAACCCGGTTCTTCATGGCAAGACCAAGCACATTGAGATTCGGTATCATTTTATTCGAGACCATGTTGAGAAGGGTGATATTGCAATCAAGTATGTCAACACCAAGCATCAACTCGCCGATATGTTCACGAAGCCTCTTGGTGAAGCAAGATTCAAGGAGTTGAGAGGAGAACTAAATGTGGTGGACATATCCAATTGGATTTAGTGGATTTCTTGCATACCTACCCATATTAGACGATACTTATTTGGTTTAGATGTAGGCATGGACATAGGGGGAGTGCGGTCCTAATCCATTGGACCATCCCTCCCCCCATTATGCCGATAGTAAGAATTCATTTGCATCTCTATATTCGTTCTATGAATTGTGAGCTTAAATGACGAGTAGTGGCCGTGGACCAAGATATATCTTCGCGGTATCACACCACATACTCATACATGGTGGCCTCGGCCACCGCCCTCTTCCTTGTGAAGAGTTGGTTTCATTTGGATTTTATTGGTTTTCTAGTGCTCCTATGGAAAACATGCTCAATTTGGTGTTTTTGTGTGTGTTTGATTCTTGCAAATTGAGTATGAAGTACCATCTCCAGTGTGTTGATCTAATCCTATGCCTTTCATCTATCTCAAAACAACTTCCATCTTGCACAAGTTCAAATTCCTTACACAAAAAGAGAAAACTGGGGTTTCTTAGGAGGCCCCGGTAGTACCGCCGGTGGGATCCGGTAGTACCGGGCTCTGAATCTAAGCAGTTCTGCTGCTCGCAAAGATTCAGGCCCCGGTAGTACCGGATGTCCGCCCCGGTACTACCGGGAATCACGGGTATCTAATATACCGTGCGGGCAGGGTGGGGGTTATTCCCCATTTTCCCCACCCGCACGAACCACCCCGTCGCCTCCTCTGTCCTCAGCTCCGGCCGCCGCCCTAGGCCGCCGGTCCGCCATCTCCGGCCAGATCTGCTCCGTGGGAGCGATCCCCTCGTCGATCTCCTCCATGGCCTCCGGTATTTCCCCGTTCTTTGCATTCTTTGTTTCTAGATCTTGAAACCTAGATGTATGGAGAGGAAATGTTGGTAGCTCCGTTGGCAACGGTTAAAGTTGGATGGATGATCACCTAGGCCTTGTTAGCTAGCATCTAGTGTAATGTATGGTTGAATCTCTCGATTTTGTGCCATTTCAGTCTTGAATCGGCTCAGCCGGTACTACCGGGCTAGCCCGGTACTACCGGGTTTTCCAAATTTGCTCGATTCAACCATTCTTTACATCTATTGGCTAGTTTTTGATTCCTTATCCGTGAACTTGTGCACTCATCTATTCCCTGCCCTACCTATATGCTGTTTCACAGGTAGCCGCCGTGGTACCAAGAAGCCACGTCTTGTGGAGGATGAGATTGAAGAAGAAGAAGAGGAAGTTTGCCTGCTCGCACCACAGCCAGAACTCAAGCAAGAGGAAGAACATCAGCTGCTGCTCGTACCACCACTGCTCCCCCGAGAGCCCGCAAAGCACTTCACTTATGGAAGAATGAGACTATCAGAAGCTCAGAGAAGAGAATCCCTATGCTGAGGAGAGGTCACCCTTGTGCGGAATCCGCACTTTTACACAAATGATCAAGAAGCCATCTACAAGGAAATCTATCTCCACAAGGATTACTCCGTGGTTGTCCAACACACTCTTGATATTCCTTACATGAGAAACTCGAAGCACAAGGGCTATTTTGATGAGACACTTGCTATGTGTGAAGAGTTTGGGCTGATTGACATCATGAAGGAGAACCATCCCTACATTGAGTACTACATCATTCAGTTCTTTGCCACCGTCTACCTTGACCATGATGAAGCCCGGACCCTATATGGATGACCAAGGACACCTTGCTTTCTGCCACCTTGGCGGAGTTTGGAGAGCTTCTAGGCTATGAAGACAAGGGTGAAGTGTTGCTAGTGGATGGAGATGCCATGACAATGATCGATCAAGCTCCAAGGATGTTCTTGGACCAATCACTATGGAAAGAGGCACCACCGGTAAAACTGCTCATCTTGTGCGTCCTTTGAGATTCTCCACCGTGTCTATAGGAAACCATTGCTCCCGTGTGGGAAATTGGGATGAGGTTCATGGCTTCATGTTTGACCTTCTCAAGCTCTCATATGAAAATCAAGGCAAAGGCAAGAAGCTTGATGTGATGGATTGGATGTGGAATGACTTGTGGTCCACAATCATTGATAGAAGGGCCCCCATCTATGGCCCATACATTATGAAGCTCATTCGCCGCAAGTGGGCTCTCAAGAAGAATGGAGAAGATATCATGAAGGATGGCAGCCCGTTGTGGCTCATCTGTGAAGGAACTGCGTATCAAGCCTCATGCTCCTCCCAAAACCAAGCCCTTGATCCTGAGGCTGCTGCTGAAGCTGAGAGAGCTAGTGGGAGTGCACCTCCTCTTGAGGAACCTTCATGGTTCAAGAAGCTGCAGATTAAGGCCAAGAGGGCCTTTTGCCTCAAACTGGATTTGGAAGACCGTCTGTATGAAGCTCATGTGTATCACAAGAAGGCAGCTCAGCGACACAAAGCAATGATGAGGCATATGCAGATTACCGTCTCCGATGGTTCTGAAGATGATATCACTCCAAAGGAGGAATGGGTGTCCAAGCATGGTTTCTGGAGTGATGAAGATGCTCCTCCACATGGTGATCGCTTTCAGGCCTCCTCTTCGACCCACCACGGCGCGGGTGGAGCTTGATGCTCCTAGGGACGTGTTAGCATCGCGCTTCTCCCTTTTTGGCATTTCGATGACAAAGGGGGAGAATGTGTTCTATTTAGGATGAGCCGTGGGATTTGCATGGGTGGAAACACAAGCTTGCACTTCGTTTGATCTTTATGCTTGTGTTTCATCTTTTATCTTTATTTGGATATTTGCTTTGAACTTCTCTATGCATGATGTAAGACATGCCTTGAACTTATGGTATTGTAATAAGACCTATCTAGTATGTTACTTGCTTATTGTTGCTTATATTGTGCAAGTTGTTTTAATTGTTATTGTTATCCATATGAACTTGCTTGGTTCGTAAAATATAGGGGGAGCTCCGCCCATTTTATATGGTGTGTTTTTGCATTCAAAAGCAAATTCCTAATAAACACACAATTTGGAGAGCCCCGTCTATCTTTTGCAAATCATTTGTTTCTCCTAAGTATGTTGTCATCAAACACCAAAAAGGGGGAGATTGAAAGGACATATCCTTCCCCACAGTGTTTTGATGTTTGTTGACAACACACTTAGATGTCTAATGTGTGTGCTAAAAGTGTGCAGGATTGTATCAATTAATAT
Organism: Poa pratensis; assembly: GCA_947311845.1. Lineage (NCBI taxonomy): Eukaryota > Viridiplantae > Streptophyta > Magnoliopsida > Poales > Poaceae > Poa > Poa pratensis. The sequence goes on along the minus strand of CAMZMU010000062.1, from coordinate 39,787,485 downwards.
TGCACAGGTTTTGTCTCAAGAAAAGGAAGAGAAGCAGTCTTCATAGCGTCAGCCGGTACTACCGGGTTCACCCCGGTACTACCGGGTGTTCTGCCATGCGGAACTACCGGGCCCAGTACCGGGCCCAGTACCGGATCTCCAAAAGCTCTCTGGACTCGCTCGATTTAATCCGGTAGTAGCCCCGGTAGTAAGCGCGGTACTACCGGGTGGGGAGCACTACCGGACCAGGCGGTCCGGTACTACCGATGCGCGCGTGGAGTGGCGTTGACCAGTCTGGCGCCAGGCCTCAGTTCCCGTCAGCCGGTACTACCGGGCGAGGCCCGGTACTACCGCTGCGGGCTGTTTACAGCTCCAACGGCCAGATTTCTGGGAGGGGTATTTATACCCCTCCACCTACCTCCGGTTGACAAGCTTGATTCCTCACTCTCTCTCCACCATTGTTGCAAGCTTCAATCTACTAGAGCTCCCACTCCAACCACTCAAACACGTTGATACTTTGAGGAGTGAAGGAGGAGCCCTAGATCCGCATCTCCACCGAGCCGATTTGTCTACATCGACCTAGTCACTTGTAGATCTTGTGTAACTTGATACATTGGATACCTAGAAGATACTTGTGATTCTTGTGGCTTTGGTAGCCACAAGGATTAGCCGGGAGCCTCCAATTAAGTTGTGGAGACGCGACCCGGCCTTGTGATTCTTGTGGCTTTGGGAGCCGCGGGAATTTGGTGAGAGCCTCCAATTCGGTTGTGGAGTGTGCCTCATCCTTGTAAAGGTTTGTTGCCGACCTCGAGGGCATCATATAGTGGCTCGTGGATCTCCTCATCGGAGGATAACACGAGGGAGATACGGTGTGCCATATCAAGGCTATTCGGAGTTCACTTTGTGACTCCGCACCGCTCCAACGGAGACGTAGCTTCCATTGGGAAGTGAACTTCGGTAGAACATCTCCGCGTCACCGTGTGGTTATCTCTTAACCTTCCTTTACTCGTATTGCTAGCTTATCTTGTGTAGAATATCTTGCTAGCTTGTTTATTGCTCATCATATAGGATTGTTCATCTAGTTGCATATCTAGAGAACTTATATTTGAGCAATTCCCGAATTTGTATTAAAAGAAAAAGAAAATTTGTAGTTGCCTATTCACCCCCCCCCTCTAGTCAACCTACTCGATCCTTTCAGCAACAAAAAGAGATTCATGCCATGAAACAACCTACACAAGGTTGTAAGCTAGAAAAGTATGCATGAGGTAGATACTTGTTACCGAGATAGCATTGGTGATGTAGAATATAAGAGTTCACGATCATCCGAGCTTGGCTCTAATAAGCACATGGTGATAACACCTTCCTTGTAAGTGAGACAAGCTTCCAATGCATCTCCGATGTACCTAAAACAAATTCAAGTACAACATGGTACCCAAACTCATTGGGTCCAAAGTAGTTAGAGCAACTACAATACATAGGACAAACTCCACATAAATATGTGCATATTGATATGAAATTGAATTTCATGCACATCTTAGCCATTTAGGATTTGATGGAGTTTATCCTATATATTGGATCAATGAAAGTAAGCATGCCATAAGATATACATATAATAAATATGCATGCACATGACTTTCAAGAACACCAAGTAAACCAACAAAGCACACACAAGTGTGATAAGAAAACGACTTGCCCAAATTATATCAAAGACCCAAATCAACACATGATTGAAGATACCACTTTGAAAAGATACCAAAGAAATCAAGATACCAATTGATGAAAATATCATCAAGAAAAGAAACAAACCCTCTACACTTTTCATGATGGCACAAAGTACCAAGACGAAAAATGTTTGTCTTCCAAGGAGACACGTCATCGGGATCAATTATCAAATGAAGACAACTAATGTTCAAAAAGCATATAGGATTGCTCCCCCAAGACGTGTGCATTATTTATGATTTTGCATTTGAATACAAAATGCACACACATGAGTTCATCACTCTCCATATATATATATATATTATTCAAACACTAGTCATGTTCAAGAAAGGCAAGAAATTGTAATACCAATTTAAAGAACGGTGTTTTACTCAAAGTAGGATAGCTTCCCAAATAATAGTGCATTATCAAGAAGTATGACTTTTGAATGTCAATGCACAAGAATTGGATCATTGCTTTTCCCAACTCAAGAAATCACAAAACAAATTTTGAGTAGAGCAACAAGGATCCAAAAGATACAAAGAAGACAAATGAGAGTTAGATCAAAACAAATCATTGGCAATCAAATAAGGCAATTCAAAGCAAGAGCCAAAGTGAATATGATCAATATATTTACCACAAATATGATTATCACTTGTCAAGACAAATAATGTATGGAGATATTTCTCGGTGGTGGATTGCAAAGATATATTCAAGATCATATTCACAAAACATAAGCATGAGGCAAATGATAGGAATTAAAAGCCATGCTTAGATAGATAGATATTCTTGATAGTTTCAAATATTCACGCGATCATGCAAAGCAAATCCAAAGAGTAGCTTGAAGCAATTGGTTTCCCAAAAAGATATATGAGAACATATTTAGGGAAAGCCATATCAAGAACTTCCATCACAAACAAGATCCAACGAGCGAGAGACAAAAGGATTTAAGCAAATATGAAACTTGTTTGAGCAACATGCCACATAGGAACAAGATAATTAGCAATATCAATTCTAGGTGGCAATACCTCACATGTTCACATTTTCTAGGTTTGTAATATGCACAAAGCTTATTACTCCCCCATAATGTGATAATCCATTAATTTTAAAAACAAGAGGCAAACAAAACCAACTCGAGAAATTAATGGACATTATAGAATTTGAATTTCTCATGAGCATGACATACCACATAGAGAATAGATAATATTAATATATCAACACTAAGTGGTATTCTTCATGTATACACAATTTTAGGATTGTGAAGTGCACGAAGCATATCACTCCCCCAAAATAGGATAGTGTATTAATCTCTCAAAAAGAGAGCCGACAAGATAAGATATCAAATAAAAGCAATAAGGCTCAACACAAGTACATGGTGTGCAAACCAACATACACAATCTTGATTACTCAAGATAAGTAAGTAGAGAGCACAACACATACCAACACTAGCAAGGTACAAAACCTAACACATACAAGGGTGCAAGCAACTTTCAATGTATATATGATTTAAATAAAATTTACCGCAAGGAGGAACATTGGATATGAGATAGAACAATATAATCCAAATGACTTGACTTGAGAAAATATAATTGATGAAGATCCCTTAATTCTTCATGATGTAGCCAAGTCTCCAATTCCCTCCAACAACACATATTGATCAAGTTTTATCTTGTTGGTCCCCAACCAAGTTGGGTCCTAAGAGGTTAGTCACAATAGGTTTGGCAACCCAAATGGTTCTTTTCTTGACACCACTTTTAGTACCAACATATTTGGCAAACACATTGCCAACCTTATCCTTCCGAAGAGAATAATCATCATCAATAATAATGGGTTTGGATAAGGTACCATTTGTGCATGAAGAAGCAACGTGACCATTCTCACGGCATAGGTAGCAACATCTACTTCCTCCTCTCTTCTTAGTTGGAGTTTGAACTCGAGGCTTCTTCCCTTGTTGCTTCTCACTAAGAGCCTTCTTCTTCAAAGGGCAAGATCTAACATGGTGCCCTTCAACTTTGCACTTGAAGCAAACAATCGTGGCCGAATCTTTAACTTCTTCTTGGCCCTTTTTATTCTTGTTAGGCTTGGACTTGTTCTTGTTATTGGAGTTGAATCCAAGTCCACTCTTGTCATTGGGGCGTCTTTGAACACTCAACATATTGTCAAGTGTAGAATCCCCAACATGACACTTTTCCAAGTCTTTCTTCAAAGAAGTGACTTGGGCCTTGAGCTCATTTAATTCCTCTACATGGTTAGTATCAACACAAACACTAGAGGAAGTAGAGGCTTCATTGGTAGAGCAACAAGGCAATGAAAGTAATTCATCACAAGATTTAGCAATGGCATGAGAGGATGAATAACTAGGACTAGCACATGGAAATATAGTATTTCTAGTAGAAGTTGTGCCATTGTCCACATGAGGCTCACAAGATTTTACCTTTGACATAATAGCCCCATGAGCTAACTTTAGCCTTGCATGGGATGCTAGAAGATCCTCATTAGAGCTCGAGAGCTTTTCATGACTTTCTTCCAATTTCCCATACTTGCTAGTTAGCAACTCAAGTTGAGCCCTTAGCTCAACATTCTCCTTCAAAATAGATGCTTCACAAGAAGTGGAGTTAGTAGCACAAGCACTATTAACATTAGAAATGGAAGGAGACAATTTGGGAAGCTCATCATTCTTAGATAATTGAGTTTGAGTTTATCATGAGACTTGATAAGGAGAGAGTGTTTACTTTCTAAAGCCTTATGAGCTTTGTCAAGTCTCTCTATGTCCTCACTTAGTCTAGCATTGCCAACACCAAATTCAACGTTTTCCTTTTTAAGCACTTTACATTTAGCAATAGTATGATCTTTTTCCTTAATGATTTTAGCAATAATAAGATCATTAGACTCATCAAGAGACTCAAGCCTCTCCTCAAGAGAAACCCTATACTCTTCTTCTTCTTCAAGAGAAGTTTTCAAGGAGGCTATAGTGATAGAGTCATCTCTCTCAATTTGACATTTCTCGAGAAATTGAGTTTCCAAATCCTCAATTATTTCCCTACTCTTAATAACATAAGCATTGATTTCACATAGAGGAGGGATAGCTTTACTACCTTTGGGGAGAGCACCAAAAACCATCTCTCCCTTCTTTGTTAAGGATTCAATATCAAAAAGTTCTTCATGAGGATCCTCAACCACATCATCACAAGAGATAGATTCCTTTGAATCCTTATCAATAAGGCAAACGTGATGAATGGGTGAAGAGGATGAAGAAATACTTGAAGCACCATTGAGGTCCATGTCTTGTTCCAACAAATGTTGGGGTTCCTCTACATTGTTAGTCATGCAAGTACTAGAGGATATGGAAGCATTATTTTCATGACAACAAGACATAGAAAGCATATCATCATGAGATTTAGTTAAGCAACTATTACATGATATGCAAGGACTATCAACACTAGCATGTAAGACATTTAGGGTGCTAGAAGAGTTTAAGTCCAAAGATAGAACATTGCAATGTGATAGAGATGAAGTATAGTCAATAGAATATTCACCATCAACAAAGCAATTTCTATCACCACTCACCATATCATTACCTTGTGACAAATCACATGTTGGTGAAGTGGAAGAAGTTGTGAACTCATCATGTCCGGAGGTGGAAGGAGAACAATCATCCTCAATAATATTGGACACTTCGTATATATCTTGAAGCTTGGTCCATAGCTCATGAGCATTCCGAAAAGGCATGATTGAAGCAAGAACTACATCGCTCAAAACACATATAAGACCATTAGAAACAAGAGTTTCGAGATGAGAGTTTTCCTCATCCTCTAAAGATAATTCTTGGGAATCCTTTGGATGAGAAAAACCCACATCTACAATCCTCTTGATATAATTTGGACCCATGTCCCTAAAAAGATTAAGCATGCGAGTTTTCCAAACATTATAATTTGTGCCATCGAATAAGAAAGTGGGATCGTGCACTAATTCTCTAAACGACATCTTTTACTCTCTAGGCGGTAAAGCCCAAAAAGAGAGCCCAAGCTCTGATACCAATTGAAAGGACAAGGATGTCGCCTAGAGGGGGGGGGGTGAATATGCGATTAAAACTTTTCCGGTTTAGGCTTGCTAATTGCGGAATAAAACTAGGTGTTTAAATTAGCAAGCCAACAACCTAAGTAAACTAGACTCACCTATGTGCACCACCAACTTATGCTAAGCAAAACAAGCAACAAGGTGATAGCAACAAGAATACTTCAAGCACGAAGGCTATCACAAAGTAAGGTGCATAAGTAAAGAGCTCGGGTATAGAAATAACCGAGGTACACGGAGACGAGGATGTATTCCCGAGTTCCTCCTTTTTAGGGGAGTACGTCTCATTGGAGAGGTGTGAGGCACCACAAAGGTCGATCTCAACGCCACAAAGGCTCACCCTATTCTCCGATGAACCGCACCACAAAGGTTTGGTTCACCTTCCACTATCGGAATCCTTCGAGGCGGAAATCCGGAGCCTTTCAACAACGATCCGGGGCACAACCCACAACGGGATTGGTGGCTCCCGAACAGCTACAAGTGACCACCAAGGGTCTCAACCACCACGCGGGCGTCTAGGGTCCAAAGAGCCAAGAGTAACAAGTTCACAAGCTTTCAACTTCCACGAATCCTCGTGGAGAGCACACTGATGCACCAAATGTAAAAGGCAAGAGAACAAGACTCAAATCCTTCACTCTCAAATCCCACCACAAGCAACTAATGCTTATGGGGGGAGAAGAGAGGAAGAACAAAGAAGAACACAACAAATGGAACATCAAGAACTAGATCGAAAGGGTTCCCCTCACTTAGAGGAGAAACGGCTTGGTGGAAATGTAGATCTAGGTCTCCTCCTTCAATCCTCCAAAGATCAACGAGTTTGGGTGGATGGATTGGGAGTAATCAAAGAAATGAGCTTTCAACAATGGAGGAGAGAGGAAAAACGTGCTCAGCTTCTTGGGAAACAATGGGGAAGAAGGGCCCTTAAAAAGGTGCCCAGAAATCTGCCCGTTGGGCTGTTTTTCGGCCCCGGGCGGTACTTCCGGGTCAAACCCGGTACTACCGGGTCCCCGGTACCACCGGATCACTACCGGGCCACTACCGGTCAAAACCAGTCGAATCCAGTACCAAAAACACGTTTTTCGCGGTAGTACCGGGCCTCAGTCGGTACTACCGCACTTTGTAAAAACAGCAGAAACACCAAAACCAAAACGGGCACAACTTTCGCATACGAACTCCGTTTTTGATGATCTTGGGCTCGTTGGAATCGCAACGAAAAGCTTTACAAGATTATGCATAGAAACATCATAGTCCAACAATAGAGGATAAAACCAAATGGGAAAAGGTTAGACCTCTCGATAAAAGAACAACCGATAAACCTCCAAACCAAAACCGCAATATGTTTTTCATCCGGACTCCGTTTTCTATGATCTTGGGCTTGTTTCGAAGATACTCACAAGCTCTACAAGATTATGCATATACACATCATAGTCCATTATGTGAGGAGGAAACCACAAGAGGAGAGTTTGACCTCTCTTATAAAAGACAAACCGGTAAAACCTCCAATATCAAAAACATCACAAGATATTCAAATGAAATCCGTTTTTGATGAACTAGAGCTTGGTATGGTGATGAACACAAGCTCTAAATTCTCACATGGATAAAAGCCAAATAAGAATCAAGAAAGATGATATGCCAAGTATGCAAAGGTTTGAGCTCTCCACGAAGATGCGATCAAGTTACTCACTTGAGAGCCCCTCTTGATAGTACGCCGTCTATCCTATAACCCGGTCTCCCACTAACACCATGAGACCGGTAAAATAGAAACCCTATCAAGATCACACCTTTGCCTTGCGCATTCCACTTGAGCTAGATGATGACGATCTTGACTCCCTCAAGTTGGAACATCTTTCCTGATTGTGCTTGCTAGCACATGCTTGATGAAGACTTCTCCAAATACTCCCCCATACACCATGATGGGAGAGCCTTGCTAAGCTTCGTCTTCATGTATCCATTTGCACTTCATCTTCTTCTCTTGATGTATATGATGGCTTGGAGATAAACATGAATGTTCACCCAATCTTCTTTCCAAGCCATGCTTGCAATAAGCTCAACTCAAGATGACCATTCTTCATATAAACCCTTGGATAAGACCTTGGTCATTATATAATCTTCTAGAGTCCAACACATGAACTCCAATCTTCTTCATGGACACGATCTATAAAGATATCTCAATGCAAACATTAGTCCATAGAGATTGTCATTAATTACCAAAACCACGCATGGGGCAACACATGCACTTTCATCTACCTCCTTTGGGACATGTGGACACAAATGCAACACCCCTAACCATCTTAACCCCAACACATCTAGGACATGTGGTACATGCAACACTCTCATAGCCATATCTTACAACCATTGGGATATGTTGACCCACATACAACACTCCTAAATATGTTGTATGTAGTAGGACCCACATGATAGTTCTAGGTCAAGCTATCTAGTGTCGGTGCATGTTGTTACAAATGTTTAGTAGGTCATATATGTATCTACAACCTTTAGGACATGTGGACCTACATGCAACACCTATAGCCACCTTAACCCATCACATATAGGTCATGTGGATCCACATGCAACACTCATAGTCATATCTTACCACCTTTGGGATATGTGGACCCACATGTAATACTTCTAACTTTGTTGTAAGTTATAGGACCCACATGATAGTTTTAGGTCAAGCTGTCTAGTACCGGTGCATGGGATTCCAAATGTCTAGTAGGTCATATAGGTATTTATCTACCTCCTTTGGGACATGTGGACCCACATGCAACACCCCTAACCATCTTGACCCCAACACATCTAGGGCATGTGGATCCACATGCAACACTCTCCATACGAGCGAGGCGAGACAATACGTTCTTTTTGATACCATCTAGAGCACAGAGAGTCAGCGAGCATAGCAAGGAAAGAAGGCGACGTCGTCATGCTCTCTCTACCAGGCACACCTCGCCCCATGCCCCCCGCGAGGAGAGCATACAAGATGCACATAATGTCTTGTATTTTTTATGTTTATTAATTTGCCATGACCATCAACTTTTTGATGAAAATGGGTTTATCAATATTTTAATTTCATGTTGTTAATTTCTAAGAATTTATTTTGAATGATTTGGTACTTAATTTCAATGATTAATGAGTCAAAAAACGATGGAAATCTTCTCCATATAGCTAGGACATGTGTTGCGTGTGTTATATACGGTGTGATCCATCCATCGAGAGGGATTTGGTGCATATGGGCACCAGCGATCCCGGTTTTGAATTTATTTTAAAAATGGCACTTTTGAGTTTCACAAAAATCTATTTTTTTAACATGAATACGTATATATGGTATATAATTTGTGCAAAGTTTAGGTTGAAAAACTTTTTATTTCTGGCTACAGAAAAATAACAAATTTGTGTGTCTATAAAGTTGTAAAAACAGCCCATATTCTGCCACAAAATTGTGTTTTTTGTGTTGCCTAAAATAAAATGTATTTTGGAGCGAAATTTTGTGCATATATAGATAATATGTATATGTACGCATATACTTTCTTCGAGAAGTTTTTGGAACATACAAATGCGATTTTCAATTTTGTTTAGAAAATGCGATAACCGGTGCCCATGTGCAAAAAAACCTTTCCGCCATCCCTTTTCCTCAACTATGAATGACACGAAAATTCTATATTATTTAAAAGATGGTTACTACATCACTAACACATATTTAGCATAGCGGCTTTGCTCTTTGTGGTTGTCTGGGTAGACCTGTGTTTGAATCCTAGGATTGCCAGTTTTGCTGCCTTTTTGCGCGACCGCTTTACAAGCGAGACTTCTAAGCGTTCGGCTCGGCTCGGCTCCAGCTATTAGGCTATGTGTGATTTGTACCGTTGATATTATTAGGGGTGGCGCACTGAAGCAGGCCTCCGGTTTTGCAAAAGCAACCAGAAAAAGAATTTCACTTTGCCTTCAGCTCTGATTTTCCAGGCAGCCTCCAAGTGCGGTTGCTTTATCCTTCCCCAGAATTGCACATGATATGCAGATTTCGCAGAGTAAAGCCCATTTGCGGTGAGGTTCCAGGAGATGGCATCATTCTCATTTGAAAGCTGAATCTGTTGAATTTGCTGCCAAAGCACTAGGTATTGATCAATTTGCACCTCAGAGCTGATCCGATGAAGACCTCTTTTCCATCTTCCATCAAGAAGGGCTTCCATCAAGTACTAATTCCCATTTGGAGTTGCTATTTTGTGCGGACCGCACATGCACGAACCAAGTCGTGGTCGTGCGCTGGATGTGCTCCCTTTCTAAGAATAAGAAAGAAGGCGGCGGCGGAGGACGATTTCGGCAAGGCAAAATGAAGAGAAGTCCTCTGTGAGACGGCCCGCGCAGCTAACTTGGCTCGGTCCAGTCTGGAAAATATTCCATCGGCCCATTTTTGTTGCTGCATTCCGGATGAAATAACTGGCCCGCAGCTGTTTCACACCTGGGTATGTGTTGGTTTGAGCTGTATATTCCCAAAAACTAACTTTTACAACTATTTTTTTCTAAAAAAAGTTGTTTCAATTGTCTAAAACAACTATTTTTCAAAAAGAAACTAAAAAAAATGGAAACTACACCATTCCTTCCAAATTACATTGCCTATTGCGATGCTTTAGAGCAGAGCACATTCAGTTGACCAACGTAGCCGCCGTTTCTCTCGCCGCTCCAGCGAGAGTAGGTGCTGGGGACCTTGTACCTACGATCAGCGTTGTAATCAGGTCCCAAAAGTCAGAATTTGGTGGTTTTAGGACATTTTGGTCAGATAGGATGGCAGCACTATGTCGGTGGTCGCTGTTGCGAAGACCGTGCGTCGATAGTGCATATGAAGAGTGAAAGTGTTGCTAGCGTTTGGTGTGGGTTTTGCGAAGAGAGGGCGGCGGCGATGCTGCAAGAGGAGGACTCCGAAGATGCTATGAGAAGTGGACAGCAGTGGTACAAACCACTGCTGCAAGTCGTCGAGTCGCTGCTACAAGGTTTTTGCTGCGCATCATGAGCAGCATGTGGGGAGACGAAGCAGAGGGATACAAATGTGTGTTGAGGTGGAGGAGACTAGGTCCACCCAAGTAGGAAGGGGAAAGCGCCGTTAGTTTTTATCCAACAACTCGGATGGCTCTATCCGAAGGCTGTCGTCCCGGATGATCCAAATGTGGGATCATCTGGATGACGCTCAGCGCTCGCCTTAATTTATCGATGGGGTTTGACATTGTACCAAAGTGATATACAAAATAGACTTTGCCTACTCAATAGAAGTAATGTAAATCAACAAGTTGTGCGGCAGAACAATTTAATAGAAGTAATGTAAATCAACAAGCTGTACGTCGCATTTCTAGGTGGTTCTTCCTGCATTATGCAGACTATTAATTTCTCTTCAACACTTTAATGACATACATAACACGCAATCTTTGCTCGTTCTTGAAGAAAATATTTGGTACTTGAGAGTTGAGACTAGCATTTGTCTGGAGTGCACGGAAAAAGAAGCGCGTTGTACTGGATCCTGTTGCATACAGTAACACAAGTTGCACAGTCCTGTCTCTATCACTGTGTGCTAGTTCTCAGTATAGTAGTTTATCGTCCTGTTGTAAGAGCATTTTATATAGTCGTTAGGTAACCGATGAACTCCGATATCTTCACACCGTTCTTCTTCCTCCTGCTGCCAAACAAGTTTCTTCTATCCTGGCCTTGTGTGTCAACAGGTGCGTTCTCCTTCGTTGATGCACGATCTATCGTTTATAGACGGTTACTATGTTATCATTCTTCTATCAGAGGTCGTGTAATGTTGATATATTGCGTGCAAAGGTATACATCGCTCCATTTCAGCAATTGATCTTAATATGGTGATAAACTTTGCAGGTTTGGTATTATCTCGCTAGCTATTCTTGTTTCTACAAAGTACTCTATCTATGTATATGCTGAGCTAGCTATACGTGCTTTGTTGAGGAGTTGAGCACGCAGAACATAACAAGAACTAATATGTGGTCATGTTTGGCTAAAAGCTAAGATAGTTCTGAGAACTAGGATTTTATTTTGGCTCGAGCGTTTATCAAATCAACACTGACATTTCTGTAAACTAATAGAGTGTCACCATAAACAAATTACATATGCATCTTCCAGTGTTTCTCCCGGTATTTCATGCATCCTTTGCAAATCACGTTCCTTCTAATCATCTACTTTAGTTCATAATCATATCAGACTCCGCATCCTTGCTGGCACATCCATCACGCCTCCTATATATATGATCATCTCAATAATCGTTCCCGTGATCAATCTCGCTCTCCAGTCTCTCTTCCCGCTCTCCAGTCTCCAGCAACCATTCAGTGTAGTCTTCTCCTTCTTGCTCTACTCCAACCCTCGCAAGTTGTCACCCTCGTTGTCAAACTAGCGAGGCAGGTTTTGTAATGATCTTGGCCACAACGGGACATTTATTGCCACTTTGTTATCCGGATAATTTGCACAGATAAATTCATCTGATCATGTCACTACGGGAAAGACACAAGACGCCGACGGCCAGGACCTACGCCGACGGCCAAATATCGGGGCCGTCGGCGTAGACCCCGACCTGGCTAGCCTTGTTTTTTTCCTTTTTTATTTTAGCTACGCCGACGGCAATGCCGTCGGCCTATATGTTCTGTTTTTGTTTTGAGATACGCCGACGGCAATGCCGTCGGCGTAGCCTTTTTTCTATTTTCCACTTAATATGAAATCATTCATATCTTTAAATCGGTAAATCTGAATTTAACAAATTAAATGTCTAAATCGATTAGAAAAATGAGAGGAATCCAAATATGGCATCCATAAAATCTTTTTCACCGTGCACATGACATTTTGTAACATATGTTTGTTACTTGCTTAATTGAAAAGTCATTTTTTACACTTAAAAAATGGAAAATGATATTTAGTAAAATATTTTGGAAATTGTTTTTGGCAACAATGTTTTCCATACCAAGACACCCCTATGTGTCAAGTATGGACACATTATTGTGCAATATTAGGAATTTTATCGGTTTATACCTAATTGTGCCTATTTAAATGACTTCATACCTATTTTCAGAAAGTAATTGAAATATAAACTATAAGTGTGTGATACTTTTCCCTGAGAGTTTTACAAAAATAATTTTAAGATAGACAAGTAGTGATTATATCACGTAACCGTCGATATTTTTGAAAAATACGACCTCTTTCAATCAAAACCAACGGCGGTCATTTTGCCCATTTTTTACGAAAACCTCAAAAACAGTGAAGAAAACCTTAAATTATATGATTAAATTTGTATTTATAATTTTTATTTACAACTATTACACAAATATGCGACTGAAGGCGCAAGTTTCACATCTTTTCAATTTGTTTATATTTAGTAAGGCTTCTTTGAAAATGCCAAAGAAACACAAATGGATGTGATTGGTTGGGAGAAATAAGGTGTGGATCGCTGACATGGCATCTTTTGATTGGTCCAAACACCTCACCACACCCGCACCATATCCTCTCCTCTCTCTCCTTATCCTCTCACGCGGTCAAACCACCGGCACCACACACACCTTATCCTCTCCTCTCACCACACCCGCATCTCTCTCCTCTCTCGGCCTCTCCTTATTTTCTCGCGCCCACGACGCAGCTGCCCGCCGCGGCGCTGCCTCCGCCTCCGTCTCCGTCTCCTCAACGCCGCCGTCCGACCTCGAGCCGCCGACCACCCGCACCGGCGTCTGCGCCATCCTGGAGCTCTTCGTCGCCATCGCGTCTTCCGCCACGGTGGCTCTGCTTCATCTCCTCGTCGAGTTGGAGGAGGACATGGAGCTCTGCCTCAAGCTCCTCGCCTGCGGCGGCGGATGGGCTTCAGACGGAGCTGTCTCGACGACGAGCGCCAGCAGGGCCGTGGTCAGCAGCGCGAGGGCGGCATCCGGCGACGCTGAGTGCACGCGCCAAGTGTACGCGTCCGCCGGTTGCACAGCCGCTGTCCTCCCCCTTCCGCTTCGCCGCCGCCGCCATGTCCTCGTCCGCGCGGGGAAGCCGAACAACCGCCTCGCCGCCGAGCACAGCCCCTACCTCCTGCAGCTCGGCCGCCTGTGCTGGCCGTGGCCTCCCTCACCATGGCCTCTGTCGGTGAGGTGGTAGGCTCGGCCGGCCGGTTATCCGGCGGCGGTGGCTCAGTTTTTTTTTTGACTTTTTCCGGATGTGTACGCCGACGGCATTGCCGTCGGCGCATGGTGGACTGACGGAACGGCCGGAGATGCCGTCTTGTGGGTCCCACCACCATGTACGCCGACGGGGTCGACGTACGCCGACGGCCAGGTTGGTACGCCGACGGGCCTCTACGCCGACGGCGCTACGCCGACGGCCACCGTCGGGCTATGGCTACGCCGACGGCCTTCAGGTCTACGCCGACGGTTTCCGGCCGTCGGCGTCTCGGCAGGTTCCCGTAGTGTGTTACGTGTTTTGAAAAATGATGTCCTTGGATTTAGGCAGTGCATTGTTGTTGTCCAGTTTATTTGGTACATTATTATCTTGTTTTTTCAGGTTCAGAGTGCTCACAAATGGCTGGTAAAGCTAGTAAAGACTATTCTCTTGAAGATCTGTATTGCTCACAAACGACTGATAAAAGTATGGAGCTATCAGCTTTGCGAGACATAACAAGTAATTTCTCCAAGGAATCAGAGATTGGTAGCGGCGGATTCGGAGTGGTTTACAGGGTACATGCGTAACAGTATTTGTTTTTTTAACAAAATAAGAATAAATATTCTCTTGTTTCCAGGTCGAAGGTTTTTAAAACTTGCCATGTAGTTGGTTTAGCAAATATGGCTAAGAATACGTGTATAACTGGAAAAACATTTAGGGGTGCTTCGAGATGGGTTTGTTGCTGTGAAGAAGTTCAATTCCGCAATTGACGACAATGCATTTCTGGGTGAGGTTGACTGTCTGACAAGGATTCATCACCCGAATATAGTACAATATCTTGGTTTTTGTGCTGGAGCATACAAACATTTGGCAAAGTTCGGCGAGCAAAATGTTTTAGCAGAAACACCACACCAGTTGATTTGCTTTGAGTACATTCGCAATGGAAGCCTTCATCGGCATATTGATGGTAAGATATCATGTTCTTTATCAAAGTAAACTTCTCGCAAGACAATTTTTTGTCCAAATTATGAAAAAAACATATACCAAGAAGGCATTCCGGTGAGAACATCACCCTTTTTAAATCATATTAAATCACACAATAGTTTAGTAGATATTTGTCACCATTGACACAATTGTTAGAAATGTAAATTTTGTAATATTTTCAAAACTGAACAAAGTACAATAGCATAAACAATATTCATGGAAGACACTGTATGTGCATTGCATTCTTTACAAAAGACTGAATATGTAGGAGGTACACATAAACTATATTTTATTTCTGAAAATACGTGTAAAACCAGCGAGATGTGTTTTCATATAACTTAAACTACTTTCTTCCCGCAAAAGAATAAATTAAACTACTTTCATGACGTAATATTTCACAAGCCGTTTAACTGACTAGCCATGTATGGTTATGAAAAAATGTTCCTTTGAGAAACTTACTTTACATTTTATGTTTCTCTGCTGGAAGACGTTTAAATCTCTCTCAAGCTAGTTTTCTGAGCGTTCTATAATTTTATTGGTTAATAGCCCAACCTTGTCGCCTCGCGTGGCACATATGTTACAAAATAATCCAAGGAATTTGTCTGGGGTTGCACTATCTTCATGAGAACCACATAATTCATAGAGATATGAAATCAGAGAATATACTGCTAGATGATGACATGACTCCCAAAATTACGGATTTTGGGATTTCAAGGCTTTTGGGGGATGGACAAAGCAGAATTATCACGGAAGAAATACGTGGAACACTGTGAGTTCAGTTTCAGTTGATGATTTCATTGTTTAGTCGGACAAATCATCCACAAATGTTTCGTTGGGAATGTATAATTTCCATGTAGGGGGTATATGGCACCTGAATGCTTGTTCGGTCGAGTATTCAATTCCCAATCAGACATATACAGTTTGGGTATGATAATCAGCCAGATTGTAATGGGACGCGGCACGGCATCTATGAATGAGACTGATAATATAAGGATGACTAACAAAATATTTTATACTTGGTTAAGCATCTGTTTAAAGTTTCACACTGCATCTCGCGAATAAAAATGCAGGTTCTCGAGTGGAGCCGTCGCTTGAACCTGGACGCATCCGAGAGGCGCACACCAATGGAACAAGTGAAGGCATGCATTGAGATATAAAAAAAATGCACACAACACGAAGCACATAATAGACCGGTTATGCAGGATATCCTCCGCGGACTTGGTATGACGGAGACTAGCGACTGGTCTGCCTTAGGTGGCACAAACATTTCTTCATTGCCGGTACAGTTTCATTTTGTGAAAGCACAGTAGACTCCGTCATCAGACTTCTCACTTGTCTGTTACAATTTTCAACTGTTTTGATAGTTGTTTTTTAATCCCAACAGCCATCCGCGACAGGAGACACAAACCCTGAAAAGGTGGGTTCTCCTCCAAGTGTAGTGATGTGCTACTGCTCTCCGATCTTGTTCAAAAATATGCCATTTGGCAAAGTTCAAGCATACAGAACATGACGAGAGGTTAACATCATAGCGCCTATAAGAATGACTTGAATTTTTGTTGATGGGTACAGAGTACTCGTTGGTTGGAGACAACAACAGCCAGCGCCAAGTGCAAGATGCTTAAATCGAAATTGTTGCAGATTGCAAACAACAAGCGCTGGTACTGGAAGTGGGATTCCATCCAAGGTTCAAGGTATGCCCACGGCCGGAGAGCTAGCCACTAGAATCTGTTGTATGTCTTACTTAAATCACGAATCACAATTTTGGGCCTTGATTTCGTTTTAATCTGTATCATGGCAAGGTTTCCCGAATGTGCGGAACTCCTGGGTGTGTACGACCTCGCCGTCACCGGAGAGGTCTCACCAGGGATCTGTGTGCCGGCAGAAGCTACACGGTTTATCTCGTTTACAAGCTGGCGAGCAGCACTTCTGGCCTAAAAGGTTCCGTGCAGACGTCGTCGCTCAGGCTATACGGGGAGCAGATTGTTGCCACCAACAAGGTTAGCCTTGACCCAGAAGCGCGTGGATCGGCCAGTGATGTTACCTACCCTGACGCAAGGGACGATGGATGGTTGGAGCTCAAGCTGGCGGAGTTCACAAATGACGACGACATGCTCACAGAGAAGGGGGTGATCGTGGATCTCCGCGAGAGCAACCTCACCGTCAAGAAGAGTGGCCTGATCGTGGAGGGCATGGAGTTCAGGAGCAACTAGCTGCGTACACTGAATATTTATGGCCATAACATATATTTGTTTAAAATTCAGGGACTGATGTAATATACTTTGCTGGACAGCACACCTTAAGTCCATAAGTCGTGACTCGTGACCGGACACTGTATTCTCATAGAAAATATATTTATACTACTTTTAAATTCAAATCGAGTGGTACATTGTAATTGTATGTTCCCTCGTCTTTGAATTACGCTATTTAGGCTCTCTGGATTTTTGAAATCAACCCGCGGTACCAGCTCTTCCTGTCCCGGGCCTTGCCCGCATAATATATTGTAATATTTTAATAATATTTTACGAGAAACCTCCCTGCCTTCGACTGCATGGAACAGTCGAACCGTCAAACAGTCCATGCGCGTGGGGATCCAGGAAGAAAACATTTCTCCGTCTCCCCGTCCACTTGTTCGGCGGCAATCTTGCCGGTGGTGTTGAGGAGGGCATGAAATCGTGTGATTGCCGCACCCTAGAGTGGTGTATCATGTTTTATCTATGTGTGTTGCATGTTTGGTAGATCCCGTCAAGAGTTCAATGGCTCTGACTTCGCCTCTTAAGGCGCTGGTTCTTAGGGGCACGCACACGAAGATTTTCCAGCTGTCATCAACAAAGCTTCGAGCGGCAACAGCGGAGCATCGGCGGCTCACCCTGGCAGCGTTAGTGGTCGCTATGTTGTATAAGGAACTAGATAAAAAAATATTATCATGTTTGGTACTTCCGGAGAACTTCTATAATAGATTCGGACCTTCCTCAAATTTTTTTATGATCATGCAAATAGGATACAAGACTACAATACTACCGAGAGGTCGAAGATATACAAGTTCTTTTTACATGTCAAAAGTCACACACGGTATTGATAATTATTGTACTAAATTTCAAAGAATCCCACCATCAATTAATGCCTACAAACAAAAAACGAGAAAGTCAGAAACAACCACAAGCATGCTCTCGAGACTCGGTTCTTATCTGTGGAGTGCACGCAACAAGAAGTGGGTATTATACTCGATCCTATTGCATAGAAAAAATCCCAATTGCTTGGTCGCTTTTTTGGTTGGCTAAACTCGTTTCTTTGTTTCTGTGTGCTAGTTCTGCGTACGTAGTAGTTAATGGCCCTGTGGCGGAGCTATATAAACAGTCATTAGGTGAAACACGATATCACTGGTAGCATCTCTGCGCAGGGCCGGTCCTGGGATTTTAGGGGGCCAGGGCAAAACTATAGCTCGGGGCCCTTAATATAGACATCATATCAATAATAGTGAATGTGCCTAAAAGATATGTTTCATAACACTTTACTACATCCAAAAGAAATTATACTTATTAAATATTTTACATTACCTTATAAATTTCTTTTAATATTTCTCGATGTAAATTCCCTTATGATGGGGTCGATATCAATATCGTCCAATAGTTTCTTTTCAATTCATAATGTTGCCTTGTATTCGACATGATCATATCGAATGCTGGAAATTTTTTACATCAATTATTGAATATGAACGGTACAAATTATGCAACATGTATGTGAAATTATAGAAACTCATTATAGAATAGTAATAGTAGATGCCTTAGATTGGTCAAATCAGTGTGGCGTATTCGCGCGATTGGGCCCTCGGAATCGAAATCGACAAGATGATGAACTGACTATCTATATTCGAGGAATTTAGGAGAAAACTTACGAATTGCGAATCGACGATTCCGCTGTCACGCATCACGAATAAAAAATACAATGCAAAAACTTTACCGTAGCGGAACGGCTAGGGCCGATTAATGGCGGCGGCTCGTGCCCGATCAGACGCGAAGAACAGAAGGACATGAACAGCCAGTACGTCGCGACTTGCAATCGTGCTTTGCACGAGCGATGCAATCTGGCTCTCGCTAGTACATGGACCACGTCCCTAGCTCTATGGCCTGGCCGGCCCATTCCTTCCTATCTTTTTTTTCTGCTGAATACGTATCTGTAGTTCTAATACAGGTATACTTATCTTTATAATACAACGTATCTGGGATGGTGCCCCTGGATTTTGGGGGCCCAGGGCGGCCGCCCACCCTGCCACCCTCCAGGGCCGGCCCTGTCTCTGCGTCTGCCTCCTGCTTCCAAACAAGTTTCGTCTACCCTGGCCTTGTGTCAACAGGTTCGTGTGTCGTCCGTGCTCGATCAATCTTCGCTTGTAGATGTGTGATGCAGTGTACAACAAACATTTCATGCTTCTTCTGGTTATTTCTTCCCGCTTTCCAGATCGCATTCTCCCACGTTCCTTCAGCTTGTCTACCTTGTTCATATACATAGTCAGGACTTACTAAGAACCGTTTTCAAAATAACATTATTTTAGGGAACAAAGTGAGAGGTTAATACTGTAGTGTCTTAATTATGACTTTGGTCGTTTGGACGTCTTGGTCGTCGGCTCGTTATGGAGCGCAGCCTTGGGGCTGGCGTGGGTGCTGGAGCGGCGGCTTCGGATGCTTTGCCTCCGCTGTGATGCGTCGAGGTCACCTCCGCCGTGTTGCGTCGAGGTCGTTTGGTGTCGGCTTGTGTCGCTAGGGCGTCTTGGTCGTCGACCCGTGTGGAGCGCGGCTTTGGAGCCGGCGTGGATGTCGGAGCGGCGGCTCCGGACTTCTCCCCTCCGACGTGTTGCGTTTAGGGGTTTTGGTGTCGGCCATGGTTGCTTGGGCAACTTGGTCGTCGACCCGTGTGGGGCGCGGCCTCGGGGCCGGCGTGGATCGAGTTGTATTTTTTTCCTTTTTAGGCCTTGTCCTATTGTTTGCTTCTACTTTATCATTATAAAAGGTAAAGTTTTTGCGTTGTTTCAAAAAAAAAAATTATGACTTGAGTTGGTGTTGATGAACAGATTCCCTGGCGGTAGAAAATAACCGGCCCCAGGTGCAAGAATCAAGATGCTTTCATCGAGATCGTTGCAGATTGCGAACAACGAGTCCAAGTACTGGAGACTTGGAGATGGGGCTTAATAATAGAATGATGACTGAGGTCTGAGGTAAACTACTTTTGGAGGTCTCCGGCGACCCCGTGCAGGCGGCGCGGCCGGCCGAGGGGATGGGCTCTCGCGACTCATCAGGCGTCTCCGGCGACCCCGTGCAGGCGGCGCGGCCGGCCGGTCGTTTCTGGGATTGCTCGTCGGAGAGTTCGGAGGAGGAAGAGGCTGTCGACTCCCCGCCTTCCTCTGCGGGATCCCGGGCTTGGGAGTACCGGTGTCGCACACCGGAGGAGCGACCACGTCGGGATCTTCGTAGGGAGAAGAAGGCGGCCAAACGCAGTCTACGGGCTTGGGTGGCCACGGAGCTCGCCGTCTCGCCTCCTGCGTCGGTAAGTCCTAACGTTCGGTCTTCACTCCGTTGTGTTGCAGATTTTCCGGCGATCAAGCTCCCGGTGCTTCAACCCACGACTTTCACGCTAGAAGATGTACTCGACGCCACCAGCTGGACGCTTGTGCAACGCAAAAAGAAGAAGGAGAAGGTGGTTTCAACCATGGTGAGCAGATCTTCTTCTTCCTGGGCACGGCGATCACCGACGTCGGGCGGTGCTGCCGGACCGAAGTTTACGGATCAAGATCCGTCCGTTAAGGGGTTTCCAAATTCAAATGTTTTTACAACGCCGTCTGTCCCTGGACACAAGGTCCTTGCTGGCCCAGTCGGGTGTGTACAACTCGGGCCCGGTCACAAGGGCCTACCGAGTTGGAGGTCGAGTTTACAAACAAAGGGCACAAGGCCCAGGCTGCCGCACGCGTCAGGGGTTTTAGGCTTGCGTCGCCATAACCCTAAAGTCTTTCGCTCCCATCGTGTTTCCTTGGCGGCGCCGCAGGAACGTCGCACCTTCGCGTCGGCCTCCATGGCGGGAAGGGGAACGTCGGGTGGGGGCTACCCTTCCAATGGGAGAGACAACTATAATAACCAGCAACCCGGGAGACAAGGCTTCCGTGGTGGAGATTTCAATGGTGCCCGTGATGATCGCATGTTCAATGCAAGAGATGATGTCTATCCTCGACAGCTTGGTAGGTCGGGTAATGGTGCATATGGACAGCAGCAGGGATTCAGGGCCTCTGGACCAAGCAACTTTGAGCGTGGGGAGGGCAGTGGAGCTATGCAGATCGATCGTAGGACGAACTTTGATCAGCGTGGCTCACAACAAGGTGATTTCAGAGGTAATTTCGGTAACTACAATGAAGGTTTCTATGAGAGAGGCAACATGAATTTTCAGGGGAACATGAACTACAACAATAACCAGAGGTATCGAAACAGCTTTGGGAACTCTGGGGCCGGTGGCCAAGGTCGCGGTGGTGCTCAGGGGAGAGGCAGATTCAACAACGAAGGGGGAAGAGGCAATATCAATGCTACTCGGCAAACTGATGTCAATAGCAATGCGAGTATGGAGCTCGAGCAGCAGGGGAAGAGACGGCACAAGTAGCTGTCTACAAACCTAAAGAGGTTGACAAACCTGATCAGCAAGGAAAGCCTCAAGAAGTTGCCAACGCAGTTGCCCCGGTGCAGCAAGGAAAGGCCAAAAACAAGCCGGGCAAAACACTATGTTTCCGCTGTAAGTTGACAGGACATATTGGAACTGATTGCACAGCAATTTTATGTGTCTATTGCAATTCGGCCTTGCATGGGGACGAGGCTTGCCCCCTGCCAAAGATGCCGAAACCAACAGCTACTTTGTATGGGATGGCTAGAGAGTGCCTAATGTATTTCAAGGTAGATAAGTCAGACAACCTGCGGATGAAGAATGACAGCGGAAAAGTTGGGAGAATTAGAGTGTCGGGTGGTAAGCTTTCAGCTCCACAGGTTCTGAAGGAGTTGGATTGGTTGGTTCCGGGAGATCATGCATGGGAGATTTATCCTGCAAGTGACATAGATTTCAGAGTGGTTTTTCCAACCAAAGCTGATTTATCCAGGTTAAAAAGAATCAAGTTCATTGAGGTTGAAGGGACAGAAATTACTATGCACTTCGAGGATTGGAACTCGAAGTCTTTTGACAAGTGGGGACTCTATGATATTTGGGTGCGCATCTCAGGTTGTCCTGAACCTCTCTGTCGTGATTACCTAGCCCTCTTTGCAGTAGGCTCGTTGATTGGAGAGGCTAAGGAGATTGACATGAAGTTTACTAGGGAGCATGGCATTGTTAGGGCACGGATGGATTGTGCTAATCCGGAAGGGATACCGAGATCGGTTGATTTTTCTTATGATGGAGAGGGGTACGGTGTCCTCTTTGATATTGAAGCCGAAGATGGATCTATTGTGGCTGCGGGGGATTTTGTGATGCACGATCCGAACGCAGATGGTGGTAATAATGGGAAAGATAAGGATGATCAAGAGCAAAAGAAGCTGCAGGATGATAAGTTCGACAATGGCCTTGATAGCAACAAAAAAACAGAGGGAACGGAGAATAAGGTGCAGGACATGGAGACGGAGGACAAGACTTCCGAACCCAAGGATGACATTCAGTTTGGGACAGTCCCGTCCACGGTTCAGTTAGAACGGCTCAAGTTCAATGTTGCACACACGGAACAACCGCCTCCGATTCAGTTTGGTTCGGTTGATTTCTCTCCCTCCCCGAATGTGCTGGCTGTTCGTACATGTGTATCAGCCCCAAGGCGTTTGTGGGGTGACAGAGTGGAGGATGATGAAGAGAGCTTACCCTCACCTTTGGCTACTTCGGTTCCCGTTCAAAGTCGGCCGAGTTCCCAGCAGTCCTTTCAGCCTAGCACCGCCGTCACAGAAAATACTGCTTGCGCAGGCACAGCTGCCGTGACAGAAAATGCAGGTTTCTCTGCCATGGCTACGGAAGGCTGGCGTAACCACACAGAATCAATGTTCCCGTCAGTTTTTTCACATGTCCCCAGTGCTGTACCTGAAACTAGTCCGGCTTCCTCTACACCCAAGAACCTGTGTTCAGAGATGCATCAAGTTGTTGGGACGGGAGGGGCTCTCAGGTCACCAAATATTTCAGTCGCTGCGGTTGCCGTTTCTTCACCTCGGACACCGTTAGATGGCACTCGTAGTGGACCAACATCACCAGCTTGTAAGGGGCAGGGGTATTCGTGGGCGGCCGGTTCTCTCAGGAAGAGATTATTGCGTATGGCGGTATTCCGGAGGATAAGGCGAAGGAGGTGCGAACAAGCTCGCGATCCGTGCTCAAGCAAATGCGGATGACACTCAACTGTCACGGGCTCAACAGAGGGCTCAGCAACGTAATGATTTTGGGACACCAGGTACTTCTTCAGCTGCTAAATTTACTATTGCCTCTTTTTCGCATGATGTAGTTGTCGCTAGGGCTGCAAAGTTGGGGGTTTCCTTGGGTGCGTCACCTGACCAAGTTAATGATGCCATTACTAATATGCAAGACATTGATCTAAGCCGTACGCTAATAATGCTTAAGAAAAATGAATCAGAGACTAAGGAAAATGGGTCATCGTTGGGTAACAGTGTGATTGACAAAGCTCTAGAGCTGAGTTCTGATTTGGTGGACAAGAGTTTGTCGGATTCTGAAGGTCACAAGGACCTCGAACCCACTGTTGTTAAGAAAAAAAGAGTATATGTTAAAAGAAAGTATGACTCTTCCTCGGTTAGGCGTAGTATTCGTTTAAAACTAAAGTCTAAATAATGGTGAAGGGCAGTTTTTGGAATAGTGGAGGGTTTAGGGATACGGCAAAACACATGGTAGTTTCAGAGACAATTAGAGACTTTAAGCTTGATTTCTTTGCAGTGCTCGAAACAGGGAGAGATAATTTCAGTGTACCTTTCTTAAGAAACTTGGCAGGGGGCTTGATTATATTTGGTATTGTTTACCTCCACAAGGGAGGTCAGGAGGAATCTTAGTAGGTTTTAATGCACAAACCATCAAGGTTAAAAATATTACCTCGGGAGACAGATGTGTCAAGTTTCATTTAGTCTCTCGTTTTGACAATTTCGAGTGGGTTCTGGTTGCTGTTTATGGGGCGGCTCAAGAAGCACAAAAGGGTGAATTCCTGGCCGAACTGGTTCGAATCTGTGAAAATGAGACTCTACCAATTTTGGTTGGTGGAGATTTCAATATAATTAGGAGACAAAATGAAAAAAATAAAGACAATTTTAATGATCGATGGCCTTTCATTTTTAATGCAATCATTGAAAGCCTTGACCTCCGAGAAATTGATCTCTCAGGTAGGCAATATACTTGGGCAAATCGTCGACCCAATCCCACTTACGAAAAATTAGATAGAATTTTGGCAAGTGTGTCATGGGAACAGAAATTTCCGTTGGTGAGTGTTAGAGCTTTAACAAGAGCGGGTTCCGACCACACACCATTGCTTATTGACTCAGGGGAACAAGCTCACCTGGGGAATAAAGCATATTTTTCGTTTGAGCTCTCTTGGTTAAAGAAAGAGGTTTTACCGAGATGGTGGCCAAAGAGTGGGCCTCAATTTCGGCTGGTAATACACCTATGCAGATATGGCAAAACAAGATTCGTCATTTACGGTCGTTTCTCCGAGGGTGGGCTAAGAATATCAGTAGTATCTATAAGAAAGAGAAAGAAAGACTTCTTAATATTATTGATCTCCTTGATGTTCAAGCCGAAACCATACTTTTAAATGCTAATGAGAGGGAGACTCTTAGGAAAGCAAATCAAGATTTAGCTACCCTAAGAAGAGATGAAGAAGCTAAGTGGGCACAAAGAGCAAAGGTCAAATACATTCAGGAAGGGGGAGATAACACCAAGTATTTTCATTTAATTGCGAATGGGAAACACAGGCGGAAACGAATTTTTCAGTTAGAACAAGATGAAGGAACAATCATAGGGCAAGAAAATATCAAAAACTATATAACGACTTTTTACAAGAAATTGTTTGGAAATTCTGATCAGCATTCGGTCACACTAGTGGAGGATCGGATTGCTGACATACCACAAATCTCAAGTGAAGAAAATGAAATCCTTACAGCCGACTTTACTGAAAAGGAGGTGTATGAAGCCATAATGCAAATGAAGAAGAACAAAGCGCCTGGACCAGATGGGTTCCCTGCTGAGTTCTATCAAAATTTCTGGGGTATTATTAAATTTGATTTGATGAATTTGTTTAAAGCCTTTCAGCTTGGGGAATTGCCGCTGTTTCATCTTAATTATGGTAATATCATTCTACTGCCAAAGAAAGAAAATGCTATCCAGATTCAGCAATATAGACCTATTTGCCTACTCAATGTTAGCTTCAAGATTTTCACCAAGGTGGGAACAAATCGAATTACTGAAGTGGCAAATAAGGTGATTAGACCATCACAGACAGCTTTTATGCCAGGCAGACATATCCTTGAGGGAGTACTAATACTTCATGAAACAATCCATGAACTTCATAGGAAGAAAATGGATGGGGTTTTATTAAAAATCGATTTTGAGAAAGCATATGATAAAGTTCGATGGCCTTTCCTACAACAAGTGTTACGAATGAAAGGCTTCGATCCTAAATGGTGTAATTGGATAGAACAATTTGTCAGCCGGGGTAGTGTGGGTATCAAAGTAAATGATGACCTAGGTCACTATTTTCAAACTCAAAAAGGCTTAAGACAGGGCGATCCGATGTCTCCGATTTTGTTTAATATCGTAGCTGATATGCTGGCAATTATGATTGCAAGGGCCAAGGAAGATGGTCAGGTGGATGGACTGATACCCCACTTAGTAGAAGGGGGGTATCTATACTTCAATATGCTGATGACACAATCTTGTTTATGGAACACAACATAGAAAAGGCTCTTAACATGAAGCTTATTCTGTGCATTTTTGAACAATTGTCGGGGCTGAAAATAAATTTCCACAAAAGTGAGATCTTTTGTTTCGGAAAAGCCAAGGAAGTCGAGGACCAGTATAGGCTGCTTTTCGGGTGTGAATCTGGGTCCTACCCTTTCAAGTATTTGGGTATCCCGATCCATTTCCGTAGACTAAAAAACAGTGAATGGAAAATGATAGAAGACCGTTTTGAAAAAAAACTAGCGAGTTGGGCTGGTAAATTACTCTCGTATGGTGATCGTTTAATTCTGATTAATTCGGTTCTCACAAGCCTGCCTATGTTCATGTTATCTTTCTTTGAAGTACCCATAGGGGTCCGGAAAAGACTAGATTATTTTAGGTCTAGGTTCTTTTGGCAAAGTGACGGTCATAAAAGAAAGTATAGATTAACTAAATGGAACATAATGTGTCGACCAAAAGATCAAGGGGGCTTGGGATAGAGGTTTTGGAAACTAAAAACAAAGCTTTACTGTGCAAATGGTTGTTTAAAATTTTGGCCGAGGATGGTGGGTTTGGCATGAGCTAATTCACAATAAATATCTACATTCAAAGTCGTTATCTCAAGTGCAAAGTAGACCAACCGACTCACATTTTTGGAAGGGACTAATGAAAGTCAAAGATGAATTTTTGGAACGGGGGTCGTTTGTGGTAGGAAACGGGGAAAAAACACGGTTTTGGGAAGATATCTGGTTAGGGGACAAGCCCCTTGCTAGCCAATATCCCTCCCTTTATAACATTGTTCATCGGAAACAAGTTTCGGTGGCTGATGTTCTCTCACATGCGCCTCCTCCAAACTTAAGCTTCAGGAGGGGTTGTCGGGGATAAGTGGACAAAATGGTTGCATTTGGTAGAACGGCTTATGCAAGTTAATCTTACAAATCAGAACGATGTCTTCAAGTGGGGACTAACCGATTCTGGTATTTTTACGGTTAAATCTATGTATCTAGATTTCATGAGTGATCATACAAGATTTCTTCGTAAAGATTTATGGAAAATGAAAGTACCTCTAAAAATCAAGATTTTTATGTGGTTTCTTTATCGTAAGGCAATTCTCACGAAAGACAATCTAGCTAAACGCAACTGGGCTGGATGCAAAAAATGTTGTTTTTGTGATCAAGATGAAACAATCCAACATTTGTTCTTTTCTTGTCCACTTGCAAAGATGATTTGGCGCATTGTGTATATGGCTTTCAGTATTAGACCACCAAATGATATAAGGAATTTATTTGGCAATTGGTTACAGGGTGTATCTAAAAAAGAGAAGGTGCAAATCCGAGTTGGTGTTTGCGCCTTGCTCTGGGCTTTGTGGAATGTTCGCAATGACTATATTTTTAATAGAGCAAAGAAAACTTCTTTTATGCAGGTTATTCCGATGGCTACTCATTGGATCCGTACGTGGTCCTACCTACAATCAACGGAGAGGCGAGGCGCAATGGATTCTGGGTGCAGCCGCCTGGAATCGGTCGCGTCGGATCTATATTCCCAGTGCAGCTGGCGTTCTGAGTTGAGGATAACATGTTGATGCAGAGTCATTCACTGTTGTCTTTCCTTTTTAAGTGGCTGATTCATGTTGCCACTTTATGTGATCCTTGATGTAAGTCCGTTGTAACGATAACTGAACTCTCAATAATAATAAAATAAAAGCCGCATGCATCAATCGATGCAGAGGCTGGGGGCCCCTTTTCTAAAAAAAAAGTACTGGAGATGGATTTCTCTCCCAGATTCCAGGTTTGCTCACAGAAAAATTGAGCCACGAAACTTTCTTCAGCGAGTTGTCAAATTAACATATTTCAGTACTTACTTAATACTCGCATATATCTTAAACTTATATGTTTATTGATGTTGTGTGTTTGGGTGTAAATTTCTTCATACATGTACATGTCGACTTGCAATCATATATCTTTCGTTATTTTTTGTTCTGCTTTAATAGCAGTATCATTTATATTCTTGTTAATTTGTACAAGTAAAATGTACATACTACACTGTACTAGCCATACACAATCGTCATCATTATCTTACCTCTAGGAGGTAAAAGTAATGTTAGCTGTTGACAAACAAAAAATAAACAGTCCATAGCAGTTCGAGAATGTCTTAGAGATGATTATTTAGCCCAATCAATGAGAAAAAATTATAGCCTTGTTTATTTTCTATCATGATAAGGTTTCCCGAATGTGCGGAGCTTGTGAGTGTGTACTTTCTGGCTGTTACTGGTGAGGTGCCACCAATGGAGTTGTCTGCCGGCAAAAGCTTTGAGGTTTACCTTGTGTACAAGCTGGCGAGAAGAACCTCTGGCCTGAAAGGTATTGTGCAGACATCGTCACTAAGGCTCTACGGGGAGGTGATTCTTGACACCAACAAGGTTAGCCTCGACCCAGAAGCACGAGGATCCGCAAGTGATGTTACCTACCCTGTCGCAAGAGGCGATGGCTGGTTGGAGGTCAAGTTGGCGGAGTTCACAAACGACGACGAGATGATCACTGAGAAGGGGGTGATCGTGGATCTACGTGATGAGAATGTCAGCATGGAGAAGAGGGGCCTCATCGTGGAGGGCATGGAGTTCAGGAGCATCTAGTTAGCAGTGTGCTCCAGGTATTTGTGGCCACAATTTTTAAGGATTCATGTAATAAACCTTGCTCGGCAAACATTTGTTAAGTGGACGAGCCCATAAGTTGCAATCCGCATGGACCGTAGCAAGATACTGTTGCACTTTCAAATAATGTTTAAATTCTAATTTTCTTTATAATACAGCTGCATCTAGAATGATTGTTTGGTTTCCCTGATTATGTTCTGCTTTAATTTTTGGTTGAGTTCACATAAATTCATATCATTGAAATAAATATTGTATAGACATAATGTGTGTGCAATTCAAATAAATACTGGTGATGTAGTGTATATATAATCTAATATGAGAATGATGATAGTTGATCCCTACAAATATAAGAAAAGAACCATATGTTATGTAGAATCTCAACCACTATACAAATATTTACGTAAACTTACATTCCCGGTCGCGTCGTCACTACTGCAAGAAGTGATAACATCAAGATCTTCTAAAATATATTATTTTTTATATTAATGAAACTCTACAAAGTACATCGTTAAAAAATTATATTATTTCAGTATATTGTACCGTCGAAACAAAAAGCAGTAATCGTTCAGCCTAAGTGCTAATCGTTACCCCTTGGCCAAAGTACTCGGCCGCCATGGCATCGTAGGCGCGCGTCGCCAGCTCTAGGGTCTCGAACATGCCTTGCCAACTGCTGTGACCAAAAAACCATGATCTCCCCCCCTTCCCCCCCCCCCCCCCCCCCCCCCCCCCCGCGTCGTCTTCTTCCCCTTCCGCCTCACAACACGATACGGAGGAGCCATGTCCTATGTTGTGTGGGAGCTTGCACCGAAACTAACAAATAGGAAAACTTCATTTTAATTTACATTAACAGCTAAAAGAACTAACACCTAAAAACTGAATAAAAAGCCCAATTCAATTTTGTAACACCTAAGTCAATTGCTAGCATGAAAAAATCAAGTAAACGCAAAATAGGGAGGTGGAGGCTCACTGACAAAGTGGAGAGGAGGCAATGGCGTTGGGGAGGAGGAGGAGCTGATGACGGAGTGGTGAGCCGGTGCGGCGGTGTTGGGCAGGCGGCGGCCTCGGATGGGTCGGGGAGGCGGCAGGGGACGGGCGTGTCGAGGAGAGGAGGCCGCAGCATGCATCGGGGAGTGGAGGAGGCGATAGCAAAGGGGAGAGCTTACGATGTTGAGGCGGCATGGTGTGTGGAATGAGAGAGTAAGAGAGTATGAGAGAGATAGTAGGGCGCGACTATAATGGGCCGACCATGTTACTAGTGGCGTGGGGCACATAGAAAGCTCGACTCCACTGGTATATGGCCAAAATACCGGTGGCATGTGTGCGGTTATAGTACACACAATTAGTAATGGACCTACGAGTGGCATGAGCGAGATACAAATGCCACTACTGATCCTCGGTTATTACGGTTCTTGCCCCTCACCAGTCAGATTCGGTCTCGGTTATTACGGTTCGATAGTTCGGTCCTCGGTTAATATGCCCACCCCTACCGATCCCACATCTCGCTGTCCTCCTTGTGTGTGCGCCACATGCCCCTCTGCAACGGAGGCAACGAGGGGTTGGGGCACAGCACATTTGGCCTTATCTCCTCCCGACACTTCTCCTCCACACAATTCCTTTCGTGCATCCCCGATTGTCGCGGCTACAACCAGGGGACGCGCTATTGTTCTGGAGAGCACAAGCTTCCCAGCTGCTGCAGCTGATGTCAAGCGCGGCCGCTGCCGTAAACAATCACGAGAATGCTGCAAACTCCCCTGAGCCACGTGCTACAAGCCAACCATGTTAGCCCGCGAGCGGTGGATACCAGACCTGCAAAGGAAGGGTCGCTGTGCTATAAGAAGCCGATGCACCTGTCCTACGGATCCGTAGCGGCAAAGCTGCAAAGGAAGGGCCTTCTTGCTACAAAGCCAGTGCGCCTGTGTTGCAATCCATAGCGGCGGTGCTGAGGAGGGCGGCCGATGCTAGTGCAACGGTGCTGTGAAGCCAGAGCGGCGATGGTGCCAGGACGAACGCGAAAGCAGTGCGTCGATACTGCATAGAAAGAGTGGCGGTGCCGCGGTCACCCATGTATTTGTTGCACGAGCAGGGAGACGATGTAAGCAGGTCTGAGCAGCCTGTGGGGAGAGAAAGCAGCGGGAGATGAATGTGTGTTGAGGTGGAGGAGACCGGGTCCACCCTCGTGGGAAGGGAAAAGTGATGTCAGTTTTGATCCAACAACTCGGATAGCTTGATCCGACTGTTCCTGGACGATCCAAGCGCAGGAACATCTGGATGACGCTCACTGCTCGGCTTAATTTATCGATGGGGTTTGACATCGTACGAAAGTGATATACAAAATGGACTTTGCCTACTCAATAGAAGTAACGTAAATCAACAAGTTGTACGGCAGAACAATTCAATAGAAGTAATGTAAATTGTAAATCAACAAGTTGTACGTCGCATCTCTAGGTAGGTGGTATTATGCAGACTTATTCTCTTCAACGCGACATATATAACACGCAATCTTTGCCCGTTCCTGAAGAAAATATTTGGTACTCCGTACTTGAGACTTAGCATTTGTCGAGTGCACGGAACAAGAAGCGCGTAGTACTCGATCTCTATCACTGTGGGCTACTTCTCGGTACAGTAGTACCTATCGGCCTGTGGCACTCCTCCTTACTTCCTCTTGCTTCCTAACAAGTTTCTTGTATCCTTGCCTTGTGTAGTTGTGTGCTGTCAACAGGTGCGTTTGTCATCCATACACGATCTAATTCGTTTGTTGACATTTATTATGTTCTCATTCTTCAATCAGAGGTCGTGTTATGTAGCTATAATGCGTGCAAAGGTCTACTGGTATTATCGCTTTTACTGTTTCCACAAAGTACTGTATCTCTGTATGTGCTGAGCTAGCTATACGAGCTTTGTAGAGGAGGTGAGCACGCAGAACATAACAAGAACAGATAAGCGCTCATGCTTTCCTGCAAGATAAAATATTTGTGAGAACCATGATTCTATTTTTGTTTGAGTGTTTAGCGAATCAACACTGACATTTTAAAAAAATAATAGAGCGCCACCATCAAACAGTTCATGCATCTTCCGGTGTGTCTCCCATCTTTTTGTACTCTTTCTGTAAATCACGTTCCTTCTAATCATCTACTTTAGTTCACATACATATTTGGGGTCTCTTTGGATTGTAAAATTATCATAATTTTTTTGTAGGATTTCAATTTCTAGGAAATTTTATCTATGGATTGCCTTCGCATCCAAGGAATGGTGCCACCACAAATTTCTATGGATCGGATTTCTCTGTCCCAATTCCATACGAATTCCAACATCCAATCCAAACTCTTTTTAGACTCAAGTGCGAAGGATCAAGATACTTTTCCCTTATTTAGTCCGAACGATTGTTTATGCAGTTTTCATGTGCTTTATAATTCTCTATTTTGCACATGCAAACATGTGGCATTCATACCCGTTCCTGCATTTTTCAACCCTGCAATCCAAAGAGGTTACATCACAATGCTTACCAGAATCCAACACCCCTTATGGATTATGGATGCACTCGGTTGATGATGGTCATCCGGAATATATTCAACCAGGGTCGCTGGCAGCATGTTAGAAGATTACAACATGTTATTATTTGTTTATGCCCTTTTTCGGTAGATCATACATGTAAGGCTGATCCTTGATTTGTAGAACTTCTAAACTTTGAAAACTATGTAATGAAAAGCTGTGTGCATCACTCTGATGCAGACAACGGGGCTTTGCACACCTTTCCGAAAAAAAAGTCAGTAATGCGCTTACCGTGATTGCTCTGTTAATTAAGAGTTGTAAAGAGATCCCCCATCCCCCCCCCCCCCCCCCCCCCCCCCCCAGACTCCAATTGACTAAGAGTTGAGAATGGCTTGCCGGGAAGCCGCAGGTGGTCACACATTGCTGCCTACCATATTTTCATTTTTTTATGATGTATTATGCCAAAAAAAAGCATTCCTTTTCACAAAATAGTCCGTTCTATTTAAAATGCAATGGACGGTTTTTTTTTTCTTATACACACTTTGGTACTTATTTTATAGAATATTTAATGATTACACTTATTGCTGAAGTAAATTTGTGTCCTCTGAGATTTTTATGGATAAATTATTGCCCCCACCCATCGATAATTATGATGTTGCCTTCGTATTACTAACGACAAATGTCAAATGTGTTGCGCATGTTCATCTATACTACTATTGGTGTCAGTTGTTGATGTTATGTGTTTTGGAAGATAATACACTACAGGAAAGTCCCTCTGTGCCGACGGCCTTCTGCCGTCGGCATAGGCCTCATTGCCGTCGGCACAGGTCTATGCCGACGGTGGCCGTCGGCACAGGTCTATGCCGACGGTGGCCGTCGGCACAGAGTGGTCGGCATAGGGCCCCGTAGGCACAGCCTCCACGGCCGTCGGCATAGCTATTAGCCGTCGGCACAGGCTCTCCCGACGGCAAAAAATGACCGTCGGCACACTGTTTGTCGGCACAGGTAAGGTGGGTCCCACCGCGGCCGAGCGCACTGGCACAAGCTATGCCGACGGCAATGCCGTCGGTATAGGGTGGACACGTGTCTTAAAAAAAATCCCCTGCCGTCCCTGGCTGGGGACAGGCCGCGACTGGGGGCGGTCGCCGACGGAGCAGGGGCTGGGGCGCCGCCGCTGTGGAGCGCGGCGAGGACGGCGTCGACCAAGTCCGGGCGTGGCGAGTACGGCTGAGGCCGAGGCCAGACGCGGCGACAGCTGGGGACGGGGAAAACGACGGCTGGGGCGGCCGGGGGCGGGCTGGGCTGTGGACGGGCTGGGGGCGGCGCGGTCGAGCTGGTCGACGAAGACGGCGGTGCTGCTCCTGGCGCACGGGCCTCGACCTCCGCTTCGGCTCCTGGTCGACGAAGACGGCAACGCTGCTCCTGGCGCACGAGCCTCGACCTCGGCTTTGGCTCCTGGTCGACGAAGACGGTGGCGCGGTCGAGACGGTCGGAGATGACGGCGGTGTGCTCCTAGCTCGGTGCGGCGCGAGCCCGCGGTGTCGAGTATGGAGGCGCCGCTGGTTATGAGGTCCTTGGCGCGGAAGGAGCCCTCGTTGGCCGGCGACGTCGCGCGGCTCGCGGAGGAAGGCGAGCAGGGAGATGAGAGCCCTCCGCAGCCGACGCGCCCGAGGACGTGGAGCTCGACCGGAGCAGGGCTGTCGAGGGCGCCGCCGCTGTGGAGCGCGGCGAGGACGGCGTCAATCGAGGCCGGGCGCGGCGAGGACGGCGTCAGCCAAGGCCGGGCGCGGCGAGTACGGGGCCGGGCTCGCCTCGGGTCACCAGCAGCTGGGGGGGCGATGCGTCCTTGACCGCCTGCTGCGACGCGAAGGACCGCACAACCTCCTCCTCCAGCCAGTCGACCGCAGGCGAGGGGCGGCGGACTTGCGAGAGCGCGGGCGAGCTTGCCGACGGAGCTTGAGGAGGCGAGACGCAGCGGGGAAGCACGCGGGAGGCGGAGGCTGCCGGCGGCTCTAGGAGAGAGCGAGCGAGGGAAGAGAGCGAGCAAGAGAGAAGGGGATCGATGGGGAGAGAGCGAGAGCCAGATAGATAAGGCATGGTGCTGACGTACGGTGGAAGCGTACCTGAATGTTGAGCAGGTCCAGCCAATCAGGCGCAAGGCACGGGGATCGTGTGCTAGTTGAGAAAAGCAACCAGCCGTCGGATCATGTTCTCCGGGATCCAACGGCCATGTAGTACGACTATTCCATATGTAGCATGTCTTTCTATTTCTCTTTATTTTCTCTGTTTCTTTTTTCTTTTCTTGTTTTCTTTGATTATTTTTATCTGTTTGTATAAGTAGCATGACTATTGCATAGCATACTACTTTTTGTGAAAATTGGATTGGACCAATTTTCTACCGTATTTTTTAATTTGCTTCAAAAAAGGTCAATTGTGATACTTAGAAAATAGAAAATGTATTTTCCAAAATAATTGAAAACTAAGTTTGGCAGCACTGTTTCCCATACCAAGACACATATGTGTTAAATATGGGCACTTTATCAAAAACTATTGCACGGGAATGACCATAACTTGTTCATTTTGCTTGAAACTTATACATGTTTATATATGATAGATATTTGGTGAAGTTTTTTTTGGGAAAGTTTGACAAAACTCAAGTTTACAATTTATCCTATCAAATAGTGCACATAAAAGGACTCCATGTTAAAGGATTTCATTTTTCAAAACTACAGATGGTTCTGTGATATAATCACTACTTTTGTACCTTAAATTGATTTTTGGAAAATTTCCAAAGAAAACTATCACACACTTATAGTTCAAATTTCAGTTACTTTCGGAATGCCCGTCGTGCCTATTCATCCAAAGGGGTTGCATTTCTCAAAACTATCGATAGTTCTGTGATATAATCACTACTGGTGTATCTTAAAATGATTTTTGTAAAATTTTCAGAGCAAACTATCACACACTTGTAGTTCAAAATTGAATTATTTTCGGAAATAGGTATAAAGTCAGTTAAATAGGCGAAATGAGGTAGAAACCGAGAAAATTCCTAATATTTCCAGACTATCCATCAAATATGGCCTACTTTGTGTGATAATTGGATGGGTGTCATTTTCCACCATATTTGTTGTACTTGCATCACAAAAAATGCCATTTTTGACAATTAAAAAACGAAAAATGATATTTATAAACATAATTTGAAAAAACTTATTTCTGCAACATTGTTTGTAATAACAAGACACACCTATGTCTCAAATATGGGCACATTATCACAAACTATGGCAGGGGTATGACGATATCTAGGTCATTTGACTCGAAACTTATACATGTTTATAGATGATTGATCTTTTTGTGAATAAGTTTTTTGAAAACTTTGTCAAAACTCATGTTTATCATTTTTCCTGGCAACTAGTACACATAAAAGGACTCCATGCCAAAGGATTTCATTTTTTGAGTATTTTTTCATTTTCTTTTATTTTGTTGAAAAAACGGTCAATATGCCCGTCGTGCCTATTCATCCAAAGGGGTTGCATTTCTCAAAAATATCGATGGTTCTGTGATATAATCACTACTGGTGTATCTTAAAATAATTTTTGTAAAATTTTCAGAGCAAACTATCACACACTTGTAGTTCAAAATTGAATTACTTTCGGAAAATAGGTATAAAGTCAGTTAAATAGGCGAAATGAGGTAGAAACCGAGAAAATTCCTAATATTGCTGGATTATCGATAAAATATGGCCTACTTTGTGTGATAATTGGATGGGTGTCATTTTGCACCATATTTGTTGTACTTGCTTCACAAAAAATGTCATTTTTGACAATTAAAAAACGAAAAATGATATTTATAAACATAATTTGAAAAAACTTATTTCTGCAACATTGTTTGTCATAACTAGACACACCTATGTCTCAAATATGGGCACATTATCACAAACTATGGCACGGGGATGATCATATTTAGGTCATTTGACTCGAAACTTATACATGTCTATAGATGATTGACCTTTTTGTGAATAAGTTTTTTGGAAACATTGTCAAAACTCATGTTTATCATTTTTCCTATCAACTAGTACACATAAAACGATTCCATGCCAAAGCATTTCATTTTTTGAGTATTTTTCACTTTCTTTTATTTTTTTTGAAAAAATGGTCAAAATGGCCGTCGTGCCATGATTTGTGATAAAGTGTCCACATTTGACACATAGGTGTGTCTTGGTATGGCAAACATTGTTGCCAAAAACAATTTTTAAAATATTATTATAAATATTATTTTCCAATTTTTAAGTGCCAAAAACAATTTTTTAAACAAGAAAGTACCACAAATATGTTGCAAAAAGTCATATACATGAAAAAAAAAAGATGAAATGGATGTCATATTTGGATTCCTCTATTTTTTCTAATCGATTTAGATATTTTATTTGTTAAATTTCAATTTATAGATTTAAAGATATGAATTATTCCATATTAGATGAAAAATAGGGGAAAAGAGCTATGCCTACGACTTACCTATGCCGAGGGCAAAGCCGTCGGCATAGCCCCTGTGCCAAATCTATGCCGACGGCATATCCTATGCCGACGGCTTTGTCGACGGGCTGGCCTCGTCAGGGCCTATGCCGACGGCCCCGATAGAAAGCCGTCGGCACAGGGTTTGGCCGTCGGCATAGATCCCCATTCCTGTAGTGATATACTTTTGCATTTGGGCAGAACTTTGACTGTTCTCCAAATTGATTTGGTACATTATTATTAATTCTTAAGGTTCAAAGTTCGTGTCAATGGCTCGTAGAGCTAAAGAGTACTATCTTGAAGATCTATATTGCCCACAAACGGCTGATAAAAGTATGGAGCTATCAGCTTTGCGAGACATAACAAATGAATTCTCCACGGAGTCACAGATTGGTAGCGGTATATACGGAGTGGTTTACAAGGTACCCATATGTAAAACTGCTTTTTTGTTCTGCGGAATAGGACTAACGGTTCTTCTGTTTCAGATAGCAAAATAGGAAAACTACTTCTTTTTAAAACTTACCATATAGTCTTCTTATGCAATCTTTTTGTCTTATAATACGCCTATAACTGGAGAAACATACAGGGAGTGCTTCGAGACGGCCGATTCATTGCTGTGAAGAAGTTCAAGTCCCCAGTTGACGACAAAGCATTTCTGGGCGAGGTTGATTGTCTGACAATGATTCAGCACCCGAATATCGTGCAGTATCTTGGTTTTTGTTCTGGAGCATACAAACACTTCAAAAGGTTGTGCGAGCATAAGGTTTTAGAAGAATCACCACACCAGTTGATTTGCTTTGAGTATATTCACAATGGAAGCCTTCGTCAGCATCTTGATGGTAAGATAGCATGTTCTTTATCAAACTTTGTCACGACTGATACAAATGTTAGAAATATACGTTTTGAAACATTTTCTATCGAACAAAGTGCAATTCTATAAACAATATCTTATGGAAGGCGTAATATCTGCAGTGCATTCTTTACAAACAGCTTATTATATGTACGAAGTACACATATAACCATATATTTTTCTGAAAATACAAGCAAAACCAGCGAGATATAACTTACACTAATTTTTTCCCGGAAAAAATATAAACTTGAACTAATTTTATGACATGCTATTTCACAAGCCGTTTAACTGACTAGCCATGTATGGTTTACAACGTGGGCCTGGCTTCTAAGCGCTGCTATGCCCCCTTTGAATTTGCGGTTATGCCCAACAAAGGGTTGCTTTGAGAAACTCACTTTATATTCCATGTTTTTGTTGTTGGAAGATGTTCTAAATCTTACTTTTTTTTATTGGCATAAGAATAGTTTTCTGAGAGTTCTCTAATTTCATTGGTTAAAAGACCAACCTTGTAGGCTTGCGTGGCACGTTTGTTACAAAATTATCCAAGGAATTTGTCTGGGGTTGCACTATCTTCATGAGAACCACATAGTTCATAGAGATATGAAGCCAGAAAATATACTACTAGGTGATTACATGACTCCTAAAATTACAGATTTTGGGAGTTCAAGGATTTTGGGGGATGGAAAAAACAGAATTATCACTGAAAAAATAAGTGGAACACAGTGAGTGTTCAGTCTCCATAGGCGATTTCATTGTTTAGTCAGACAAATCATCCACATACGTTTGTTCTGAATGTCGATTTTCATGTAGGGGGTATATGGCGCATGAATGCCTGTTCGATGGAGTATCTACTGCAAAGTCAGACATATACAGTCTAGGTATTATAATCGGTCAGATAGTTATGGGACATGGCAAGACATCTACAAATGAGATTGTAAGAATTTGTATTTTGTTTGTGGAAATAATGTAAGGATGACTAACAAAATACTGTACACTTTGTTTAGACATTTCTTGTTTCACGCTCTGCCTCGCGCATATAAATGTAGGTTCTCGCGTGGAGTCGTCGGATGTACCTGGACGGACCAGAGAGGCACACAGCATTGGAACAAGTGACAAAATGCATCGAGATATCAGTAAGCTGCAGACAACATGAAGCACGTAATAGACCTGTTATGCGGGATGTCCTCCGCAGACTTGGTATAACGAAAACTAGCGACTGGTCTGCACTTGGTGGCATGAACGCTTCTTCATTGCCGGTACAATTTCATTTTCTGAAAACACGGTAGATTCGGTCGTCGGTCCTCATTCGTCTGTTAGGGCATGTAGAATGGTAGAAAAGACGTGTCTTCTCTTAGCCATCCACATCATTTAGAGAAAACAAAATTATAAGTTGTATAATGCATTATCTCTTATTGCCATCCCTAGCAATTAATTAGAATTAATTATATTTTAGTAGAAAATTGTATTTGTAAGGGAAGACAAATGGTACAATGGTGAAATTAGTCTTGTCTTATTTCGTAAGAGATCATCTCTTAGCTAAGTGAAGGCAGCTTAGTCATTCTTAATTCTCTCCTCCAACTAGACAAATATCCTATGTGTCAACGCTGAGAGTAGACTGACGTCACCCCATTGTACATGCCCTTATAATTTTCAGTTCAATTGATTTGATAGTTGTTTTCCTATCCCAACAGCCATCAGCGATAGGCATGGGTCCAGAGGTGCAATCCGAGACATCAGGAAAGGAACCATGAGACACAAACCCTGAAAAGGTGCGCTCTCCTTCCAGTGTAGTGCTTGCTACTGCTCTCTGATATAGTTCAAAAACATGCCATCTGGCAAGGTTCAAGCATGATCGAAGAGCATGACGAGAGGTTAACACCATGACGCCTATA
Organism: Poa pratensis; assembly: GCA_947311845.1. Taxonomy (NCBI): domain Eukaryota; kingdom Viridiplantae; phylum Streptophyta; class Magnoliopsida; order Poales; family Poaceae; genus Poa; species Poa pratensis. Next base: position 39,748,332 of record CAMZMU010000062.1, on the reverse strand, counting down.
AGAATGACCTGATTTTTTTTCGATGAGCACAGAGTACTCGTTTGTTGGAGACAACAACAGCCAGCGCCAAGTGCAAGATGCTTGCATCCAGATCGTTACAGATTGCAAACAACAAGCGCTGGCACTGGAGGTGGAATTCCATCCAAGGTTCAAGGTATGTCCACGGAGAACCACTAGAATCTTTTGAACGGCCTATACTTAATCAAAAATCACAATTTTGGGCCTTGATTTTGTTTGATCTGGGACGTGACAAGGTTCCCCGAATGTGCGACTTTGCCCTCGCCGGCGAGATCCCACCAAGGGAGTTGTGTGCCGGCAAAAGCTACGAGGTTTACCTCGTGTACAAGATGGCGTTAAAAACCACTGGCCTTAAAGGTATTGTGCAGACGTCGTCACTGAGACTCTACGGGGAGGTGATTGTTGCCACCAACAAGGTTTGCCTCGACCCAGAAGCACGTGGATCCGCTAGTGATGTTACCTACCCTGTCCCAAGAGGCGACAGATGGTTGGAGCTCAAGCTGGCGGAATTCACAAACGACGATGAGATGTTCACCGAGAAGGGGGTGATCGTGGATCTACGTGATGAGAATGTCATCATGGAGAAGAGGGGCCTCATCGTGGAAGGCATGGAGTTCAGGAGCATCTAGGAGTGTGCTCCAGATATTTGTGGCCACAATTTTTATAGTTGATGTAATAAACCTTGCTCAGCAAACATCTGTTAAGTGGATGAGCCCATAAGTCGCAATCTGCATGGACAGTAGCAAAATACTGTTGCATTTTCAAATAATGTTCAAATTCTATTTTTCTTTATTATACAGCTGCTTTTAAAAAGATTGTTTGGTTTTAGTAATTATGTTTTGCTTTAAATTTTTGTTGAGATCACATAAATTCATATCATTGAAATAAATATTATATAAACATAATGTGCGTGCAATTCAAAAAAAACTACTTTTTCTGCAGTGTATATATAACCTAATATGATAACCAATATAAGAAAAGAACCATATATGTTCCGTGGGTTCTCCAAAAAATCTCAACCACAATACAACTATTTACGTAAACTTACATCATCGTCGCTGCATCGCCCCGCTCAGGCGACTCCGGCGGCTAATCATAGTCGATGTCCCCCGGCGGTGTGGCAGCGGAGGGGGCTTGCCTCCGCCCAGGTGTTTTGGTTTCAGGCCATGGTTTACCGGATCTGGGCCAGCCCCACAGTGGTCGAACGTGCGGTGACGGCTGTCGGGGTTTGTAATACTCACTTCGCCGACTTCTCGTGCTGTGTGGTTAACCTCCGGATAGCAGTGGTTTTGATCAGCGCAGCAAGGAGCCTAGCTAGGCGAGGCAACGTATGCGGTGTTGGACATGAATCCCCAACTCTAGTGGTGTCAGCCAAAGATTTGGCACCTTCTTCACGGCGGTCGTGGATCAAGCCTTGGTGGGCTCCCGTCATGGTATGTCTCGACATGGCTCCCATATGTCAGGGCCGCGTTGTCTGATGGCCGTTTCTGAAGTCGCGGTGAGCTAGGAGGTAACTCAGGGCGAGGCGGACCTATGCCCGGCGCCTAGTTCCATTGGTTGTCATAGACCGCCGGGCTTGTGGTGTTGGTAGTCCGCAGGCAGGGTTCCGGAGGTGGTCTTGCCGGTCTTGGAGGGACGGGTGTGCGGTCCCTGACTCATCGCTGGTCGAAAGCCTTGTCCTAGACGCTGGTAAGGACAAATGTCGACAATGCCCTTGGGCGCCACGCTTGAAGGCATTGTCGTAGTTGTGCTCTTTCTCCTCCATTATGGATTCTCCGCAGGAAACCCTACATCCACGTGGGATCAAGCGAAGGCGGTGTTTTTTGTCGCTTCCTTCTTGGGGCCTCGCCTTTGATGTTTAGTCTGTAATAGGGATTTGTGGAGGGAAGGGCGGGGAGTTGCCTGTCAATCTTGGCTACGTCAGACATGACATCGGAATTAGTTAGCTCGGGTTGAGATCCCTGCACCGACTTCGGTCGATGCCGACGATGGCTATGCTATCGAACTGTGCTCCCCTGCTAGGAGGCATCGTTGAGTAGCCCTTTTACCACACATGTCAGTGTTTGAAATGTTCGTGTGGTTGGCACACTGGCACGGGCGTGGATGGCGGAGAAGCGGGTCCTATTTATAGCCTCCTCCGTGTTGGGTTGAGGTGTTTGGGTATCGGTTTGTTCGTTTGGTGTATTTGGTCGTCAACTCTTGTGGCACGTGGCCTCGTTGTGATGAAGTTTTCCTTATAAGTTGGCCAACTATATTCTACTATATGAACAAAAAGGCAAATCTTTTGCCTCATTTCAAACAAACAAAATCTCAACTACACTATTCCACGCCTTCATCTTAAAGAAAGTACAAAATAAATCCATCACCCACATTATCTTCAGCCAGAAGAGTAACGATTCACCAACCTCCGTAGGCATAGTCAAAATTCAAAAGGAGGTTTATATTAACAGGGTTGAACAAAGTTTGCCGAAAAAAGTAACAGTTGAAATATCTTAAACTACAGCCACCTCGCTCTTCCTCCCATTTCACTTCATGATACTTTTGGCAAAAGAAAATTGGGCTCAGTTCCACCCGAAACAGTAAGAAGCATCTTACTTCCACAGCACACCAATCTCTTCTCCAGTTTATATTCAATAGCTTCAGTGAGATTTACTCACCTTCTTACAACAGAAGAAACAACGGAATAATCTTTGGGCTTACAGTTTCTCCAAGGCAACAAAATATAGCACAACTTACAAATACCCACGTAATCAGAAAGCAAATTCCTATTACACGCACAGTTTACACAGCATCACGGTTCACCAGCAGCCTTGTACCTATTACAGTTTGAGAATAACACGTTGTCCAAACGAATGACAGAACACGAATGTGACAGTAGCCCAAAATGCCAAGACAAATGAAACGGCACTCACCACGTAGAGGATTGGGTCAGAATCATCAGGTACTGTATCATCTCGTGCCACGGGACCTGAACCTGGAATGCATGATCTAAGGTTATTGTTCCCTTTGTAACTGTCCATATCAAATGCGCCAAACTGGCCAGAGTCTGGTAGACATCCTGATAGGTTGTTATTAGCCACAGAGAACACCGCTAATGATGAAAGCCGGGTTAACTGCCATGGTATTGATCCATTCAGCTTGTTTTCTGAAAGGTCTAAGCTCTCGATCTCGCTCAAGTTTGAGAAGGTTGCAGGAATTGACCCAGTAAATAAATTTGTTGACAAATTCAGAGACTTGATATGGTTCAAATTTCCTATCTCCTGTGGAATCTCACCTGAGAGCATGTTTGCAGATAGGTCAATGCCAGACATTATCATAAAGAAGTTGGGCCCGTATGTGTATGTATTGCCTTTTGTTGTGAAGGTGAAGCCTTGGAGGTCATAGTGAAAATCATACGAGAAGTCCTTAGCATCAAACCCCCCTCCATAGAAATTACCACCGGATGTGGGCCATTCATATTGGGAATCATCAGGGTATTCAAATGGAATGCCACCAATACATGGTGGTATGGAACCAGAAAGTATATTTTGTGAGATGTCAATTATACTCAAGTGTTGGAGATGACAGAGATTTGAAGAGATCTGCCCCTCAAATTTGTTCCTGCTTAACAAAAGTACATTGATTTGATAAAGATATTGTGTCCAGTCAAGGTTGCCTGTGAACTGATTATGACTGAGATCCAAAACTCCAATGTAGGAACTGTTGAAAATGGCATTTGGGACGCCTGACAATGATTTCCCAGATACACTTAGAAACTGGAGAGGTAAAGTAATGTTGCAGTTTGGAATACGCCCTGTAAAGTAATTGTCTGACAGGTCTAACATCAGAAGATTTGTCAATGTGCAAAGTCCTGGACGAATCTCACCAGTTAAACCATTACTAGCAACAGTCAAATCTTCCAGTAAAGGAAGATTCCATAATGAAGTGTCCAGTTCTCCGTACATCTTGTTATCGTGTAAATCTATGATTGATACATTACCGGAAAGATATTTAGGGAGATGCCCTTCAAATTTGTTGCTGTCTAGGTATATTGCCCGCAGGTTACCAGACAAGCCACTAGCTCCTTCAAGAATCTTACCACCAAGACTATTGTTTGAGAGCTTCAATATATTCAGCGCATAACAATCAGTAAACAAGCAAGATGGTACTTCTCCTGTAAATTTGTTATTTGATAGGTCCATATATTCTATGCTGCTGCTGCACAACAATGGCGGTATTGTTCCAGAAAGAGCATTGCGGGAAAGATCAAGAACCGTGAGGTTAGGAAAAATCAAACTGATGTTGGCTGGCAGCTACCCTTCAACATGGTTCAGAGATATGTTCAGCAGTTGAAGATTTGTTTGGTGTTGCCATATTAGATCTAATGATCCAACTAGCGAGTTATTTGAAAGGTCCAGGTAGGTAATGTAGTGTTGCTTCACTTCTGAAAAGCCAACCGGGCATCCTTCCTGGCAAATTATTGTTGGGCAAATCAATATATTGTAGATGAAGCTGTGTGTGCAGGAAATGTGGCTCTGTCATGATGCTCTTATCAAGATTACACCAAGAGAGCATTAGTTTTTTCAATTGAAATTTCGGTACCCAACCATGCAGCTTCACTTGAACAACCAAATCAGTATTCCCAGAAAGATCTATCCATTCAAGCTTTGTGCATTTACTCAGCCAGACGAAATCAAATTTACCGCTTAGCTTGTTTCCCGATAACCTAATAGTTTGAAGTAATGATGAACATTTCCAAGATGAGTTTATAGGTATTTGTCCATGAAAAAGGTTCTCTGAAAGATCCACATATTCAAGAAATGGAAGTGCAAATAAGGACGCTGGGAGGCTACCGTTCAACTGACTGGACCTCAAATGCAATTCTCGCAGGTTCCGGAGATTACTGAAATCTGCCATATGTACGTGAATTATATTTTAGCAATAAAATTAAATACACCAGCATAAAGAGAATGTCAAAATTTATTGGTCTCGGTACCTACGTCCTGAAGAGCCCCACTCGTGTTATTTCCGCTTATATTTATGACCTCCAGAGAAGCCAGATTGCTGACAGATCCTGGGATACTTCCTATGAAATTGTTATAGCTGAGGTTGAGATACTTGAGCTTACTCAATCCTTGGAGACCTGAAGGTCGGAATAAGATAATATGTAATCAGCCTTATAGGAAGAAGAAAAGTATGAGTCTATGCATTCAAGAGAAGTTACATACCTTGGAAGTTTTGTAAACAAGCGTTGTTTCCAGAGAAATCCAATAGCTGAAGCTCCCGAAAAGAAGAAAAGATCGTCAAGTTCAGGTTCCAGCATGGAACTTCCATAGCTGTGACTGAAGTGGAACCATCATCTCCGTAGGTAGGGATTGATTGGTACATAAAAGAAAGGTCGAGGCGCAATATTCGCCGTGTGCAATTGTCGCACGTGATCTTTTCCCACGAGCAGCAATCATCACCTTGCCCCCACGAACTGGGAACTCCGACTTTGCACTCATGAACCAAGAGCTAATATCCATGAGGGCCACCCTCTCTTCCACAAAGCAGCCTAGAGAACTCAGAAAAATGGATTGTACTACACACAGGAGCAGGAGCAGGCATCCCCATGATAAGTAGCAGCCCATTTGAAAGGTTGTACTACCTTTTTTGGTGCGTTCTAGGGTGTAGATTTGAGACTTGAGAGCATAATGCCTGCTTATTGCTCTGCTTCCCTATGGTGTTTATAATTGGGTACCCAAAGACAATACACTTGCTTTGCAAACAAAGTCTAGTCCATGGTCAATGAAGGTATGATGGGATGATTAATGGCATTGTTGACCTATTCGGTGGCATTTTGTTCAAGTCTGCATTGGCGGATAGCCAAAAGATCACACCACATTAATGACCTCATATGGACCATTGGGGCACCATGAAGCATTAGTCATCCAGGAACTGTGTGGAGTTGACTAATAAAACTCCTGCACTTGACATGGAGGCCAAGAGGGGCTGAAATACCCATGATTTTGGATCTGGCCACAAAGCTATCAGCCGCTGGGTTGTGTGTCATGTAAAGGGAAATTGCTGATGTAAGCCTCCAACATCTTCCAAGTTATTATGGACTTAAAATAATTTACACAGCACACCAAGGATAGTTGAACCCGTTACTGGAGTACAAAACGATCTTAGCATTATTTCCCCATGTACAAGCATCTTGCCTATTCAGCTACTGCTGCAGGCAATAGCTACTCCTACAAAAGTTCTCCCGTTACAGTTTCCAGTGTGCAGTATACTTGGTCAATTACTCACCCCTGGAAGCCGTGAAGTGTCCTACGTGCAGTACTTCCATGGCTCAAGCTCAATCCCCTGTTACAGAATACATAAGTCAATCGCGCAACTTCGTACTGACACAAGATGGCGAGACAGAGGGGTGAAAATAAATGACAAGCCAAGTAATCAAGTTATCTTACTCCACTGTGGAATTTCTTCAGAATCTTCACTCCACCGCTGTGAATCCCTCCGACGCTAGCAAGCTGCGCCATTCATGAATCGCGAAGGCATCTGCTGCCAGTTTCCCGCCGGGGTGATTTCATAAAGCAGAGGAGCGCCTGCTGGCTGCTGGAGGAGACGATGAGGAACAGCGACGGCGAGGGCTACCCAGATGCCGGACGGCGTGCCTGGCAGGTGGCCGCTTCACCGAATCCTCGTGGCGGTGAGAAACGGCTCTGGGCGGTACTGGCGGCAACTGCGGTGGCGAGGGCAGAGGCCATTACGCCGACGGACGTGCTAGGGAAAGGCAGAGATTGAGGGGGAGGGTATACCTGGTCTGTTTCGGCCAACATGGATGTGTGTCCGCTGTCTGACACGCCGTTGTGCCCAGTGGCGGAGCTGGGACTAGTAGCTAGTGATGTCAAAACTCAAAATAAACTGCAGTGATGTCAATAATTAGGATTTATGGGGTCAATTATGGTGTATTTAAATCTGGGACTTCATTGCTTACAACTTTTTTTTGTTGTCGCTTGACCACACAATCTGTGTGCAGCTCCGCCACTGGTTGTGCCCAAAGGGGAAGACACGTCTATGCCCACGTCACCACGTCGAGAAGTGATAAAATTAGGATTTGAGAACTTGTCTTTCGTCTTTGTCAAGATGGTTAGAATAGTGGTTGTATCTCATCTCACAAGAGTTTAAACCTTAGGTTTGATAATTTCTCATTTAGACGGAACATTTTTTAGTGGAAGGCGACGTTCTCGTCGACAACAAGCCGTCTGTGATGACTTTTCATCAATCTCAAGACGACCCGCCGGTTCAGTATTTCGGAGGTGCTCATAGGATAGGGTGTGCGTGCGTGCGTTCATAGGGGTAAGTGTATGCACGCATATGTGAACGTCTGCGTTTGTACTATGTTTCGAAAAAAAAATTAGGATTTTTTAAATATACTAGTGACTACCAAAATGAAAATATACCATGTGTTGCTATGTCAGAACAAATTTAGATACATGAACAATAGATTAGTTATAGATTGATTTTATTTTAGTCTGTATCTACGTGTTGAATACTTAAGACACCAAAATGTATCAACCCGCATAACCCCAGAATCAGTTCTCGCTTTTCCAGACCCTTTCCTTCAGCACGACTGACAACTTCTCTGCTTTGTAGCAAATCTGATTTTTTTTTTTTGTGAAACACAGTACAACGCAGTTGTTCACATACACGTGCACACACTCACCCCTATAAACGCACACACGCACACCCTACCCATATGAGCACCTCCGAAAGACTGAGCCGGCGGTCGGGTCTTGAGATTGACGAAATTACCACAGGCGCTTCGCTGTCGACGGGAACGTCGCCTCCCACTGAAGAATATTTCGCCTAAATGAGAAACACCAATGTCAAATCTATGATTTGAACTCTGGTGGGCTGGGGGTACAACCACCCTCCTAATCATCTTGCCACAGGCAAGTTCTCTGTAGCAAATCTATACTACTATTAAAAGAGCAAACTTGTGTTGAGCTATGTCTTTAAATCTGGACCGTTCAATATCCGATCAAACGGCTCAGATCGTCCCAATGTTTGACAACTCAACATTGTCCGTTTTGGACCGTTTTACCCTCCCACCAAATCACATAATACAACCAAATTGCCACCGTACCTTTTCGTTTCTTTTGTTCTCCTCTCCCCGGCGTTCCCGGGATCAATTCTGGATCGTTCCGTGATAATTACTGGATTTACCATGGCTAAGAAACTAACGTTTTGTTTCGCCAGCGCCGGCCACAATCATCAGCCGAGTGCCACCGGCCAGCTCCGGCCTAGCCATGGTGACCGCGGGTAAAGGCGACGGAAATACCTTGCTCCGCGCATCTTCTCACCCACACGATAGAGCTTCTCTGCCACGGTCGGGTGTGTCATGGCCATGAAGGCAGAGCTTCTCGGCCACGACTGGGTGGCATGTCCATGGTGGCGGGGCTTCTCGGCCACGGTCGGGTGCGTCATGGCCATGAAGGCAGAGCTTCTCGGCCACGGCTGGGTGCCATGTCCATGGTGGCGGGGCTTCTTGGCCACGCTTGGGTGTCTTGGATGACGAAGCGGAGACCGGATCCAACGTGAACTGCCTTCCTCCCCCAACACTAATCAGGCAGGGAGGCACCCGATCCGGCAACGTACCCCTCCGGCCTTCAGTCCTTACTCCTCGCCACAAAAGGATCTGTGCCACACATACACTTCAAAGCTTACCCCATGGCGTCCGTGCCAGTCCCGTCGGGCCGCCAATCCGCGTTGCGTTAGCGATTCGCGCGACCTCCGTGACTGCCGCCGATCCGCGAGAGCCAGCGAACTCCGTTTCAATCCACGCGAGCCAGCATGCGGCCAGAGCATGCATGAGGCGAGCATCAGATGTCTTCAGGACGAGAGAGCTTGCACACGAGCACACTTTCTTCAGGTTCGTCGTCATCCTCTACCTCTTGATCTTAACTTCTTTAGGATGCTATACTGTGTTCTTGTGATCTTGTCCAACGCCATAGCGAATACCGGCCGCTCCCCTCGACCGGGCGCGACGACGTAGCACCTGTTCTTCAGAGTACTTTGTGTGGAGCTCGCAGCACCTGTTCCAGGACTTGAACCCGTTGACAGTGCACTGCGCATTGTAGATGGCAGCTGCTGCCAGCATGGGCGGCTGGAACTTGAGCATGCCGTAGTCGACGAGGCTGAGCTCAGTTATGAAGTAAGACAGCAGCTCCAGGCCTCCAGCTGAAGATTCAGAACACGGTTATGAAGTAAGACAGCAGCTCCAGGCCTCCAGCTGAAGATTCAGAACACGGCACAAAGGACTCGAGTCAGACAGGCAATGCACATTCACTAATAAGCCTATTTTGCTAGCAGTGTGCAAGATCCCTGTATAAGATTCAGAACAAATGTTTTTAGATTATTTCTACCTGCCATGCACATGTTTACTATGAATGTAAAAACTAAAAAAATGTCATTGAACTTTATCATAAGATGTATCTTAGAGTGACGTGCGTGCACGTGCAAGGCTACTAGTCTGACTAAATCAACAAATTTAGCTCTATATGTCCACCTAAAGAGTTGTCTAAAATATTGTTGCTTCGATTTGCATGGATTCTCTAGTTCACACTCCTATATTTATCAATCTATTGTAAATACTAAATCGGTCAACACACACATAATAATAATAATTCATGTAAGACTATATAAAAATCATATCATTAATAACTCTAATATGTTTTAGTTCTTACTTTCGGATTGATTTCTCGCAAATTCGGCAGAAGAGAGAGACAATTGTGCATCAGGGTGTTCATCGAGGTCAGCGTAACATGGGTCTGGCGCTATGATCATCGTCTTCCCCTGGGATCGTATCGATCTAATTTAGTACCGACAAAACCAAGAACAACTAATGCCTTTTTGCGGTTACAGACTTAGACAGAAACCAGGGGGACGGGGGCAAATGTCCCCCCCCCCCCCCCCCCTCCCGCCCCCAGAAGATCAAACTATGGTATACGGTAATGGCCGAATATCTGTGTGTTGCCAGGGAACAACACATCAGTGAATAAAAAAGAACTGTGTTGATCGCAACCATGGCTAGTGGGCTAAATGCGGAGCCTTTGCTGGATGCGGTCCTACAGCAGGAGGAGGAGCTGGACTGGACCATGACAACGGCGAACTCGACAGCCGGTGACGCCAACTGGTAGCGACGGGGGCGTCGTCTGAAACATCAAAAGTTGTGGGGTTTTCTTTCCTTTTTGTTTTTTGAAAGGGGGGATTTTCTTTCATGTGAACACCGAACCGGTATAACTTGACAGTGCCAAAAGGCAGTAATGTTTTCAAACTTTGCCTAGCAATGCAATGGTTGAATCTAAAATCCAAAATGCCATCACCACCAGTTTCAATTTAATTGTATAGATTAGTTTTTGTTATTAATGAAATTCTAAAGGTATCATTCAAAAAATATTATTTTTAGTATATTGCACCGCCCGAACAAAAAGCAGTAATGTTTTAGCCTAAGTGCTAATCGTATCCTCTCGGACAAAGTACTCGACTGCCATGACATCATAGGCGCGCGTCGGCAGCTTCGGGGTCTCGAACGTGCCTTGCCAACACTTGTGGCCACGAACCATGATCTCCGCCCCTACATCGTCTTGTTCCCCCTTCGACCTCACAACACGATACGGTGGAGCCATGTCCTACGGTGTTGGGGAGCTTGCACCAAGAAATAACAAATAAGAAACATTTTAGCTAACACTATCAGCTAAATAAAACTAGCACCTAAACACTTTCTACTAAAAACTTAAACAAATAAAACCTAAATTAACAAAGAACTAAATCAATTTTCTTTCCGTATCCTGAGAACTTAAACAAACAAAACCTAAATTAACAAAGAAATAACAAAAAAAGGTCCAACTTTTGACCTTAAATTCAAAACTCTCACGATATAATTGAAAAATTGTAGCAAGTCTGTTTCTTTCTGTATCCTGAGACAATTTTGTTTTATTTTTATAGCTGTTTCATAAACCAGTGATCCAAATGAAACAAAACCTTCCCAAAAGAAAAACTGTCAAATCATAAACCGGCGATTCAAATAAAAGATATTTACTCGATTTTTTAGTTTTTTATGTACAGTTTGACTTCGACATTTAAAATTTGGATCAACGATCGTCCTTTGAATCCTGATGGGAAGGTGGATACATAGGCGGTGACTTTGCTTCACAAAGTTACTACTCACTCTGTATCAAAATATAAGACTTTACAACAAGAATTTTGAAACAAAGGTTGTAATTTGGTATGAAATTAATTACGTGGCCTAGGATCTATATTATTCAGGAGAAAAAAAATTCAAACTCGACATCTATTTGGAATTTTGTAGCCGCCCCTGTATGTTTAAGTAAACCATTCAGTAACTAAAAAACCTCCCCAATTAATCACCTTGTGATGTGAGCAAGGAAGTGGTCCAGGTCTTGGCTCGAGGAGCCGCCATCCGTCACCGAGGCACGAACGGCCTCACCGAGCACATTCGCTGCTCGCTGCCGCATCGCCATTCCATTTTCTGAGAGCATCGCTTCCTCGACCACATCCTGTATGGCCTCCGCCGGTACCACCTGACCGTCCTTCTCCCATGGCCTCACGAGGAGGCCGACCCTGAGGTACTTGCAGAGAAGCTCGGCGTCCCACGGCTGGTCGGAGTGCACAGGCCACGCGAGGATCGGCTTGCCGTGGCTCAAGCTCTCCAAGGTAGAGTTCCAGCCGCAGTGGCTCATGAACGCCGCCGTGGAGCCGTGCGCCAGGATCTCCAGCTGCGGCGCCCACCCGGTGATAACCAGTCCTTTCCCCTCGGTGTCTTTAGTGAACTCGGACAGCAGATTGTCGTGCCGGCCATCGCCGGACTCCGCGAATATGTCGGCACGGTCGGCGTCTCGTAGCACCCAGATGAACCTCTCCTTGCTTCCCTTGAGCGCCTTGGCCATCTCCGTGATCTGCTCTCCCCGGAACGAGCACGTCGTCCCGAAGGACACGTAGAGAACAGATGCCTGAGGCTGCGCGTCGAGCCAGTCCATGCATTCATGACGCCTCTTCTTCCTCGGCATGCCCGCGCTCTCGTCCAAGTCCAAGACCGGGTTGAGTGGCCCGACGGCAAAGAGCTTCTGGTCCTTGAACTCCGGGAGCTCGGCGATGGCGTCGATGAACTCGCCCTCCAGCGTGCGGCACGTGTTCATGACAATCCCCGCCGAGGCCACACCTCGGCCTTCGCCGTCCCGGACCTCCGCCATTGTCCGGGATAAGTACTCCAGAAACTCCTTGGACATTGACACGTCCATGGGGGTGTACTGAAGGCCGTTGTCGCGCAGGAGCTGGTGCGCGGCGTCCATCCACCCCAGCTGGTACGAGATGGCCACGCACTGCAGCCCGTACGCCTCGCTGTTGCCCAGCCGAGCCGCCTCCACGGCGGAGAAGGAGTTGACCCTGTCGTACACGACCACCACGCGGCGGTGGGTGGCCGAGAGGCTCCGGAGAAGGACGGCGAGAGGGGCGCTCGCGGTGACAGAGAAGGCCTCCCACATGGGCAACAGGTGGTTGGGGAAGGAAAACGGGACCGTCGGGTCCGGTGGCGGTGACTCGTACGTGGAGACGTCGAGGTCGTGGTAGTGGATGTAGCTGAGGGCGTCGAGGTCGCAGCCATGGACGCGCGACCGCGCTTGCCGGAGGTGAGCCGCCGGCGCCGCGTAATGCACCGAGAGCCCCCGCGAGGCAACTAGCAGGGACAGGTGCAGCAGCTGGTTCAGGTGGCCCTGCGCAGGGAACGGCACCGCGACGAAGGCCACCGATCCCGTCGACTCGTCAGACGCCATTGTTTGTTTCTCCGTCTATGTAATTGTACCGTCGTTCGGTGTACTACTTGATCTCATATGTAGAACGTAGCTAGACTGACAGGCGAGCTAGCGCTATATGTATTATGTAATCGATGAGAGATCTCGATCTCCACCTAGAGATGAGTACAAAAGAGTGAGAAGAAGGAGCTTTGTCCAATTAATTTAGGCCAAGATGTGCCATGCAGAGAAATTTTTCCATCGGTACTAGCAAGATATCAGGATCCCGGATATGATAGAATAGTGTGAACGCCACATGCGAGCCCAATTTCTGCCAAAATCATACAAAATAATACATCAGTTATCCCGGTACCAATTTCTGCCAAATTTTTCCATCGGTACTAGCAAGATATCAGGATCCCGGTACCATTAATCTGCCAAAATCATACAAAATAATTCATCACACACCCTTTGGGAAAAAACTTGTGTAATTTTTGCCAATCGCACAAGGTTGAAAAATAAAGTTATGCGACGCATCACACTTCCATAGCAATTAGAGACACCTTTTTCTTTTGACAAGTCATGTTTACATCAGTTATCCTGCTTTCTCCGACTCCAAATTATAGGGATTTGTCTAGTTCATACATGACGCATATCTAAACGTTAATCATTCCTCTTCTGCCGAGCCATCGGGTTGCTTCTGCCAGACTGTAGAGCCACATTCTAGTCGTGTTTCCACGTAAGTTATTGCATACCCTATTGCACACAACGCAATTGTGTACCCACATGCAAGGGCCGGGTAAGAAAATTTCTACCAATATGAGAATCCTCATTTTTGTGATAGCTCGGGTATGTCCTATTGCTTTTTTTTTTTTTTTTGCGAGGAAACAGCCGAAATTACATCACAGGATTACAGAGAGGAACACCACAAACTCAGGAATTACAAACCAGTCCTTCTGCACATCGGTGACGACGACGAGGAGAGAAACGTGCCGATGGCGCGCCGCCGCTCCTTCTTCACAGACGCCTTGGATGGAAGAAGATCCCGAGCGGACGGGAAGCTGTCGGGCCTCGAACTCCGGAGAGCCTCCGCCTCGCTCCATCGCCAGCACCGCCTGGATCCAACTTCAGCTGCTTCAGAAACGTCGACCGGATCCGCCGCGACGAGATCCGGAAGGGGATCGAGCGCACACGGCGACCCCGAGGGGCCGCGAGCACGCGGAAGGGGGTGCTCCGCCGCGACGCTCCACCGAGCACCGCCGCCAGAGAGGAAGAGCACCTCCAGCAAAACCAACACCAGCACCAGCCGCGCCACCACCTCCCTGACGCCACCGGCGAAGACCCTAGCAACACCAACACTATGTACACGCCGGGGCCCGCGGTTCCCCCCACCTCCCGCCGCCGGAGCGGCCGACGGAGGAGGGGAAACCGGCGAGCCGCCGGCGGCGAGGTGGAGTTGACGGGGTGGGTTCAGAAAATCGCCCTCTCAGTCGCGGGAGAGGATAAGGGTCCGAGGCTCCCTTTCGGGTATGTCCTATTGCTGACACCAACAACCTTGTAAAATTAGTCATTCCACAACCGATGTGATCCCCTAGACAAATATGAGGTGTGGTGGCGATGACAATAAACTTCAGTGCTCACAGATCAAGACATGACATCGTTATTCGACCATTGATTATATTCATACATTCTTTGGTTTGAGGACCCAATTAACAGCTTCTTTACCGAAAACCTAAAATGGAGGCCAAGCTACATGGAGCTCTTTTTTCAAAAAATCGAAATCGACACTTTTAAGTTTCCAAAAATCGTGAAATTTTTTCCAGATGTAGATATTATCTAGATCCACAATCATGCAAATTTGCAGTTCCAAATTCTTTTGGGGCTGCACAAAAAACACAAATGAGTGGATCTAGACAAATTCTTTGTATTTTGCGTGGTGAATAATACACAGTTTCAAATTTTGAAATTTTCCCGATTTGTCTTTTTTGTACAGGTCACAATACAACGATTTTGGAGCTGCAAATATTCACGATGATAGATCTAGACAATAGCTACGTCCGAGAATTTTTCGCGATTTTAGAGAACTTAAAAATGTAGATTTCAATTTTTTTAAAACACGAGCTCCATGTAGCTCGGCCTCCAAAAATCCTCTCTCCTTCTTTACCCGCTATCCAAGGTTAACGAATAGGTTGTGCTATCAGGTGATGTGGTTGTTTTACAACGTTCCCTCCCCAAAGGCTCTATTGTGGTGCACCGATTGCATGCTACCCAAATGGAAAATCCATAATTTTGTCTTATTGGTGGCATGCATGCCGTGACAATACCACGACACTCGTATTTCTTGTTCAAGGCGTCACGCCAGGCACTATGCTTCTGTGCACATCATAGCCGCCTAGTTGATGTTAGTGTATGGATGATATCTTGCAACCTCCGGCGTGGGTTACAAGGGACTATGTTATATAAGCCTTGCTTTGTGTTTGGCAACATGCCATGACGTGTCTTTTTTTTTCTTCTTTCTCTATTTACCAAATTTATCGGATTATTTTAATAATTTAGTTGTATGCATTCTTAGTCCAGGCAGAGGTCGGCGGTAATGAATCTTGGTTTTTACAAAATTAGGCAAAATAATACATAATGGTAGAATGGTTTAAATGACGAGTAAGTGAGACCGACTCATTCAGAGAAAACAAGTTCTTATGTAGTGATTTTTGACTGATAATGTCCATGGTAATAACTAGTGATAATGTACCAGCAAGTAATCAACATAAAGCATTGCTCAAACAACACGCCCATAGAAATTAGAGACACCTTTTTCGGTTGGCAAGTCATATTAATTACATCGGCAACTTGAATTATTCTGCTCTCTATCCGATTCTGAGTTATATATATAGAGAGTTTCCTCTAGTTCATACAGTATACACATCTGAACAATAATCATTCCGCTTCTTTTGTGTCATCTCATGGAGTTGCTTCTCCAGAGTACCCCTAAATATTAGGGTTCGCACGCGGATTACTACATAGCTTCCTGCACACAAGGTGGCTGCGAAAAAGGGCACGAACATTTTGTTCCTACGCGACCTACAACGAAAAGCGAGCTAGAAGTTAGAACATAAAAACCAAATTATAGGTTGGCAAGAATACATCTAGAGAGTACGGAATTGTAATTACCATAGTGGCGGAGGGGATGTAAATTCTGCATTACTGGTGTGCCGAGACGATTCGGCCGCGCTTGCGGCGGATTCGGAGGAGCTAAACCGGCGAAGGGAGCCCCCTCCATGGCTAATAGATGATGGGACGAGCTGCCGTTGTTCCTCCTTGACGGCGGTGGTCGCTGAAAGGCGCGACTGGAGATCTTGCTCACCGCAGATCGAAGTGCCGCTGCCATTGATTATGCAGTTCGCAGATATCCCTAGCTTTATTCTTTCCGCCGGGTCGCTTCGAGTTCTTTAATCCTCTTCTTCTGATGCCCTCCGCCCTCCCGACCCGTTGATTATATGCAAGCCTAGCCTTTCCCGTATCCGACTATAACACGGCCTGCCATCTCCGTGTAGTCTTCGTTGCCGTGGCTATCTCCGTCTCCAAAAACTGCCCTGTTTCTTCCTGCCCCGACTGGCCTATCTGTTGATGTCGAGGTTAATTTGGTTAACGATTAAACTTGGACATCTCCAAGTACTTGGACGTTCAAATCTTGTTTGCTTTTAGTTTACGTTCCCACAACTAGAGTCCTAAACTAGATCCACGACAGCAGATCTGGTTGAAACCCATGACCGTATGAGTACTCTGGTAGATTCACGACAGCAGACCTTGGAGCAAGTTGGCAATTTGGCTCTGGGCCTGCTGCAAATCTTACGGCTAGGACGTACGCGTCACATCATACGGTCATGGGTTGCTTCGTATCGGACGCCGACTCGGGAAAAGGTACAACCGGCAGACAGGAAACACCATCCAGCTGGTAGAATTTCGAGAAAGAAAATCGCTCTAGATAAGGATCGATGGCGGCGCCGTCCGCTTTGGCCGCGGCAGATGATCTTTGGTCAAAGCTCCCCGGTGATCTTCTCGGCGAGGTATACGCAAGGATCGCTTTACCGCACCACCGCGTCCGGTTCACCGCCGTATGCACGTCCTGGCACACCGCCGCGTCGTGGCAACCACCGCTGCCAGCTATCCCGTGGCTGGTCCTCAGGCATGACTCCGCAGAGCGCGTGTTCTGTCCCGAGGACGGCGCAATATTGCGCCCTCCGTTTCCGATCGGTAAGAATATGGTCGGGTTTTACGACGGAGGCTGGGTCGCCGCCACAACGGACGTTGGTCATCAGGGCACCTCGGTAGTGATCGTGAACATCTTTTCAGGCGTCGAGGTGCCACTTTCTGCCAAGCAACGCACCACACCACATAGCATATGGAAGATAGCCTTCTCAGAGGCGCCAACCTCAAAACATTGCGTCCTTGCCGCCGTCACGCGTGGGCTTGCACTGTGCAGAGTTGGATGTCAAAGCCATTCATGGTGGAAATCGGAGAAGTATCACCATTACGAGGACATCGTCTTCTGCCATGGGAAGCTCTACGGAATATACAGCGGTGTTGTATTCATGCACAACATTCGCATGGCCAAAAACGGTACGCCGGTGGTCAGCACCGCCTGTGAGCTGCGCACGGACGGTAGCCCCAGGGGTCCGTTTTGGAGCCGGCACTACATTGTCGAGTACAAGGGCACGCTATTGGTAGCCCAAAGGGCCGGGGGGCCATCACCACATGACTATATCTTCAAGTTGTTTGAACTCGTCAAGACCGAGGAGAATGCGTGTTACGACTACAGGTGGGCACAAGTGACGACATTGGACGACCATGCCTTGTTCTTGAGTTACAAATGCTCCAAGGCGGTGCGCGTGCCAGCGAGCGGGCGCGGCCGCGTCGAGAGAAACCACATCTACTACGACCATAAAAAAAATATGAGAGAACATGAGTCCATGTGTGACGATGTGCAATTGACATGGGACAGCACTAAAAACCTGCATTGCATGAAAAACAAAAAAGACGTTTGTGTGGACACGGTCATGTCGACAGGATACTACGTGACCAGTGGCCGTCAATGTCTACTGTGGCTTCTCCCTCCAGAATTCTAGCCGCTCAATGCCCCGGCAATATGGTACTATTATTCAGCTATAAATGGAAGCTACCTTGCCAATTTAGTTTATCAGAGGCTACAGGTGTAAGCCAGATTGTCTAAACTACTACTCCCTCCGGTCCGCTTTTTCTGTCAGCCAGGAAACAACGTACTCCGTACAAGTCCAGTGCTTTGGTCCCGACACTCTTTTCGGATCGGAGGTAGTAGTATTATGTAATTTCTATTCAAGTGAGTGCCTTCAGCTCAAAAAAGAATGAAGCTACTATTATGCACGTATTGATCTCCAAAAACGTAAACTGATCATGTGAAAAGTGTGACGACATCTCTTCTGTATCCCCTAACTATCAACATCCGCGGCACGTTCTCGACGAGCAGATCCATGTACTCCATGTAGCAGTAGGCTGGCTGGTTCAGCGGCGGCGCTGGGAGGCTCACCAGCACCACGGCGGCCATCCTGGAATGCTTAAGGATAGTAGCATTCAGCTTCAACATCGTGTTGAGGAACTTGTCCACCTTCTGTTCATTTACCAGGACTTGCTTGCCGCCCTCCATCAGGGGCCGCCCTTCCCTCTGTGCGGTCTCCTTCATCTCAGAGAGGTATATTCTGATTCTTTGTTGTGCACTTGTATAGGCTTCTGATTGGTCATCCATCCTGGAACCGTCCGCATGCGCTTCGAATGATTTCATAGTGACGACGATAACCTCGGCTCGCATCCTCAGATCGTACAAGAACTTCTTGACGTCGGCCTTTAGCTCCTCGGCTTCGGTGTCCTCTTCAGCTATGCAGAAGACCTGGATCTTACAGCTCTCGAAACTGTCCTTGGTTAGTAGGAGCTGCGACAACAGAAGCATTAATCCTCCGTCCCTCACAATCCAGTATAGGTCGATTGTCCCGTATTGCCTCTGGTACTCATTAGGCCACTCATCAAGTCCCTTCACGGTGACAACAGCCTTATTAGCAGTAATGCAATCATTTATAATGCTGACAAATGTCGATGGTATCTGTGTCAGATTCTCGTGACGCCAGATTTCAGGGTAACGCATCACAACAATGTTCGGCTTTAAGTTTCCCAGGCCCATGGTCTGAACAATGCTGCGAAAACCATCAGACATTGATGGTGCTACGATGATCTCAGCAACACCCTCACAACGCTTATAGTCAATGTAAGCGCTTAGTTGCTGGCAGGCTGCCTTTGCATCCTCAGCAGATTCATGATAGTCACCATCAATTATAGAGACAAATATTGACATACCACGTCCCTTTTTCTTCATGAAATTAGCGAAATCTGCAAGCTTTGGATGGCATGGGACATCTTCTGGAAGCCTGCCCCATGGGCGGCAGAATATGAGAGGATAGGGTACCAATTTTTTGGATGAACTTGATTTGCTGAAACATAAATTGTCAAAATTGTAAAGGATGGTTCTTCAAGTTTTGGTAATCTATGTTAAATTTCCATGCGTAAAGATAACAGTACCTCCCAACGATCGAAGACTTCGCAGAGCAAGTTGAAAGTAGGCACTCTTAAATCCATCTCCCCAGTCTCCAGCCTTTCCTTTTAAGCTGACATAGTAGTAGATAAGGCTTGCAAGGGCAAGGGAGACCACAGTAAAAGTCCAAGAGATCATAAACATGATAACTGGAAATTAAGAGGAGGAAATCATCTGTTAATGGGCTGCACCATATATTCACTATTACTCCCTCGGTCCCATTTCATAAGATGTTTCAGCATGCCAATTAGCCAATTAATCTTGCCAAAACTTCTTATAAAAGGGGCAGAGGAACTACAACCTAATGTGCGCAATTTTTCAGTTATAGTGAAAAAAGTACATCCCATGACCACAACAAGAAATCTTGGACAACTTACATAAAAGTGTTTAGTAAGCATTTTTCATTAACTCACTGTTACAAAACTAGTAATATTCATTTGTGTATACATTATATCATGCGGTCATAAATAGAAATAAAAGGGGGAACATACCAATGCAAAGCGATGCACCGACCAGAGAAAGGCTCCAATGGTGAAGCTTCCATCGAGGACGCCAACTTGGAGCATCGAGGAGGTCAAGCAGAAAGCAGGAAAGGTTCACACCAGCATAGCACAAAAGGAAAAACATGGTGATAGTGGGTGTAATTAGATCTAAGTTCCCAATCACAACACAACCAATACAGATGAAGCTTGTAAACAGAGTTGCCACGTGTGGCTCGGACCCTTCATAAGCTTTAAAATAGTTAAGAACAGGAAGAATATCATCATTCGCTATTGCTACAAGTAACCTCGGAGCCCCTGTTAGACTCTGTAGTGCCGCACCTAAAGTGGACAAAATAATTCCAATGTAAATTACGGCTGGAGCAGGCCATGCGACTGTAGCTGTAAGGAGCCTGCAGTTAAGGAAATCGGTGAGCTGACCACATGAGATAAAAAATAGTTTTACCAACTTACAGCAATCTAGATGTCAAATATTGCAAAATGTAGAATAGAAAATTATAGTGTCAACGCTAACAATAAAATAAATACGAGTACTTGCTCACTAGGTGTAGATCATCATATTTTTCTTATCGGTTTGAAGTATAAGCAGCAAATTCCCTTTATTAGCATCTCGCTTCCCTATATGGGGAAAATAGTTTTCGACCTCAGATACCGTGTCAAGCGTCAGCATGGGCGATTGCCTTAGCTTTCGATGCTTGGCATGAGCTTCGGCATGTAAATACATTGGTTTTGAAATCAATGCATCAGCCAGGGCATTTATTGAGTTCTTTGCAAGGATTATCTGTATGTAGTTACCTCAGGCGTGCACGTCGTTATCTCCTTGAGCATCATTACGTGTATGTGAAGGGTCAACATTCCACCCCTTTGACGACACTTGTTGAACCAACTGATTCTTATGCACGGGAGCACAAGTCCTGAATGTCTTTCATTATATATACAGTATTGCTTGCGTACCAGTTCATGCCATCTTTGAATGTTAATGCTCTTGCATTGAATTTAGCAACACATATGTGAACCTTAAGCTTGCGGAGATATCAAGTCCTCTATTAAATATCACATCAGAGATGCTCTAACAATGCCCATGGTGTCATAGCATAGCTAACATATTTATTAACATCCAGAAATCAGAAGGTTGATGATATGCAGGGGCGGAGCCAAGGCCCGGCATGCCCGGGCAGCTGCCCAGGCTAAGATGGTGAATTCCTTTGAACTACTACTAGCAAGTGAGGCTTTAAGCCAAATTTTGTAGGGCAAGCAGCCAGCAAAGCAAATTTACTTAAGAATTTGCCCAGGCTATAACGATGGGCTGGCTTCGCCACTGATGATATGATGACAAGAAGGTCACACCTGTCAGTTAGAAGCTCTTCTCTTGTAGCCAAGGCTCCGAACAGAAGCACAGACAGTAGATACATCACAGTAGTTGAAAGGGTAGCATTTAATGTTCCAACTGGTATTGAACGTTGTGTGTCTTTAAGTGAAGCAGAGCGGTTCGAACCAGCCATGATCCCGGTAACAGCAGGGAAAAAGAGACCTAACAATGCGCTGAAAGATAAATAGAAAACGGTTAGCAACTGCACATTAAATAATAAATATACAAAAAACAAATAAACATTTGGGTTTATTTATACAGCACAAATTGGAGACGCGTAAGTACAAGAATTATCAGTAAAAAAGACGCACTTAAAATCCCAATATATAGAGCCATTTGGATCAGGAACTCCAGCATTGTTTGTACGTTGGTAGTCCGCACTCCAATTGTCACGAAGTGTTGTCATACTCAACCCAGTGATTCCCTCTAAGTAGGAAAAACCCAACAATGATTTAGCACAAAATAAAGAAATAAGCATAATCATAAGCATAGAGCTACTTACTTGAAGCATTGGGACTTGGAGCAATGAAGACACCAATATAAATGCAGAGTATTGACAAGAGAACAGGTATTAAGAAAGCAGGAGCGACCTTGTTGATAATTTTGACACCACCAAACACAATAAAACATAACAGTATGGTCACAATGACACCATAGATCTGGAGGTCATGCAAGCTGGGTGTTGATATAGTTGCTGTACCATTAACTGTATTATCGACCACTGTTACCTTCTCTGCTTGTAAATCACTAAAGTTAGTATAAAGAAAAAAATGATAAAATATCAAAACTTAGATAGAAGAAAAATTGCATGCCACAACAAATGAAATCATTTGCAGAACTACCATTTCAAAGTAAAGTGAGGGTTTTCTCTTGTTAACTTAAGCATTGGGTAATTTATTCATATAAATACTTCTATACAAACATCTATGCACGAAAAATGTAATTGTAAGCATGAATTGTGGCTATTTGCAGCGATAGGTGGAAAACTATAGCTCTCTGGTGTTCCTAACCAAAATGTGCAAATCTGTTGATCTGCATAAAGGACCTTCAGAAACAACCCAACAACAACTGCACTGTTTAGAGTGCACAGTAACAAAGCACCTTGAAAAAATCCGGCAGAAGGAACAGCATCCAAAAAGGTTTCTACAGCTCCCAGCACATACCTGCAAATAGCAACCGTCTGTTAACAACATGAAGGTCATAAACTAATAGTGCATGGCAAGCAGTGGGAGAGAAAGGCATGGCACTTATGAGAGAAATAAAGGACGCATTGAAAGCTGCAATTGCAACACCAGCAATCTCAATAAGCAGAACTGCACAAGCAAAACATGGCATTTTCCCTTCTGTAATATTCTCTGTTATTTCCTTTTTGGTCATACATAGAACTTTGAGCCCTCCTCATTAACATGAAGTTCTTTTTCTTGAGATAACATATACCAGCATCAAAAGTTCCAATCCCAGAGTGCAATAATGCTTAGATCCAAAGATAACATGATAATTTACTAGCTATTCTACTAATATTCCACCCATTGTATATATACATATATAACTGCGGTAATAAGAAGAGGACTAGCATTCCTGCCCAAGAAAATGTAGTAGCAATTCTGGAGTAAGATAGATGAAAATATTTGGCCCAAAGAAAGCTTCAAGACAAATAATTTTACGTAGGACACTTCAAGTAATTGGCATTTCTAATGCAAACTTACATAGCTCCAGCAACTGCATTTCCAAGAAGAAACACAATCCAATACTAACTCCAACTTCGGGACCTAATGCGCGGCCAATCAGATAGTATGGCCCACCACCCTGGGATAAAAAGAAACTTACATGAGTACATTAGTTTGCCAGTATATACATCAGAAAAATTAGATGCAAACAACACACTTACAAATGATTGTCTGAGAAATCTACCTTTTGATTTAAAAATAACTGACAGAGAAATACAGAACGTGAAGTCATATTTTCGAATAGTAGATGGGCCTCGAAGGATATGAAATATAAATCTTCCTTCCTTAAATTTAAAGTTCTAATTATCAAATTCCCAGAAATATATTTTACTGTCTACTGATTGATGAGATGTTTGCCTCTCTATCATGTTCGAAAACAAAAAGAAAAAACAAAACAAAGTCATTCATTTACAGATGATAATATACAACCTAACTCAAGAATCTGTCTCCTACCACAGATATTTATTATACCTTCATTGCCCCATTTGTTGCAATCGCGCTTAATGATATTCCAGTTAAAAATGTGCATGTGCCACATAATGCACATAAAACAAGGGACTGCCACACGCCTCCCATACCAACGATCCTACAAGAAAGAGAAATTAAAGGTTATTATTTCACACTTGAACTTATGGTTAATCTTATATCTTACCAAACTTGAGTGAGAAACAGTCAGATGATGTGTCATTCATAACATTTAAAACCTACTGTCAGATGAGCGCCCAATGAACTAGGACAACCCACATACTAGAGAGGGGATTTCAAAGAGTAACTGTTAATCCTTTAAAGTCACAGCTATCTAAGACATGCAATAATAATATGAATGACAATCCACAGCACTCCACATGTTCAATTCTTGTTTAGTTGTAGGAGTAAAGGGAGTGGCATGAATAAACTTCAAAATGTCAATTCGTCAGTACAGTAATATCAAACGATGTGAAGTATGTCAAGGTCCTCAAATGGGGAATTAATCTTGAGGCAGCACTTCCAACAGTGGTGATCAATGTTCCCAAATTTGGACTAGTGTATCTAACAATAGTTATATTATGGAAACCTGACACTGCGTAGTCAATAAATATATTGCAAATGTTACATGAAGGCTGTTTGCCACGAAGTAACCCTTGCATTAGAAGGGAGAGATACAAATATGACTTCCACAACATAATTTCTATGCTGCAGAAACTAACTATAAGGTAGCGCACAATGCACAGTAAGAAAACATTTACGTAAGTTTACCATGTGAAACGAATATAATAGATTATTCCCAAGATGTTCTGCAAGCATGGCACAAAGACACCCATCATGGTACCAAGTTTAGTGTCATTTTCCTGCATACCAAATAAAATGTTTGTAACCAACAGTGTTTCTGTACAAAAATAACCAAGTAAAGTAAAATTAATGCTTTACAAAATAAACCAATTAAAGTAAAATTAATCAGAAGGACCAAGAGCAATAATAAACTAGAATAGGCTGATTTAGAAGATTGAGAGATAAATGAAATGAAATTACAATTACATTTTAAATTGGCCTTGAACCAGAAGGCTATGAAATATGGATAATTAATACGATAGGGAAATAAACCTTAGGGCGTCCAATTGTAATACC
Organism: Poa pratensis; assembly: GCA_947311845.1. Classification (NCBI taxonomy): domain Eukaryota; kingdom Viridiplantae; phylum Streptophyta; class Magnoliopsida; order Poales; family Poaceae; genus Poa; species Poa pratensis. The sequence continues at coordinate 39,723,724 of CAMZMU010000062.1, read as the reverse complement.
CACATCCTCGCTATCTGTAGGACTAGCAGGTGCCTGAGCTGGTTCTCCTGCCATACTGTTCAGATTCAGTCAGACGTATGACATGGCTTCGGCTATGTGCACAGCAAAAATTAATGTATAGGCTTCTAACGATTTCCTTAAACATTGAATATTTAATGTGCAATAAACTCGCAGGCGGGCAAAACCTGAAGCACTGATTACAATGAAGAAAATCTCCTTGCAATAAGATATCAACTGATGATACCTTTTAAGGCCCAAAATATTGACCAACGAGTCAAAACCAAAGAGCTCAAGCTTTGAATCACTCTGAGGTCCAGTAGATGGACCATTTGAAGAAGTCACTCGCGTTCTTGGATCCATACTCCTGTTCCTACCAGGCTTAATGTGCCTATAAGGAATAATTAAGTGTGTTAGTGTTAGCATTCCTGATCAAGAAACCAAACAAAAATTCGCAACCAGCTAATTCAGATAGCAAGGAAACCACTAGCTACGGCAGTTGCAATGCTGGGGAATAGACACCACTTAAACAAAAGGGATGATACCAATCCACTACGGCAGTTTCAAACCAATGTACCAACTTTATATTCCTCAATCAAACTTGAGGCCTATAATAGATTGATTTGTGAGCACAGATTTTCACCACAGATCAACTTCAAATGACAACTAAAATGTGTTCAAATATGAATCGTTATTTTTTAACCAAACAACACATTCAATGAAGATTCATAACATCAGGTCTGCTCCAAATAACAAGAAAATTTGCTTAGATCAAAACTACTATGTTTCGACGAAAGGAGCCCATATTATGGTGGATCCTGACTACTGCAACAACGATTTTGTACAACCAGTTCTACTAAAAAGCTATGTATAATTATTTCTAAACTAGAAACATAGGTATCGTCATCATCATACAGTGTAGTCATCATCAGTTCATGCTACGCGCAACACGTGTGTGATTGATGAAAAGATATCTCATTATCTCGTGCAACTTAGTTAGTTACAGATCATACTACCATTAAAACTGAATTTTACTCTGCACTCCAACTAACGTCGAAAAATGCTCCACTCTCTCCAATGGCATCATTTACCACAGGAACAGGAAGATCAGACCAAATAATCTCACTGAGACGTGACAGACGAGAAAACACACGCGCGAAATGCGCGTCATTCAAATCACCTGGGCGCCGTGGGGGCGTCGGCGGAGGCGCCGGGCTCGATGGACGCCATCTGGATGACGGCGCCGTCGTGCGGCTCCACGGGCGGTACCTCTGCTGCGGCGGCACGGGGGCCTCCTCGTCGGCCGCTCTGCTCCCCATTGCAGGAAGATCGACGAACTGCGCGCGGGTCGATTTCAGATTAGAGGTTGGTTATATCTATGTATTGGCGTGAGGCCGAGTACGCATTTGGCATCGCATTGGCCGTGATCTTGGATCCAGATCTAGGGGAGGTTGGAGGGACGGGGCGGCAGATGGTACGTGCTCGCTGCCACGAGAAGGAGACGGTGAAGAGATCACTGGCGGCGAGAGGCGGCGGGAAGAGAGGAGGAGGAGGAGGAGGTGTGGTGGCGGCCTGGCGGGGAAACGGGGCGGTGAGGTGCGAAGATTGTCAAGTGATTTCTGTTTTTTTTTTTTCTTCTTTTAACAGAAAACAGCGTTTTATTGATCAAATAACATCCATAACATAAGCCGTCGCCGTCGGCGCCATCTGCATCTTTATCTTTATCGTCGCCTTCGTCTAACAATTGACGGGTCCTCACCTCCTCTAGGTGCCGCTCTGGCACTAGGAGTGGTGGGGACCTCGGACCTGCGCAGGGTGTTATACAAAGGTTCTTAATGTTAGAGCTTTGTTTTGGTTGTTGTCTTCTTCGTCAATGGAGATGGCATCGTCTGCAATAAGTGATCTTCCGCGCTTCGTTCGTCGGCGAGATCTCCTTTCCGACGTCAATGGTGGTTTTGGAAGATTAAGTTTGTCTAGGTATGGTTCTTCAGATCTTGCTTCGCTAGACCAATCTTGTATTATTTCTCATGGTTGCCGCGAGGAGGTTTGTCCTCGCATTATCTATCCCGGCTACTACGTCTTCGGCAATGGTGATTCGTTTTCTCGGCTCCTAACGACGTCGACAAAGTAGCTCGGTTATTTGTCCCTGAAATATCAATGATGGTGCTCTTGCCGATGTTACTTGATTAATTTAATGGCTGCGTGCGTGCACAAAGCCTTGGCATTGCGGCTCAAAATTAAAAGGGGAGAACCTTTGTTGGTATTCACAGGTCTGTGGTTTGGTGTTTTCGGCGTTGTTCTACGGCTGCCTTCAGAAAAGTACAAGATTGTGTCATGAAAGAAGAAAGAGCTTGAAGATCTCATAGATTTGCTCCTCTCTTTTAGTATTGTTTTATAATCGATATTATCGTGTACTCAAAAATTCAAAAAAAACATCCATAACATAATGTTCCCCATGATCCGGAACTGAATGAGAAAAAAACTCACTAGGTAGGATAAATGAAGCCACTCTAGTTTTATGATGGATTATGCATTATTTTGATATAATGTTGTTGTTGAAATATTGGAGAATTTATTCTTGTAGTTTTCGTCGGTACGATAATAAGTGGTTGTTCCGTACAATTTTGGCATGAATAGAACAGTATAGTATAATGATCGAAGTCTTAAAAAATTGCAATATTCATCACTTTTATATATCCAAACAGCATTTGACATTCAACCTCAATATCTTGTCTGGTGTCCGAATATCTAACACATCCAAACAGAAATATTGATATTCAATCTAAATATCAATATCCTGGATATTGTACATTCACCCCAATATAATATCTAGCCTCCTAATATAAACATCCACACGAAGCATGACGGATCTAGTCATGACTTGATAGAAAAATGCAGTTCCACTAGTACGTTGGCCCCCTGGACTATCTTTACCGTTCATTTGTTCTTGGAGATTCGTGCAGCATCGGCTGGTCAAAGTGTGGATCGCATTTGCATTATAGTCCTCGAAATATCACAAATCAACCCGCAGTCACCGCAGGCCTCACCGACCGCGTCGCCGCTCTCGAGCTCGCCCTCGCCCGCGGCGGCGCCGGCGCGCCCCAGCCCGCCCGCCGCAAGTACACGTACGCCGCGCAGTCCCCCGGCGGCCGCAAGGTAAAGTGGACCGCCGAGGAGAAGCCGTGCACCGGGGACCGCGTCCTCAAGTGGGAGGCCGAGCTCACCTCCCCCAACGACGACGGCTTCGACCGCAAGTGGAAGTGGCAGGCCAAGTCCAAGCAGGGCGCCGCCGGCAAGGCTAAGACCAAGTGGACCACCGAGATCAAGGGCAAGGGGTCCCTCGAGCCCTACTCCAACTCGTACACCTGGGAGGAGGACTTCAGCGGCAGCGACGACGACGACGAGGAAGAGGAGGAGCGTTACCACCGCAAGCCGGACAAGAAGGAGAAGAAGATCAAGTCTTCTGCCGCCAAGGAGGACAAGAAGAATACCAAATGCGTCAAGATCGAGGAGATCCCCGAGGACAACACCGCCGGATGCGACGCCATCCGAATGGTGAGCACCCCGATCTGAACAAAATATGGGGTTTTCAGTAGATCCCCGAGAGATCCATGGCGCTCTCATGCGTATATTTGGTTAGATTTGGCAGAAAGATTGAATATTTACAGGATGTGGTGGTTTCCACTGGCTAGATCTGTGTGTTGGTACTGGCTGCGCACTCAGTGTGCTCTGCCATGATATCAGCTAGCAATAAACTCCATCTTGCTTCCTTGCAATATACTACTGTAGGATTATTGCATTTCTGTGATCTTTTTATCTCTTCTGCTGAATCTTCATTATTGTATGTTTTAGGCCCATTTCTGAAGCTATCCGGGCAAGGCAAACCACCATTTATAAGGATGCAGGTTACGCAGACTGAAGCATGATGGCGTACATTTTCGGAAGAGAATTCCTGATGGTTTTCGTTGAATCATGATTTAATTGAGTTCATCAAGGTTGATTTTGATGGTTGATACCCATAAATTTCGTTGGTGAAAGACCTTTTTTTAGAACCATGCTTGGTGAAAGACCCTTATATTCGATCAAAACTGTAGTGAACTATTTATGAATCTGTAGTGAATAGCACTGAATATTTTTTATTCGTTTGCACTGCAACTTTGCTAGGATCTCATATTTAACAATTGTTAGTTTTGGGGGTTTAGCATTTCCGATCAGACGTTGGAAACTGGAGAACTAATGCCATAGTTGTTTACGAGCTTTGTTCAGTATCAAAGGTTTCTGTGATCTCTTTATCGTCTTCTGCTGAATTTTCTTTATTGTATGTTTTAGGCCCATTTCTGAAGCTATCCGGGCAAGACAAACCACCATTTTTAAGGATGCAGGTTACGCAGACTGAAGAATGATGCCGTACATTATCCTAAATTCCTAATTAGTGACGTGGTTTAGGTATGAATTAACTTTCTGATGTTTTCTGAACTGCATCTTCCAGATCAACTGCCTCACCTCATCTATTTTTTTTTCTATTCTTTGTTTGCTATATACTTCATGCAAGGTTCGGCTGAAGAGAAATAAGTCAGTCCTAATCATATCACTTTAATGTTTTCTAGATTTATCTGTGCTTGTTTGGGTTTGTTTGGGTAGCAGGAGCACAATATAATGGGGTTGTATTGTACATGTTCAGCGAGTGTGAACTTGTTTAAGCCCTTTTTTCTTTGCTTCTTGGTTTGATCTTTGTTGTCAGACAGAACTCTTCCGAGGTGAATATGCATTACCACTTATCTCACACATGAATATACCTGCGTTGCTTAACAGCATGGTACTGTCCATTTACTTGGTTATCTTAGACGCTCTACTTCTTGTGCATGTCTTGGTTCAGTTTGTACGTAATCTGCGGGACGTGTTTGTTTATGCTGATGTCTTTTCCTTTTTTTTCATGGCGTGTGATCGCCTCACTTGCACATGCAAGTTGGCGATGTAAGAAATTATGATTTTGTTTCCTCCTAGGTGTTGGTATGGTTTAGGAGAAGATAGGTCATTTTTATCCCCTGGGCGATTGGTTTTTAGATTGTAGTGCCTTTTGCCACTACACATAAACTGAATAATTTGGAAATGGAGCATTTCTTATTTATTCTGCCTTACTAGCATTACAGGGCGACGAAAGTGATGACTCTGAACTCTGAAGGCATGCTTTCCTACCTTGGAAGTAACAAACGAAGCAGCAGATCAAATTTTCATCACTCTCACTTGGTCCATAGTTTTAGATAGAAAGGACTTTTTCAAGTCATCTTCATAAACCATTTTTTTTTGGGAATCTTCATATACCATGAACACAATTGTTTTTGCTTTATATCTGGAATATGATGACAATTTAGTTTTTTCTCATTTTGATTCTCGAGATGTTTTTTGGTCTTTTATTTTTCATTCTTTATATTTCCTTCATTCATTATTTAGTTACACTTTCTAGTATGAAACATCATTAAAACGCATGTATTAAATGGACCTTGTTGGAACTTGTATGGTACTGATTTAAAGATGTGTTTGAAATATGTATGAACCTAATAGAACAAAAACATGGTTCAATCTTTGTAAATATTTTGTGTGGAGGTCTTCTCTGAATGTGTGAAAATGGGTGAAACTTTGTCATGGTCTACCGAAGCTAGTATTTGTAGCTGTGCAATTACCTTTCGGATTCAATCTAACAATTCTGCCATGTGTTCTTTGTTTACTTTGATAGGAATTATTTAGCAAGCTCTTGATTTTGGTTTGCTCCATCATTTGAATTATTTATCGTAAGTGTTGGACACATGGGTTTACAGAAGAAGAGCAAATGATCCTGTGCGTGAAATAAAATATTAAATCCTACTCATCATTAATGGAACTGTGTTGAATCATTTGTGAAACTCAGAATTTCATGCCATGTGAATTGTTGTGGAAAGATTGTGCAAATTTTTTCATTTTTCTGTCAAGATTCGTTGCAGAAAATGTCTAAATCTGCTATGGATCATGACCATTTCTCCTATGAACTAAAATCGCTTTTGTACGCCATCGTGATTGTTGGTCATGTTCATGGACTTCAAAAAATGTGAAGCATGGAGATGTCTGTATTTCTGTGGTAATGTGATGTTGTTCTGAATATTTATGTAGGCTTTAAGCTGTGTGCTTTCATGCTCCAGATCAGGTTTCATGGCTTAGTCGTCCTCTTGAAGAATTAACTATGGTATGTTCAGTGACTGGATTAGCCGTGAACCTTGACATGAATTTGGTTTCTTTTTCTTCCATATCTCTAGTGCAGATCTTTGTATGAACCCTAGATGCTACAATAGATTCTGGTTCGATTATTTACCTTATGGTTCTTGTATAAATCTGGGAAAATCATCAAATATCCTATCTTGTATTGGTCATTTGGATCATGTGTATGAATATTTATTTATCTATTCAAGTTTCTTGTATAAATCTTAATTATGTGCATCTGTCTAATTTGTCCTTGTATGTTTGATACATTAATAGAAATATGGTTAGCATCCTGAATCTCCCCACACCTAATGCATTTCCTTTTCTATCCGTAGGGTCATTATTATTGAGCATTTGTTTTCTGATAGGTGATTTCTTCAGGTCTTTGTCTTGATGATTCCTTCAGGTTTGGATCTATGATTTTGCACACGAAAGCTGCTACTGCTAGTAACTTGCGGGTAACTAAATCCTTGTGCTTTACACTTCAGTGAACTGCAAGTTTATTTCTTTGTATGACACTAGTTGTGATGAGGGACAGTAGAAAAATAAAATAAAAATAAACTAGGAGTCAAATCCTTTATTGCTTCTACACACTTCTACTATACTCTACATAATTTGGCACTATAGCCATATGTTGTGTAGTGGTTTCTAGAGTGTTCCAGCCATGAGTAGTAACTAGGTTGTTTGTATTTGCTTTCCTAGCTTTAAGTAGTGTACTCTAGAACCTTCTAGCTTTAAGTAGAGCTAAGTAGTGAAAGCTCATGGAGCCTATAAATAGAGGTCCTCACCTCTACATATGTAACCAGCCTATGTACACTCTACCTATCAATAATAAGAACTTGTGTTCTGTCCTAAAGATCTTGGATTAGATCTTGTGTGTTAAAGAGTTTGGATTGAACTCTTGGCAGCCCACGCCTCTAGAGCGATATCTAGCGCAGCACGTTGAAGTGGTTCCTTCAACATTTGTGCTGTCCACGTTGTAGCAGCAAGGTGGAGCTGTTCCTCCACAGCCTTGTGCTGCTTCAGGTGGTATCAGAGCCTTGCTGATCCGTTCCAGTCTTGGTGTACTCTTTGAAAGTAAGCTGCAGCAAGCAATGGAGGAATTGGGAAGAGAATGATGCTGCAGAACAACAAATCCAAGCGCTACGTGAAGATCTTAACCGGAGATTCGATCAGCTGGTTGAGATGATAAGAAAGGGTGTTCCTCCTACTGCCAATGATGGAGATTCATCAAAAGAGAGAAGATATTCGGCAGCGAAGGAAGGGAGTCATCTTGAAGTAAAAACACCTCAACGACATGTTGTTCAGGTACCTCAAGAAGGCCAACTTATGCTGAAGCTTCTGAGATGAGAATATGATGAGATGAAGAACCTGATCTCTATGCATATCCAAGAGTACCCAACCCTACATATGCAAGGGATACATACAAGGTGAAAGCTGAGATCCCAACTTTTAATGGAAATGTTGATATTGAAGGGTGCCTTGATTGGTTATATGAAGTGGAGACTTTCTTTGAGGTCATGAATATTCCAGAAGACCGTAGAGTTTCTTTGGTCGCATACAAGTTGAAAGGAGGAGCTGGTGCATGGTGGCATCGCCTTCAAGAAGACCGCAGACTAAGAGGAGAACCTCGTGTGAGATCTTGGCGGCAGATGAAGAGTCTTTTAAAAGGGAGATTCTTGCCTGCAGATTATGATCAGATCCTATTTATTCAGTTTCAAAACTGTGCTCAAGGAAAGAGGACTGTTTCAGAGTATACAGAAGAGTTTCTAAGGCTACAAGTGAGGTGCAACCTTGCTGAAACTGAAGATCAACAAGTTGCAAGGTACATCAATGGTCTCAATGATACTATTCAGGATCGTTTGATGATGCAACAAATTTGGTCCATTGACCAAGCACAAGCTCTTGCATTAAAGGCTGAAAGGTTGGCAAGGACAAGAAAGGCAAGTAAGGCTCCATTTCCTCATACTGAAGGTTCATCTAGGAGTCACTCCCATACAGTGGAAGAGAAGTCCGCTCAACCCAAGGCAAAACAACCTGCCCCAAGGCAAGCTGGCAAGAGTAGGACAAAGCCGGTGGTAAAATGCTATAAATGTGGTGAAGAGGGACATGTGTCTAGCAATTGCCCATTGAGGAAATTCGCCAACACAACTATCCATGATGATGGAGATGACGAAGAGTATGAATCTGAGGATGTAGAAGGACAAGATGTTTGTGAAGAAGAAGGTGAAGAGGTGGTGTGTGTGATTCAACGTCTCTTGTGCTCGACACCACAGCCCGACAACACACAACGGAAGAAAATATTTGAGAGCAAATGTACCGTGAATGGCAAGGTATGCAAATTAGTGATTGACAGTTGCAGCTGTGAGAATCTTATCTCTCAGAATTTGGTGAACCATTTAAAGCTTGAGACTCATGATCACCCAAATCCCTACAATATTGGATGGATCAAGAAAGGGGTGAATATGAGGATCACCAAACAATGCAACCTGCCACTCTCGTTGGGTAAGTACTATCGCTCCAATGTCTTGTGTGATGTTGTTGATATGGATGCCAGCCATGTTCTTCTTGGAAGACCTTGGCAGTTTGATGTGGATTCTACACACAAAGGGAAGGAAAATTCTTACTCTTTCACTTGGAATAAGCGAAAGATCATTATAGTACCAAACCAATCAGATGCCAAAACCTCTAAGGAGGAGGAGAAGAACATGTTAACTATTTCTCACACCTCTAGCGAGTTTATGGAAGACTTAAAGGAGGCAAATGTGTGTGCTGCACTTATTGTGAAAGGTGAAGAGCAACCGGTGGTTGAAATTCCAGCAAAGGTACATGGCCTACTAGCTGAATTCCAGAGCATACTTGGAGAGCCACAAGGCCTACCGCCGATGAGAGGAATTCAACATCGAATTGACCTAATTCCGGGAGCAAGTCTTCCTAATCTTCCACACTACCGGATGAGCCCAAAAGAGCATGCTATACTGAAGGAAAAGGTGGAGGAATTGCTGCAAAAGGGGCACATTCGAGAAAGTATCAGTCCATGCGCCGTACCAGCTTTGATCACGCCAAAGAAGGATGGGTCTTGGCGCATGTGTACGGATAGTAGAGCCATCAACAAGATCACCGTAAGGTATAGATTCCCTATTCCCCGTTTGGATGACATGTTAGATCAGCTTAGTGGCGCAAGAGTGTTCACAAAGCTCGATTTGAAGAGCGGATATCATCAAATTCGCATTAGACCCGGGGATGAATGGAAAACAGCGTTCAAGACAAAGGAAGGGTTGTTTGAATGGATGGTCATGCCATTTGGACTCTCAAATGCACCAAGTACCTTTATGCACTTGATGAACCAGGTACTTCGACCCTTCTTATCCCACTTTGTTGTGGTTTATTTTGATGATATCTTGATATATAGTAAAGATGAAGATGAACACTTGGATCACATCCGTAAGGTGCTATGGGTACTAAAGGAAAACGAACTTTATGTGAACTTGAAGAAATGTGTTTTCCTTCAAACACGACTTATTTTCTTGGGGTTTGTCATAACAAGTGAGGCATTCATGTTGATGACTCTAAAGTTGAAGCAATCAGAGAATGGCCAACTCCAAAGACTATCTCAGAGGTGAGAAGCTTCCATGGTCTTGCAACGTTCTATAGGCGGTTTGTGAAGAATTTCAGTACGATCATGGCACCAATCACTGAATGTCTAAAGAAAGGGAAATTTCAATGGAACGAATTAGCTGAAGCTAGTTTCAAGGAAATAAAGGAAAAATTGTCACAAGCACCAGTCTTGGCGCTACCTGATTTCAGTAAGACTTTTGAGCTGGAGTGCGACGCTAGTGGAGTAGGCATTGGGGCTGTTCTATCTCAAGAACGAAAACCCATTGCTTTCTTCAGTGAGAAGCTAAGCGAAGCAAGACAAAAGTGGAGCACCTATCAGCAAGAATTATATGCTGTTTTCAGGGCTTTAAAGACTTGGGAAGTCTATCTGTTGCCTAAGGAGTTTATTGTCTACACTGACCATCAATCCTTGAAGCATTTTAGGAATCAAAAGCATGTGGATCGCATGTTAGCAAGATGGGCAGCCTATTTGGAGAGGTTTAATTATCTCATTGTGCACAAATCTGGAGCCACCAACAGAGTAGCCGATGCTTTGAGTCGACGTGCATGCCTCTTGACTTCTTTTGAGGCTGAACTTCCCGGCATGGATCAACTAAAGGAGTTGTATGAGGAGGACGAAGACTTTGGCCATGTTTGGGTAAAGCACATGAGAGGCCAGCCATTAGGTGACGACTATTTGGTGCAAGATGGCTATCTCTTCAAGAATGATCGCTTGTGCATCCCGAGAAGTTCTCTACGTGACAAGTTAATTAGAGAGCTCCATTCAAGTGATCTTAGTGGCCATGTTGGACGCGACAAGACTATCGCTAACTTGGAGGATCGTTACTTTTGGCCACAACTAAAGAGAGATGCTGGAAAGTTTGTTCAGCGATGCCCCGTATGTCAAACCTGCAAAGGTCAAGTCACGAACACAGGGTTGTACATGCCTTTGCCTGTTCCTGAAGCTCCATGGGAGGATCTCTCTATGGACTTTGTCTTGGGTTTGCCAAGAACAAGGCGCGGGAATGATGCGGTGTTTGTGGTGGTGGACAGGTTCTCTAAAATGGCTCATTTCATTCCATGCCGCAAGACAACAGATGCTCATCATGTGGCAAATTTGTTCTTTCGAGAAGTGGTCAGACTTCATGGGGTCCCAAGGTCCATCGTCTCGGACCGTGATAGCAAGTTTCTTGCTGCATTTTGGCTCACTTTGTGGAAGCAGTTCAACACTGAATTAAAATTTTCTAGTACTGCTCATCCACAAACAGATGGTCAGACGGAAGTTGTGAACAAGTTTTTGGGTAATCTGATCCGTTGCATTTGTGGAGATAGAAAGGGACAATGGGATTTGCTTTATCCCTTGCTGAATTCTCCTACAACAACTCCAAGCATAGATCAACAGGCAGGAGTCCTTTCTCTATTGTCTACACTAAAGTTCCAACACATGTGGTGGATCTAGTGAAGCTACCATCAAAGGGAAACTCAAAAGCAGCATTGTCCTTTGCTGATAACTACACCGAACTATTTGAAGAAATTCGCCATGTGTTGGAGGCGCAAAATCAGAAGTACAAACAGCTAGCTGATTGCAAACGGAGGTTGAAGACATTCCAAGTTGGTGACAAGGTAATGGTATACCTTCGTAAAGAAAGACTGCCTTTAGGCATCAAAGGGAAGCTTAGGCAGCGGAAATATGGACCCTTCTCAATTCTGAGGAAGATAAATGACAATGCCTATGTGATAGATCTTCCAAATGACATGGGAATCTCCAACACATTCAATGTGGCAGACCTGACTCTTTATCATCCAGAACAAGCACTTTATGAGATAACTCGAGGTCGAGTTCTAAACAACCAGGGGAGGATGATGAGGGACAGTAGAAAAATAAAATAAAAATAAACTAGGAGTCAAATCCTTTATTGCTTCTACACACTTCTACTATACTCTACATAATTTGGCACTATAGCCATATGTTGTGTAGTGGTTTCTAGAGTGTTCCAGCCATGAGTAGTAACTAGGTTGTTTGTATTTGCTTTCCTAGCTTTAAGTAGTGTACTCTAGAACCTTCTAGCTTTAAGTAGAGCTAAGTAGTGAAAGCTCATGGAGCCTATAAATAGAGGTCCTCACCTCTACATATGTAACCAGCCTATGTACACTCTACCTATCAATAATAAGAACTTGTGTTCTGTCCTAAAGATCTTGGATTAGATCTTGTGTGTTAAAGAGTTTGGATTGAACTCTTGGCAGCCCACGCCTCTAGAGCGATATCTAGCGCAGCACGTTGAAGTGGTTCCTTCAACATTTGTGCTGTCCACGTTGTAGCAGCAAAGTGGAGCTGTTCCTCCACAACCTTGTGCTGCTTCAAGTTGAGAACACATTCTTTGGTTGGTTAACAGAAAAAGAAAATAAAGTGACAAGAAGCTTAGCTGGCATGGTCGCCGGACCGCTCCGACTAGTAGCCTGCCAGGCCAGGACACAAGTTATGTGTACGTCAGAGACCGACTCGGCTTCAGCAGTCAGAGGCTTCGCAAGGAACTCCTACGCAAATCAATCACTCCGCTAGAGGCTTCGCAAGGAACTCCTACGCAAATCAATCACTCCGCTTTGTTTTGCTCGTCTAGATCAAGAGAAGGCTCGCGCAGAACAGTGGGGCCGCTCGCAAGAGCCGGCTACACAAGAACTACTTGTGGCATGTTTGTTGACTGGATTAGCTGTGAAGCTAGCCATGAATCTGGTTTTTCTTTTTTTCATATTTATAGTACAGATTTTTATATGCACCTTAGATGACACATGCTTAGATACTTAGATTAGTTAATTTGATAGTGCTGGTTCTTGTATGACTCTAATGTGCGGGTTCTTGTATTAATGTGGTAAAATCATCAAATATCCTATCTGGTATGGGTCGTTCAGATCGTGTGACTGAATCTATCTTTTTATTTTCAAGTAATATGAATTCCGATATGGATCTTGTATGGGATGTGGGCAGTCTAGTTCTTTCAAGTTCCAAAAAAAGATGTTCAACTTCCTTAGTGATGTATCAGTCAAGTTAATTTGTGGTTTTGCTAGGGTTTCACATAGGAGCCACACCCTTTCTTACAAGCAAAATTCGCACATGGGCAGGCCAAGTCATGTAAACATTTTTTGATGATCCAAAATCAAGGATAAAATCCCGTGGCCCCTGTTGAAGATGTAACCACTTGTTTATATAGCAACTCAAAAAACAACTCTTGGACATCCATTGGTTGAGCATCGTAGTGTTTTGACCTACTTTAATCGGCAATGTAGAACCTCTATTTTGAATACTTTTTGTCTCATACACCTACTCAATGATTCCGGCCTCGCTTCTTATTTGATTCAATGGGGATTCCCACTAATGTTTCACTCAAGCTTCTTATTTGTTTCAATGGGGATTCACATACGAGACACATTTCAAACTATACAGAAAAATATGATAAACCACATATTATCTTGTACTAGAACGCGAGCCAGGAAATATAGAGCATAACCGGGAAAAATAAAATGAGTTCTCTTTCATCGTGCTGCCATTCCAAACGGTTGTGGTGCCTTTTTTGTGAGGCTTCACGTGGTTTTCATGTTTTACAACAATTCCAACTCATATGGAATTTTGATTGTTTTTGTAAAATAAAAATAACCGGACTCTCACATACTAAATGCAACACTATCTAGATCAAATCAAAGAAATCATGAAAAAATGTTTCCATGACAAATAAACAGCAGTCGAAATGTTTCAAATGGTTTCTCGGGTCAGACGTCGGTCAGACCAAATCATGTCGTCGAATTCTACATCTAAGCTGGTAGCAAAGAACAAAAATCTGAAACATGCATTTCAATCAAATAGATGTGAGACATTGGGACAACAACAAATCGTTCTCTATGGCAAAAATATCCACACAATAAACTCAGTGTGTTTATTGGACTTCATATAGCGAGCCAGAAACTAGTTGAGTAGGGTGTCCTTGTTTTATCATTTGCCATAAGAAATGATGTGACTACTATGTGAAATACTAGGGGAACCAAAAAAAAAAGGAAAACACTTACTCCCTCCGGTCCATTAAAAGTGCCGCTGATATGACTACACATTTGTACATCATAGGTTAATTTTCCACGACACTTTTAGTGGATCGGAGGGAGTATAATATGTCAACCACTTTGTATCATTCATAAATTTTCAAGTTAGTTACTCTAGATCTACCGAGAAAATATTTAGTCTGACTTGCATATACTTGTGCTATTTTCCTCACAAGAAACGATACATCTCCTGTACGAATTTTCGCAATAGCATGGTGTGATTGGTCGTTATATTTTTGCATTAACCTTATGATTCTTGACCAAGGTTAAGTGCAAGATGAGATGTGATTCATCTCCTGTTCATGTCTAATTTTATGTCTCACATGTGAAACAAATATGAAACACATCTGAAACCATGATGAAACATACTAGGAAATAATCTTGAAATCGCTTTAGAATCTTGTCATGAATGGTTACGTTTGGGTCACTACCAAATTTATCTCAAATCTAACAATCTAAAACTTACATTCAGGTCAAGATCAAAATAACTATTCGAGATTGAACATAAAAATAGAATGCCTTGCCATGAACATGAGACAATTCTACCCAAAATACAGTGGCAAGACGAATTAGGATCAGGAGAGACGTCGAGCAGACCAAATCATCTCATTGAATTCCTGACATCCGAGCAAGTAGCAAAAATTGGCTTAGGAGAGACACAGACCAGAAACACATCATGTTTTTAAATTCCCGATATCTGCGCATGTAGCAAAAATCATGGAGAACAAAAATTGGCTCAAGAGAGACGTCGACCATACTTACATTTTTTTACCGTTCATAAATTTTTAAGTTAGCCATATTGAGGTTAGTTACTTTAGATCTACCGAGAAAGGATTTAGTCCACTTACATTACCAGTGCTATTTTCCGTACACGAGACATTGCTCTTATACGAAACTCTACGGAAACCAAAACTAACTTCTCGTGTTTGAACTCTAGCAAATTATGAAGTCCATGTGGAACGTACCGACAATAGCCAACATGAATATTTTTGCAATAGCAACATGTTGTGATTAATTGGACTCGGATATATTTGCAAAAACGTCCGTAATTCTTGAAGTCCGCGAAAATTGGCTCAGGAGAGACGTCGGCCATACTTACATTATTTTACCGTTCATAAATTTTGAAGTTAGCCATTTCGAAGTTAGTTACTTTAGATCTGCCGAGAAAGGATTTTGTCGACACACATGTACAGGTGATATTTTCCCTACATGAAACAATATTGCTCTTATATGAAATTCATGTCTTTGAATTCCTGACATCTCAGCAAGTAGAAAAAAAAAGGTGGGCGAAGAAATATAAATCTGAAACATACATTCACTCTGAGAACATTCATTTTCAACATTGTTTCAAGTTTAATACAGGTACAGTTTCATCACTGTTTCAATCAAAATTAATACAAAACAGATCTGAGAACAATCGACTAACCCACCCCGTGCAGTATTGTTAAAAGGAATGACCATATCAGGCACAAAGGATGAATTACTATTTAGTTAGACAATGGATGTATAAGATGGAGCCTTATGGAGTCGGATCTCATCATGTACACCTTCACACCAAGTGTTTATGGAGTCAGATCTCATCATGTACACCTTCACACCAAGCGTACCACCAGGACATTTTCCTTCAAAACACACAAGAAAATAAATGAACTAAAGGAATAATTTCTTTCTCTTCTAAAGAAGGAAGATCCTAACAGTTACAAGAAAAAACACGTGCAAAAGAAGACAACTCACACGCAAATATGTTTCTACAGAATCAGGCCAAGCTATTCTAAATTACAATTACAACGACGCTGTGTCTATGGGCGCAGATTTACATGGAAGATAATCTACAAAATTGCCTATGACGAAATTAGTCACACTACATACTAGCATTATATGGTCTGTGCGAGACATCCTTACGACCACAAGGGTTAACTACAAATCTGTAGGAAGTGGTTGTGATTTAGAAATAGGACATTAGAAACAAGAAACAAGAAAAAAGGCAAGCAAGCAAGCTACCAGACCATAAGAGATAGTCAAATATTATTTTATAGTTGCTAACATATTTGGTTTCACATCAGCTGTCTACAAGTACTGATTATACTCCCTAATGCAATTCATTAACAACGTTTTTTTTTAAATCTAGTTCATCGCATCATGCATATCAAAACTGAGAATTTCGAACAACTTGCAAGTTCATAGAAAGATCTGAACATAACTTATTCTCATGATTATCTTAGAAACAAGGAACGTTCCACCTGATCAAAATGGAGATACAGTTATACCTGATCAAAATGGAGATACAATTATATGAATATTCCTCATCTGCTATGTATAAGATGAAAAAACAAATGATAAAATCATGGGGAAACACCAAAACAAGTGAAAGCGTATCACGGTTCAAGAAGTTCTGTTTTCCTTTTGTTGTCACATGCAAAAGCCCTTATGTCAATCTCGAAAAATACCACATTGCACATTATTAAGGACAAGGCGTTAGAACCCAGTCTAACCGGACAGAGAAGAAAAACAACGATAATTTTCACGTACATGATTAATTTGGTTGGCACTGTGAGCTAAATTTCAGATCGAAAGTGAAGAACACGGAATGCTCGAAAAATAATTCACAACCAAGACTTATAAGGAGTTGCAACTTTACAAATTTTAGAAAAATGATGTCCCATCAATGAGTTCAAGATCTTATTGATACAAGACCAAAACAAGCTGATTGGTAAAGCATCCAATAAAATATATCTTAAAAGGAAAAGATCCTTTCTCAGGTCGCTGATTGGCATGGCGCACATAAATGAACCCACAAGCATAAATGAACCTTCACTTGATCTTAGAATGTATTGTGATTTTTCATCAAAAAGAAACTGTAGTGAACTATATAAGAAATAAAAAACGGAACTGTAGTGAACTATTTATGAAACTGTATTGAATTGCACTGAATATTTTTTGACTTGTTGCATTGGAACTTTGCTAGCATCTCATCTGAACCAAAAAAAACTTATGAATAATGGCAGAAATTTTTTGCGACCATCTCACTGAAGATAAATACATGGCCGACAAACTTTCAACACAAAATTTTCACACTTGTATCACAGAAGATTCATACAAGAACTTGATCACAGAAAATACAAAGAACACCAAATCAATAATGAATTTTTGATTGACATATTAGAAGATTGAGTGAAAAAAAATTATGGAGCTTGAAAGAACCACGCAGACCACATTCCATGTAAGAACCATATCAAAATTCATATAGGCAGAACATTTTTGAACGATCCACATGAAGAAACACCGTCATGATGAGGGGCTCCTTCCACACCGTCATGACGCCAGGGCCTGCCCCCGTCCTCGCCGGGTGTCACACTAAATACACATCATCACTTCAAAAGCATGGAAGCAAAATTGGCATCGCTCCTGCTACAAACAACCCACAAGCATTATCACTGTCCAATACAAATTATTAATGAAACAGCCTTGGAAGGCTAAAAGTAACAGATGGTCAAAATGATTACTATTTCTAGCTAGTTGTCACTTTTTTTTCTGTTAACCAAAAAAGAACCAGATACTAGAACCAAAACATGCATATGACTCACAGCTGTATGCTTAATGAACGAGAACTAGTTGTTTCCTAATTACATGTAGCCTTCATCCCTTTCGTGTCTACCTCAATAGCTAGTGAACTTGCAAAACAAATCAGCTACAAGGTAGCAACCGATGGACTCCATCAAGCCCATGTAGAGAGAAGTAACTAATTGGATCTAGCACTAGGTCAAACTATCCATTTTGCGCGGCTGTGGACTAGCAGGAGCAAACCCCATTCACCAAAAATTCAGAAATTAGAGGAACCGAAGCATCAGCCCCTCCGAACCTCACACGCCACCTAGCTTTGCAAAGACTAACAATACGAAACCAATAGTTCTATCGGCCGAGAGTCAAAAAAATAGCTAAGGTCATGGTTTAAAAGGCGTCGCCTTGGCGTCAGGGTGCCCGCGGATGGCAAGGCGTCGCCGTCGCCTTATGCGAGCGAGTAAGGCGTCCGAGGCGTCGCATTAAGGCGTCCGAGGCGTCGCCTAGGCGTGCAAATCCTCGCCTCAGTGGATTCTGGACGCCTTCGTCTTCCTCGGTTCAGGCGGGAGCGGGAAACTGCCTGGCGGGCGGGAAACTGAGCCAGCGGGCGGGAAAAGAGAGATTGGGAGGGAAAATGAGCTCGGCTGGGGAGGGAAAAGGGAGGCGAGAGAGGGAAACTGACCTAGGGTTCCCAGAAACGATTCAGAGAGAGATTTGGGCTCTCTCCTTCCTCTGGCGGCTACCTCGTCCACCGCCAGATCCAGCCAAATTCCTCCCTCCTCCGCCGGCCTCCTCCTCTCTGGCCAAGCTTTAGGGCTTCTCCTCCACCAGGCGCATCCATTCCCCAGCAGGGAAGCAAGGTACATCTCCTCTTCCTTCCTCCTGGTTTCTTTTCTCTCCTCTCTGTTTCTGTGGATGTCGTGGATGTTTCTGTTTCTATAGCTTGGTTGGCTGGTTGCTGTGAGTTGAGAGCTGAGCAGGCTGTGAGTACTGAGTAGTATTAGTAGCTGCAGGTTCTGCTCTGTTATATAGAATTACTAGATGCAGGTTTAAGGTTAATTACTTAGATGCCTGTGCCTCTTGTGTATATAGTATTAGTAGCTGAGCATGTTGTGATTAAAATAGTTGCTAATTGTACTTGTTAGCTGGATGGTGGTCTACTTTACTTTATCCTAGATTAGTGGATGTTAACATATTGTTATTTGTTTCACTTTGCAGCCCCACAATGGCAGATCCAGAGGCTAATCCAAAGGCTAATCAGGAGGCTGAGGACTTATACGATCCAATGAAAGATCCAACCCGCAGGCCACGGAGAACCTCTGATCCAGCATGGCCGTATACATATTGGTTGAACCCTCCAAACACTGACAATGTTGTGTGCAACCTATGCAAGAAGGTTACTAAAGGAGGGATAAAGAGGCAAAAAGAACATCTTGCCGGCGTCGGTGGGGATGCAACAGGCTGTCCAGGGGTCAGCACACAAGTTAGGAGGGAGATATTAGAGTATTTGGAAAAGAATAGGAGAAACCAACCCTTGCCCGATGATGAAGAAGTTGTGGAGGTTAATGGAAGAGGAGAAACAGTTTCGGTTCAAATCTCTACCACAAGACCAAGTTCAGGGACAGCAGCCAAAAGGAACAAGAAAGCATTCAGTGCTAAAGCCAACGTGAAAAAGAGTCAAGCTGGAGTTGCAACCAAGTCCATTATTTCAATGCTAAGGAAAAAACCCGAAGATGTGGTTGATGAAAGACGCTCCGGGTGCTCTCAAAGCACCATGGAGTCTAGCACAAAGACAACGGAAGAGAGGCACTATGTGAGTATGCAGTGGGCATTGTTCTTCTATGAGTGTGGCATACCCTTCAATGTTGCAAGCTCTCGGCAATTTCAGATTGCAATTGAAGCCTCTTGTCAATATGGATCTGGTTACAAACCTCCTTCTCCTTATGAGCTGCGGGAGCCATTGCTTAGGGATTGTGTCAAGGAAACAAAGCTAATGAGAAAACAACACGAGGTAGCATGGAAGCAATATGGCTGCACATTAATGTCGGACGGCTGGTCCGATAGAAGGGGACGCCACTTGATCAACTTCCTTGTAAACAGCCCGGAGGGCACTTACTTCTTGGAGTCGGTTGATGCATCAAGTGAATGCCAAGATGCTAGGATGATAGCTGATTTGCTTGAGAGGAGGATTGTGGATGTCGGTATCGGTAATGTTGTCCAAGTTGTCACCGACAATGGTGCTAACTACAAGGCAGCGGGCAAGATTCTAATGGAGAGGATACCTACCCTATATTGGAGTCCTTGTGCATGCCATTGCGTGGACCTTATGTTGGAAGATATTGGGAAGCTTAAGGCATTTAAGAAGCCTATTGTACGGGGTAGAAGAGTCACTAATTTCATCTATAGGCATGGTAGAATTCTTGCTCTAATGAGGAAGGTAACAGGTGGGGATCTTGTGAGACCCGCAGCCACTCGGTTTGCCACCTCATTTCTTTCCCTCAAGAGTTTGGTCAAGCACAAGCAAGCTTTGAGGAGTCTATTTACTAGTCAAACTTGGGTTAAAAACAAATTGGCCAAAACTCAAGCTGGTTTGAATGTGCAAGACATAGTGCTTTCCGCGGAGTGGTGGCATGCGGTTGAGGACTGCCTTAGAGCTTCAGCTCCACTAATTAGAGTGCTTAGGATAGCTGATGGTGATGAGACTCCTGCCATGCCAGAAATTACAGCAATTATGATGTGGGCCAAAGAGAAGATCATTCAAGGTTTCCCACAGGACAACAAGAAAGCTTTGCTCAAGAAGATCATGTGCATTGTTGAGAAACGTTGGGAGAATCAAATGGATCATCCATTGTATGGGGCAGCTTTGTTTTTGAACCCAGGAAAGTACTTCACTTATAAAGATAGGGGTGATGATGCAGTTGTTGGTGAGCTGAGAAGTTGTTTTAATGATGTCCTCGCAAGAATGGTACCCGATGTTCAGCTTCGCAACAAGATTGATGCTCAAACTGTTCAATATGAAGCGAGGCGAGGACCCTTTGCTAATGTCATGGCAATTGATAACATGACCAAAAGAAACCCTCGTAAGTAACCTCAAGTTAATTTCAGCAAGAAGCAAGTTATTTCAGCAAGCTTTTTTCTGTAAAAACTCCTAATGCATGTGTGTTTTACCATTGCAGTTGATTGGTGGGGCTCATATGGTGGTCGGGCAATTGACCTACAAAGGTTTGCAAAGCGTATTGTTAGTCTTTGTGCTTCATCATCCGGTTGTGAGAGAAATTGGAGCACATTTGAATTTGTGAGTAACTATGTTCTATTTCTTTATTTCAGCAAGTTTATTTCAGCAACTTAATTGTATCTTGAATGTTTATTTACTCTTTTTGCTATTTGTAGATCCATACAAAGAAAAGGAACCGGCTGCAACATCGTATCTTGAATGACAATGTCTTTGTTTCATACAACCGGAAGAACTTGGATAGGTTTCAAAAGAGGAAGGAGAAGATTGGAGAAACAAGCTATGAACCTCTAGTTGTTGATGATTTTAATTGGGACAATGAGTGGGTTGACCCAACAATACCTCCACCCCAAGGTGCTCGAGGCTGTCCCGATGACATTTCTTGGGACCTTGTTGATGAGGCTGTTGGTGCATCTTCATCGCTGCAAGGTCGCTATTTCCCTAGAGCTGCAAGTACAAGCCGAAGGGGACCCTCAAGTGTCAATATCCAATACCAAAGGCGCCTTAAAAGGGCTGCTCTATCAACACTTGAAGATGACCAAGAATCTGACCAAGAGGAGGACCAAGAACAAGACTCAACTTTGCCCAATGTAGAGGATGATGATTCTGAAGTGCAAGATGATGATGTGACCGATGATGAAGAAGATCCAAATCCAACTAATGCTGAAGATGAAGACAACACAAATGCTCCAATGGATGAGTTTGATGATGGCTATGCATGATTATTGAGTTGGGCAGCTTGCTTATGAGTTATGAGTTCATGACTTGATTGTGTTATGTGGAACCTATTTTATGTTGTGAACCTAATTTATTTTGTGTTGTGTGGTCTTATGGACCACTAGACCTATTTATGATCTGGTTATGTAATATACTAATATGTAATGCACTTATATTTGTCATTTTGTTTTGTTGCACTTGTTCTGGTGATCTGGTCAGAATGTTCATCCTTATGCAGATTTCATTTTGTTTTGTAAAGTCAAGTTTTTACCATGTTTTAACCAGATATGTTCATCCTTATGCAGATTTCTATTGTGGAAGGAAGAAATGGGAGAGAAGATGTGGAATGGATGCTCTGTGGGCTCAACAACCAGCAAACTCAAGGTATGTATCAAGTAAATTTATATCAGCATTATTGCCTCTAAATCTGTTCTAGGCGCCTTAGTACCTGACTAGGGCGTCGCCTTACAAAGCGCCTTGAGCGCCTAGGCGTCGAGGCGCCCCCCCCCCCCCCCCCCCCCCCCCCAGCGCCTTAAAACGCCTGGACACCTTTTAAACCATGGCTAAGGTACAGAAGCACGCACAGCTGTAACTGCGGACGACGGCACGGAGTTGCACCCAGCGTGTGTCGCTGGAGAAGGTACGACGGAGAGGAGCAGTGCGGGACGAGAAGCCAACGCCCGGAACCAGATCAGAGCTCTCCTTACACAGATCTTCGAACTCCTGGTCGTTGTTAAACCATTAATTTGAAAGAAACTGCCAAAATGGGTAAACAATGTAAATACTGTCCATAATGTTACAGACACAATTTTCCATGTTAAGACCACGGTTAATCTTATCTATGCCATAAATACTTTGGGCTGTAATAAACATTCTTCTATATGTACGACACTGGTTGTAATAGAGTCAAGATAACTAATCAAATATTAACTATCAGTTATTCTTAAAACCTTTTATTTGTTTTTCTAGATAAATGAAATATTTATACAGTCATTGTGACCCACAGAAGAGATATCCCAAATCTCAACAAAGATGCACCTACTAGTAAAATACAAAGAATGCAAGATTGTAGGTTCCATAGTTTTTTAAAATATACCATAGACAACATTCTAATGCAAATATTCCCATATTTTCACATAGAGACACTATGCTTTTAATTCACTTCAAGAAGAAACCAAAGGAGCAGACAGGGTATTTTCACCTAAGGTGTGTACTCAGGGAACTTGATTAGCACATTTGCACATCTGCAGCCCACTTGATTCTCATCCCCACCATTCGATTGCACCAAGAAATCCCGTCCAGCAAATGGCGGCGTCAGAGGAACTGACCGCTAGTACATGAATCACAAATTCAAACAAAAAAATCCAGCGATCTAAACAGATGGTAAGAAATTAATACAAATATATTGGATGAAATAAAAATGTCCAGCCGAAGGCCCATATCGATGCACTGCAGACATATTAAAATTTACCAACGTATCTAGTATTTTACAACTGCCCAATCCAAGGAGAAGATATTAAAAAAGACACAAAATCTTGTCTTCACAGAAAATCGCCAGATCCAAATGACAAAATAGAGCACAGATCAAGGCCCACAAAGCCAAGATCCGAGCACTCCATGATCGGGGACTTCCATGGCCGCCTGCGGTGCTCGGCTCGCGCAGGAGAGGGCCGGCGGCTGGTCGTTGAAGACCGCGGAGGCTGCGGTGTGGAGATGCTGGACGCCGGGCAAGCTGCTCCAACTCGCTGAAGAACTCGAGCCGTGCGGTAGCGGATGGAGAGGGTTCGCGGTGCGGCACGCCACCGGCCGCCGGCCGCCTGCCTTGCTAGGGATCGTAAGGAGGTAGGGAAAGGTGAGCGAGAGGAAGGGGGCGGCGGTGTGGTGTGGGACTGAATCGTGGTAGGGGTTTGGGTCGGCTGCTTAGTCGCTGCAACGACTCGCTGGAGTGCGGGTTGATTCACCACTTCATGGAGGTTGAAAATGTAAAAACTGCTCAGACTTTGACTGCGTTGAATCTTGGAGCAACGAACGGCTATGATAGTGCCGGGGGGCCAACATGAAGGTGGAATTTCCGGACCCGACTTGATATCACTAACCAGAATGCCAACCGACGATCTGTCTATCGCCAAGGACTTCAACCGGTGGATCGGGGATAGACAGTTTGGCGCGAATATCTCCTTGTCAAAATCTTTCACATGAGCTCGATGAAGGCAAAACTTTTGCCTCTCAGGGGCAAAAAAAAAACCCTGGAGATGATGTCGGCTAGCCGCCTCGGTCTTGTTGTTTTTTTTATGTCGGCTAGCCGCCACGCACCTCCAAGTATGACCAGGAATAACAATGGCCACCACCATTTTGTTATTATGTCCGTATACACGTGACGTGCATCAGACGGTGTCCGAGCCGGAGGATCAATCTGATCGATCCTCGAGGACGCTCAGCGCTTTCCTATCTATGTTAATTTGTCTGTATGCTATTGTCCGATGATGTATGATGCATATGTTGGTTGATCTATGTTGCATGCAATAATATGGTTATGTGCAGTGTGGCTGTAGGGGTGGACATTTGTAGGTTTACCTGCCCTTGCCCTTGTCCAGGGATATATTTGGACTGTCAGCGGGACCATAGGGATCAAAATTGCCCATTTCAGTTTCGGAAATTTTTATTGGGTTTGGTTGGATAGCGTTTCGTTCGCCTAGGCATGTGTCGGAACTTATAGGGGAAGTAGGGTGGTTACCGGAAAATTACCGATCGGTTACCGGACGAGATTCTTAGTCAAAATTTAAAATTCAAACTCACCTTGGACCGTTCCCCTCCTCCCGCACAGTAGAGAGAGGCGACTTTTGAGACCACCCTCTGTTCCCACCTCGCCGCCGGCGATTCGTGTGATTCCCCACCCTCCGGCGGCCGCTCCGGCGGCGGAAGGGTGGGGAATCGCCGGATCCCGGCGTGTACATAGTGTAGGTAGCAGTTGGGCCCCAGCCGGCGTCGTCATGGAGGTGGTGGCGTGGCCGGTGTTGTGTTTGCAGGTGGTGCTCGTCCTCTCCGGCGGTGAAGCTCCTTGAAGTTCCACGGCGGAGCGCCGCCCCCTTCCTTGCGCTCGCGATCCTCTGGGATCGCCGTGTGCGGGGCTACCCCCTCTGGATCTTCTTGCGGCGGATCCAGTTGACGTCTTCGAAGCAGATGGTGGTGATGCAAGCGATGCTGCCGATGGAGTAGGGTGGAGGCTCTTCGGGGTTCGAGGATCGATGACTTCCCGTCCGCTAGGGGGCTTCTTCCGTTCCAAGGCTTCTGGGAAGATGCAGCGGCGGCGCGTCATCGGCACGTCCTGCTCCTCGCCGGCGACATCGATGCAGAAGGAGCTGTTTGTAATTTCTATCTTTGTGGTGTTCCTTTCTGCCTACTTGCTGTAATCACCGGATGTTTCCTCACAAAAAAAAACATAAAAATCAATCAAAATAAGAATTTGGTCCAAATTCAAACGGTCCGGTAGTTTTTGTCCGGTAAACTCATTTGCCGGATGGGGCCGGGAATTCCGGTTACCGGTTCTAAACGGTAACCAACCCCCAGTGAGTGTTGAGAACTCAGCTTCACGCTGCCATGATAACCCGTCCATCCACGAGCTCGACGCTCACGTATTGTTTAATCACTGCAATCCACAGAACGTGCTTGCTACGAGCTGCCAGTCCACGAGCGCCAGCCGTGTTCCCCTCTGGGCTGAGCTCCAAGATCCATCCAACCATGGCGGACACCGCGACGCTCTCCTTCCTATTCCTCTCGCTCGCCACGCCTCTCTTCCTCCTCGCCCTCCTCCTCGGGAGCCGGAGGAAGCGCCTCCGGCTGCCGCCGAGCCCGCCGTCCCTGCCCGTCATCGGCCACCTCCACCTCTTCAAGAAGCCGCTCCACCGCGCACTGGGGTCCCTCGCGGCGGCGCACGGTCCGGTGCTCCTCCTCCGGTTCGGCTCCCGCCGCGTGCTCCACATCGCCGACCCCGCCGCCGCGGAGGAGTGCCTCAGCACGCACGACGTGGTCTTCGCGAACCGGCCCCGCCTCCCCTCCGCGCGCTACCTCTCCAACGGCTACACCACGCTGGGCTCCTCCAGCTACGGCCCCAACTGGCGCAACCTCCGCCGCATCGCCACCGTCGAGGTGCTCTCCGCGCACAGCCTCCTCCGCTCGGCCGCCGTCCGCGCCGCCGAGGTCCGCGACACCGCGCGGCGGCTCTTCTCCGACGCTGGGGCCGAGGCCTCGAAGTCGAGGCCCGCGCGCGCCGACGTGAAGGTGTTCGCGTTCGAGCTGGCGCTCAACGTCGTGGCGCGGATGATCGCCGGGAAGCGGTACTACGGCGGCGAGGAGTCGGAGGAGGCGGCGAGGTTCCAGGAGATGACTCGGGAGTACTTCGCGATGCACGGGGTGTCCAACCTGCAGGACTTCCTGCCGCTGCTCGGCATGCTGGACATCGGCGGCGCGAAGCGGCGGGCGGTGAAGCTGTCCGCGAAGCGCAACGAGTGGGCGCAGCGGCTCATCGACGAGCACCGCGCCGCCGACGACGAGGGGAGGAGGAGCCGTGGTAGGACGATGATTGGCGACTTGCTGGACATGCAGGCGTCGGAGCCGGAGGCGCACAGCGACAAGGTCATCAGAGCGCTCTGTCTGGTGAGCGACTACGTTTGTTTCGCTTCATTTGCCACCTCAGTTCATTCTGTTCTGCAAACTACATTTCTTTCGCTTCATTTGCCACCGCACTTCATTCTGTTCTGCAAATTGCATCAGCATCAGCGCTTAGCTTTAATCGCTAGAAAATCATACGAATTGCCAACTACTTAAGCTGCATTCCGTTGACGACTAAAGGACTAATCAAGCTATTTTCTCATCGCAATCAAGATCGACACGGAGGCTTTTCCAAACAATTTTTTCCTCCCAATCAAGCCGAGTGTTCAAGAATCGCGATGGAAATTTCAGGCACTCCGCCGACTTGGTTGGCTATTAAATATTTATTACTCCTTCCGCCGAATAGTATTTTTCAGATTCGCATATATCTAAACTTATTTTAGTGTGCTGATTCACTCATTTCAATCCGTATGGTAGTTTATAGTATTAAAATTTCTAGAACATCTTATAATTTAGAACGGAGGGAGTAGCAGGGAAGGAGCTTGGTTGTTCATCCATCTTAATCACATCCTTATAAACTATATTGCCAAATAATCTTCCTGTCCACATCTTCAGCAATGGAGAAATGGAAAACATTATGCCTGTCACTGAAACCTGAATTTCTTTTCTGCTGTTGAAAAGCGACAACTTCCACAGTGGTCAACCAATGGCTTTATTTGTACATTATAATAGAAATTAGTGGTCAACCAATGCAGGGATACTGGTTCCGCTGGAAATGAATTAATCCTGAAATTTTGCGGTACCTACATGTTCCAAATGGATCATTTACCTGGTAAACTTATGTTCAAGAAAATCATACCTGGTCTTAAGGATGCCCAAGAAACACTATACCATGAAACACTGGATCAATCAATAAGAAAAATCGGATACACTAACTAAATAGACTACTCAAGAATAAGCCAACTACAAAATGCACCCTGATAATACTGGACTCTACAAGAATGTATGTAGCAAGTCATTCGCAAAAAAAAGCATGTAGAAGTCTATAATTAAAATTTGTGCCTTGATACAATAGATTATTATGTAGCTCATGTGTTAGCTAGTGACTAACTTTGGGTAACACATGGACTGGATAATATCACAGGTGGGTGCCAGTCTACCGGATCATCCACTGGAAGTTCCCAATTTGTCTTTGACATAATTTTACATTCTGAACTAGCCAATAACGAACTATTTCACCAGCTGCTTGCGATTCCCAAAGTTTCCTTGGTTGCGCAAACCATATTTCATCTCATCCTGTGTTACAATTGATCAACAGCTCATGTCAATCTTTGCTGCAACAGAGCATCCTGCAAACCGGGACTGACACCTCATCAAGCGCCATCGATTGGGGCATGGCGGAGCTGCTGAACCACCCAGCCACAATGGCCAAGGCAAGGGCGGAGCTCGACGAGGTCGTCGGCACGGGGCGCCTCCTGGAGGAAACCGACCTGCCAAGCCTCCCCTACCTCCAGTGCATCATCACGGAGACCCTCCGGCTGCACCCAATCGGCCCGCTCCTCGCGCCGCACGAGTCCTCAGCCGATTGCACCGTTGCTGGTTACGACATCCCAGCAGGGACAATGCTCCTCGTCAACATTCACGCGATGCACAGGGACGCGCGCTTGTGGGAGGAGCCGACGAGGTTTATGCCAGAGAGGTTCGAGGGGGGGGAAGAGTGAGGGGAAATGGATGCTGCCGTTCGGCATGGGGCGAAGAGGGTGCCCCGGCGAGGCGTTTGGCATGAAGGTGGTCGGACTCACGCTGGGCACGCTGGTGCAGTGCTTCGAGTGGAGCAGGGTTGGCGAGGAGGAGGTTGACATGGCTGAAGGGTCAGGGCTCACCATGCCCATGGCCGTCCCACTGGAGGCTCTGTACTGGCCTCGTGCAGAGATGGCATCAGTGCTGAGGGCACTATAGGAATGGAAAAGGAAGATCATTTATTGTTTTCTTTTTTTTTGGAAATTTTACAGATAAGAAAGCAATGTCAAGGACACGAGAGTCAGGAAGTTACCTTTGGTGTCAACTGCTAACGTTCTGAAATCTCGCAAACTGAACATGTAGTCGTAGAAAGCATATGCCGGCAAGCCAAACCTTGGCACCTATTAATAGCTCCTTGTTACATGAGAACAGGAGGTTGGTACTTGGGAGAAAAACAAGATAAACGTCAAATATGCACTAAGAAAAATACTGCATAAACTAGCAAGAGTAATGCACCTCGAGTGCAAGGAAAATCAGCTGGAGCTGATGCAACACAGCACAAGCACAATAACATTATGTACATGAGAATTAAAATCAGGTATGTCTGAAAGAAGTTGATCTTGCCAAATGCTATGTGCATGTTTTTATACAAATGATGAACTTTGTAGTCGATTATCGCTATACTAGAAGATATCTACAAGCTGCTACGAGTGTTTTCAGTTGCTTCCTGAAAAACCAACATTAAGACCGATCTCAAGATTACCCCAGGAACATAGTTCATCAGATTGTCGCTCCTCAATGGAGCTTGGAGCTCCTTCAACGGGCATGACGACAGCAAAAAGATCCAACTGGACAAATATTGCTAGCCATGGATTCCTATCCAATTGAAAGAACTATGGATAAATCTGCGCTCATTGTCCATTTCCTCCATGGTAACAGGTCTACAAAACATCAGATGTAACAGCATTGGGCAACCTAAATCCTGACAATTCGGCCCCCCTCTCCAAACTCACTCCACTCAGAGAATCTCATGCAGCACAAGAACCTCTCCAGCTTCACAGCGTGACCTCATCAGACCACCTCGTTCAAAACAGCAGCACCCTCTTTCCACCTTAGAACCTATGGCAAGAACTTAACAAGCTATTAGCAGATTCTCTGGCACGCATCGTGCGCATGTTCACCATAAGCGTTGTTACCTCAGGAAATTGTAAAACAGCTAACAGAGCAGCTCATGGATGGATGAGTCATTCTGGGCTAGGGCCATATGATAGAAACGGAGGGTTTCTGGTATGTACTAGAGCTCTGTTCTCCAGTAGATCAATCTCTTCTATTGGTTCTGCTACTGTTGATGGTTAGCTACAAATCGCTGTGCGCCCACTCAGATGTCAAAACCACTTTTGTAGGATGCTGTATTACAAAAATATCAATTAAGTTAAGGTTAATTTTCAGTAGGTTAAAAACTACCATGTGTCACGAAGAACTAATATAATTTACTCCAAATGAATGATGCACACATCTTCGCAGAACGTAAATGGGGCACACAGATACACATACAAGGAATGCATGTCAAGAAGAGAAGTGAACGGGACAACAAATAACCCATAGATATGTCACAAATTTCAAAGAGTGTCCATTAGGAAGGCTCATGGTAAATGTCCCTGACAAAATGCCAGGTATTCTATTCCTTTTGCATCAACTGTGCACCAATATTATCTTGATGGAGACATTCTATATTTCAAGTAAAACATGTTAGCTGCGCATTAAGGACGACCAGAATAGAGCTCCCACAGCGATTCACTGTAGCTAGCGATTTACAGAAAAGTCCCGCGTTTTCCAAAAATTATGTACACGAAATATATGCGCGTCGACGAGTAGGTTCCATTCCCGTGATCGGTTTTGAGTTTTGTCGACTCTAACCCCTCAATTTTGGATCCAACTTTCTGTTAAGGACTACCGGAATAGAGCTCCCACAGCGATTCACTGTAGATAGCTACAATGCCGCGGGTACTGTTCTCCGCTACAGTGTTGAACAGTACCCACAGCACACTGTAGCAACTACAGTTTTTTCCCTAGCAAAAAAAAAAAAAACCCCGCGTTCCGTCGACGAGTAGGTTCCATTCCCGTGATCGGTTTCGAGTTTTGTCGACTCTAACTTCTCAATTTTAGATCCAACTTTGCACAAACATTTGACGAATTCTGTCAAATTTTTTACAGAAAAGTCCCCGCATTTTCCAAAAATTATGTACACGAAATATATGCGCGTCGACGAGTAGGTTCCATCCCCGTGATCGGTTTCGAGTTTGGTCGAATCTAACTCATCAATTTTAGATCCAAGTTCGCACAAATATTTGACGAATTTTGTCAAATTCGAATTCCCTTCATTATAACAAAACATTTCATACATAAAATTTCTCTTAAAGGACGCGGCGTGTCGCCGCGCCGAATTCAACTAGTAATTTTTAAGCTAGCAGCTTTTTAAATATTATCATGTCCTTCATGTGAGCACAGGACTAGATACATGATAGCTATTCCCTACAATAGTGTAGCAATATGCATGATTAAGAAAAAGATGTACAGCTTGGAAGAATTCAAACTGACAATTTGGTCTTTTGCAGTTAAAAATTAGAACAACTGCATAATACAGAGTTAAAGTGTCCGTCTTACAAAATTTATCAGGCTCATTTGTTCAGACTTTTTTTTTGTATCTCCTCTAAATCCACCAAAAATTATAGTTCAGCAGCACAACTTTAACAAATATTATTAAGTAACGAATATGAGAAAGGGAAAGATACAAACACTGAATGTAAGGCCACAGAATCTTATCAAGCAATATCCGTGAAAAAGAAGAAAAGGAATAGAGCATCTTACCACATCATACATTAGATAGCGACAATAATGGTGAAAAAAACTGTAGAAATATAATCCTCACAAACATCAAACCAATATTAAACCAGATGTTCCAAGATCTCCAAAATTAGATGTACCTGGATGTGCTGCACGCGCAAGCATTTTCTGGTGCCCCAAAACTGGAGTCGCCATTCCTAGGTTAAGGTTGATCACATTTTGTAACCGCTAATGTGCCACTTGGCAAACTTATGCATCAATTAGAAGTATAGACATGCTCTATCCAGCTGGAAGAAATCGGAGACAACATCACTGATGATTTTCTCTCCTGACTCTTTAAGTATAATTGCATGGCCTGACAGGATATACAAGATTTTGAGGATAGTGAATCTCATTCTTTGGGTGTCTATTACAGTACACTTCCGCATGATAGGAATAATTAAGTGGAAACACCATATGCATGGTTTCCATTTTCCTAGTTAAGTGCCCATGAATATTAAGCGAATCATGGATTCTATTCATCCCTCACCTAGAAAATAAATGGCCTTAGTTACAGCTGCTAATACCTCTGGCATTTAAAGTGCAAGTATACGGATTACAGTACTACGAGTTGAACAAAAGAATAATTAAACGGTGGATATGAAAGATATATGACACCTCAACTTAACAAAAGCACTACAGATAACATTGAACCTCGGGAAATATAATAGTTGATGGCAAAACTGAGCTAATACATACAGCTGAAATTTGCTTGACTGGACCCAGATTGCATGACCAATGGCCTCAATAAGACCATACTTGTGACCACACTCCCACAATAAATACCAGAGACATCACTGTTGGTACGAGAACAATAAGACATGAAATGATCCGTCCAAATCCACTTTAATCCTCTATTATTCCCAGCTTCCAAGGCTCAGCAATTGTCCCATGACAGTTGAACTGACACATGAATGTTAGTAACTGAAAAAATGAGGCACTAAAGAGTGACACATTACTCATGAACCCTTCTCTTGCTGCACGGAACCAGCCAATCCAGAAAACGGTCGTCTATCTACAGTAGAAATTTGGATATCAATAAGAGAATGATAAAACAGGGCAACATAGAACCTGTAAACCATGTAAGAGCTAAGCACCTGAAATTATACAAAGATAAATTTGGAAGGCTTTTTATACCTGGCATCAACTACCATGGACATAACAATTCAAGAATGAAACTAATGCTGGTTCTGGTTGTAATCGATTTAGATAAGTTAAACCATGAAAAGCTTAGATGTGCTCATTAATCAGGGTGGAAATAATCTTTCCTGCGGCACCAGTATTTGCAGCTTTGATATTATAGTATCATACAACATCATGAGAACAACAAAATTTCTATGTGCAACTGACGATTAGATCGTCGAAGCATGCCCACTAAACCCGAATTATCTAGCCTGACTTATCTTTGCCACTTTGTCTAGGATCTAGAGCAGCTTATAACATTCTATATGACGAAGGATTTTATCAGGTTAAACTTTTAAGATCCTCCACAGGAAACATAAATATATTATCACACAACACTATTACAACCTAACACACTGCTGTAGAATGACAAAAACAAACAGAGAGCAGAAACTTACCGCATCAGACGGTAGGAAGTGACAGTGACGGGGCAAATCCAGTGTAAAGGTAGGCTTCGTTCACAGTAGCAGAACTTATCTCCGTGAACCTACCAACCTGCATAGTCTTGACGTCGAACCAAAAGTATGTGACATTCTGCTCGACCGGATCTCCCAAGTTCTCCTTTGGATGATCCAGTTTTATAAATAAGCGGTCCTCAAATGCACCTATGATGCCTCGAAACCGATCTCCCCATTCGTCAGGCAGTTTGATTTTGTGCTGCAGGTGCCACCGGTCACTGAAAGACATGAACGTATAAAAATACAGGACACATCTCTTATCCGCCCGAAAAAGATCCGAGACCACGACGGTAGTCCTGCCTTGTTCCGACTCCAGAGTGGTAATCTGATTGCTGAACATCATCGTGCGGCCTAACAGGACGGGCGAAATGTCGAGAATGGAGAACTCCATCTTGCGGGTGTCCAGCACGAGCCACCTCCGCGTGAGTGTGATCATCCAGTAGAAGCAGCCATGAGCGTGGTTGCGCTGTCCCAGCCGAACACCCATGACTCTCCGCATGCTCAAAGCATGGTGTACCGGCGGCGAAAGCGCACGCCACAGACGAGAGTCAGAGCAGAAGTAAAACGCGACCAGCTTCCCTCTGCAGCACGCCATCCAGATCACGGCGAACGGCAGCTCCTCGTCGCGTTCATCATTGCCGCGAGAAGCCAGGAAGATCTCGTTGCTACGCGACTGCAGCCCCTCGTCGCCGCCGCGCTGGAGGTAGGGGTTCTCAACGGAGGCGGCGAGGTCGTCGGGGATGGGCGGGAGCAGGATGTACCGCCGGAAGAGCGGGTCGCAGACGGCGACCTCCGTGAAAGCCGTGGAGCCGGAAGGCGTGGCGCGGTCGAGGAGGAAGCGGCCGTCGCGGTGGTCGCGGACGAGCCATGAGTGCCCCGGGTGCGGGAGGAAGGCGAAGAAGAAGTCGGCGGCGAGGGCGAGCGCGCGGGCGGCGGGGGCCGTGGGGTTGGGCGGCAGGGCGGGGTAGAAGGCGGCGCCGTCGGGGAAGAAGACGCCGAGCGGGGGCGGGGCGTGGAGGGAGCGGAAGCGGCGGAGGAACCGCGTGGAGGTGGCGACGCGGCGGAGCGAGGCGCAGGACGCGGAGGCGCGGGCGAGGTCCGCCGGCGACGGCACGCGGACGAGGAGCTCCGCGAGGAGGTCGTCGGTGAGGGACAGCAGGCAGCCCATCGGCGGCGGATCTGCGGCGACCGAGCGGAAAAGGGTGGGAAGTTGAGAATGCTCGGTCAGGTTGCAGCCTCGTGTGGGGAAAGGGCTTGGCCGGCTCAGAACGGCTCAGTGAGGTCGGTCGGGGTCTGGCAGGTCGACTAGGCCCAAACGGATCAAGCCCAACTCTTACAGTTTTCTAAACATGGTGGTCCTGAAGGAAATCACACATGGACCGCAATCTGGCGCGGCCCATTAACAGGGGCAAGTTTTCTTACGAATACCCATCTTTTTTAAATTTAAGAATGCCGACCTAGAAATAATTTCTGTGTGGTTTAAAGTAAGAATGTTCAGACTGTTTGAAATGATTTTTCATGTGGGGCAGAAATAAAATTTTATATGACTCAAAACAATTACTCACGTGGTTCAAAACAAATGTTCACAAAGTTAAAATTAATGTTCATATATCATGTAAAATATTTATATATTTACAAAAGAAAAAGTAAAAAAACAAAACAAAGTAAAATAAAATAAAATAAAATAAAAGAGAAAAATACACTTACCAAGGCAGCCGCACCGTGCCCGTTTCCTATGTTTAAGGCGTCAAATATGAAAAGACTATAAAAGAAATAAGTCGAAACACCAACTAGACTAATCATGGTTACCAACGTCAAACTTTTGGAGGAACTTTGGGAGGAAGCACTGAGGAATCATTGTCGATAGAAGAGAGAGTGTTCCCCTACCGTCCTTTTTCTGTTAATATCTCTCATCTTCTACAAGCGATATCGGTGGCATCAAGACAAGAGAACCCTAGTTGTAGAATATTTTATGTTCTTCAACTCTACGATTAAAGTCGTTTAATGGTGACATATCAACTATAGAAATGGTGATATTTCAACGGGTATAATCATCATGACCGACGCGGTCGACGCGCCAAGGAGTGTGTGGTGTTTTAGTCGCATTGACTATTGGCTCTTGATATAGAAGTTTGTTGTCTCACGTTTCATTATCTCTCGATGTTTGTGGCGGCGATGGTAGTATGAAGGTTGATCTTCTTAGTGGTTGTCATTCCATTCTTTTTGCTCGCAAAGAACTAGGTTGTAGCATCTCGATAAGTATCTGGTTTGGCGTCCTGCCTTAGAAGTGGTGTGTCACCGTCGAGAATGTGTTGAACGATGTTAGGTTCTTATCTATTTAGTGGGTATTGAGGTCGCTCTTCAAAACCTTTGAGGTTAGTCCAGATTGTCTATGTTTGGCCTTTTGTGAACTTTTTCATCAAAGTTTTGGAGGAACGTCAGTATGCAAGCTGTGGATTTAGAGGCGAGGACTTCAAAATCTTTAACTATTAGTTTATCTATGTTGTTTTGTTTTTGTTTTCCTTTATCTGTAGTACTCTGGTTGATAATCAATAAAGTCGGACCATTTACTCAAAAAACTAAGCCGTTTGCTGCACACAAAAAATTGGTTTGTGTACACCATAATATTATATATTGAACAAACGGAAATTTTTGTTAGGTCAGAAAATTGCATGCGAACTAAATACTATATGAAAAATTCTTAGTAATCATCGGAAACATGTTATAATAAATTCATCTAAAATTTATTTAAAAAATTCAAATTCAGTAAGACCTTAACGGTTACTCTGATATAGAAGATTTTCATAAGAAATTTGGAGGATTAAATCCTTAGGAATTCTTCCTATATTGATTGTTTGGTTTGTAGAAATGATTCCCATAGGGAAAAAATCCGAATTAATTATTTGCATAGGAAATCTAACGTCCACTCGAAACTCTTTGAAATAATATTTTAGTCTTTCTGTGATTGAATCAAAAAAAAGTTCGATTCGTACGGAATCTTTAGTTATGATTGGAATGGGCATGACCTTAATCACAATCCTACGTTTATCTTGGCTGGCAGGTTAAAGCCATGGCTCGGAGTGCGTAGTTCGTAAACCAGTGGTAAAATTGATCGAAGAGATGCTAATTTCCTATGAACTATCAGCCTACCAGTATATACGATGCTACAGCTCCGCCTTGGAATCCAAAGATCTCTTTTTTTTACCTGCTCAAGTTGCACCTTTAGTAGTATGTATTACGTACAAGGAGCTCTGCTTTAACAGTCGGAGAAAGATATTCATATCCTGCCTCTACTGTCCGAAATTTGATTGGCAGAAACTGCATCGTCGCACAATTTGTCTTCAGTTAGATGAGATTTTGCAGCGTGGGCATATATCAGGATCATGATCTCTGCAGATTCAACCGTTGATTAGGTGCTTAGACATTAAATATGCCACCTACATCTCCGACAAACCAAAATATTTCTCTGGTTCTATCATGTACTTCCAATTTCCAACTCCTAAGCACCATGACTGAGGTTATGCTGGTTTTTGCACATTGTGGCACGTCTGACAACATGGCGGATATGTCCCACCAACATCACCACCCGATTTCCATATCCCAGGACAGTTTTATGTCTACTCCATGGTTTCAAACCCCTAGGAATACTGTAATATGATGGAAACTCCCGTTTGAATATTGTGATCTCAAATAGGTACATTTTTCACGTAATGGAAGGGCCCTCGGCCTCTTCACCTATAGTATGCACAAAGCCAATTTGAAGATCAATGATAACTTAGGTCTCAGGAAAAAAATACATTATTGTGAACAAGGCGAAGCAGAAATGTTGTGCATCGAATTAACTAGTTGCATCAAGCCAATCCATTGTCAAGAAACACGCTAAGCAAAGTATAATTTTACCAAGACAGAGATAAGACGGCAACTATATTTGGCAATAATCACGAAGCTATCTCTGTTTTTTGAGGAAGGCAGCGAGCGCTGCTTCATTACATTAAGAGAAACCGGAACAAATGCCGGTGATGACAGTGCAAATTAGGAAAGAAATGAAATAAACGGGCTACTACTATAGGCTAAGCACAAGTAGAGGTTATTACAAGTTTGGAGTTCAGAATAGGAACAGGTGCATTCTTTGATCTCCTGTCAGCCACAAAACTATCTCTCTCTTCATAATCACTACATCGATGAAAACGATAAAAATATATTGGCCATATATGAACAACCGTACGTAGGTGATGGGCGGTAGTTGGAGCCCGTGTAAAGCTTTTTCATATCAGTGACATATTCAAGACCCATCGCTTCAGTGTTCTTCTAATACCCCATTTAATTTACTCGGATACTTACTCCTTTCTATTGTATACTCGCCTACTCACGATATAATATCTTCCCTTAAATCTCATAAACTTGTTTCGCATTAAGGGCAACCACACCTTATATAATGGAAGTAACGAACTTTCACACCATCCATCCTTATGCAAATGCTCATCTCATGTCGTGCATTGCAACAATGTTAAATGGATGAAGCTAGGTGCGCATCATGAACATGCCAAATTTCGGTTGAGCTAATTATCATAGCGGTTGCATGCTGGAAGATGTTTAAGGTCTAGAAGTGCGAAGTATTTGATTAGAGTTCCCTCAAAACCAGAATCGACTACTCCCTCCAATCCGTTTTAAGTGTCAGGTGGATGTAACGTACAAAGCGCAATTTCTTAGGTGTACTAGCGACACTTTTTGCGTATCGGGGGTAAGGATGGCAATGGGTAGGGTATGGGGCGGGTAGACCAATACCATACCCATACCCGTGTAGTCAATGCGTACAAAATTCTACCCATACCCGTACCCGCGGTTACAAAACTTTACCCGTACCCATACCCGACGGATACCCATACCCATCGGGTACCCAATGGGCAAATCAAATAGTACAAGTTACTCATAATTTTACATTCATCAATAATTTTTTTGATAAAAGAAAAACATTCATCTCAACTCAATAACATATATTTAAGTACGTGACAATTATGTCAACTCAAATTGATAATTGATGACAACTTCACATAGGTCCACAAATTCACGAGAATAAATGTTAGACCTCCACGAGTAAGGTATATAAACGGGCAGGGTATGGGTATACCCACGGGTACGAGGTTATACCCGTGCCCTACCCGCGACTTAAATGGGTAGGGTATGGGTACTACCCATGGGTATAAAATTGTACCCATACCCTACCCATGCGGGTACGGTACCCGCGGGTACCCGTACCCAT
Organism: Poa pratensis; assembly: GCA_947311845.1. NCBI lineage: Eukaryota > Viridiplantae > Streptophyta > Magnoliopsida > Poales > Poaceae > Poa > Poa pratensis. The sequence goes on along the minus strand of CAMZMU010000062.1, from coordinate 39,686,175 downwards.
GGGTAAAATTGCCATCCTTAATCGGGGGGAGTAGTATTTTTTTGGGGGGAATCGATTAGTAGTCCAAGGTACTACGCACTTACACTAGGCTGGGCTGGGCCTTATGCAGTGTGTAATGTAACGCCTAGTGCACCCCATTTGGAGTGGGAGCTCCTAAGTGTCGACCTGGGCGGAGGAAAGAATGCTCCGCATACCCCCTGGCGGTAGTGGGCTCGACCCACTTTGATCTGCTGGCCCCACTTTCGGCGCACTTTCGAAAACTGAACAATTTTTTATTTCGAACAAATTTTAACTCTGAACATTTTTCAAAAACTGGCCATTTTTAATTTGAATATTTTTCGAAAACTGAACAATTTTTAGTTTTGAACACTTTCAAATTTTGGTCAAATTTTAGTTTTGAACATTTTCAAAATATAAACAATTTTCGAATTTGAAGATTTTTCAAACGAACATTTTTTGAAAACTGAAATTTTAATCCTGAATGTTTTTATAAAATTAAACATTTACAAAACACTGAATTTTTTTAAATTTGAACAATTTTCAAAAACTGAACAATTGTTAATTTTCAAATTTAACAATTTTTAATTCTGAATATTTTTTGTTTGAACAAAAGTACTCAAATTCATCTTATTTGAATAAGAGAAAATAAATAAATAAATAAATAAAAAGAAAATAAAAATATTATATGAAAATATAATGGAAAAAATAAATATGAAAAGGAATAATAAAGAAAGAAAAGAAAAAATAACTGAAAAGCCCAGAAAAACCGAAAACTAGAGTTAGTACTTTACTGGGCCGACCCACGAAGGGGTGTGCGGGACGAATAGGCTCCGACCTGTGCGGCAACTAGGATTTGCCGTTTGGAGCCGACCTTGTTGTTCTCACTCTGATAACGAGCATGGACAGAGCTAGGCCGTCGGCTTGGGCCAAGTAGATTGGTGCAGTGATGGTTTTGTGATTGGTGCCGTCGGTTTTATTCATTGCACTGCTCCGTATGTACTACTCCCTCCGTTCCTAAATACTCCTATAAGATGTTTTAGTTTTTGTCCATATTCACATGTATCTAGATGTATGTAGACATATTTTATTGTGTATGTATACTCATTTGGGTTTGCACATAACCAACATGTAAGCTAGTTAAAACATCTTACATTGTTAAACGGAGGGAGTACTAGTAAGAAAACAAAGCTATTTCTCAAAAAGAAAAAGGTAAGAAACAAAGCTGGATACGATATGATGCTTCTGCCGTGTCCCAAGAAGACGAAGAAGGACGACTTCTCAGACATTTGCATGTTGCAATGATGCAATCGATCAAAGACTTCTTTGCCGCTGCTACCTGCCAGCCAGATCGATGGAAGTACCACGACGATGCCTGCCCTTGTCTCAATTTTAGTTCATCGTCGCGCATCGTGTGTCTGCGCTCTCGCGCGTGGAGATGACCTACGTTGGACCATCGACAATTATTTCTGGCACGCTTTGGCGCTGGATCGATCGTAGGGAGTTAAGTAAAAGTGCCATCTATCTATACGCCTTTATCATGGGTGATACTTTTCCACTTTTGCCGTTCCATCGAACCATCGGTACTACAGTACATGCAACGACTACTACAAGCTTTTTACTCACTTGTTTCTTGGCGACATAGATCGAGGGCTGAAAGTTCCATCGGTGCATGGTTCTTACATCCACTTTGTCAGCATGTACAGTACCACTCCGGTACAATAAAGAGATGACCTTTTTCTTACATGTGCATTATTTTTTATATCCTTACATGTGCATATATATATATATATATATATATATATATATATATATATATATATATATATCTATGGCACCATCGGATCCATGGCCATGGCGACAAAACAGGTAACACAATGGCAGTAAAAGAGCACTAGCAAGTTTCGCGTATCGCCGAAAATAAATTATGACTTCCGTAGGGGTATATCAACAATATCTACTACACGAGGTGAATAGGCGAAAACAGTAATGGGAATTGTCAACTTTAACAAATGAATTTTCAACTTGTTGTCTTAGAATGTCCTACTGTAGCATGCCAATTTTATAAAGGTACACATGGAAAACTAGATTGCACAAAGTATATAGAACTTAAGTTGAGAGGACGGAAAACCCAGTAATGTAGACCCGATGTTCAAATAGTTGGTACAATTCTACATTCTCATTGGAGAGGTTCGGACAAAAGGTCCTACTTAAAATCGCAAATACTATGGCCATGAATCCTTGAGCTAGGACGCTAGGCCCATGCTCAATCCCACTTAGGATAGGTTTTCACACAAAGTAGACGATTTCTAGTCTTATTGTCTCCTTCACAAATCCGTATGATTTTAAGTGACAGTTTGTCATCTAGGAGGCGCGAATACCCTTAAAAAATAATAAGTACTTGGCCTTCACTTTTATCTTGAGCCCTTGGAAAGTTCCTCAAGGATTCTCTCAAAGCACCAAACATCTCTCACAAAGATTGTGGATGAGAGCTCAAATACAGAGAATGGAGTTCGATTATTCGGGATTCTCTGAGGTCTTTGCTGTGAAAGTTTTAGAATCCCTAATTTCTATTGTATTCATCTGGACCCTGGTGGGGGGTTTATATAGGAGTAAGGGGGTAGGAGACTTGGAGTACAAGATGATCTAACCCTAATCAATCCTAACCGTACATATACTCTAACATCCCCCCTCAGTCGTAGCGGGAGTGAAGCAGACGATTGCGACTGGAGAAGTCTTGTGCGTCCGTCGCCTCCTCCACCTTGTCATCATCGCCGTCCCCTTCTGGTTCCTTCTCTTCCCTCCCGCAGTCACAGCGGGAGTGTCATGGACGCAAGGGATGACGCGGATGCTGTCGACTGGAGCTCTTGAGTTGCTGTAGACGTGTGTATGATGTTGATGTCGAGGTAGCCGAGCGTGATGTAGCCGTGGTCGAGGTTGTCGCGGTCGGTGTAGCCGATAGAGCCGAAGGCGCAAAAAAATTGCGCGGTTTTGGGTTTTGAGGCGGCGACGGCAGGGTTTTTACCAGGCGGGCGAGGCGATTGTGCGATCGCCCTAGCAGAGCGCCGACGAAGTTTTTGGGCGGCGGCGGCAGGGTTTCTGCGGCGGCGGCGGGGTTTTGGTTTTTGGCGGCGTGCGGCAGCGACTCGCTTGGGAGTGGCGGCAGGCAGGCGGCGGTTTTTTGTGTCATTGTGCGGCGGCGGCAGCGGATCTGCGGCGGCGGCGGGTTTTTGGCGGCGTGCGGCAGCGACTCGCATGGGAGCGGCGGCGACAGGCGGCGGGTTTTGCGGCGTGCGGCTCGACTCGCGTGATGTAGACCTTGGCGCTGATTTGTGTTGGCGGTGTAGAACTCGACGAAGATCTTGGTGTAGTGGTACAGCTTGACGTTGATGTTGGCTCGGTGTAGTTCGGCGATGCAGTGCAGATTGGAACAGCTCGATGTAGAGCGCGTGCCGGCGCGGGGAGGTTGATGGAGTCGATGAAGACGTAAGGCCTCCCGATGTGGAGGCGGCGCTCGCTATGGTAGATATGCCGGCGGCCGGACGCACGTGCTCTGTTGTAGATGGCCTTGATGTGCTCGCAGCGTCATGCGTACATAAACTGGCCATCCATCTCACCAAAGTTGGGCAGCATGCGTATGTGTTTGCTGCGAAGAGCTGCTGATCGATGCTTGCACGGATCCTGCATGGGCGGATGTAGCTGGGAGGTCCAGCGGATCTTGGAGCGCCGGTCGATGTAGCAGCGCATGGCGGCCTGATTTTGCACAGATTTTTGCCGGACGAGGATCGAGAAAGCTAGGGATTTATTTTGCTAATTTGGATCTAATCTAAGAATTGGGAATTTCGGAAATCTAGTCTAATCTATGAACTCGAAATTGAATCTAAGAACCGATCCGATCATTGATCGAAACCGGGTGCCACGCCCCCGAGGAGAGGAGATTGATCTCCCCGGGGGCGGCGTGTGATGCGGAAGTGGTGGGAGGTCCTAAGATCGGCATCGTGAGACTAACCGCTCTGATTAGTGCTTTGCAGCGGCGACTTTGGTGGGGTGGGAGCATTTGGCGATCCCAGTCGGGTGGTGCTCTTTTAGTGTCAGTACTCAATATTCAGGGTGGAAACTCAAGATGTTACCTTCATTGTATGTATATATATGGCAGTGGCATTTTCCTTGTTGAAGGCAGTGTCTCGGGAATTCAGATCTTCTTCTGGGTGAAAACCTACAATATATGATTGGGCGATGGTGCGCAGTTTTTTTTTTTTTTTTTGGCGCCACTTTTAGAGACCATTTTTTCTATTCTAGCATGTTGTATTGGTAGTTTGGCTCCGGCTGCTTCAAGTGGTTGATCACTTTGTCAGAAAAAAAAAACTGAGGGAAATTTTGGATGACGAGTGTGATAGATGGACGCTGGAGGATGTAGCTTCACATACATTGAAATTGTCCGAGTATTATATTCGATGTTTTTTCAAGGACACGCAATGCAGGATTGTGGCCATCTTATTAAGAATGGAAGAAGAAGTTTACAAATACACACGGCCAAGCCGCCCGCTGCAACAAAGTAGACTACTCCTCACGCTGGTCTGCTCTAACTCTCGCACTCTCCCACAGGACTAACTCCTCACACAATCTATTTACAACTGAATTTATATTAGACTCAATCCTCTCGAACACTCTTGCATTTCTCTCTAGCCAAATTCTTCTCATCCCTGCTATCATGAAGGTTGCTAGATCCTTTTTTTTGCTTGCCTCTGCATCTCCTGAGAGTGTTGTTCCACCAATCAATCACTGTAGTATTTCCGTACGAGCTTTATGTTGAGATACGGGGCTAATGTGCTGGTGTCGTATAGTTGACATGCAGGTATGGGACTGTCTGAGTTCTCCGCGAGGGGCGGCCCTTGAATGGAAAGTGTCGGTGATGGATCCGTAGGAGCGATCGACATGAGTAGGTCAGGGTGTCCGGTGTCTGAGCGGGTCAAAGGGCTCTGCTCGTTCTGGAGCCTGTGTGGTTCTGGGCGAGGCTGTCGATGTCGGAGTACCCCTCTTAAGAGTGTAAAAGCGTGGATATTCACCCCTGTGATTCCCGGGTAGGGAAACTCACTTTCATGTGTGGCACCATGTGTTTTAACCTGATTAAGAACTTAACCACACAATGATTGATTTACATGTATTTCGAAAACCTAGTGTATTTTACAAAGTGTATGAAAGTGTTTGAATTGTTTGCTGAGTATAACTCCTGTTGTACTCACCCTTGCACCTCTTTGTTTTTGTTATCAGAGTTCACAGCGGAAGACGGTGTTATCCGAGGAGTAGGCTGGACCAGTTGGGTGGGACGACTAGAGAATCTTTTTAATCCTGTAAATGTAATAATCCTGTAAAAATAAGTAAATGAGCTGGTTGAGATCCACCGTGCTGGTTTATCCTGCTTCTCTACGCCTTGCGCGTGTATAGGCTTTCGGGGGGTAATATCTGGGAGCTGCTTAGTGTGACAAGCTCTGAACCAGAGCGTTTTGGAGAAGGAGCAGTTTACCATTAGATGGTCAATTGTTTCTGGTTCTTGATCACACAATGTGCACAACGGTGGCCCTTGGAGTCCTCTCTTGGTGAGTGTGTCTGCTGTCCAGCACCTATTTCTCATCACCAACCAGCTAAAGAACTTCTCCTTCAAAGGAGCCCTGCTCTTCCAAAGCGTTTTAGCATAGCTAGCTTCAGTCTTCCCGAAGAAGAAGGCGAGATAGGCCGTTTTCGCCGAATACTGACCATTAGCTGTGAGCCGCCAGCTGAAACAGTCATCATCATTAGTCAGTGTGATCCTCTCTCTGATTAAACACCAAAGATGCATGAACTGAGCAATAGCAGGCAGTGAGATGTTCCCTCTGATGTCCATCCCCCAACACCCTTCATGCAGTGCTTCCGCAACCGTTCTTCGTTTTGCTCCTCTAGCAGTGGCAAACTTTATGAGATCAGGTGCCAAATCAACTGGGCTTTGCCCTTCCAGCCATCTATCATACCAAAAAGAGGTTTTATCCCCTCTGCCTATACTACAGCACATCGCAGCTTTAAAGAGGTTTTCAGCATCTGGGGATAGTTTGAATTGCAGGCCTGACCAAGCCCTCAGCTCACTAGCCTTTTCATACCATCTCCAGCGCATCCGCAGTGCATCATTGAGGAGTTTGATGTTGTGGAGTCCCAGGCCGCCATATTTAGTTGGCGTGCAAACTTTGCTCCAAGCAACTTTGCAATTTCCACCATTTGCATCACCTACACCATACCACAGGAAGCTTCTGCAAATTTTGTTGATCTTCTTAATAACCCATTGTGGCAAGTCCAGGGATAACATGTGATACACAGCAATAGCCGCCAGCACAGTTTTAATCAGAAGCAGTCTGCCACTCGGAGCAAGCAAGTGCGACTTCCAATTTGCAAGCCTTTTGAGAATTTTTTCAAGCAGCAAATGAAATTCCTCCTTTCTCAGCTTTGTCAGGGAGATTGGCAGGCCCAAATACTTACATGGGAAGTTCACCAGTTGGCAAGGGAAGGGTTGTGCACCTCCCGAAGATTAACCCCTGCGCAGGCAATAGGAGCAACAACACATTTTGCAAGGTTGCATATCAGACCCGAGGCAGTACCAAAGAGATCCAAGATGGCCCTGGTTGCAGTGAGTTCCTGTTTGACAGGCTTGAGAAACATAGCTGCATCGTCAGCAAACAGTGACAACCTGTGCTTGATGCCCCACCTATTAAGGTCTTGAAACACTCCTCTTTCCTCAGCCTTGCAGATAACCGCATTTAAAACATCCATGACTAAGATGAACCACGTTGGAGAAGCTGGGTCACCTTGCCTCAACCCTCTAGCATGCCAGATTTTCTCTCCAGGGCTTCCATTTATTAAAACTCTTGTGTTTGCAGAAGAGAGCATAAGAACAATCCATGAGCAAAATTTATTTCCAAACCCTCTGTTGCGCAGCACAGCAATCAGAAAGGGCCATGAAACCGAATCAAAAGCCCTGGCTATATCCAATTTGAGGAAGAGTGTTGGCACTTTTTTCCTGTGAAAAGTCTTGGCAGATTGATCTACAAGCATGAAGTTGTCTTGAATGGATCTGCCCTTAATGAATGCGCTTTGATTCACAGAGATAAGCTGATTTAGTCTTGGAGCCACTCTGTTTGCAAGAGCCTTTGAGAAGATTTTTGCAAAACCGTGAACTAGGCTGATGGGTCTGTAATCTACTATGTCTGCAGCGTTCACTTTCTTAGGGAAAAGTGTGATGTATGCCTGATTTAACCAATGCACACTTCTTCCATCATGCTTAGTGAGCTGAAAAACTGCTTCCATGAAGTCACTCTTTATGATTTGCCAACATTTCTGAAAGAATCTTGGTGAAAAGCCATCTGGCCCCGTGATTTGTCTGCAGGCAGATGCTTGATTACCTGCCAGATCTCCTGCTCATCAAAATCTCTCTCAAGATCATCTAAGTTCAGTCTTGGGAGTTGCAGCGCATCAAGGTTTAGGGTGGCCTCCCTGTGCCTCGCATTTCCCAGCAAGCCCTCGAAGAATTCAGTCGCTAATGTCTCCATACCAGCCTGATCTGATGCTGTTTTATCTCCATTTTTTAGCTTGAACATATGGTTGCGCCGCCGACGTTTGCTTGCATCAGCATGAAAGAATGCTGTGTTAGCATCACCCTCTCTGAGCCACAGAAGTCTTGATTGCTGCCTTGCGATCGTGCGTTGCAGGGAGGCAAGCCCTAGGATCTATGGGTAGATTTAGAAGACTGGTTAATGATCTGGAGCTTTCTGAGGCGCCATTAATTGGAAGAAGCTTTACCTGGTCAAATGAGAGGGCCACTCCCACCCTGACAAGGATCGACAGATGGTTTTATTCAGTGGATTGGGAAGAAGATCACCCAAACTGCTTGCTACAAGCGCTGTCCTCCTCATTGTCTGATCATTGTGAATTTCAATCAAAAAAGAAGATTTCACTTTGAATCCTTCTGGCCTAGCCTCCCTGGATTTCAGGAACTTGTTGAGGAGGTGTGGAACACTCAGGTTGCAGCAACTGACCCCCTGCACACTCTGCATCTGAAGCTCAAAGCTACTGCACGAGCTCTGACGAGCTGGGGGCAAAGAAAAGTGGGAAACATAAAGGAACAACTTCTCTTGGCGCAAGAGCTAATTCTCAGGCTGGACATGGCTCAAGACAAACGAACCCTAAGCTGGGATGAAGCATGGCTACGGAAGGAATTAAAGAAAAAAATATTCGATGTTTCATCCATATAGTCTGTTCGATCGAAGATATGACGTGTGATGGTGATCCTCGTTGATGTTGCCGTGTTGGACGGTGGAACCCCGGCTAGCAGCTTGTTGTTTTCCCACCAAAACAAATATAGCCATGCATTTCTCTCTCGACGAAATCTGCCCGGAAATATACTGTAGCCAAGGGAGGGAGGCTCCGGATTCGAAGCCAAGGATTCCGACGCAGTAGCTGGCAAACAAAGATGAACAGCCACCGGAAAGAGAGGAGGAGGCTTAGCTGCACGGAAACGAAGGGCCAAGCCTGCATGCATGCCATGGCCACCAAGCGCGCCGTGCGGCCTAATCATCCACCCTAAAGCTGCAAGTACACATGTTTCCACTTGCTTGGCGCTCTCTACCTCTCTCCCATGAATGAATGAAAGAAAGCTGTGTGCGCACAGTGTCGCCCCCTGTTTACCCTAGCCGTGCGCCTGGGCAAAGAAAGGCATCGATCAGCATGCGACCTCCGGTCTTTTCGGTCACCAGAAAGGCTACCATTTTCTGTTCATCCCTGCCATGGCCATGGAGATGGAGCGAGCATTAACCCCCGGCCATGGCCCAGATGAGCAATTGGCAACGTGCATTTGCATGCATGCAATGGCTAATTTTTTTTAAATAATACACGAAAAATATTTAATTCCGGAAATATTACGCAAATTTTTTTTTTTTCAAAAATAGAATCCAGTCGGTGTGGCCAAAGCCGACTGGTACTAGTCGTTGTTGGCGAAACCGACTACATCTAATCGTCTTTGGTAACGACGAGTACGGGGGCTTGTCGTTTTCGGCGAAGCCGAATACCTGAGTTTGCATGGGCCATGCACGCGTGCTGCGCGCGTCACGTCGCCACCGACGGAACAGGCTAGTCGTCTTCGCCCACGCCGATAAGGTGGGCCCTGTCGGCTTCGGCGATGCCGACAAGGAGCCAAGCCGCATTCTTTCTCTTTCCTTCGCATCCTCTCCAGCTAGCTCCTCTCTGCACTGCACTCATACGAGTTCTTGCTTTCCTCTCTCCACTCTCAACACAAACCAAATTAAACCAGCCATTTAGACCAATAATCTTCACGTTTGCCACCATTAATCGGTGCTAGAAGGTTGAGGGAAGCTAGGGCAACTCCGATCTCCTGATGGGATAGCTCGTGGTGGTGGTGGTGATGGTTGGCGGGTGGTGGTGGTGGTGATGGTGGTGGTGGTGCTGGAGGGCTGCGTGGTTTTGCTGGAGGGCTGCGTGGTGGTGCTGGAGGGCTGCATTGTGGTGGTGCTGCTCGTGTTGGTGCACCGGTGATTCGAGACCGCCGGACGCCGTCGCCTCTCACGCTTCTAGGGTATAATTCGATTTATCAAAATTCTAGGGTATGAACTTGTGTTGTTAAAAATAGTTTGTGACGGTAGTAAAAATTGTAGCTATATTTGTAGGTTAATTTGAAAAAATGTAGCTATATTTTTTAGGACTTTATTTATGCGGAGTAATATTAACGATGGTAAAATAGTTTGTGACGGTAGTAAAAATTGTAGCTATATTTGTAGGTTAATTTGAAAAATGTAGCTTTTTTTTAGGAGTTTATTTATGCGGAGTAATATTAACGATGGTCAATATTTATTTATGTCAGCGGAGATGTCTGATTTAGTGAAGATCAGGTTTTTCTATGGTCCTGGTAGAGTCCAAATGTGTGATACGGGAGCTGATCTGAGTGAGTTTCAGTATATAGATGTCGACCTGCCAGCTGCTGAAACATGGTCTGTAAGTCAGGTAAAAGATTGGTTGGCGGGAAGTTTAGGGCTTGATAGTCAGACACAGACCGTCAGTGTTCATGCTTGGTGGAGTCATTCAAGGACAAATATTTACTTCGTTTTGAAACCACTAGAGTGTGATACTGATTGGGTGCGATGGTTAAAAGGCTGCGCAAAAAGGAATTGCTGTCCTTGTGCCCTAGTTCTTCCCGCCCTGAACGAGGTCACTGCCCCTGACGACGAGTTTAGTGCCCATGAAGGTGAGGGTGCTTATGATCCTGGACATGGAAGTGAAGAGATGGACATGTCTATGTCACATTATGGGTCTGATTTTGGTGGTGGTGGTAACGAGTCGGGGCAGAGCAGTCAAGTACATGGAGGGGACACTGAGGTATATGACAGTGCGGAGGCGGATGGCGACGAGGTAGACGGGCACATGCAGAACGAGATGGAAGATGAAGATGCAGATGGCTATAGTGCTGAAGGCGATGATTCCGATGAGTCAGACGGGAAGAGAACGAAGATGAGGTACCTAATCCTGCAGCATGGAATCAGGACCACTCTTCGGCGATGACTATAAACGATGGTCATGATTCGGCATGGCAATATCATGAGAACAACATTGCGAAGGGTGCTTTGTATACTGACAAGCAAGCTTTGAGGGATGCAGTCGTTAAATGGGCATTGTCCACCCACAGGGTTATGAGAACTACCGTGTCAAGTCAAAAATATTTGACAATGGAATGCGAGACAATAACTTGTCCCGGCAGGGTGCATGGACATCTCCCAAAGAATGGCTATAGTTGGAGGATAAGTGACTTCGTACCTCACTCCTGTCGAATTGAAAATATCCCTGCAGAGCACCGTAATCTTTCTTCCACGCTTATAGCTCGGTTGCTGTACAGGGAGATAGTGTCCTGCGCATCGATGGAAGTGAGTGCCCTCCAGACAAAAGTGGCTGCCACATTTAAGTACGAAATATCATATGGCAAGGCTTGGAGGGCTAAGCATACGGCGCTTGAGAACAGATTTGGTTCATATTTGGACGCATATGACTCTGTTATCCGGCTGCTGCATACTCTGCAGTACCGGAATCCAGGCACCTATGTAGATATCCAAGATTTGTTCAGGCCAGAGTTCCCAACTGTGAGGGTGCTGCATCGAGTGTTTTTCTCATTCGGCGTATGCATCGAGGCTTTCAGACATTGCCGTCCGGTGATATGTGTAGATGGCACCTTTCTCACAGGCAAGTATAGGGGACAGATCCTGACTGCAATTGGTCAAGACGGTAACAATATGGTTGTGCCCCTCGCATTTGCTTTTGTGGAGAGCGAGAACATTGACAGTTGGACTTGGTTCTTCAGGCAACTGAAAATAGCAGTTGTGAAGGATAAGCCGAACGTGTGCATCCTTCATGACAGGCATGCAGGTATACTCAACGCGATAAAGACACTCACCAATCCTGTGCCTGAGGAACAGACTCCATGGCAGGACATGCAGAGCCGTTGGTGCATGCGCCATCTAGGTGCCAACTTCTTCTCGCAGTTTAGAAATAAGGACCTGATGAACCTATTCAAGAAACTCTGCAAGCAGAACCAAGAATGGAAGTACACGAAGATACGTGAAAGACTTGATTTGTGCACGCAGAGACATGTTCGGGACAGGAAGAGGGCACGAGCAGCAGCTGTTCTTGCACATGCAGAAGCTGTTGCTGCACAACTAGCTACCGGACCACCTGCCGAGGAGGACGAGCCTGTTGGTCTTTGCGACCTACCCGGATTTGACCCGCCTGGAACTAGGAGAAGAGGTGGGAGGACAATTAAAACTTTTCAGCAGTGGATAGAGCATGAACCTTTAGAGAGGTGGTCTTTGTTGCACGACACACATGGAGCAAGATACGGTGTCATGACAACGAACCTGGCTGAAACATACAACTTTGTCCTCAGAGGAAACCGTGCCTTGCCACTAACAGCCATCGTGGAGGGTATTTTCTATGGCACATTGAAATATTTCAGAGATAGACGTGAAAGAGCTGAGAAGCATAATGTGGACAACCCGACCTCGCCTTATTGTGAGAAGGTTACGAAGTACATGAATGAGAAGCTGGCAAAATGTTGCTCCCACAGTGTAACTGCCGTTGGGAATCAAGAAAGGAGATTTGAGGTCCGCTTAGCCCACAACAAGTTCGGATGTGCAAACGAGGTGAGGACGCATGAGGTGAAGATTGGTAATGAGGTTTGGCCAACTTGCGAGTGCACCTGCAACAAACCAAAATTGCTTCACCTTCCTTGCTCCCATGTCCTCGCTGCCTGCAGGCAGTTACGGTTGAACGCAATCTCCTTCGTGTCTCCATATTATATGAAAGAGGCAGTTATCAATACTTGGACAGGTGAGATGATGGGATTTCGATCAATGGGTAACTTCAACACTGTAACCCCTGGTGAGAGGGTGTACATTCCAGCTCCTGAGCTATTGCGTGATGGGGTAGGCAGACGGCAGTGTCGTCGCATCAGGAATGATATGGATGAATCCGAAGCCGGAGGCCCAGGGTGCAATGCCTTCAATGCAACCAATTTGGCCATAGGGACCCTGATTGTCCCACTTTTCCTGGAGAGAGACCTCCCGTGCGTGCGCGGGGTAACGGGCGTGGGCGAGGACGAAGAGCGAGAGGAAGAAACTAGGTGGCACTATGTTCGAATTTGTATTAAGTGTGGAACTATGTTTGAATTTGTATTAAGTGTGGAACTATGTTTGAATTTGTATTAAGTGTGGAACTATGTTTGAATTTGTATTAAGTGTGGAACTATGTTTGAATTTGTATTAAGTGTGGAACTATGTTTGAATTTGTATTAAGTGTGGAACTATGTTTGAATTTGTATTAAGTGTGGAACTATGTTTGAATTTGTATTAAGTGTGGAACTATGTTTGAATTTGTATTAAGTGTGGAACTATGTTTGAATTTGTATTAAATGTGTCACATTGTTTGAATTTGTATTAAATGTGATACTAACTCTGGGATTCTAATATGTGCAGTGATGGAGGGAATGTGGTTGCTTGATGCTACCATAGATCGTGGGCACCGTGCTAAGGCATTAGAGGGGAATCCAAGGAAACTTAAGCCCCTAATCACTCGCACGCCTAAGGAAAACTGGAGGATTCACCCGGCGTGGGTACAGAGGTATTGGTCGTATTTATTTATTTTATGGACGCATGTTTTCTATTGTTATGCTAGTGTGCTAAACTAGATTGTTATGTTCTTTTGGATACGCAGGTTGAAATGGGCCGGGCTCTTACCTTTCGCGCGTCTAGTAGAGGCCACTGAAACTCTACGCGTATGAATATGGACGCATCTTTACTCAGCTGCTTGGTGGACCGATGGAGGCCGGAGACCCACACGTTCCACTTTCGCTGGGGAGAGATGGCTCCTACTCTACAGGATGTATCATTCTTGCTAGGTTTACCTTTGGCGGGTCAGCCTGTTGGACCTTTGGAGAGGCCGGTGAATTGGCAGGACGATTTGATAGCCCGTTTCCAGGGTATTGGTCCACCTTTACAGTATGATTCTCACGGACCCAAGCTTGATTGGTTGGTTGCCTTTCAGGTTAGTTAATGTGTCTCATAATCTGTTATTTCTCATTTGTTGTTATACTAATATTTTTTTTACCATGAATATAGGTCCAGAAATTTCCAGGGTATCCAGATCATTTGACACCGATACAACTCAGTCGCGGCTTGGAGGCATACATCATGTGGCTTCTTGGTAAGGTGATGTTCACCGAGAACCATGTCGACACTATTACCGCGCGCTACCTCCCTTTCGCACGGGAGATCGCTGATGCTACTGAGCCGGAGCACATCAGACAGAGGAGTTGGGGTTCGGCTGTCTTAGCGGCTACGTACCGAGCTATGTGCAACGCTTGCATGCTGACTTCAGGTAAGTCAGCCATTCTCGGATGCCCTCTATTTCTGCAGCTGTGGTCGTGGGAGAGGTTCTCTATAGGACGGCCAGCCATATCTGAAGAGCCTTTCCCATTGTGGGAGATCTTTGACGGTGACCACATCGACTTGCCTACTATTGCGACCGTGTATACACGCAACGGTACGTATCTTGTTATAATTTAATACATCGACAAACTTACTATTGCGACCGTGTATGAAAATAACTTGTGTTGTACGCAGAGACACTTTGCTACTGAGCAGACGAAGCAGTGCTACATTGCTTTTAACGAGCAATTTGATATGTACACTTCGGTGATCTGGGAGCCGTACACGGAGGAGCTCATTACGCGAAGATACCCCGGAGGTATTTCTGCTCTCTGCAGACGTGACCAAGCGTATTGGATGACAAAATCGAAGATCATCTTCGATGTCTTCGTGGAGGAGATGTCTCAACAGAGGGTTATGAGGCAATTTGGTCTTCGACAGTTGGTAGAGCCTCCACCAGTCGAGCGTCCCCTGCCAGATGCGCACCACAGGTATGTCGAAAGTAGTTTTTGTCCTAAATTGTTCGCACTCAATCAATATTTACTGATAGCACACTCACCCAATTTTTAGGATCTCAAGGAAGGGGTTAGTCGGACCGCGGCAGAGTGGCTACAGAGGCTACAACCTTACGTTTCAGAGTGGGACACTGCGGCGACACGGCTTTGGGTCGAGCCTCTCGGGTTTGATATCACTCTATACAATACCTACTTGCAGAGGTACATGTCCGGAACACGGATACGTATCGTTCTGCACTCTGACCCGGAGGTTATACCTGCCCCTACTACGTGGGATACATACCCGATGTATGACACTTCTGCGTCCAGACAGCACGCGGTAATATCATTTCCTTTCACTAATTCATCTAACTGCTACGCTTTGACGTATATATATTTAATACTTTTTATTTCTTATGTCAGGCCTATTTGACACAGGAGATTCATAATGAGGCCGCTCAGTATGGACGTTCTCTTTCCACTGGCCCTCTTTTGGTACCACGGGACGAGCCGATATCTTCTCAGGAGGCTGGAGGGGAAGCTACGGGACGTCTACGCGACACTCACGTGCACCCGCACAGAGGACGTTGTTCGCCAACCGGTGGTACAACGACCCCCGCGCCCCCTGTCACGACGCCAGCAGCGGCAGCAGCAGATGCATCAGGAGCAGCATCAGCACGAGGAGGAGGAGCAGCATCACACGAGGAGGAGGAGCAGCAGCAGCACGACGACCTGCACCAGCACCACGAGCAGCAGCCGCATCACCGACATGAGCCGCGTCCACGTATTCACCACAGCCCAGGCCACCTCCTCCTGACCAGGCAGGAGGTTCGGCGTGGCAAGGTTACGGTCCCACTTCCAGTTACGAGTATCGGCCACAGTCTCCTCCTGAGTACCGAGGTCCCGCCCCGGATTACGGTACGTATATTGTTTTCATATTTCAATTGGGAGTGCGTATTTCTTATGTACTAATGATTCCATCTGTAGGAGCCTATGGCTATCACACGGCTACGTCCGGACACCAGGCGTCAGGATCTGGATCAGGGTGGGGGAGTGACCAGGAGGCTCGGGCTCACGCGGGGGCGGAAATGTCCTACTGGATGAACATTTTCAACACTCCAGAATTCCCCACGCAGCCGCACATTCAGCAGACTCCTCCACCATACCCCACACAGGGTACACAGGATGACGACGACTTGACAGTGCCTCGTCAAACCCGGGCACCAAACAGGTACGGGAGGACGCCGCCCGTCCAGCCCCCTCCTCGTGATCCTCGGCCACGCAGGCGTCAGTGATATCTTCGGGACATGTTCATATTTATATGTGAGACATATTCATATTTATGTTTGTATGAGACATATTATCTATGTACGAGACATATTCATATTTATGTTTGTATGAGACATATTATCTATGTATGAGACATATTATTATCTATGTACGAGACATATCAGAGGAAAATAAGTTGTACGAGACATATTATTAAACAAACATTGCAACTTACACAGACAGCAAGAAAAGTGGTAGTACCGACAACACAACATAAATTGAAAAAGAAAAGTCATCTACCATCGACACAGCCTCCCGCGTCACTCTTCCCCTTCGACGATGCTGCACCCATGCCCTTCGACGACGCCGCACCCTTGCCCTTCGACGATGCTTCAGCCTTGCGTTTCGACGACGCTGCACCCTTGCCCTTCGACGCCGCCGCCGCTGCTGCAGCTCTCTTGCTCGCTTCAGTGGGCATGAAGATATCATCTTCGTCCTCGCTCTCCTCGACCCATAACATCGGATGATGAAAAGCATCCAACATATATGCTTCAGTGGGATATGTTAGCTTCTTCTTCTGCCACCTAGCATGCAGCCTCACGAGTTCCTTTTCTATTTCCTTGTAATTCCTCCATGGCCACCCATGCCTAGCTAGCTTCGCTGATAGCTCACGGAGATGAGGTGGATGACTAACAATATCTTCGAATGGGATCTCCTTATTGTCTACCTTGAACTCGGCCGTAAACTTCAAAAGGAGTGCCGACATTCCTGCCGGGAAACTACCATCTGAATTGTATCTCGACATGTTCGAGTGAGTGGACTATGCTTACCAACTCGACATCTCCTCCCGGGGTT
The DNA here is from genome assembly GCA_947311845.1 of Poa pratensis. NCBI lineage: Eukaryota > Viridiplantae > Streptophyta > Magnoliopsida > Poales > Poaceae > Poa > Poa pratensis. The sequence continues at coordinate 39,669,560 of CAMZMU010000062.1, read as the reverse complement.
TTTATAGGACGAGCACATACCAATTGGCGGGAGAAATATGCGGGAGCAAGTCTGGCGGGAAAATACAAGGCGGGAGCAAGTTTGGCGGGAAAATACAAGGCGGGAGCAAGTTTGGCGGGAAAATACAAGGCGGGAGCAAGTTTGGCGGGAAAATTAGGCACGGCAGAAAAATGGCGGGAGAAAAAAGGCGGGAACAAAATGGCGCGAGAACTATGGCGGGAGAAATATGGCGGGAGAGGAAGGGCGGAATAAAAGCCGGGAGCGCGAAACAAATTCGGATCAGGAGTTGCATACACGGCGGAATAAAAGCCGGAAAATAGCTAATCGTTGTTGCTAAAGACGAGTACCAGCTAATCGTTGTCAGCTACACCGAGTACGAGCTTCTACGTATTGTACGTACTGCATGCAGACTTGTCGGCATGGCCAACAACGACAAGTACTAATCGGTTTTGCCAAAACCGATTAGTACCAGTCGGCTTCGGCGTGACCGACTGGATTCTATTTTTGAAAAAAATAAAATTTGCGTAATATTTCCGGAATTAATTAATTTTCGTGTATTATTTAAATAAAATTGGCCATGCAATGCCCAGTGCCCATTGATCGCCAAATAGATGATGATATATCGACCCCAAAAAGCTACTACTATATCCCCTGATGAAAAGGCAGTAGAGATCATGACATCTCTGCTCACTACTATAGCAAAAAATTCCCAGTTCCAATCAGAACCGTCTAAAAACTTCTGAGACAAGAACTACTCTCCCCCGACCCCCGCGTCGCCCCGCGTGGGCGACCTCGGGGGGAAACCGCCGCCGCCGCCTCTAGCCTCCCCACCTCCCACCCTTCCCCGCCGCCACTGCCGCTGGCCTCTCCGCGGTGGTGGCGGCCCCCCGCCTCCGAAGTCGAAGGCCGTGGGGAGAGCTGCGGTGGACGCGGTGGTGCGGTGGTGGTGTCCGGTGGCGTGCGGTCGGCGGGAGGTGCTGGTGGTCGGCGGGAGGCGCTGGTGGTCGGCAGAGGTCGGCGCGCGGTCGGCGGGAGGCGCTGGTGGCAGCGGCGCCGCCCCCTTCGGCCAAGGTGGGCGGCGAGCTCCAGATGGGCTTGGCGGGCCCGATCTGGGCCCGCCGGGCCGGCGACGGCGGGGGCTCGGCAGTGCGGGTTGAAGGTGGTCGCGCGGTTCGCTGCGGCTGCGTGGCAGCGGCGCTGTGTTGCGGCTCTCGACGGTGGAGGCGCGTGGGTTCCCTTGCCTCGGCGAGCTCCTGGCGGAGGCGGCAGGTGGGCGGCGGCGGCGGTTCTGCGTGGAGGCCGGGGTCTGCGTTGGCGGTTGGGGCGCAGGGAGCAGCGGCGTGGAGGCTTCGTCGGCCAGGGCCAGGTCGGGCGATGAGCCGGTGATGTGCTGCGGTTGCTCGGGCCGGGGATGCGGGAGGCACGCTGAGCCGTGGCGGCTGCGGCCAGGGTTCTCGCGGGAGGCGTCTCTGCCTCTCGCCGGCGTGCAGGTGGTCGATTTGGTGGCGGTGATGCTTGGCTGATCCGGGTGAAAACTCGTCTCCGTTTCGGTTGTCGGAGCCGGTGATGGCGACCCCTTGCGTCGTCTCCTTCTTGAAGGCATCACCGAGGTGAAGCGTGCACCACCTCTGCTACCTCCGGGGGAATCCCTTGATCCGTGGATCGGATGGTGTCGGCGCTTTGGCGTCGTCTCCCCCTTGGGGGCATCATTCTTGGAGGTGTGCACCAGTCGAGGGACCAGTGGTTGGATGAGGGTGCTTTCGTGGCGTTGCGAGCTGTGTGGCAACGATGACAGTGGTGAGTGGAGCCGAGTCGCGGCGTGTCCTTCGTCACCGACAGTCCGTGTTGTGTCCCGCTGTGAAGATGTGAAGTCGGAGCTGCGTGTCTCGGGGCGGACAGGCTGGCAACGATGACCATTTTTCTACAGTGGCCAGCGGATTCCGTCGATGCAAGGTGTGCAACTTCTCCGGTGAAGGTCTCCGTCGAAGTCGGAGCTGCCTCCTCCTCGACGCTTTGGGTTGGCTGTTTGGCATAGGCCGACATGGTTTACGGTGTCTGCTGCGGCGAGGCTTCGTCGGTGGTCGTCCTAGGTGAAGTCGGAATCGCTTGCTCGGGGAGGAGTGACGACGATGACGCTCGGTGTTGGCCTCGATGGTGTTTTTCTCCTAGGCAACGTGTGTTTCTCGTGTGGGTAGCCAGGTTGGCCGGGTCTGCACAATGTGGTGTTTTCATGACTACGTTGGTGCGTTTGTAACGGTTTTCGGCCGGTTCCCCGTTTATGAACCGGTCAATTCCCCTCCTTCTTTTTTAAATAAAATGAGGCAATGTTGCCCGTTTTGTTTATAGCAAAGTGAAAAATGGATTGATCCATCTCTCTCGATCCACCGCCGTGCATATTGGAAACGTACCCTACTACCTAGTGATCGATGATCGGTCTCCAGGTCACGGCACACCTGGGCCATGACCTGAAAATGTGTGTGCGAACCGATCGAAAACATATAGTATATGCAGATGAACACTGCATACATATGCCCAAGGAACTGTATATATATGCCTAAAGTAATGCGTCGGCGAAAGTTGAATCGATGTCGTTTCAGACCTTAGCGTGTATGCTAGTATCTGATTATTCGTATATATAACCAGATTGAGTTGTCGGGGCGGATTAAAGAAGCTAGGGCACTACATTTGGACGATGCATTGATGCATGAAGCTCGAGGACGGACCACCCGGCGGCCTTTTTGACCTTGGCGTGCAAAGGCAGAGAGCTACTACGTATACATAGCTAGCCTGGTACGGGTGCTGGGCTCCGACGGCGCAGAGCTTTCCGCCGTGGTCGCGCAGCGCAGATCCTTGTGTCGGCCGCTCCGCTCGCCGGTAGGTCATGTACGGTCGTGTGCATGCATAAGCCCGGCCGGCCCCGGCCAAACCTATACTGCTAGCTACCTTTCCCGGGCTACGCCACCCAGCCAGCGTACGTACTAATAGGATGCATGGCTAATCAGTCAGTCAATCATGTATGCTTTACACTGTCAAGACACCCATCTACAGTCACCTGCTCATGTCTCCTGGCCGCTTTCTTTCTTTCTTTCAAGCTGCGTTCCCGCTATTGCTACTCTTGAAAAGTTACAATGGGGCCCCCTCACTTCCATCGATCACCAATATATGAGCCCATCTGTCGATCGACTGCGGTTCTTCTCATCACAACTTTCGAAGCTATGATGCATGATTCTGGTCATGTGTTATCATCTGCCAAAGTCAGCTCATTCTTATTATTTAGACTTCTTCAAAACTTAGGCCATAAAACCGGCAAGTTTCAAATCGACTTAGAGCATCTCCACCGGCACCCCTGGAAATGTTTCCAACGCACTCCAAATTTGTCCGTTGTCCGACACTATGGGTTGTTCACCTCAGCACCCCACACACACCACCACCTGTAAATTGTATGGGAGAACGATGCCCTTTGCCTCGGGCTCGGTTACATGTTATATAGGGCCTAAGCCGGTCAAGGCTGATTACATGAGGAGGTTACAAACTTGGGAGGAAAGTAAGGAGATCGATCTAATCTTTATACAACAGATTAGATCGTTTACAGATATTCAGCTAACTGCCTAACCTCCTAACTAATATCGCTAACACCCCTCCTCAATGTCAACCTTCCTTGAGGTTGAGATTGTATCTAAACTCTTTGAGTTTCCGCACCGGAAGAGCTTTGGTGAATCCGTCGGCCACCTGATCTTGTGAAGAGATGAACTTGATCTCAAGCAATTTGTTTGCAACTCTTTCTCTTACAAAGTGAAAGTCAATTTCTATATGTTTTGTCCTTGCATGAAATACAGGATTAGCAGAAAGATAAGTTGCTCCCATGTTGTCACACCACAAACATGAGATTTGTTTCCTTTGGATACCAAGTTCTCCAAGAAGGGACTCCAACCAAATTACCTCAGCTGTGGCATTTGCCACTGCTTTATATTCTGCTTCTGTACTTGACCTTGACACTGTTGCTTGCTTTCTAGCACTCCAAGATATTAGATTTGGTCCAAAATAGACTGCAAACCCTCTAGTAGATTTTCTGTCGTCGACACAACCTGCCCAATCAGCATCTGAAAAAGCACTCACAAGTGTGGAGGGAGATTTTCTGAAAGTTAAACCTATACTTGTGGTTCCTTGAACATATCTCAATATTCTCTTCACGGCTGTCCAATGAACAGTAGTAGGCGCATGTAAAAACTGGCATACTTTGTTTACTGAAAACGCAATATCTGGCCTAGTGAGAGTGAGATATTGAAGTGCTCCAACGATACTTCTGTACCTTATTCCATCTTTTGGACCGAGGGGAACTCCTTCATTAATGGACAATTTTTCTGATGTTGACAATGGTGTGTCGACTGGTTTGGACCCCTTCATTCCAACTCTAGTTAACAAGTCTAATGCATACTTTGCTTGGGTTAGTACAAGACCATTATTATCTTTCTGAACTTCAATTCCCAAAAAGTAATGCAAATCACCTAAATCTTTTAGTGCAAAAGATGTACGCAAATCTTGGAGTAATGCTGAAACAGCCTTGCTTGATGAACTAGTGACAATGATGTCATCAACATAAACTAGCACAAATATGGTGATACCTGACTTGTTATAGATGAACAAGGATGTGTCTGACTTGGAGGGTACAAAACCGAATTCTTGGAGTTTTGAGCTCAACTTTGCAAACCCTGCTCTTGGTGCTTGCTTGAGACCATATAGTGACTTGTCCAATTTACACACATAATTGGGCACCTTGGAGTCTTCATAACCAGGTGGCTGCCTCATAAAAACTTACTCTTTCAGAACACCATGTAAGAACGCGTTCTTCACATCTAGTTGCCTTAGGCTCCATCCTCTGGAAACTGCAATGGCTAAGACAAGTCTGATAGTAGCAGCTTTAACAACAGGACTAAAAGTGTCCTCATAATCAATCCCATATCTCTGCTTGAATCCTTTTGCAACTAATCTAGCCTTGTACCTATCAATAGTGCCATCAGCTTTTCTTTTAATTCTATACACCCATTTGCAATCTATGAGATTAATATTTTGTCTATGTGGGACTAGATTCCAAGTTTTGTTCTCTACTAAGGCTCTATATTCATCATCCATAGCATTTTTCCAATTAGGATTTGCTAAAGCTACTTGCAAATTTTCTGGTTCAGGAGATGTACAAGATAACCCATAACGTATTTTACCATCTTTTAGTTCATAACGTACTGTACCGTCCTTGAACTTCTTCTCCTGTCTTTTTCCAGATTGTAGCCGAGTTCGATGAACAGCTACAGGGCCACTCGCCGCAGAAGATCCCGCCTGTGGGTCAGGCGGTGCAGAGGATCCGGGTCGATCCCGAGATGTCCTGTCGCGGCGCATGGTTGGTCGCCCACGCGCAGGTGCAGGCGCGTCTGGCCTGCTTGACGTCGGAGCTGGGCTCAGCGGCCCACTCACCTCCCGCGTGCTACTGCGGGATTGGCTGGGCGAGATTGCCCTCTCGGAGACGGAGGGGGCAGGCGACGTGGCCCGCGGTGACTGGTCTCCGGGTGATCGAGATGGATCACCTGATGCGCTTGTGCGCGCTGATCCCGATGGGGAACCTTATGATCCTCTCAAAGGATCGTCCTCGCTTGCCGCGCCATGCCCGTCCGTGCCATGCACGTCGTTTTGCGGCTGCGGTTCTGTTTCTTCATTCTGGTTGCTTTGAGCATCATTTTGCACCGAATTTTTTTCTGTCGACTGCTGCTGTATCTGTGGATTAACCAAAGGAACAAAAACAACTGGAACTTCATTAGGTGTTAGATCATTATATTGCTGCCCCCCTTGAGCTAATACCGAAGGATTTTGGAGATCATCCGGAAGAAGTAGAATTTCCTTTCGAAGAAGAGCTCCGGCATTGGGATGAAGTCTAGAGAAAGGAAAAACTGCCTCATCAAAGACCACATCTCGTGAGATGTAAACACGCCCCGAAGATACATCTAGACATTTGACCCCTTTGTGCTTATTACTATAACCAAGAAACACGCATTGTTTGGAGCGAAAAGAAAGTTTGTGCTTGTTATAGGGTCTGAGGTTTGGCCAGCATGCGCAGCCAAAAACACGGAGCGAGGTGTAGTCTGGTTTTTCATGGAGAAGTCGTTCCATGGGAGTGTCATTTTTATGACCGGAGAGGGAAGCATATTGATGAGATGTGTGGCAGTCAAAAAAGCTTCATCCCAGAATTTGAGTGGCATAGATGCATTGGCAAGTAGAGCTAGGCCAACCTCTACAATGTGGCGATGTTTGCGTTCAGCCGACCCATTTTGTTGATGGGCATGTGGGCACGAAACGTGATGAGAGATACCAATTCTTTGGAAGAAAGGGTTTAAAGCCTCATATTCACCTCCCCAGTCGGTTTGCATAGCAATAATTTTTCTATCAAATTTTCGTTCAACAAGGTTCTGAAAATTTTGAAAGACTTGAAATACTTCAGATTTGTTCTTAAGAAGATAGATCCACGTAAATTTGCTAGAGTCATCGATGAAGCTTACATAGTATGAAAAACGACCAACAGAGGTCGGTGCCTTTCCCCACACATCGGAGAAGACAAGATCTAAAGGTGCTTGTGAAACACTAGTGGATCGACCATAAGGGAGTTGATGACTTTTGGCACGTTGACATGAATCACAAACCGATTCAAGACTAGACCTATTTGAATAAGGAAGTTGATAGTGACTAAGAATACGTTGAACGACTTGGGAGGAGGGATGGCCTAAACGATCGTGCCACCGTGTAGCTGAAGGCTTGGTGACGCTAAGGACTTCTTTATTCGGACTTGACGATGATGACACCAAAGGATAGAGGCCTTTTGAGCAATGGCCACTAAGAAGAACTTTCTTCGTGTCCTGATCCTTCACATAAGAATGCCAAGGGTGAAACTCAACAAAAACGTTGTTATCACGTGTAAGACGATGAATGGAAACAAGGTTTTTAGTGGCTTGGGGAACATGAAGAACATTGTTGAGATGTAATTGTCTAGATGGGGAAGCAACAATTGAATGACCAACATGCCTAATATTCATACCTGTTCCATTGGCCGCATGGATCTTGTCACGACCATTGTACTTCTCCTTGGCAGTGAGCTTCTCAAGTTCACCGGTGATGTGGTCAGTGGCGCGAGAGTCACCGTACCAATTGGTGTCAATACCATAGGCGGCAGCAGCGTTTGCCTCCTTTTCTTCTTCTTCTTCGAATTCATCTTCATCATAGCGGTGCCAGCACTTGGTTGCCGGGTGTCCCGGCTTCTGGCAGATCTGGCAGACGATGCGATCGCGGTCACCTCTGTAGCCGCCGCCTCCACCGCCTCGGTGGCCGTAGCTGCCGCCGCCTCCACCTCGCTGGGGTGGATGTCCTTGGCCACGGCCGTAGCCGCGACCGCCGCCGCCGCCGCGGCCGCGAGGCGCACCTCGGCCACCTCGATGTGGTCCGCCGCGTCCTCGCGCGGCAGCATTGGCGAAGGAGCTACTTCCGGCTCCGCCCGCACTGAGCAGCATCTCCATGTGGTTGTCATATGACACCACCTGAGAGTACAGCTGACCCACGGTAAGCTGCATGGTGGGGTTGGCCCGATGGCGGCAAAGAGGGGGTTGTAGGGGTCGTCGAGTCCAGCAAGCAGGTACTCGACCAGCTCGTCCTCTTCAATCGTCCGCCCAGCTGCTGCAAGTTCATCGGCTATTGCTTTCATCTCAGCAAAATATTGTGGTGTTGTTTTACCTTCCTTTTTGGTGTTGGCAAGCTTCATCCGGAGGTTGGCGACGCGGGTGCGCGACTGAGCGGCAAACATCGATTTGATGGCCGCCCAGACTACTAATGATGTGCGCATCCCGATGCAGGAGATCATGATCTCCCGAGACAGGGAATTCAGCAGGTATTGCAGAACCTGCTGATCCGTCTGCACCCACGCCTCGTAGGCTGGGTTGGGCTCCTCCACCTTGCATGTGTCGCCGCCTTTGTCGACGGTGATCGTTGCCGCGGGCGCCTTGCTGGTTCTGTCAAGGAACCCCATCAAGCGAGCGCCGCGGACCGCCGGCAGGACCTGCGTTTCCCATAGCAGGTAGTTCCCTCGCGTCAGCTTCTCGGCAGTGCCTTGGCTAGGAAGGGAGTTGGACATGGTGGCGGTGGCGGAGGAGGAGGATGATAGGGTTAGCATTAGATGCGATCTAGGAAGAGTGGCTCTGATACCATGTAAATTGTATGGGAGAACGATGCCCTTTGCCTCGGGCTCGGTTACATGTTATATAGGGCCTAAGCCGGCCAAGGCTGAATACATGAGGAGGTTACAAACTTGGGAGGAAAGTAAGGAGATCGATCTAATCTTTATACAACAGATTAGATCGTTTACAGATATTCAGCTAATTGCCTAACCTCCTAACTAATATCGCTAACACCACCACCACGAAATGTCTACCCTTTTATTTTATTTTCCTGTTTTCATCCATTTTTTCATATTTATCTGTAAATCCCAAAAAACTTGATTGCATAGTACAACAATTATTTAAACTTAGTTAAAATATGGTTATTACGATAACTAAAATCCAAATAATAATTCGGCAAGTTCCAGTAAACAACATGTGACGCTCGAACTACTTGTGTGACCGAGCGTCCACAAGTGCATGGTAAGATCATGTTGCAATTTACCATGAGTTGTTTGATCATGAATTTGTTGATGCATGGCGAGAAAATCAGGCACGCCCTGATGTGGCTGGGCAAGAGGACTCTGGTAGTTAAACTGCTGATCGAACACCATATTGGAAGCTCGCTCACTCTCGATAATAAAGTTGTGCAGTATAACACAACCATTTATGATCTCCCACATCGGATCTAGCGATCATGATAGAGAACTGTACCCGACAACAACAAAGCAGGCGTGAGCACACCAAATGCCCACTCCACATATTCTAGACAATTTCTTGCCTCTTTACAAAGTTAGAGTCTAACTCACCAACAGGGTCGCGGATTGTCTTCACAGATGTTGACCAACGATGATAGATGCTATATGCTAGGTGGTACCCTTTGTCATATGGGTGGCCACTGGTCTCATATTTGCACTTCGGAGCTTGACCTTCAGCAAGTCTCGCAAAATATTGGAGAGCGTTGTAGCACGTTAATGTCATTGTTAGAACCAGACATGCTGAAAAAAAGCGCTCCAAATCCACATGTCATAACCACCTACTTATATTAGCTCTTTTAGACTTGTTATTAATAGCATGTCAAGCGCCTACTTCCTGGATTCGATAAACCTAGTATCTCTTAGGAAAAACTACATATTGTATCCAATATCCGGATCAAACGTATCAACTATAGAGAAGAATATATGCTCAAGAAACATGATAGATGACCCACTTGCAAAATATGTGAAAGATATGCTGAAGGTGTGTACCATACAGAGCATCGTAATTCGATGGCGCTTCGGGACATCCCGAGAATAATCTTGAAGTTACTGTTGGAAGAAAACTTTCTCGGTTCATAATAACATCTGAAATGGTGGTGGGATTGGCGCCTCAGAAATAACATCATATTTCGATACAACAAGGTAGGTATTACTTCTTCCACTGAATGCATGAATTACTATATGGCGACGGTGATGATCATATATTACAAAAGGAAAAATTAACTAAGCATGCAAATGGTAACGGAACCTTGTTTCAACTAATAGCGACCACCCGAGGTTGGCTGCCATGGGTTGAGTACGGACGCCAGTTATATCTATCAGACAAATTTTGCCTCATATAGGAAGCTTCTACTGTCTCGGGTGTGTTCGCTGGCTATGACAACGCTAAAATTACATAAGCAAGTGTGTGGTTTAATGGCATAAAACACAGTCTGAACTTGGTCTTACGCCCGCTCCAATATAATTTAGGACTCGGGGCGAGTTAAACCAATATAATTATATTAAATTGTTATATTTTCATATAGCTTAGTTTTATTATATTACAGTCGTATAAGTATATCCTCACCATATATAGTTAGAACAGTTAACTTACTACAAACTTTTACAGATATTATGTGTATCGTTCTTGTACTGCAGTGGACATCAAAATACATTTACCATGTGTTGAACCTACAAAATTTTGAAACTAAAACTTACTATTTTTTTGTATAGACATAGGGTAAAAAATTGTACACCTCCTCTTTTTTTGCATTTGAGTTAAGACTTAATTATCTATAATACCTTTGGAGACATGTCTATTTAGTATACTCTTAACAAATATCTTAGTAGCAGTTTCCAGTGTATCATTACATCACAAAATTTATAAAAACTTATAGAACATAAATTGAACGGTTAGCTTAACTTTCTACCTTATTTGGGGGTCAATAGTGCCTTACAAGTAACATCGTGACCAATAATAATCCATGTGCATTCCATGTAGCTGATATATATTGAAATTAAGTACTTAAATTAACCACCAACGATTGTAAAAAATATTACAGGTCCTACAACTTTCGCATTAATTCGATTTAATCTGTTGGGCTGAAATATGTTTTTTATTATCTAGTGTACACGGAGTTGATCATAAAATGTGATTGTGTCTGCTTGCTTGCAAGCGCCTAATCACAAGGGAAAGATCGTTGGCTCAATCTTACTGACAAGCCATTTATTCTTTATTTTCTTCAGAAAAAATAGCTCACGAGCTTACTAGGCTTAGTCTTATGGAGTGTAGTGGTGGTGTGTATGGAGCTGGCCTTGAAAGACTGTAAAAAAAACCTTTTAATATTAATTAACGCAAGCCATCGGTAAAACAATTAAGAGAAACTCCTCGTTTGGTTTAAGTGCATCTGCATCCTTTATTTAAAATATTTCGTGCGTACATCTCCGCATTCTATGTGTGCACAAAGTCGATTCACGAAAAAATCGACATTATTTGTAGACAGTGCAAAAAAAATGTCTAAAACAAGAGTTTTGATGAGACATTATTTTCTCATTCCTACACGAGGAAGCAAAAATATCGATTTATCGCGAAACTTTACGTGCACACATAGAAAGTGGATGGGTTTTGCAGAATTTTTTTCGATTTTTTTAAATTTTAAAATGTGTTTTGTTGTTAGACTTAGAGGGAGCATATGCACCTAGGAGTCTATGTTTGTCCATCACATTAATAATAAAAAGTTCACGATGAAAATGAATCATGATAAAAAAAACTATTAATATATTTTCGGAAAAACAAAAACGAAAAAAAAGGAGACAGGAAAAATACAGGAAATCTAAAAACTAAAAGAAGAAGAAAAACGAAAATGAAAAGATAACAGCCTAAATTCGGCCGGGCCATGTAGGAGGTTCCGCGGGCGAGGTGGTGCTTCAACTCGCATGGAGCGAGAAATAGTGACTGCGACATTGGACACTGGTCTTTGTTTCTCGGCCATCTGATCTTTGTAGGCCCTTTTTCACAAATTTGGACTAGGCCCGATCTTAATCAGCAACGAGGGCTTCCACAGTTCCACGTACAGAGCCCATTCTCCTCCCCAGAGTGGCTTAATTCGTGCTTCAGCATACACATGTCCTTTTTTTTCTACTCTGAACAAAACTATGTTCGTGTTGTATTTGCATCTTTGCCCTTTTTTTTTCGCAGCGTGGTATTTTTGTACTTCATGTGTAGCAAACTGTACAATATATTTATATTGACACCGCAATGTCTGATACCTATATGTTATTTTACAACATGATATACCTATATGTGTTCCTGGTGCACACAAACTATTTATTATTTATTAAAATGCATAAGTATTGGTAATCAGAAGAAAAACATTTGTGGATCCAAAGTTGGAAGGGAATATTAGGATAACAGTTTGTCTAACCATATAGTATTTCCTTATATAGCAGCATGCCCTAATAATGTACTATGATTTACTATACTTCCTAATTAGTACGGAGTAGTATGGGTTGAAAAAGTCATGTAGTCTAAGTCTAGGCTAAGAAGAGCTGCCCGGAGGTATCGCAAGGAGCCAAGAGGAAGCAGCGGAGAGGCCGTTGAAGGCGATCCGGTAAACCGCTAAGTCGGGAGGGAATTAGGTAGAAAGCGTTGCGATTATCATCAGCCAACCACGACTAATCTAATCTAATCTAATCTCTCTGCGCAGACGCTTTAATCGTTTTCAGTATCCATACCTGTCGCTTATTACGATCTTCTCATGCATCACCTAATACTAGCAACAAAGTTATGCTTGGGAAAGCCATTCATGATATAGGACTCCTTCGTTCCCCTCTCCCGTGCTACAGTGCCTGAGAGAGACGAAAACCAAGTTCTCCGTGTTCCCCTCTCCACCGACGGCCAGATCGGGGGTCCCTCTCCTCTCCGGCCGCCGTTCCGGCGGTGGGAGAGTGGAGGGGCCCTGGTTCTGTGCCTTAGGTGTGTACAGAGTAGTCTAGGTCTTCCCGGTGACGGCGGTGGGGTGGAGCCGGCGTTGCGTCTGTGGAATAAGGTGCTGGTGCGCGTTCTCCTCCTCGGCTTCGTCCTCTGTGGCGTCGTCGTCGTGCTGCCGGCGTTCTGTGCTTGTCGATCTTCGGATCTGGCGGGCTTTGGTCGCTTGGGCGAGGTCGTGGCGGCGGAGGTGACGACTTCGCTTTGGCCTTCTTGTCCCCTGTTCTCCGTCTTCGCGGCGGGGAGGCTTGCTCCGGCCTCTCTGTGGAGATTCTGGGGGTTGTGCAGGAGTTGGAGGTGCCGGTGCCTGTCTCCGGTTTCCCTGGCCGGCCGTGGTGGCGAGGGGGGAAGCGAGTGTGGTGCTCTGTGTGCAGCTCCGGTGGAAGGTTGGTGGCCACGGTGCGGCTCTGCAGATCCTTCGGCGTCTGCGTCCGCATCGGGGACAGGAAGCGCCATGGCCGTTCTCGTTCATCGTGCTCGGTTCCGGCGTCTGACGGCGGACAGCTTCTGCGGTCTTCTTCTTTGTGGGGGTGCTTCTTGTCTTGGAGGTGAGGCGGCCTGGCGTCTTCCCCTCCGGCGACGGCGTCGGCGGTTCGAAGATGCTGAAGGTCTTGTTGTATTTGTACCTCTGTATTTCTTGTTTGTACTCTGTTAAGGTATGAATACAAGGCTGTGTTAAAAAAAAAAAAAGTTATGCTTGGAATTACATCCTTCGCCATCAAAGGGGGTACGTACGGAGACAAAGACTATCCCGGGCTGCTTTATGACTTTGGGCCATCCATATATGTAAAAAATCATATCAATCAGTCGATACGCTGCCGCCGGTGTGAGTGATCCGCAGACGACATACGCCACACAGAAGGGAGGCTCTACCTAATCCATCATTTCGTTTCACCCCCTGCAGGGCGGGCGTACGTGTAAAGTCACGGCAGACAGCACGTCGCCCGTACGTACAATCATTCGACCATCGTAGCCTCTACATGCCTACCCTTTTTTCTCTTTGCAGTGTAAATGTACTAACTCGGTCTAACAAATACACTACCTACTCCCTACGTAATATCAAAAGGTAAGACTTTCTAGGTTTTTTATGTTTGTCCTGATTCGTATGCATGTAGACATATTTTAGTGTGTTGATTCACTCATTTAGTGACGAATTTGAAAAAAAACAAAAAAGGCTAGAAAGTCTTACATTTTAATACGAAGGGAGTATATATTCTCTGACGTGTCAAAGCTCGATTTCGCCTCAATTAATCTGGTTGTATTCGTGGGGAACCATTGGTCGAAATAGGCTTTCATCATGTTTTATAAATAAAGCAACGATCAACATATAACTCGACAACCACAAACCGCACGCACCCCGGAAGTAAATGAAGCCGCGTCCGACGAACAATCCACTCCAAGACGGTACACTTCAGGAAGGGCACGGCACCGGAATGCCGCCACCGCCGGATCCAAAGGATCAGAGTTATCACACGGAGCGACCCGAAAGAACGGAGGATAACCACGACGACAACTTCACGAAGGTGACGGCGCCCACAGACGTCGTCGCCTTCGGTTTGGCCAGAGCCAGGCGAGATCTTCACCCCAGCAAACATCCTCCATCTCTGAAGGACGGTGCAGCCACGACCTTACCACCCCCACCATTCGTCGATCACTAGCTACCACGCCGCCCACACGGCCATGGAAGCCAGCCTGCAACCGAGCCATGAGCACCGCCCACGAGCACCATGCCCCCCCACCCACCCACCAGGGCCGCCGCCCTGACATCCGTGAACCCAACCCCGAGGCAAGAAAAATATCACCACGATGGACCAGGGAGGCAAGGGAGGTCAGCGCCACTTCCAAGCCCACCTGACTTAGATCGTCCTCCACCGCTAGAAACGGATGCCGATCGGACTCGGCAACAGTGGCACACCAGGCTCACTCAGGCCCGTAAAGTCTTCGCCGCCATGTCGCACCACCCACCGCTTCCACCGCCGGGAACCCCCGTGCACTGCCGTCAACATCCAAGTTGGTCCACCAGGCACGCCCAGAGCCGAGTGACATCGCGCCAATAGCGCCAACCGCCGTGACAGACCCAGTCAGGCCGCCACCACCGTGCGACCGTGATGCGAGCCCGATCCACTCCCACGAGGGCTCGCCGTCGTGCAGTTGCGTCTCGCGCTCCGCAACGGCCCGGATCGGAGATGTTGACCCACGCCAGACTCCACCGCTCATGGGGGGGGGGGGGGGGGATTAAGTATCTCCGCCGCCGCCTGCGTCGGTAGCCTTTGCCCGATCGCGTCCTCTAGCGGCGATGAGGGAGGAGCGAAGGAAAGGGGTGAGTCGGTCGGGGTTTCCTCCCTGTCACGCCACTTTCACCTTTTTTTTTACGAAACACAGTACATACGTGCATTCTCACGTACACACATACACTCAACCCTACAAACATATACACGTATACCCTACCCATACGGAGCCTCTGTTTTACCCTATAATTTAGATCATTAGTATTCCGCTAGGTGCATGTTACCTAGAGAGATCACCACAGATCGGTAGCCCACCGTCAGCGCGTTTGGACTTTGGACCCGATGATCGATCTCGCGTATCGATCAACACTCGTACGCACGTAGCAGCGGTAGTGCGCTGCCTGCGAGCTGCTGCTGCTGCAGGGCGCCACCCCACAGGGCCACACAGGCAGCGTCCGCACGTAGGACGTACCATGACCATGATGCGTGCTGCAGCCTGTGCTTTGCATATGCGTACCTACTACCTCAGCCACGCATAATCAGCAGGATGCATGATTAATTAAGGACTGCCTGCCTACGAGTACAAAGCTTTACACTGTTTGATTACATTATTCAGTGGTAGTATGTGACTGCCAGAGCCAGCAATTATTGCACAGTTAGTAGAGAATTTAGAGGCTGTAAGCGGCAGGTGAAGTAGAGAAGTAAGTATAGTAGTACTTAGTTAGTTGATGAATTTAGAGGCTCTGCTGACACCGCTCTTCCTTGGCCGCACACCAGCTCAGCTGATCAGATCAGTCGATCGAGATTAACTGATTTCAGCTGGTCCTCCAGAAAGTGCGTCATCTGGCTTGTGTGGCACAGACCGCTTCCAACAGGACCCCAAGACGCGACACTGCCACAGTGTTCCGTTTTTTTTCCTTATACTTTGCTTTTTTTTTTTTTTTTTTTTGCGAAACACAGTACAACGCAAGCGCTCATATACACGCGCACACACTCACCCCTATGAACGCACGCACGCACACCCTACCCCTATGAGCACCTCCGAGAGACTGAGTCGGCGGGTCGAGTCTTGAGATTGACGAAGTCACCACGGGCGCCTCGCTGTCGACGGGAACGTCGCCTCCCACTGAAGAATATTCCGCCTTAAATGAGAAACACCAGCGTCAAACCTGGGGTTTGAACTCTGGTGGGCTAGGGGTACAACCACCCAACTAACCATCTTGCCACAGGCAAGTTCTCTTCCTTATACTTTGCTGAAAGGTATACAGTGCAATCATACTTTACGTGCGTCGATGAGTTACTGACCTACAACAAGTAACGGAAATACGACCGCGCCGCTTTGGATTTTTTTTTTTTGAGCCAGCGGATTTTTCATGATTTTTTTTATAAATACCTAATTAATGAGCATCTGCATGCTCTACTAAGAAAATAATACTGTACTTCATTTCGTAATTTCAAAAATACATCCACAAAGCAAAGCACCCTTTGAGTTTTCCACACGAAAAAAACTCATCTACGATGATGAAATGAATAGTGTAACATACCTTGATCTACACTCAGAAAAAGGAAAAAGACAAACCTCAGTTATGTAGAGTATCACATAGTACTATTCGCAGCATGTTTTTCCCTTGGCTACTATTCACAATTCAACGTGTCCTTTTTTGTTGCTGAGTGTGTAGATCCATATATATATATAGACTCTAATATTTGTTCGATGCAAATTGTGCAGATGTTGCCGTATATAGTGCAAATTGTGCAAAAGTCTGTTACATTTCATTGTACTTTGTCTTTTGTTGGGGGTCGAAAGTTTAAACTCTCTTGCGGGTTACCTAGAAATTGTTATGGAGAATCAATCACAAATCCGTAGCCTGGGTGATTTGTTGCCTCTGTCTCGCCAAAATGGGATGAATCTTAACTTGTATCCCTGATTCATTCTTTACCTCTTTTCAAAGAAAAACTACAAAGCATAATAGAAGTAGTCACGGAGTTATGCGGTACAAACTAATTTCTGTCACTAATTAATTACTTAGGTGCCAGCTGTGTTACCGCCACATTAGCCACAGACAGTACAAGTGCCTGCTCCTCTTGGAAAGCAAGCTAATTTTGATCTGTATATACTTTTCGTGATTGAAAAGAAATGTACTCTTTTTAGCAGGGGCATGAAAGCAAAATTCGCACCCATACACATGAATCCATCCGTCCGTCCATCTGTCCAGAGAAGGAGAAGTGTGGACGATGATGAAATTCTTTCCACACACATGTACGTACGTACTCCGTCTCTCTGTGCTGTGGCTGCCTGTCAAACGAAGGGAAAGAGAAGCAAGCAGGCCCGCACGTTCCCCTCCCCTTCCTCTTCTGTAGCGAAGGGCGATTTTCTGGATCCTTTTGGTCGCCGCACTCTCGCCGTCGCGGGTCGCGGGATCTCTCTCCCCCCGTCCGCTCCGGCGGCGGGTGGGTGGGGGATCCCCCGTCCTCTTCGTGTACATAGAGTAGGGGCGACCAGTTTCCCGCCGGCGGCGCTGAGGAGGCGGTGGTGCGGCTGGTGGGTGTTTTGGTGGCGGCGACCTTCCCCTCCGGCGGTGGAGCTCCGGGGGTGCTCCGTCGAGTGGTGGCCGTCCTGTCCCTGCTCGCGGATCTGCGGATCTGCGGTGTGGGGGCTCCCTTCTCCGGCGGCCGTGGTGCGGCGGCGCTGGAGATGCGTTTCGGCTGGAGCTGGTCAAGCTCGGTGGCTTCCGGCGGCTTCGACGACGACGTTGGCCGCGGCAAAGCGGTGTGGAAGAGCCGGGGGGACGTCTGCCCCGCTCGTTCATCGACTTGGGTTCCGCCGCGGCGCGGCGGACGGTCTCGGCGGCGTCTTTCAAGGGCTTAAATCTGCCCAGGCTCAGGCAAGGTGGTGGTGCCGGTCCTCGTCTTCCTCGCAGCCGGTGGTGCTGCGGATCTCGGCGCAAGCTCTGGTTCTCCTCTCTACGTATTGTATTTTCTTTGTTTTTGTACTGTGTACGATGTACGTGGTGCGGTGGTGAATATACGTGGTTGTTTGGAGGTGTCAAAAAAAAAACGAAGGGAAAGAGAAGGTCTGGAGGGTGGGGCCTCGCCAACTGCTCCACCGCAATAATTGCCGACGCAGCAGAGAGAGGGAGAGAGAGGGGGCACAGTGGCAGCAGCACAAGTCGCCCGTACCAATCCCCCTTACCTATTTTTTATATTATTATTGGGCATTGTACCATAAAGCGCACAGTGGCATTATATCAGAGCATTCCTCTTGCAGTCCAGCCCAGTCAACCCCTAGCAAAGACCGCCAAAAATAATTCACCAAAAACGGGTACACAGATCATCAGAGATGGTACAAGTACCACCGACTGCTCCGTATAGGTAGAAACAGTGTTTGCGTTGTTGCTAAGCCTTAACGGGAGGAGTGAGAGAGTGTGACCTTTTGTTTAAGCTTTGTTGTGTGTGTGTGGAGTCCTTCTCCTCCTCTCTCTCTATATGTTCCCAGCTCCTAATGTTTAGTGGTATTGCTGGGCTCGAGAATCCAGGATAAATAGAGAGAGAACGAGGAGATAGAGAGAGGTTTTTGTTTTGGGTTTGGGTTTGGACTGAAGAAGAAGCTCTCTCAGCAGCCTCTCATCAGTTCATATACAGCTACCACTTGTCCAGGGGCTAGACTACACAACACACACAGCAAGGAAGTGAGAGGCGGCCAATAAAAACTTATATAGAGGGGTACACAGATCATCAGAGAGAGTACAAGTACCACCGACTGCTCCGTATAGGTAGAAACAGTGTTTGCGTTGTTGCTAAGCCTTAACGGGAGGAGTGAGAGAGTGTGACCTTTGTTTAAGCTTTGTTGTGTGTGTGGAGTCCTTCTCCTCCTCTCTCTATATGTTCCCAGCTCCTAATGTTTAGTGGTATTGCTGGGCTCGAGAATCCAGGATAAATAGAGAGAGGTTTTTGTTTTGGGTTTGGGTTTGGACTGAAGAAGAAGAAGCTCTCTCAGCAGCCTCTCATCGGTTCATATACAGCTACCACTTGTCCAGGGGCTAGACTACACAACACACACAGCAAGGAAGTGAGAGGCGGCCAATAAAAATTGGGAGGAAAAAAAGGGGTAACAATAGCAGAGCCAGTCTCCCCTCCCCTGCCCAACAAAAAAGGGGTGATAGATAGTTGGAAAGAGCGAAACGTCCGCAAACCCCCGGAAAACCTCCACGCGAGACGGCATGTCGGCGGAGGAGGGCGAGCCGTCCGGATCGGCGCCGCCGCCGCCGGTGCTCGACGCCTCTGCCGGCGCAATGGGGCCCGAGGAGGCCGCCGCCAGGAAGCGATACGAGGCCCTGATGCAGGTGCGCGCCAAGGCCGTCAAGGGCAAGGGCGCCTGGTACTGGGGCCACCTCGAGCCCGTCCTCGTGCCGCCGCCGGGCTCCGGCGCGCCGCCCAAGGCAGCCAGGCTCAGGTGCGGCCTCTGCGCCGCCACCTTCTCCGCATCAAACCCGTCCCGCACCGCCACCGAGCACCTCAAGCGCGGCGCCTGCCCTAATTTCGCGGCGGCGCAGGGCGCGCCGCCGCCGCCGTCTTCGCATCAGCATAACCAGCTGCAGCTGGTCACCGTCTCCTCGCCGGCGTCCTCGATCGTGCCCATCTCATCCATCCCCCCGTCGTCCTCCTCGTCGCAGCGCCGCCACTCCACCGGCGGCGGCGGCGGCCGGAAACGCCACGCGCTCGCCGCGGCATACGCGGCCGTCTCCGAGGCGGCCGCATCGCACCAGCACCAGCACCACGTGCTCGTATCCGACCCGACCGCCTACTCCCCGACGCCGCCCACGCCGCCGGGGATGCCCACGCCCAGGCAGCAGGTGCTCTCGGGCGGCAGGGGCGACCTAGGCCCGCTCGCCATGCTGGAGGACAGCGTCAAGCGCCTCAAGTCCCCGTCGGCCTCCCCCGGCGCGATGCTGCCGCGGCCGCAGGCCGACGCCGCGCTCTCCCTGCTCGCCGACTGGTTCCTCGAGTCCTCCGGCAGCGCGTCCCTCTCCGCGGTCGAGCACCCCAAGCTGAAATCTTTTCTGCGCCAGGTCGGATTGCCCGAGATATCGCGGGCCGAGCTCGCCGGCGCGCGCCTCGACACACGTTTCGCGCAGGCCCGCGCCGACGCCGCCGCGCGATTCCGCGAGGCGCGCTTCTTCCAGCTCTCCGCCGACGGGCTGCGGGAGCAGGTGATCACCCTCTCCGTCAACCTCCCCAACGACACCTCCGTCTTCCACCGCGCCGTGCCCATGCCGGCGCCCGCCTCGGCCTCCTCCGACTACGCCGAGGAGCTGTTCCTGGACGCCGCGTCGTCCGTCTCTGCCACCTCTGGCGACATCCGACATTGCGCTGGCATCGTCGCCGACCGCTTCGCCTCCAAGACTCTGCGTGATCTTGAGACCAAGCACCACTGGATGGTCAACCTCTCCTGCCAAGTCCATGGTCTGTCCCGCTTGGTGAACGACATGGCGCGCGAGCTCCCACTCTTCCACTCTGCCGCCGCCAATTGCGCCAAGATCGCCGGCTACTTCAACACCACACCTGCCGTGCGCGCGCTGCTGCACAAGCACCAACTTCAGGATCATGGCCACACCTTCCCCCTCCCCGTCGCCACCCCGCCGTACAAAGACGGCGAATTCACCACCGCCCCATTCACGATGCTCGAAAGCATCCTGGCATCGGCACGGTCGCTCCAGCTGGCGGTGCTTGAGGAATCCTACAAGCTCATCTGCATTGACGTTCCTGCGCCCAGAGAGATCGCTGCCATGGTGCAGAACGTGTCGTTCTGGGCCGAGGTCGAGGCGGCGCATTCGCTCGTGAAGCTGATCATGGACATGGTGAAGGAGATGGAGGCCGAGAGGCCCCTCGTCGGCCAATGCCTGCCGCTGTGGGAGGACCTTCGTGGCAAGGTCAGAGGCTGGTGCAGGAAATTCAGCATTGAAGAGTCCACTGCCATGAATGTGCTCGAGAGGAGGTTCAGGAAGAACTACCACCCGGCCTGGGCGGCGGCATTCATATTGGATCCTTTGTATCTGATCAAGGACGCCGGTAGGAGGTACCTGCCACCGTTCACGTACTTGACGCCGGAGCAGGAGAAGGACGTGGACAGGCTGATCACGAGACTGGTGTCGCCCGAGGAGGCGCACCTCGCGCTGATGGAGCTGATGAAATGGCGGTCGGAGGGGCTCGACCCGTTGTATGCGCAGGCAGTTCAGGTCCGGCAGCCTGACCCGTTGACGGGGAAGATGAAGATAGCCAACAAGCAGAGCAGCCGGCTTGTCTGGGAGACATGCCTCAGTGAGTTCAAGTCACTTGGCAAAGTGGCCGTCAGGCTCATCTTCCTCCACGCAACTGCAAAGGGGTTCAAATGCACGCCGTCGATGACGCGGTGGCTCACCGCACCGGGGAGCTCTGCTGGCGGCATTGGCCGCGCTCACCGGCTGGTGTTCATCGCGGCCAATTCGAAGCTGGAGAGGAGGGATTTCTCGAACGACGACGACAAGGACGTAGAGCTGCTCACGGAAGGAGATGACGACATGCTAACTGAGACCGCTGCCAATGTGGATCCTTCCTCCTCCTAAAAAGTGTAGCATTCATTCCCTGCTTAATTTGCTTCTTTGTGCATTTGAAGATGTTAGCATATCCTTCTTAGTAGAATTTGATCATCTCTGTAGGAATTGGCAGATTTTTTTTTTTTTTCTCTTGTGCCCCTCATGTTGCTAGTTCTTGCTCCCTCCTCTTTGTTTTGGCTGGGTAGGGGCATGAGATGGAGATAATCACCCTTAATTTGCTTGTTAAGTGTGCTTATTTAATAAATGGCTCTTGTCATATATAGTGCGTACTATGTTGGTTCTGTTGGATCATGAAACTATTTAGAAATCGGAATCAGCAGGAGGCATGATGAGCAGGGGAGGTTGTGTGCTAACTATTCTGATCTCTTGTGCAAATAATAATACACCTTTTCTTCTCGGAACCGAAGCAACAAGGGCATTTCTTCTCGGCCGGAATCGTCTTGTCCGGAGTGAGTGTGTATGGAACCGGTTCCGAAATCGTCTTGTCCAACATGTTTCTGGTGGTGGTGGTGGTAGTGGGATTTCCGTCCATCATGTGGAGCGATGCTCGCTCGCGCATTCGGTACGTACGCCGCAACAGTGCTCGCCATGGCACATTTGTCTTCCCTGGGATTGGGTCGTCTGTCTGTCGCCTCATCTCATCTACCGCTGCTGCTCCGTCTACCTATACAAGCCGCTTTCCAGCCAGCCACCACCTCTGTATGTAGAAACAGTAGCAGTGGCAGCTCGTCACTCACTCATCTGAGTGATGAAATAATTGATTTAGCGATGGTGGTACTTCTGCCTGCCTGCCACACGGCCTTGTCATCCTAAAACCCTTTGATATCATTTATTAGCTTCCCTTGAATAGCCAGCCGGGGGCTCTGAATAGGAGCGAGCGTGGATGATATAGGCTTTGCCCACTGATGGTCGACCGATCCTGGGTGTGAGGCCACCACCATCCAAGCCCGCCAGGATCTATCACCCCCTTCTATCCTACTCCCCTCATTCCAGCAGCAAAACCGGACCAGCCATGGACCATGGCCACCCCCAGAGAGGAGATTGTTTGCTTGCACTGTAGAGGCTAGACAAATCGAGCGCCATGCCTAGTTCGGCCACAGTTCAAGCTCTTGACTCATCAACGACCGGTTTCTAGTTTTCGACCATCATACGTACATTTTAAGCTCCTCCGCCCGCGAATCAGGATCGCAAAAAACCATATGGACGTTTAATATTTTTTCTTTTTGTAAAGTTTCGTGGTGAAAGAGGCAAGACATGGGCCTTGTACCGATCTCCGGGGAAGATTTTCACCGCGGGGTGAAAACTTCCGACCTCTGTTCCATCGTAGCTTGGCGCGCACTCGAGTCAACAGGGTATGGGCATCTGAGGGAGGGAGGAGCACGGGGCAGAGTGTGTGTTGCTTTGCTGCTTGCAGCACGCATGCATGGCACATTGTCATTGTGGTGCAGCTTAGCTATAGCTTGTTCCCCTCTCCCTCCCCACCACCTATGCTATGCTATGCTATGCGTGTGCGTTTTTCTTCTTCTTTCCAATGAAAGCCACTGTTGTCGATGTTGTCCACCCCTCATCTCCTCTCAACTGTCAACGTCGTCCTCCTAAACCGGCCAACCCAAACGTTCATGTTTTCAAATCAAAGAAAAAAGAGAAAACAGAGCGGCAGATGCCAAGGACGGGTACGTTCCAACACCTCGGGTGTTTCCTTGTCTTGTTAGCACTAACTAAATGCGCTATAGTTATTATACGAACATTACTCTCAATGTGAGATGTCGTACGTACAATGTTTGATTGCTATTTACTCCCTCCGTTCCAAATTAGATGACTCTCATTTGTCCATATGCGGATGTATCTAGACATGTTACAAATATAGATACATCCGTATGTGCACAAATGGAAGTCATCTAATTTGGAACGGAGGGAGTAGTTAGTGTCGAAAAGCCTGTGCTTGTTTGTACAGGCTGTTCATGGCTGACCTTGATGGCCGTCGGTAGAGAAGAAGAAGGAACACACATGGCCTCTAGCTGGCCCGTTTGGTCAGGTCTCCGGTGATCTTTTTTCCTTGGCCTGTGCTGCGCCTACCTAAGTTGGCAGCCGTCGCATTCCCTGTAGTAATTTTATTTACAGCCTATTCTTGGCCGGAGTACGCTCCCTCGGCAGCGCACCTCGCCGGACCGGGGCTATAGTGCGGTGGCAGCGAGCGGAGCAGTTAATCTATCCGCCCTTGATTACTGACCGGCATGCAGGAGCATGTAGTAGCGTCGCGTGGCCTCGGCGTGGTACTGCTGGTAGCAGCAGCTACTAGTGCGTGCATGCCTTCTTCACTCACCCAGCTGAGCTGTGGCTTGACCTGGTGGTGGTGTTTTTTTTTTTGCGAGATACAGAAGAGGATTACAGCAAGTAGGCAAGGAAGAACAACACGAAGAAAGCAAAGAAACCCAAATCTCCCTGCGTCGATGTCGCCGGCGAAGAAGCCGTGTCGAAGATGCGCCGTCGCCAGATCTTCCTCGAAACCTTGGAAGGGAAGACGCCCCCGAGCGGACGGGAAATCTTCAAGACTCGAGCCCCGGAGGAACTCCAGCCTGCACCGCCTACGCCACCGCTTGCAACAACCTCTTCCGCATCAAACTTGTCAACCCAGACCCGCCGCCACGCGAGATCTGGGAGGGGGCAAACGATCCCAGCAGATCCGGAGATCCGAAGGACCGGACGGAGCAGATCCACCGCTGCGAAGCTCCGACGAGCTCCACCGCCGGAGGAGACGCGAACCTGCACCAAAAGCACCGCCGGCCACCCAACCTCCTCCAAGGCGCCGCCGGTGGGAGAGCTCCCAGAACCTACACTATCTACAGCCGAGGAACGCAGATCCCCCGCCCTCCCGCCGCCGGAGCGGCCGACGGAGGACGGGGATCGGACGCAACGCCGGCGAAGCGGTGGATCTGCGGCCGGGGCGAAAAATCGCCTCTCTCTACTGTAGCGGGAGAGAGGAGACGACCAAGGTGGTGTTAACTGTTAAAAACATGTACTCCGTAATAATGTAGAATAAATCGATCCAATTCAAGCCCTGCTGGATTGTTCGTTGCAAGGACGGACGGGGAATTACTTCTCCTTAACTAAGGGTAACACCAACGACTCGTTCGGTTCGTTTCTTTCGGATTTCATCCGTTTGGGTAAAAATCACGGCCATACGCGTTGATGTTAATGTACGTTTCCCGTCCGCCGCACGGACCATTTCCGCCCCTAAATTTTAGTCGGGATTGCGTCCGCCTCGTGTCCGCCCTGAGGCTGCTCTGGCATGGCTGTCATCCTCACCAAATGGCTAACCACAATCTTCAATGCGGTTGGCGAGGCCTTTCTATGGTCGCCGACGAGCCAAACCCTAAACCCACAAACCCTAGCGACGCCCACATCTTTCCCAACCATGGCCGCAACAGCTACAAGCTCCTTCCCCCCACCAATCAGGATGGATCCGCCGCGGCCACCACCTCCTAGACCAGATTGAGCGAGCCCGCTCGACATGTCGGTTTAGGTCGCTGCGTGTTGGGGGAAGCAAACGGACATGTGAAATCCTAAGTTGGGAAAGAAAACGAACATGTCGGACATAATGGATGAACATGTTGGATATACTGGACATGAAAAAGGCTGGACATGTGCCGGATGCTATCCGTTTGGTGACCCAAACGGACAGAAAACAAATAAAATGTGTATGTTTAGGTCGCTGCCTTCGAGTTGCCCTAATGCTGTGATGTGGTAAGTTCATGAGTGGAAAACCAGGCACCGTGCATTCGTTATGAAGAAGAAGAAAGAAAAGGTGCGGCAGTGACAAGTGGTATATAGTCGTATCTTTTTCCTGTAAATAAAATAAAATAAAATAAAATGAAATAAGTGGTCGTGAGTAAAGCCAGCGAGCAAGTGTAAAAGGCGAGACAGGACAGCAGATGCAGCACAGTTGAGCGAGTTGTTTATAATATATTCTAGAGTAGTATTGTTTTCCCCAGTCCGGCAGAATCCGTACACTGGTGGACTGGTGGTGTAGTCCTAGTCCTAGCAGTATTAACTCTGGAGTATTTTTTTTTTATATAAAGGCTGTAGAGTGGTACGTGCGGCTGTATATATTTGTACATGTGGCTGGTAGCAGTTGAGGGAGGGATACGATGATGTCGCCGGGCCGTGGGCCACGCGCTTTTTCTCCATCTTGGACTTGGACTGGCTGTCTGTCTGGCCCTCATGTATTTTTCGCCTTTGCGTCTTGTCAATGGACAGCAAAGGCGGAGCGGAGACAGAGAGCGAGAGGTGT
Organism: Poa pratensis; assembly: GCA_947311845.1. Lineage (NCBI taxonomy): Eukaryota > Viridiplantae > Streptophyta > Magnoliopsida > Poales > Poaceae > Poa > Poa pratensis. The sequence goes on along the minus strand of CAMZMU010000062.1, from coordinate 39,644,041 downwards.
GAATGGACGTGGTTTCCAGCTTTCCAAGTACTCCCTCCCACGACGTGTTTGATAAAGAAATAGACTCACTCTCCCAGGCACCAGTACTCCTCAGCTGTTCTTGTTCATTTGGGGGTTGGAGCATTACGTTTGGAGCCTCCCAAATTCAAAACCCTATTCCTTTAGCTATCCGTTGCTTATGTAATCAAGCAGGTCAATGTCCTGGCAGGGACATCCTTTCTGTTTCTTGCGTGACTCCGTTCACGCTACTCTCTGTAAAATGCACCTAATCTGAATAAAGTTTCTTATGTTCAAAATAATAATAATTCAAAACCCTATTTAAGATGATGTCCACAGGGAATGGTTATGGCTGTTTAGGGAGATCCAGATGGATGCTTGTCATCTTTCTTCTTACCGGCCTTTTATTATTAGGGCTGCACTGCAGTGCAGAGCATAGGAGTTTGCTCTACCTCTAGCTACATACACATGGGGGGCTTTACTCGGTAGTATATGCAGCCACTTGGGCGTCCAAATTGTTTTGTTTTTTTAATTAGAAGAAGCAACAAAAGAAAACCCAAAGTAATAAAATTACAAGTACGTTTTTGCACCGTCTAGCGACGATAACAAACATTGTAGTGAGCTGAAGGAGTGCCGCCGTCCTCGCCCCTCTCTCACCGGAGTAAAAAATATCTTGCCATTGTGAAGCTTGTTGTAGTAGTGTACAGATGGAAAATCTTCATGTTAAAAACCTACGGGAGCAGCGAAACAAATTAGCAACCATCGCCAGTGATGAGAATATTAAATCAAAAGAGCCAGACCCAGGGCCAGACAAACGAATACAAAACAACACCTGATCCTAGGATCCCGGCCTCTCACCTCCACTAGTGATGGACACACACCACCGGAGCAAGGATAGCACCGTCAGAGTCTTATTCAGATACCAAGATGTCATCGCCGCTCACCACCGCGACGAAGAGAAACGGCAACCCTCCCACCGACGAGAGGTCGGGATCCGCCTCTGAAGGCTCATCGGAAGTCGGACAAACAAGCGGTGTCACCGACGAGCAGTGCAGAAACCCTAATCACCTTTGGTCACCTTTTTCTCTTCTGCTGACACAACAAGTGTGGCTTGGGCCTATTCGTACATTTAGTCAAACTTAGTAATTTCTCATATTTAACTAAATGTATATGTCTTATTTGTCGTATGGAGGTAGTAATTTACTTACTTTAAATGAATTAAAACCTAATTTTAAATTGGTAGTACCGCCTCCGATGGCCCTTTTGGCCTTTGAGTTGCGGCAAACAACGGTCTCTCAGTGTTGGGAGTCCTTTTTTGTTTTTTGAGTTTTCATGTTGTCATTGGTATGGTGAGACAGTAGTGACATCCTAAAGTCATAACGCCCTATCCCCGCTCCGGTTGTACGTATAGCATCGACGGAAGGTGTGCAGGGCTGTGTTTCCGTTGGATCACCTTGGATTCAGTCGGTTTCTGTGTTCGTTGGTGTGGGTGCAGTTATGTTTCTTTCAATTTAGGGTTCTCATCATTGTCTTTGGTTGATGATCTCGTGTTCTGGTTCTTTCAGGTCGAACCACGAGGACTTCGAGTCTCTCTACTATGTACATCAAGTTGTACGAGACTCATGTGATGGAGGGGCGGTGCGCCTTTGGCTCACTCTAGTGATTGGAGACGTCAATAAGTCAAGCAAGCTACCTCCATCTCAGTGCGTTGGGGACAACTTCTCATGCAGCTCCATTGACGTAAGGTGGACTCAGTACCCCCCCCCCCCCCCCCCCCCCGCCAGATACAGCCATTGGGGACAACACCTCATCCGACTCCGACGACGCGAGGTCCACAAAGGTTTCCAATGCCGTCATTCAATGGCTTACGTGCTGTGAGGCATGCTACATATGCTAGAAAACCGACGGCGATGGACAGTCGAAAAATTTATAGCAAAACCGAAGGAGAGACAAAACGGCAGGAACACCATGGGATATCGTACTTCGCGCATTTCTGAAATAGGCGGGAAGATGAATTCATATGCACACAACCAAATTAATAGAAGCGTGTGCAATATACCTGAACTATGCACAAAATTAAAGATTCGGAACCGTGTGCGACATATAGCACACAGTTCACAAATTTAAACCGTATGTGCATATTTCACCCTCGATTTATGGTCGAAGCCTTGCACAAAGATTTATTTTTGTACCGTAGAGATAGGATATAATACAAAGAGAGGTCCATTCATATGCGATTGTGGGGTTTAAATTGACATAGCTGTACTAGTGAGGTCAGTAAATTACGTAAGTCTACCATCATGAGTGGCTGTAGATGGTATTCCAGCACTGTAAATCGCATATTTTTTAGCACGGTGAGCAAGGCGGGCTTGGACGACAAGTTACCGTGGATGCATATTCCTCTAGCGTAAATCTCAAACTTGAACTACGATGAGTATGGGGAGAAAATATGATAGAACTCCACACAAAGCTACATAAAAAGACAAGATCCACGCAAGTGTAATACGCGACTTGCTATTGTAGATTCCCGAGCAGACCAAGTGTTCATCATGTCGATGTTGACGCCCACCTGATGATGACCTAGGGTTTAGGAAATGAAACCACCTGGGAGGTGGTCGTTTTCCCTTGTCTCGAGCCTTCGCTCTCACGCCAGTTCAAAAATGGCCGGCCCCGCTCTAAAGCATGCACGTCGAACCTCCGGCCATCCCCATCCATCTTACGTTCGATCCAGTCCAATGCCACCTACAGCTTTTATAGACAGTTCCTAATTAAGGTACCATGGACGATTGATTCCGATCGATGGCAACTACACGGCGTGCCTCCTGTTGATCAACTAAAACTGCTACCGACGAAAAAACAAAGGGTTTTGTTCACACGGGCCCTTTACGAGGAGACATGCGGCCACCACCAGCACGCCGAGGAGGACAAGCACGATACTGCTGAAAGAGGCTCATCCAACACAAATTGTCGCATGAAGAAATGGATCACGTACAGAACGCCCCCACACCTTACGTTCGACGGTATGGTGCGATTCTAGAAAATTTTACAAATTGTAATTTCATTCGACGTCTTGCCTCCAAGCCTTCGTTTCACGCCGTTTACAGTTATTTAGGATTATGCGTTCCCGCCTCTCTACGCCCCCCGCTGCCAAAAAGGTGGTCTGGGGGATGTCCTTCGCGAGCTAGAGAGGTGGCGGACCGGGACGTGGGGGCGGGGGCGGTCGGGGCTGTGGACGCCGAGCCGACGGGCTCAGGCGGGGTTGGAGGCCGGCGGGGCTTTCTGACGTCGGTGCGGCGCGGTGGGTGCCATTGGCGTCGAGGACCTCACCAGTGCGGCGCCGGTGCGCGTGATCTGGGCCGCGTCGGGCTCGATCTGGGCCTGGCGGGCCCGTAGGGGCGACGAGCGAGGAACTGCGGATGGCAGGCGCGCGGATACGGGCGGCGGTGCGGGAGCAAGGGGCGCTGTCGCCGGCCGTGGAGGAGGTGGTGCGCCCGATGGGCTTGGGCGGGCCCAGAATGGGGCGCGCTGTTGCGCCTCGGTTGAGCAGGGCGCAGTGGAGGATGAGGAGGCTCCGGCGGAGACGCTGGGGGTGACATCCCCTGCCGACGTGCTCCGGCGCCCGGGCGGCGGCCCCGGAACGAGTTCTGCTGCGGTGCGGCATGGTTGACGCGGCCACGGGCGCCGCGGCCACCATGGCCGGTGGGCAAGCTTGGTGGACGGCGGCAGGGCGGCATTGCCCGGTGCTGTCGCTCCTCACTTTGCGGTCGGATCGACCTCCAGGCGAAAGCCTTGCACCGACTCGGTCGAAGCCGGCGACGACGGCGTTCTCGGGCATCGTTTTCCTTCTTGTTGGCGTCGCTGTGGAGTGCTCGATCCCACCGACGAGGGGTGGTCCAAGATCTCGGGTGAAAATCTAAGCTCTGTCGAGAGCGAGCGGCGACGACGGACGCGTCGTTACCTTGTTGGAGGCGCCGCCTTGGAGATTCTTGGCCCTCGCGGTGTGATACGTCTCAAACGTATCTATAATTTTTGATGTTCCATGTTGATATTATGCCAATTGCTACATGTTTTATTTACACTTCATAACATTTTTATGCATTTTATGGGACTAACCTATTAACAAGATGCCACAGTGCCAGTTCCTGTTTTCTGCTGTTTTTCCGTTTCAGAAAAGCTAGTCGGAAAATATTCTCGGAATTGCACGAAAATCAGCGGATATCAATATTTCACCGACACGTCCACGGAGTCCAAAAGGGGAACGGAGAAGCGCCAGGGAGGCTCCAGACCACCCTAGGGCGCGGCCCTCCTGCCTGCGGCGCCGAGGGGTGGTGTGGGCCCTCAGTTGCCCCCAACGCCGCCCTTTCGTCTATATATTCCTTCGGTCCCGAAAACCCTAAATACCCGAGCATTATTCCACGAAAAGTTCCGTCGCCGCCGCCGTCGTCAACCCTACTTTGGGAGGGTTCTGAATCTCTTCCCGGCACTCTGCCGGAGGGGAGATCATCACCGGAGGGCTCTACATCGCCATGCCTGCCTCCGGAGTGATGCGTGAGTAGTTCAAGCTTGGAATACGGGTCCATAGCAGTAACTAGATGGTGTCTCTTCACTTTGTGCTATCATGTTTAGATCTTGTGAGCTGCCTATCATGATCAGCTTATTGTAATGCTACATGTTGTGTTTGCTGGGATCCGATGAATATTGATACTATGATCAAGTTGTTTATCAATCTATCTATGTATGTTATTTATTATCTTGCATGCTCTCCGTTACTAGTAGATGTTCTGGTCAAATAGATGCTTGTAACTCCAAGAGGGAGTATTTATGCTAGATAGTGGGTTCATGCCTCCAGTAATCTGGGCTCGAATGACAGAAACGACTAAGGTTGTGGATGTGTTGTTGCCACTAGGGATAAAACAATGATGCTATGTCTACGTGTTATTTGCATTGTTTACATTACACACTTTGCTTAATGCAATTATCTGTTGCTTGCAACTTAATACCAACGGGGGACACGGATGTTAACCTGGCGGTGGATTATTAGTCATTGATGCAGCTGGATAGCGGTCTATGTATTTTGATGTAATACCCAAATAAATCTCATAGTAATCATCTTGTCATATATTGTATTGTCATGCCCTCATTATTTGTCAATTGGCCAGCTGTAATTTGTTTATGGAGAGACACCACTAGTGAACTGTGAACCCGGTCCATCCTTTTACACTGATAAAACCACCAACTGCAATCATCTGTTCTCTTTTACTTTCTGCAATTAATACTGTTTTCCATACCATACGTTTAATCCTTTGTTTTCAGCAAGCTGGGGAGACTGACAATTTTCCTGTTTCGTTAGGGCAAAGTAGTTTGATTGTGTTGTGTGCAGGTCCACGCCAGTGATCGTAAACGGCGCCACTGACACCTTCTGAAGCTCTCTTGATTCCTACTGGTTCGATAACCTTGGTAGAATTAAAAGGGAAAATTCCTGTTGCACTACATCATACCTTCCTGTTGGGGTCTCCTAACGGACGTGTGCTTTCACGTCATCACGGTGTGGTGCGTTCGCGACGCTCGGGAAGGGCAGTTCCTATTGTCAGGAGGAGCGGATGACCGGGGCGGCGGCCCCGGATGGTGGTGGACGTCGAGGCGGCGGCCTCGGTCTCCCACGCTACGACGGTTCTATGAGGCAGAACCGTTGTTTAGCGTGGGTCTGGGTGGCTACCTGGATGAAAACTACGCGGGCAGAGGGTTCGCCGGCCCGACTGGATCGCCTTCGGGCAATGCGAAGGTCGATCTGGTTGCTACGCCAGGGCGGCGGCTCTGGAACAGGTTGGTTTTGGTGGCGACCTGGATGAAGACTGCACGGGCAGAGGGTTTGTCGACCATTACTGGATCGCTTTCGGGCAATGCGAAGGTCGATCTGGTTGCTTCGCCGGAGCGGCGGCCCCGGAGCAGGTGGTGCGTGTTGTGGCGTTTGGTCGACTTGTGTCGTGTGGGCGACGGGTCGCATCGCTTGTGCGGTTTTTTGGCCCTGTTTTCCTTATAAACGGGACATTTTACAGTTTGTACGGTTTTTGGGCCCGGCTTCCCTTATAAACTGGGTCAATTCTATTCTATCTATTCGAGCGGTGGATATCGACCACCTTGAGCTCAAAAAAATCTCCTCTAACGAGGAGAATGTTTATTTGAATAAATTAGTTATTAGATAGGTTAAACCTATCTTATATATGTTAGCGCGGAAATGTTTGAATGGATCCCACCAAATATTATGTAATGTTTATGGTACTTTCGTGTGTAAAAACTTAAATGTTTGATCAATATATGTATGAAACTCCCTTTTGGTACATATTTGGTATTACAGATTTAACGAACCGAAGAGAATTTTTTTACCTCCCGTGCAAAGTCCTGAATATCGCACATGGTTTACTTCAAATACTAGTGTGCAATGTCCCTTATCGCACACACAATATTTTTAAACTAACCATGTGTAATACATGGAAAACCGCATCGGCTTGTGTAAAATTGTGTGAGAACAACCATATGAGATAGCATCGGACATACGATTGCGTTAAGGTTATCAACAAAGAAGAAATGCGGCTAGAAAAAAAAAATAATTCGTTGGTAAACAAATGAGAACACTTGGTATTTCCTCTGCAAAGGACAAATGATATTTCATATTAATATATAATCTACAAGGATTTGAAATAACTTATCTATACTGCTCTACTTCTTCTTCTTCTTGGGCGATCCTTGCGCGCCATCGTTTCTAGGCATGTTCTCCTTCTTCCCCTTCATCTTCTCCCGTTGTCGGCTTGTCGTGTCATCATTGTCATGATTCTTCAGGTGCTCCTCCTCCGACGTGGGATGCACCAACTCCGAATGGGTGCATGACGGATCCTTTGGAGCCTCCATGAACTTGACTTATTCGAGGTTTGAGCGGCAGGGCGGTGTCATGGATTGCATACCCACACAATCTTCTCTTAAAGCAAGACCGTTGGATGTATCATGGCTCCTTTGCCCTTCCGATGAGGCCTGGATATGGGAAGCAAGAGATTTCAGAGCAAGTGCTGTCGGGGGGCTACCCCCGGGTAGGGTAAAGTTGTGGTATAAAGAGCTCTAAAGACTGGACCGGGTCAAGGTCAAACCGGGTCAACCAAGTCCCGGAGGGACCGAGGCATGGTGCAACTGCAAACCGGCTTATGGCAACCGGGTCACGTAGGCCGGGTTGTGTTTGCTGAGTCATCTTAACCGACATATACCAACCGAGTTATGCTGACCGACATTTGTATGTCGGTAACTTGTGTGTTTTCTTATGTGCAGGGAAGGTCATTCAGGAGGGGAATCCGGCATACCCATGCCGGGTTATCCTTATGTCGGACAGAGGTCAATGCTCTTGTCACATCCCGTCTGGCACGGGAGCGCCTGACACGGGAGCATGCAGGAGGAGCGAGATGGCAGGCCATCATTCCACCGCTGACTCCCGTTAATCCGGGGGCAGACTGCGAGGCAGAGGCATGGGCAGGCCATGTCTTGTCTCTGGCAGAGGGTACATGCTAGCCGTGCTGTAGAGCTGCAGGAGATGGGCAAGTCACGTCCTGTCTCTGACAGGAGTGCCATCAGGCGTGGCTACAGTGTTCCGGGAGGGGTGTTCCGGTAACTCGGTTTTAGCCTATATGTAGGGCTTCACCCCCTCCTGCGTGAAGGAGAGAAGGAGGACGAGAGACGACGAGGAGGAGGAGAAAGGGCCAGAGACTAGGCACTAAGATACACTTCCCCCCGTAGATTCATCTTCTACCTTGTGTTCTTCCCCATTGTTGAGATATACAGCTCAAGGAGCAGCTTGTACGCTTGGTACCGAGATATATACAGAGAGAGATAGGCAGGAGTAGGGGTGTTACCTCCTCACGAGGGCCCCGAACCTGGGTAGATCTTGGTGTGCTTTGTGTTCTTGTGTGTGCTTCTTAGCGCGCTAGCCCTCCCCGGATCCACCAGCGTCCATCGGCCCCACACTTTAGCCATCCTATGGCATCTGCCGTGTTACCACCACGACAGTTGGCGCCCACCGTGGGGCTGACAGCGGCGCTGGCTGGTGTGTTCATCGGACGGGTTCCATCATCGCCTCGGGCGAGCGCGTGGTCAGTGGCCTTGTCCACAGACTCGGCTCGCTGAACTTCATCGACGACAACGCGGGCTGCTTCGGTAGCAGGCCAATGCCGAGGAACGGCTGCCTCGTCCTCTTCGGGACGTTCGAGATCTACGTCGCCACCGAGTTGTCTGCAAGTACCCGAGCAGGTGCTTGTGGCTGAGGATCCTGCTATCTGTGCGGCTCGAGGCCGGCGTATCACTCGCCCCGAGAGCTGCGCAGAGGTCATGATGACCGGCATCGCGGGTGATGCCGGTAGAGGAGAACCCGGCGAAGGAGATGCCGGCAATCCTGGCGCCAGGACCACCAGATCGGCGAAACTGCCGCTGGAGAGGAGGGAGAACCTCCGCGACCAGGCCGGAACATCCAATGTGCCGGTCAGAACTGCTCCTCTCGATGATGTGATTGAGAAGCTTGCTGTGCCGGTAGCTACCGGTACAGATGTTGCCTTGACAGAGGCCGAGTTAGAGCTGCATCGTCAGAATCTGCTTCAGGAGGCCCTCGCGGTGGCCGAGATACGGAGAGAATTCGGGATAACCCTCCGTGAGTACAACCAGGCACATGGTTTAACTCCGGTAGCTGCTCGCCCTAGCCGCGTAGAAGAGGTGCGTAGAAGGGGCAAAGGCCTCAATGCTGAGATTGCTAGAGATGGTAGATCTAGTTCCAGTAAGACTCCTAGTCACTTATCAGTTGAGAAGCCGAAGTATAGTTCCCCTGCTAAAACTCTTAGAGCTGCCGAGGCAGCAAGAGCCGAGTTGTCTGGCTTATCCGGAGAAGCTCTCCGTAGGCAGCAGGACCGAGTTAACGAGTTGGTAGCTGTGGCTACCCGGCAGAATGAGGCCTTTCGTAAGGCTAACACAGCTGTAGGTGGGTCCCAGGTTGTTCACTCGGCTGGAGCAGCCGGGAAAAATCTAGGGGGCAAGCTTCCTCACCGCATGTCGGTGGAGATCGTGACCGGAGTGTAAACTCCGGTAGAAACAAGCAAATGCAGACATATGACCCGGTATATGCCGGAAAGCAGTTAGTCGGGCCAGGCAGTGCCGGCCGGGGTAAGAGCAATCCCGGTCCGGGCAATCCAAGTGCCGGAATAGTTAACTCGGTTGGTCGAGGTCATCCACCTCGGTATCCGAGGCAGCAGCAATATATGGAGCATGTTCAGCAGCCACGAGGTGTTGACCTGGTGGCTGATCGTTATGATGATGGTAACTCGGCTATGGAGAAAGCCGGTATCCGAGATATGAGGGTCCGCTGGGATCTCGGTTGGGACATCGCCAGTTGTCTCCGAGTGATGCACGTTACAAGTTGGACAGAATTTACATGTCCGAGATGTTGGAAGAGCAAGGCCCACCTGGCCCTGCCTGCTTTGGACCTCGGATAATGAGAGAGCCACCAGTGCGGCACTTTCAGTTGAACCGAGGCGCGAAGACATATGACGGCAGCACCAAGCCAGAGGACTGGCTGACAGATTATGTGTCGGCAGTGCACATTGCTGGAGGAAACCGCCGATGGGCGGTGAGATACATCCCGCAGATGTTGGAAGGGCCAGCCCGGATCTGGCTGAACAACCTGCGAGAGGGCAGTGTTGATTGCTGGCTGGACTTTGAAGAAGCATTTGTTAGCAACTTCTCCAGCACATACAAGAGACCGAATCGTCCTCAGCAGCTTGCCATGTGCAAGCAGAGGAATGATGAAACTGACCGGGATTACTTGACCCGGTGGAGTACAATTCGCAATTCCTGTGAAGGAGTTGTGGAGGCGCAGGCATATCTTGGTTTGCCCAGGGGTGCCGACACGGCACCATGCTTTGGCAGAAGTTGCAGAGGGAAATGCCGGCCACCTTGGCCGAGACAATCCGGATTGCGGATAGCTATGCACTGGGTGATCCGATGCAACCCTTGCTGAACTCGGTGGAACCGAGTAGAAGGTACCCGGTGAACAACAGACCCGGGCCAGCAGGCAGAATGATCGCCAGGACTTTGGCAACAAGAGGAGAGAGCCGGATTACCGGTATGGCTCAAATCAAGTTGCAGCAGTAGAGCAAAGCCAGCCAGATGCCGGCGCTAGCCAGCGTCAGAGGACCAGTGGCCCTGCTTGGGGCCAAAACCAGGATGTGAAGAAACCGTGGAGTGACCCGAGGAAGCCGTTAACTTATGAGGCAATGTTGGATGGGCCATGCAGCTATCACACGCATGATCCTCGAAGGCCGGCCAATCATTCAACTCGGCAGTGCAGCTGGTATCAGCGCACCTTGAAGGAAGGTGGAGGTTCCGGAGGAAATCAGATGGGGCACCTCAGAGGCCTCCAATGACGTATCCTCAACCGAGGCAAGCATTACCCCTCACCGGAGCAAACACAATTCCGTGAATGCACCGGCACAGAGGCCTCCAGCTCCGAAACCTGTCAATCAAGTAATGTCGGAGGCAACAATGGCAATGCTGGTCCCAGTAGGCAAGGAGAGTATCCTCAGGGAGATTACAGAGAAGCTCATCAGAGTTATGTGGTCTTTGTGACCGAGCCAACAGACAAGGAGCCTGCATCGGCGTGCACTGGAGGTGAACGCAGTTATGCCGGCAGTGCCGAAGTATATGCACTGGTCCGAGCAAGAAATCAGTTGGAGCAGAAGGGATCATCCCCGAGTTATGCCAACTCCGGGAGGATATGCACTGTTGGTGGATCCAACATTCTTTGGGCCCACCCTCAATGTCCGGTTCACCCGGGTTCTCGTTGATAATGGAGTGCTATCAATATCATGTACCGAGACACCATGGTGAAGATGGGTATCTCGGTGAACATGCTGCAACCGAGTAGCACAACCTTCCATGGCATAGTGCCGGGTGTCTCATGTGCACCTATGGGCAAGATCTGGGTTGATGTGTTGTTCGGCACCAAGGACAACTGCCGAACTGAGAGCATCCAGTTTGAGGTAGTGGACCTCGAAAGTCCATACCATGCTTTACTCGGCAGGCCTGCGCTGTCCAAGTTCATGATATCAACCCATGTGGGTTACCTCAAGATGAAAATGCCAGGTCCTAATGGCATCATCACCATCTCGGGTGATTACAAGCGTGCACTGGAGTGTGCCTCGGCTGGATCGTGCTTGGCCGAGTCATTGATCATTGCTGCAGAGAAGAAAAAGATCCATGAAGTGGTGGCACTGGCGCAGTCCGCACAACTCGGTATGCCGGGTATGAGTAACCCGGAGCAGAATGCAACTTTCGAGGTGCCAAAGGAGACCAAGAAGATCAGTGTTGACCCGGCGTTCCCGGATCATAACGTCATCATTGGTACCGGGTTAACGGAGAAATAGGAAGGCGAGCTCAGTCACTTCCTCCGTGAGAACCGGGATATCTTTGCATGGTCCAATCAGGACCTGCCAGGTGTTCCGAGGGAGTTGGCTGAGCACTCTTTGTTCGTCAGACCGGATATGAAACCGGTGAAGCAACCGACACGGCGTCTCTCGGATGAGAGGAGAAAAGTGGTGGGTGATGAGCTGGCCAAGTTGCTTGCGGCTGGTTTCATCATGGAGTGCTACACCCGGACTGGTTGTCTAACCCGGTCTGGTGGAAAAGAAAAAAGATGAACCTTTGGTAGCCAAGGTGTGGCGCATGTGTATCGATTTCACGAACTTAAACAAGGCATGTCCTAAGGATCCATTCCCGCTGCCTCGGATTGATCAAGTGATCGATTCTACAGCCGGGTGTGAGCTGTTATCCTTTGTAGATGCGTATTCTGGTTTTCACCAGATACCTTTGAACCCTGCTGATCAATTGAAAACTGCTTTTATTACCCCTTATGGGGCTTATTGCTATCGTGTCATGACATTTGGCTTGAGAAATGCCGGTGCCACTTATCAGAGGTGTATGCAGAAGTGTTTGCATGAGCAAATAGGCAAAAATGTGCAGGTGTATGTCGACGATGTCGTCATAAAAACCAAAGATAAAGTTACTCTGATTGATGATCTCGGAGAGACATTCATAAACTTGAGAAAATACCGGATGAAACTTAACCCGGATAAATGTACATTCGGTGTGCCGGCAGGCAAACTACTCGGTTTCCTTGTGTCAAGCCGAGGTATCGAGGTAAACCCGACAAAAATCCGTGCTATTGAAAGCATGAGGTTACCGACATGTCTCAAGGACGTGCAGAAATTCACCGGATGTTTGGCATCATTGAGTAGGTTTGTTAGCAGGTTGGGAGAAAAGGCATTGCCTTTGTATCAGCTCATGAAGAAAACCACCCACTTCGTGTGGACCCCGCAAGCAGATGCGGCGTTCACCGAGTTAAAAAAGATGCTGGCAACTGCGCCGATACTGGCCTCCCATTACCCAAAGAGCCGATGTTGCTCTATATTGCAGCCACAAACCGAGTTGTGAGTGTTGTAGTGGTGGTGGAGCGAGAAGAAGAGGGTAAAACTGTGCAGAGGCCGGTATATTATTTGAGCGAGGTAATCTCGTTATCCAAGCAGAACTATCCTCACTACCAGAAGATGACATATGGTGTCTATCTGGCTGCTAAGAAGTTGAAACATTACTTCCAAGAGCATTCAATCACTGTGGTATGTGAGGCTCCTATCTCGGAGATCATTGGATGTAAAGATGCAACTGGCCGGATAGCCAAGTGGGCCATCGAGGTGTCCCCTTACACTCCTCACTATGAAAGAAGAGATGCCATTAAGTCTCAGGCATTGCCGGATTTCTTGGTAGATTGGGCCGAGATGCAATATGAGCCACCACTGCCTGACTCCAATTACTGGAGGATGCACTTTGATGGTTCCAAGACCAAGATTGGTTTGGGGGCCGGAGTAGTTCTTACCTCGCCAAAGCGAGATCAGCTGAGATATGTACTGCAGATTCATTATGCAGCATCTAACAATGTGGCCGAGTATGAAGCACTGGTCCATGGGCTCAATGTGGCCAAGGAAATAGGAATTCGCCGAATTGAATGTTTCGGGGATTCGAATTTGGTAGTGCAGCAAGTCTCGGGAAATTGGGACGCTTTGGACGCCAATATGGCGTTATTCCGGTTTCATGTCCAGAAGATCTCGGGATTCTTTGAAGGGTGCGAGTTCAAGCATATACCTCGGGAGGAAAATGAAGCTGCCGACATATTGTCCAAGCTGGGCTCGTCCGGGATCCAATTCCACCCGGGATATCCTTGGAGCATTTGAGGAAGCCATCAATCAAACCATCTCCCGATCCGAGTCAATCTTTATCCCGGCAAAACCGGAATCTGATGCTGTGCCCATGGACATGGATGTCGGGTGCATTTGGGAGAACCCGGGGACTGATTGGCAGAACTCGGGGACTGACCAGCATATGTCGGACAAGCAATGTCGGTTGATGCATGGAGGTGGATGATCCGGTTTTTCCTGTGCGTCCTGTGCCGGAGTGGGCACAACCAATAATGGCGTATATGATGGACGGGAGTTTGCCAAGTAATGAAGTTGAGGCCAGGCAAGTGCAAAGAAGATCCATGGCATACACCATCATCAACCTGGAGTTGTACAAAAGAAGTGTGACCGAGGTATTGCAGCGCTGTGTCGAGCCGCAGGAAGGTCAAGAGATGCTCCTGGAGATTCATCAGGGAGAATGTGGTCATCATGCTTCATCAAGAGCCTTGGTGGCTAAAGTATTCCGGCATGGATTTTATTGGCCCAGTGCTTTGAGTCAGGCAGAAGATATTGTGAGGAAGTGTCAAGGGTGTCAGAGATTTGCTCACAAAATCCACATGCCAGCCTCGGCACTCAAGACTATTCCCATCACTTGGCCCTTTGCTGTCTGGTGTTTGGATATGGTGGGAGAATTCAGACCAGCCCGAGGTAACATGACTCATATGCTGGTAATGGTGGACAAGTTCACCAAGTGGATCGAGGTGAAACCAATCAGAAAGTGTGATGGTCACACAGCTGTGTCCTTTTTGAAGGACATCATTTTGAGATATGGCTACCCCCATAGCATTATCTCGGATAATGGCACAAACTTTGCTGTGGGAGATTTGCTCGGTTCTGTGCGGAAAAAAGAATTCGGTTGGACATAGCCTCGGTGGCACACCCAGAGGCAAATGGGCAAGTGGAGAGAGCAAATGCATTGGTGTTGGCCGGTATCAAAGCCCGGTTAATTGAACCACTGCTGCGAACTCCGGGATGCTGGATAGAGGAGATACCAGCAGTACTGTGGGGTCTTAGGACCACACCTAATCGATCAACCGGCTATACGCCGTTTTTTCTGGTCTATGGAGCAGAAGCGGTCTTGCCGACCGACATGGAGTATGACTCGCCGAGAGTGGCGCTGTACACTGAAACCGAGGCAAAAGAAGCTCGGGAGAATGGTGTTGATTTGCTCGAAGAAGCACGAGAACTGACCTTATCTCGGTCAGCTGTATATCAGCAAAATCTCCGACGCTATCATAGCCGGAAGATCAGTCCTCGGGTATTCCGAGAGGGAGATTTGGTGCTGAGACTGGTGCAACGCAGTAAAGGCCGACACAAATTGTCACCTCCATGGGAGGGACCATTCATTGTGAGCAAGGCTCTGCACAATGATTCATACTATCTTATAGATGCGCAGGCACCGAGGAAAAATGTAGGACAAATCCGGAGAGGAGACCAAAAGACCCTGGAATGTAGCCCTACTTCGACCCTTTTACTCATAAGGGCGCAATGTATGTATCTCGGTTTTCCTTTGAATAAAATGCCGGCACTCCGAAAAGAAACTCGGGGACTGCCTTGTCCGTATGCATGTGTTTTGTCTCGGTTTTTTCTGTGTTGTTCATATGTCGGATGATTTTGAGACCTCGTTTCAAAGTTCAAGTAATGTATGCTATTTTGTTGTGATCTTGTGACTCGACTGACGAACGCCGAAATGGCAGTCAAGAGCAGAGGTTATGGTATATGGTAAACATGAAAGTGAACTCGGGGACTCGGTCCTAGAAAGATCCGACATATGTCGTTTACTAACCCGGTTTTTTCTTTTTTGTGTCGGATGACTCTAAACCTTACCTCAAAATTTACAAGTATTGTATGCTATAATTTCTATCTTGTGACTCGACTGTCGAACGCCTGTATGGTAGACAAGAGCAAAGATCGACAAGTATAGTGAACAAGAAAATAAACTCGGGGACTCGGTTTAAATTGATCCGACATAAACCTCGTCTTGTTCGAGTTAAGCAAAATAAAGTAGTCTCGGAGGAACTTAAAATGTATATTACATCTGCACCCGGCATTCCGGGGATTTAACGGTTTAAATTCATCAAAGTTAAGCAGCAGCTTCGGAGGAAGGAGCAGCTCGGTTGCAGGGACAGACCCGGATGACGGAGGAACCTCGGTTGAAGGAGGAACCTCGGTTGCAGGAGTAGCTTTGGTCAGCGAGTAGCAGACTCGGGGGCAGTCGGAGTGATCTTGCTGCTTGCTGAAGCGTCGGTAGCACTTTGATTGGCCGAGTCAGGCGCTGGTTCAGTGGAGATCTCGGCGGCAGACTGTTTCGCAGTCTTAGCCGAGGCATCAGGAATTGACTCGGAGTTAGTAGACTCGGAATCAGACGCACATACTCTTGCTCGGAGCCATCATCAACATTGACCTCTTCTTCTTCTTCGTCTTCATCATCAGAGTAAACCACACCAGGTTCAACAGACCGAGTGTTGGCAAACCTGGCCATGAAGGTAGCAGCTTCCCCCGCCTCGCAATCAATGCCGGGTCAGTAGCCCATGGGGAGCCATCGCGTAGAGTACGCAGGCCGTCGAGGTTGATATCCTCATACCAGACATCAGAAAGAGCAAGGCTGCGTCGGCCCCGGCACGAGCAGAAGAAGACCTCCATTCCCTTAGCCGAGTCTCGGTTTGCTGCAAGCATGTGGATAACTCGGCAATAGTCTTGACACTGGGAGAGTCGGGCCACAAGACATGGTAGGCTCGGATACCGGCATTAAGAAGCTCGACGCCGATGCTCCTCAAGGGGAAATACGAGCTTGGAGTGCAATCAAGTGGTCGTCGATGTCCCAAGCTTCGGATAGCGGAGCCCCGGATGCCTCGGCTTTCGCAGCTCGGGCCTTCCTCACAGTGTTGGCTGCAGCAGCTTGGCAGTGCTCAAAGTGTTCTGAGAGCAAGTAGGCTGACGCCGAATCAAATGAGATACCGACACAAAATTCCATGTCAGGAAGATATAAAGAAAAAGATATGATTCAGGAAACTTACTGTCCATTTCGGCATTGAGTTTGGTGAGCTCAGCCAGCCACTTGGCAACATTTGCCTTGAGGGCATCCAACTCTTCTTCAGCTTTGGTAGCTTTAGCCTCGCATGCAGAAATGTGCGCTTGGATCTTCTGGTCACCTGCAGCACGCTTCTCCAGAGCTGCTTCAGTGTGTTCCTCTCCTTCTTCAGCTCGGTCTTCTCTTTTTCGACCCGGTCAAGATCCGCTTGAGCCGAGTCACCTCGGACTGTTCTTCTTTAAGAGCACGCTTGTGCTCAGTTTCCTTCTTCATTTCCTCCTGCTGGTTCTGGAAGGAGAGCTTAAGCGCCCGGTGCTCCAGGGCTAGATTCTTGAAGATCCGGCTGCGAGTGTTGGTGCAATCCTGCCAGAAGGAAAGATGTTAGTGAGGGTAAAAAGAATCTCGGGGACTGGAGCCCGAGATTGATAAAGTACTGACAGAGTTAAGTCAAAAAGAGTCTCGGGGACTGTGAGCCCGAGATTAATAAAGATCATACCGAGTCAGCTAGACATGAAACTCGGGGACTGGTTGTCCGAGTTTAATGTAAGCTCATGCCGGTAAACTCGACATGAGACTCGGGGACTGGGCATCCCAGTGTTTTTAACAAGTTAAATTTAATGATCAAGTTGTTGAAGATTCGCGCCGAGTTACCTATTACTCGGACGAGTATCAGTTACTCAACCCGAATCTCGGGGACTGTGGATAGTGTGACTTTGATCATTGAAAAGTAAGTGCTAAGTTCTAAGAAAGTTACCTCGACAACCCTGCTAGCCTGAAGGGCCGAGACCTGCAAAGAGTGCAGGGATTGCGCAACAAGGCCAGGGCCAACCGGGTGTGGATTTGCCGGAGTAGAGGAAACTTCGCTGGGATCCGCGGCGTTCCAGTCCATCACGTACTGTCCAACCGAGCCGAGGCTGTTGTCACTCGGGGTGCGAAGACTCGGAAGAACATGGCTGTTGACCCGGGGGCGGGAAATCATCTCGGAGAGATTTTGGTACGCCCGGTTTGCTGTTGGAGTCACGGTAATTTGCTTGCTCTGGTCGGTTGAAGGTTGGCCAGAGGCTTGCTGAGTTGGCACAGTTGGAGGCGGTGGAGCCGGAGTATGGACTGGTACTGGGGGCTCCTGTTGCTGCCTCTGCTGTTTCTCTTGCTGTTGCTGCTGTTGCTTCTCCTGTTGCTGCTGCTGCTTCTGCTGTTGCTGCTGCTTCTGTTGTTGCTGCTGTTGCTTCAACTGTTGCTGTTGCTTGTTGTGCTTGTGCTGGGCACGAGGTGAGACGGGGATCCAACTTAGACGAGGTCTTAGTCGGGTCTTCACCCGCTCCGTCTCCGAGTCTTTAAGAGGCGAGAGGGGAGATTGGTCTCGACCCGGAGCCGAGGTTTGCTCGAGGCCTTGGTCTCCTCCCAGGTCCGAATCAGATTCGGCGGCGGAATGTCGGCTGAGGTAGCGCGCACCGGGGAAGGGATTGCCCCTCCGGGGCTGCTAATCCCGGTGTTGGCCGCCAGGGGTGGCGATGAAGGGATAGGAGACAAAATAGAACTGTGGGTCTGTTTTGCGGCGATGGGATCGCTGCATAAACCGAGGTAAAGTGTTAACTCGGGTGAGGAAACTTCGGTGAAAGTAAAGAAGGAAAGAAGGAGAGCAAGAAAAGTTATACGAAGTTTATCTTACCCCTTGCTGGTTGGTAGGGCCTTAGCCTTACGCTTGGAAACGACCTTCTTGGCTTTCTTAGCCGGAGGAGCCGCTGACCCGGACACACCGGAGCGTTTCCGGGATGTGCCTTGGGCACCCGGATTGGCTGTAGCAGGAGGTGCATACCATGAAATAGGAATAGCGTCAATGGGATCTAGGATTTGACAATCGTCATCTTCGTCGTCTGACAAGTCTTGAACGAAGACACGGGCGGATGGCTTACCCGAGGTAGAAGCCTTGGCACGAGGAACCGGCATATAATCCTCGTTGTCCGGATCTTCAGTCTCCTCGGGTCGTGCACGGCGATCTTTTGTCCATTTCCTGGTCTTCAGGTCCCCATCTTCGGTGGCTTGTCGAGTAAACAGCTGCAGAGGAGCAAAGTAGATTCGGTTAGTCAGATGGTGCTTCACCGAGATAAAAGTAACCTCGGAAGGCAGAGCTATGTCAATTCAAAGGTGACAAACTAACCGGAGGCGGAAGCCGGGATCGCTCAAACGGCTCTACGCCCCATTGCCAGTCATCCTCCATCTCGGTCTGAGCGATGGCCTTGACCCGTCTCCTAACTTGGGGATGAGTAAGATCATGGGTGCTGACCCGGGTAGGGTCCAGCAGACCACTCATGTGGCAAATCTTGTGCACACGATACTGGAGGGGGTTGACTCGGCGCATGACGAAAGTCCTCAAGAGGTCGTCTGCACCGAACTTCTTTGCCAGCAGACCCTCAAGGGTTTGGTGGATCAGTTGGACCTCAGGAATGGTGTCCTGCGGGTCATAGTTCCAGTTTAACTCGGCTGTGGGGGGAGCAATGTTGAACTCCGGCAGGTTGAGAACATCCCGCCCTGCTGGGCTCTTCACATAGAAAAAGGACCTTTGCCACTTCCGGCAAGATTCTAAGCCGGTAATCCGAGGAAAGGGGGAGTGTTTCCTCGGAGTGATGCTAGCCGCTCCGCATGCGGTCATATCCTTCACGACCTCCTCCTTATTCGGGATGGTTTGCTTCCGGAGGCGGAAGTACTTGGCCCAGGCGGCGACAGTGGGCCAGAGGCCGAGGTACCCCTCCATGAAGGAGGTAAAAGCTGAGAGAGATGTAATGGCGTTGGCAGGGAGATGGTGAGGTTGTAAACCGAAGAAGTCGAGAAATTCCCGGTAGAAGGGGCTAGCTGGGAGTCCAAACCCGCGCTGAAAGTGCGCAAGGAAGACCACCCGTTCACCCGATTCTAGAACCGGTTCGAGTTCCGATCCAGGGCGCCGGCATATAACCTCGGCCGTGATGCGCCGGGTCTTGAGCAACCAGTCGAGGTCATCTTGTTCTACATCGGATCCCTCCCATCCGCCTCGGTTGCCAGGTGCAGCCAATGACTCGGCCGGGTCGGGAGTACTGCGGCCTGACATCTCAGGGCAAAACCTGCAACAAGTACAGTACAACCGAGATAAGTAACTCGGAGTTATGAATCTAGAATCGCAACAAATGACCCGGAAGAGCCGAGCGACTGCCTCAGGGGTAGAGCACGGAAACCGAGTTAAGTGACTCGGAAACCGAAATAAGTATCTCGGTTTAGATTGTCTGTTTATCTCGGAAAGATGATTCGGGCAAAAGTTATAAACTTGAGTTTGCATGAATCTGTGAATAAGCATTTGGTGGAAAGATCTACGGAGAAAAGTAAATAGAAGATAATTTCAAGAACAGTTGAGTTGAAGCTTAGGAAGAGCTGTGAAGGAACTGTTGACAGGTTATTAAGAGGCGCAATGGAGAAGATCTAGAGGGATCTAAGCAATTAGGTTCGATAGCATCTATGCAGTTGGGTGTGAGGGCTTCTACGGAGAAGAGAAAGAAGTTCATCGGAGAGGATGACGCGTTCATCAGCAAAGTCAAGGGCGAGGAACTCACCGGAGATTGCGACGGCGATGCGAGGCGAAGAAACGCGGGGCGTGCCGGAGTTGTGCGTGTCCGGTGGCGGCGCGATGTGCTCCGGTGAACGGTGGCTCGTGTGTTCTAGCGTCGTGCGGTGGCGGATCTCACTGCGCGGCGGCGGCGGTGTCGCAGGAGAGAGAGAAAGAAGTAGATGGATGCGAAGAAGACGAGGAGAGGTGCCCGCTCCCCAATTTATGGGCACGGGGCGCGTGCAGTTTCCATTTTTACCGCGTGCGGTTACCGTAACGGGCGCGCGGATTAACCGCGCACGATCTGCGCGGTTGCTATGTTTGCGGCCGCACGATCCGCCGCATCATGGGCCACAAGGTGGTAACGGCCCGCGGCGTGATCGCGTGCGGTTAATAGCGCGGGAATCAAGGAGGCACGCTACGGTCAAACGCACTCGAGTGCCTTTGAGACGCGATAGCTCGTGACGTACGCGGCGTGTGTGCAGAGACATGTTTGTCCGCGCGCAGGAACCGAGGCAGCGCACAGCGTCTCTCTGCCACGTGCTGTGGAGAGATCTTTGAGAGATTGTGGGAATCTTTTTGTGTCGGTTAGACCAGTCTGAGGAGGAAAGTCGGACAAAGTTACTAATTTGACTCGGAGAAACTCGGCCAGACCGAGACATGTTTGAGTCGGAAAGGCAGTTGATTTGGTGTGTTTTGTTAAACCTGGTGTGGCCCTCCATCCGAGGTTGTGGGACCGCACCAGCTTCGGGGACTAATGTCGGGGGGCTACCCCGGGTAGGGTAAAGTTGTGGTATAAAGAGCTCTAAAGACTGGACTGGGTCAAGGTCAAACCGGGTCAACCAAGTCCCGGAGGGACCGAGGCATGGTGCAACTGCAAACCGGCTTATGGCAACCGGGTCACGTAGGCCGGGTTGTGTTTGCTGAGTCATCTTTACCGACATATACCAACCGAGTTATGCTGACCGACATTTGTATGTCGGTAACTTGTGTGTTTTCTTATGTGCAGGGAAGGTCATTCAGGAGGGGGAATCCGGCATACCCATGCCGGGTTATCCTTATGTCGGACAGAGGTCAATGCTCTTGTCACATCCCGTCTGGCACGGGAGCGCCTGACACGGGAGCGTGCAGGAGGAGCGAGATGGCAGACCATCATTCCACCGCTGACTCCGGTTAATCCGGGGGCAGACTGCGAGGCAGAGGCATGGGCAGGCCATGTCTTGTCTCTAGCAGAGGGTACATGCTAGCCGTGCTGTAGAGCTGCAGGAGATGGGCAAGTCATGTCCTGTCTCTGACAGGAGTGCCATCATGACATACCTTTGGCGTGGCTACAGTGTTCCGGGAGGGGTGTTCCGGTAACTCGGTTTTAGCCTATAAGTAGGGCTTCACCCCCTCCTGCGTGAAGGAGAGAAGGAGGACGAGAGACGACGACGAGGAGGAGAAAGGGCCAGAGACTAGGCACTAAGATACACTTCCCCCCGTAGATTCATCTTCTACCTTGTGTTCTTCCCCATTGTTGAGATATACAGCTCAAGGAGCAGCTTGTACACTTGGTACCGAGATATATACAGAGAGAGATAGGCAGGAGTAGGGGTGTTACCTCCTCACGAGGGCCCCGAACCTGGATAGATCTTGGTGTGCTTCTGTGTTCCTTGTGTGTGCTTCTTAGCACGCTAGCCCTCCCCCGGATCCACCAGCGTCCATCGGCCCCACACTTTAGCCATCCTATGGCATCTGCCGTGCTACCACCACGACAAGTGCAGACCGGTGATGAAGAAGGCGGCAATGATGATTGAATTAGGGATGAAGTGTTTTATTGACAAATTAGCGGGTGGTTAATTTTTTGATGAAATCAACCACATACAGTTGGACCGGTTGTTTCAATTCTCAAGATGATAATTACAAACACGATTTTCCACATCTGACACGTGCCCGAACTATCACACAAGGTGTTGTTGAACTACGCGTGTGCGACTAAATTTTTAGATCGGCACATTTTGAAGCAAATACTAAAACTAACATTCAAAATTATACCTTTATATTTGTCATACATAATGTATCATATATCATGTGTACTGGAGTTTTGAGTATTTTAAAACTTTGTTGCACCGATTTAATGAATTTCAGTCCATTTCTCGGAAGTAATTCAGATTGCACTACAACTATGTGATAGATTTGTCAGAAAATCACCAAACATCTTTTGAAAGTACACAAAAATGAACATATGGAGGGTACATAAGTGCTTTTAAGGATGTTTGAAAAGATGTGCCGACAATTTTCACCCTTTTTGCTACAAATCAAAGAACATTGTACAAATGTCAAAAAACATTTCTTTGGCATGGAAACCATATTAAGTGTACGAGTTGGCAGGATAAGTGATAAACTAGATTTTTGACTTTTTTAAAAAGAATATCTTCATGAAATGGGCTTCCATGTATTATCTTGTGTTTCAAGCTACATGAACAAGGTCACATGGACATTATTATATAAGTTAATCTATCCATTTTTGTCAGAAAGTTGCATGTTTCCATAACAACAATAGTGGAAAATAGATTACCATAATTTACTTTCCTCGATTCTTTTTCATTTATTCGAAAACTAAAAGTGGGGTACGTTGTGAAGTAAGTACCAAAAATAACATTAAAAAACGTTACAGTTTTCATGTATAATGCATCATATATCATAGGTGTGTCAGACTTTGAGAATTTTCAATCTTCATAGCTAATTTCCATTGATTTAATGAATTTATGTTCATTTCTCAAAGTAATTCAAAATTGCGCTATAACTATGTGATAGACTGGGCAGGAATCACCAAAAAATAAATTGAAGGTATCCAAAAATGAACCTATGAAGGATCTGTAAGTAGTTTTAAAGAATTTTAGATGTATGTATGATATTCTGATAATTTTCACCTCTTTTTTGGAAAAAAAAGATTATGATGCGAATGTAAAAAACCAATTCTTTGGTCTCAACACCATAATTTGTGTACTACTAGCTAGTACGAAAATTGTAAATATTTTTTGCAATTTTTTAAAGAAAGGCTTCAGAAATTGAGCTTCCATGTATGAACTATCTCGTGTATAAAGCTACCAACGTCATGGACATTATCATACCATATTCCATGATAATATTCCCATTTTTCGCACAACATTGCATCTTTCCATGACAAACAATAGTGGCAGATAGATTATGAGCAATTTTATTTAAAATTTTATTGCAATTTTTAGAAAACTTAAATGAAGGTGTGTTGTGAGAAAGTGCCAATAATAATACTCAAAAAGACATATTTATATTTTTCATGCTCAATGTATCATATATCATGACTTTTCAGAGTTTTGAGAAATTTTAACCTTTCTTCATAGAACCCTTAGATATCAATGGTCACACTAACAATTTTGGGCATGTTTTGAGAAAAATCACATAAATCAAGAAACATAAAAAAAAATAAAAACCTGCGCACAGTTTTCTTTTTACCGTACAAGTAGTTTCAATTAAAAATCATAAAGTTGTACTTCCTTTTTTGAAAAAAGTCTTCACAAAATTGACCATCTCGTATGAATATTCGTTACTTGCAAGCCAAATGACCAAGGTCATGGACATATATATGGCTAAGTTATTGCTATCATAACAAAAAAAACGTAGGCATGGGTTTTAACATTGTAAACAAGATTGCCAAAGTGAGATTCCAAAGTTTTTTCTTTTTTCTTTTACATTTTAGTGTAAAACATGTGATTTGTGTGAAGCAGGTGTATAAATAATTTCGCAATTTTCACACAAAGTATATCATATTGGAGGCACAATCTTGTTTGACACCTGTTGTTCGTGGTAGTGCTATAGACGAGGAGGATGATATGACTACCCTGCCCGACGTGATTTACCGATTCCGCCTTTGCGCGTCTAGTGGTAATTCCGTTATTTATAACTGCAACAGTTTCCTTACTTATATAGTAGAAATTTATGATTAGCTCTAGAGTAGACTACCCTTATCACTACATATTCATGATTTATTGCACTGAAAATGGATGTTTTTTCACAAATACATCAACATGGTCATCTAGCCATAGATTTTGTACATATCTCCTAACTAACAGTGTAAACAAAACATATACATGCAACATGAAACAACCAAACCGATAAAAAACAACTTCTTTTCTATCTCTAACTCTTATATCTGCAATGTGAACCTTAGCCATCAAGTTTCTCTTGGTCTTAATCATAGAATACACACCATATTAATCTAGATTTTAATTCTTTACTTTGAAGTCCTCTGTTACAATGTCTCTAGCAATTCTTTTATACATGCGCACTCACTTTTCACACAACAATCACACCGCAAATCATCATCCAACTGCTTGACACTCTGTGTTCCATCTATAATGCACATTTCACTTCTCTGAGAATGCAAGAAATAACACAAATTCAGTAGTGAATTTTCAGTGTATCCAAAAAAGGAGACATTCAGTGTATCCAAATTCAGAAAAAATTCTCTAAACTAAAGCAACATGTGGGTACCTCCTAATATCTTATGTTGCTTGCTTGTCGTAGTATGCCATTCCAGTTACCGGGGCCCATTGCTCGTCGTCGACAAAGCCGACCCCCTCCCACCCCCCCCCCCCCCCCCCCCCCCCCCCCGGCGCCCCCAATGAGCACCATTCCCAATCATCCCAAACGACACTCGCAAGTCGACCCCATGCCACCGCTACGCTTGCCCTAGCCATTGTCACCAGGCCTCCATTTACGATGTTGCCACGGTTGCGGCTCTAGGGGTTTGGGATTCGAGATTGGGCTACCGGGGACTGGGTACCTATCTTGACCGTGGCAATACATGTGTCGTCTCCTAAGGCCTCATGTACCAATTCGAATCAGGAATACAAATTTCAGTACCAGTTTAATCCATTTGTTAACGAGTTTTATCACTTTGCTCCCGCAGCTCAACTAGTGCTAGTTTTATCACTTACCTCATGAAAATAGTACCGCAACCGCATGTATTGATCACCCCCTTTGTGTTCCAACAAAAAGAAAATCACCATCATCAACAAAGCTAGTTCTGTGCAGTGCACAAAGACTAGCTAGTACTGTCCACCTGTCTGAGTCTGATGCACGCACTCGCTAAACCGGAACCAGAACCGTAGCGTAGGCTTAAAGTCCATTATCATACCCACAAGTTGCATAGTGAAACCTTGCATCGATTGGTGAGTTGATAACAACAATACATTAAAGTAGTACCAGTAGTAGTAGTACAAAGTAATCTATAGATATACGGATGAGATTGGTGGGAGTGTCATTGATGCATCAGGAGCCCTGCTGCAAGTTGCAGCACTGTTATGCATGATGCAGTGATGATCATTAAAGCTTAAGCTGGAAAAAGATGGCCTTTTTGCGAGGGATAGGTGAGAAGTAGTGGATCAGTCAGATGAAGCGTAGTATTAAGTATTTGGAAAGCCTGGGCGGATGCAGAATTGGCATGGAAAAGCCATCATGCGTTGTGCGGTTCAGAGATGGCAGCAGGAGGAGGAGGGGTCGCGTTGCAGCAGGGGCATTTCTTGGCTTTTGCGTGGCGTTCCTCTTGGTCTAATGGCGTAATCATTCCATTAACAGGAGTATCCACGGCGCCCTGCTTCGAGTGCTTCCGTTTGGGGCAACGCGAGATTGTGGTGGTGGACTGCCTTTTGTGTTCCAAATATGCCATCATTTTTGAGGGAGTGGGTGTATATGTGTGCAGTGCATTCAAACTACAATCAAAGGAGATCGATCGGTGTGACTATCTACAACCAGTCGAAAGTGTGTAATGTTGGAGTTGGACAGATACATGGACCCACGACAAGAGTGCAATGAAAGCAAAGAGAAGAATGGAAAAAACCTGACTTACCCTCGTGCCAATGTTATACTTATAGATCTTTTTCTTAAAAAATAGAATCAGAACTAATAGATTCATTTCTATATTTAAAATTCGTCCATAAAAAAAATCACATGATGCGCGAGACGGCGGTAAAACAGAAGATACTCATCGCAAACAAAACAAAAAGTCACACATTTCGGGTAAAACCTCCCATACATGATGTTTAAAAAACAAGGGCACAATCTTTTCCATTCTTGTTGATTGGAGCGAACGATGAAAGGAGACGCGAGCACCCCATGGGTGAGCATTTCGCTCGTTCCAAGTTGGCATGGAAACAAACATTAGGAGAGACGATAGGTCTAATAGAATGATCTCTAGTCGTTACTCCACCAATCTTTAACAACAGGTGTGTTGAACCAATTGAGTGAGTGAAAAATTTGAAGACCAGGCAGACCCTTGACAAGGTTGCGTCCCTGTGAATGTGTCCGACACCCTTCAAATTATCGGGGGTGCAATACACATTTCCACCGCTATTGAGACGGTTGCCCGCAGTTGCATTTTCCAAACAGTCTTTACTATTCAATTTTTCGCCGTTTTTTATGAATATGTTCATATTTCTATCTAAATGACAAACAATTAGATTGGCATATTTCGACGATAATTTAAACACTGAAATATTATAAATATTAGAACAATTCAAATCAAAATTTAAATTCGATATAAGTTCTAGAGTTACAATCGAACTATTCGAGACATTTGAGCATCGAGAAGTTCCCGACAAGATTACTTTGTAGTTGGTAATGAATACCTTCATCACAAATTTCCTGATGCATGTTGAGATATTCAGCAATTCGACTGGGACGTCGTGATGTGACTCCGCGAGATGGTCATGGTACTCAAATTGTTGATCAAACACCATACCAGCATCACACTCACTCTCCACGGTCATGTTGTCCATGACAACACAAAGGATCATGACCTCACACATCTTATAAAGCGACCATGTTTGAGCAGGGTGCGGACAATAGAAAAATGAGTTTGGAGCATACCGATTACCTGCTCCACATCCTTGATAGCACTTGCTTGTTTTCCAACAAAGTTAGATTTTTTTTCCGACCTAAAGGGTTGCGGAAAATATTCATAAATGTCGACCATCGATGATAGTTGCCATCTGCTAGGTATTACCCTTGTTGTACTAGTGGCAATTGATCGCATAATTTTACTCTGGATCTTGCTCTTCAGCAAGTCTCACAAAAACCGTTGAGCGTTGCAGTCAATATCATGATGAGAACCGGCCATGCCAAATAATAAGCGCCTAATACATTGGTCATAATCTGCCACACACACACTCCAACATGATCTTTATACAACCCGTGCCAAGAGAATGGACAATTCATTCGTTGCTATGCATGCAATATTTTCAACCATCCCTAAAAATCCCCTCTCCGCACCTTATGCCATGAACCGAGCCGTGTCTGCCGTGTTTAGTGTTCTTATCTGGGTCGGTCCAAACACTATTACCACCATAGTCTGTATACGTTTCAATGTTTCAATGCACGTGGACTCACCGAAATGGAGATAGTCGTCCACGGTATCTATAGCAGCTTCATATGCAAGACAATTTACAACAGCAGTGCATTTGTAAATAGATGAGAATCCAAACAATGTGCAATCTTGCTTCAATAGTATCCTGAAAATGAGGCAAGTTAAATCAGTCACACCAAACACGCAACAATCGGAAGCAGAATGGCCCGGCGGATCTTTGGACCTTAATTTCAAACAATGAACCCAGCTTTGCCGCTGGTCATCAGGCGAGGCGATGGCGGCAATGATTCCTGGGGACGACAAACGTATGCACCTGATATCATCCTGGCGGATCTTCCCGGCGTCGCCACGCGAGACGAGATCTTTTCCGGCGAATCGTCGCATAGTAAACAAGTCGTCGATGATCACTCTGAGACACTGCGTGATCCCCGGTCAATGTCGCCATGCCCCTGCCACGTCCGGAGCTGCTGTGCAGACATGGCAGCGACGACGAGTGACGCTGTGCTCGTGCCCGTGAGACGACGACTGACACGTGGGGCCACCCGCATGTCAGGCGAGAAGGTCGGAAGACGAGGATGGGTCCTTCACGGGATGGGAAAGGAAGGCTCAGGCTCAGACGGCAGACAGACAGACACAGCGCCGGCAGATCCGCAGGCAGGAAGAAGATCACACGTCCGTCACCGACGACCAAGATGACCAAGTAACAATAACCAAGATAATCGGTTTATTGATTGAGATCTTCCTTCCGGAAATCTAGGAGCTAGCACGTGTATACCGCCTACTGAATGTCATAGTCGTGGAGTTCAAGATTGATGAAAGTCGCCGCTGATGTCGAACCATCGACAAAACCCACGGTTTGATCTCTGTTGAATTAGAGACTTAGGTCTTATTTGGTTCCAAGGAAAATGTCAGACTTAACATAGAAATAGACATTTTTCTTACGAAGCAAAGAAAAAATAAAGATGACGTCTTGGAGTTTCGGATGAAGTCCACGCTGATGTTTAACTATCGACAAAACGTCAGTCTCTCCCTAAACAAAGGCCCTCACTAATGAGTCACACAGAGTGTAAATCCACTGGTGAATTTGAGAATTACAGGCGCTAGTACACTCACAATCATCCATCAAGCAGTTCGTTCCTTATTGATACAGACTTGTACTGTTCTACATATGTGATACGTGATGCTCCACCGAGCTTTATTCCACTGAGAAACAGGAATGGGTTATACATGTCCTAGAAATAATGGAAAACATGGAGTACATAGATGCATCAACTATATATGAAACATTCTACAAAGTTTCAGTCAAATTCAAACTAATAGTTGAGGCATAGAGATGACGAGTTCAGTGTCAATAGTGCTAATGGGCCAAATCCGTAGCCTTTCAGATTAGGTATTGTGTCTTTTTTTCTAAGGCTGTGGTTTAAATTTAAATTTTGAAACATGGTACACGGATATTATTATCTACTCCCCATGATCCATAAATAACAAAAATAAGTGTCGCAATTTTGAATCGGGCTTATTTTCTGGTGGTCGGTTGGCAGGAAGCCAGCCACTGCTTTAACTCACGAGGGTTAGCCGGCTAGCTCGTATTTCTGCCGCCATGCAAAGTCAAGTCATGCATGTTACTGCTGGATCGGAAGTGGTGTAACAAAGACTGGAAGCGAGGCAGTTTGACACGTCCCTTTACCCCCAATATCTTCCTTTGAAAACAGTAACCACGAATGCAGATGTCCTTGTGTGCCAAGAATCCAGACTCTGACTGTCTATGCTATCTTGCAAAAAGGAACCAATCTAAAAGTTTTTTTTTTGGAAAAACAGAACATTCTAAAAGAAAACTTTCAAAGACTAATATACATGGGTTTCTACAAGTGGGAACGTCTATATAATTGCCATCCTCATTTAGGAACGAAATAGGCCGTAGCCCCGCTATATAAATATAGCAACCTCCCAATACAACCAACAGAATTGCAATGCTGGGGCGGCAACAAACATACACCGAAAGAAAAGAAAAGAAAAGAAAAGAAAGAACAAAATGGAGACATAGGTGGATTGACTAAATGACGGAGACCCGAAACCGTTGCGCCCTCTCCGCTAAGTACCACCACACTCATAGCACCGAAGCGACGAGTACCAAGCAGCACCCTCAAGAGGGAAAATCACTGCTGCCCGGACCAACAAGGTCCTAGGGTTTCCCCCGGTACAGAGGAAGCGGACGAAGGGTAGCCACGACGCCCTTCAGGAAGGAAAGATGTCACCCGGAGGCGACACCGCGTCGGTGTCAGACGAACCGACAAGGATTTCTCCCGAAAAACCCCCTCCACAACCTCGGACGATCCGTTGCACAGGAGCCCCGCGAAGACGAGCCTCGACACCACCAGACTAGCCGCCCACCAACAAGCGACACACCGATTCCGAGTCCGCCATCGTCGTCTCATCGAAGTAGCCGCCACGAGGTCTACACGACGGAAGTGAGGAGAGGAATGAATCGTGGTCAGCGGTACCGTGACCGCGCGGGAGGGAACAACCTCCACCGCTGAGGACGGTAGTCGACCGGACGCGGCTGCAGAGCACACCAGTCCCCGTCAGGTCCGGCCGGGTCTCGGGTCCAGGGACCCGTAAAGCCCTCACGGGGCACATCAATCCTAATTGGGTCTGGCCGGGCCCAAATCGGGCCCGTGAAGCTCGCCGGCACGCTGCAACAAGCCGGCCGCCGTCGCCGCTGTCCCCTGCTTCCTCAGCGTCAACTCCACCTGCAGAACGAGCCTCAACTTGGGCAGGCCCGCCCAAACCCAGATAGGGCCCGAGGGGCCCAGATCTGGGCCGCAAGGCCCGGCCAGCCCTCACCTCCGCTCGTCGTCACCACTGCACCACGCCGCCCCGCGGGCACGTGAGCGTCGCCGCCGTCGCACCATCTCCCGACTATCGCCGGACCACCGCCGCCCCTGGGAGCACCGCCGCCGGGAGGGGAAGAGCCCCGACCCTGCCTCAACAGCGCGGGGAAGAACACACCGCCGCTGCCGGCGCCACCGGGGCCACGCTCGGCTGCCCCTGCCGGCGACGGCGACGGGAGAGAGAGGAGGGGGAGGGGGCTGAGCCGGGAGAGAGAGGGGGGCGCGCCGCCGCCTCGGGGGCGATGGTCGCGCGAGGAGGACGAGGGGCCCCATCCTCACTTAGGTGCATATAAGAATCCATTGATGGTTCGTAAAGAACCTTTCCGTGGGTTATATTCTCTCTCGTGGACCATTTGTTAACTGTACGTCGGCAATCTAAAATAATTTGCTTCGCCATGAATAGTCTCCACGAATAATCTATCACTGTGGTTCTGTCGGATTCAAACTGAAGCTAGACGGGATTATTTGTTAACACCAAACCGGTCACATCGTCTACATATTATATAGCTGTTTAAAAAACCATGTGAATATATGTGATGCGGTTGGATCGATCGATCTAGCTTTGGGCGCCATGTGATGGGGACCTACACATGCATATTATATATTTGGCTAGTCAAAAGGAATGCTACCTCTGTCGCTATCACCAAAGAGGAACGGGTGTACTAATACAATGCATGGAAATTTTGATTAGTAATGCATGATTAAACAAACATAAAGGTATCTACAAGCTTACTGGCATATGTTTAACCTATGCTATATCTCAACATAGAGGAATGGGTGTACTGCCCATCTCACACATAAAATGTTTTGAACACTTTTGTTCATAATGCATGGATGTGTCTTTACGTAACAAATTATTAAAGAATGTGACCGAGCATTAAGTTAGTGCGCCATATGTACACCCGCATTAGATCATATGGGGAATGTTTTTTTATTAAAAGAACTGATGAACTCTATATATGAATTAAAATATGCATGCCATATATTTAAAAAAATGATGTGATCTATATATTCAATCATTTTGATGTGACAAGGGTAGGTATAGCCCATACAAAATTTCTGTTCTTTCAATGTTATTGTTTGTTGTCCTTCCCAAACAGTATCTTTTTTCGGTTCTCGGTTTGATGACTTAATATATTTATCATTCTATAGTTTGTTATAAAACACGTAAATTAAGTAAACATTGAAGCTTGCGATGGCTCAGGAGAATAAATTAATCAAGATATATAAGAGCACTTACATACTATACGCTTATTTAGCACATCAAGTATGTGTTCATATCCATGTTGTTGTGCTTGACGTATTTACTTATAGTTTATAATCACTCAAAGATTTAACACACATACAAACACACAATTTTTTTCTTAGAGAGATACATGTACTTTATCCCCAAAACACAAGTTTAATAGGCAATACTGTGCTCCACTACCGGTTAGAACACAACCCTTAACCCTTGGAACCATTTAGTTTATACCTTTTGGCCATAATAGGGTGGTTTGTCAATGCCATTTCTATGTATCAAATTGTCCTATCCATAAAATTATTATGATATAATGTCGACTTGGGAAAAAATATCCAAGTCGCAATTATAAAAAATTCAGGGATACGCTAAATCAAAAGAGTAAAACAAAATAATGGGATCTTAGTAAAACGGGGTCATATAAATTTTAAAAATTAGAGAAGATTGGAGTTATAAGGAACGAAAGACAATACATTTTATAAATATCAGATATGTCTTGTACTTAAAAAATACATTATTTCATTAAACTAATATGTTCTGGCCTTTTAGGATACCTTGGAAGATCTCATTCAATCACATGCTTTAATATTATTTTTAAATACAAATTTTCGAAATTTATAGTATTGTGTTCTTTTCAATTTACTAATATTGCTTGATTTATCATTGCAATTTACTTTTTCTTAATACTTTCTCTCTATTTTATTGTCAAAAATATTATTTCCCTTGATTTCCCTACCCTAACTTTTTTTTTGCTTCAATTGTTCTGGTTGTCCACATACAAGTACCTAAAAATCGGATTGTGTTATAACTCAACCTTTATTCATACATTAACGTGGAAAATTTATACTTATGTTTTTATATGAGGGTGAATATATTCTGTTTTGTATGTTAGTGCATGCTATTGTTCTTAAGTTTGCTGATACAAAATTTGTACTCATCTTTATACATTTTTTGTTGTTGTGCATGAATTACACTTTCAGTTTCTTTAAGGCCAAAAAGCTGTGCCTTCATTAGGATAATTCTTTTGTCGATGTGAAAAGCGACGTAGAACAAAGCAAACTATCCACATTAATAGTTCTTCCTTTAGCAAAAGTACATGTTAGGAGTATATATTTTGATATACAAAGTAATAATGTGATAACTTGATGATCCCTATATTGTTAACTAAGACATGCATGAAAAAGCTGGGCCAAAAGCCCACAAAGAAGAATCTATCTCTCTTGTTTTCATGCAATGAAAAATATTATATCAAGAATCATTCTTTGATTACTAGCGGCCAATCCTTTTTCAACGTCATGTCGATCCAACGCCGGCCAATTTAGCAATCATTAGCACTGCCATTACAAAATAGCGCCCAGGGCGACGGCGCAATGTCCTCGCGTCTCATCATCAAGCAGTTCATTAAAAACATAGTGAAGTTGTCATCGATCTCGACTCAAGGGAAACTTGACACACAATGATACTGAGGTCAGTGAATATATATAAGAATAACATTAGGTGAACTGTTGGGATCTAAAGATACTACAAAAGTTTGTATCTTTTGGTTGATGTGGTGGTTAAGCGGTTAATTGTTAGTGCTGGCTAGTTAACAATTGCTGACTGCACCGGCCGTTGTTGTTCGGTCATGCTTGTATAGCCTGCCTCTTTTTGACACGTCCTGCAAGAGTCTTAGCAGTGTCCTACACTCGTTCCATGCATTACTTTATGTCATCGATCAGTGCCCTTTTGGGTCAAGCATTGCATAAGAAAAACATTGTTGAAGGGAGTGGAGTCCTAACGTTGTTTACAGTGTATCTAACGAGATGCTGTTAGGTGAGGCTTCAAAGATATTGGAAGATAACAATATGATACCAGTTAACTAAACCTGTTGATATCCATATCCTTTAAATTTCTGTGGAGGCTAGATTCTCATGTAGGTGTAGGTTTGGACGCACTAGTAGAAAAACCACCTTTCGTCCAGAGCCGAACCAGCCATTAATCCTGGTTCATAGAAAAACCGGGACCAATGCCTGGCATTGGTCCCGGTTCGAGCTGCCAGGGGTCCGTGGAGCATTGGTCCCGGTTCGGTTGGGGACATTGGTCCCGGTTCGTGCCACGAACCGGGACCAATGCTCCAGTGCAGGCGGAGCATTGGTCCCGGTTCGTGGCACGAACCGGGACCAATACCCCTCCCCTGCCTATAAATAACCCACCCCCTCTCTTCTCTCCTTTTTTTTCTGGTTGGATTGGTGGGAAGTGGGTGCTAGTTTTTTTCCTTTGCCACGCACAAGATGTGTTCGATGAAATGCCCGAGCCACACTTAAATTCGCACAAGATGATATTCTCGGCCGAGGTTAGCAACTTTATCCTTTTCATCTGTAATTGATACAGAAATATTGCACGTGTCGATGTATGGTGGTCATTTCACTATTCAAGATG
The DNA here is from genome assembly GCA_947311845.1 of Poa pratensis. Lineage (NCBI taxonomy): Eukaryota > Viridiplantae > Streptophyta > Magnoliopsida > Poales > Poaceae > Poa > Poa pratensis. Next base: position 39,610,202 of record CAMZMU010000062.1, on the reverse strand, counting down.
TTATTGTAATGGTATTTGATAAACTTAATTATATGATGCAGATGGATGCACGGATGCGATGGATGTACGGCGAACGACGCAGTTCCGAGTTTATTGCAGGCCTGCATAAATTTCTCGAAGTGGCTGAGGCAAACAAAGTGGATAATTTTATGCCTTGTCCATGTGAGAAGTGTCGGAACGTCAGGGAGTACTCTGACCCGAGAACCATTCAAGACCACGTGATTCGGAGAGGTTTCATGCCCAGCTATAATTGTTGGACCAAGCACGGAGAAAGAGGGGTTAGGATGGAAGACAATGAAGAAGAGGAGGATGATGACAACTATCCTATGTTCCCTGAGGAATGCGGTGATACTGTAATGGAAGAGGAGGAGGATGAAGACGTTGAAGAAGAAGGAGGCGAAGATGGCAGCACAAAGCTCGGTACCACACTGGAACTGCTGAAATGGAAGGCAGAGACTGGTTGTTCTGACAAGGGATTTGAGAAGTTACTGAAAATAATGAAGCCGAAGCTTCCAAAGGATAACGAATTGCCCGAGACTACATACGAAGCAAAGAAGGCTATCTGCCCTCTAGGATTAGATGTGCAGAAGATACATGCATGCATTAATGACTGCATCCTGTACCGCGGTGAGAAGTACGAGAATATGGATAAATGCCCGGTATGCAATGCACTGCGGTACAAGATCAGACAAGATGACCCTGGTGATGTTGAGGGCGATGACGAGCCTCCCCGGAAGAGGGTTCCTGCTAAGGTGATGTGGTATGCTCCTATAATACCACGGTTGAAACGTCTGTTCAGAAACAAAGAGCATGCCAGGTTGTTGCGATGGCACAAAGAAGAGCGTAAGAAAGACGGGAAGTTGAGACACCCCGCCGATGGGTCCCAGTGGAGAAAAATCGACAGAGAGTTCTCGACATTTTCAGATGACGCAAGGAACTTAAGATTTGGTCTAAGTACAGATGGCTTTAATCCTTTTGGGGAGCAGAGCTCCAGTCATAGCACTTGGCCCGTGACTCTATGTATCTACAACCTTCCTCCTTGGTTGTGCATGAAGCGGAACTTCATTATGATGCCAGTGCTCATCCAAGGCCCGAAGCAACCCGGCAACGACATTGATGTGTACCTAAGGCCATTAGTTGATGAACTTTTGCAGTTGTGGTCCGAACCAGGTGTACGTGTGTGGGATGAGCACAAACAACATGAATTTTACCTACGAGCGTTGTTGTTCGTAACCATCAATGATTGGCCTGCTCTTAGTAACATTTCAGGACAGTCAAACAAGGGATACAATGCATGCACGCACTGTTTAGATAAGACTGAAAGTATACATTTGGGAAACAAGAACGTGTACCTGGGGCATCGTCGATTTCTTCCGAACAGTCATGCCGTAAGAAAGAAAGGCAAGCATTTCAACGGTGAGGCAGATCGCCGGAAGAAGCCTAACCTCCCTGATGGTGATGTTATATATGACATGGTCAAGGATTTAGAAGTAATCTTTGGAAAGGGTCCTGGCAGTCTATCTGTTCCGAATGACGCTGACAACCACGTACCCATATGGAAGAAGAAATCTATATTTTGGGAGCTACCCTATTGGAAAGTCCTAGAGGTCCGGTCTTCAATCGACGTGATGCACGTGACGAAGAATCTTTGCGTGAACCTGCTAGGCTTCCTTGGCGTGTATGGGAAGACAAAAGATACACCAGAAGCACGGGAGGACCAGCAACGTATGAAAGACCCATACAACAAGCAGACGGATAAAGGGCGTCAATACTTAAGCAGCTACGCTCTTACCAAAGCAAAGAAGGAAATCTTTTTTGAATGCCTGAGCAGTATCAAGGTCCCGGCTGGCTTCTCGTCAAATATAAAGGGAATAATAAATATGGCAGAGAAAAAATTACAGAACCTGAAGTCTCATGATTGCCACGTGATTATGACGCAGTTGCATTGAGGGGGCTTCTACCGGAAAATCTTTGAGTACCCATTGTGAAGCTATGTGCATTCCTCAATGCAATATCTCAGAAGGTCATCGATCCAGTAACTCTACCAAGTTTACAGAAGGTTGTGGTCCAATGTCTTGTCAGCTTCGAGTTGGTGTTCCCCCCATCATTCTTCAATATTATGACGCATCTCCTGGTTCACCTAGTCGACGAGATTGCCATTCTCGGTCCTGTATTTCTACACAATATGTTCCCCTTCGAGAGGTTCATGGGAGTCTTGAAGAAATATGTTCATAACCGTGCTAGGCCAGAAGGAAGCATCTCAAAGGGCTATGGAACAGAGGAGGTCATTGAGTTCTGTGTTGACTTTATTCCTGACCTTAAGCCGATTGGTGTTCCTGAATCGCGGCATGAGGGGAGACTGAGTGGAAAAGGCACGCTAGGAAAGAAAGCACTGATATGTAGGGACGGGCATTCTTTAACTCAAGCACACTACACAGTTCTACAAAGTTCCACCTTCGTGGCTCCGTATATCGAGGAACACAAGAATTATGTACGCTCCAAGAACCCGGGGGAGGATGACTCCTGGATTAAAGAAAAACACATGGAGACTTTCGGCAGTTGGTTGCGATTACAGCTCATGAATGACAGTACTGTCGGAGATCATCTCTACTTGTTGGCCGCGTCATCATCTTCGGCTATATTGAATTTCCAAGGGTACGAGATAAATGGGCATACATTTTGCACGATCGCCCAAGATAAAAAGAGCACCAACCAAAACAGTGGTGTCCGCCTTGATGCAACAGACGAGAATAGGCAAAAGGACACATATTATGGTTACATAGAGGAGATATGGGAACTTGACTATGGACCTACTTTTAAGGTCCCTTTGTTTCGGTGCAGTTGGGTCAACATGAAGGGAGAAAGGATAAAGGTAGACCAGCTGTACGGAATGACGACAGTGGATCTCAAGAATCTTGGTTGTTACAGAAACGAACCATTCGTCCTAGCCAATGATGTGGCTCAGGTTTTCTATGTGAAGGACATGTCCTCCAGACCGAAAAAAGAAAAAATAAGCAAACGAATACATCAGACGATGAGCCAAAGCGTCACATAGTTCTTTCAGGGAAAAGAAACATCGTGGGAGTCGAGGACAAGACAGACATGTCAGCAGATTATGATAAGTTTGATGAAATTCCGGCCTTCACAGTGAAAACTGACCCAAGCATCTCGTTAAATAATGAAGATGCTCCATGGTTACGGTCGAAGCGATCATAGGCCAGGGACATACGTACGCGAAGAAGGGTTCATGGCATTTATGTAAATCAATGTAATGTATTAAACCTTTATGTGATGTGTAGTAATGTATTAAACCTTTATGTGGTGAAAACCATAATACACGAAATGGGAGTTTCCACCTAGAAGAAATGGGTTATATCACATGTGAGTTTTCTTTTTTGTTTTCTGTTAATTAATTGCATGACGACCGGTGAAACACGCGTGGTAGGTGGTTGTCTGCTCCCACACCTCCCGTGGGAACCTCTCTAACCTCAGCTTCGTTAGGTACAGCGTTTAGAAGAAAACTCCAACGTCTTACACGCGCTCGAAAAAGTTGGAACAAAACACACGGTTCCCCCTGCATACAGCCCGACGGTGGCTCGTGAGTGCCCGCATATCAAATGCACCGTAGGACGTAGTTAGGGAACCCGAATGTTTTGTGTTTGAGCGCCACTTCGATCCAAGCAGCGGTAAGACGTCTCTAATGATCTACAACCGTCCGGCAAGACATCTCTGATGATCTGCAACCGTTTGGAACGGTCGCAGGTCATCAGAGACGTCTTGCCACTGGTTGCCCAAAGATGCCTCTCCGAGTGACGCTGGAATGTTTTGTGTGAGTGAGTAACCTGTCTGAGGAGGGGGGCTATATATAGGGTACGTGTGCTTCTTTAGTCCCGGTTGGTAACACCAACCGGGTCATGTGGCTCACGAAGTGGTCGTGATGAAACTGCTGATCCAACAGCTCACAATCTCTCAAAAGTAACACACCCCTGATCCAACGTCTCAGAAGCGCTTGAAACAAACACACGATCCGTGTGCTTCTTTAGTCCCGGTTGGTAACACCAACCGGGTCATGTGGCTCACGAAGTGGTCGTGATACTGCTGATCCAACAGCTCACAATCCCTCAAAAGAAACACACCCCTGATCCAACGGCTCACAAGCGCTCGAAAGAAACACACGATCCGTGTGCTTCTTCCTTATTGGTGGGATTCTCACTATATATACTAGTCGTTAACCCGTGCATCTTGCACGGGCTAGTTTTCACGTTGACCGGAATAGTTAAACTTTAGAACTGCCATTTGGAGAAATTGTTTCCAACTTAATTTTGAAACTATGTAATTGTTTTTCACGATTATTGTATGTAATAAGTTAATTCTTTAATTAAGTTTCAAAATGAAGCTTCACATGAAAGCATGGTTTAGAATTATGCTTCAACCTTACGACCTAGTAGTAACTTTATATATGTACGCATTAAAATCTAGTTATATTTATTGTTTGGAATTTGATTGTAGACCCATATACCAAAAACTATAGCTTTGTAGATTAGTTAAATTCTATTATATCGAGAAACTAACTTGAGTGTATAAAGGTACTCTCATCTTATGATGACTTGGTTTATGTATGCATTAAGATGTAGTAATATTCATTATTTGCAATTGGATTATTGACTCGTATACCCAAAACTGTACGTTTATAGCTTAATTAAATTATATTATATTCAGAAACTAATTTGAGTGTATAAATCTAGTTTCATCTTACGAACTTGAATTATGTACGATAGAAATAGTGTGCACCTTAGATCTATACATATGAATACCATATGGTTCGTGCAGAAATAGTAAATGTACTGTAGACACCAGAAAACAGGTTTAGATCTGATCGTGTGGCACTAATTAATTATAAACAATATTTTAAATATGAACTTTTCTTTGACATGCAATCAGATCTGATTCCAAATTTACTGCACGATCGTATCACTCTGTGCCCCGATGCATGCATGTCTTGCCTACATGATTCAGCTATGCATAGAACTACGCAGCGTTGGAATTTACATCAGCGACGGCAAACGCAGCATAGACAATCGAGCATAGATACTGAGATACGACACCTGCGACAGAAGCATAGATACTGAGAAACGCATGGTTGTGAACCTTTTCTCTTGTGACGCGGCAAAAATATTATTATTTGCTAGGAATCTAGGAATCGAACCACGGTGCGAAGGCCAATGCGAACAGATCGGAGGACGGCGGGAGTCAATCACAAATCTAATGGTTATCCTACATTGCTAAGCTCCATCCGACGGTTGACGCTATACTTTCGAAGAAGGAACGTGGTGTAGGCAGAGGACTCTTACCAGCCCATGACTTAGCGATCTGTAGATCATATCCACAGATTTTTTACGCTTTCTCCAGGATTAACGTGGTGCCTCGTACGGTGCCTCCAATTAGTAAATATAAGATGTAGTCATGCATGGCCTCCATTGGCATAGCACATCTAAACTCATATCTGCAAACTCATCACTCTCCCATGGCTTCCACCGTACCCACTCTAACCTACTCGGAGGCGGAGGCGCTTTGCGCCTCGAACTACCCCTGCCCGCCCGGCTACGACGTCCCCGCCGGCTGGAGGCTGAGCACCGGAGGCGTGCCGGTCCCTCCTGTCCCTCAAGGTTTGGCGCGCCGGGCGGCCATCACGAACCACTACTACCTCGAGCTCACTCCGGAGCAGCGGATGGATTCCCGCTGGCATCCAGACTATCGCCCAACTTGGGACGCCTTCTTCATCGAAAGGCGTGAGAAGGCGCTCGCCAGGTACGAGGAGGACATCCCGCGTCCTTCGAACTTCAACGAGGCCGGCCGTCGGCTGTGGTGGGCCGGCCGGACTCTCAAGAGGGTCATGGACTACATCACGGCCGGCGATAACCCCCGCCTGCGCTACCCTCAATTACAGTCCATGCGACAACCCCCGTCAACGACTACATCACGGCCGTCCGACGACGGCGACTACGACGACTACACCCACGAGTATTATAGGCCTAGGCAAGAGTATGACTAACCTGAGCCACATCATTGGTTAGGACAAAATGGTTTGTTGTCATTCGTCTATGTACCCAAGTTTGTTGTCATTCGTCTATGTACCCAAAGTTTGTTATCATTCGTCTATGTACCCAAGTTTGTTGTCATTCGTCTATGTACCCAAGTTTGTTGTCATTCGTCTATGTACCCAAGTTTGTTGTCATTCGTCTATGTACCCTTCATTGGCAGTTGTTGATTCATTATTTTATAAAAGATAAAATGGTTTTGAAATAGTTATACAAATTTAAACACTTTTCATGTTGAAAGTTTAGTGAGATTCAAAAATATGCAAAAGATAAAAGTTAATGCATTTTTTAATTCAAAATGGTTAATAGTTTGAAAGTTTAGTGAGATTCAAATTGAAAATGACAATAATAAAGTATGCAAAAGATATGAGTTAATGCATTTTGAATTGAAAATGACACAGTTGATACATGATGCAAACAGATGCAAATGCATTCTTTATCTCTGCATTTCCAAGTCTATGAAGAAGTTTTTTGTAAACTATGTAAAAACTCAAGTTTATAATTTATCCTACCAACTAGTACACATGAAAGTACTCCAAGTCCATTTTGCACCATATTTATTGTACTTGCTTCACAAAAAATGTCATTTTTGACAATCGAAAAACAAAAAACGATATTTAGATAAGTAATTTGAAAAAACAGAAAATGGTTTTCCATTATTTTTTCAAATTTAAACACTTTTCATGTTGAAAGTTTTTTCAGATTCAAAACCATTTGAAATTCATATTCAAACACCTAAATAAGAAAAAAATGGCGGGAACAACATTCAGACTGAAAAGTTTGAAATAAATTTGAAAAAGGACCCTTTGGTCCCGGTTTATACGAAGAACCGGGACTAAAGGTCCATGGACGCGCGAGGAATCTGGCATTAAATTGCCATGCCATTGGTCCCGGTTGCTGCCACGAACCGGGACCAATGAGGCATTGGTCCCGGTTTGTGGCAGCAACCGGGACCTCATTGGTCCCGGTTCGTGGCAGCAACCGGGACCGATGGCCCCTGCTACTTAACTGCTAGCCTCTTCTCCTTCCCCACGCGACATAAGTTTCATCGACGAGGAGCAAGGCGCCGCCACCACGCCGTAAGGCTGCCCCGCCGCCGGCCTCCACGCGCCGCCCCGCCGCCTCCCCGCACGCCGCCCCGACGCGGCCGGCCTCCTCACCGCACACGCCACGCGCCCGGCCCGACGCCGGCCTCCTCCCCGCACGTACGCCGCCCCGACGCCGGCCTGACGCCGCCCTCCTCTCCCCGCACACCTCCCGTGCCTCCACACCGCCGCCTCACAGCGCCACCGCCGTCCCGCGCCTCGATCGATTCCTGGCCCACCGCCGCCCGCACCGCTTCTCGGTGAGTTAGTGTTAGTTTTTTTTGTATAGGAAATAGCATTTTAGGTTAGTGTTAGGATTTTTTTTGTATAGGATATAGCATTTTAGGTTAGTGTTAGGATTTTTTTGTATAGGAAATTACAAATATGTTTGAATCCAAATTTAGATTGTAGTTCATTTAGATTGTATAGGATTTTAGTATAGTAAATAGAATTTTTTTAGTGTTAGGAAATTTGTATAGGATTTTTTTTTGTATAGGAAATTTTAGTGTTAGGAATTAGTATAGGACTTTAGTATAGTAAATAGGATTTTTTTAGTGCTAGGAAATTTGTATAGGAAAATGTATAGGATTTTAGTATAGTAAATAGGATTTTTTTTGTATAGGAAATTTTAGTGTTAGGAATTTGTATAGGATTTTTAGTGTTAGGAATTTTGTATAGGAAAATGTATAGGATTTTAGTATAGTAAATAGGATTTTTTTTGTATAGGAAATTTTAGTGTTAGAAATTTGTATAGGAATTTGTATAGAATTTGTATAAGAAATGTATAGGAAATTTTAGTGTTAGGAATTTGTATAGGAATTTGTATAAGAAATGTATAGGAAATTTTAGTGTTAGGAATTTGTATAGGATTTTTTTGTATAGTAAATAGCATTTTAGGAAATTTAGTGTTAGGAAATTAAAATAACATGTTTTCCCAAATTCATGGATTTGCATTCACATATGTACAAATGAGCATCGAGGTACTAACACTTCATGGATTTCCCAAATTCATTCCATGTCACAACATGTTTTACATTTGCATTCACATATCCGATTCACATTTTTGTGGGTAGATGTATCTTGACATATGAAACAAGTTACCCAACTAAAGTTTTGTGCATTGTTCTTAATTTGCAGAAACTATGGAACGAGACGAAAATCAGGAAAACATCCTCGAGGATATAATCCGCGGGCCGGAAGATGTTGGCGATGTCACCTCGCAGTTTCTGAACAACTCCGGTGAGGGAGATGAGTCTCTCAACCGAAGAGACGGCTCCGGTGAGGTAGAACCCGACGGCTGGGGTGGGGGAGAAGTCGGCGAGGGAGAAGCCGACGAGGGAGAAGCCGAAGGCTCCGGTGGAACATTAAATGTTGCAAACTCCGGCGAGGTGCATATACATATATTAATGAAGCCGAAGATTGTATTAATTAAGCCTCTGTTGTCTATATACATATATTAACGCTCTTTCTTCTTTTAGCCCTCCGGATCGAGCAAATCTTCTGTAAGGACAAAACGAGGCCCAGCCAAAAAGTTGGGCGACCAAGAAAGGTACAGGATCGAAAAAGTCGCTGAAGACGGCACACCGACTGCTCCCCCTGGTGTTAAAAATAAAATGGTAAAGCAATGCGGAGTTCTTGTTAGGGACTACATCCCGATCACCGTTCGAGAATGGCATCAGCCAAAGGAGGGAGGAGTAAGATATGTCAGCGAGGAGGGCAAAGAAAGACTTTGGAGAAAGCTCATGGTTAATTTCACCCTGGCGCCAGAGGTGGATCCAGATGAGGAGGATCCAAATGAGGCAGAAAAGATTGCCCGGAAAAACATGGAGCAAAAAGTCAAGGACTGGGCTCTTAAGAAGATGGCCGAGCTATTCAAGAACTGGAAGAAAAGATTGAACAAGTTTGTCCAGAAAAATAAGACTCCGGACTTCGATAAAGGGTATGAGAAGATAAAGGACTACTGGGAAGAATTTGTGGCGTACAAGAAATCGGAGGAAGCTCAGGAAAAGTCTGCAAAAAATAAGGCAAATGCTGCTAAAAAGATCTACCACCATACTATGGGGCTGGTGGCTACGCTTAGCATGCCTAAGTGGGAGAAACTTGAGGCGGACCTGCTGGCTAAAGGGATCACTCCAGAGCCACTCAATGGATCGAACGGGCAAGAAATTGGTTTTACGGGCATGGGGGCACGTTGGACGCAGAAGGGAAGTGCATATATAACAGAAGACACAAAGATAATCCCCTACTACCCATCGAAGGCATTAGAAATGCAGTAAAGGATGTTGCAGAGGGACGGTTCATTCCCGATAGAGAGGATGACGAGCTCACACGCGCCCTTGGGAATAAGGAACACGACGGACGGTTACGAGGCGTACCAGGCTCCAAGCCCAAGACAATTGCGATTCCCGAGCACAGGAAGAAATTTCCTGATAGAAGCCATCAGAGGAGAAAGGAAAGGGAGGCAATGGAAGCACGCGCTGCTGCAGACCGGCTGTAATATAGAAGAAGAATTAAAGCGGCAGAAGGATCAAATTGCCGCACTTAGCCAGCAAGGTACTAGCGGCCAATCTCAACGGCACATGGTAGAAGCTGCATGCGATGGTACCGGGCCCATCGAATCGGAAAAGCAGCGTGGCTTCCACGGAGCTCCAGGATGGTAATGATGCAGTGCGGTGGCTCCACTTCGTCGCTACCCAGTGGATGATATCACGGAGAGCACACCTTGTGAGATGCATGTGAAAGTTTTTAACTTAACCATGAAGGTGGCGGTCGGCTATGTCGTACCAATTGGACCTAATCCAACTTACCATTTCTCTCCGGTTCCAAATGGCTACGCTGTTGTCGCGGTGGATGAAGTGATGAAAGATTATGAGGAGCTGAAGCTGCAACACCCTGCAGGTGAAGATGGGGAGGTGCTTGAACTTGGAGAAGCCAAGAAAGCGACCATTCTATGGCCAAAGGAATTCATCGTGCTTCCGAACTGGCAGCCAAGGCCATCGACTCCTCACCAGTCTCCAGCGCAACAGTCCTCTTCACCGCCTCAGCATTCTCCAGCGCAACAGTCCTCTTCACCGCCTCACCAGTCTCCAGCGCAGCCGTCTCCGCCGCCGCGTCAGCCGTCTCCGCCGCCGCGTCAGCCGTTTCCGCCCACCGCTCGTACTATGAGGGGTAAGCGATCACCGAAACGTAAAAGGTCGCCCCTCCCAACAGTACCTCATAAGAATCTTCCCATTAGACCTTATGACAGGACTGTAGCGGAAAACGCCGCGGAGGTGGCTGCCTACAATAAGGCTTTTTTTGCACCAAAAAAGCCCGAGCAAAGCCGGTATACGATGAAAAATCCAAAAAGTGGAGAAAGTCCTTCCTTGCGCAGCCATCCCAAATATCGATGAATCTGCAATCTGACTATGGTCGTGAACTTAGTAAGCTAGCACGTGCCCAGTCTGAGCAGGACAAGGAAAGAAGTGCAAAAAGCGGGAAACAAATTGCCCAGCTCGGACAGCAGAAAAATCAATCGGTCCCCCCGCTCATAGTGTGTTCCGATATCGACAAGGACTTCAGAGCCGATATGGATAAGGACCTGCAATTATTGGACCCCAGAGCCATAGCTGCTGCTAGAGAACATGGTATCACTGTATCGCAGGCCATGGAAAAGCTACCGCCATGGGTATGACTCTTGGTCAACTTTTAGGCTATGAAGAACAGCCAATGTTAGAGATAGCACGGAAATATGTCACAGGGGAGTCTATGGTCAGTAATGAGGAGCTCACGCGTCTATCAACACATATGCGAAATCTGCACAACTGGTACATGGTGCACACATCAAAGAAGGCGCGAAGGAGTGGATTGCGGTGGACGTTCGAGTGGAGCATTTCTTCAAACCTTACAGTATACAGGTTCAAATGACTGAACTGTTTCAGTTATTCAATCAGCGCGCCCTCGACAAATCTATCCTCAGTTGCTATTGTCTGTAAGTGATTTATTTTCGTAATTAAGTCTCTAGCTCAGCTCGTTCATTGCCTGTATTATATTATCCTGACTATATATATATCCTTTTGTACGCTATTATGTAGAATGAAGATGATGGAATGCAAAGCATCTAGACATTATGAGGTTGGGTTCGTTGACCCATATATCGTTAATGAACATACGTTACGCAATCACCCCAGAGACGTGGAGCATGACCTGACCACCTCTTTAATCAAGCAAAACTTCTGTACGGAAATACTATTTCCTTACAACTTCAAGTGAGTGTTTCTGTCTTGTACATATTTTTATTTGGCTTTCTCGATGTTAAGTGTAATTGATGAGTTATGCATGTCTGCTTTATGTAAACGTCCGCAGGTTCCACTGGATTCTGCTAAGCATTCAAGTTGACAAGTCCATAGTTGAAGTCCACGACTCATTAAGTTGGGACCAAGACGTGGACCTCAATGAAAGAAATGCTCAATAAGTAATTTCAATCATTATCGCATTATATCGGCCTCTTTCGTTCGTTTCCTGATATCAAGTAATTAATAACTCCTTTGTTCATTTTTTTGGCCAAAGCAGGTGTTGGACACTATTCAAACAGAATGTAGAAGGTCCATTCAAAGATGAGCTAACTTATATATCGGTGAAAAGTCCGCAGCAGCCACCGGGGAGTAATTTATGTGGATTCTACGTTTGCGAGTTCATTCGCGAGTTGACCTCTGAGCGGAGAACAACTTCTTTGAGCAAAATGCGGGAGAAGCTCGACCCAGAACGGCGCATACGAGCAATTCAAGAGGAATTGGCGGGATTTCTGCTTAGGGAGGTCATCGATGAAAGGGGAGAACATTATGCTGCGGACGATGAACTACATATGTGATCTATCTCCATGTAATTAAATAGTTGTATTCTCGCAAGAGATCGAATATTAATTATATATGCATCAACGTGTACTGTGTATATAGTAGAGCGTATAATATGCGTACGGAAACGATGGAGAGCACGTCGGCGATGCGAAGAAGGGGGAAACGACGGAGACACCGGCGAGAGGGAGAGGGGGCACCGGCGAGAGAGAGACCCTAAACCCTAAATACAAAAAAAAATACTCATTGGTCCCGGTTCGTAGCACGAACCGAGACCAATGAGTCTCCCCCCACGCCCAGTCAGAACTGGCCACGTGGAGCCCCATTGGTCCCAGTTCGTGTCTGAACCGGGACCAGCATTCGTCCCGATTGGCTGGTCCCGGTTCGGGAACCGGGACGGATGGCCCAACCGAACCGGGACCATAGGCCAGTTTTCTACCAGTGACGGATGGAGCAGATATGTGGGTCCATCATACGGATGCTCCATCACCAAGTTGAGAATTGAGATGATGCACCGCCGTCTCGGCTTTAGGCGCGTTGTTTGTGAATGAACAGATCCATCCGATCGATCGATCAACAACCCCAAATCCAATCCAACAAACCATGCTGATCGATCGAGGTGACGGCTGATAGATCGATGTTGATCGGTTGTGGAGGCTTGCCGACAAAGCATATATGCGTGCTAGCTGGTGGCCCAGTAAGTTAATTCGGATTTTAATTAGCGGCTGTATCAATGTCTCACTACGCAGAATCCTGGCCCATCCATCGGCTACAACGAACTTTATTTTAGGGCAGAAAATAATTAACTACTATGTATGTAGTGAAACACGTGCATAGTCGGTGCACCAAGTTGGTAATTAAGTCATGCATGCGCTACTGAGCACGACATAAATATACAGACACTTTTTATAGCTCGGGTTAGTTTGCATCTATGTAATTCTCTAGCTAAGCTATAGCTAGGTAGACTTAACTTACCTTAACTTTACCTTACCCGACCGACACACATGTATGGGCACCAACCATGTATGAGACTCGGTACACTCCTTTTAATTACATGGAGGAAGAAGAAGCTGCCGGCGTTGATTAATTTATCCACATTCACAATGAGAACATGCTTAAACCCTACCGACTACTAAGGGCGTCTCCAATGTGAGAATAAGGAGAGGTCTTAAGCCTCTAAGGTCGCCCATAGCAAGAAATAAGCATTGTGGGACTTGGTCTTAGCCAGAAAATCCTTGTGGTCGACCATACCGGTGAGACTCGGCCACAGCGAATAAAAAATGTTACTTCTCTCTTCTCTGCACTGCTCCTCCTGACAGAGAAGGAAAACCGTTTCTCTCCCGCGAGAAGACGCAAGGAAGAACTAGAGGCGAGGAATAGCGTTGGATCGAGGTGGAGGGGCGCATCGCTGGCTGCTGCTTGCGTAGGCGCGGCCATGGCTGTAGGTAGGAGGTGCGCGAGAGGAAGGGCGTCGGCGGCCGATGGCCGGAGCTGGAGCAGGAGCTACCGGCGACTTCGGTTCCCGCGAATTCGGGGACGAGCTGATGACGGACACCACCAGGCACCAGATCCGCCGGAAGATAGCCACCGGAAGACGCCGAACAGCAGCGAAGCGAACCGTCCATGACCACAGCAGACGGACTCGGCCGGAGGGTAACACATCTAATTGACCCGAGGAGGCAGATCAATTGGGTGTGGAGGCGAGCGCGTGTTGCCGCTCCCCATCTCCACCGCGTCCAGCCACACAGCGATTTGAGCTCAGGTGCTCAGCTCCAGATCAAGGATTGGAGGAGACACGCGGGGAGAGAGAGGAAGAAGAAGAGGAACTGGAATTTTCTAGACAGAGCTCGGACACATGAGCGGTTGAAAAAAAAATGAAAGTGGGCTCCACCTTAAGGCCCAGCATAGCATTAAGCATTGCGGCAGTTTGAGCCGGTCATAGCATTAAGCGTGGACCCCAGCTTATGGTAGCAATAAGAAATAAGCATTGGAGACGCCCTAAGTAGCTATCCCATTAGCGGCGCCCCAAGCCGTACCGGGCTACCAGCTAGAAATAGAAACTTCTTGGCCGGTGCCACTTTTCCCTGCCCTTTGTTGACCTTGCAGAGCAAGAGGTCATTAGTAGCAACAAGCGATAGACTTTGGTTGCTTTCCATGAGTTGGAGAGATCACAGAGAAAGATTAAGTTAGTTGAGAACTTAAGATAGAGCACAAGGTAATCTAGCTAAGTAGCTAGGCTAGGGATAGGATACGTTACGTGATCTTCCCCTCTCCACTTTTTAGTGAGAGGTTTTGTTAAGGTGTCTAGTGCGAGAACGGCGGGAAAGGTGACGCCGGATGGATTTGCAATTGTTCTCTGTACCCACTATCTTTGGTATGGGCTGCGTGCACCCAGGCGTTCTTTTGGGGCCTCAGAGATGGCGCCCATTTCTGGAGTGGTGGATGGATCAGCCTAGTAGAGGCGGTCAAGAATATTTTAGGGCTGATGTGATGTTTGCTTGTAAAGGAGGAACCCAGTGCTGATTCCAATGTGAAATGGAATACGTGCGTGTAAAATCTATGTGTATTCTCTCACTTTTGGCCACTTTGAAAAGATGGAATTTTATACAGCAATGCACTCTCGCGTTCTGCGTAAAGAAGGCGCGAAAAAGCACTTCTGTGTAAGTATACTATTCACTGCAAAAAGGAAACAAGAACAAATCAGTCATAGTAATAGTTCATTCGCAAAAAGGAAAAAAAAATCATAGTAAGTAATGGTTTATCCACCCAGCCATATATAAACTGAAAACAATCATCATCTACAAAAAACAATTACTACCGCTAACTGAACCAGGCTGCTTGTTTCGGCCTGTAGCTTATAATCCTCACTGGATTTTTAAAGAGCTTATGGGCCATTGGGGCTTGTGTCGGCCACAAATCACATGGACTGCTCAATGCGTGAGATAGCAGGGCGTCGCAATTTCATCCTCTGACCTCTGCCCCCCTCTTCTTGATTTACCTGTATACTTATGGAACCGACATTTCTGACTCCTATAATACCGACCATAAGATATAATCTTGTAGAAAAGTACGGTCAAGAAAAAGAGCACAAATGTATCAATTCCAGCGTTCTTTCTGATTACGTCTTTGTGTGGTAAGTCTGCGAAAATTCATATGTAGAAGAGGGCTGGTGTGATGCTTGTAATACATACGTTCAAAATGTCTACGTTCTCTTGTCAAAAAAAAAAAACTCTACGTTCTTTCACTTTTGCCCACTTTGAAAAGCAGTCATAACAAAAAAAAAATCAACCACCCAGCCATATGACCCATATATAAATACGAAAAAACAATCATCATCAACATAAAAAAGAGAGAGAAAAGACGAAATCATACTACCACTAACCGGGCCAAGCTGTTTGTGTTGGCCTGCAGCTTCTAATCTGCTCTGGCCTTTGTAAATAGCCTATGTGCCATTAGGGCTTGTGTAGCCCAGATGCCACATGGTCTGCTCATTGCGAGAGATAGCAGGGCGTCGCGCACACTCCCTCCCTCGTTCAGCAAGTCATATTCTTCCTCTGTTGTGCTCTTATACATTTGCATGTACAGTATACATCTGTAACCGACTTTTCTGACTGCCATAATATCGACCGTAAGGTAATCCTGTAGACAGACAAGTACGGTCAAGAACGCGTGCACAAATGTGTTATTTGCAACGTTCTTTCTGATTACAGTTATACAGTATGTGGTAAGTCTCCACACAAATCCATATCGACCACATAATATAATATTAATGGATGAAAAGGAAGAATACGAATCCATCTTTAAGCCCATCAGACCACATCCCTATTTATCTTCCACCTTTCACTGTACGAAGGAACAGGCTTGACACCACTTGGGATATGCTCCTGGATCATATCCTAACAACATATTTGCTTTCAGATAGATAACCTACTAAAAACTTGACCAACGTAGGTTATCCTCCATGGTAGAGCAATCTCATGTTAATGGGGGATATGGTCTGGCTCTCCTACTGTGCCGAAATCTGACAGCTCACCGATGCTCACAGCTCTCCCCGTTTCTGCACACAAGAAAGTAGTGGCATCTTTTTTTCGGTGTACGTCATCTGGCATATTTGGAAGGAGCGTGGGCGCAGAATTTTTCAGAAGGTTTCAATGTCGGCATCGGCAATGGTTGGTTTAGTGACAACTGATATCTCCTTGATCGATCTCGCGTTCTAATGCGCTTTGTCTGTCTTTGTGGACTAGGCTATTTTTTTTCCCGCAGCTTTGCCTTAGTCTAGATGGTGGGTGGGCGGTGTTTTCACCTCGTCAAGCCCTGGTGTTTTTTTGTAATTGATGTTTGTCCCTTTTCCCTCTTCTATTAATGCATAAGCAGAGCACCTGTTGGTTTCGGTCAAAAAAGGAAAGTACTGGCGAGGTCATGACAAAAATAAAAGGTAGATGTAGCGAGTAGAGCGTGGAGTTAAATCAATCAAATTTATCGGAACAGGCCGGTGGAAATGACCTAGATCGTGTTTGATTACTCGCAAGTCACAAGGCTTTGGCCATGTGATGTGATAGATTTCTGATGTGAAAGATTAATGACATGAGCGCCGAAGAATTTAGCCACGCCCTAGTGCTGTCAGATAGCCAGACCTGTCCCTCCTATGTCCTAGACTCTCAATGTGCGAGGTGCCGGTTACCCACGATGCAGAGTTGTTCGAGGTGCCTAGGTTGTGTTCATAGGTCGTTGAGATGACTATGCACGCAGTGGCGGAGCTACAGCTAGCTACCCGGGTGCAGAGGACACCGGGTAAAAAAAAATCTTTGCAAAACAACACATTTTCACCATGTGTGCACCCCTAAAACGATGATTTTTATCTGTTTTGATACCCGCTTGCACCCTGGTGTTGAATGCTCTAGCTTAATGCACGGCTAGGGTAAACAGGGGGCGACACTGTGCGCACACAGCTTTCTTTCATTCATTCATGGGAGAGAGGTAGAGAGCGCCAAGCAAGTGGAAACATGTGTACTTGCAGCTTTAGGGTGGATGATTAGGCCGCACGGCGCGCTTGGTGGCCATGGCATGCATGCAGGCTTGGCCCTTCGTTTCCGTGCAGCTAAGCCTCCTCCTCTCTTTCCGGTGGCTGTTCATCTTTGTTTGCCAGCTACTGCGTCGGAATCCTTGGCTTCGAATCCGGAGCCTCCCTCCCTTGGCTACAGTATATTTCCGGGCAGATTTCGTCGAGAGAGAAATGCATGGCTATATTTGTTTTGGTGGGAAAACAACAAGCAGCTAGCCGGGGTTCCACTGTGCAACAAGTATAGTACAGCATCAACGAGCCTCAACACCTCAACATAGCTCTTGGACAGTTTCAGTGCATCGATCACACTCGTCATCGTCCAAAATCTCCGTCAGTACCGCAACATCATTATTAGGAGGAGGAAGCAGTGGAGATGGCCCCGTACGTCGCCGTGCTCAGTCCCCCGCGCGCAGTGCTCTGCTCTCTTGTAACGTCTGACAGCCTTCCAATATCACCACCTACTTTTCAGTCTCAAGATTGCAAGCCTGACAAGACTTTCAGAAGAGAACCATCATGCCAAATGACAGTGATCACGGATTCACGGGGTACTAATCAACTTACCTCATTTTCTACATGCACTTAGCTCATTGGAGGTGGGGGAATTAAGGAGGAGAGAGATGGTGTTTTACACATTCCCAATGCATTTTGTAATCCATTTTCTAATTTATCTTAAAATTCATATATATCCACTTATTTAAGGACGGAGGGAGTAGGAGTTTTGAAAATGGCCAGAGCAGCATAAGAGCACCCACAGTGTGTGCTAAATTTGGGTGCCAAATTAGACATTTGGCTTTTGGCACTAGCTCCCTCCATTGTGGGATGCCAAATTAGAAAGCCAATGGGAGCAAGTAGAAGAGCCGATGCCAAATCTTGTAATGGAATAAAAAAATGCACTCTCTTCTATCTAGTACTTTGGTTAGCACATGAGTACACATGAGGAAGAGTATTTTATTTAGTTTGTGTTATAGTTGGGTCCCACATGTAAACAAATTTGGCAATGACAACATTGTGCATGTCCAACAGAATTTGGCATCGATGTCATTTATACATACGTGACAAATTTGGCTTTGGCAACAGTGTGGATGCCCTAAGACTTTCTCCTAACCCTTGAGAAGGGTGAGTGAGAGGGAAGTTCTAGGACTTTGAACCCCAAGCTTTGCACCCTTTGCTTTTGAGCACTCATCCACTATCTCTCTGAGAGACCCTTTGGTGTTTTGAGAGATTTTTTGAGGAACTTTGCATGGGCTCAAGATAAAAGTGAAGGCCCGGTACTTGTTATTTTGGGAGGCTATGTGCTTCCTAGATGACCAAGTGTCACTTAAAATCATTCGGATTTGGGAAGGAGCCAATAAGTGTGTGATGACTGGAGATGGTTTACTTTGTGTGACATCTACCCTTAGTGTGATTGAGCATGGGCCCATTGTCCTAGCTCAAGGATTCAGAGTGGGCCTTGTGGCCGTGGTATTGGTGACCATAGGACCTTTTGTCCGAACTTCTCAAATGAGAATGTAGTTGAATTGTACCAACAATTTGAAAATCGGGTCTACATTCTTGGGGTTTTTCATCGTCTCAACTTAAGTTTATACTTTGTGCGATCTAGTCTTTCCACATGTACCTATACTGAATTGCATGCTACCGTAGGAAGTTCTATATATGACAACAAGTTGATATTAATTTGTTAAAATTGACAACTTCCATTACAATTTACGGCGCCTATTCACCCCGCCTAGACGATATTGTAGATCTTAAAACGTATACCCCTACTGAAATCTTAATTTATCCTGTGTGATATGTGAAACTTGCCAGTGCTCCGTAATTTACTGCCATTATATATGTTACCTGTTTTGTCGCCATGGCCATGGATCCTCTTGTGCCATAGATATGCACATGTAATAAAAAGTCGCCTCTTTATTGTACTTGTCTAGCTACTACTGTACATGCTGACAAAGTGGAACTTTCATCCCACGATGGCTCGATCCACAGCTATGTCGCCAATAAGAAGCAAGTGATGGAGTTAAAAAGTTGTAGGCCGGAGTCGTTGCATGTACCGATGCTTCGATGGAGCGGCAAAAGTGAAAAAGTATCCCACATAAAGGCGTATAGATAGATGGCACTTTTACTTAACTGCCTCCTCCGATCCAGCGCCAAAGCGTGCCAGAAATATTTGTCGCTGCTCGATGGTTGTCTCCACGCGCGGGACGACGAACAAGGAAGTTTCGTTAGCCAGTCGATCGATCGGGTTTTACATATATATATACTCTCTATAATTTAATAATTTTTGCATGCATGGGTGCTTGCACGAAATCTGTCATGGTGTATGGTTACATTTTCCACTCAGTTACTCCTCTCCCGTGTCATGGAGTACTTGATTAATTGTGCTCCTCCTCTCCCGTGTCAGGCTCAGGATGAACTCAGCGACGCTCCACGGCGTTTTCACCGATCCGGCTGGCAGGCAGCAGCGGCAAAAGCCTTTGATCGATCATCGATGGCATCATTGCAATTAACATGCATATGTCTGAGAAGTCGTCGTCGTGCTTCCTCCCTCCCAGCCTCCCAGGACACGGCAGAAGCATCATATCATATCAAGCTTGGTTTTCAACTAGCTACCTTTTTCTCTTTGAGGAATAAGTCTCTTTTTTACTAGTACTAGTACTACTACTACGGGAAAATAGCGATCCCACACTTTACATGATACCACTATATAAAATTCGAATTTACAAGTGTCGAAAACTTCTGAAAAAAATGGTGGTTGTTCACACGATGTATGTTAACATTCCATAAAATTTACAGAACCAAATTCGAAAACAACACAGAGAAACAAAAAAGACAAAATGCCATCTGAATAGTGTTTTGTCTTTTTGTGACCTTATTCATGTTGGATTTGTTTTTTTCGCTCCCATGCATACATTTCGAATTTGATTATGAAAATTTTAGGAATCGTAAACACACAACTTGAGAACACCCACAATTTTTTTTGGATTATCTGAATCATCAAATTTTGAATTTCGAGAAATGGTATCATGGTATCGATCACTGGATATACACTCCTACTACTACATACCGAGCAGTACAGTAGTAAAACACTAAAATCGCAAAACCACACTACAACTGCACTAATGTACTTGGCATAGGGTTGCAACGCGACACCCGTACCTGGCCCGCATAACAGCAAATTAGACAAAAGTTTGCTGTAACTAAACTGCTGGGATTTGATCGATTTGAGCTAAGCGGCCTATGCGGGACCGCCGCTAGCAACCCTAACTTGGCTCAAGCCGACTTTTTGGCGCCTTTCATACTCTTTATGTTCTCTGTTAATAATTGATGGAATGGGTCAAGGTCTTTGCCTCTAATCAAGCAAGAAAAACAATTGGCCCAACACCGATCTTGTTCCTTGTTTCTATGGCGTTGATGAATGAAACAATCAAACAAATCAAGTCGGAGCAAGCAGCAACCTGTGGTGCTGTTGTCAGAGTGAGAACACCATGGTTGGCTCCAAACGGGGTACAGTACGCGTTACATTACACTCTGCAAAAGGGCCAGCCCATCCCAAACCAGACCAGTGTAATTGTGTAGCACCTTTGACTACTAATCGATTTTTTTAGGGAACTAATAAAAATACTTCACACTTTCTGTACCTTGGAATTTCTTCCAGCATGCGACCGTTATGATGATTAGCTAACTGAAATTTGTCATGTTCATGAAGCGCAGCTAGCTTCACCGATTTAACATTGTTGTGATGCACGGCCCGAGATGAGCATTGCATAAGGATGGATGGTGTGAAAGCTCGTTACTGCCATTATATAAGGTGTGATTGCCTTGCTGTGAAACATGTTTAAGAAATTTGTTGGGAGATATTATATCCAGACGCTGTGAGTATCTTTCTAAGTACTAAGCTCGCTAGAATTGAAGCCTTCTCCTTTACTCACATGTCAACATCATAGTAGGTCCCACTTAGCTCATATTATTTATTTATAGTTCATAGTTTCTTTAACATGTCAATTTCATGGTAAACCCCACTGAGCTCATATTATTTATTTAAAGGTCAAAGTTTAAATTCAATTTGAAAAAAATTATATTGGATATATACGTATGTTTGTACTTATCTGCTAAATTTTTGGAAAAATAAAAAAGGATTCGCATCTATAAAAAAAACAAAATTGTGGCTGTAAAAAAGGAAAAATAGCTCCATTTCTCCTCAAAATTACTCTTTTTGGGTAGACCGAAATACAAAAAAAATCTTCTAGAGTGCATACAATATGTAAACGTAGTTGTATGTTTTATTTCAAAAAATTGAAATCTAAACATGTCGTTTCGATTTTTTTACAAGGAAATGTAGTGAGTTCGGAGCTACTGGCGTTACCCAACAACTCTCTCTCTCTTATATCCGCCACCAGCGTCCACCATAGCATCGCGCGGCCTGTGTCGCGCGACACCATTTCTCTCCCTCCGCCTCGGTCGAGCAGTATTCGAACAAAAAACAGTCGTCCCTATGCAAAGTTTGCCCGTCTCTCCGCACACATCTCTGGCTCCGTGAAGCACCTGGGACTATAGGGCACCTCCATCCTTGATGTCGTGACTCAAGTCCATTGTTAACTTGCATGCCACGTGTGCTCTCCTCTGGTGGCCATCCAACGCCAGTGAGCTGAAAGACTTTCTACAACCCCCGCAGTAGTTGCACGTGAACACTCATGTCGCCTCTCGCATCCGTCGCCATTGTCACTGTTATTGTTAGTAGTGCTCGACTCAGTGGTGGTGGCAGCTGCGGTTGAAACCGTGAATGACAAATCGATGGTGAATGGGGGTGGAAGGATGAGGTATACTCCTCTTTGTTGGACGCCACCTATTACTGATGCAAGATGATGTGGGTATTTATCCGTGAATTTTTCCTACGGTATATTTGCTTATGTCTCATTTGTATTCAGACAACGAGTCATATTATGTAAGAAAATGCATGTGTGTATTTTGTAGATGGCTAATTGCATACACTAAAAAGGACCTATGTTTGCCTAGACTCGGATGCAATCATTAGAGTATACAAAAGTCATGACCACGAGGGTATAATAATAAAATAGCATGTGGTGTTGAACCGTGTGGCAAACATGACATGACAAACTATATGTTAAGGGAAGGGCATGCCTGCAATTAGATATATAATTTTGGTGGTATTGATGCCAGTTTATTTTTGTTTATATTTTATTTTATACAATCTAGATCCAATGCACATATTAATATGGCATGTAAACGGTTTAGGATCTCAGTTTTCTCTATATTGTTGTGAATTATTTAGTATTTATTGATGGAATGTTCCTCTGTTTTTATATAGTACAGATCATATTCGATGCAATTTATTTAAACATGTAATTTACTTAGGCCTACTATTATAATTATTAATTTTGGGATAATTATGTCTGAAAAGTCTACTTGATTTCATTATATTAAAATCAATAAACCTTCATTGTAGGATCTCGATGGCTAATCAAATCTTGGCTAATCTATCTCTCCGAGTTTGCAATTTTTATCATATCGTACAGTGTCTACGGATTGTTGGAACTTTGATCAATTTTTTTGTTCGAATCATTATAGAACCATGTACACAATTTAACTTTCATGACATTTCATAATTGTCGTTCTATCCTAATCATCTAATCGAGTGTAAACTTTTTTAAGGGGGTTATGCTCTTTCTGTTGAGTGGTGTACTCCTAACCTTACTATAACTAATAACCGTGTCCCTTCTCTACTCCTCTATGTTTATGTGAGGATGTCTGAGTAATCTTGTTGTAAAATAGTGAGTCAGTGATACTGTTTTATCTATCTTTGATACTAACTTTTATTTATATTTATATCTCGCTAAATTTATTTTTGTTCATCTATCATTGTTCGTATTAGAACAGACGCGCCAACGCGCGTCTTTTCCTTCTAGTACAGTTGAAAGGAGTAAGTATCCAAATAAATTAGATGAGGTATTAGAAGAGCACTGAACAAATCGGTCTAGAATAGGCTTTTTATATGAACGAGCTTTACACATGCATTCAAGGTCCCTTGCATCCAACTACCGCCCATCACATCCTTTTCTTCACTCCTGACTACAGGGGCGAAGCCAGGATAATTAGTCACTGGGGTCAAAACATCTTGCAACACATAATGGAAGCAATTTTTAATGGGGTCATTTTCTCAGATGCACTATAGATACAAAGGATTTTGTGTGAGGCATCGGGGTCATTTGACACCGGCACTTACACTCTAGCTCCGCCCCTGCCTGACTAACGCAACTGCCTCCACGCAGTCCATCTCAACCATGCACTGCAAATCACTCCACTCCATTCCTAGGGCTAAGCCCTCCATGCATGCCACGAGCTCCGCCTCGAGGGGTTGAACAGGTGCGCAGATGTCGACATGTAGAGAAGATAACATGCCCATGATGGTTGGCGAAGCACTATTCATGCACCCAAGTGCGGAGCCAGGATTTGGACATGGGGGGGGGGGGGGGGGGGGGGGGGGGCGCGAAAGAGGCTCTGATAAGAAAATCAAGTCTCATATAATCACATCACATCATATATATTTTGTAGTAATGGTACGTGCTATAATTTGTGTAAGACACTTGCACAAGTAAGCAAAAGAATTTTATAGTACTAGTATTCGAGTTCGAAGAAGTGGCTTGGAAAAACAACATATCATGTATTGCTCTCCATATTTCTCCATGGTCGTCATTTAATTAATCACATGTAACTATTCATATCTATCGTACTAATGCATGAGACATAGCAGATTAGCAGTACGGATAGGAATACCTCAAGTCATCTGGTGGTGAGTTCCTGAAATATTGCACATGGGGGCGGAACTGGACAACGGGGCAGCCCGGGCTAGCCCGGGTCTTGCCTCATGTAGCAAGTCTGCAAGTGTATCCTCCTTATAAATTTCACAAAATATATACTCCCACCAATCCATAAAAATTGTCGCTAGCTAGCAACGAACTTGTGCGTTCAGCTTGTATTTCGTTCGACATTTTAATCGGATTGGAGGGAGTATATTATACACAGTCCAGCCCATGTCCTTGGGCCAGAATGACCCGGACTAGTGTTACAAGCCCATCAAGCCAGCGAGGCAGCCATCCACTAACTCACGATTGGTTCGCATCCGGGCGGCCGTAACTTCTTGCTATCCTTTTTTTCTTTTCTCTGAGACGAGAGTAACTAGCTAGCTTTACATGCTCGCATTTTCTTTGTACAAAAGATGTTCGTGTTACAATCGTCGGCCCGAGCCCTCGCCAAATCACGCGCAGCGGCCAGAGCCGCCATGTTTGACCGCGCCACCGCCGCCGGATCCATAAAATGGACCAATCGAGCAACTACGGCAATGCTCGATGCTATTTCGGGGCGTATGAGTAAGCGAAATGCAGGATTCGAACCTACGTAGAAAACCTTCAACTGGATAACTAGCACTGAAAATCGTCTTTACAGAGGCAGCAGCTTGTGTGTTCAATAGCATGACTAATGAAAATATATTGCATACATGACGAATCAATGATATTAAAATTGTGTTCTATATGTTGATACATTTTTCTATAAAATTGATCAAATTTAAATTAATTTTACTTAAGAGAACTCTAGAAGGTCAATTGTTTTTGCAACAGAAAGAGTGTAGGACACAGACAAGTAACGAAGAAGGAAATTAAAAACGTCTACCAGCTCACCCTGCTCATTAGCCTTCCCGTCTCATGACCCATCTTCGTAAAATTTTCAGAAGCTACCCTCGGGTGAAATGCGAAGTGAATTGAGAAACAATTTTTCAGGCTCCTAGAGTTGGACAAATTTGCGGAATCACTTCAGCTTGCTTGTTCATTTTGAGTGGAAAGACCCTACTATATATTGACGAGCTCTTTTACGGTGATTGGGACGGTACTCTGGGTCCGGTGCCGTTGAGTCTGAATTGTTTTAATCATTGATTAAAACAACTGATTAGTTTTGTACCTAAACAAATATGCTCGTGTGCTGGCTAAGACGTGCACCAATCGGAGCAGCTCATCCCTTGTCTACGCATGGGCAGGTGTGCAACCGAACGAAACATTGTGCAGATGCACTAACAAATAAGAGTCATGGTAGGAGATTAGATTTACCCTTTAAAATAATTAAAAACAATTACGTGTAATGGTCCCACATAGTTTCAGTAAAGGTCCTACATAGTTTCAATACCGGTCCACGTATTCCGGTACTGGCCTCACCAAATTTTCGGTACCGTGGTACCGTTGGGTACCGTCACTCTAGTACCGCACATTTTAAACCCGTTAGATCGGGTGGATTCAGTGGCAGACCCAGGATTTGGCAAAGAACAAGGCTAATTTCTAACGCCCAGAAACTACAAAAAAATTATCTATTGATCCCCTCCCAACAGCATAATATAGTAGCCAAAGCACACAAAAAATGTATCAATGGAGTTTTATGTGAAGATATTTAACCAAATGACAGTAAGAAAACAAAAAAATAGAGTGGTGGCATAATAGCATAATGAGACACATGTTTAGTACCTAAATAACGTAACTTTGCTCTGATCCTAGCCTACCATTTCCTTATCGATCATAGGAAAAGGACCAGAACCTACAAAAAAAAGAAAAGGATAATCAGAAAATAGTATCGATAAATACATGATACATAGGTTATATCGATAGCTGCAGGAGGTTGGTTCGGATTGGCATTTGTGACGCCGATGAAAAGTAAGATGACACTGGTCTTGATGAATAAGTCTTGGATCTCTTTGACCCCTCATCTTCTGCATAATAAGGTTAATTAAAGTTAAAATTTACTATTAGCTAAACATAATTGTAGCAATTTTGTAGCTGTTCAATGACTCAAAGTTGTAGCAGTTCAATGACTAAAAGTGTTAAATTGAATATTCCCCTCATTAAAATTCAGACTTTGCAATGGAAATCAACTAGTAATTACCTATGAGCAGATGCAGAGCGTACAAGAAGAATTCCAATTGAAGACGGTGAGATGAGACGACGAGAAGTTGAAGATAGGCAAGCGCCCGTCGCGGACTCGGCGGTTCTTCTGGCTCAAACGGCATGGCGGCGGCGACGGCGGCAACGCGATTGGGTCGACACGACACGGCCAGGCTGCTGGAGGCGGCGATTGTAACTAGCAGAGGAATAGGAATAGAACTGATCCATGAGAACGTGCGCTGATGGATCGATCCTACCTCCTCTTTTTCCTGAGAATTGATCGCTCCTACCTCCTGGGTTGCTGCCTTGGTGGGCTCATGACACTAGCCCTAGTCGTTTTGGCCCAGGGACACGGGCTGGTCACCTAGATTGACAAATTTCGGTAAAAAATATGAGGGGTATACGGGTATACCTATACTACGGGAGCCACGACCGGGGCTGTAGCCCGGGCTGCCCGGGGTGCAGTTCCGCCCCTGGGTGGATTAACGGTTGTTAAAAATGTCAACCACCGTAAAACTTGTATATACTAGGTGGGGTTAGGGAACCCTCGCGATGACAAAATGTCAACCACCGTAAAACTTGTATACTGGGTGGGGTTAGGGAACCCTCGCGATGACAAGGATATGGATAACTTTTCTATACCCCCTGATGTCATCATTGAGAATGATCGGAAGGTTAATTTTTTTCTTCATGTTCCATGGCTTGCAGGGATGAAACCGGAGGATATCACGCCGCCATCTTCGCCGTTTTCGAAAAGAAAATTTGATTGATCTACAACGCGCCGGAAAGTGATCACTGGAACTACTAGATCAACACCAAACATGGTTTCTCAGTGCATCACATTTAGGAAAATGTCATGATATGGAGCCGCCTTGGGACATTGCACTCATCCATGGAGTCCGATGATATTAATTGGAAATTGACATACTATCGGAGAATGCACCGCTAAAATTGGTTACCATATTCAATTTCTTGGGGCAAGCTACATGACAATGAAGCTGTGTACAGTGTACTTGGAGCAATTTGGGCGCCTCTCAAGTACAAATTGTTTTGCTTGTCTCGTCATTAAGAATTGGCTTTGGACGACGGATGGGCTTTAAGAATCGTGGGTGGCCAAATTGCGTTCTTGAGAACCCGAAACCGTCGCTCATATCTTTTTGGGTGATTTGGGATGCCACTAAGTTTTAGAGGTGCGAGATTCAACCGACTCACTGGGCTAACTTCCCCACGGTTAAGGAATGGTGGCATGATTGTGGCAAAGCTATGTACAAGCAAGCTGAAGTGATTCCGCAAATTTGTGGCATGATTGTGCACTACAGGAAAGCCACAAGACGCCGACGGCCAAATGTCGGGGCCGTCGGCGTATAAGGCGAGTTTGGGGAGCCACGAACGCGGCCGTCGGCGTAGCGAACCCCGTCGGCGTAGCCCGACATAGGCCGACGGCTGCCGTCGGCGTACAAATGCCCGTCGGCGTATAGCGCCATCCTTGACGGTGCTCAAACGGGATGCCTTTTGCTGCCCTGATACGCCGACGGCTACCGTCGGCGTATAAAAGGCCGTCGGCGTATAATTGTTTTTTTTCAACTAATTATAAATTAATTTAGATTTATTTATTTCTCTATGTAATATTTAATGTAGGTATAATTTATATATAAATTGGATCTATAATATTTAATGTAGGTATAATTTATATATATATTGGATCTAGCATTTTCCTCCCAATTACGGTATCCCACCCGCATAAAATAACGGTTTGAGTCTTCCGGAACCCGACCCTACAACATATTCATGTAAAATAAATAAAAACAACACATGTAATATACACCTACATCATAAATATTAAATATATGGCTCAATTTATCCTGCCCCGTGGTGTGACCGGCTTCACGAGCATCATTGTTTCCTTAGCGAGTTTTTTGGCATATAGTTGGAAACTCCCACATCGAGCGAACGGGGGGAATCTTCGTAAGAGTTGGGGTATATGTGTGTTTTTATTTAAACTATGGCCTAGCCTAACACAACCAAGCAAAAAAGTCCACAGGCCTACCCCCTTTCGACGCACGTCTATGGGGGTAGACGAAAACATTAGGGTTTTCCAGCGGATTCAGGGTTTCGCCGAAGCGGGGCGCCGGAGCGTCGGAACCCCACCCAAACCAAGGTTGTGCCATACCATATGTATACAAGTGTGTTGTGTGTTGTAAATGTGCAATATCCTACTCCGGGGTGTGACCGGCTTCACTTTCTCTCTAGTGAGTTCCTGCACTTAGAGGTGAAAACTCCCCTTTCGGGCGAACCGGATGGAATCTTGTGTTGATTTGGGGTAGACTTTGGTTTCTCATGTTCCTATGGCCTAATCTAACACAACCAAGCAAAAAAGTCCACAGGCCTACCCCCTTTCGACGCACGTCTATGGGCGTAGACGAAAATGTTAGGGTTTTTCCAGCAGATTCAGGGTTTCGCCGAAGCGGGGCCCCGGAGCGTCGGAACCCCACCCAAACCAAGGTAGTGCCATACCATATGTATACAAGTGTGTTGTGTGCTGTAAATGTGCAATATCCTACTCCGGGGTGTGACCAGCTTCACCGACTTCACTTTCTCTCTAGTGAGTTTCTGCACTTAGAGGTGAAAACTCCCCTTTCAGGCGAACCGGATGGAATCTTGTGTTGATTTGGGGTAGACTTTGGTTTCTCATGTTCCTATGGCCTAACCTAACACAACCAAGCAAAAAAGTCCATAGGCCTACCCCCTTTCGACGCACGTCTATGGGGGTAGACGAAAACGTTAGGGTTTTTCCAGCGGATTCAGGGTTTCGCCGAAGCGGGGCCCCGGAGCGTCGGAACCCCACCCAAACCAAGGTAGTGCCATACCATATGTATACAAGTGTGTTGTGTGTTGTAAATGTGCAATATCCTACTCCGGGGTGTGACCGGCTTCACCGACTTCACTTTCTCTCTAGTGAATTTCTGCACTTAGAGGTGAAAACTCCCCTTTCGGGCGAACCGGATGGAATCTTATGTTGATTTGGGGTGGACTTTGGTTTCTCATGTTCCTATGGCCTAACCTAACACAACCAAGCAAAAAAGTCCACAGACCTACCCCCTTTCGACGCACGTCTATGGGGGTAGACGAAAAGGTTAGGGTTTTTCCAGCGGATTCAGGGTTTCGCCGAAGCGGGGCCCCGGAGCGTCGGAACCCCACCCAAACCAAGGTAGTGCCATACCATATGTATACAAGTGTGTTGTGTGTTGTAAAAGTGCAATATCCTACTCCGGGTGTGACCGGCGTCACTTTCTCTCTAGTGAGTTCCTGCACTTAGAGGTGAAAACTCCCCTTTCGGGCGAACCGGATGGAATCTTTTGTTGATTTGGGGTAGACTTTGGTTTCTCACCTTCCTATGGCCTAACCTAACACAACCAAGCAAAAAAGTCCACTGGCCTACCCCCTTTCGACGCACGTCTATGGGGGTAGACGAAAACGTTAGGGTTTTTCCAGCGGATTCAGGGTTTCTCCGAAGCGGGGCCCCGGAGCATCGGAACCCCACCCAAACCAAGGTTGTGCCATACCATATGTATACAAGTGTGTTGTGTGTTGTAAATGTGCAATATCCTACTCCGGGTGTGACCGGCTTCACTTTCTCTCTAGTGAGTTCCTGCACTTAGAGGTGAAAACTCCCCTTTCGGGCGAACCGGATGAAATCTTGTGTTGATTTGGGGTAGACTTTGGTTTCTCACCTTCCTATGGCCTAACCTAACACAACCAAGCAAAAAAGTCCACTGGCCTACCCCTTTCGACGCCGTTCAAGGGGGTAGACGAAAACGTTAGGGTTTTTCCAGCGAATTCAGGGTTTCGCCGAAGCGGGGCATCGGAGCGTCGGAACCCCACACAAACCTAGGTTTTGGATGGCAAAGATTCCACTCCGGGGTGTGACCTGCTTCACAGACATCCACTTCTCTCTAGCGTGTTTCACGACTTATAGCGTGAAAGTCCCGAATCGGACGAACCGGAGGGAATCTTGTCAAGAGTTGGGTTATACATTTGTCTTGGGTCATGCATGCAATTGAGGTGGTCATTGTCTCTCCCATCCTCCCACCACACCCTTAAACATGTGGTAGGGCCACATGCAAGTTTTATAGGGACCCCGAGGCAGGAAAGAAGTAATAGTATAATAAAATGAATTAATAAATAGATAATAGGAAAATTATAAATAATTATTCAAAAAAAAATTGAGCGCCGTAAAGAGAGTATAGATGCTTTAATACATACTATTAAAATAATAGTAATGTTTTGTATACTAAATAATAATTTAATTTAAAAAATACAAAATTTTAAAAAAATTGGCTACGTCGACCGCAATGCTGTCGGCGTAGACTTTGCCCCCATATCCCCACCTGTTCGGGAATGGAAAAACAAACTCGACGCCTCCCCGCTCGATCCCCTCGCGCACGTCCTGACCCCAACCCTAGCGCCGCCGGCTCAATCCGGTGACCACGCCCCGCCCCGCTTGCCAGGTCCTCTCCGGTCGCCCTGCCCCGCTCGCCGCCGTCGCCCCTGGCCGCTCAGCCGCCGGAGCTGCGGGCCTCGCCGCCGTTGCCCCTGGCCGCTCAGCCACCGGAGCTACGGGCCTAGCTGCTGTTGGCCGCGGGCCTTGCTTCCGTCGCCCCTGGCCGCTCCGTCGCCGGATCCGCAGTACTCGCCTCCATTGCCTCTGGCTGCTCCGCCGCAAGAGCCGCCGCCCTCGCCTTCGTCGCCCCTGGCCGCATCTCCTCGCTGCCCACCGCCCTCCATTGTTGTCCCCACTGTTCAAGATATCTTCCGATATTCCGATAAATCGGCCGATTTATCGCTTCTCAGTGTCTGAACGATAAGATAAATCGGTCGATAAATTGGACGATATGCCGATAAATCAGCCGATATGCCGATAAACCAGCCGATTTATCTCTTATCTTGGGTCGACCAATAAGTTTCCGATAAGCGATATCCCCAACATTAGTTGTCCCAAGGTAAGACAAGCTTCTTCCAGCAATTTTTCTGTGAATTTTGCTTGATTTCAGATTCAATTAGACTAATATTGAATAGATGCCTAGATGGTCATGTAAATGCCTAGATGGTGTGTAAATATTGAATATACTATTATAGCATATTTTTAAGGCTTAGAGCACAATTTATTTGTCATGTGTGTGTGTGTGTAATATAGCATATTTGACATTATTTCGGTTAGGAAAACCTGAGATTTAAAAAAACCTTGCCGATAAAACCGATAAACCTGAGACAAGTTTCACATCCATGTGCAGTTTGTGGGGGATTTCATGTTATAATAGTTTTTAAGTTGCTTTATGTTATTTTTATGTCGATCCGGATGCGGGTGGTTTTGTATTCTCTAGAATGCCGATGATTAAAACATTGTGACACAATGTGATCCAGAGGCGGCGTCAGTGAGACTTGTGATATGCACGAATACACATTTTCTGCATCCCACTAGATCTCACTAACGCCGTCTCTGAATTTGTGTGTCCTGTCTAAGTATGAGGCATGCTTTTCAGTTGACCCTACTTATTTCTAGAATGCCGATGATTAAAATGATGTGGCGCACTATATGATATCCTGATAGTTTGTTGAACCTTGTATCATGCACACATATAAGTTGTGTGCCTCCTACTTGGTTCAACGAAGCTATCAGGATTGCTTGTGTGTTTCCAATAATATTCTAAGTATGAGGCATAATTTTTTTGAATCTTGTTTAAAGTTTTGTATTCTCTAAGTTGACCCTACTTTATTTTTTTACAATGCCGATGATTAAAATGAGGTGACACTATGTTATTCAGGGGTGGTGTAAGTGAAACTTGTAATATGCAAGAATATAGATATTCTGCATCCTACTGGTTTCGCTTACTCCATCCCTGAATTTGTGTGTCCAATCTAGTATATGAGGCATATTTCTGCACGACATGTGAACAATTTAGTTGCCTAACATTTTTATTTGTCCTTTGTGTTTCACGGATTAGATTGATTAACTGCTATGCATTTGAGGATTGAACTGAATGCTTAGATCTATTCCTGCAGGTGATTGACCAAGATGAGCCAAGGCAAGGAATCATCGGCCTCCTTGGTGAAGACGATGCGCCAGAGAAAGTACTAAAAGTGGAAGAGAGACTATTCCGAACCGCGTTACCTGTCTGACAGTGGTGAGAGAGGAGGTGCTGGACGAGGGGGAGGTGCCGATGCACTTCCTCCGAGGGGACGAGGTGCAGGACGAGGGCGAGGTGCAGGACGAGCACGAGGTGAGGGAGGACGAGGGCGAGGTGCAGGACGGGCACGAGGTGGGGGCGACGTGTCTTCGGACATACCCTCCGCTTCTGGCGACGTGGCTTACGAGGAGACGGAGTCTCGAGAGGAGGGGACGGAGTCTCGAGACGAGGGGACGGAGTCTCGAGACCAGGAGACGGGGGCCTCCGCGTCGCAGAAGAAGCCAAAGATTCGTGGGGAATCCATGGTCCCTGATGAGTCAAAGGAACCTGCTACCGAGGAGGAGAAAATCCTCATTGTGCCTAATGGGATTGAGTAAGTGACTATGCTAATTTTGAACATGGTAATTACATTGTGGTCAGTACAATTTGACATGTACTAATGTTTAATTATTTGTGCAGCAATTGGACATATCCTCACGGAGCCCGTGCGCCTAACTCCATGATTGGAGCTTTGATTAGGAAGCGAGAGGAAGCTAGCCACCCATTGGGTAGACTATCAGGCCGCCCATCACCCGGGCTTCGGGAGATGTTCTGACGGCGTGATCACCAAGTTTTGGGTAAGTTGAACTTTTCGAATTTCGTTCATAGTTGATGTCCCCACCATGCTCTCACAATTTGTTTTTTGTGCATGATTAAAGAAATTCTATAGGGTACTTCCTGAGGAGCGTGCCAAGGCGGACAGGACTTTGGAGGGGGCTTGCAAGAAGTTGGCACGACAGCAATTCTACAATGTAAAGCATACCTCCGTCAATCATTACAGTTCTGAGAAGTTATGCAAGACGCGCCGAAGCATGAGGAACCACCTGATATGACCATGGAGGATTACATGTCGGTAAGTAAATTGTCAATGAGATTACATGTTGCTGCTAAGTTGCAATTGCATTATCTGTTCTTCACATGAGTATTGTTTTTTCAGGTTATGCCCACATGGGCCTATGGTAAGGCAGACGCGTGGGAGGCGTTGGCGTCGAGGTGGCTTGGGCAGAACGCCGAGTTCAAAGCCTTGAGCGAGCGGAACAAGGCAAACCGTGGGAGCGGGGGGACACATTGTGCGGGAGCCCGCAACCATGATCGCTTCAAGGCAAAGCTGGTATATATATATACATGGAACAACCTTCATTTATTTCCCCTCATGTTCCTACTTGATACGCATAACACTTCTTTGGCAATGCAGGAGGCCGATATCGGGGAGCCTGTGTCGAACATGCAAGCATGGGAGAGGATGAAGATGAAGAAGATCGATCTATCCGAGCCTCAGCCCTCGTTTCCCGATTACTTCGGCAGTGCCGAGGAGAACATAGCTAGGTACGTCGAGTCGTTCAGGGTCTTAATCCGGAGGTGGATAGACCTCTTGAGCATGACACCGACGAGAGAGCGATGGTCCTGGCCGGGCACGGTTGGGAGCATGGCCGTTTGCCCTGTCTTAGTGCGGTAATCCCGCGTACTCCTGAGTTGGGCCTCGTGCGTATCAAGGCTACACTCACCGCCGACGACCCCCCTGTCCTGCCTCCTCGACGGCCTTCCCGAGCTCGCCCCGATGTAAGTTTTTCTCAATTTCATTCTCTTTCCGCATTCGTTCCTAGCTAAGTGGCTAAGTTGACGAGATTCGTTCTATTTTGAAATTGTAGCCTGGTTTCGAGGCGGCCTTCGATGCCGCTTACGCGGACTATGAGGCGGAGTATCACTTGTGGCTGCAGAAGAGCGGACTATGACGAGTGGCAAGAGTTGCGCGATGCTGTAAGTTTCAACCTTTATATTTGCAAAATATGGCAAGTCCATTTCCTCTAGTTTGAACCTTCTTTTTCTACAACTCCTGACATCTAAACTATCTTGTAGGCGACGAGAAGTTTTTTGCCACTGGAGTGCGGGATCCGCTGCCTCCGCGTCCACCTAGGGTGGGGATGCCGCCCATGTGCCCATCGAGGGAAGCGGTCGCTCGCACATACAAGCCAACGACTCCGGTAAGTTATTTGCCAAACCAGTTGTTACCGCCGTACTGTGCTTTCCAAGTTGCTAACTTGGACTCAAACATGTAGGGATCGGGATGCTCCAGGAATGCACCCTTTGGTCGTGCTTCTGCCTCGCCGACTTCGACGCGCGCGCTCGTGGAGCATGGCGGTGGTGGTGCCTCGCCGAGTTCGCCGCGCGAGACCACACCGTCTCGTGCCTCGCCGGGTGCCTCGCCGGGTTCCGCGTGTGATTCGACGGCGGCTGCCCCACGTGGTCGGTCGCCTATGCTCACGCGTTCAGAAATGGGTACCTCGAGCTCTCAGGAGATGTAGGATGTGTCCGGGTGTGTTTGTATGAATGTTTGGATCAATTCGAACTATGTTTGTGTCATTTGGAGTTTGTATATATGTTTGTATGAATTCGAATTGTGTTTGAGTCATTTGGAATTTGTATGATGGTTTGGATTATATCTGTGATGTTTGTGTATGAATTCAAATTATATTTGTGTATTTGAAATGTGCTGGAAACAGCAGCAACAATCAGCAAAAAAAAAAATATGGTCACTCATACGCCGACGGCATTGGGTGCGTCGCGGACGCACAGGATGGCGCCACGTCGCCCGAAGCGGACCATATGGTCACCCAATGCCGTCGGCGTATGTCATCTCCCAGGCGCCCAGGAAGCGGCCACGTGGCGCTCATAGGCCGACGGCAATGCCGTCGGCGTATGTGAGCTAACGGAACGTGGGGATGCCGTGTTGTGGGGCCCACCACAGCGTACGGCGCAGACGTCGACGGCAGTTTGGGTACGCCGACAGTCCGGGACGCCGATGGCGAGGCGCCGACGGCCGCCGTCGGCGTATACATACGCGACGGCATTTGTGCATACGCCGACAGCGTCCGGCCGTCGGCGTCTTGTGGCTTTCCTGTAGTGGTGGTTAAGGAATGGTGGCATGATTGTGGTTAAGGAATTGTGGCATGATTGTGGCAAAGCTCTGGAATGGTATCAGACTCACCGAGCGGAAATCCTTGAACAAATTCTTTTTTTAGATTCTCAGGGAGGCTTCCCGGTTCCATTAATCAAAACGAAACCATCGGGTTCATACATACAGGATTTTGCTGGAAAGAAAAGGTTGAGACTGCCTGACCCAACCAGCGCAGTTCTCCGAGCAAAATAACAGGCTTTTAGCCAACCCGCGGTCAGCAACCTACCTACCTCTCCAACATCAAAAGCACCCACAGAAGCTACCGAAACTACAGAGACCACTACAAGATAAGTTGAAACTACAAACTACAGTTCTTAGCTCCCCCGCCTCCAAGACCATCCGAAGCTTTTTACATCACCACATGGATATCACCGCTCTCCTCCGGATGTTTCTTTGTCAAGCGTCGCTCTGCCACCATAGGATGAAGTAACGGTGGACTTCCAGGTACTGATCCAGCCAAAGTCAGCACACCTCAACCCGGGTCGATCGCCAAGGGGGATTTGAGCTTTGCGAGCAGCAGGCGCGCGAATTGATCAGATTTGGGATGCCACTATGTTTTGGCTAGAGGTGCTGGAGATTCAACCGGCTCATCGGGTTAACTTCCCCACGTTAAGGAATGGGGGCATGCATCATGAGTGTGAAGGTTAAAGATTTTTCCTCTGTTAAAGAAAAACCCGTCACGCGGCACGCCTGTCGAACTGCATGTTTTACATACATGCACATCATCTCCTAGCTGAACAACTCATGAAATGCCCGCCTGCACCGCTGCTGCTTTCTGCGGATATATGCATTGCATTTGCATGCCCATGAGCTCAGCCACAGTGTAGTTACATTTTGCATCCGCAGTTAATGGTGAATGTACTCCTCTCCTGTGTCAGGTTCACGATGAACTCAGCAACAGTCGGTTACCGGCGAGAGGCGACGTCGTCGTCCATTATTCCCGGGGTTCGAGAAAGCCAATCGCACAATCATGATACTCCGACTCCAAGCTCCATTGATCAGGCTCGCAGGCAGAGGACCAAAAGCTAGCCTTGATGGCAACATGTGTGCTTCGTTTTGAGACACGAGGTAGCATGAAGCATCCCTTGTCGACCAAGAAGACCGCTTGATTTGCGTAGTCGACACGCGTTGATGCTCTTTAATTCTCACGATTGCAACAACACAGCGGCTCTGTCGGTCCAACCTTCGATCAATTCTATTTCTACCGCTGGTTCACCAACTGCGCACTCCTGCCTATAGCTTTAATCAGCGAGCAAACATTTGGAATTCTCCATTTAGAGCCTCTTTGCTTCGCATGATTAATTCTACAAACGCGGGAACAAGAAAAATTGGGTGCTCAATCGTAAGGATTCCGTATTGCAGTTTGTTTGGTTCAATCACACAAAGACTAAGGATATATTCTTCCAAATAGGTTTGAGTGGACGTTAGATTTCCTATGCAGATATTTTTTAGAAAAAATCTTACGTAATTCATCTCTACAAATCAAACAATCAATACAGTAAAAAATACTACGGATTTAATCCTCCTTAATTTTCCTATAAAAATCTTTTAAATCGGAGTAGCCCTTAAGGTGTTATTTAATTTAAACAAATTTTATAAATCTAAGAGGATTTTATTAGAACATTACAAATTTTAGAAGATTTTAATATAACATTTGATTTTTATAAATAGGACTAGTTATAATACGATTTTATCATATATCATTATGTCGCACGCAATTACTGACCCCATGAGGAATTCCATTTGTTCAACATATAAAAATATGGCATACACCACATTTTTTGTCATTTTTTGTGTGCATCGAACAATTTACGTAAGTTTTTAGATCATGCGAAGTAACAATACCCTAAGAGCCTCTTTCCAACACACAATTTTGAAAACATTGGAGTATGAGAAGTGCAATACCATAATATCATGGCATGTTCAAACCTACAAAAAAAAAATCTCATAAATTACTTAGAAGGAACAACTGGATGACACACAAGAAAAACTTAGTGAATTTCAAGATTAGGCGTTAATTCAACTGAGAGAGAAGGGATAGCCAACGATGAGAAAAGGGATAAGTAAAGACACTAGAGTGTTGAGTTAATCTGCAATAATCTGTGAGTGATCCCTAGAGTGATGAAGGGATAGCCAAAGTTGAAAGAAGGGGTAACTAAAGTCACTAGAGAAGGGATAACTAGCGTGTTGAGTTAATTTGCATTTGTTTGCATAATAGGTATAGTGACCTTTTTTTGCATTTGTTTGATAAACTCAATATGATTTTATTCTGCAATAATCTGCATTTGTGTATACCAGGGCGACAGGAAGAGGAACGGCTCTGCTGTTCAGGTGGGTCGTGAGGAGGAGGGTTGTACATCACGTGAAAACCGGGAGGGAGAAAGAGCTCCGTTTGATTGAGTCATCTGAAAGGTCTAGATCTTATTTTCCTAACAAGTTCTTATGATTCACTTACACCTTGCAGTTTATACCCCCACCGAATGACGTGACCCGAGTAGTAAACTATTTCTGTCTGCTCTACTCTATGAATCTATCTATGTTTTGTGTTGAACTGTTGTATTGGTGAAATGGAATTGTTGCTACGTGTCATTTTATTTCTTGACATGAACTGAAATGGCACAGTTAACATAACTATTATATTTGTGTTCGTATTATGTTGAAATATGTTAAAGAAATAAAGTCAAAACTCTATCACTATCTTTTGCATTTGTTGCTTAGTCAAAAATCTTTTAATATGCAACAAGCACATAGTTTTTCCTCAAGAAACTTAACGGTCAACCGACAGAAGTGGCAATCTCGGAGCAATGACACTAGTTTAATGGCATTCCAGAATGACGACTAATTTGATGACATTCTCTGAACGAGACAACCGTTTAATGGCATTTTTAAAATTTCCTATAAATTAAAACGTTAATACATAAATAAAATTGAAATAATTAAATCTTTATTTTCTTGTCTATTTATTTCCTTTTCTTTTTAACAAGCATGAACCACCTTTCCCTTTTTAATTTTTTCTTACATGAACATATGTTGTAGCATGCATGAACAATTTTTTAAAACAAGATGAACACTTATTTTAGTATGCACATACATTATTTTTTTGTAACATGTGAAATTTTATTTGTATTTAATTTAATTATTATTACGTTTTGGTATTTGTTCTCTTTTTATAAATATTTGAATGTGATAAATGAACAATTATGTGAACAAGTAAAATTTTATTTTGAAGCGCATAAATAATTATTTTTAATCATATAAACTTTTATTTCTGGCCACGTGAACAATCATTTTAAACCGAATGGACATTCTTATTTTAGACGGCACAAAAAAATATTTTCAAGATCAAAAAATAAACTTGCCCTGTTAATGGGGCGCGCCAGCTTTCGGCCCATGTGGTTTTGACCAAATTTTCATATCATCCTACGCCGGGCTAGAGTTGGGCTTAATATTTGTTTTTTGACAGGAGCTGGGTTTAATCTTGTTTGGGCTTCCAAACCCGACCGACCTTGATTAGAAGAAAAACAAATCCCGACCGACCAAGTCTCAAAAAAAAAAAATCCCGACCGACTTCACTGAGCCGCTTTCAGCCGGCCACGCCCACTGGCCACACGAGGCTGCAACCTGACCAAGCATTCTGAACCGAACCTCGTTCCCGCACGGTCGCCGGCTCGCCGCAGATCCGCCGCCGATGGGCTGCCTGCTGGCCCTCACAGACGACCTCCTCGCGGAGCTCCTCGTCCGTGTGCCGTCGCCGGCGGACCTCGCCCGCACCTCCGCGTCCTGCGCCTCGCTCCGCCGCGTCGCGGTTCCTCCGCCGCTTCCGCTCCCTCCACGCCCCGCCCCCGCTCGGCATCTTCTTCCCCGACGGCGCCGCCTTCTACCCTGCCCTGCCGTAGAACTCCACGGCCCCCGCCGCCGACTTCTCCTTCGCCTTCCTCCCGTCCCCCGGGCGCGAGTGGCTCATGCGCGACCACCGCGACGGCCGCTTCCTCCTCGACCGCGCCGCGCCTGCCGGCTCCACGGCCTTCACTGAGGTCGCCGTCTGCGATCCTCTCTTCCGCCGGTACATCCTGCTCCCGCCCATCCCCGACGACCAGTGGCGGGCCCAGGATTTTGAAGCTGTGTATTCAAAATTTAAAAGGCTGCAATTTTTTTCATAGTCTGAAGCCTAGTTTTGAGCATGCACAATCGATTATAGGAACATCATACGGTACTAACTATTAATATGTATTGAATGTACGATAGTTTATATAGAAAAGTATCAATTGTTCAACGCATCAAAGGGACAACATAAAAATAGGATAAAAAAGTTGTAAACTAATAGGAGAGCTTATAAATTAGAGGATAACTTTCTGATGCTTGAAGGATTGAAAACTAGTGATATGTCCTCATCTTTGACTTGCAAGAATAAATCCCTTTCAATGAATCCAACCAAGCAACCATTCAAATAATCTTGGCCCATCTTGCTTCTTAGCGTGTTTGTTTTAACATTCTTCTTATCTTGATTTTTGATATAGTTAATTGAAGAAAAAATTCTCCCAATACCAGCTTTTGCAAGAGGAAAACTAGGACCGGCATTCCACCATCGCGCGTCGCTGGTCTAGGGCTCCAGTCTGATTCAGTTCTGATCAGCCGATCGGGAGTTCGAGAATACAGTTTTGTGTCACGTACGCTAGTAGCGAGCGATCGAGCAGTTTTTGGGCCTGCTAGCTAGTTGGGCCACGATGGGACGAGGGAAGTGT
Organism: Poa pratensis; assembly: GCA_947311845.1. Taxonomy (NCBI): domain Eukaryota; kingdom Viridiplantae; phylum Streptophyta; class Magnoliopsida; order Poales; family Poaceae; genus Poa; species Poa pratensis. Next base: position 39,570,267 of record CAMZMU010000062.1, on the reverse strand, counting down.
GAGACTCTGGGTTGAATGCGTAGTCCCCCTTCTATTTTCGATTTTTCTCATAGTATATACCGATTATACACTGTATATATGTAGTTTCTGGTCAAAAAAAATTGGGTATGCATCTGAATACCCTTGAATTGAGCTGGGCCCGCCCCTGCCGACGACCTCGCCGCCTCCGTCGAGAACCCCTACCTGCAGCGCGGCGGCGACGAGGGGCTGCAGTCGCGCAGCAACGAGATCTTCCTGGCTTCTCGCGGCAATGACGACCGTGGCAAGGAGCTGCCGTTCGCCGTGATCTGGATGGCGTGCTGCCGAGGGAAACTGGTCGCGTTTTACTTCTGCTCCGAGTCTCGGCAGTGACGTGCGCTTTCGCCGCCGGTACACCATGCTTTGAGCATGCGGAGAGTCATGGGTGTTCGGCTGGGACAGCGCAATCATGCTCATGGGTGCTTCTACTGGATGATTACTCTCACAAGGAGGTGGCTCGTGCTGGACATCCTGTTAGGCTGCACGATGATGTTCAGTAATCAGATTACCACTCTCGAGTCAGAACAAGGCAGGACTACCGTCGTGGTCTCCGATCTTTTCCGGGCAGACAAGAGATGTGTGCTGTATTTTTATACGTTCATGTCTTTCAGTGACCGGTAGCAGCTGCAGCACAAGATCACATTGCCCGAGGAATGGGGAGACCGGGTTTCGAGGCATCATAGGTGCATTTGAGGAGCGCTTATTTATTAAGCTAGATCATCCAAAGGAGAACTTAGGTGATCCGGTCGAGCAGAATGTCACATACTTTTGGTTCGACGTCAAGACTATGCGGGTTGGTAGGTTCACTGAGATAAGTTCTGCTACTGTGAACGAAGCCTACCTTTACACTGGATTTGCCCCGTCACTGTCACGTCCTACTGTCTGATGTGGTAAGTTTCTGCTCTCTGCTTGCTTTTGTCATTCTACAGCATTGGGCTGTTAGGTTGTAATAATAGTTTTGTTTGATAATGTGGTTATGTTTCCAGTGAGGATTTTTATATCATAAGCTGCTCTAGATTCTAGAAAAACTGGCGAAGATAAGTCATGCTAGATAGTTTGAGGTTAGTGGGCATGCTTCGACGTTCGAATGATCAGCTCGACATTTAAAATGTGTTGTTTTCATCATCTTATATGATATTAAAGTTGAAAATATTGGTGTCTGAAAAAGTTTCCACACTGATTAATGGGCACTTCTCAGCATTTCGTGGTTTCGTTTAGTTAATCCGATTACAATCAGAGCCAGCATTTAGTTCCATTCTGATATTGTATTGTCCATGCTAGTTGATGCCCGGTACAAAAAGCCTTCCAAATTAATCTTTGCAGTCTTTCAGGTGCTTAGCCGTTACATGGTTTACGGGTTCTATGTTGCCATGTTTTATTGTTCTCTTATTGATATGCAAAGTTCTACTGTAGATAGACAATCGTTTTCTGGATTGGATGGTTCCGTATATGAGTAATGTGTTACTCTTTAGTGCCTCATTTTCTCAGTTACTAGCATTATTGTGTCATTTCAACTGTTATGGGACAATCTGGACATTTAATGTCTTATTGTTCTCGTACCAACAGTGATGTCTCTGGACGGTATTCTGGGTGTGGTCAGGTCTTCTTGACGCCATTGGTCATGCAACCTGGGTCCAGTCAAGCAAACTTTAGCCGTATGCATCAGCTCAGTTTGGCCGTCATGCCCGTCAACTTTTATATTTCCGGAGGTTATATGTTTTATGTAGTGCTTTTGTTAAATTGAGGCGTCATATATGCTTCCAGATCCACCTTTTAATTATTCTTGTGTGCAGCTCGTAGTACAGTAATCCGTAGTGACTAAGGCCATTTATTTTGTAGGTGAGGGATGGATAGAATCCATGATTCCCTTAATAGTCATGGCCACTTAACTAGGACAAGGAAACCATGTATATGGTGTTTCCACTAAGTTATTCCTATCATGCGAAAATGTACTGTAATAGACTCCCAACAAAGAATGGGATCCACTATCTTGAAAATCTTGTATATCTTGTCAGGCCATGCAATTACACTCAAGGAGTCAGGAGAGAAAATCATCAACGGTGTTGTCTCCGATTTTTTTAGCTGGATAAAGCAGGTCTACACTTCTACAGATTGATGCATAAGTTTTCCAAGTGGTATACTAGCAGTTACAAAATATGATCAACCTTACCTTAGGAATGGCGACTCCAGTTTGGGGGCATCAGAAAATGCATGTGCATGCAGTGCATCCAGGGACATCAAATTTGAAGAGTGTGGAACATCTGGTTTAATATTTTTGGCTCGATGTGAGCATTATATTTCTATAGTTATTTTTACCTTCATTGTCACGGTGACACTGTCTAATGTATGATGCGGTAAGCTGCTATGTTCCTTTTCTTCTTTTTCGCTGATTCTGTTTGATAGAATTCTGTAGCCTTACATTCAATGCTTGTGTCTTTCCCTTTCTTGTATTCGTTACTTCATAATATTTGTGAAAGTATTGCTACTTAATTATTCCCTCCGTCGCATATTAATTGATGCTAAAACGGATATAGCTAGTACTAAAATACGTATACATACATTCGTTTTAGCGTCAATTAATATGAGACGGAGGGATTAAACCTGATAAATTTTGTAAGACGAACACTTTAACTTTGTATTATGCAGTTATGCTAATTTTTAACTGAAAAGACCAAATTGTCAGTTTGAATTCTTCCAAGCAGTACTTTTTTTTTTTTTGCATTGGTACACTATTGTAGGGAATAGCTATCATGTATCTAGTCTTGAGCTCGCATAAAAAACATGATAATATTTAAACAGCTGCTAGCATAAATATTATCCGCAGCTAACATGTTCTACTTGAAATAGAATGTCTACATCAAGATAATATAGGTGCACATTTGTCAGAGACATTTACCATGAGCCTTCCTAATGGATACGCTTTGGCATTTGTGACATATTTGTTTTCTTGTTCACTTCTGTCTTGACATGCATTCCTTGTATGTGTATCTATGTGCACCATTTATGTTCATTTGGAGTAAATTATATTAGTTCTTCATGACACATGATAGCCTTATGAACCTATTAAAAAATAACCTTAACTTAATTGATATTTCTGTAACACAGCATCCTACAAAATGGGTTTTGACCGGGGCATGGCAACTGGTAGCGAACCATCAAAAATAGCAGAAGCAAGAGAAGAGATTGATCTACTGGAAGAACAGAGGTCTAGTACATACTGGGAACCCTCCGTTTCTATCTTATGGCTCTAGTCCAGCATGACTCATCCATACATGAGCTGCTTTGTTTGCTGTTTTACGATTTACTAAGGTAACGATGCTTCTAGTGAACGTGCGCACAATGCAGAGTAACCCGGAGAATCTGCTAGTAGCTTGTTAAGTTCTTACCAGAGGCTCTAAGGTGGAAAGCGGATGCTGCTGTTTTGTACGAGGTGGTCTGATGAAGTCTTGCTGTGAAGGTGGAGGCTCTTGTGCTGCGTAAGATGCTTTGAGTAGAGTGAGTTTGGAGAAGGGGGCCAAATTCTCAGGATTGACATTGCCCAATGCTGTTACATCTGATGTTTTGTAGACCTGTTACCATGGAGGAAATGGATCATGAGCGCAGATTTGTCCATAGTTCTGGTGATTCGAGCGAAATCCGGGGCTGTCAATATTTGTCTACTTGAATCTTTTTGTTGTCTTCATTGTTAGAGTATATTACGGTTTAGGTATATTTGGTAGTTTCGGTTTGAATCTTTTTGCTGTCTTCAAGTCTTGTCCCCTTTATATACAGCCCACCGTGGCTCATTGTAATCAATCTAGAATCAATACAATACAATCAATATTCCGCAATCTTACATGGTATCAGAGCAATCCGCTCGGCAGCCTAGGGTTTAGCTACCAACGCTTCCGCCCCCGGCGAGATTCATCTCCGCCGGGGGCGCGCAAACAGTAGATTAGATCTAAATCTCGCCGGGGGCGCGCAAACAGTAGATTAGATCTTTGTCTGTCAAAATTTTCTCGCCGGCTACTTGACCGGCGTTTCTTCTTCTTTCGTCGATCATAGATCGGATTGCGTCGCCCGCCGCCTATCGTCCTCGTGCGCCTCTACTCCAACACGTCGTCGACTCATCTCCGGCAACTCCATGTAGCCACCACGCCGGATCGTCTTCGACAACATCGACCGGGACAAGCTCATCCCCAAGTACGCGCCTCGCCGTCAACACAAGGGCTGCACCAACAACGCTCATGGTCATCATCGCCGGCAATTCTCTACATCAAGAACATCCCCGGCATCTCCTACCTCGCCGGCAACTATCTACACCAACAAACTACTACCTCTACATGCTCAAACGTCTTCAACAACCATCACGACGTCTTCGTCCACCACAAACCGCGCCGCCAGAGTTGCAGTCTATTTTTATTTTTGCTCAATTTACTTTTTGCAACATTTTTGTCTACTCCGAGAACAACGGCGGAAAATCTGCGCTACGCACCGACCGATCACGGAGATCTCCTCTGCTTCTTTATCCGGCTCTGGCTCGCAAGGTTCATGGTGGTCCCTGTCTTCGCATGTCCGGTATTGGCAACACCGGCGCGTGCCTTCGTCCCCGACGCGCTCCCGAGTCTGGCAAGCTCGGCAAGGCGTGCCGCCACAGGCGGAGCTTCATGGGGGCCAACATGGGCCATGGCCCCCCCAACTTAATTATATATATTTACCACTTTTGACCATATAAAACAAAAAATACTTAAATCTGGCCCCCTTAGCTCTTATCTTATCTGTTTTGGCCCCTCCTAATATGTTGGTCAAGCTCCGCCACTGCGTGCCGCCTACCTCGTCTACACCAACTCCAACAAACGTTTACCTCAACTTCCCCAACAACGGCAACATCGACCACGTCTACAGCGCCCACAACTCGGCTACATCGATATCGGCATCAAGGGCTATCACCTCGGCTCCCTCTCCAGTTCGCGACTTCGGATTGTGCTCCAGTCAGACCGTTCACGACGCTCCAGCCGTTCGCGTCACTACCGATCCGACTGCGGGGGGTGTTAGAGGATTGTATTGTATTGATTCTAGATTGATTACAATTAGCCACGGTGGGCTGTATATAAAAGGGACAAGATTTGGGGACTACGAAACCTACTAGAGATAGACTTGGAGTACAAACCGAAACTACCAAATATACCTAAGCCGTAATATACTCTAACATTCATGGCCGTTGAAGGAGGCTCCAAGCTCCATTTAGGATTGACAATCTGATGAACCATGTTCCTGGGGTAATCTTGAGATCCGTCTTACTGTTGGTTTTTCATTGAAGCAACTGAAAACACTAATATGATGACATACTAAAGTTCATTGAAGCAACTGGAAACACTCATAGCAGCGTTTGGGCACAAGTTTCATTCTTGCTGGAATATCCTTGACTACATGTTCAGTTTGTGATCGACATTCGAGAACTCAAGCAGTCGATACCAAAGGTAACTTCCTGACTCTCTGTCCTTACATTGCTTTCTTATTTGACTAATTTCCGAAACAACTAATAAATGATCTTCCTTTTCCATTCCTACAGCGCCCTCAGCACTGATGCCATCTCTGCACGAGGCCAGTACAAAGCCTCCAATGGAACGGCCATGGGCATGGTGGTCCCTGCCCCTTCAGCCATGTCAACCTCCTCTCGGCCAACTCTACTCCATTCGAAGCACTGCAGCAGCATGCCCAGCGTGAGTCCGACCAGCTTCATGCCGAGCGCCTCGCCGGGGCACCCTCTCCGTCCCATGCCGAATGGCATCATCAGTTTCCCCTCGCCCTTGCCCCCTTGGAACCTCTCCGCCATAAACCTCGTCGGCTCCTCCCACGAGCGCGCGTCCCGGTGAATGGCGTGCACGTTGACGAGAAGCATCGTCCCCGCCGGGATGTCGTAGCCGGCAACAGTGCAGTCAGCGGAGGACTCGTGCGGCGCGAGGAGCGGGCCGACTGGGTGCACCCGGAGGGTCTCCATGACGATGCACCGGAGGTAAGGGAGGCTTGGTAGGTCGGCTTCCTCCACGAGGCGCCCCGTTCCGACGACCTCGTCGAGCTCCGCCCTAGCTTTGGCCATTGTGGCTGGGTGGTTCAGCAGCTCCGCCATGCCCCATTCGATGGAGCACGATGTGGTCTCAGTCCGGGCTTGCAGGATGCTCTGTACGTATTAGTTATAGTATCAACTTAACATTCTCTGCATTAGTTGACCTCTAATTTGTACTTTAATGTAAGCATACACAAGTGACTCACCAGGCAGAGCGCTCGGATGACCTTGTCGCTGTACGCCTCCGGCTCCGACGCCTGCATGTCCAGCAAGTCACCGATCATCGACCTGCCACGGCTCCTCCTCCGGTCATCGTCAGCGGCGCGGTGCTCATCAATGAGCCGCTGCGCCCACTCGTTGCGCTTTGCGGACAGCCTCGCGGCCCGCCGATTTACGCCGATGCCCAGCATACCGAGCAGCGGCAGGAAGTCCTGCAAGTTGGACGCCCCGTGCGTCGCGAAGAACTCTTTCACCATCTCCCGGAACCTCGTCGCCTCCTCGGACTCCTCGCCGCCGTAGTACCGCTTCCCGGCGATCATCTGCACCATGAAGTTCAGCGCCAGCTCGAACGCCCGCACCTTGACGTCGACGCGCGCGGGCCTCGACTCCGAGGCCTCGGCCCCAGCTTCCACGAAGAGCCGCCGCGCGGTGTCGCGCACCTCGGCGACGCGGACAGCGGTCGAGCGGAGGAGCTTGTGCGAGGAGAGCACCTCGACGGTGGCGATGCGACGGAGGTTCCGCCAGTTGGGGCCGTAGCTGGAGGTGCCGAGCGTGGTGTATCCGTTGGAGAGGTGGCGCGCGGAGGGGAGGCGGGGCCGGTTGGCGAAGACGATGTCGTGCGTGGTGAGGCACTCCTCGGCGGCGGCGGGGTCGGCGACGTGGAGCACGCGGCGGGTGCCGAACCGGAGGAGGAGCACGGGGCCGTGGGCCGCCGCGAGGGACGCTAGCGCGCGGTGGAGCGGTTTCTTGACGTGGTGGAGGTGGCCGATGACGGGCAGGGACGGCGGGCTCGGTGGCAGCCGGAGGCGCTTCTTCGGGCTTCCGAGGCGGAGCGCGAGGAGGAAGAGAGCCGTGGCAAGCGAGACGAAAAGGAAGGAGAGCGCCGCGCTGTCCGCCATTTGAAAATCGTAGCTAGATTGGTTTGAAGCGTTGCCTTCACTGCACTGGTGTTAATATAGGGTCACAAACGACCAACAGATTACAACAGATTTGATTACAAACAAATAGGTGGCGTGAGATCAACAAGTAATTAATCCAAGATTCGGTTTATATCTTGCCGAATTTGGTTGCATATGTGACAATCAAGGAAATACGCAGCCTGCCTACAAGCCTATCGTTTATTACGCCATGCATGGATGGAACTTGGAGGCTAGCTAGCTCAAGGCACGGAGAGAGGGGCGCTCGTTGTCTGGCTGGATGCACTTAGGGCGCTCCCAATGCATTCGTATCCTAAACTGTATCTTAATGCATTAAATATAAAATTCTATACCGATATCACAATGCAGCGTATCTTACTCGTATATCTAAAGAATAATTATGGGCATGTTTTCGAATCAAATATATTTCCTCCGTTTACAATTAGTTTGCGTTCTGGGTTTAGTCAAAATCAAACTTTGTAAAGTTTGACCAAATATATAGGAAAAAATATAAACATTTATAAAAAAAATTAATTATGATTAGAATCTTCATAAGATATATTTTCTTTTATATATATTTCATATTTTAGATTTTGATATTTTTTCGTATACACTTGGTCAAACTTTAAAAAGTTTGACTTTGAAAAAACGTAGAACGCGAACTAAATAAAAACGGAGAGAGTAACATTTTAATTATGTAGTCCACGGCCTAGGCATCAATATTCAATACTCCCTCCATTCCAAATTAGTTGACTTGAATTTGTCTAAATATGAATGTATCTGTACTTGTTTAGTGTCTAGATATATCCATGTTTGACAAATGTGAGCCAAATAATTTGGAACGGAGGGAGTACTAGTCGAGAATGTAGAGCACGGGATCCGTCGCGCCTTTAATTCATGTCGGTTACTGTGATAAGAGTCGTATCAAGAATAGGATACGATTACTCTCCCCCCTCAATTAATAAATCGTCACGTTAGAGATTTGCCTAACTGTCATGTTTAGATACGATCTGACATCACCGCGTTGTGACTGCCCTCACAGACTCAATGTCTCAAAACTCTTGCGCGCGCACGCACGCTCGTGCAGATGTCCTCTCGGGCCTGATTGGTTTGCCTAACCTCTTTTTTAGACTATGAGCCTTTTTATATTAACATGGAACCATGGAGTTACAATCATGTTAGTCGCGCCGATCTAGAATAAAATTAGTGGATACCAAGTTTAAAAACTTCCCTATTATACTTAGCATTTAGCAACCACCAGTTGAATGCCTGTGCGTTGCTACGGACTCTCATGTTTTTTTTCCTCGCACTAGCCGGTGTGTACCGTATGTGAATGCAGAAACCCTCTTTAATAAACATTTCATAGGCAAGACAATCTAGCCGAGGGATCAGGCTTTGTTTGGCTATGTGACAAGCTCCACAATCATCTTCCAAATTAGAATTGTCCACGACAATTTTGACCAAACGCTGTTGATTAGTCTATACTACTTGTAGAAGGACTGCAACTCACGATGTATTGATTGGGTGCATAGCACGTACATATATAGTACAGGAGGAGGCAATCTACCCTAATCTATACATGGAAGGAGTAGACTTGCCATACAAGTAATACATGCACAATATATCTCAACACCCCCCCGCAGTCGAAGCGTCGCCAGGACCGACGCAAAGGCTGGATCGAAACTCCTCGAAGGACGCGGTGAGAGTGGCAGGGACGTCGGATTTCTTACGAAGAGGGAATGTCCACACAAAATGAGAATAATCATCCATTATAACAAGATAATAAGTAAAGCCGGAATGACTAGGTATAGGAGAGGTCCATACATCGTTGTGAATTAACTGAAACGGAAAGACGCTACTGTGGAAGAATTGCTAAAAGGAAGACGAACATGTTTGCCTAGACGGCATGCCTCACAAGAGTGAGTATCCGTTTTATTACATGAAAAGGAAAAACCCCGTAGGATCTGATGAAGTGTAGTGGAGCTAGGATGGCCAAGACGAGCATGCCAAAGGTTGACGCCGGCGGAGAGAGCCTGAGGTCCAGCATAGGATAAAGATGGGGGCCGAACTGGGTATAGCTCGCCAGGACTCTCACATCGGTGGAGCACCATTCGGGTACGGGAATCCTTTACAGAAAAACCAAGGGAGTCAAATTCAACGGTAACAGAATTATCACGAGTGAGACTACGAACAGAAACTAAGTTATGAATAAGTTGGGGAGAGACAATGACATTATGGAGGGACAAGGGTTTAGAGGAGGATGGAAAATTAGTGGAGCCAACATGGGAGATAGGAAGAGTAGCACCATTACCGACGATGATATGAGAGGAGGTGGTGGCGGGAGATGAATGTGAGAGATTACCCGGGTGAGCAGCCATGTGAGCGGACGCTCCGGTGTCCATGAACCAGTCGCCGCCGATGTAGTTGCCGGGGGTGGGAGCCTGCTGTAGGGCGGTGAAGAGGGCCGGGTCCAAAGGAGCCGGGGCGGGTGGCGGTGCAGCGGCATATCCAGGGTAGCCAGGAGCTGCGCCGTAGGTCATGGGCGCTCTGCCGTAGCCGGGCTGAGGGGCGGCGTAGAAGGCGTGATGGGCCGCCGGGCGCGGACCAAGGAGACTCGGGGCAGGCGGACGGGGCACCGGCATGGTGTAGGCGTGGACGACTCCCGTCCATGGGTTGTGGCCGCCACTCCAGGGTGGTGTAGGTTGCGGGTTGGCGGGGCGAGAACCACCACCGCCGCCGCGGCCACGGCGACGACGCCATTGCTGCTGTGGTGGAGGCTGTGGCTGAGGCGCGGGCGTCATGGGCACGGGCGGGCGCGGAGCAGGAGTAGGGGCGCCACGGCCGACGCCGGCGGCCAGCGCGGTGTGGGAGGCGCGGGTGCGGAGGTTCTTCAGGCGCCGTTCCTCAAGGCGGAGGTAGTCCACCGCCTTCTCGAAAGTGGGGTTAGCCATGAGGGAGAGGTTGGAGGCGGCGTTACCAAGATCCTCGCCGAGACCGGCGGTGAGGGTGGAGAGGAGGATCTGATCACCAAGCTGGAACCCGATGTCGTTGAGCTCGTCGGAGAGTGTCTTGAGGCGCAGGCAGTACGCGTCGAGGGAGAGGTCGTTCTGCTGACACCCGAAGAACTCCTGCTGCAAGAAGACCACCCGTTGGAGCTTGTTGTCGGTGAAGAGCCCGATGACCTTGGTCCACACCTTGTGAGCATCGTCGCCGTCGCGGACGACGGTATGGAAGATGTCCGGCGAGACGGTGAGGAAGATCCAGCGGCTGATGGTGGCGTCGATGGCGAACCAGTCGGAGTCGTGCCGCATGGTGAGGAGGTCGGTGGTGCCGTCGATGTGGTCGGAGAGATTGTACTCGCGGAAGAGAAGGTTGAAGTAGGTTTTCCAAGCAAAGAAATTGGCGGCGGAGTGGGAGAGCTTGACGGGGACGTGGTCGGAGATGGAGACCTCACGGAGCTTGACGGGGTCGGGGGTGGAGAAGGTGGAGCCGGAGGAGGCGAAGGGGTTGCTCGAGTTGGAGATGTCGGACATGATGGCGGCGGCTGAGGTTTAGGGTTAGGGTTGTGGGTACGCGGCTGGGAAGAGAGAGCGACGCGTGGTGGGAGGAGAGGGGAGCGACGGCCTGCCGGTTTGGAGGAGGTGGCGGCGCGCTAGGGCTAGGGGAGGGCGACGGCCTGCCGGTTGGAGAAGACGGCGGCGCGCTGGGCTAGGGGAAGGCGACGGCCGGCCGATGGGAGAGGGCGGCGGCGCGCTAGGGCTAGGTTAGGATCGAGAGGAATCTGATACCATGTAGAAGGACTGCAACTCACGATGTATTGATCGGGTGCATAGCACGTACATATATAGTACAGGAGGAGGCAATCTACCCTAATCTATACATGGAAGGAGTAGACTTGCCATACAAGTAATACATGCACAATATATCTCAACACTACTATTAAAAGAGCAAATTTGTGTTGATACATTGAATCTGAGCCCTTCAATATTTGGCCAACGGTGCAGATCGCTCCAATGTTTGACAACTCAACATAAATCCACTTTTATCCGTTTTACCCTCCCACCAAATCACATAATACTGTTAATGCCATCATACCGGTTCGTTTTATTTCGTTTCGCGATAATTACAGGAATTGCCACGGCTTAAAAGAAACGATTCGTTAATCTAAAAAAAAAAGCGTCCAGTTCGCGGATCCTGCGGCGAGTCTCACCCCGGCTCTACCGCGGTGCCGCCGGCCGGCGGGCATGGCGTGGCGCCACCCCTAACGTCACCTGCCTCCGCTAGCTCCCCCGTCCAACAATCGCAACGACGGCCACCGGCCGGAATCCGGCCCCGCCGTACATCAACGCCAAGTTTCAAAGCCACTGGATGCCATCAGATCCACGCTCCCGCTCAGGGTGACTTCCGGCTAGAGACAAGGGTCCATCCCTGCAAGTACTAGCTGCAACGACGAATCGAGGCCGCGAACCAAGAGTCGTCTTCCCCGCCCTGCCCTACACTACCATGTCGCCGTCATCCCCTTCACTCAAATTCTTCTCTACCGAGAGAAGACCAATGTACCAGAAGGTAGCCATCCTGCTTCTCATCTTTTGATTTCATTTCTTTTGCTTCCTATTTTTACTATGTCGTTTACTCCCGGATGATTCTATTCAGAAGGTAGTAAAACCATGCCTGACATTAAGGCATACGTAGACATAATTTACTCCCGGATAATCATGTTCAGTGAGATGCTATAAGCAATGGTCAACTGAAGTATACGCTACTGGAGTATGTTGGTTTCTAAATTACAACATACCTAATAAATTCAGTGATATGCAACTGTTTTTAAAGTTGTACCAGATGTTCGATACTTAGATGACCATAACTGGGCCGTAATTAGGATCCATGCAATTACCTGTTCTCCTTTGAGCTTGGCATGGTAATTTTCTTGCTTTCTTAATTCTTATCCTTATATCGACGAAAAATGGTAGAACCTAAGTCTGAGCATCAATTTGTAGAAGCTGGTTGCTTTGGCCTTTTTCTTGCATTAATCCTACTTATCCACATTTCTTTTAATGTAATATCCTAAAAGGCTAAAAGTGCCATGAGATATCTCTAATGTTTTTTGATACTTTGTTTTGAATGGTGTGGTTATTTTATTACTCCCACCCCATCTAAATATATCATTTGTTTGGGAACTTACAAAATGTCCAGATGGACCAGTAGTCATGGGTTCTCACAAGTATGATGTCTATTTTCAATGAGTGAGCAGGATAACTATGGGTTCTGACAAAATATTTTACTTAGCATATGTTTCTCATTCTTGTGCAGGTCAAAAGAAGACATACCTCAATGCTTGGCCAAGAAGTAAATGTGAAGAAGAAAATCTCAAGTCTTAATTCTGTAGGTAAGTTGCTGCTACTCATGCATAGGTCTTTTTCACTTGGTGCAAGTAATGAGTATTTATCTGAAACACGGTGATCCACATTGGTTTTACCAATATGTTGTGATAATAATCCTTCGTCAACATTCTGTAACATCTTTGATTTAAATTGCCACCATGCTCTTTCGCCATCGGTTGTCACACTATCTCATGCAAAAGATTTTGCCAGAGTTGCTGCCTCTGTGCTCTCTTATTTCTTCATCCTGTGAATAACCACCAATGGTTGTTCTGGACATTTTGCTGCATTTTAATAGATCTGTGTAAAACTGTTTTCAGCTGAGTGCTTAAGGGAATCACATGGCACACAGGATAAGCTATCTCAAACCAACCAACAAAAGTGACTTCTTAAGGAATGTTTTCAGCCTTGCTGGTCAGTACAACCGAATGGTGCCTTGATACTCAAGATCAGAAGTTATAGAATAGATGATAAGTAGTAATATCAGATGATAAGTTTTTTTTTTTTTTGCAAAACAGACGCTAAATGGGTTTGCTGATGAATGGGTAAACCTGTATGAGTTCTCATTGCTTCACCTTCTTGGTTAGTCCTGTTCTAACATTGAATATGATAGTTTGGTTTGCACAGAAATCCTGTGGCATACATGTTGTTTGGATGTTCCATAATTCTACACCTAATGAAACTCCATGGTGATTTTACCCATTTGAGTATGGGCAAGGTAAAAATACCCATGGTCCTATCAATCACTTTTTGCTGTCCACAATGCCAATTCCTATTTGGAAATTTAATATTTTTTTTAAAAATGGCTGAGTACAATAGATGTTATGCATCCAAGTTTTGTCTGCACAGTCTTTCATGTTCGTTGTTAAGACAACCAGTTTCAATCACATTTTCTGCTACGGCCATGGTTAACATAAGCTTTGATCTGCTTGCATAATTGCAGGAAATTAGGATTGTAGGATTAAACATAGATACACAATCTTCAACAATCTTGTTTCAGTCGCATTGGAGTCCAAATTTTCTTTATTGGAGAAAGACAATCGGCAATATTTTTTATTTTATACGTACATAAATTTTATAGTAGTCTGGAACGTGCGTTGCACGTGCACGTTGACTAGTATAGAGAAAAGAGATCGGTGTCAAAAACTGATGTTGGCTCCCGAGCCCTATTTGTAAAAAAGCGGCAAGGCACATTATCAAGTGTATTTTTTTGAAGAAAACTCATACGATTACACCTACCCAAAAACATATATTAGTATAGGTGATCTACAAAAAAGGGCAAGTGCTTTTTACGGCCACAACTTTGTCATTCCGAAAAAACAAATACGGAAAGTTTCCGTATGGTGTTTTTTTGTAGTCGTTTGTGATTTCTTTTGAAATTGTTACACCGCAATCTGCGGCAAAAAATGTTGTTTAACTAATTTTTTGTAGCTTTACCTTTTTCTAATATTGAATGAGTTGTTGCTTCTTCTTTGTACATGGGCTAAGGAATTTTGTTTTCATACTCGAATTTTGTTGCAATACTAGGGGTAAATCGCCATTGTGGCATTTAGCTGTAAATACGGGGAAGGTCAGGGGCAACGCGATATACCTCTCCGTTTAATTGGAGCTGTTGTGTAGTGCGGATTGTTTTTGGAAAACTAAGCGACTAAAATGCAAAAGTACACTGTAGCTGATTCTGGGCGTTGGATGACGATTCCATGGCTCTAACAGGCAGGGACCTACATTTGATGACTCTTAGGTGATCGCGCCTAGCGCTTTCAAGGGAATATGTTTGATAATTCGTAGGGTGGCCTGCGCCTACGCTACGATCGCCTATTTTACTCTTATGTGCTTTCTCGCCACTTCATGCTCTCTCCTTTTTTACTTGTGTTCCCACTCTTAGGACCCGCAACATTTCAGAATTTCCATTTTTCTCGTCACTTCATGTTTTGAGCTACTCCATGCATAGATACATCCACATGTGGCCAATAGCAAGTCATCTAATTTGGAACTGAGGGGATACTTACTTAATTAACCAAATGGAGCAAGCGCTCAAATGTTCTGAATGACTTTTCCAGATATTCAGATCAAATAATGAAACAACCATACATAGTCACAACTCCTAATGCATATTTAAATAACACAAGTATAATCAGCTCGATCTAAAGCATTCAAAAATTATGTTATAAATTCAACAGCTACCAAAACTACAAAAAAAACTGAGAATGCATCTATTTATCGATCCATCTATCTTTCTATTACTTAAGACAGCCATGGACCGGCCCATTTGTATTTGTCCATGATTGCAACAGCACCAACACATATAACACAAGGTGAACTCAATTGTCTTGAATTTGATGGATATTGGCACGGAATTGTCTTGGAATTTGATGGGTATTGGCATGGCGGAGAATGTCACCGGAATTGCTGCAAAATCTAAGCATGAGAGGTGCAAATGGATAGACACGAATATTAGTTATTTCCAATACAAGATGGCTTGCCACTCTTCATTCATTCATAACACATAAAAAACTTTTGATCCAAACAAAGATCCATCACACAATACCTAGCTAGTCCTAAACATCGTTGAGCGCCCATCAGTGCCATGACAAAATCCTATCAAGAGGATCTTTTGATCAGGTTAATATTATAAAAAATGACTTTGGGAAATCCTCCAACCTGAATAAAATACCATTTTTTTGTTGACGGTATGAATAAAATACCATTTTAGTTCAAAACAAAACAACAACTTCTGCCAACACCCAACACTAGCATATATTGATGTTGTAAGTAAAATTAAGAACCAAGTATAACACACCACGTTTCCTCAAAACTTCCTACACACCAGATACACATGGTTAATGCAAAAAAGATAAACACAATTGCACTACCATCCAGTGGCCGAGCCAGCTCCCGGCTACCCTGGGCAGCTGCCCGGGCTCAGCTAAGAATGCACCACTGGAATTTGAGCTAAACAGGAAGATTTCTCAGTGAATTCATGAGCAAATGCTTAGCTAGCTTAGTGCCTTTGTGTGGAGTTTGAGTTCTCACCTAGTGTGTGTGTGGCGGCTGCTTCTCCTTGCTTCACTGATCGATCACCTCTTATCTGATACACACTGAACTAGGTCACTCACCTAAGTGGGCTTTGGGCCACTTGGGCCAACACAACAGTACACCATTCAACACTCCCCCTCAAGAGGGGTGATAGATATCTATCATTCCATCTTGTCACATGCTAGGCTGCATTCTTTTGTTCCCAATCCTTTAGTTAGACAATCTGCAATCTGTAGCCCTGAACTCACATGCTCTATCTTGATGATCCCAGCATCTAGCTTTTCTTTGATGAAGAATCTGTCTATTTCCACATGCTTGGTTCTGTCATGCTGTACTGGATTGTTTGCTATGTTGATTGCTGATTTGTTATCACACCACACATTAACACAACTAGTCTTCAATATCTTCAATTCTTCAAGTAAATTTCTTGTCCACAACATCTCACTTAGCCCTTGAGCCATAGCTCTATATTCTGCCTCGGCAGTCGACCTGGACACAACAACCTGCTTCTTACTTCTCCACGATACCAAATTTCCACCAACAAAGACACAAAAACCTGAGGTTGATCTACGATCATCTAGGCAACTTGCCCAATCTGCATCACAGTACCCATCTATCACGAGGTGCTTGTTACTCTCAAATAACAGCCCCCTTCCTGGAGTCCCCTTCAAGTACCTCAGGATTCTATTCACTGCTTCAAGATGATCACTCCTAGGTTCATGCATGTACCTGCTTACCACACTTACTGCAAAGGCAATATCAGGGCGTGTATGACATAAGTACAACAACCTCCCAACTAACCTTTGATATCTCTCTTTATTTACTGGCTCTCCTGACTGAGCTGTCACTTTGTGGTTTTGATCAATTGGAGTTGAGGCTGGCCGACATCCTAGCATCCCTACATCACTTAGGAGATCTAAAGTATACTTCCTCTGAGATAGTGAAATCCCCTTGGTGGACCGTGCCACTTCTATGCCCAGAAAGTATTTAAGTCGGCCTAGATCTTTGACTTCAAACGCCTTACCCAAAGACTCTTTCAACTTTGCAATTTCTTCTTTGTCATCCCCTGTGATAATAATATCATCCACATATACAGCAAGTAGAGTGATTTTCCCTTTTGCATGCTTGTAGAACAGTGTATGATCACCATTACACTGCCCATACCCCATATTACATACAGCACGCCTGAATCTGTCAAACCATGCTCTCGGAGATTGTTTCAGGCCATAGAGAGCTTTCTTTAACCTACATACCTTGCCAATAGTCTGAGAAGTAGAGAACCCAGGTGGGATCTCCATGTAGACCTCCTCCTGCAGGTCGCCATGCAAGAAAGCATTCTTCACATCAAGTTGATGTAAAGGCCACCCAAAATTTGCTGCACAGGAGATCAGAATCCTCACAGTATTCATTTTTGCTACTGGCGCAAAGGTCTCGTCATAGTCAATGCCGTAGGTCTGGCTGTACCCCCTCGCCACAAGTCTAGCTTTATACCTTTCAATCTTTCCTTCTGCATTCTGCTTCACAGTGTATACCCACTTGCAGCTGACTGCCTTCTTTCCTGTTGGAAGAGGTGTTAATACCCATGTCTTGTTCTTACATAATGCCTCCAGTTCCTCTATCATAGCTGTTCGCCACTTTGGATCCTCTTTTGCTGCCTTCCAATTCGTTGGAAGGGACACAAGCTGAAGAGAAGCAACAAATGCTTTGTAGGCCGGAGATAATGCTTCATAGGAAACATAGTTTCCAATATCATTGACATTGAACCCTAACCGTTCCGGTGGTATCCCTGCTGTTGCTCGAGTAGATCTTCTCAAAGCAATTTGCCCATCAGTTTGCCCTTCAGCCTGATCTCCCCCTTCAGTCTGATCTCCATCAGTGGAGACGGAAATCACATCAGCTCTACCTTGTTGTTCTGTTAGTGGCTGATCAAGTTGCTCCCCCTGATGTGCAACACCATTGCCACGCTTTCGTGAATACACCTTGAGTTGCTCCTCCTGCTCTGTTGTCCACCTCGGCACATAGCCAGGCACCTCCCCCTGAATCTGTCTCCTAGCATAAACTCGAGGATTTTGTTCTTGATTTATCTTGCCCCACATGTCTTGCTGCAAGTTTGGCTCCTGTTGGTGCTGCTCACTCTGATGTACCGGAATGGCACCCTCAATTGGCTGCTGCTGCTGAATTGCTGCTGCTGCGCTGAATTTGACTGCTGCACAGGAACAGCCCCAGTACCACTACTCTCCCCCTCTTGACCAACCACAGGAGACTGGGTATGGTCAAGACTGTCAAATAAGCCACTAAGATCAGTTTTCTCACCATAAAATGGTTCGGATTCCCTAAAGGTGACATCCATGCTCACAAAGGTCCTCCGTTCAGAAGGACTCCAGCACTTATAGCCTCTCTGCCCAGAAGAATACCCAATGAAGATACACTTTACGGCGCGTGGATCCAATTTTCCCACAGATGGCCTGTGGTCCCTGACAAAGCAGACACAGCCAAACAGCTTGGGAGGAACCACAAAATCATTCTTTCCAAAAAGTAACTCAGAGGGTGACTTCATACCTAGTACTCTCGATGATGTGCGATTGATCAAGTATGTCGCAGTCATCACAGCTTCACTCCACAAGAATTTCGGCACGTTCATGGTAAACATCAGTGATCGAGCAACCTCCAGAATATGTCGATTCTTCCTTTCTGCTACTCCATTCTGAGGAGGAGTATCCGGACATGAGGTTTGATGCAAAATCCCGTGCTCTGATAAGAAAGCCCCAAAAACTTTGTTCACATACTCAGTGCCATTATCACTTCTTATCACTTGTACCTGAACATTGAAGTGATTTTTTACATAGGCATAGAAAGTCTTGAAGCATTGGAAAGTTTCATCCTTGTGACGCATCAAATAGACCCATGTCATACGTGAGTGACAGTCAATAAAGGTCACAAAATACTTTGCCCCACTAACCGACGCCACAGGACTAGTCCACACATCCGAGTGAACAAGCATGAATGGGGATATACTTCGAAGTCCCTTACTCACGTAAGATGTCCTTGTATGTTTTGCAAACTCGCACGCATCACACTTCAGTTTGTTCTTATCTACTCCATGCATTACACTAGGAAATAGCCTGTACATTTTATCAAAGGATACATGCCCCATTCTGCAGTGATGTTTCATTGCCACAGACTCTCTTTCTTCCACAATTGCTGCAAACACTGAGCTGCCCATCTGACCAAGCCCCTCACGGTCCATGTACCATAGTCCCCTACGCCTTATTCCTACCCCAATCCTCTGTCCAGTCGTCCGGTCCTCAATCAAGCACATTCTTCTGTCAACAGTTATCCTACAGTCTACTTGGTCGACTAGAGCACTCATAGACACCAGATTAACCGGAAAGGCTGGCACATGAAGGACTGAAGATAACTTAATAGAAGGTGTACATTGAACGGTTCCAATACCCTTAATAGGCTGCAATGTCCCGTCAGCTGTGCATATAGTGTTACTTTGAGAGTGCTGATCATATGACTCAAATTCCCTGAAGTCACCTGCAACATGTTGAGATGCACCCGAGTCTAGTACCCACTCCGGATTAATTCTGTGAGCAGCAATGGTGGCCTTTTCGGTGTTGTCCTCATTTCTACAGGTAAAATCAGCCGAACTTGGAAGACTAGTATCCTCTATCTTCCTCCCAGAGCACCTGCAGCTATTGCAGCACCAACACCTAGCAACAGCGCCTCCTCCAAGCGCCAGCTGCGCGTGCAACACCTGAGCAGCAGCACTAGGACCAACACTTAGCAGCTGTCCATTCGCTTGCTCCTGCACCGTGGCCGTCATCACCTCGGTGGCCAGCGCGTGCCGCCCAAGCTGCTCTGCCTCAACCTTCTCCATGGTCGGTGGCGGCCTCTGCTCCCGTGACACGTGCACGGCCTCCTTCCGCTGCTGCAGCGCACGCAGCTCCACCACGTCCTCCATCGCGACCTTGTCCCGGTACTCCGTCTCCAGTCGCTCCACGGCAGCCGCCTGCTCCCCACAGCGCGCGCATCTTGGACTCAAATTCCTCCATCGCCTCACATCGCCGGCACGCGCACTCCGACTCTAGCTCGAGTTCCGCATGCTTCAGCCGCCACGCCACCTTCTCCCCGTGCGCATCCCGCGCGTGGTGCCCCTCGTCCAGCTCCCGGCTGGACTCAGCCAGCTGCACCGGCACCGCCGCCACCGCGTGCCGCCCCGCCGGTCGCTCTGCCTCCTCTGCCAAACCCGGCTCTGCTTCAGCAAGACCTTTCGTTTCAGCCATCTTCCCGACCTGCTACTGTAGCAGCACGCAGCAGCAACACACCAGCCTTCTATGCCACAGCTGCACCCCCACACCGGCAGCTATAGCCCTTCCTCCGCCGCCGATCTCCGCCGGAACCGCCGTCCGGTCAGGCCCCGCCGTCGCCGAGCTCTGATACCATGTGGAGTTTGAGTTCTCACCTAGTGTGTGTGTGGCGGCTGCTTCTCCTTGCTTCACTGATCGATCACCTCTTATCTGATACACACTGAACTAGGTCACTCACCTAAGTGGGCTTTGGGCCACTTGGGCCAACACAACAGTACACCATTCAACACTTTGTTCCCTGGCCAGGCTCCACGAGGATTCTAGCTCCGCCATTGCTACCATCAAATGGAGTGTGGATACTAGATATAATGCTATCCAGCACCGCAATACACCGCAATACACAAAACTAGACTTGTGCCAAAGTTCCTCGGAAAACTACACCATGTGTTGTAAGAAAGCATTTATAATTAGTCAAAAGTTCTTCGGAAAACAATTGAAAAGTGTTTCCCTAAAGTGCTAGCTAGCATAAAAACCTGGCAAAGACTAGAGAAAGGCTGGTCGTGCCGACCATGTGTTTCCGCCAATTAACCATTCCGAGTTGACTGCTCAACCCTCAGTAATATGAATTGGTGTATTACTACACAACTTGCCTACTAGTATCGGTGGCTTTGGTCCTTTAGATCGAGTCCAATGAACGGTCCACAATCATTTGTCCCTACCGTAAAAGAGCTCATGGCTAAATATATTTGCTGAACCTACTGTACAACAAGCGTACGTACGTACAAATTGCTTAATTCGGTCCAGGCTTATGTGATTTGGGTTTAAACGCCAGTTAACCGTGTCCCCAGATAAGACTTCCGGAGCCTTGAACCAAAAGTCAATACACCCTGACACATTAAGCAGCAGATCATCATTGATTATCACAAAAATGAAGGCACATGATCATGTGCTGACTCCTATAGTTAAAAGACAAGTGGTGATTGAATCACATGACAACTACACCCCAGACTAGGCACTGCTGTAAAGTATCACTGTCCACTGATTATTAAGCAATAGTGTAACAAGGAAGATCTCCAAACAGAGCCATAGACGAAACCAAGGCTGTCGGCAATACTTTCCATCGAGTCGCAGAGCAGCAGTTCATGGAGATCACAAAGGTGGATCTCCGTGGGCTGGAGCCTGGCGGAGCAGGATGGGACGAAGCTCGGGATGCGGTCACCGCGTCCATGGTGGCCTACGGCTGCGTCGTAGTCCAAAACGATGGGCTGGACAGGGACATCCGGCAGGCGCTCTTCGGGCGCGCCATGCCGGAGCTCTTCGCGTTCCCGGTGGAGACCAAGCAGCGCAACGTCTACAACGATGTGCAGTACGGAGGGTACATCGGGCAGCTACCCGGAATGGCCGGCTACGAGAGCATGGGCATCCAAAACGTCTCGGACGCCAGCGTCATCAGCGACTTCGCCAATCTCTTCTGGCCAGAGGGAAACCCCATCTTCTGGTGAGACTATAGCTGATGACTCTACATTACTTTGTTGTATGTATTACGCAAATGATTACGTTTCGATCTCAACTTTGGATTGTCACAAATACTCTGTCCAGTGAAACATCTTCCCGATTTGCCACAAATGCTATTAAGCTGGAGCAGACCGTGACAAAGATGGTGTTAGAAGGCCTTGGTGTCCGGGACAAGCACGCCCTCGACTCGCACCGTAACCAGCTTCGCTATTCCCTCCGGATGGCCTACTACGGAGCTTCCCCCGAAGACGACGAGACCAAAGTGTCCATGCCGGAGCACCGTGACTACGTTATGACCAGCATGGTTGTGCAGCACCAAGTCGAGGCCTGGAGGTGAAGTTGAAGGACGGCAGCTGGTTCGCCGTGCCTCCTGAACCGGACACCGTCGCCATCGTCGCCGGCAGTCTACTTAATGTGAGGAAGTCAACAATGTCCATCTTTCTCACTTTCCCATCCTTGTGTGTACGAGATCAAACTATGAAATTCAGACAATCGAAAAGAAGCCAATGACAACATATTTCCCCTGCATGTAGGTGGTGACCAACGGACGGGTGCAGGCATGCCTCCACCGCGTGAAGACGCCGAGCAACCGCAAGCGCTTCTCCGCGCTTGTAGGCTGCATGCCCATCCAAGGTAGCACGGTGCGAGCCATGGAAGAGCTCGTCGACGAAGACCACCCTCTGATGTACAATCCATGCGATCCTTACGATTATGTCAGCTTCCAGTACTCGGAGGAAGGCCGCAAATCAAAAGACGCGCTCAAAGCTTTCTGTGGAGTAGTTAAAGATGAGCCTATTGAGCCATGATAGCAGATCTGCGATTGGTCATTCCAAGGGAAGAAGTCAATGGTACAATTTCATAATTTTTTTGAAGCTTAACAATTTCATAATTAGCTTGCGTGTATGTTCTTTTCAGTATTTTTCACCAAGCTTTCCTACTGGTATATGGAATAAAATTTTCTTCTTCATGTATGTGCTCATGGCGGCATATGAGCTTCGGTTATAAACTGCAGCTCGTTCAGAGTATAGAAGTATAATAGGAATAAAGCAAAACAGAAAAGCTGAAGCTTCGTATGGAGCACCATGCAAAAACCCACTCGTTTTCGTGTGCTACTCTGTGATCGCGCGCGTCGTGTTTTAGTTGGATTTGGCGACAGCAATCTCCTTCGCCTATACTTCCCGATGATCGTGCTGGTGCAGAGCGCACGTTCAGTTGATGATCCATCTCTTTGTGCCCTCACGTCATGGAATTCTGGCGAGAACAGGTCTCAGACAACTCCAGGGTTCAACAGAGAGCTCAACTGATTAATTAGCTCACAAAGAAACTGATCAGGATGCCTACAAAATGATAATCTTGTTATCATCACACAGTGAGGTGCGTGCTAATTCGCATATGTCTAGATTTATACCAACAAAAAAAATAGCACGCTATTTCCCGGTTAATAGCACGATATAGCGTATTTGGAGAGGCTACGCTATATTTAGCCTAAAGTTGACGCTACGGCGCTATTTTCGTCTTATACGCTCGAAACCACACTAAACGTGGTAACGTTATAGCAACGCTAACAAAAAGTCTGGAAATAACGTTAGGTGATGATGATGGCGGGCAATCTGGTGGTTCTTCTAGTTATTCTGAAGATGATGTCAATGATTCTGATTAAAGTTTAAAATATTTATCTTTTAGTTTATTACTTTTTCATGGTTTTAAGACTCATATTTGTATTCGTGCCATGGATTTGGCCTTGACATTTGAATATGGTTACCTGGTTATGCATGTATTGTTTCTGGAAAAAAAATTAGTGCTGAAATCCTTAATATTTGGGCTATTTCTTACAACTTTTTCATCACGCTATTTTATATGTAACTTCGCTATATCACGCTATATCTTGTATAGCTTCTGGAGGAGGGCCACGCTATTTTTGATAGCACGCTATTTTTATCCTTGATTTATACTCGTTGTTGCTATAGTCATGAATTATTTAATGTTTATTCTGGTGAAACTATATGTAAATTGCTTATATTTTCTTTTAAAGCTAGCCTTGTCATCATCACAAAGTGAAATTCGATAATCTCCTCACTGTCTGTGACTCTTCTCTGAGATTCTGAATGTTTGCCGACCTCGACGGTCCTGTAGGCGCCGGCGCGTATGACCGTGTATCCCTTGTACTAGACGTCCGTCACGCTCGGCAGGAACCTGAACGACGCTCGGTTCTTGATCGAGGACGAGATAAATGTGGCCCGGTTGCCTCGCGATTTCGTTCCGAGGAAAATGGAAAGAAATCAAGGTGGTGGGACGGACCCACACCAGAAAACCACGGGACGTGTCCTCTTCAATCTTCATGCATCCCGTAGGTCGAAGCCGCCGCCACAGAGAGGCGGCTTGCCGGCGAGGCGACAACCATCGCTAGATTCATTGCAGGCAATTAAGGCTCCACCTCTGGCCGAAGTATCAGTCTATTCCACCCGTTTAATCTGTTGCATATACTGCCGTCGAGGAACCCGAGCTAGCCGCGCTCCTTCTTCCTAGTCCTAGGTCGATCTGGTTTTGTTCAGCTAAGTTTGCTGCTTATCGTGTAAGCCGATCGATCGATCGATCGACTAATTTATTCTCTTCGACATACGCAGGCACGCGCAGGAGATGGACGGGTGGGTAGACCCGCGCATAGCCCTGGCAAAAGAATTCCCGGGGTACGATATCTCGGAGCTGGATCACCTCGTCGAGGGCGAGGGTCTCAAGTCCGACTACAACCCCGTGCGGATGAGGGTGCTCTTCGAGACGCCGTCCGGCTTCGCCATCTTCGGCCTCGACTCGGGCTACCTCTACGAAGTCGGCAGCGACTACACCGGCATCGAGGTCGGTCTCGTTAATTTTGTTCCAAAGTTTTGTGCTAAGCTACTATAACTTACTCAAGTCTCAAGGTTCAACACTGATTTCTGCTTATTGTGTATACGGTCATTTGCTGACCATCTGGGTTAATTGTGTCGACAAGGAATCTGCGGACCTGGTTAGTATTACCAATTACATCCGGTTGATTATCATTCTTGTTGTGTTTCCGTATTAGTTTACCATCAACTGCTAGCTATTTATTCAGTTTATTTCGCGAGCCAGCTTGTGGCTTTACTAGATATATAAAAAACATGTCTATTCAGTAAACTAGACTATGTTAGAGTTGAAATATTATGTAAAGTTATACTACTCTATGTAATGGTCTTATCTATTTGGACCATGCAATTTGGCTATGTCTCCCTTTGACCTCGTCATAATTATCTCGAAATTTAATTTATCAGTTTGTCTGGCTAAGGTGTTTCCTGAAGCTTGCTAACAAGTCCACTGCCATTGGCCCTACTGGTATTGATGAAAGCCTTGCCGAGCATATTGAGGAGCAGTGCAATAGAGGGGAGAAACTAACTGTCGGTGAATCTGCATACAAAGAAGCTATTGAAGATCAGCTGGTTCGTACGAGGCTTTTCCCTGCAACTTGTGCGTGTGCCCGAACTTCTGGTGACAACTCTACATTATTATTTTTCCAGGGAATAGATCCATATATAAAGGTTGACAAGATTCACTGCGTTTCCTGCTATCCACGTCACCTCAAATCGTACGCCGTCCGATCTCGCGCAATGGACGTCCCGGATGCAGCCACGTCGCCCCCAAACCCGGCGTACTGTTCATTCTCGAATTTCTTCCAATGGTTGCGTGCCACGTCGCCCGGTAACCGCCCGGTCGACCCGGTTCCACCCGGTGGCCGTGGCTTTTTTTACAAAAAACAACCCGAACAATTCCGAAATTGTTTCCGCGGTCCAGGATTTTTGCGAAAAAACGCCCGCCAAGGACCTTTCCACGAATTGACAGAAATCCAGGGATCTATTCGCAAACTTGTGCGCAGACCCCCCCCCCCCCCCCCCCCCAGCTTCTCCCTCCCGCGCGACCCGCGCCGTCGCCGGCGGCGCCGACGCGGCGCACCGCCGCTCCGCGCCACCACGTCCAAATCGACGACCAGGGAGGGGCGCGTCGTCGCGTGCTCTACTCCTTCGCCGGCGGAATCCTGCCGAAACGCCGCCATCTCGCTGGGGTCACCGCCGCCGACCTCGCCGTCCTCCGCCGCGTGCGGGCGCTGCCACGGCCGCTCCGGCGACCAATAAGTGGCGGCGCCGCCGCTCCCGTGATCAGCGCGACGAGGCGCGTACGAGGCGGCCATCCGGCCGTCCTGGGTCGCCGTCGCGCGGCTCCGGCGACCTTCGCGCCGTCGCGGCAGATCCGCCCGCAGGTGACGTCAGCGTGACGTCACCACGGGCTGGGATGGACGCGCCTGGGCGCTGCAGGCCGCGGGCTGGGCTGGGCGACGCTGGGCTGGGCTGGCCGCTGCGCGGCTGGCTCAGCCCTTTTTTTCCGTTCTTTGTTTTCTGTTTTCCTTTTTTTCCTGTTCTTTTTATTCTATTTTTCTTTTTAGAAAAACTTTTACATCTTTATAAATGCAGCTCCAGTAATTTCCAAACATACACAACTCCAAAATGTAGGCATTTCACCAACTTTTCGAAATCAAACAATTCAATTTCAAAATCTAAACATTCCACCAACCTTCAAGATTCGAACAATTCGTAAATACAAACCTTTTTTTTGTATTTCGACGCATTCAAATCCGAACACAGTTTGAACATGGCCATTTAAAAAAATGCACCAACGTATTTACTAAGATTCTTTTGAATCTTTTAAATATAATTGTTGACTTTTGAAAAAAGCATGATCACTCGATCTCGGGAGCACCAAATTTCCAATCCCCATTCACGACATGACTTAAAAATCTTAGTTATTTGTCAAGCAGCCAACTATCATCATCCCATCCCATCCACGCTCCATTATTTTTTTTGGTAAAACAAGTAAATATTACGTGACCGACCTTCAAGATTCGAACAATTCGTAAATACAAACCTTTTTTTTGTATTTCGACGCATTCAAATCCGAACACAGTTTGAACATGGCCATTTAAAAAAAATGCACCAACGCTATTTACCGATAGACAAATTTTAATCTAAAGATTAACAAATTAGAATTTTTAGCACCGCGCTATTCACAAGTATGAAAAATATGTCAACATGAACACAGAGCATGAGCATTTAGTCAGCATTAAAATAATTCAAATATGAATAGCTACTTATGAACATATACACTTTTTAAATTTCAACAATGCACATTTTCTTTGAACTTCAACAAATTTACAATGTGCACAATTTTTAAATACGGATATTTCCAAATTTGAATATTTTACTCCGCGGTATTTTCCTCCTAACCGCATGACCGCGACGTATACCGTTTTGATCCCAATTTCAAATTTCAAACCTCCAAACATTCCAGCAATCTTTCAGATCTGATCATTCTATGAACAACAAAAGACTTCATACCCTAATACAATTCCACTTTAACCAATTTAAAAAAATTAACATTTTTTTAGCGTGAACTCTTCTTGAATTACAACCGTTTTCAAATTTGAGCAATCTTTAAAGTCCGACTATCTTTAATACGTTTTTTTTCTTCCAAATTTCAGTGATTTCCAAGCTTACACAATCTTAAAACATCGCCATTTTCAAATTAAATTTTAAAAACAGGGGCGCGTCGTTCCAACGATTTCCAAGCTTACACAATTTTAAAGCATCGTCAGTTTTAAATTAGAGTTTTAAAACACGGGCGCGGCATCTGCCGCGCTCCAGATGACTAGTTACATGTATATGCGATGAAGCTGCGGAGGAGCTGATGTGGGGCATGCAAAACCTGTTGCATGTTTTAGTGCCTGAGGAGAAATCGGAGTTTAGCAAACAGGACCGTAAGTTCCATAGTAAAAAATTACTTGCCTACCTGCGTGACTATGTACCTGGCCGTGACATCAAGCCTGAAATGGTAAGCCCACTGACTTAGTAAAAGATTCAAACAATGTAGTACAAAACAATCTGTGAATGTGAGGACTTTGATGAGCCTTTTAAAATTCATTGCACCAAAACTAAATTATGGGCTTTTAAATGGTTATATGTTCACAACTCTTGCATTTATACAATAATGGCATATATACAAGAGATTATAAGTGTAATAATGGAATTCAGTAATAATATATTTTGACCAAGAATATTCAGTTTTCCATTTCATTCGCCCATGTTTTCTATTTAATCTTATTATGTGCCCCTCTTAAAATCCATTGCACCAAAACTAAATTATGGGGTTTTAAATGGTTATATCTGTTCACAACTCTTGCATATATACAATAATGGCATATATACAAGAGATTATAAGTGTAATAATGGAATTCAGTAATAATATATTTTGACCAAGAATATTCAGTTTTCCATTTCATTCGTCCATGTTTTCTATTTAATCTTATTATGTGCCCCTCTTAAAATCCATTGCACCAAAACTAAATTATGGGCTTATGGGCATATAAATGTTGATCTGTTCACAACTCTTGCATATATACAAGAGATTGTAAGTGTAATAATGGAATTCATGCATAATATATTTTGACCAATAATATTCGGTTTTCCATGTCACTCTTCCCTATTTTCCATTTAAACTTATTATGTGCCCCTCTTATCCAGATCAATGGAGAGATTGCTCTGTTTGCTTCCTTCATGCGACAATGTGATGTGGCCGCTAAGGAGTTGGGCGAGAGCTTGCACTCGGTTGATAATCTTCTCGAGCAGAGATCTGGCCTCAAGACTGACCATTGGGACATCGTGACACACGCGACAGCTATAATGAGGTTGATCGGAGAATCTCTAGTCGTGCCTGACAAGGTACCTGAACCTTGACTGACGTTGATTGATTAATTCAGTATTCTCTCATTTGTTTCTTAATCACCAGACTTAAAATGGTGGGATATAACTGACCAAATTAACCGCGTCTTGTTTCTGAATCGCAGATGTTCATGGAGGATGAAAGGAATAAGATAGCTGAGGGGGTAGGAAAATACGATAACATCATCAAGGCCAATATCCAGACAATTTACAGGAAAGCCATACGGCTTAATGAGGTTAAAGTCGCAAATCGGGATGCGCTCCTGATTTGTGTTGACGAGGCTAAATCAGCCTTGGAGGGAGCTCGAAAGGTTGAAGAGGTGTTGGATGAGCTGCCACAAGTGGTCAGTCCGAAGGGGAGCTGCGAGGAGGAGGAGACTGGAGGTGGCGGACAGAGGAAGAAGCTCAAGGTTAACGCAGGTGATGGTGAAAATGGTCCAGAATGATGCAACGATGGTTTAGAAAAAGTTACTTCCACGGTTTCACTTGTACTGACCGATGGATGGTACAATGTGTGATTCGGTCATTTCCTTTAACTATTTACAGTGACATGAAATATTTTCCTTTATGGATTACAAGTTAGGGCATACAAGGAGAGTCGAGCTGTTATCTTTAAAACAAGAGTGAATTGCGCAAAACATTAACTTTTGGAAACATCGGCATAAAAATGTTTAATTGTCTTATTTGCGAGAGAAAAACACCGTAACATGGCATATTTTCGTCTCACAACAATTGCGCCAGAAAAGAATAATATTTCGATGGACCAAGGACAATATTTCCAAAGAAACGAAATTCATGTTTGCCACTGCTAAAGATGACAAATCTGACAAAATGACGCATATGTGCTTGCACTCTTGCAACAAATAGTGCACTTTTGTGTCACTGACAAGTGGCCCCTGGCCCTCACATGCGAGTGACACAAAGGTGCGTCATTTTGTCAGATGGCTCGTGAAAAATATAAATTTACATAGCTAGTAATTTTCTAGTACTATTTGTTTGGGAACAAACCAAAATGTACTACAATTGTATCCACATAGTCCTAGTCCTGGATATGGTTTGATTAGAAATTGCAAGTTCCGTCACCTAATTGTGTAGCACATGTATGTGCATGCGACAACTGCGAACAACAACCAACATGGTTTCCCATTCTTATCCTTCCGTACACTCTCCTCTAGCCCTTTTGAGAGTGGACCGTGAAAGCCTTGCCCGATCCCATGCCTATTCCGACAGTAGTGATATTTTTTTTGTGGGGATATAGTAGTCATAGGTTCAGATTTGTTGTCAGGAAGTTTGGCGTTATGTCGGTTGGGTGGAGAGTGTCACCGTAGTGGCGGGCCGCATCTGATGTTGGCTGGTGCTTGTGTTCATCTAGGCGGTGCTCCAGCGAGTGGAGCCAAAGGTGGAGAAGAAACTTACCGCTAGCATCTCCTAGAATAAGGTCGTTGGCATTCTTATATATGGATGTTGTCCATCGATCTCTTGTGTTGTAGGTTTCTTATTTCTCTCCTGGCTCGCTTCAAAGCTCCATGGTGGAGTTGGAAGAGTTGGAGAGGAAGATTGGCTGGACCCGTAACCCAAGAGGTGTCGGCGCTTTCCGGAGGTGGAAGATTTTCGTTCTTCCTATTTGACCTGAAATCGATCCATCTAGCCATGAGCAGGTTGAAGAGAGCTGTAACGGGCCTTGGAGGACCGAACCCACATATGTGGCAGAATACGGGGATGACTTGTGGCTAGGGTGAAAGGCCAACCAATATCGGTAGCTGGTTTTCCGCGAAATCTATTTCAGCAGAGCGTATGATGTTGATGGCCCAAGGTAGAGCACTCAATGGGCTAGTGTGGCCCCCGTTTCAGTGGTGGAGGCAGGGGGACCAGCAGGGCCCTGGCCCCCCTAAGATCCTGAAATTTGCATTAGATCCCTGCTCTCTTGTGTAAAAATCTGTGTATTTATGCGCTTTGCCCCCCCCCCCCCCCCCAATAGTCCCCCAATAGTGAAATTTTCTGCTCTGGCCCCCCTAATGCTTTTTTCCTGGCTCCGCCCCTGCCCCATATCGCTTTACCAACCCTAGGGAAACTCCGAATACATGCCGTCATCCTTAGTAGAGACAGACTGATTGGGTGCTGATATCCAAACTCGGGAGGAAAACAACCCAGATCGTACGCTAAGGTCTATGAGCAATCACTTAGTGGAAGCAGCCATCCTTTGAAGATGCTGGCAGAGCATCACTTGCGGCGATTAATCTGAAGCTACGTCACCTTTTTGCTAGTGATCGACCTGCGCACCGTCATGGTACCTTATAGCCGAATGGCGGCTCTGTTGTTCCTCCCACCTGTTTGCCTAAGGGAGGCAACGAAGCTTCTTCTCGGAAACCACATCATCAATATGCGATGCGGTGGCAACCAATCCATCCAAGCGGTTCGTCCCCCAGAGACGGCGAGGCTGATCCAACCAATCCATTGTTATTTCATCTTTTGCCCATAAAATTTCATTGGGACCTTGGGTTTGATTGAGTATATATGACTATAGTACCCGAGGGTTCTTCACCAACATTGAATTGAATGTTTCCAATTATTTTAGGAATTTCCTCGTGTGCACTTTCGTGTTGCTAGGACGATTGATGCTTCTACTTTGACAACTCTACGGGATTTAGTCCCCACAAAGCTTGCAGCCTCTGTGTCGAATAGCCTGGCGAGATATAAATCAACAATACCTGAATTTCCTCAGACAGAGACATGTGAATTACTTATTGTAGACCGATCAATAGACCAGGTACAGGATAATTTTTATCTGTTTTGAGATTCTTTCAGTTTCCACCGAATGTTCACAGAAATGTTAGTTACTCCCTTCTATGTTTCATGTTGTCGTGATATTTACAGATCGCACCTATCATTCACGAATGGACCTATGATGCAATGTGTCATGATCTACTGTGCATGGATGGTAACAAATATGTACAAGAGGTGAGCATATCAAAACCATTTCATTACAGTTCAGTGTTGGTCTGGCTTTTAGTTTTGTTGTGCCCTTGATATCATGTTCCTACGTGTTGTACGTGTTAATCGGAAACAACAGGTGTCAAGTAAGAACGGTTCAGCCACTGAGAAAAAGGAGGTGTTGTTAGAAGATCATGATCCTATATGGCTTGAGCTTCGGCACGTACATGTAGCGGATGTAAGATTATTGCCACTTTAATCTTCAAACATTGTGTTACGTTTTGGCAATTGCGTCATGACATCACTGTTGCAGGCCAATTTAAGATTGCATGAGAAGATGACCAATTTTTTATTAAAAAATAAAGCCGCTCAACTACACCAAGCAAGATTTGGTCAAGAAACAAGGTTAGTTCAACAAAAGCAACTGTTGCAAGGTGCGGTCATAATTGAGAGTTAGCTTAAGAGAGTATGCAGTTAGCTTTTTTAGGAGGAACAGTACGGAGATTCCCCACTGCTATTTTTGTTATATATTAACAAGTATATACATGGGCACAGTAGAAAGACCAAAATTAGAAAAGAGCAAAAA
This sequence comes from Poa pratensis, assembly GCA_947311845.1. NCBI lineage: Eukaryota > Viridiplantae > Streptophyta > Magnoliopsida > Poales > Poaceae > Poa > Poa pratensis. The sequence continues at coordinate 39,538,529 of CAMZMU010000062.1, read as the reverse complement.
CTGAAACTTCAAGGTTAATCACAATATCACATACTATCAAAATGCATGTGCTTTGTCGTGGTTGTTTTGTAACAAATATTGCATCTTAAAAGGACTCCTGAATGGTGCAGAAATGAAAAATCAAACTGGTTTAGGTAATGACATGGTATCTGGAAGTGAAATTTGTAACCAATCTGTGGTTGAGATTCTTCTTTTTTGTTCAGAAACTAGTTAGATTTATGCAGTGCATAATAACAGCCTAAATATTTGAAATATGTGGTATCTAGGATATACTTACCAGGATGCATTGTAAGTAGATCATTAAGAATTGTCTTAGTTGAGAAAACCATTTTTTATTTTTGTAATGTTGAGAGCTCCTGTTTGATTTGCAGGGGCGGCGAGCTATCAACAAAAGAATTACAAAAAATGGTCCAAGCTCTTCCACAATACAGTGACCAAATTGACAAGCTTGCCCTCCATGTTGAGGTTTGTAGTTTTGTTTTGTGGTGTGTTCTGCATATGTAAACTTGAAAATAATTACTTCTTGCTGAGCTGCATAGTTGAACAAGACACTTTTTTGGATTACCGAATTATCCCTTAATTTCTTAGTGTAGCAATATTCACCTGAAATTGGAACACATGAAATTATTTTGAAATTAAAGTGGACTTGACTTTTCATCAGTATATGTAACTAGTGCTTGTACCTGGCAACTCTTAATGTTACAACTGAGATGGCACGATGAATTGGTGTGTCTTCTGTGGCCTACTCCCTCTGTCCACGAATGTGTACATCTATATTTCGTACTAAGTCAAACTTTTTAAGATTTGACTAACTTTATAGAAAAGAGTAGCAACATATATAACATCAAAATGGTATTTTGGAACTTCATTTCAAGATGAATCTAGAAATATCAATTTAGTGTCATAAATGATGATACATTTCCTTATAAAGTTGATAAAATTTTAATAAGTTTGACTTAGTACAAAATCGAGATGTATACTTATTGGCGGACGGAGGGAGTAGACTAGACTGTCAAGCCGGCACAATTTCATTAATTCCCATTCTCTCTGACCTAGCCACAGCTTGTCTCCATTATGACAAGCATACAGCTCCACTGAGTGTTTCCTTTCTAGCATTGCCTCATGCTAGCTACTCTGGTTGGATCTTCGAAGTTGGAACTAGGATAGGAATTACATAATTTGAACTGGCTTCCCGAATATCAGCTACCAAGGAACATACTTAACTTTGTGTTACGCACTTTTCTACAGATTGCAGAAAAGCTCTTTGACAGAATCAAACAAGAACATTTGAAAGATGTTGGGCAGCTTGAGCAAGATATTGTGTTTGGTGATGCTGGGACCAAGGAACTAATCGATTTCTTTAGGACACGCCAGGTAATTATTAATTGAACTATAACCAGTGAAATGCTAGTTCTAGACCTGTATGGACATTCTATTGATATTTCGTTGATCTAATCCAGGATATAAGTCGTGAAAACAAGCTGCGTTTACTAATGGTTTATGCTGCAATTAATCCAGAGAAGATCCAAAGTGACAAGGGAGGAAAGCTGATGCAGGTAACTTTCGTTTTATATTGGAAAATTAGCTCATTCATTTTGAGAGTAACCATGGGTTTCTGCATCAGACGCTTCTAGCTCCAGTTCTCCAATCAGTCAGTTGTTAATTTGTCATACTATTTTTTGACTAATATCGAAATTCAGTAAGAGGTCTTTTTTCTACAGCTGGCCAGATTATCTGCTGAGGACATGATCACGGTGAAGAATATGCGTTGCCTATGTGCTAACGATACTAAAAAATCTTCAACAGGTGGATTTACTATGAAATTTGAATTGCGTAAGGTAACCTGCTGCATTATTAAATTATGCCTTAGTTCTTCCAATTATGTAGCTTTTGAATAATTATATTATTGGAAGTTATTCACTCAATTCGACAATTTTCAGAAAAAGCGTGGTATCAGAAAAGAACGAATAGGGGAAGAATCAACATGGATGCTATCCCGGTTTTATCCCATCCTTGAGGTATAAAAGTTAAGCAAACAGTTATGTTTGTCTGCTTAATCATAACAGCTAATGTTTTGAAGTTCTTCATAGTATTTCATGCAATGAATTTTTTGCATAGTATTTCATAGTATTTTATGCATTCGAGATTTTGAGATAATTTATCTTCATCCCTGTTTCTTCTCAAAATTCCTTTTACACATATTCTTCATCACTTTTTAATTTTTCCACCATCTCACCTCATTTTGTCAATTGATGGTTCGCTGTTTAGAGACCTTGGGATTAGTCTGTTGATTTCTTTCAGTTATAATTTGTGCCTCGTCTTTGGTTCCATCATTTATGTGCTTGTCCCACTATTTTCCTACTTCCACCACTGTGTATGTTCTCGCTACCACTTTAGCACAAACATTTTCCATTGATACATGTATGAAATTACACTCACTCTGCTCCCTTCTATCAAGTCCATATCTTAGCTTTCTCTGATTTCTCCGCGACCATGATATGCCGAGCTAGCTGGCATGGGCATGAATATCATCCACTGTGACACCTGTTCAACAAGTCTGTTAGGTACTGGCTCGTAGCTGTAAAACAACTTATACTTGCATGACTAACTGTAATATCAGTTTCACACTGGTACAATGAGATTTTATGTGTTCCCATGCTGCCTGGTACTTATAGTTGGAAGTGCTTTTATCATTGGCTTTTAGCCTTTTACATGGACGTGGTTCTTGCTTTTTTGTAGGATTTGATTGAGAAACTTAGTAAAGGCGAGCTTCCAAAAGATGAGTATCACTGTATGAGTGACCCTAGTTCTAGTTTCCGTGGATTCTCAAGCAGCTCATCTGCTCGAGCAAGCCCAGCTCATCAGCCAGCTCAATCCATGAGATCTAAATGGACAGGTGGCACATGGGCTAGGCCTAGAAACTCTGATGATGGCTATTCAAGGTTGGTCATAGTGACTCCCATCGACGACTTTCCTCTGTTTCTACTTTCAGGCATTCATTCTGTTAAGGATGTTCATGGACCGTAGCAAGCTATTTTCTGTAGTTTTTCCAGACGTCGATGTGTATATTATGAAATAGTATATACCAGCCATTATGCAAGTTCTAATAGTTGACAAAATTCTGTTCTTCCTGTTGGTTATTATAGATTTAGTTTAGTATGACCAACACATCCATGGTTCATATTGGCAACAGTAGGTTAGCATGATGTTTTATGCTTAAAAAAAGGTGAACTTTTGTCACCAGTCTGGAACATTTTCTGCGTAGTATTTAATGCTTTGTAACAAACCTCATGTGACCTTTGGCATGCATAATGAAAGCTGAGACCTCAATTTACTGTGATGGGACCAAATTAATACTTCATTATGGCAATTTTCTGACAAGATGTGTAGTAGTGCATATATTAGCTTACATTCATTTCAAATTTGCCAAGCAGTATTTTGATAGTTGCACGGTTTACCACTAGAAGTTCGTTATATGTCTAATGATCCTTTTTACAGTGACTCGGTACTGAAGCATACATCAAGCGATATGAGAAAGTTGGGCCAGCGCCTATTTATCTTTGTAATCGGGGGTGCTACTCGGTCCGAGGTATGTTTTCGTTACCTCTCAAACTTCTCCTTTTCCATCCATAGCGCTTTATCATTATTCAACCTACGAACTTACCACATTCTCCAACTCACGTTTTATGTCGATGGATATTGCAGTTACGTGCTGTTCACAAACTGTCAGCAAAGCTAAAGAGAGAAATCATCCTTGGCTCCTCTAGTCTTGATGATCCACCCAAATTCATCACTGTAAGCCCGTTGATCGCCCTTTTATCATCTCCAGTGTACTAGCTTAAACCTGCCAATTTGACTGTGCTGTCATTTTGCAGAAACTGAAGATGCTATCATCTGAGGAGTTGACACTGGACGATCTGCAGATATAACAGTAGGAAGACAACGGGATATATATACATTGATTGTAATTATGACTAATTTCTTGGTCTCGGCTGGCTAGAGGGGCATGCTTTTCACCTGGCAGGGCAGCCCCTCCGTTAATTTCTCATAGTCTAGTTTGTACATAAGAGTGGCTAGCGGCTGTAGAAAATATCGGATGACATTTGTTACCGGTGAATGAGATGGGCATTATTGTTGTGTATCGGCGGGTAGCACCGAGGATATGTGATGAGAGGAATCTTCTTTTCTTCCAAAGAAGTTGGTGCAATTGTTAACTTGTTTCTCAGACTACCGTTTACAGGGTGGTTCTACCGTTCTGTCGCTGTTGGATATGTACATTTACAGCTCATCTTACTTATGTCTGATCTGCTATGAGAGATGTGTCGCACTTGTGTTTCATTACCAAGATCATGATAAGATCTAAACAGAAGGACGGGAACATCTTTTGTTTCATTACCTAGATCATGATAAGATCTCAACAGAAGGACGGGAACATCTTTTGTTTTCATTACCAAGATCATGATAAGATCTAAACAGAAGGACGTGATTATTCCAGTCGATTGGCGTAGCCATTTCAGCTAATCAGTTATGATTGGTGGCTGATTTAGGATGTTTTGCTCCTCTAAATATCCATATGCTCTGGATTTAGTTTAGTTATTCGTGATTTGGTCACCTCGTTCACACAAACTCCAGACGAAAGCCTCGACAGCATGAATCGGGTGAGCCTTTGGACACATTGTCGTACACTATATATATATATATAAAGACAGCCGAACAGCCGACAGCGCCTCCGTAGCATAGTGGTAGTGCGTTCCCTTCGTAAGGGAAAGGTCGTGAGTTCGATCCTCACCGGGGGCTGAATTTTATTTTGCTGCTCCTGTGTTTTTTACATGCACTGGCTCCAGCAAGGCAGCAACATCACCGGGGGGATGGCCTCTTGGAGCGGGCCGCCGCAAAGGAAGACTCGGCTCGAGGGCACCACCATTGATGAACTCTACAGCAGATCACCGCAGCTTCCAGAGAGCATCAGATCTTCCTCCACGTCCCTTTCGTCACCACGAGAGCTGAGAGCAAGGAGGAAGAGGGCAAAGCTCTAGATCGCCACAAAAACATGCTCCGCCGAGTTTATTTAAGTAGGCCCTCCAAACCTCAACTAGAAAAATGTTGCAAGCAAAAATTGCATACGCAAAAAGAATTACGCTCGGAGGTTCGATGTAGCACTGATGGATGGTCCAATCGGACGGATAGGCAGCCGATTGATACCGTACCCTCCTAATTAGCCGGTTGACATTTAGAGTTAGAGTAAGATTAATAATAAAGTCGGCAGCTGGCTATATGTGATTGCCATGTCATTTATAATTAGTTTATAGCCGGCAGGTGTAGTAGTTGGCTGTATACATGGACTAGTTTATAGCCCACATTACACTCTCACATAGTTAAGCACGTGATGTAGCCTGCAAACTGGCTACTAACTTACATCCCGGTTCTTTTCTCTCTCCTCTTCTCTTTCTTCCAACTCAGTAAAAAGTAAAACATAGTATTTAAAACCTTAAAACCCGCCTACGTCACCTTATTGTAATAATTGCTCTTAGCGTTCCGCCAAACATTATTCAATAATGCTTAAAAAACCATGGTAGACCGAGTAGGGTTTTTTTTGCTCCCGAACTCTAGTTCTCCTTATACTTTTAAATTCGAAAATCTTGTTTACAAAAGTCTGGAAAAAAATATAAATGTACTCGGTGATATGCTTTCTGATTTTTTTTTCAGATTTTTTTCAAACTCATAAATACGCTTTCTGATTTTTTAATTAAAGGGTCATTGGAATTCGGATGCCAAAATGACATTTCGCGATAGACCATAATATTTTTTTTTGCTGAAAACGATACACACGGAAATTGTGGAACTATTGCACACACGCCTGGACCCAAGTAGAGCCCAACGGGACCTCCTCCAAACATTTTCTGGACCGACCCCTATCACACGTAGTTGATTTCTCCCATGGGAATATGACCAGCGATCATGCCTCAACAGGCTCATCTTTAACTACTCCGCAGAAAGCTTTGAGCGCGTCTTTGAACTCGCGCCCTTCCTCCGAGTGACGGAAGCTGGCATACTCGTAAGAATCGCAGGGATTGTACATCAGAGGGTGGTCTTCGTCGACGAGCTCCTCCATCGCTCGCACGGTGCTACCCTTGGTGGGCATGGTGCCGAGCAGCGCGGAGAAGCGCTCGCGGTTGCTCGGCGTCCTGACGCGGTGGAGGCAAGCCCGCACCCGCCCGTTGGTCACCACCTGCACTCATGGAATAGGTGACAAAACTTACTACTTGAACATGTAATGTATTTTACGTTTGGTTTTTTTTTTTACTGTTTGACGGTTGACAAATAGGTCGAAAGTTTTTCCTGCAAAAAAAGAAGAAGATGAATGTTTGAAATATGTTGACCTTACATTAAACAGTTCGCCGGCGACGAAGACGAACGTGTCTGGCTCTGGAGGCACCATGAACCAGCTGCCGTCACTTAGCTGCACCTCCAGGCCTTCCACCTCGTGCTGCTGGATGACGTTCGTCATGACGTAGTCACGGTGCGCCACCAGGGACACCTTGGCCGCGTCGTCCTCCGGCGAAGTGCTGTAGTAGGACATCCGGAAGGAGTAGCGAAGCTGGTCACGGTGTGAGTCAATGGCATGCCTGTCCCGGACGCCAAGGCCTTCCAAGACCATCTCCGTCACCGTCTGGTCCAGCCTGATGGTATGCTTGGCAAACTCTGCAGCTGTTTCACTGCACAACAACGAACGTTTTGGGTTCAGTTCATAGATGTCAAAACATGAAGAATCATTAGCTAGCTATTCTCACCAGAAGGCCGGGTTGCCCAGCGGCCAGAAGAGATGGGCGAAGTCGCTGATGACGCCGGTGTCAGCGACGTCCTGGATGCGCACGGTCTCGTAAGCCAGCCCGGGGATCTGCCCGATGTACCCTCCGTATATCACGTCGTCGCACACGTTGCGCTGCTTGACCTCCGCCGGCAGCGCGAAGAGCTCCGGCATGGCGCGGTGGAACAGCGTCTCCCGCGCGTCCCTCTCCAGCCCGGCGTGCTGGACTCGGACGAAGCCGTTGGCCACCACGGACGCGGTCACCGCGTCCCGGGCTTCGTCCCATCCTGGTTCGCCAGGCTCCAGCCCACGGAGGTCCACTTTTGTGAGCTCCATCAACTGATGATGGGCACCTTCGACTGATCCGATGTTATCGTGAGCGTATAACTCTCTTGTCTAGAATATCTTATGGTGTGTATTTTATCTAGAATATTCTAGAGCTTCTTTTTTAACATAAGGTTGACTCTGCACTTACTTATAAGCCGGCTGCTAAGGTTGCTCTCTTTCTCTATACGGGTGATGCCATTGCCAGCACAAAGTATAGTAAAAAACGTCCTAGAGTTATTTTTTTAGTTACTACTAACAGAACGATGACTTTCATTATTTCATATACTGATATGCCGGCTGCCAAGGTTGCTCTCTTGGATCCATGTTCTACGTCTGAATATTTGACCAAATACATGCGTTACAAGTTACAACAATTATGTGCTTGACCATTCCACCGGAGTGCAATACTACTACACGCCGGAATGACCAGCTTGACTATTCCTCCACTTGAGTGTCAAACTAAATGTGTGCTACCTTTGATCCTATTTTTTCTAAACACTACAGGTTTGTTGTGCCTTTATGTGTTATGCATACCTTTCATGCTTTGGAGTATGCTCTGCTAAAATATCTCCAAGCGGATGGAACCAATCAACCTACTAAGATCAACATATAAGAAAGGAGATGGCTCTGTGCCATTGGCATTGACTAATTTAACACTAGTGAATTTAACAAATCGTTTAAAAGATAAAAATATAGTTATTCCTCTATGATGTTGCTTCTGTGGCCTCCCACAACGGCTTGTCGGCGCCAGAAAAAGAGGTAATGGGGTGAACTGTATGCTTGTGAATGTGAGTACAGTCTCAGCCAACAAGGGACTTCTCATCATTAATAGGATGAAACAACATCATGTCCAGCTTGATTGTGAGAGAGATTAAAGCGAAAGAACCCGGTTTCAAAGCGTATAAACTGAAAAGAATGAGGTGAAAGGTTGGGGTCTTTACTAAAAAACCACAATACTACACTTCAACTATTTGAAGAAATTCGCAAGTGATCAGACGTTTTGATGTATGCGACTAAAAAATAAGATAGCTGGATTTCATTTATTTGAAATATCCAATTTCTCGATGCTTGAAGTTTGAAAAGTTCATCTTTACTTTTTAATGTTTCAAGAAAACAGTTGATATTTGTTCAAAAAATAGTTACAACCTGATAAAAAATATTGCCAAAAAAAACAAATTTTGCTACAGATTTTCCAAAAGCTCAAATGCAGATGCCCAAAAATATCTTGCACAGCTACCGGAATCCCTAGCCTAGCGGGTAATTATCCACCAGTTAGTCACCCCTAAATTTGTATGATGATAAAACAGAACAATCTTCTGGGAAGGTAAATATTCTGCCAAAATTGCATACAAGAATGTTATAGCAGAAGCAAATTTATTCTTTTTTTTTACCCCATAAATTTTATTCCATATATCCGTTGGAAAGCGTGGCTTACGCCTGGTAAATGTTGATCCTGAAAAGAACAAACACGAGGAACACGAATTATGAAATTGTTCTGTGCACGGAGTTGATTTCTTCCATGGGAATGACCTATATGCGATCATGCCTCAACAGACAACAGGCTCATCTCTAACTACTCCACAGAAAGCTTTGAGAGCGTCCTTGGATTTTCGCGCTTCCTCCGAGTACTGGAAGCTGGCATACTCGTACGGATCGCAGGGATGGTACATCAGAGGGTGGCCTTCATCGACGAGCTCATCCATGGCTCGCACCCTGCTACCTTGGGTGGGCATGCAGCCTACCAGCGCCGAGAAGCGCTCGCGGTTGCTCGGCGTCTTCACACGGTGGAGGCATGCCTGAACCCGTCCGTTCGTCACCACCTGCAGGCCGGGAAAATATGTTGTCATCGCCTTCTTCTCGACTTTACAGTTTAACGTATAAGGAGGGGATTGCAGCAGAGATTGATGTTGTTGGCTTTACAGTAAATAGACTGCCGGCGACGATGGCGCAAGTGTCCGGTTCAGGGGGCACGGCGAACCAGCTGCCGTCCTTCAACCGCACCTCCAGGCCCTCCACTTCGTGCTGCACGATCATGGTGGTCATGGCGTAGTCACGGTGCTCCGGCATCGACACTTTGGTCCCGTCGCCTTCTTCGGGAGAAGGTCCGTAGTACGACATCCGGAGGGTATAGCGGAGCTGGTCACGGTGCGAGTCGAGGGCGTTCTTGTTACGGACGCCGAGGCCTTCCAACACCATCTTTGTCACCGTCTGCTCCAGCTTAATAGCATTTGTGGCAAATTTGGCAGAAGTTTCACTGGATAGCAATGAACATTGGAATCCATCTCAAGACATAATCATTTCCGTAATACATACTACTGAGTACTAGCTGAGTTCTTAAGAATCATAAGATAGTCTCACCAGAAGGCGGGGTTGCCCTGCGGCCAGAAGAGATTGGCGAAGTCGCCGATGAGGCCGGCGTCGGTGACGTCCTCGATGCTCATGCTCTCGTAAGCGGCCAGTCCGGGTAGCTGCCCAATGTACCCTCCGTACTGCACATCGTCGTAGACGTTGCGCTGCTTGGTCTCCGCCGGGAACGCGAAGAGCTCCGGCATGGCGCGGCCGAACAGGGCCTGCCGGATGTCCCTGTCCAGCCCGCCGTGCTGGACCACGACGCAGCCGCAGGCCACCATGGACGCGGTCAGCGCGTCCCGGGCTTCGTCCCATTCTGGTCCGCCTGGCTCCAGCCCGCGGAGGTCGACCTTTGTGATCTCCATGGACTGCTGCTCTGCGATATCTTGGACGGAAACTATGGCCGCCAGTCCTGGTTTCCTGAATGCTTCTCTTGTCTCTTATATTGCTTAATCATAGGACAGCCGGGGGAATCTTGGTAATTGGCAACTAACTATAGAAGTCAGGGGATGATCATTGGGAAATCATTTTTATGAGAGTGATGATCTGCTGCTTAATTGGTCGGGGTCTGTAAACCGGCGTGGCTCACTGTGTCCACGGTCTACACGGCGGAGCTCCACAGAGTGTCAACAACTACTACTCCGGGACATAAGGGCGGTGATGTGACGAGGTCACAGGAAAGAAGATGGTGAATTGATCGCCGTGCGAGTGCGATGTCTAAGCAGAGTGGGAGCATGATTGATGCGGCTGGCTGCTAGCTCTAGCCGCCGGTGCATGATTAAGTAGGAGCAGTGGCGATCAAACATGGTCATGACCGGGTGCGGGGCATGCACAGTGCCGAGATGAGCGTAGTAGCTATCCTATTGGAACTGCTGCTGTCCATATCCTCTAGGCTGCTAAGCGCCTCTATAAATGCCTATCACAATACATCAGCAATGCCAAGAAAACCAAGCAAGGAAACAATTCGAAACTAATTCAGCCAACGCCAATTAATTGTAGTACTACTATCATGCATGAACAATTCGACGTGAATTGGAAATTTGGCACCATACGCAAGGATAAGGATGTGTTGACTAGGGCGTCAAATTATCACGAACTCTGGAGTTTGGAGGTGTGTGTAGGTGGAAGTTTGCGTTGCTGATTGAGTTGGTTCCCAAGGTGTTCGATTTGTCGGCAGGCATGGTTCTTCATTCCAGTTGCGTTGAAAGCTTTACGCGATGTCATTATAGGCACAAATATCATCTACTGATCCTTTTTTCCTCAAGATTTTTGGATACTTGTGTGCTATTTTGTGCCTATATCGGTCAGTGCCATAAATTAACTTTATTCTGAAAATATTGTCTGGATATACGGCAATACCTTGAAATTTTGTTGATTTTCTTGTATTAATACATCAGCAAAGTCAAGAAAACCAAGCAGGGAAACCATTCGAAATTAATTCAGCCAACGTGAATTGTAGTACTATCATGCATGAACCATTCGGCGGCTAGACTATTCACGGAAAAGTTTGCACTATACGCAAGTATCACGAACTTTGGAGTTTGGACGTGTGTAGGTGGAAGTTTGCGTGGCTGATTGAGTTGGTTCCCAAGGTGTTTGCTTTATCTGCAGCCTGCAGGCATGGTTCGGGAGCCAAAATTCCTCTCTGGATATTTTGGGCCTATATTGGTCACTGCCATAAATTAACTTTATTCTACAAAAATGTTATACCGGATACGGCAATATCTTTGCGCAAGTGGACTATATATATAAGTCGAGCCATCTTTGCGAATTTATGTGATATTCTATCATAAGAATATTTTTAGAAAGGCAATGTTAAGATTTTAAATTCCAAATATTTAAAATAGGCTTTTGGGTGGATACGCCCAAAGAAAGTGGGAGTAAGGGAATCAGTACATGAGGGAAGATATTTACTGGGGCAGAGAATGAAATACTCCGCATGAACTAAACATCGTGGGATCAGCCTCCACAATGCCGCACTTCATTAGAGCAAGTATATTAGGCTTATATAAGCAGGTTATAAGGATTAAAATAACATATTTTTATTTACATGGAAGAGAGATGAGGAGAGAAAATGGATGCGGGCCCTCCTAGACTCTTTGTGTTAGTGAAAAGTGGGTTATATATTAATAAAGTAGCACATCTCTATAGCTAACTATTGAACATGTTAGCAATAGTGGTGTTTATATGTGACATGACAATATCTTATAGCGACTCTATTATTGAACTTGCTCTTAGCCCAAATTATACTAGACTATATGTCCCTCGAGGACTACCGGAACTATTGAACATATTTATTGCACACACGATCCAACCACCACAATTTAAGATTTTTCCTACTAGTACGTGTTCTTCAGGTAGCTGCGTAGTCAACTAGCCACCAAAGTATTCAACTGTGTATGATTTTCCAACTTAATGTAGTATCGGCCAAGATAAAGAGCTGTCACACTGCGACGACTATTGATGGGCCTGCTCGATTAAGATAGTGCTTCCTATGCCGGCCCGGCCACAACTAGTTTCTTGTTCCTAGCGGGAGTACTCCGCTTATAAACACCTGATTCCTTCGGCAGTTCTGGCCATCCATCTACAAAGCTGAAGGTGGTCATATGTTACTAGATTCCTAGGCGCGGCTTGCCACGCGCCACCCGCCCGTTGACACTGGTTTTCAGTTTGCAAAACACCATACCAAACATTCATAATATGACACACTAATGCAAGCTTTATAGGTTTATAGCAAAGCACATTGCTCTTACATCCAGAGTCTACATCCATAAGTCTACAGGATAAGTAGGATCATAATCAGAACACCACAATCATCACATAGATCGTTAGCTTTAGGCGATGGTACATAAATATTAGTTCCATTAGCAACATCAATATAGGTAAACTGCTGGTACTGATAAGTGGCGGGGGATGGCTGATGAAGAGGCAGGGCTAACTCAGATGGCTGATGAGAGGCACACATGATCATCTACATGTGGAGATAGTCCATAGCGCAGAGGCCATACTTGTCATGGAGGTAAGAATTATCATAGCTGCTGTCTGTGTCTTGCATTGGTGACGGAGGACTCGGGAAGTAACCTGAAAACTGATCAGCCTCACGCGTATCAGTATCCGTGTCGTATGGATACTTGCCTACTTGCTGTAGCTGATCTGTTGCCTCAAAGGTAAGCTGGGTAATATAGTCCGTGCCTTTCTAGATTTCGCAGAGCGTGCTGTTGATCTCATTGTGTAGCTCAGTTGTACCGGGAGTATACCCTTCGTTGGCGATGTCAGTGATCTTGTCATTTGTGTTCGAAGCACTGTTTATGAAGTTGTCCCAACACCTTCTGAGTTGCTTTATGTTTTGATCCTTCTCTTTGATGATCTTGAGACATGCGAGTCTTGTACGTTGGGCCGGGGAGATCTAGCTTCTTCATCATCTCGTCAAACAGGACAGTGGTTGGGATCTCGATGACCTCCATTTGAAGGGCTGTCAGAAGAAATAGAAATTAGTTATCTAGTGAAGCTGCAGTGCATATTACTTTGTAATTAACAATCAGATGACCGTCTAACTGTGTCAGAGAAATGTGATAACTAAGCATGTTCAATATTAGGTCCTCAGTATTGGGATAATATCTGGTACAAAGAAATATGTTCAGTAAATCATGATTGCAAATGTGCAACTACAAAACTATACCACGAAGCCATAATAAAAAGTAAGTATGAACAAATTGTGACCAACCCAGGTCATACAAATTTTGAAGCAAGATTCAAGAAAGAAATTGAGCCGTGGTAGATGTACCTGGTGTGGCTCGCTCACAGATGAATCTAGGAGAGACACATCTTATGAATGCCAAACGTGAGTTATGGGCTCTCATCCTAAATGGAAACAAAATAGTAAAGTCATTTATCGATAATATGATACAATTGCAAAACGCTATGATAAACATTCTTAATACTAATAATCATTAAATTAACATCATACTCACGAATTTAGTAGAGGCAGAGACATTAGAAAATATGTATGACACATAACAATCACAATTTCAGTTAGGACCAAAGCAGACCACCCGTCACATACATAAGGTTTACATAGATGAGTCTTCATGTAAGAAAGTTCCTTGCTATGATATATAGAAACTATGACAAAGTTTGTTATCACCGAGTAAACATTATGTGCATCACACATGTTTAAGAATACAAATCAGATGAAGATCAAAATACAATAGTAGCGCATATTTCTATGAATAGTCACTTGATAAGTAGGGCAGACCATTTTGGTACATTTTTAGGAGTTGTGGCTCTGTATCCAGCTAATGTAACTCAAGCAAAAAAAAAGTAACATATACTTGGAGGGATCTACAGCAAGGACAATATTTGGATGACCTCTTAGCTAGCTTGTAGTAGTAAATTACAGGGAAGTCAGGTCCAAACTTGTTTTTTTCCTGAGCCATCACATATATCTCAAGGGCAATATGCTCTTTCTCTGCTTCAGCACAAATAAGTAGTATTATGTATGCACAAATAAAGCTTTGTTTCAGATGATGAGGTGCGTGACACCTTTGAATGAAAGTGAAAATGAATCAGTGGGGAACAGTTGCAAATTTGAAAGAGTTGAACCAGGCTGTATAAGACAATGCTAATAGCTATATAGAGTAAACAGAGCATTCACCTATTAAATCTGTTTCGAGAATTGTCATAGAAAACCTTTCTTTTCAAGATAATTTTTTAGGAGTAGATGTCTAGAGCTTTTGAATGGATCGTAGCGAATATAATCATCGTGTGGTCATGTACAATATAAATAACTTCACAATAACCTACCAGAGTGGAAACCTAGGGGGACACAGAGGAAATTTTTGAAAGAAAGTGCAAAGCAATAGGAAGATTCAAACTGCATCACAGAAGACATAACAGACATGTTCCAGGGCTATATATGAAGATTCAAACTGTATCGGAAGGCATATTATGTTATCTTAGTAAAGCTACCATCACAAGACATGGCATGTTCAAGGGCTAACTTAGTAGGAATCCAGTTTTACAATATAAAGTAGAGTGAACAATTAAATGACTTCAGCTAGTATATCATGTTAATCTGAGAAAAAGAATGGGACGATCAGCATGCATATATGTTCGAAATTATTGTGTCAGCTCCAACCATATTTACGCTGCAGATGACATATACACATGAATAATTTAAAAAATGCCTCGGAGGAACCACTCAGACTCATATGGTATTTTATCTCAAGTGAAATCTCTATCGAGCGATCAAGCTTTTATAATAAAATATTTACGCAAAGGTTCACAAAAAATCAATGGACCTCACAAAGATACATGCCAGACATTATCTTTTCGGCACTATCGTGACTACTACGGGTTAATATATCATGTGCTTAAAATTCAGAAGAATTGTCGGAGTTTGTATAACTCTTACAAATCTTTCCTAGAGATACCTGAAACTTTATACGAAGAAGCATAGATCCAGTAATTCATAATGTCGCCATTCACTGCAAATGATCTGTAAATTTGACAGGCTATCACAAGTTTCATAGGTGTAGATAGTATGTATGCAAGTCTAAGTTTAGAAGCAAGAAATAGCAGATAAAGCAAAGGCAATGGCAATGATTAAAAGTATAACAGGGAAAAAACAGTAGCAGCTTGTGCTGATTGGATGAATTGAGATAAAATCGATTATATGATACAATTAGTCGGAAGCTGCATTAGCTTGTTGATGAAGTGTAATTTTTTTGGTATATGAACCAGTTGTGAAGTAAAACCATGAAAGTTTTCAAAAAGACACCAAACTTAAATGATTCAGCTCACTCTTCACCATAGTATATTCTTCATTCTACAAATATGAAAAGTTGCAATTAAAAGGACAAGTGAAAGAATAGAGAAATGGCATTACATATGTCGGGATGCCCCAGGTTTACAGAGGAATGGCATTACATATGTAGAGAGGTCTGAGGTTTACAGAGAAGCATGCATAGTGTATGAGATGGATGATTACTTTGTGCACATCCGTTCTTGCAGAAGTCTTTGGTAACTATGTAAGGTCAAGAGTATATGGCATCACATGATTTTCCTACCAAATATATGGCATCACGGATAATGTTCCACTAATAAAACATATTGTCAAGACACATCTCACATTTAAAATGTGTTTCAATAAATTGTTGGTACAAAAACAATATATTCATTGATTACGAAAATCTAAATGCATGGTGCAAGTTTAGAAGAGGGAAATCACATGTGAGAACTAAATTAATTATTCATCTCCATAAGATTCATTAATTTGCGTAGCAAACTCAATCAGAAGAAGCAGAGCATCAAACCAAGGTCCCCAAAAGAAGGTCATCCATGCATGGGTATTTCTAAAATGAAAACAAAATGGAACCAATACAACCTATGAAGCATGTAACTAACCCAAAAAAAACAGAGCACAATATTTGTCAAATTTAAAATGTAGAAAGGAGATCACGTTTTATATTACAGAAATCAGCAAGCATGTAGAAAGGAGATCACTTTTTGCTAGACAATATGCAAAAGTTAAATTCAATTTAGAATATTCAATTAGATAACAAATGCAAATATAAGTATGCAAGGCAAAGTTGAAATCTGAAGACTTTCCACTGATCTTGAAATTAGTGAATAAAAAGGAAATCTCTTTTGATATTACCAAACGTCATTTCAAGCCAGACAAAAATGCAGTGGACCTCTTTGAGGCCAAATATAGCGCAGATATGTACTTAGAGAGCTGAATAGCATGAACACGTGACCTATACAGAAATATATTCTTGTAAAAGAAAAGGGAAGACCAAAGCGATGTTGTAGACTGTAAGAAAAATGTAGCTTGTGGTGCCCACTCACTGACTTAAATTACTGAGCATCATTTTCATAAAAACATAACGAACCAATGCATGACATGCTAGGAAATGAAAAGAGGAACGTGACAAAACCATTTATCATGTTCCCCAATACATGGTCTAGCAGATCATGTTGCGCAGTCAGTTGAAAAATAGCCAGGAACACATGATTATCTTGAACCAAATAGAAGTTTATTTTCTAGTCACCAAGGCCAACATCAAGAAATGGGTTTCTTGTCATACAAGCTGAGGCCTTGAGCAACATGGAAGAACCAAACTTACATGAGAAGTCAAATGTCGACATGGCACATATCTGCTTCCTACTAACCAGTGAACTAAGGCACGACATTTACAATTCTCAAAGTTCATGACAACCAGAATATTTCACAATTTTAAAGGACAAAATCAAATCTAGGCATGTATTTTATATTTTTCTCTGCTTTTCAGTAATCTTAGAGGCAGGAATTGCTCTAACTTATATTACTTTTTCTAACGTACTAACTAAGTTTGAAACTCATGCACATCCAAGAGAAAGATTATTTCGTAACCTTATCGACTGGTATCACCCTTATAATAAAACTTAAACCAACACGAAGATAAATGTAGGCATAATAATAAAAGAACGCAAAGAGGGGCACTTGCATGCATAGTACAGAGATGAGAGCAGTTAGGCCTAGCTTCAGGCCAATGCTCTTGCGATAAAAAAGAAAATGCCAATACCAAAACATTTTCAAGCTGTAAACACTATTACAATGACAAATAGCAAATGATTCAATTTTATTCTGTAGTAGCAGTCATTGTTTACAAAACTGAACAAAATCGGATTTGAAAAAAGAAACTCAGATCGCGTTACGATCAACGCCCACCCTTCGTCACCCAAAGTCTAGCATCTTCACACCAAATTGCAGTGTAAATTTAAAGGTAAAATGTTCTCATTGTTTACCTACTTTTTAAGTTTGGCTAAAAACTAAATAAGCAACTCACGACACGAAATGTTCAGAAATAAACCATGAATGAGCCCATTGTTCTAAGTAAAAATGAGTACATTGATATATGGAAGAGAGAACTGTTTCTGAACAACAATGTCATCATTGTAGAAGGCCCAAGGAAGTAAAGTAAGAAGAGAGCATCTCAGCAAATATATACCTTGTCGGTCTGCCTTTTTATTTTCTTTAATCCTCGGCATCTTATTCTTCAAATACTGTTGTTAAAATAACCTGTGCTGCATGATAAGAAAACATACGCTTGTATTAATCTTCGAAACTATTAAGGTTAAATACTGAAATGTTATGGTATGCATTGGCCTTAACTGTAACTATGAAAAATCGAGCTTTATCTCCCACTTAAGACTATTTGAGATGATAACAATAAAAGTAGATTAATAGCTACAAAGGATGTTTTCAACACAACTAACAAAGCGAAGCGTTAAGCTACAGCTCAGTTGGCAATAAAAATAGCTACTAAAATAATGCTTTGCAAATGAGACCTCAAGAGTCTGAACTATATAGACTGGAAAAAAGAAATTAAAGCAGTGATGCTTAACCTGTGTATCATGTAAGACTACCATGCAGGATTGCTGATGCCTTGGACACGGCCTTCGGAACCGCATGCTGCAAGAGCCGCCAAGATTTGGATGTGTTGAGCTTCTTTGAGCTGGCAATGGCTGAGACGATGCCAGGGAATACAGTGGTGCCCAAGTCGTGCTGGCCTGACAATGCATATTACCTGATGGGCTTGCATCATCTAAAGATAAAAATAACGAACCATAACATTACCCTCGCATGCAAGAATTTACTACGGTGCCTTATTCAAAATAAACCAAAACAAAAGTGCCGCACAGCAGCGGAACTCAATTTAGTTGCAGTGAAAATCAAAATGTGAGACCTGATGTGTATCGGTTTCTTACTTTTTAGCTGCAGCAGCAAATAACACGCTCTTCCTAGGACCAGAAAAAGACTGAAAGCTAAACCGGAAACTACCAGATTTCCACAAGCCTCTTGTGCTATCTCCCAAAGAATATAGCTATAAATACCTGAGTGAAATCAAGAACTACATCTCGTTCAAGGCACTCTTTCCAGTTGTACTCATATTAATAGTAAGATCCTAGCCGCAAATATCAGTGAAAATATAATGTTTTGATGAGGAATAATCATCTTGTAAAAATATTTGAATGTATAAACCTTAAGACCATACTAAATTCGGAAAGATGACCTTGTTGCACTAATTTTATAGAGCTAATTCAAAATTAAATTGATAGATACCACATTTGGTCAAATTTTACAATGACACAGTTTTATGCTTCTAGAGACAACATATCTATCAACATAAACACAAGGAAGTTCAATACATGTGTTTGACTATGTACTAAACAGGGGCCAGCAGCAAAACATAAGGGAAAATTTAGCCAAAAAAGAAGCAAAAGCTTTTCCTCCCTTGATGCAACGCTGAGACATATAGCGGCAAACATTGGGATAATCCCATGTTTCAGCAGACAACAACATAGCAAGAGTATAATACAGAAAAACTTCACAAACAATACAACCTCTTTGCAACTTTCAATCTCGATATGAGAACCAACTATAAAAACATCAGCTTTGGAAATGTCCAAGCATCTAAAACATTGGGATAATCCCATGTTTCAGCAGACAACAACATAGCAAGAGTATAATACAGAAAAACTTCACAAACAATACAACGTCTTTGCAACTTTCAATCTCGATATGAGAACCAAATATAAAAACATCAGCTTTGGAAATGTCCAAGCATCTAAGGCTCATTTTCCCCAACTATTTTTTTCCATGTCCTTCAGAAACAAAATTATAGGACCATGCTATATTTCTTCCGAAAAAACTGTGGAACACACAGTTAATAAGAAAAGAAACTTTTGGCACTGAAGCAGATCATGGTTGGAATTAACGCAGAGATGAACGGACCAGAATAATCACACCAAATGGGCGTTTGGATCTATTTTCCAATCCTAGATTGTCAAGGCATAAAGAACCAACTGAAATAAACATTCAAAAACACTCAAAATTAAGTAAGTAAACTGCATTGTTGCAAGAAATGATAAATATATCCTATAAGAGAAAAGAACTATATATCCCTGATGATACAGACGTGCCGTACCTAAAATAGAAACCCTTAAGCAACTGAGTTTATTGAAAAAGCACAGAAATTAAATTGCACTGATATTTTAGTGATAAGTGAGCTAAGCGCGCATACAATTTGTCGACATGGTAGTCTCCCATGACAAATATTAGGCCCGAAGTTAATTGAATACAATATGCCCTATTCAAATGTGCAATATTCGGCAAGATTAATATTAAACCTTCTTAAAAAAATGATGGATTCATAGAAGTCGGAATGTCTAACATTCAATTGTGCTTCTTTTTATTAGCCATAAAACACATTTGCACATTTTGTAACCGAAGGAGTAGAAATCATATATTAGATATACTAAAAATTAAAAGCAAGATCATCAATTTACATACAATTAATTGTGCTTCTTTTATTAGCACAATAAAAGAACTGGAGTTAGTTCAAAACTGCGACACTTTATTATGGATCGGAGGGAGTAGCTGTAATGAGTACAAAACATAATATATGTACCAAAAATTAAATGCAAGATCATCAAATTACAAAACAGGGAGCTCGTGTTGACACATATTGCACATTATTGATACCAATACAACAGATGTTCCATCTTGACACATTATAAGAAATACCGAAATACAGCACTTGAACAACGACAATGGGATGCAAAGGGTTTACCTCGATTTGCAAAAGTGATGCACAGAACATAAATCTGGATGAGGGAGAGATGGTCTTTGGCATAGAGATAAAGAAATTAGGCATTCAATAATTTATCACCAAAATTGTTCAGTCATCCACTCTCTGGTAAGCTGATATGGAAAAAAACACAACGCAATGAATATTTAAATATGTGCAGTGTAAAAGGCAACCAAATCATGCTTCGCATCAGCATAACAAAGACTTATTTAGTACGTGATGAATCTGTAAATAATTAAAATAATGAAATATATGATGGTATAGCTGCAGGTAATTTTTATTGTTTAAAAATAAAGATCTCCAACTTGCACTGTGGTTCATAAACATTAAGGGCCAACCTATACGTGCCCAAAGAGCAAGATTTTATCCGAATCTTCTACTTCCAATGCTATACTGATTCGAGTAGGAAGCTCTCGGAATAGACTTCATCTAAACTGAAGAACAAAATAGAGGAAATCCTAGTGAAAAAATCCTAGTGAAATAGCACCATCTATTCATTATCCAAAAGGGGAAACAACGATTCAGCGCCAATCAGGAAGTCTGCATGCATATCTTTCAAACAAATTTCAAGCTGCAGCTAGCTCTAGCAATAATATGCTTACCAGATTCTTCCAATGCTATACTGATTCGAGTAGGAAGCTCTGGGAATAGACTTCATCTAAACTGACCTAAATCATGCTTCTACAGATGCGATAGATGAGTTTTATTTCCACAACTGCGAACAGATACATGGCTATTCATGAACCTGCAAGAATCAGATATAGTAAGTACCTATAAATATTTGAACCAAATGGTATTTAAGTGCAATATACTATCGAAGCTAATTCTGCATTAAGGAATATGAAAAGGGGCAAATTAAGTGCAATATACTATCGAAGCTAATTCTGCATTAAGGAATATGAAAAGGGCAAATTAAGCCTATGGCTCCCATACAGGAAAGAGAACGAAGAACAAAATAGAGGAAATCCTAGTGAAAAAATCCTAGTGAAATAGCACCATCTATTCATTATCCAAAAGGGGAAACAACGATTCAGCGCCAATCAGGAAGTCTGCATGCATATCTTTCAAACAAATTTCAAGCTGCAGCTAGCTCTAGCAATAATATGCTTACCAGATTCTTCGATGGAAGAAATGACCAGAACATAAGATAACGCCAGATTTTTGAAACCTTCCACAAGCTTGGGAATATCTGAGGCAAGTATGCAATGAACAACAGCACATACAGCAGGAGAAACAGAACTTCTCGTTTCTCTGATTCAGTAGCAGCATACGACCAATCTGTGTCACAAAGAAATGACATAGAATGAGCTAGTGCTGATCTTGCAATTACCTGCTGCCGGTACAGAAGAACAGAGGAAGAGAGAGAACAAACAATTTCTGTAGGTCGCTCGTCCGGAGGCAGCCTCGTCTAGCTCTGTGGCGGCCTGTGCGTCGACCTCATCGTGCAGCGCAGCGCGCCGCCTCCTGTCCTGTCAGATGTGAAGGAGAGGAGAAGGGTTAGGGAAGAGGACGAGGGGAAAGTGGAACCTGGACGGAGAGCAAGGGATTCGCGGCGGAGACGGGGCTGTGGGATGCAATCGAGTTCACCTTAGGCGGCAACTTGACGGCTCGGCGCCAGAAGCGGTGAGCAGCGGAGGAGAGTGACGTGCAGGACGGACAGAGAACCACCAGTTGCTCCTCTCGACGACGGCGCGCGGCGGCGGCGCGAGCGGCTCTCTGCGCTGCTCCCGCCGGACACCAGCCGCTCCTCCCGACGACGACACATCGCGCGGCGGCGGACGGTGCTGCTCCTGCCGGCGTTGTGAGCGGCGGCCCGTGCTCCTCCCGGTGCCTCTCTCATGGTGGGGTGGAGAAGGCGACGGGCGCGGCGGCGCGAAGGGAGGAGAGAGTGGAGCGCGGGTGTGGGAGGCGGCTGCTAGGTTTCACCGCGGGGGTGCGATTTTATACCACACGTTGAAAACGAGCCAACGGCCGAGATGCGCTGTGAGGAGACGATCGGACGGCCGAAAATCGTCGATCGCTGAGGAGCGCCCCAAAGCTCTCGAGGTTTACCTCTTTAGATGTCCTTCCGACTTACTATCTCTCGGATCTTTCTTCGCTTCGTAGCAATCGCAAGTCTGCAGGTTCAACCAGGCCACAAGAGTAAGCGCTCTCTCTCTCTCTCTTAATTGTATTATTGCGCTCAATCTGATCATGAATATACAGAAAAACATTTATATTTCTAGAGAATTTTACTTCTTATTTCTTAGTCGCCTTATTGTGACAACATTTATTCATTTATTAATTTATTAAAATCTTACACATTTTACACCTTACTGTAGTTGTAATGCTTTGACACTTCTCCCAATTTATTAATCTCCCTGCACTGGTAAGTTGTGCAGCGTATCTAACCACACCTGTTCTGCAAGACTGAAAGAATTTTCGTAAAATTTGTTGAAACTTGAGTACAATTGACATAGCTCGTAATACGCTTGACTTATTCGTACCGGAGTTGTCAACCGAGTTAGTTGACATGTCGTCCTAAAATTTGGATCTACTTTTCAATTTGAAAAGTAATAAAATATGGTAAAGTGGTTGTAATGCCACAACAAAGAATTCAAACTATCGGCGAGATTTTCTTATCTATTCTATATATAAAAGGCCACCGTTTCAGCGATCGATGGAGGTGGCCACATCGCCTTTTGCACGCGCATCTACAGTGCGCATCTACAGTACCCGCTATTTATTTATTTTGCCTTTTCGCGAGATGGAGGTGGCCACGTCGCCTTTTGCACTGTAGATGTGCGCATCTACAGTACCCGCTATTTATTTATTTTTGCCTTTTCGCGATAATATGTACATGAAATATATGCGCGCCGACGAGCAGGTTTCATTCCCGTGATCGGTTTCGAGTTTGGTTGACTCTAACACCTTAATTTTGGATCCAAACACGCAAAAACATCTGACGAATTTTGTCAAATTCGTCGCACTCAGTCATCTGTTTAAATTTTCCTTTCATGAGAAGATGAATATCAACCTTCCGAACAACTTTCATGTTTTAACCTTTTGGTTTTGATAGAGGACATAAACATATTTCTCTCCAATATTCAAATTCGTTGTATGTTTGGCTGCGTAAAAAAGGACAAATTCTGACGGATTTTAAAATTTTGAAACTCGAGGCGGCCACGTCGCCCGGGCACTGTAGAAGCGCCGTCGCTTCGTCATCCACCGGCATGCGTGGAATTTTTTGCGCAAAGGCCCCTATGGGTTTTGAAATTTGCGAACCGGTCCTCCTTGCCCTCCTCCTTTCCTCTTTCCTCCTCCGCTCGGACGGAGACGCCGCCGGCGCCGAGCTCCTCCCCCGACAAATCGAAGCACACAAGGAACTCCGCCGTCGTCTCCTCTACCTCTAAGAAAATTTCAAATTTAAGAAATTTTCAAACTTTACACATAAAGGTTGCACCAAATATCCATTGTGTACAAAAGTGAAACTAAGAAATTATTAAAATTAAGAAATTTTTAAAAATTTCACACAAACTAAGAAATGTTCGTTTTGTTGCAAAAAAATTTGGATTAGTTTTCCAAATATTTTTTGTATTTTTTTCTGAAACAAAAAAAACCAAATTCCACCGGATTTCACAATTTTGTATCACAACGGGCGCGGCGTGTCGCCGCGCGACATTTCCTAGTATAGGATAAAAGCTCTCACGATAACACAAATCAGAGGGTAAACGATAAGAACTCATATTTCTGCAATGGAAATGATATTGGTAGAGGTTAAATAATACTGTTTCTACACCATCATATACTGTACGATGTGTAGTATATATGTATTGTAAACCAGCCTTTTAATTATGTGATGTTTCTATATGCACAATTTAACATATATCACCACCATGTTATATCCAGGTTCGACATCTTTTACTGTTTGCTAGGCTGGTTGCATCCACCAACAGGACAGATGCACACTGAAATGGCTGTAACAGCATGTTTGACTGTAACAATGGTGTTGCTCACCATAGTTATCATAAAGCTGGTTATAAAAGGAATTGTTGGTCCAGCGTAGAATGAAAGATCGCTTCCACCTGTGGTGAGTGGTATTTCTATGATGTTAGCCTTGCCCACGCTTCTGATGAAAGGTCAGCAAACAGTAATCCAAGAGCTGCATACAAAGCTAGGCAGCGTGTTCACGCTGAGCTTTTTCGGGGTGAAGAAAGTTACATTTCTAGTAGGGCCAGAGGTCACAGCTCATTTCTATCAAGCACCAGAATCTGAGATCAGCATTGGTAATCTGTATGAATTTACGGTGCCCATTTTTGGCCAAGGAGTATTGTACGATGCAGATCTGGCAACGAGAAGCAAGCAAATCCGGTTTTGCACCGATGCTATACAACCAATGAAGCTAAAGAACCACGTTGATACTTTGGTTCGTGAAGTGCAGGTAAGCTTAGACTAATCAAAAAAAGACTAATACTACTTCTATTACTACTATGATTATTGCTACTACTATCATTGCTATCACTATTGTTGTTGTTTGGTTGTTTTACAAGTGTACTTTCATCAAGGTTTCACAAAATGTTAAAGAGAATACACAAGTGTTTTAGGTATTTTAGCCAAAACTATGACAGTCTACACAAAACTGGAGGAAACAACCAACAAAATGGGCATTTAAGTTGATGAGTTACACAACGATAGTATATATTCGCAACGCCTCTTCATTATGATATTATGTAAGCTAAGATCAATAGAACTGTCTTCTATGCCCATTCACCTCCCTAAGCATATCTTACCACGTCCTTTAGCAGTACCTAGCTATAGGTGCTAAAGACTTTAAACAATGACATTTAAATTAAGAATGAGTGTAAACATAACTAAATTAAAATGAATTTAGTAATGTTTGTATTACTTCACTTTTGGCGCCCGGCTATTCCTCTCACCATTAGTGTTTGCTTAGCGTCTATGGGGGAATGTAAAAACTAACCAAAATTAGTACAAGGCACAAACAAACAACACATCAGAACACACACATATATAAATGGTGGTTATCCACCATCAATCTTAAGGGGAGGGGTGTTGAAGATTTCAATAGAAGCAAAAATAAATCAAGAAACGGATCAGAGGTGTCATCACAATATTAGCCGCGTAGATTATATGTATCTTTAACACTCCTATTATAGGCCCTATGTTAGAAACGACAATTCCATCAAACGTTCAACTCTCCAAACTTTTGTAAGGTACTAAGGGGTTTAAATTTTCTTATTTCATAAAAAATGATATTCATAAGCTTATAAAATAAAATTAAAAATCATGTAGTATTCAATGCTAGCAATGGTGTTAATATTTCGCGTCCATTCCCTCGTCTTCACAGACATAATATCAACTCAACCCCTTAGTCAACCATATCTTAGTTTCTATCTATTTTGCCCCGTCGCTTTATTTTCAAAGGGTATCTCGTATTTTATTAGCCTTAAATCCATCTCATATGACTTGGATGAGATGGATTACATGTTGAGCTCTGAAAATATTACAACAATGAAACTTAGATGGAAACATAGACATGGTGGAATGAGGAGCTGAGTTTGATAGAAGACAATCATGATTCGAGTTTCATAAAATATGTGGCTCATTTCAATACAATGGCAAGTGACCACACGTATAAATCCTTATTTATATGCTTGTGGACGGGCTTTTGGCCACATTTGGACCAAGTTCAAGTTTAACCTTTTACGCTTTGATCTTCTTGTATACTGTCTTATTCTCGACTTTAGCATCCGTTTAGTAATTAGAGATGAAGATGCTCATTTGTTTGCTTCCCGGCCGTATTACCATTTTATTTTATTTCTTTCTTTGTATGTGGCACTAGTCATTACTTGCCTAGTTATGAAATATGTAAATTGGAAGCTATACATCTTGTTTTCCTCAGTATGATCAAGCTACCATCTCACAGTATGATCAAATATTTTTTTTAGGACTACTTCTCAAAATGGGGTCAAGATGGCATAGTTGATCTAAAGCATGAGGCCGGGAACATGCTCATGTTGATCGCTGGCAGGTGCTTGCTTGGAGTGGACATCCGAGGGGAGATGCTGGTTAAAGTCTCCACACTCCTCCATGATATCGATGACAACAGCTTGCACTTATTCAACTTTTTATTCCCATATCTCCCAATCCCATCACACAAGCGACGTGACAAAGCACGCAACGAACTTGGAGACATATTTGGTAACATTGTGAGAGCACGTAAAAACTCAGGTCATATTGGTGTTGATGTGCTGCAGAACTTCATAGATGAGAACTCCATGTCAGATGATCAAATCACCGGGTTACTCATCGCCTTGTTATTTGGTGGGCATCACTCGAGCTCAAATACAACCACTTGGACTGGAGCTTGCCTACTCAGCCATGAAAAGTACTTAGTAGCTGCAATCAAAGAGCAAGAGAAAGTCATTGCAAGACATGGCGAACGCATAGACTACAATATCTTATCGGAGATGGGAACCTTACATTGTTGCATCAAAGAGGCATTAAGGATGCACGCCACATCATCACTACTAATACGCCATGCAAAAAAAAGCTTTACTATACAAACTAGAGAAGGTAACACATATGGGATTCCAGAAGGGCATACCCTAGCAACCTCCATGGTAGTTAGCAATAATTTACCATATATTTATAAAGATCCACATATTTATGATCCGTATCGGTTTAGTCCCGGGAGAGAGGAAGACAAAGTTGGTGGCAAGTTCTCTTACACATCCTTCAGCGGAGGGAGGCATGCTTGCTTGGGAGAGCATTTTGCTTACATGCAAATCAAAGTCATATGGAGCTACTTACTGAGGAACTTTGAGCTCAAGTTGGTTTCTCCATTCCCAGAAGTTGAATGGGAGAAGTTTATTCCAGGGCCTAGAGGGGAAGTGATGGTTAGTTACAAGAGGAGACATCTAGTTAATTAGCACCTATATGTATTATTCAGGTTGCTTGCATGAGTGTGGGTGCAAGAGGTTAAATTTGTATTATACTGTAATCATAAATATGTATTTTAGTTTGTTTAGAGAAAGTTGGATAAGGTATCTAGAAATAAAAAAATATGATTGCTATATATTGTTTCGATCCGTCTCATTGTGCATTTATGTTGCATGATGACCCGGTTGCTATCAAATTTCCTAAATATTTATTTGAAAGAAAAGCTCGAAGGAAAAGCTGACTTGCAATAATAACAAATGGAAACTCAAATCCAAGTCTATAGAGATTTGAACATATGCGATGCTCCACTATTTTTCTCATGATAACCAGTTAAAATCATTTCTTAGCTATCTGAAATTCTAAATGGTCAGTCGACACCTCAACTATTGATACTTTGTTGAATGAATATTCACACATGATTTCTAACGATGAACCATATGTGATCGTGAAGTACGTCACACATGATTAGTAGAATGATTAAAACATACATAACCACTTGCGATTACACTGTATGACTTGGACAATTTTATTTCGAAAATCACGTGCGATGGTACACAAACATTGCATAAGAAAAGTATCCGAAATGTTGACAACACACACGAAACACCTACGGTTTTGGTTGAGTACCTAGAGGACAAGCCTTGGGTGGAGTTCAACATAGGTTCAAATCGCCTTCGGAACCTTTTTACATTTTGAGCTGAGAAGACCTTTTATATACCGTTATTACTGTGTATAAATATTTTGTAAAATTTCTGACAAAATGTTATGTAAAAATTTGTACTTTATCTAGAATATCAATTTGTTTGGACCTGGTTAGTCTGAATTACAGTTTGTACTTCGAAACAGAGGGAACAGAGCACCGCCGTCTGTGTCTTCCCAAACAGAAGTTAGGGCTTTTGACAAACTAGATGACCGGTTGCGCCACTGGCGCAGGTGCCGAAAGTAAGACTGTATTGTAAACTTAAGTTTTAAATATTTTTTATATATTGTTGTCCATGTTTGAGATTTATCGGCCATCATGCGGCTACCATCGATAATTTGTGAACCCATATGAGTAATAGAAAATGAATGGTATATTGGTGAAAACTATTCATTTTGTCTATATAAAACATCAATAAACTAATAATGAATTTAAATTGGTGAATGTACACAAACATAAACTACTTGATAATAGATCAGCTGAATGTTTATTAGTTAGATTTGTCTGTATGAACCCAGATGTTAAAAAAAAATCAATCAAGTCTCAAGAATATAACATTGTCAACCATCAGATGTAAAACAGCTAAGTGGTGGAAAATAGCAACTGAAATGAATGATACAGATGCAAGTAATATTTCGGTGTTGTGTATTTAATAAGCTAAAACTGGATGCATCAACCATCTTCAAAGATCAGAAAGATCCAAGGCATTGGATCTATAAAAAGGCCTCCAATTTTATATTTAAACATTGTATATTCTCATATTTGTTTTCTTGCGGTCTTAGTTTGCTTTGTCTCTGTCTAATTCATTTCTTTTGTTTGTTATGCACAATCTGTGGGAAATAATAGCCTTTTTTTGGTCTTTTTCAGAGACGGACCACACACTAAATCATCTCCGGGTAAAAAGCATGTCCGATACGCGAAAACCTAAAATGGAGCCAGGGCTACATGGAGCACTTTTTTTGAAAAATCAAAATCGACATTTTTAAGTTTTCAAAAATCGCGAATTTTTTCCATAGGTAGATACTGTCGAGATCTAAAAAAGTGAAATTTCCCTGATTTGTCTTTTTGTACAGCCCAAAATAAAAAACATTTAGAGTTAAAAATTTATATGATTGTATATCTCAACAATATCTACATCCACGATTTTTTTTCGCGATTTTTGTAACTTAAAAATGTCGATTTCGAATTTTCAAAAACCCGTGTCCAAAAATCCACTCTCATTGTCCGATACGTCATATTATTCTGTCGAGAGAGGGAACTAAAAAACAAATTCTCTCTAGAGCGGAGATAATAATCAGTCGATCCCCCTCATTATCGTTCCTCGTTCAGTTCGTCGCCGGTGCACGCTGGCCGAGCCGTGCCGCTCCATTGATCCACTTACGTAGCCACATTTGGATCTTTCCTCCACCGGATCTATCTCTTCCGCCTATAGTTTTACCTCCCGAACCCGAAGAAAGTCAGCTCGCCTCATTCATGGAAGGGGCGGTGTCAAGAGCAGCCCAGGCAGCTGGAATAGGGGGCACCAGACCATGTTTTCGCTCAATCTTTTTAGCGTGAGGGTCAACCACGCAGGTCTGTAGCGCCATGTTGCTAAGGCTATTTTTTAGCCTTAATTTCTATGTAGCTGAGATGGCAAACTCAAGAAGACACAAATCATGAATATACATAAAGCGGAGATGCTAATCAATGGAAACCATGTCTCTTCACAAATTGTAAGCAAATAATATGCACGAATAACATTCATTTGAGCTATAACTTCTGCATGAGGAGACCAAAAATAGAAGGCCTATAAAACTTGGTTACAACCCTGGCGACATGGACAACCATCGTCGTCGTCTTCCTCCCCACGTCTTTGATCAGCTCGAAGACGTAGACATCACCCTAGCGCAGCCTGTTGTCCGCAACGTTCAGACCTGAAGCCTCTGATCAGATGTTGTAATGGTAGTACCCGACACGCCACTTTTCTTCTCTGCCCAGCCAGAATAGCAGGACATCATGAGTCCTCTGAAGATGACCGGCAGCAAATTCATAGGGATGATCTGGCTGAGCGGCTGTCCTGAGTCTCACTCTGTCAACTCGTCAACGTGACTACTGAACCTGCCTGCATCTCGGCAGATAGCTGAAGCTGTTCCTCCACAGCTCTAGTTTAACAATGAACTTGAACCTTTATTGAGAAGATGCCTCTTTGTCTGACCTGCATAGTTCGTGTTTATCAGTAAGTTTCTTCCTTATCTCATGATAAGATTTGCCAAGGGATAATAAACCTTCGCAGAAAACAAATAGTAAACAGATGATATGATGCTTGTCATTGTTCCACAATGCAATTTAAAAAAGGAAGATATCAGTAAGAGCTACGCACCACGAAAGATGTGACGGAACTTCAATTCATTGCCATGAAGATATTTTGCAAACAGCTCCTGTGCTGGAGGCTGCAGTGTGAGAACCGACAAAATTTATAAGCAGATTAGCACAGATGATGATTCAGTTCACTCTATGCATCCAAGTCAATTCAAAGTTGAGATGAAAGTGTAGAGAAGCAGCACATACCAGGTTAAGGGGTTGTAACGTCAGCTGTGCAACTCTGTTTCCACATCAGCCTAAAGGTAACAACACCAATGATGAAACATGAGGATATCAGTGAGATTATTTCGCTGCAGAGTAATGTACTCCAAATCTCCACGTTGTAATGGCAAAATAATTTGTGCAGAAGACTTGTCAGTGTTGATTTTTAGTTAAATATTGATAGCTCTAGGGACAGTAACAACTCTTAATTCCTATGCTCGTCTCATAATTGTCTGAGTGGCCTAAGGTTATTATTGTTTCATCTTCCCGGGAGAAAATTGTTTATTCAGATGAATAAGACACCCTTTTAGTAAAATACTTTTGTTTAATGAATTAATTAAGACATAGGGCTAGAAATTGATGGGAAAGAGGATCACCACACAGAAAGGTGATTTCAGGTTGCAGAAAGACAGAAATGCACGAATCCAATACCATGTTCTCTTTTTGAATCACATAAGACCCTGCTTGACTACATTCGAATGCTTGGCAGGCAATTGGAAAATATGAGTACTTGTTATTCATGAGTAAAAAATATATGATAGGCAATAAGAGGAGGTTGCTTATTTAAAATTATCAGTACATTCAGTGTAAAATAATTCAATGAGCATTCATATTGATGGTAGTGACTCACAAAGTAATTTAATGGGGGTCGCCGTGGAAGGCGTTTGGCAGGTAGAGGTAATGCAAGTTAAGTTTGTGCAAGTAATAAATCATAAGGAAACTTTAATAACTAAACTCACATGTTTCTCAATTTAGATATATAGCAGAGTAGACGCTACAGGTTGCCAATTATTATACAGAAAGTCATATGGCTGAACAAATAAAGCAACCTTATGATTTGATGCAACGCTGGTGCATAACGCCTAATTTGATGCAACGCTGGTGCAATATTCACATAGAAATATACAGAACCATTAGGATGGCCATGGCAAGGTATTGGATAGCAAGCACACTTCCGGAGAATCAATCTAATCATAGCCTGCAATCAACCAACAGTAACTGATCTCTCTGGGTCCAGATGTTTACATCAGCTAATAAAATAGCCACTCCTAGCAAGATCATAGGTTTATGGAGGCAAACCACCAAAGTAAATCATTGCTCATGTTAGGTCGATGACATGTGGGCCAATTATATATTAGAGTGGAGGTTTATTATATACTCCCTCCATTCCAAAATAGTCTACATTCAGGCTCCATATTAAGTTTCAAAATACTCTACATCTTGGCTGGGTCCCACATACCTAATTAAGACGAGAGAGAAAGGCTAACTACATCATGTCCATCCCCACCAATCTGCATTCTCGTGCCCAAATACATGCTTTTTTT
This sequence comes from Poa pratensis, assembly GCA_947311845.1. Taxonomy (NCBI): domain Eukaryota; kingdom Viridiplantae; phylum Streptophyta; class Magnoliopsida; order Poales; family Poaceae; genus Poa; species Poa pratensis. Next base: position 39,506,882 of record CAMZMU010000062.1, on the reverse strand, counting down.
TCCGTGAATTGCATGGCTAACATTAATTTATTAAGCTATGGGTAATTGGAATAATGCTTTGTTTCCTGTGATCAATTAATGCATTGCATGCTTGGTGTGTGACAAAGTAGTACTAATAAATGCTTGCCTAATTTGTAAGAATTTTGCTAGGATGTAGACTATTTTGGAATGGAGGGAGTATTAGAGTTAATTAGACTTAAATGGAACAAGCACCAAACTAAGTAGACGAAAATGAAAGCAAAGTTTGAATTACCCGTAGAAGATGAATCAAGAACTGCAGAGAACAAATCCAGACAAGATAACTGCATGAGATAAAATATAATCCATATGCCCTTTGGACCAGATAACCCAAGACCAATCCAGCAGAATCCAGATGCCCTCGAAGAAGATCAGTTAAAGGCTTGAAATAACCAAATCTATATGCCTTCAAAGCATATTGGCAGGCCTGCCGAATCAAAATGGAAGCAATAAGCCAATGGAAGCAATAATTTAGTTCTGCATATAATACTGAATATTCTTGTTTTGTAATTAACAGAAGCACTCCTTGCTCTTGCTAGAAAATAAAGTACCTAACCATTATATGTCGTACATGGTCTTCAAACAGAAGCCTAAAATCATACAGAAGCATTTCATGTTATTAAGCTATGGTTAACGAGCAAGACTTCTTGTTCCCTGGACTTGTCGGATATTGTTGAACATGTACGTGACACTTAGTGATACACTTCCTGGATATTTAAAACTCCAAGCAAAGAATACATGGCCGCTGAGTCGAGCACTTGCCGAATATTTAAAACTGCAAGCAAATATAGAAAAATGATACACTTACCTACTCCAATCAGAATTGCTGAACATGTACATGACACTTAATTTCAAGAATATACAGTGGAGGTTTCCAGTATTATTTGTTCTAATCAATAAAACACTGGGACCAACAGCTTTTGTTCCTACAAAAGGAGAAAAATACATCAAGGACATGAGTAGCTAGTCATCTAGCTAATACATGGCCGCTGAGCCGACCACTTGCCGGATATAACTGCAAGTAAATATAGATTAAATGATGCACTTGGGAGGATATTTAAAACTGCCGGATATTTAAAACTGCAAGTAAAATTATGTAGAGCATAAGGGATATAAGGAGGAAAACGCGAGGCCACAGCCTGCAACCAGGTGGTAAATATGATTAGGAATTGACATTTACTTCAGTTTCTGTCTGCAGACCAATTGGAACCAATCCCAGTCATAGCAATTGAATAAAATCAGTTAACACACTTGATCGCTATATGGGTTAATTAGCCTCATTCACTTCTAGTCTACACGATCAACTTGGCTTGGTTGAGTAACTTCTCCTTTTTAAAGAAATTAACAAAGCAGAATATGAGTGGCCTTCTCGTCAAATCTAAATACAAGAGAACTAAAACCAACCTGTTGTAGTTTCCAATACACTCATGTTGTTCAGATTTGTTGATTCTTCCCAACGTGAAAGACCACTTGGGTAGAAAGCAAGCAAACAAGCCAATTTAGTTTAATAGGATAAAAAGTGGAATCGCTATCACTACTACTTCAGGTCTAAGCTGGTGAACTGCAGCTTCACAATCAACACTGAACTATGACATATTGCATCCTTGTTCCTTACTCATGTGCCTTCTTGCCTTTTGATTCCTCGGATTTACCAAAACCAAACATGTCCCACCAGCCTAAATCAATTTCAGAGTCATGATACTGAAACAATATTATCCTGCAAAATGAACATAAACTAACTCAAATTAGTTCAGCTCTGTTAGTGTTCAACCATATTACTAACCATGCAGCAATAAACCAATGTGTTCTGTCCTAAACAGGAATACTTTGAATAGATGCTTATAAAAGGTAATTTATCTTACCTCAACAAGGAAACGTGTAGCATCATGAAGCTGTACCAAAATATTGAACTTGGGAGGAGCATTGGCTTGCATCTACTGTAACAGAATCTGTACCAAAATATCAAGCAAATTCAAACCATATCATAGGTCCAATCTGCATAAAGGGGCATCGAGAGAGATCAAGAAGGGAAGAACCGAATAGCCCACCATGGTGAAGCCACAGCCTGTAGCCGAATGGCTGCCTCCACCTTGACACGGTCATGGCCGCACATATGGCATCACCAATTTACCATTTCAAAGGTAAGCCGCCGAGCTCCGTGCTCTAAAAGATTTAACAGACCGAATACATCAAATATGCTTCAAACTCAAGCACTACCAGAAATGAGCAGCTCTTAAAGATGGTTGTACGCATCAGTTTGACCCAACAAAGTCATGAACATATATGCTGAGTTCTCACCATCATATCATCAAACTGGAGATGATACCAAGCTCTGATGCTATACTCAACCGTCTTGCAGAGCTTCAAGAATTCATCATGCGAGGCAACTTATTTAACTTGATATTGGTGAAAACCAAGGCCTGCAAAATGGAAAAGGGTAACATCAAATTTTGGCAGGCCTACAAAATGGAATGGATATTGATAGTACTACCTTAAATTTTTCTCTGCTAGTAACTCATATCAAAGGATTCAAAACTTATGTCAATTCCAGATATTTGAATGAATTTAAGAAAAATATTACACAACTTTCTTTAGACAATATACACCACGTACATTTCATAGGTTAGAGCAATACCTGTTTGTTTCTGGCTGGAGAACAATCTGAAACAATCAGTACCTGAACACCGAGGACTAAGATTTCAGAATAAGATCAATAATCTGTAGCTCCAACCAAAAGGTTTGTGAGCAAATTACATGCTGTAAATGTGGCGCAACAGATCATTAAAATGTCAAATACATCAGTACAATACTTAATCCCCACAAAATAATGAGATGGGAAGAAGAGCATATAGGAAGAAATAAATAGTGGGGTTGCTCTAACAAGACTCCATTTTTTTATTAGGCAACCAGAAGCATACATAACCCACTGATACTCGAACTACATTATATACAAAAGGTGTATTGATATTTTCCTTTTAAGATATTTATGAATAGCAGTGTCCACGAAAAGAATGGTAATAGCACATCCTAAAAGGTCGCCTTACATTAGTAACTGACAATACACCAAAACAACATTGTTCAATCTATATCCACAATCTAATCAAACACATGAAACCTAATCCTCAAGGTGTAAGTACATAAACATACAATAAATAAGAAACCTTTTGGAGCTGCAAAAAGAATCAGTAAACGGAAAATTTAAGCCACAGCACAGGTGTTCGCTCTGCTCACCTTGTAGGGGATCCAATGGCCGTTGATGCCGTAGGAGACCAGACATCATCACTGAGTGTGTCATAAACCAGAATCACAAAACTTGAGGAAGATCAAGCAGCGAACTGGCAAAGGGGAGAGGGGCGATGTTCAAGTTGCAGAACTGAAGGAAGCTAATGCCACGGGAACCTGCATGTCGATAATCTGAGAATTTATCAACCTAATGCAAATTTTGGGTGTAAACGCATATCTAATATGTAGATGAACTGATGCTTTGGTACACTATATTTTTCTTCTTTTGCTTCGTTGTCTTTCCCTACCTGAATAGAGCAGCAAGGACTCCCTACATCCTAATAAATAGTTTCATGACTATTAGTTGTAAATTAACATGAACCATAGATGCACCTTCCAAATCACCAAATGGGCTTGTTTAAACATTCTAAAAGGAGATAAAACAGATAATTATTAGGTGGAAAATTTGCCATGTTACCAAATGGGCGTGTGGGCATAATGAGGACCTTGGCAGTGGCCGAGGCTTTCCTCCTCTGTCCGCAGCCTGATGCTGCTTTCTGTCACCGAGCAACCGCACAAACCAGCGCCAAACAAAGAGCCGCCGTCCATGGATCTCACGGAGCAGCACCATCACGCAGACCGCGCCCTCGCTGGCTCACGCATCGTCTGATCTGTGGACAGAGAGAGGAAGTGAGAGAGAGAGACGTGGGAGAGGGGACCTGTGTTGAGAGGAAGAGGGAGGAGCTTACCCATGGAGGAGCCCGCCCTTGCTCGCCTCCTTTGACGCTCTGCTCGAATCCTTGCCCCATCATCGCATCTCCTTCTCGATCCATAAATTCGGAAGGGATTGGCTGTGTGCCGCCGGCGCCCTTGCTCGCATCCCTCTCGATCCACACATGTCGGAAGAGGAAGAGGCGGTGCAGATTGGGAGACGCGGTGACGGCCGGCGGCGCGCCCCCCCAGCCAAGCACCGCTCCATGGACTCCTGTGTCCGCCGTCGTTTCCTCGACCGCCAGATGCGCTGGCGCCGCATCGAAGAGGCCGCCCTGCTGCCGCCGCTGGAGGGCGACGACCGGCGCGGGGCGAGGAGCCGCTCATCCTCCGCCTCGCCGCCGCTATGCTCCAGCGCCTCTTCCCGCGGCCATCCTCCAGCGCCTCTTCCATGGAGGCGACCTTGGAGGCACGGCGGCGATGCAGCAGCAGGAGAGGTAGCGGTGGAGGAGGAGGAAGCGCACGGCGGCGGTGGAGCTCGCGGAAGGATGAGAGTGGATTGGGGGAGACGTAGACGCGAGGGAAGGAGAAGGAGGAGCAGGCCCATGGCGGCGGCAGTGCGGGGGAGGAGCGAGAGCACGGGGCGAGAGTGCGGATTGGGCGAGGAGGCGCGGGGCTCGAGCGGGGATTGGTGGGGAAGGGAGCGAGCGCGGGTTGGGCTAGGTTTCACCGTCCGCTCTCGCTGCTTGCCCTCCGCTGCGAAAAGAAAGTGCGACGCGGGCGCTGTGCTGCAGGTGGGCCCGGTCCGGTGGAGACCCCACATGTCATCGACCTGCCGGGGGTGGCAGCGAGTGAAAAACGGAAATAACCACGATCCAACGGCCAGGGGTGAAAGGACGGTGCGGATGGAGGGCTGAGATAAGCTGCCTTCGAACAGTGCCAGGGGTGAGGACACGCTCAGGAAGTGGTTAACATTTAGGGTTTAGAATCTGGTGCTTGTCCCTCCCTCTCCCCTCCGTCGTCTTCGCGGCGCCTCTTCCTCGAAAAATTTGAGCCCACAGCTCCAAAACCCTAGGCAGCGGAGGGGGCAGAAACCCTAGCTCGTCCCCCACATCCGCGAAGATGAGCTACGCGGCGTACAAGATGATGCACTGGCCCACGGGCATCGACCACTGCGCCGCCGGCTTCATCACCCATTGCGCCTCCGACGCCGCCGCCTTCTCCACGGCGGCGGCGGCAGCGGCCTCCGAGCCCGACGACGGTGACGTCGATTCCGCGAGGCGGCCGAGGCGCGTGGGGCCCATCCCCAACCTCGTCGTGGCGGCCGCCAACGTGCTCGAGGTGTACGCGGTGAGGGCGGAGGCCGCCGCCGAGGAGCCGTCCTCCTCCTCTGGTGCCGTGTTTGACGGGATCTCGGGGGCTCGCCTGGAGCTGGTGTGCCACTACAGGTGCGGACCTGGGGTGTCTCATGCCTCGCTGCATTCACCTCACACTTTGGGTTTCAGGGATTGGGCAGTTCTCGCCGAGCAGTAGTGATTCTCTGAATGTCATGCAGGCTCCATGGGAATGTCGAGTCGATGGCCATCTTGTCGGATGGGGCGGAGAATAGGCGGGACTCCATCGCGCTTGCTTTCCGAGATGCGAAAATAACTTGCTTGGAGTTCGATGACGCCATCCATGGCCTGCGGACTAGGTATGCACACTTGCTTGCTCATCCCTTTTATAATTCAATGAATGAAGTTTTCTCAGTTTGCCATAGTTGGACAAAAACCGAGGATAGAAAATGTGGTGGCGAGGCTGCCATGGCTGTTTGAATTTTCGCACCGGGATAACTTTGCAATCACGAGAGCAATAAGCACAATAACTGTGGATTATTACGAATATAATGTCTCCTAGTTAGTACCATCTAGTTAAAGGAATTACGGCCTTACAAGATCAAGAGGCTGATGGTTGAACTACAGCAGGGTCATCCCTTTCATTTCTCTCGCATGTAGATATCAGTACAAGAATTCATTTTTTCTACCCCTCTTTCTGACATCGATGAAAAAAGTAGGGCCTCTTTGATTTCCTTTGAGTTTCCTGTATGTTGGTTACTTTATTTGCAGGATTGCACCCCATAGGAAACATTCCTATGTGATTTTTTTTACCATTTCCACAAAAAATTTCACTCACTAAATCCTCTTGGAATGTCTGCTCTGTATTTGTAACAACCTTTCCATCCTGTGGGATTCAAGGTGGCATGAGAATGCGATCCTCAATTTTCGAGTCCTGTGAATCAAAGAGCCCTACAATTCTCCTTTTACTGATGTTGGTTGCTATCTTGCCCTTGCTACAAATGACAGACTACCTTATCAGATTACTGCTCTTGATATTTCAGCTCAATGCATTGCTTTGAGGGCCCGGAATGGCAGCATCTGAAAAGAGGCAGGGAATCATTTGCCTGGGGTCCTGACATAAAAGCTGATCCACTCGGCAGATGTGGGGCTGCACTTGTTTATGGACAACAGATGACCATTCTAAAAGCTGCCCAGGTTATATTCCATAGACTCATCTCATTTTTTCATCAAGTGAATAGTTTTTGGTATTCCTTCCATATCTTGTTTTCTCTTATCATTTTTCTTTAGTGGAAGGAGGTTCCTATCATTTGGTTAACTTGCGTCTAGATTTTGGATCCATTATTTTCTTTAGTAGAAGGAGGTTCCTTTTCAGGCCAGTAGAATCACCAATATAATATTGTTATCCTATACTCCTACATTCTGCATATTGATTTGTAACTTCTGGTTTTGTATACTTAGGTTGGGCAAAGCTTAGTGGGAGAAGATGAACCTATGCGTGCACTGAGCTCTACTGCTGTCCGTATCGAGTCGTCATATTCGATTGACCTACGTGCTTTAGATACGAGTCATGTCAAAGATTTTACATTTGTACATGGTGAGATGAGACCTCTCGTTGTATATGGATAGATTAGTTGCACATCTATTTTTTCAATTTTAACTTTCATCTTGTTCTAAATTCTACAAACTTTAGTGCATAAGTATGCCACTAGGGTGTAGTACTTAGACACGTATTTTCTATCAGACTTTTGGAAGTTATCTTAGACCACTGTCAAATATTTATTCAATAGTTCATACCGCCATCATGTTTATATCTGTTCTCCCACGTGAGGCTCTTGTCATGAATTTTGGATGTCTTTCGAGTTTTAACTATTCATTTTAATTACCGAGTGCTGTTATGCATTTCACAGCTTAACCACCTTCGTATAGCTGTGTCTCGTGTGTTTCATTACTTGTTTGTGGGATGGATCTCACAACAAATAAGTAGGTGGCCTGAACTTTTATTTACACAATGAGGACTACATAGATATTTTTCAACCTACTTGCATTACCAGGATAGAAGGTCGAGTAATAAATGGTTGCGTTCCTTGTTAAACATAATTGTTAGTGTGAAATCCATAGCGTAGGACATGAGCAGGTGTTGTATTCTGTGTTCTACATAACTTTGGACGACACCAAATGCATAAAAAGTCATAAATGTGTCTAATACTAGGGTTAAAGCTCTTAAATAATCTTATATACTGTTAAAATTAACTAAAACAAAGGCCTTTGTGAAAGAAGGATTTCGGAGGATTTTTGTAGACTTTTCTATATGGTTCTGTTTATTGTAGGGATGATTCCAAAAATGTGTCTTCCTGCCTTTGCATGTTGAGCATGAACCATCCAAAAACCTTCTTTTTGGTCCTAGTCCTGTATTCGCGATCCACTTCTGTGATTCAAAACAGCTTCTTCAGTGAAAATTCATACTAGTGCTAGTTCACTTCATTTATATGTTCACCACTAGTGGTCATACTACAGCTATCCAAATGTGAAACAGTGCTGTTCAATTTCATACCATTTTTCTCTTGTGATTTCTTCAGGTTATATTGAGCCTGTATTGGTCATACTACATGAGCGAGAGCCTACATGGGCTGGGCGTATTGCATCAAAGCACCACACATGTATGATATCTGCATTTAGTATAAGCATGACACTGAAACAACACCCAATGATATGGTCTGCTACTGTAAGTATATAACATTGATTGTAAGCTTTGACGTTTCCTGCTTTCTGTATCTTCCACATATATTTCTATGTTCTTTCATTAGTAAATTTGTAATATAGTGAGGTGTAATATTGATTATATGTTTAGCATTTTCTGTCTGTTGCGCATTATCTGTTTTTCACTTTATGTTATTATTTACAAAGTGTTTTTTTTCTTCCAGAACCTACCTCACGATGCATACCAGATTCTTTCTGTGCCTCCACCTATTAGCGGTGTTCTTGTGGTCTGTGCAAATTCGATCCATTATCATAGTCAGGTTTGGTCCCTCTAAATAGACATGGTGGATGGGCTTACTTTATTTTTCATTTGCTGATCCTGAGTTGTTTAACTTTGATTTTTGTTGTTGTTGCAGTCCACTTCTTGTTCCCTTGCCCTCAACAATTTCTCATCACAGCCAGATGGCAGGTACTATTTGTTATATTATATAGGTTAAGTCCAAGAGGCAGCATATTGAGTCCGCCTGAATATCTGATAACTTGCTTACTTATTGAAAGTGTTTTCTGTAACTTGCTTACTTATTGATTGTATGTCTGCATAACTGTTGGTGCATATGTGGCTACCAAATAAGTTAAGACTTGTTCGAGAAAAAGAAGTTAAAGCTTGTAAACCTGCCTCGTGATGCTTATATGCTTAAGCTGTCTGGTATTGCTATCCACCATTGTTTGCCAAGGCAATGCCATACATGCACAATTGTTGATTGTTTTGACCCTCCATCTCCACCTATTATTCCAGAAATACCGGTGTAACAGACATGACTTACTTAAACATTTTTCCATACTTGGATATCTCTTCAAAATTTTACTTGTGGCACCTTGGTCATCAAAACTGGAGAAATCAGCTTTTAAACATTAGCAGCATTGGTTTTAAGACGTCCGCCTTAGGACGCTTAGGCGGTAGACCCCCCCCCCCCGAGCGCTTTAGGTCGCCTTAAAAACTATGATTAGCAGATGAAAGGTTGTACTTAGTTTTGCCATGGTTCTCTTAATCCTGAATATTCTAGCTTGACAGGTGCTGTTGAACATAGCATACCGACTAGCCTCAGATGGTGCCATATTTTGATATGCCTTAGTTCTTCCCCCTCCTGTATAGGCCAAAGCTTGCAACCTTATGTTCCTTTGCCGACTTTGCAGCCCAGAAATTCCTAAAATAAATTTCCATGTGGAGCTTGATGCAGCTAAAGCGACATGGTTATCCAATGACATCGTAATGTTCTCGACAAAGACTGGAGAAATGCTGTTACTTACAGTAGTGTATGATGGGAGGTATGATAATTATACATATCATTGTCTGTCCTATTGTTTGTGCAACTGTTATAGATTTCGTAGGCATGACAGAGTTGACCGTTATCTGCTTCTTTTATTTTCTTTTCTTTTGCAGAACTGTGCATAGATTAGATCTAATGAAGTCAAAGGCATCTGTCATCAGTTCGGTTGGTTACCTATGCACTTGCTGTACTTATATGCCTTCTTTTTATTCGTTAATCTTACCAACCCAAGGGCTGTCTCTTATGTTATTGATCCATATGTGCACAGGGTGCTACAACTATTGGAAGTTCATTCTTCTTCCTTGGTAGCCGTTTGGGAGACAGCCTTCTTGTGCAATTTTCCTGTGGTGTACCAACATCTGCCTTACCAGATCTGACAGACGAGGTATGTTCTGAGATACCTTTCTCTATGTGTCTTGTGCAGGAATTACTTTTCGTATGTGCTGTACATGGGCTATGTTCGTTCTCGTAATGGCTTTCTACCGAAAGTTTTCAGCCTAGTTGCTGAAACCGATCAGACCTTCAGTTAAACTGTAAAAAGTGCAGAGACATGGACAATGCCAGCCTGTCTTAATTCAAATATCTTGCTCACAATAGGTGTGAGAAGTGAAAACAACCAGATGAACTGATAGGTTTTTGAGAGAACTGGATAAAGAAGCCAGTTTTTGATTTGACCGTGGTTTCCTCCTTTTGTAATACTAGGGTATAGGCCTCGGCCAATGCAATTTCTCACTCCATTACGTATCCAAGCACACATTCTGCAGGATTTGACTTAATGTGACACTTAACTACTATTATGTTCCAAATGGGATGTAAAACATTGATACTCCTGAAGTGGTTGATGAAAATGACCTGCAAAGCAGACCTGGAAATGTTACTTCTGCTTTAAGCTTTCTGTATATGTTTCGTAATACTATTACTTAAATACATTTATACTAATCAATATTGTACTTCTACATACATTTACTAATATTACTTTAATGTTAATGGTCAAAGTTATACCAATACATCTGAATTTGTCCCACATGCAGTAGTAAACTCGGAAAATGTACTAAGCTGATACTGTCCCTTGAACCATTGGTTGCTGATATATGGTGATCTACTTTTGTAGCGTTCTGCTGATACTGAAGGTGACCTTCCATTTTCAAAGCGCCTAAAGAGGGTGCCTTCTGACGTTTTACAAGATGTAACCAGTGTTGAGGAACTTTCTTTTCAGAATAATATGTTGCCAAACAGTCTAGAGTCAGCACAGGTCTGAATGTTACTTTCGGTTGCATGGTAATCTGTTTCATATGTAACTGTAGTGCTAAGATCATGTCCTATGTGTAGATATCATTTCTGTATCCTCTTGTTAGTTACCATTTGCATTTACCGTTTTCTTAAAGTATTCATGATGAATTTACGGTGCATAATATGGTAGTTGCTTGCTATTGCTTCTTTCGTGTCACTGATTTGTTTCACTTATACTTTACAGAAAATCTCATACGTTGTGAGAGATTCGTTGATCAATGTTGGTCCTCTGAAAGATTTTTCATATGGTTTAAGAGCCAATGCAGATCCCAACGCGACAGGAAATGCGAAGCAAAGCAATTACGAGTTGGTCAGTTGCATGGGACTTCACCTCAGTCTTCTGTTATAATTAGGTCTATCTTGTTCGAGTTGTACCAGCTTTTGTTGTTGAATATGTATATCGCCCATTTATTATTTGGAGAGTGGATATTGTATTACAACTAAGGTTCCAAATCCTGCTTGCCTGTTGGTTTATGGTATTCGTATTCGTAGTTTAGTACTAGCCTGTTATGGGGTTCTATTAAGAGTTTACAATCTCGCGTTGTGCTGAGGTCAAGAAAACACTATTAAATAATAAGAAAGATGAAGAATGGATAGATTGAATCCTTACAAGTAGTGGAATGTAAGGAAAAAATGTAATAGAACGTAAAGAGGAACGGGTGTATCATCAGAATATTTGTTTTTGTGTCCTTACTCCTTTGCGTGTTACTTTCCAGTTTTCCTCCATATACGCTATTGAAATACACATACTGCACGAATGTGTCAGACTGTCAGTACCCTTAGCTCATTATGTGTGACCTTACTATCTACATTCTGCTACCGACTTTTGCATCAATATCTCTGCCGCTTCAGTAAATTAGCGAATGAAAATTCATCAATCTACTAGTTATGATTTAATTATTGAGGTACATATGTTTTGTTCAACATTTCAGCTACCTCTTTGTAACATTATTAACTCTATTTTAGGTGTGCTGTTCTGGTCATGGAAAGAATGGAGCACTTTCTGTGCTTCAACAATCTGTTCGCCCTGATTTAATTACTGAGGTGCATTTTCTTCCTTTTATTTCATCCCAGTACATCTTTTCATTCTTTTGGATAGAAGCTAATGCTTTACTATGTTATTTGCTTTCTTTGTTCATCTGATATCACTGTGTGGTCTGTTGGCTTTCTGATAGCCGATCAGCACATATTATTTTCCATGTTGGACCTGTATTTGCTGTTTGGCATGAGTTGAATCAACTGGACCACTTAACTGTGTTAGCAAGGCCGACCAGTAAACATTGTGCTACACACAGTAATATAGTATGGTAAATTGTGATTTAAAATATGTGGTGGTTACGTACTAATTTTGCAGATGTTTGCGGAGAAGGTAATATTGCCAGACAATCCCACAAGTTCAGATTCTTACTGTAGAACTGTCAATGCGATTTAATGATGCTAGCTAATCTGACATACTTTTACATTTTGAACTTAGTGGAATGTGCTGCTAATTTTGTGCAGCTATTCACAAATAAGTAAACCTAACGGAGCATATCAGATGGCAATCCCTCTTAAAATAGGACAGTGTTACCACTACTGGCTCGTATATTGTGCAACTCAAACCCTAACAATTCACTCGATGCATTTTGAATAACTCGAACAACATATTCCACCTTAAATCCCATGCCTTTTAGTGGTATGCGGTCAAATTTATGTGGCAGTGTTGTTTCTCACTATTTTCATGGAAATTTCACGTTTCTTCTTATCTTTACTTACATTTGTTCTTTGCCTGTGTAGGTGGAATTACCAAGTTGCAGAGGTATTTGGACAGTCTACTATAAAAGTTCCCGTGGACATACCACTGAAGATAACGAATATCATGCATATCTGATAATAAGTCTAGAGAGCCGGACAATGGTAACATAAGTTTGATTTTTTGATTCCATTCCCTTGCATATGTATTCTGAACTAAATGATTATGATATTTTTCTATCAGTATGTGTCACGTGGAACTAAACATATCATTTTTGCACGGAAGCTAACCGCTCCCATCACTATTATGAGTTTACGACACTAGAAAGTTCCCAAAAATTCTAAAAACGATCATGGCTATGGAGCACATCTGGACTAGTTCCAAAATAGGACCAGCCATCTGATCCCAGTAAACCAGAACTGGAGCCTAGTCTGTTCTGGTTCACTATAAAGATCACCTGAACGAAAACTGGAAGCGAAATAGTTTTAAGTTGCCATGTGTTCTGGGATGAGAGAAAGAGAGGAGAGGAAGAAGAAACTTATGACATTTTGAGCCCACATTGATGTGGTAATCCATGTTGGCAACCAATCAACATCAATATGCTACCACCCTCCAAAACCACTACGAGGGCATATTTGAACGGTTTTGCGAAGGTTATGGGTTGACTATCTGGTTAAATAAACCTCAGTGGTTATTTTGTCACATCTCCATACCTCAGGGGACAAGTTGACCTTTTCTTTTTCTTACACCTTGTGATTGTACTATTTTTTTAAAGTTTCTCCAGCCGTCACATAGTTTTTTCTTTGTAACATATGATTCAGTGGATTTTATCTGTTTATGTTATGCAAGGTACTCGAGACAGGTGATGATCTAGGGGAAGTTACCGAAACAGTTGACTATTATGTTCAAGGGGCAACCATTGCTGCTGGTAACTTGTTTGGAAGGTATGCCAATGCTTACTTTTTTTTCTAAATTTATATGGCACTATCTTATACTGGGTTGGCATTATGTGCTGCTGAAATGTATACATCACAACACATTCATTTTACGGACATAATTAGATCAGTATATTAGATCCTCAGTAGTCTTATAGTAATGTACACAACCAAGACATGCTGACTAGGCTGCATATATCTTGGGGAATTGGATGCCTGGGCTGCATGAGCCAGCCAGGTCAGCACAAATCGAAGACATGCTGATGGTGATTGCCTGATTGGTTGCCTGGGCTGCATGAGCTACTAAAGCCAGTTCAAACTCTGAGGCTTCTATTTCTTCATTGCATTTACTCGAAGTACTATATTGAAGACTGATTGGAAGGTTTCCTCTCATGCGAGAAAGCTAAACATCAAGGGAAAAGTTTCCTTGCTCTTCCATGAATTTCTTTCTCAAATCTTAAAGCATGTAAATAGTAAATGTCTATAGTCAGTTACTATTGCTTATTTATACATTTGACATCATCAGGCACATGTAAATGATGTAATACATGTCATGTTTGGCAAACTGACAACCAGCCCAGTTGAGATCAATGCTATGCACAGACCATGAAAATGGCATGCATAAGTAGTTAAGTAGTACGCGATAGAATAGTCTCACATTGCTTAGGGAACTATAGAGCGTCAGCAGCATATAAACCAAGATTTTGGAAGGCAGAAACTCCCAGTTAACAATCTTTAAGTGAAGTGATGATGAATGCAAGCGGGTTGCTATGTGTGTGTGACCAACATAGTAGAGGGTTAGATTTAAACCAGTTTGGAACCTGGAAAACTAAATTTTGACATATTTCTACAATCATGGATGGAGATGTTTCATGATTTAGTTTTTAATTATGTTTGTCACAGTGCAGGATTAGTATTTAGTAGTTTTTATAATTCTGGTACTGTTTGAATCTTTGCAGGCGGCGTGTCATACAGGTTTATGCCACGGGTGCTCGTGTGCTTGATGGTTCTTTCATGACACAAGAGCTAAACTTTACTGCGCATTCTTCAGAATCGTCGTCGTCAAGTTCTGAGCCTCTTGGAGTGGCATCTGCTTCCATCGCAGATCCATACGTTCTTTTGAAGATGGTTGATGGAACTATTCAACTTCTTGTTGGAGGTATAGTATACCACTAGTGCAGCATGTTTTGATTTCATGCTTTTTTGCTGTGGTCTTGTCAAAATTCAGTCAAACTTTTAAAATTTAAGTCCACCAGTCATAAATTGGCCAAATTTTCAGCAGTGCGAAAAACTAGATCCAAAACAATTTTTTGCAGAGATCATAATAGCGACTAAATAGGCATAGGAAGGTGAGTGGTACAAAATACTCATCTAGCTTTCATATGTCTTTATAGGACACACCTAACATGCATGGTTTTCACAGAGTTGAAGACAGAATGTAAAGCTGTATAAAGCTGTATTCGACTAAAGTAACATGCATGCTTGCACTTTCTCATTAGTTAAACATATGTATAAAGCTGTATTCGACTAAAGTAACATGTCTGTAAAAGGGAAGTATCTATCTTTAGTCCTCAGTTCAGTGCCAAATGATACTGAGGTAATAAAGGGTAATCTCAGTATTCAGCCAGTGCAGAATGATACTTCATGAAGGTCCTGTTCATAGATAAAAAATACCATGTATGATTTACATCCCTCCTTAAACCCTCATAATTTTGTATCCATACCCCTGTACACTGGCACATGTGTGATGTTCTCTTTTAGCACTGGAATTTTTTTTCATCATCATGCTAGATACCTTCCTTTCGTAGAATAGCCCGATTTGACAATCCTTAGTCGCTACTAGTATGCCAAAGCTAAGACATCCATTTAATTTATTTGGCTTTACGTGCAGAGTTAGCAACTTCTTATCTATCTATGTTATTTGTGTGCACATGGGCCGTGCCCAGTCTAGGAGGCAGTAGACATGCTTTAGGCATCTAGTCAAGCTAGGAGAATTACCTTATTTCCTTTTAGTATTTCCTTTTAATTAGCGATCTGGTTGGTTTGTTCCTACTATTGGGTTGTTGGTACCAGCCTTTCTCAATATAAAGGGATATGTCGCTGAGGAATTATCAAGCAAGAATAAACCAATCGAGTTTCCCCTTTCCTTCTTCTGTAGTCCCTCCCAGCTCTTGAGGCGTGGTTTCTCAAGGCGCTGTGGCATCTCTTGTGGTCAAGCTACCCATCCTATCACCGTCCATAACAAAAAATTGCCCAGTTAACGAAAAATTGACTACTTGTGATCTTATCATCTTATTTTCTGATTTGTATCATCTCCAATTATGGAAAAAGAACTGAATACATGCTGTTTCTTTTCCTAATTCAGATCATTCTACTTGTGCTCTTTCTATCAATGCTCCCAGTATTTTCACAAGTTCAAGTGAAAGAATATCTGCGTGCACACTTTATCGTGACAGAGGTCCCGAGCCATGGCTAAGAAAGACGCGCAGTGATGCATGGCTATCTAGTGGTATTACAGAGGCGGTTGACGGCAGTGGTAGTTCATCTCCGGATCAGTCTGATATATACTGTATCATTTGTTATGAAAGTGGTAAACTAGAATTTTTTGAAGTGCCTAGCTTCAGATGTGTTTTCTCTGTGGAAAGTTTCTTCTGTGGCGAGTCTCTTTTGGTTGATGCGTTTGCTCAGCGCTTTGCTGAGGATGGTGCAAAAGGAGGACCGGATGCCAGTAAAGTTTCTCTAAGGAAAGAAGCAGCAAATAACATTCGGGTAGTTGAGCTTGCAATGCATAGATGGTCTGGTCAGTCCAGTCGCCCATTTCTTTTTGGGTTGTTGAACGATGGTACATTGTTGTGTTACCATGCTTATTGCTATGAAGCCTTGGAAAATGACATTAAAGGTCATCCGCACCTGATGGTTCTGCGGATCTGGTCAATGCCAGTGATTCGAGACTCAAAAATTTGAGATTTCACCGGGTTTCTGTTGACATCCCATCACGGGAAGATATATCAAATGTCGCGCGACCGAGAATCACAATTTTAACAATGTTGGAGGTTATGAGGGATTGTTTCTTAGTGGCACGAAGCCAGTCTGGGTTATGGTTTGTCGACAACGATTTCGGGTGCATCCACAGGTACGCCATCGTTATGCTGAAGTATTTTCTCTTGTATCTGATCTCTTTTGGTGTAAGTAGATGCCTCTAGTTCCTTTTGTTAGAGTTATATTTATGATGGCATTAGGCCTTTTGCATTCTAGCCTTTATGATGCCCTTTGGCCTTTTGCATTCTGGCCTTTTGGCCTCCACCTGTACATGTATATATGATGGCTTTGGCCTCCCAATAATATCAAGTTGCATATTCATAACACCTTTACATGCTGAAATGCATAGTTTCTAAATTTGACTGAATAAATTCTCGAAAACAATATCACCTGAAACTATTCAAGTAGATGCCTCTAGTTTTCTAATCGCTGTTAGTGTTATGACACAACCCCTTGAGAAAGAATGCATAGCTCTCTAGTTAGATTTAGTTTGTGTTGCTTAACTGTGCTGAGCTGTGGAATGAAGTTAGTGACGGGATTTTGCTACTTTTCCAGCAAGATTTTGCTGTTACATCTAATTGGAAGAGTCTTTCTACTAAGTACTAAGGACAATATCTGGAATAAGAAATAAACCAGTGCTTCTAAAATGCCACTGCAATGCCAGGCACAGACTTAGTTGATATTGATATGCTTGAACATTTCTTTAAGTTCTCGAAAGATTTAAATGGCCTCATACGCTACCACTATTAACTCATTTTTTTGTGGCAAGCTAAATTTGTTATAACACTTGCGTTTGTTACTATCTACACGATGAGACGTCTCCGCAACTCTTCAGGCTTAAGCTTATACTTATGCCAAATCAGTCTGAATAGATGTGGTGTTTGTTACAAGATCCAAATCTTACATTGTATGGTATATTATGTAACTGGAACTCTACCAGTCAACTCCATTTATATGCAACTTGTGCTATTGCTATATTTACTTATGGTCAATGGGGTCATCCTGTCTAAGCTGTTCCATTTTGCAGTTATGTGATGGTCCGATTGAAGCCTTCACTGTTCTCCACAACGTAAATTGTTGTCATGGACTTATCTATGTTACATCACAGGTAAATAATTATCTGAATATTTTACAACTTGCTAAAATTTTGACATTGATGATTTTTTCATGCCTCTGTAGGGCTTTCTGAAGATATGTCAATTGCCCTCAGCGTATAACTATGACAACTACTGGCCTGTTCAAAAGGTAATGTTTTTAATGTATTTACGCATAGTTTGTATCTACAATTATTTGCAGCCTTTTCATATATTGCACTTTGCAGGTCCCGTTGCATGGTACCCCGCATCAGGTCACATATTATGCAGAGCAGTCCCTGTATCCACTTATTGTGTCTATTCCTGTAAGTAGTCTGTGCCTGCTACTTCATTGATAGTTGATAACATTGTTTTTCTGTTGCCATCTTTCATTCCAGTTACCTGGCACTATCAAGTAACAAAATAGCACAGTTACCTTATTCAAGATACTAATTTTGTATTTCTTGCAGGTTGTTCGCCCCCTAAACCAAGTTCTTTCTATTATGGCTGATCAAGAAATGGTTCATCACATGGATAATGATGCTACAAATGCTGATGACCTCCAGAAGACTTATACTGTTGAGGAATTCGAGGTTCGCGTTTTGGAGTTGGAGAAACCTAGCGGACGTTGGGAGACAAGGTCCACTATTCCAATGCAACCATTTGAAAATGCTCTGACTGTGCGGATTGTTACATTACATGTATGTAGTTCTTCTCTCCTTTCATACTTCAGGCTTAACTCGTTCTGATTCAATCATTAGTCTTTGCTTTTAAAGAAAATAAGACAGACCTAGTAGCCAAAGCTTCTATCTCATCTTTGCTACCTTCTATATTTGGTCTTAAAGTTTGTCTAACCGCAAAATTGGATGACCAAATGTCCATATGTACTTATTCACCAAAGGTTATGAATTTCCACTTCAGAACACAACCAGCAAGGAAAATGAAACCCTGATGGCCATTGGAACGTCTTATGTTCAAGGGGAGGACGTAGCTGCTAGAGGACGGGTGCTTCTGCTCTCTTTCACTAAAAGTGAAAATTCTCAAAATCTGGTATTGCATGGGAGGACTGTTAATCATGTGAAACTGTTCCCTACTTTCCATCCCATTACTACTGAATTAGTTTTGAAAAATGTAAACATTAATTTCAGGTAACAGAAGTATACTCAAAAGAGAGTAAAGGTGCTGTATCAGCTGTTGCATCTCTTCAAGGTCATCTTTTGATAGCTTCTGGCCCGAAGATCACATTGAACAAATGGACAGGTTCTGAACTGACAGCTGTTGCATTCTATGATGCTCCCTTGCATGTCGTGAGCTTGAACATTGTGAGTATTGCACAACCTTTGGTTCACTTAGCATGCTTTAGCACGTCATTAGGTGATTAAGTACTTCTGTTTTGCTTTCTCTAGGCATCATTTTTGTCCGATGTATACAATTAATCCCCCTCCGAGAAAGTGAAAAATCTTGTTTCCAATGGTTTCCTATGTTTTGAGGACAAATTTGTTAGGGAAAGCAAATATAGAGCCGGTTGAATTAATCTGTCTCATTCTCCTCGAACACGAAGCCAGAATCTATTCTGTAACTGAAAGAGTAAACTGAAGGTGGCACACTGGAACACAGCGAGTAAATGGATATTAGTTTTGGCTAATTCCTAGAGTTGTCCATGTCCCGCTTTGTTTTTGGCCATCTTAGAGACTGTCACTTGCAGAAGTTTACTATAAATTCTCAAAAGAAGTTTATTACAACGGAAGCATATATTCTACAGCATGCAAAGCTTAATGTTTGAATTCAATATTTTACGCTCGCAGCTTAGAAACCCTCGCTGGCCTCTGCACTGCCGGGATGGAGGACGCGCCTCCATCCTCAGCTGTGTAGCCCGTCTGCTGGTCACACGTTTGCCCCTCCCAGCGTTGGATGCAAGCACCCCATCTCTCTGCTGGCTGCACACAAACAACCCTAGTGTTTTGTTATGGGGCATGCTATGCTTTAGGTCTGTCGGTTGAGCTAGTTTTTGTTGGCGAAATTGATTGATTGTTTGACCATTGGGCTTGTGAGCTTCTCTGCTTGCGAGATCCTCTGTATTGTACTTCATCGAGTCATTTCAGTTAGGGGCTCTCAGTTCTGTGAGTGTGCGTGATATCTGAGCCATGCTTTCTGTTCTGACAAACTGATAGGGGCCTTATGTAGAAGGTCGTGCCTCCATGTCCTGCGAGTGAGTTCTTGCCAGTGTACAATGTTACTGCTTGCGATCCCTCTATTCTTCCGGATGCTGTGTCGCTTTTCCTCAAGAGCTGGCGAGCTGTATGTATCTGATCTTACTTGAGCAGGCACATGAGCTTCTCCATCATCACTTGACTTCACCACTTGCAGCCTCGATCAATGTTGTGATTCTTATATTCATTTGGTGGCACAATTGTATGGTCCAATGGTTTGCAGCCTTTACGTAAAATTTGTATCAATTTCAGATTTGGAAACTATTTCTTACCCCATTGTTTTGATTCTGTTGTCTTTATAGTGGTATATTTTTTCTTGTATTTGATGTGGCCATTCACACTCATTTACACTTTGCTTTGTTGGTCTGTGTGTTCTGAAAATTGTGCAGTCCTTTGATATTTCTTCTAATTTCCAGGTAAAGAATTTTGTTCTGTTTGGCGATATCCATAAAAGCGTATATTTTCTTAGCTGGAAGGAGCAAGGTTCTCAGCTGACTCTGCTTGCAAAGGACTTTGGATCTCTTGATTGCTTCGCGACTGAGTTCCTAATTGATGGAAGCACATTGAGCCTTGTAGTTTCCGATTCTGATAAGAATGTGCAGGTCATTTTTTCCTTATACTTTTGTATTACTGGCTTATGTTCAATGTTCCTTCTTTACTATAATCCATCTGCTAGTGATCTATTAGGAAATAAGCTTTTGGTGATACCAAATCAGTCGACATATTGCTGAGCTTGTGTGCTATGTTGGCAAATAGGAATGGGGATACTACTTCATTGACTTATGCAGCATATGCTTCCCCTGTTCAACTGATTATTCACTGCACTCTAACAAATTGCATATACAGATATTTTACTATGCTCCCAAAATGGTGGAGAGCTGGAAGGGGCAGAAGCTTCTTTCTAGAGCAGAATTTCATGTTGGAGCCCATATGACCAAGTTTCTGAGGTTGCAGATGCTTCCCACTCAAGGATTGGCATCTGAGAAGACAAACCGTTTTGCTCTTCTGTTTGGTACTTTAGATGGCGGCATTGGATGCATCGCACCTATTGATGAGTTGACATTCCGCCGGCTCCAGAGCTTACAGAGGAAGCTTGTGGATGCTGTCTCCCACGTGTGTGGCCTGAATCCAAAATCATTCAGGCAGTTTAAATCCAACGGGAAGGCACATCGTCCTGGACCAGATAACATCATTGACTTTGAGCTTCTTTCATAGTAAGTGAAGCTTCCACGCACCAGCTTATTGCATCAACCACTTGTTATTCGACTCTTATTTTCTTTGCACGGACACTATGCAATTGTGCTACATTTTTCCAAAGGGCCTGTCGACTTTGCTGCTGCAGACTGTTGTTACCTTTAAGTCGAAGTTCCTTTTATTATGTTTTTCTAATCTACATTTTACTCTTTTTTTTTGTAGCTATGAGATGTTGTCGCTAGATGAGCAGCTGGACATTGCGCAGCAGATTGGAACAACCCGCTCACAGATCCTTTCCAACTTCAGTGATATTTCGCTGGGCACTAGTTTCCTCTGAGTTAAGCGTTGGGAGATGCTGAATGGAACACCATGATACAGATGGAAAGGTTAGCGGTGGATGGAATCCAAAGCTGCTTGCCGCTTTGTGATTCTTCGTAACCCCGGTGACCTACGCACTCAGGCACCAGCTTTTCCTGTGAAGATCATGGCTACATGCTACGATTCTGTGGTGTAACCAAGGAAACTATCATTGCTCGGCCAGTTGTATCTTCCTCAGTAAATCATAACCACCGGCATATATGATCCAACATTGCAAACCACACTGTTCTGAATGCTAATGGTTGTGTCTCGCTAATTAGTTAAGCATCTTGCAGGTTGAGACTGTAATTTACCATCTTAATGACTGGTGATGCAATTTTCTTGGCAGCCGCCATGACATTTCTTAGATTGTTTTTTGTACATTACTTCCTTGAGATTGCTGTGTCCTTGCTGGATCATATTCGTGTTCCATGGAACTTTGGTTTGGTGGATGCTGTAGGTTAGCATGTTCTTTTCCGGAAAATTTATGTCAAACTCCACTCAGCATCTCCCCCCGCTTTGCCATAATCCGCACGTGGGGAGGGATGAGAATTCCGGTTACCGGTTATCAGATAGTAACCGCGGTATTTCGACAGGTAACCAAATCCTTGTCCTAAACACATAAATTTTGGTTTAGCAGCTAAATTGGTAAACGACCGCGGGAAGGACAAGATGGGTCGGTGATGACGATGGACTAGCTGGATGGGGTGTGGCCGGTGACGAAAGAGAAGGGGAAATGATTAAGGGAACACAAATAATAATAGGAGTATTCAATTGGGCCCATAGTTCTGTCTTACTCGAAGAAAGCGAGAGTGATCTACATGACATCGACTCAACATAATATTGCCGCAAAACTAAAGAAGCCAGCTCGTCCCTTCCACCTCTGCTACAGTCGAGAGAGGCGAAAAGGGAGGCGACTCACTTTCCCCTTTCCTTCGCCGAAGCGGAGCCGGATCTCGGCCTCCTTCCGTCGCTCCGGCGGCGGGAGGAGGTGGGGATCTCGTGCCTCGTCTCCTGGCGTGTAGATAGGGTAGGTTTAGTCCCCGGCGGCGGCGAGTGGAAGGCTCGGTCGCCGTTTAGGGTTAATAAGGCGCGGCTCCCTCCTTCTCTCGGTGCGGCTTCCGGCGGCGCTGAGGTGGGAGGGGCGGAGATCTGCCGGGTCCTCTTCTTCATCCTTTCTCCGGCCGGTCGTGGAGGCGAGGGGAGGAGGTGGTGCTGGAGGGTGAGTCCGTTTTGCTGCTGGTGGATCTGGTGGTCCTCTCCTTCGATGGTTCTCTGCCCGGCCATGGCGGCGTGGGGAGTGATGTCTGGAGAGGCCTCTGGGTCGCGTGGTTTTGCAGGTCCACGATCTCTTGATCTGTGGAGGTTTTCCCCCCGGGTGGACGGCGGATCGGCGCTGCTGTCTTCCCCCTGTGGGGTGTTCTGCCCTCCGGTTCGTCGGCGTGCTGTTGCTTCCTCCGGCGGCGGCATGAGCTACGTGAGGTGTGGTGCCTGGAGAAACTCCAGTTCTTCCTCCCTCTCCGTTGAGGGAGACGACTTCGACTCAGCGGCGTTCTGCTTTTCTTCCCCGACGCGTGCAGGCATGGCGACTTCCCGTCCGCGTTGATGCTTCCTCAAGATTCAAGGTCATCGCTGGCTCCAGGTGGGTGCGGCGGAGGAGCGTCCCCGGTCCGCGTCGGTGGTGGCAGAGGAGTGGTTACCCAGGGACTTGGTTGTAATTTTCTTCTTTGTTGGGTGTGTTTGTGCTGAGTTGGGTTAATGTAGCTGGAGTTTTCGCAAAAAAAAAACATAATATTGCCGCTCCGTTTTGTCACAAATTTACTTTTCATTTGCATTGGAAAAGGTAGGGCAAAAGCAAGATGGTAGAACTCGAAAATACAATGACTTCCCAACCACAGACAGGGCGAGCACGGGTAGAGTGGATGAATGTGAGGCCCTTGGGTCACTCATCCCTGATCTGCTGGTGATGGAGCGCATTTTTTTTTAAAGGAGGGAAAACGGCGACGGTGATGGAGATAAAGGGGGCGATTTGATTGGAATTTGACTGGACATTGCCAAGTTATGGTTTGATCCAACCAATACATGTGTCTTCCAAATGTTGATTCCTACTTGTCATTCAGCATTTTCCACGACTAGTTGCACCCGCAACTAGTTTTTGGATACCCCACTTTCGAGTGTCCAAAAATCACGCAAAAAATCATGGACATAGGTTATGTTGAACCTTCGACACCCATAAAATTTTAAACTTCATTTGTCTTTTTTGCACAGGCCACATATGTTCATATTTTTGAATGAAATTTTGTGGGTGTCGAAGATTCGACATAACCCATGTCCATGATTTTTGCCGTGATTTTTGGACACTCGGAAGTGGGGCTATGGATTGTCATTTCCGAACAACGGGGAGAGTCACATCGACAACAACTACTGAAATCGATCCAGCTAGCGGACCAGGAGATAGACGTAGTACTAACTTACCACTAAGTAATTCAATCCGCCATGAAATTGGAAAGCTTTCTTCTTCTCACGACTCTCCTCCACCTCGCCGGATCCAGTCCTCCGCCACATCCGGTGGTCTGCACCGGCGGCACATCCGACTGCACCATCACCAACGCCTACGGCTCCTTCCCGGACCGCAGCACCTGCCATGCGGCAACCGTCACCTACCCGCGCAGCGAAGCGGAGCTGGTCGCGGACGTGGCGTCCGTGGCGGCGGCCAAGCGCAAGGTCAAGGTGGCCACCATGTACTCCCACAGCTTGCCCAAGCTCGCGTGCCCCGGCGGCCACGACGGCACCATCATAAGCACCATGCGGCTCAACAGGACGGTGGCACTCGACACCGCTGCGCGGCTGATCACCGAGGAGAGCGGCATGCTTCTACGGGACCTGGTCCAGGCCGCCGCCGCCGCGGGGCTGTCGCTGCCGCACTCGCCCTACTGGTCAGGCGTCCTGGTCACGATCGGGGGCCTCCTTGCAACGGGCGCGCACGGGAGCTCGCTGTGGGGCAAGGGGGGTGCCGTTCACGAGTACGTGGTCGGGCTGAGGACCGTGACGCCGGCGCCGGCGAGCCGGGGGTTCGCGGTGGTGAGGGACCTGGGCGCCGACCACCCGGACGGCCGGACCTGGCCGCCGCCAAGGTTTCCCTCGGCGTCATCTCTCAGGTCACTCTGGCCTTGCAGCCGTTGTTCAAACGTTCGGTCACGTTCGTGGAGCGCGACGACTCGGACCTGGCGGATCAAGTGGCCGCGTGGGGCGATCTCCACGAGTTCGGCGACATGGCGTGGCAGCCGGGGCAAGGCAAGGTTGTCTATCGCCAAGACGACCGCGTGGACGTGTCGTCGCCGGGCAACGGCCTCAACGTCCATCCCGTCCTCCTGCCAAGACGAGTGCTCGGACGCACGGACGCCAGACGTGCAGAAGAGCTGCTGGAGGAGAACGGCACCGACATCGCCAGGTGCGAGGCGGCGGCTGGCCAGCGTGGGCAGCCGGTGCCGCACGGCTTCACCAACGACGACGACGGGGTCTTCACGGGGGGAGAAAAATCTTATGCGACCAGGTCGCTACGTCCCGCACGGTGGACCAAGCTGTGCGTTTGCCACGTAGCAAAACGAATCTCAAAGCTTCTGGCCACTTATTCCCCAATTTCTATCAAATCCCTAATCCCACGAGGACAGCTCCTTCCTGCCCTTTTTCGTCTACCTGCTGCCGATTAGTCTTCCTGCCCTTTTTCGTCTTGCGACGGTGATGGATATCGACCTCGAAGACGACGGCATCCCGGCGGACGGCAATGGAGCGGACGTGGCGGCCAGTCCACCGGAACACACTCTACGCAGAGCTCCTCCCGTGGTGAGTACAATATAGATCTCCACTCTGATTCCCGTTGGTTTCATCCAAACCCTCTCTTGACTCAAATCATCCAAACTATCATGGATTATTCGCGTGCAGGCTGATAAACAAAATTCGTCATCTGAAAAAACTATTCCAAGAGTTGGGCTGTTCTTTCAATCTGAGGAAGAGGCATACAATTTCTATAATTCTTATGCTCAAGCTAATGGATTCAGCATTAGGAGGTGTCACAGAAAGTTCAGAGCAGATGGAACTTTTAAGTTCTAGATATTTTGTTTGTAGCAAGTCAGGTCTGAAGCTTACTCATCCAACACACGTGACAAAGAAAGAACAGGCTACTTCCAGAACAGCTTGCATGGCTCGACTTCAATTCACCATCACTCGTGATGGCATTTGGAATGTTCAAAAGGCTATACTCGAGCACAATCATCAGCTAGTAAGTCCAGATAAGAGAAACATGCTTAGATCTCAGCGTCAACTCTTAGATGCTGACCGCCATATGATTAACCAAATGAGGACATCAGGAATTAGACAATCTGAAATATATGATTTCTGTGAGACATGGTATGGCAAAGATGCTGTACCCTTCTTGCAAATGGACTGCAACAACTACTTACGAAGTGAACGCATAAAGTATTTAGAATCAGAAGATGCCAAGACACTAATGGAGTATTTAAAGAACAAGCAAGTTGAGGACCCTTCATTCTTTTATGCCGTGCAGCCTGATGGAGATGAGGGTAGAATAATGAACATTTTTTGGGCTGATGGGCAAGCTATCATGGATTATTCTATCTTTGGGGATGCTATTTCTTTTGACACCACATTTTCAACAAATAAGTTTAAGATGCCATTTGCTCCGATTATTGGTGTCAATCATCACAAACAAACTATTCTTTTTGGTGCAGCATTGATATGCAATGAAAGTGCAGATTCATTTGAGTGGCTTTTCAGAACCTTTGTACAAGCTATGTCTGGTAAACAGCCTGAAACCATATTCACGGATCAATGTGCAGCCATTATAAAGGCAATTGGAAATGTATTCCCGAACACACGCCATCGTCTTTGTTTATGGCATTTGTACCAAAATGCAGCTAAACACCTAAGTCAAGTAATCAGTGATCATCCCGAATTTCTGAAAGAATTCAAGAGATGTGTGTATGAAGATAGATCAGTGGCACACTTTGAGAATAGATGGCATGGGCTTTTGGCTAAATACCAGGTTGTGGACAATTCTTGGATGAACAATCTATACAAGTTGCGTGAGAAGTGGGCTACTATTTATCGTCGAGATTCATTTAGTGCAGACATGACGTCAACTCAGAGGAGCGAAGGAATGAACAATGTGTTCAAGAGAACTTTCCGCAAAAAACTATGCCTTTCGGACAAAGTATGCGAAGCGGGAAATATTTACATCCAATCCAAATATCAATGATAGCCTAGACACCATGTTTGCACATACTTCTCGAAAGATGCTGTCCCTTGCATTGAAGTGTAAAACTTCAAAGGAGGTTCTGAGTTACCTAAATGATGGTATTGATAAGTTGGCTTTGGAAGCAGGCGAATTGCTTAGCAAGCTAAACTTGGATGAAGTTGATAACCCGGAAAGTTCTGCTGAAAGTACTGAAGATATTGCCAAAACGCCCCTACCATTTAAAGCTCCGGAGCGAGTAAAAGGTCCAATGCAAAAAAGATCAAAAGATGTTCTAGAGGGATCAAAGAAAGGCAAGAAAAAAGGTAATTTTACTGTTATGTGCGAATAAGTGGCAAGGTTTCAATATTCTAATTCCCTGTATGTACACACAATGTGCAGGAAAAGTTTTTAAATAATATGAATGTTTTTTTTTTTGACGTGAATAATATGAATGTTTACATAAATGATCATGTAATTTAAAAAGTGTTCACATATTTTATATAAAAAAAATCAAAAGTGTTCAGTCGTTTAAAACATTCATGCATTTTTTTTGCAAAAGGTGTTGCACATATAAAAATTATATGTACCTTTCATATATGTATGTTAAAAAGAAAAACTTTTGTACAAAAATAAAATAAAAGAGTTCGTTAGACATAAGAAGAAATAAAGAGCAAAACATAAAAAATATTTTAAAAAATAAATGATAAAACCAAATATAAAATAAAAATGAATTAAAAATAAAAAGGAAAGAAACAAAAAACACCACTATAGTCTAGGCGCGACAGTCGGACAGTGTTGCGCGAAGAAGAAAAAAATGATTAAGCAGCCAGGTGATTTTGTCTGTTCAATCGCATCCGAAAGAGTGTTACAAGGATGTCCGTAAAGAGTTCGTACTCTCCCTGTGTAGGGCGTATTTCCTCCGGTGGCTCAATTTGGGAGATATGGGTTATAACCCCGATACTTTGGATTATCGATCTCATAGATGTCCGCTCACCGCCCCAGCTCCTCCGATACATCTGGTTCGCTGGTGGATTTTCTAGATTGCCAGACTTGGTCGGGTCACTCTCATATCTTGTAGAGTTTTGCATGTCCTGGGGAATGGGGTCGCTTTGTGGATGACCAACACTATTCGCCGTCCTGTGCAAGGTGCCCAACCTCAAGAGCATCCTGTCGCAGGAAGCTTTCTACAATGCCGAGAAACTTGAGTACGCACTACCCACAACTTCCCGGCACTCGAGGACATGAGAGTAACATGTTACAAAGAATTCCCTAGAGTTTTCAGGTTTAAGGAAGGATCAATGACAAAGCTTGAGACGCTTCAACAAAATTTCTTTCATATTCAAAAGAGCATACATCCAACATTTTTTTTTCAACTGGCATCCATCACTTCAAGAAACTTAGAGAGGTGCAGTTTTTTTTTTTCATTACAACTTTCTAATAAAACTAGATCGGAATGTGGTCTAGCAAAAAAGTTAAGTGTTCAACGCATTTCCTATAAATTCAATTCCCTGACAATGCCACATGCACCTTTTAATTCACAAGTAGAGCTGTGCGGACAACATTTTTATCGTCCTTTTTTCCTCTGAAATAAGTTGAATAAAATTCTGCATTGGCTCATTTAGAAAATGTGCCCATCTCTAATATTTTTTTTGTGATTTCAATCTTTTTACCATTTTTAAAAAGTGTTCACCTATTAATAACATTGTTCAAAAGACATGATCGTCATTTAAAAAAAATACAATTAACATATTCAAATACACGATGTACATTTTTTATATATACGTTTCCGATTTTTAACAACATGCTGTGAATGTTTATAAAAATGTTCATGCAATTTTAAAAGTATCACATATTTTATAAAAAACGTTCAAAGTGTTTCAGTCGTTGCAAAGCATTCATGCTATTTTAAAAAGGTGTTGGCGAATTAGAAAAGTATATGTGCCTTTTAAATATATGTTTTAAAAGGGAAAATGAATTAAAAAAGGCAAAGAAGTAAACAATAAAATAAACAGAAGAAGAAGAAGCAATAAGTAACAAAAATGAAAAAAAACAGGAATAGACAAAACTCAAGTAAACAGAAAAAGAAATAAATTTATTAAGAAAAATTAAAAGGAAAGAAAAACACGACGCTGATATAGGCGCTCATAGGCTGTAGCGCGAAACAGAAAAAATTGATTAAGCAGCCAGGTGATCCCATCAGTTCAATCGCATCTGACGGTCGAGGCCGCTCCCACCGTACCTAGCCGAGAACCCTAGCCGTTTCTACTCCTCCCGGCCCTCTCCGTCCCCCATTCTTCACTCATTCCCGCAGACGGGTAAGAAACCTTAGACCAGATTGGGGCATGCCCCAGAGCAGGATGGAAGAAGAGGATAGGAAGTATTTCATGTATCTTATCGAAGAGATGGAGGAAGATAAGAAGGACGGTACATTTACATATGAGATGCCGCGGCTAAATATTGTCAAGTACCATGGTAAAGTTCAGCATGCATCCATGGTTTATTATCTATCATATCATGCTTCTTCTCCCTCTGTTCGTTATTGCTCAAAATCTTACCTGCGTTTTGCGTGCGAAATTTCTTGATGCTCCCATATATCTATTCTGATGATGATGATTTCTTTTTTTCGTATTTGTTTCGAAAGATCTCCTGGAGAAGTTATGGGGATGGGACAAGCTGCTACCAATCGGGCATCACGTGTCGTGGTCTGAGTACATCACCTACCTGAAAGAGTATCACCGTCGGAATGCTGATGCAATTAGCGGCATAGCCGCTCTCGCACAGACTGTAAGTAAACCCTACTGCCCCTTTGACTTTAACATCATATCTTGATTCTATTTTAATTAATTATTTATTTATTTCGGATGTCCCGCTTTGCTAACTGTCTGATGGTCTCAAGAAGTGTCTTGACAGTGAGGAGCAACTTGTGTCTGAGTGGAAGAAGATTCAGGAGAAATCTGAAACCTTGCCGATGAGGGAATTGATCGTTTTAAGTTGCCTGATCCACCAGCGTGTGCGTTCGTTCATCCGCACGGGTTGCAGCTTCTCTCATGTTGCCGGTGCCGCTTTGTTGGTATGTTCCTCACCGGGTGGCACTAACACACCACTCATTTTTCTTGTATTTGCTTTGTTGGGTTGGGTCGCTTTGTTGGTACGTTTCTCACCTGACCGCAGGTGTAAATTTGCAAGATAGTTGTCCCGGTTCTTAAATCCTTTTTGTTTCATATGTTATTCACATGGGTAGCTTGGAAAGGAACTATCCAACTTGGTGCACACGCCGTAAGTAAAATAGTTGAAATCTTTGGATACATTATAGGAGGATAAATTCACCATGACGAGTTGGATGGTATATTGATTATTGCTTGAATTTTCTATTGTCATTGTACTATGCAAAACATGGTTTCAAGTGTATTGCGAAGGAGGCTGACCTGACGTGTGAGTTGCTGCGGCGTGGTGCTGATCCCGATCAGTTCAATGATGAATTAATCGACCGGAGCAGAGAGATACGCATGTGTGCCTTGAGCCTTATGAACTGCTTGTCTGACGATTCTATTGCTGCCTCCGCTGCCATGTTGGTAAGTGGCTAAGTGCGTGCCCTCAAAAACCCACCTAATATTATCATCCATTCATCTGTCAAATTGATGATCACCTATGAGCCTTGCGCCCTTCTGCCAAACTTAATATTACATTTGGCCTTATGAGCTTCACTTTGCTCAATTTTTTTATGGGCACTAACTGCAAACTGATGGGTGGCTTCAATTTAAGGGCATGACAAAGGAGGCTGAAATGATGTGTGCGTGGATGAGTAAAAATAAGAAGCCTTTTGATTTATCTGATTTTGACATAACTGATGAGGTTTTCGACAGCGGCGCAGTCCGGTACGAAACCTTGTATGTTATGGTCAACATACTAGAAGAGTCTTCTGGTCGTGATGGGGATGGCATTACTGCCGATGGAGCAGAAAATACCACAGGGTATGGATGTTCCATTCGTTTCTTCTTCTTTCTTGATGTAGTGATAAGCATTGTGATACTATACGATTTCACTGTATTACCGCCAGGGGTGGCATAGCAGATGTGTTGCATTCTCAGTATACGAAAAGATTGAAGATGCTGAAAAGAGTAAGATGATAAAAGGTAACATAGAAGCTAATCGCTGCAATTATGTTTACTATCGGCTCTACATATTTCCCTTGCAATATGCTTCATATGTGACATATTTTTTGCTATTGTTTTGTTTCAAAAGATCTTTTGGAGAAACTATGGGCGTGGGAAAGGCTGCTACCACTGCACGGTTCTATTAAGTGGGTCGACTATCGTAGCTATCTTGAGGAGTATTACAGACGCAATTCTGATGAGTTTATTTCTGGTGCTCTTGCCAACCAAAATTCCGAGGAGTCGCAAATCGCCACTGATGCTTACACGGGTGCCGCTGTTGCCAAATCTGTAAGTAACCCTCTTGTTGCTTTACTAAATCATCAATTACCTAACTGAAACTGGTTAAACTAACATATTTCAAACTCACAATTTTTTCAACTAGTGTCTCAAGATAGAGGAGGAACTCCTATCCGAGTGGAAGACTCGAGTGAGACGTAGTGCGATCAACACCTTACGAGTCAGCCTATCATTCACAGTAGCCTTATCAAGGCGCTAGCACTTGCAGTATGCAGCACAGGGGGTGAATTGTTCACTCCAGCTGACGTTGCTTTTGTGGTATGTGCCTGCTGCAGTCTACCTTGCCCGAACAAACCAAACAAAACATATTTTTTTTGTATTATACAACTGGAGTTATATTCCTGTCTGAATCCTAGTGACTAAGATAAGCTAGAATGAGGCAAGAAAATGAAAAAAAAAATCATCTCATTGTCTTGTTATCGTTAAGACGTATTGTACAAACTATGTCTACTAATTGTCACAAATTAAGGGCAATGATCTGCTCTCTTTACTCAAATTGATGCAAATTTTGATAATTAGTGGTAATAATTAATTGCATGTTTCAAGGTTTCTAGTCTTGGCTCCGTACTGCTGTTAATCGCATTATACCATATATTTTGGATTTTTTATGAAAAAACTATACACCTTACATCAAGGAACGGAGTGAGTAGTTGATATCATTGCCTATCTTGATGGACAATCTATGTTTGAGTTATTTACTTATTTTTTAAGTTGAGAAGAAGCATATAGAGCAATACACCATTAACCAGTGTTCTTGATCTGCTGCTTTTTAAACAATGGTTACCCTTGAAGGATTGACTGTGAACATTGGGTTCTAATTTAATGTGGCAAGCATATTCCCTAATCCAAAATAAGTGTCGTGGTTTTGAACTGAGGTTAGTTCAAAACTGCGACACTTATTATGGATCAGAGGTAGTACATTATATTGACTGGTGTGGTCTGTGGTGTATGAGTAATTTGCACAATGTTTAAATATGTCCTTACAAACCCAGGTCTTACATGCTTACTGTTTCACCTGTCGTCCGCGTGGATAGCTTGGGCTAGTTCTTTCCAACTCAGCTCATACGTACACCTTCAGTAAAGAGTAGTTCTTTGGGTAGAATATAAGCGTATTTCGTTTGATTCTTTCTATGGTCTCTTGACCGATGGAAAACTTTGGTTTCAAGTGTATCACCAGGGAGGCTGACCTGATGTGTGAGCTGCTGAAGCATGGCGCTGAGCCCTTTGATGACATGATCCAGCAGAGCAGCATGATCCGCACGTGCGCCTTGGGCCTTGCGAACCTCAAAGGACACCAATCTATTCCTCCCGCTGCTGCAATGCTGGTACGTGCCTGCCAGCATCCTGCCACCTACCAAAATGCACTGAATTTTAATATTTACCCAAGTTTTTTCTGTAAATTACCTACCCATATTGGCGCTGGTTGCAAAATGATGAATGTTTTGGATTCAAGGGTATGGCCAAGGAGGCCAAGAAGATGTGTGATTGGATCAAGAGAGAGAAGAAGCTTGTCACGTTCAGCTTGTCTGAGCCTCATGATCTCGAGGAGTGCCGCTTGATCCGGATCAAAGCCTTGGATGTTATGACCAGCATACTGCATGATTCTAGCTTTCCTTGTCCCAAGGTTAGTGGCAAATACTATTTTCCTTCATGGTAATATATCGGTGCACATAATTGTATGTCTTCCCGACCAAGCAAAATACTCACCATAGCAGTGACTAGCTAGTACATGATGTCTTTTTTTTCATTTCTGGATATTCGTTATTGCATTTGTACAGGTGCACATTATAGTCATGGTTGGCACTACGTTCTTGTCGGTATAATATGTAAGAGAACATTATCAAGTTCTTATTGTCTCCTCATTTGATCAAGTCGTAATGGCAAGATCAATAGATGGACATCATAGAGAACTTGCCTGTGGCAAGATGGTTAGGAGGGTGGTTGTACCCCCAGCCCACCAGAGTTCAAACCCCAGGTTTGACGCTGGTGTTTCCCATTTAAGGCGGAATATTCTTCAGTGGGAGGCGACGTTCCCGTCGACAGCGAGGCGCCCGTGGTGACTTCGTCAATCTCAAGACTCGACCCGCCGACTCGGTCTCTCGGAGGTGCTCATAGGGGTAGGGTGTGCGTGCGTGCGTTCATAGGGGTGAGTGTGTGCGCGTGTATATGAGCGTCTGCGTTGTACTGTGTTTCGCAAAAAAAAAAAAAAAAAAAAAAGATGGACATCATATATATGTTCCTTCTTGCTTTAGATTTTCCCACTTGGCCCTGCTGGCTTGTTTCTCACTCCCTCCGTTCTGAATCAGTTGACTCAGATTTAGTACAACTTGTACTAAATCTGAGTCAACTGATTCAGAATGGAGGGAGTAATTGATTAGTAAAACTACAGTTACATTTTAATGAAAATAAGAAATTCATTTCCCTATTGTTCCTGGCAATTGCAATGTTATCATGGGATTGTCCTGGCACTTATTCTTTTTGCCCAGGTACATGAAAAATTGTCTAATTGATTCATGCTACTCTTTCCACTGCAGATGCGGGATGATGAGGCAATGGCATGTGACTATGCAAGGATGGAACACTTTTCTTAGTTTAAGTAGATACTTTGTGAATGCTTGGGAGATCTTCCTTTGGCCTACTAGTGCTGGGTTATGTGGTGGTACCGTATATATCACGGTACTAGCACGCTAAATATGGGAAAACTCATCCGGCGTCACCCCTCGAGCGGCAACAATCTCTCAAGCCACACCCTCCACCTGCATGATTCTGCGGTTGACAAACTTACCTAATGATGTAAAACTTACCGTGGCTGGCGATTTAGCCGTGAACGTGTGTTCCAACTATTTGTTATGTTGATTCTGAATCATTTCAAAATTCATTCAAAATATTTTGTGTGGAATTTGTCTGATACATCGTGATGCAATGCACAAGAAAAGCACCAACTCAATTCAAATAATCCAATCTCATAAGTAAACAAGATAAAAACAAGTAGCCTAGACACTAGAGAATCACAAGGTCCAGAACAAGCTGCTACAACTCAAAAACTTCTCCTAGATGTGAGAGCACAAATCTAGCCCACAAAATTTATACTTCTCTATCCCGCACACAATCAGCTCACACAATATTCGGGAGACACTTGGGAATATACATCGCCAAATCCAAAGCGCATTTTTGTGATCCGTTCTTGGCCAAAACCGCAGTAAGGGCGTGCATAATCACCAAAACACAAAGCGAGCTAAGTTTGTTGTAGCAGATAAGCCAA
Source organism: Poa pratensis (assembly GCA_947311845.1). Lineage (NCBI taxonomy): Eukaryota > Viridiplantae > Streptophyta > Magnoliopsida > Poales > Poaceae > Poa > Poa pratensis. Next base: position 39,472,772 of record CAMZMU010000062.1, on the reverse strand, counting down.
ACCTGAATCTGGGGTTAGTAATTCAGCAAACATTGTAAGAGTTAGTGGTTTCATTCAAAGACAGATATTTCACCAGTCCAGCCACATGAAGCAATCACATTAGGTATTACAGGGTGGTAAGCAACATAGGTGCACGCTTCTTTGAAGGCTTCAATCTTCCTTAGAAGCTTTGAGGATTTATAGTCGTAAAAATACATGCAACCATCGGACGAACCAGACGCAAGCTCCCTCCCGCTCAAAGAGAAGCTACACTTTATCGGGAAACCCCATACTCCGTGTCCTTCAAACCGCCTATACCTGTTTAGCTTGAATGGTGGCCTTGAGGAGAAAATGGCGATATAGTTACCGTTGGATTGCGCAACAAAAGAAGCTTCATAGGGGTGGTATCTCACACAAGGACAGGTGAATGCCTCTGTATAAACCTGTCATACAAAGAGTGATTTGTGTCAAGTTTCAGGGTGTTTACTGAGATCCAGTTCATATTTTGCGAAAATTGTTGCCTGGAAAATAACAGGGTTTCACCATCTAACTAAATATCTATCACCTCCGAATTGAAAACAAGGTCAGTCCTAGCATGCAGCTGCTGAAGAGTCACGATGCATTAGAAATCCCTCATATATTGAGGGAAATGAGATATACAAAAAATTACTTCGCAGGTCACATAGAGGCAAATATAAAAGTTAACCATGGATTTTAAATAAGGATCTTCTCTCTTTCTTTCGATCATTAAAGTATGCCCAACTTGAATGTGTGCATACAAATGAGGAAAAATCATGAGATAATGAGAAGAAGATAATATGCTATATCAAACTAATATACAATTACGTTACCTGGTTAGATAAAGGAACTTGTCGTAGAATATCCCACATAATTATTGTATTCTCACTAACATTGCTTCTGGTTGTGTCAGTTGAAGAGATAAACTGTTTCCCATCAGCACTGAACTCAAGATCAAGGATGGTGCCAAGACTTCTGTTGAACTCTATAGTTGCCAAGCCAGTTCGAATATCCCAGAGTCTAAGAGAACCCTTGGACCCACCAGACAGGAATAGATTGGAGTTGCTTGGATTAAACTTGATGACCTCCACAGGTTGATCCTCCTTGAATACCCTGATTTCTTTTCCCTCCTCTGCATCAACTAGTCGTGAGGAACAATCAAACCCTCCAGAAAGCAACACGGGCTGATGGTAGGACCACCTCACGTCCTTTACAGCAGCAGTATGATGTTTTAATACTCGAGCGGTAGTATTCTCTTTGTTCCATACGTTCCATAAGTGGACTGTATGGTCCATTCCAGCAGAAGCAAGAAGATGTCCTGCGGATTTTCTTTTTTGTGAGTATCTGCTGACAATAATGTTCTCACTGTATACAGTTAAAACCAAGCAAGATTATATTGGAATTGTAGGGTGTGTCTAACTTGAGGGTTATACTTATAGGTAACAAGAATACTTCCAACTTTGTTCAACACGATATAGCTTTAGTTCCTCGTGAGGGAAGAAAATGGAATAGTAGGGTGTTTCTAACTGGAGGGTTATATTTATAGGTAACACTTTTCCATGAATCATTAACTTTAGCAATGATGTCAATATCAGCATGTGTCGGATGTGCTTTATTTACAAAACATAATAGAGTTGTTCATGTAAGAACCAAAAACCAAACAGCAAGAATACAGTATTTTCTCAAATGGTAAATGAATAACTTTAGCGAACATAGTAGATCACATTACTTGTAAGTTTTGTTTACTTATAGTTAGGAGAGTATGTATATGTCAAAGCAAAAAAGCGAACTGAAAGTATAGTATGTCAGAATAACTACCGACCATGACTCGGAGACCAGTCCACACAATTGACTGCTTTAGTGTGACTCCTCAAAGACGCTGAGAGCTTCAAAGGTAAACTGTTGCTTGATCCAGGCTTCGGTTGGCATCGTAAAGACCGCAAAATATCAGGTCGGACATTTGAATCAGTGAGAGATCTGATAACTGTAATAAAAATCACAGAGCACATGAGCAAAGGAACAAAAATGCTGTTTAAGAAAAATAAAAACTAAGGTACATGTCTGTCTCGACTCATTGTGTCATCATCAATTCATCGTGAGAGGTAAATATGATGGACAAAACAGGACTTTCGGGTTTCTAGCACAGCAATCAACAGTTCACAGCTTTTAGCCCAAATTTAGGTCAGAATTCACCACGTAGATTCAAGTTAAATCATTACCGGTATCCAACCAAATAGACAGGATAAAGTCGCTACTAGAAAGTCCACTACTACAAGTGACGAATGACACTCAGTTTTATCTTGAGGGAGTATATCACAAAAGAATCTAACTTAAACATTTCGTTGCGATGTATATCCAGGTATTTTAAGTGTTCAACCAAACCGTAATCGGGAATCCAAAATGACTTATCCAATATTTGCAATGCCTGCCACAGAGGGGTTGAACAAGGGTCCTCACCAGGGGAGTCGAACTCTGGCGCCACCGGCCGAGGAACCGGTGCCTCGGAGCCCGAGGGCGCCTGCGACGCGGCCTGGAGGGCGCGCTCCCTCTTGGAGACGTACCGTCCGCTGGCGGGAGCGGCCAGCGGCGGGGCTGCTCGGGGTTGCGGGGCGGGGATGGGAGGAGGTTGCGGGTACGGGGTAGGCCCCCACCGCGGACGCTTCAGGGGAGGTGGGGCGGCGGAGGGGAGGACCGTGGCGGCCCAGCTGGAGGCGGCTGGGGCGCCGTCGGCGTCGTCGTCGTCGGAGGCGGCGCCGTACGCGGCGGAGAGGAGATCCATCGGCGTGGGTGTTTTTTTTTTCGCAGTGTGATATTCAGTGAGTACTGGACTGGATCCAGACAAGGAATTAACAGGCCATAACCCAGATAGCTTAATTTTCCGCGGGAACGGCCCAAACCCAGTCGCTGACTAGAGTAGAAAAATACCCGCGGCTTGAAACGAGATTTGTTTTTTTTTTATAAAAATACTCCCTCTGTTTCTAAATATAATATGTTTTTAACATTTATCCACGTTCAAATGCATAAAAATGTATTTACACACGTTTAATGTGTATTGTTTATTCATTTTAGTATGCATCTAGATAACATATGTAATAGCTGAAACATGTGAGTGAAATGGGTACAAGACTCACGAAATATCCGATGGTCAAGATTCCGTTCACCACAATAGTCGAGATACTATACTTAATGTATGTGAAATTGTTGAATACTTGAGGACTAAATATTAATGACGTGGAGAATTATATTCCTGGAAAAATATGACATGGATATGTTGCATAAAAATTATTATTGATTATTGTTAGTCGTGATGATATGGACAATTGATTGCCCAAAATAGTGAGTGACGTGAATAACTTGCATCTTAAAATAGAAAAATAACTAATACATTTCGCGGGTTTTTTCTTTGTGAGACGTATAGTTTACCAAAGACTAACTAAGATCCTTTTTGGACCGCGGGGTTAAAAACACAAGAGTATGTAAAAACACAAGGTTTAAAAATATTAAACAGAGGATTGTAAAACATAAAAAAACTACATGAATTGTCGTTTAGATAAACCGCAGGAAATATGTCTAGATACTATGTACTTGGTTGTAAGAAATAAGTGGGAATAGATGTTCAAATTCCTACGAAATTTAAGAAATGAAATTCGATACATAGGGTTTTTTTTTTAAGGGATCAACATTGCGTATTCAAACCAGAATACAAATACGGAGTAAAAAGCACAGGAATACGCAAACGAACAAAGCCAAGAAACCCAGCACAACAGCGAGAAACGCTGAACCTCCGCAAAGCCTGAAGCAGAACCTCGACGCCGACGAACTGCCGAAGAAGAAGGTCCCAGGCCGCCACCAACCCCGGGAAGAAGACGCCCCTCTCATGTAGAAGGCCGCAGGAGCCGCCCGCCGCAAGCAACGGGACCGAAGATCGCTGAAAGAGCACGGCCAAGGCACCTCCACCCTGCTTCCACCCTTCTTCCACGAAACCCTGCACTGAGCTCGAACAAGGCCTGCCGGAGCCACCACCGAAGATCCGCCTTGACCGCACCTACTCCCCTCGCCACCACGGCCGGCCGGAGAAGGAAGGAGCAAGACGAAGAAGACGACGGCGGAGGACCCCGAGATCCCGAAGAAACCACTCCTAAACAAGCAGAGGAGGCAGCCAGCGGCAAGCACCAGCTCCCCTCAGCCCCACCCCCATCACCCCCAAGGCAAGGCCAGGAGAAGCCCAACCCAGACGAAGGAGGGGGCGAGGGACCAAAACTCCAGAAGGCAGCCGCCATCTCCGCCACGACGACCGCCCTCGGAGCACAAAACCTCACCGGATCCGCCGATCCGAGAGGGAACTACGCCTGGAGCTCGCCGGCACCGCTCCGCAGAGCGCCGCCGAGGTGGAGAACGATCTCCAGCACACTTATTCCACACCGTCGCCGCCAACTCCACCCAAGCTGCGCCGGCCGGAAACCTACCCCTAACCCTACTATCTACACGCCTAAGGCACAGATCGGAGGTCCCTCCACTCCCCCACCGCCGCACGGGCGGCCGGAGAGGGAGGAGACCGCCGATCCGGCCGTCGGCGAAGCACGGGAACTGGGAGCCCTCCCTTTCGCCTTATCCGCCCGCTCTCAACTGTTCACGGGGGGAGGGGAAAGCCGATAGTCCACGTATGTTTCCGATACATAGGGTTTTGATAGCACCATCCCTTTAAACCCAAGGCAAACCATAGAAAAATTCCTAAGGTTTAGATCATATGAATATCCTTTGAAAATAACACAGTCTAGAGAGCACCTAAAGTTTCCTATGCAGCCCGAATCGCCTTGCGAAGAAGGCGTCCCGCGCCCACGCCGGTGACGCGGCGAGCGCGGCGAACAGCACCGTCATGCTCCCATATACGATCTCCCGCGGCGGCCGTGCCCTCATGACCCGCGCCGCCACATGCCTCGCGAACGCTGACGCCTCCGTCGCGCCGGCCCCCTGCGACGCCCGCGCCCGCTCCTCGATCGCCGCCGCGAACTCCCCGTACATCCCCCACTCCTGCCGGCCCCGCCCGGTTCCGGCGAGCTGTGTGGAGTTGGCGTGTCCGAGCCCGGAACGCACAGCCCCGGGGACCACTTTCACGACGTGCACCCCGAACGGCGCGAGCTCCAGCCTCAGCGTGTCGGTGGCGGCGTGCACGGCCGCCTTGGACGCGCAGTACCCGCCCGCCCACGGCGTCGCTGCGTTGCCCACCACGCTCCCCACGTTCACCACGCGGCCCGACCGCCGCGCCGCCATGCCCGGCGCCACGGCGCGCACGAGCCGGAGCTGGCCGAGGAGGTTCACGTCCATGGCGCGCCGCACGGCCTCGCCGCCGCCGAGCTCGGCCAGCGGGCCCGTGCAGCCGACCCCGGCGTTGTTGACGAGCACGTCCACGCGGCCGTGGTCGCGAAGCACTCGGGACACGGCATAGGCGACGCTGGCGTCCGAGGTGACGTCGAGCGGGAGGCAGTCGGCGGCGTCGAGGCCGGCGAGGCCTGGGACGCGGTCGGGGATATCGGTGGCCACGACGCGGCAGCCCAAGGCGGCGAAAGCGCGGCAATACTCGTAGCCGATTCCACCCTCAGCGCACCCCGTAATGAGTACCACCAGCGCCGCCGCCTTGCCCTCTCCGGCGTCTCCACTATCGCTGCCGCCGTTAGCCATGGATCATCTGATGGTGTGTGTTTATGCAATGCAAGTGCCGGAGTTGCTGGGTACGTACATATACGATAATGTGATCGGGTGCAGTTTGCGTACATGGTTTGGGATGTCCGTCCAAGGAGGAATATGCAGTAGGGATATGCTACTGCTCTCTCTGTGTACTCCGGCTGGCCGGCCGACGAGGTATGTCTGAACTAAAATTCAATTGCTACTCGACGCCAGTACTGCCTTGTCAGCAACACTACACACTCACACAGGAGAAACAAGCTTCTGAATAATTGTTCAGACTAACACAAGTTAATTTCATCACTATGCAGTCATCACTTGCATTTGGATAAATAAACCTACGTACCATTGCACCAAAAATAAAGATAACGGAATTAGTTTAGAACATACAAGCATCATCATTATCATCATCAAAAGGTAGTCGACCGACCATATCTGCCGAAGCTGTAATTGCTCTTTAATTAATGGGCGCTCTCAGCTTCTGCCCAAAATCAAAAGGTAGTCGACCGACCATATCTGCCGAAGCTGTAATTGCTCTTTAATTAATGGGCGCTCTCAGCTTCTGCCCAAAATCAACACAGCAATGATGAAAATTTCACGTCATTTCTTATCACAAAAAAAACTTAAGGAGCTTATCGGAAAGAGCATTACGTACCGGGTCCCTAGAGCAACACATTCTTAATTAGTTACAGTACATCTGGTAGGCCATGTAGGCAAACTACCACAAAACACGTAAGTACATTGGGATAGCTCACCAGGTTAAAACCCGTCCAAAAGCTGTTTAGCTACTCGATTTGATTGTGAGTTTATGCATAAGTTGTAGTACTTCGTTATTGTCTAACGAGAACGACATGGTGGACCAAAGGCTTTCACTATTGATGACCAATTATTTTCTAATTAACTTAACAAAGAGGCAGAATTGCTCAAAGATTAAAGGGCCAAATGAATCATTAGCACTCTTTCTCGCGAATGGATCCCAAGTGCCAATATCATGGAGAATGGCGTATAAATATCCTAGTCTTGACCAAATCATATGCGTAGGAACGATTACATAAGGTACCGAAAAATTAATTCGTTAGCTGTCAACATTTCAAAATATATTTTGGTTTTATGGTTTGTTGGACAAGAAAAGTCAACATTTCCAATTTAACCATCTTCAGATATAGTAATCTCAACTCGGAGACGTTGGCCATCGAAATCACAGAGTTGGGATTTCTCATTTACAGTTAGCCGATTGTAGACTAATTTATACAACTAGTATACCTGCATCAAAAACATGCATGTGCAAACCAGTGAGGTTTTTCAGCCCTCAGGTAATTACCAATGAAAATTTCAAGCCAGATATATATAACAGCACATTGCTTTTTGGATGCCTTATCCTCTAAACAATTTGAATCGTTCACTGAAAAAGTGAGAATGAGAGAAAGTGCTAAGTTCCAATCATACTTAAGTTCTAAACAAATTTCAATAATTCCTTGCATAAAATACAGTGTGTCAAGCTCGTCCTAATCATTTGATAGTATTTTGTAGCTTTCCTGTCCATCTTGTGCTCATCCATTTGGATGCCATTAGCAGTCAACGTTTCCATTTTGACAAGGACTAACCAACCACCTGATTAACTGAAAACGGTATATATGAATACTTTTCCAATAGTTGTTCTTCTTTCTCGCAAGGGGATATCAATCTATGTGAGTTCTTAGTTGCTTCCAAGTTTACTCCAGAAATTGATTAACCCAGTCATTTCCCCTCATGTAGTACTAGTATTTTCCTAATTATCTTCATATACTTCTAACACCCAACTAATACTACTCCGGTACTCCCTCCGTTCCATTAAGTCTTTTTTTAGCTCTTCCTTCATCCGTAAGTATGTAGACATATTTATAGTGTTGATTCGCTCATTTTAGTCCGTATTTGTAGGTATCTAAAAAGGCTTATATTTAGTGACAAAGGGAGTACTATTTTTAGTTCTATACACGCGTACGAGAATAGAATACGGTTACAAAGTACATAACCGTTGGCCTCCTCCATCCATATATGCAGTCTCATCCGTTTGGCCGTCCCTGCATAAGAGTCCTCCATAACCACCGGTGGAGCATAAATCTCCATTACCAACCCATTCGATCATGCACACGTTTGGCATGCAAGGACGCATGGTGCATTCATGATCCATCCATTTCACCATCTTTCCTCTCCCCGCCCCTCGTCTTCATCCTTTGTCGTCGTCCTGTTTCTCACCCCAAGAAGCACACCAAGAAAGAAGGTAGCAAGAAACTGTTGGCAGACCGGTGTCGATTAGTTGGCTCGTGTTACCTGGTATCTCTGTTCTTGCAAGACATGGGGCAAGAAGAAGCCTTGCTGCCGGCCGCCGTGGCTTTCTCGTGGGAGCACGAGCAGGGCGTGCTGGTCCGTGGCATGCCGGCGAGCCCTAGGAAGGCGCCGGTGCCGGCCACCGTGGTCTTGTCATGGGAGCACGAGCCGGCCATGACGAAGCCAAAGCAGGCGCCGGCGCGCCGGCTCTCTCTGCCGCCGCCGCCGGGCCGTCCGGCGGCGAAGAGCGTCTGGCGTGTCGTCCGGCCGGAGGACGACCCGTTCCTGGCAGCGTACCTGGCGTGCACCAAGAGTACAGGTGAAGAGGGAGGGAAGAAGAGGACCGGCGCGTGGGAGACCAAGAAGGGCCGGCGGCGGTTCGCGTTGACCGGGCTCGGGCTTGGCGGGCTGTCCTGCAAAAGGGACAACACTGTGGTGGAGCAGAGCATGGTGAGGCTGGCCAAGCTGCCTGAGGTGGATCCTAGACATGCTTAGTTTTCTCTTAGTTAATATGCTTCTTCTTTGGTATGGTTTGTACTTGAAGTATTGAGTGTTGCTGCTTAAGGTGGATCGATTGAAGACGAGGACGGGCGGCTCGGCAGCGGGCACCAGCTCTGGCTTTGCGGCCACGGGCGGCCCCGGGCCCTAGCAAGCCCACCCGCCCTCCTCCGATGCAGTTGCTCCGTGCAGTCGCGGTGGCTGCAGGACGCTGCTCCTCCCTCATCGATCTTCTTTGCTGCTCACCTCGCACCCTCCGGATCTGGCGCCCGGCAACAGCCATGGGGGCTGTTGTTGGGCCAATCTCTCGGGACGAGACCGTGGGTCTTGCGTGGTGGCTTGGCTGAGAATGCCGGTGAGGCCGTCTGCCGGGGTCAGGTTCGGGTCCTGGCCGCCGCGGTGGTGCTCGTTTCTTGCTAGGCTGGGTGGTGCGGGGAGTTTGGATGCCGGGGTGACGACCCTGGATGGTGGGAACCGTGTCGGTTGACGGGCGTGCCAGCGGTTCTGGTGCTGCTCGGTGACCGCGGCCGTGTGGGCGGCGTGGTGATTGACTTGCGACTTCCCGTGTGTTGGAGGCCTAGAGTCTATGCCAAAGGGAAACCTTTGTCCGGGATCTCCCCAGACCACGGCGTCGACGTCCTCGGACGCCGTTCCCTTCCTGAAGGCGCCGTTGTGGCTCTCTTGGTCCTCCTTCCTGCTCCGGGTGAAAACCTCAGATCCTCGGATTGGGCGACGGCGACGCCTTTGCGTCGTAATCTTCTTGAAGACGTCGTTGTGGAGCACACGGATGGTTGCTTCCCGGAGGTTGGTAGGTGTTGGTTGCGGTGGCATCCTCTCGCCGAGCTCTCTCCGGCAAAGTCTACAACTTACTTTGCACATCGGCGTTTCTTGCTTGGAGCTACCTGGTGCCTGTCTGCAGCTGTTGTGGTCAGTGGCGGTGTTCGTCGACGCTCTCCTTATCTCACCGGCGTCTCCCTGTGGCCCCCCTTGTTGAGCCTGGCTGCAGCTTTGTGGTCAGTGGCGATGGTTTGTCGCCCTAGTCTCCTCGGCGGCCCGTCGAGGGGTTTGGTGAGCCTGTCTACCTGTGTGGACGGTGGCGGTGATCTTCGGTGTTTACGTGTCTGCAGCTTCTGTGATCAGTGGCGGTGCTCGTCGACGCTCACCTTATCTCCACGGTGCGTCGCTTTGTGGTCCCCTTGTTGAGCGTGGCTCCTCGGCGTCCCTTTGAGGCCTCCTTGTGGAGCCTGTCTTCCTTTAGACGGTGGCGGTGTTCTTCGGGGTTCATCTGTAATCGCTTAGTAGTTTCTGTTCCTTGTGTGTGCGGGGTTGTGTTGTATGCTGGGTTCAGCACTGTGTATCTTACTCGCCGACCGGCGCTATTAATTTATCGTCGGGCCTTTTAAGTCTATGTTCTAAAAAAAAAAGAAATGAAACACACACTCTGGATCTGTCTGTGTGTGTGTGTGGGGGGGGGGGGGGGGTGGGGTGAAGGAAGCATCATCTCAGTCCTGGATCAGATTTGCAGCAGCAATCTTCATCTTTTCAGATAATGTTGTGAGCTTCAGATCATGTTCTTTCTTCCTTCTCTGTGATAGATAGACAGATTGATTGCCAGGACACTGACCTGTTGTGTTTCTCGGTCAGTGTCAAGTCGACAGGGACACAGAGGTTGACCCAGGCTTGGAACATTCCTTTGTTTCTTGTGCTTCTGTATAAAGAAATATATATAATTGGATAACTGATTGACTTGTAATTAACAGAAATGTCTGTGATCAATCCAGTCACAGGTACATATGTTGCAGTTGTTCTGTTCAACAAGAGCAGTGCAACTGACAGAGGAACGGTATTTAGCTAGTTGGTTAAAGGAAACAAAATAATTGTTCAGTAATACATTCGTTTTCTTTGACAACACATATATACAACACTTCAAATCCCAATGCAAAACACAACTCGAGAATCGAATAGGAACAGACCAATGCAAATAACAACATAAGCTTTTCCAACCCATATCGCATCAGGAAGTCAAAATGGTGATGATCCAAGCCAATACACTATGACTAAAATAACAACAGCAATTTACAGTCTTGGAGTACCAGAAAAAAGACTGCATAGAACAACACGACCGTTCAGAAGCCCGGCCGGTTCACAATCCAAATAAATATACATGCTATCTGGTACAAATCCGTCGACATGGATCTAAAGAACCCACGCATGGTATATTGGTATGTCACTTCATCTAGCTATCTCCCTGCTGCTTCATGGCTCAGGGCGACAGACGGATGGTGATGTGCTTGGTGTCGTCGCTCCGGGCCAGTGAGAAGGTGCCCTCAGCCGACGAGTTGAGGTACATGACGGACAGCTTGTACTCTCCGAGGAACGCGCTGAAGTTGAAGGACCCCCTGTCGTTGGTCGCGCCGAGCACCTCCCTGGTCTGCCACTCCTCCAGCAGCCTGTCCACCACGTCCCCGGCGGGAAGGTTGGCGAAGCTGCCGTCCGTGAGGCACATCTGGTAGCAGCTGGCGTTGGCGTCCATGGCCGTCCACAGCATGATCCCGTCCACCGACGGGTGAGCGAACCCCTCCCTGAGCACCTCCTCCAGGTACGCAGCCTGGGTCTTCTGGTCGAGGCTGCTGCTGATGTCGATCTCGGTGAGCCAGACGGGGAGCCGGAGCGTGCCGAGCTTGTCGAGCACGGCGCGGACGTACGGGATGTTGGGCTTCCCGAAGTGTCCCTCGAGGCCGATGCCCTCAAACGTCACCCCGGCGTCGGCGAGCTGCCGGAGCCTGGACACGTACGAGTCGGCGCTGGAGCTGAGGTCGTCGCAAACCTCCACGACGTTGAAGTCGTTGAGGAACAGCGTGGCGAGTGGGTCAGCCTGCTTGGCGGTCCGGAAGAACTCCGTGGTGGCGTTCCGTCCCAGGCGGCTCTCGTAGAAGTCGAAGTGGAGCATCTCGTTGCTCACGTCCCAGTGCACGAAGTCGCCCTTGTACCGGGACAGGAGGCTCTCGATGCGGCCCGCGACCGCGGCGCGGAGCTGGTCGGCACTCGTGAGGCTCTTCACCCACCCTGGGGTGTACTTGGGGTCTTCCCAGAAGATATTGTGCCCGCGCGCCACCGCGTCGGTTGACTGCACGAACTGGAGGAGCTGGTCGGCCAACGTGTAGTCCTCTCTCCCCGGGGACGCTTCCGTCGCGTACCACTTCAGCTCGTTCTCAAACACTGCCGCGTTGAACCGCTTGCGGAACCACTCCTGGTAAGGCTTGTTGCCCAGGATGGTCTTGCTGATGGCGGAACCCAGCGGGAAGTCTCGGCTCATCTGGTGCACGGCCACCTTGGCACCCACAACGCGGCCGCCGGTGCTGTCCGAAACATGTACGTTCACGAAGCGTTTCCGAATCTGCCATGGAACGCAAACGCTTCTATCGTCACTTGTTCAGAAGCATTTTGTTTTTCTGTGTGCTTGCATTTGGGCAAATTTATTTGAGGGAACAAAATGTCGTAGTAGCGTGACACATACCAACTGGATGCGGTCCTCCCTGTGCTGGCTCCATTGTTCAGGCGAAAACGGTTGCAGGGAGGCGCTCCTGATTGAGACCATCGAGGCATTTGGGCTTGCAGTCTACAGAGAACAGAAAACATTCACATCAGCAATTCTTCTAGAAGTACAACTTTACAATCAGTTATTTCAATGTGTTGGCTTCTTGCCACTAGAATGTGTTGGCAATAATTCTGCACATGGGTCGCCAAGTGATATAACCTGGAAGTAGAGGACAGAGGTTTGTGATGCAGAGTTGAGAGTGAAACCGCCCTTGAGGAACGACCAGCAGTCGTTTCGCACTAGAGCTGTGCCTAGGCACTGAGATGCCCCGTTGTCTAGTGACAAGATCTTTGCCTTCACATGGACAGTTCCTGGTCCATCGAATTTCACCCAGCCTGGAGAAATTTGATCAAACATTTAGCAGCTTGTGTTGGTATTATTGTACACACAAACGTCTGTCTTATGATAAGAATTTATAAGATAATAACCAGAAAAAACATTACTGTAGAAATAGATACAGATGCAAAATCCAAAAGTTAATAGACAGCCTTCAAAACTCAGTCTCAAAAGTATTTTGAACGGGAGGAGCGCGCGTGGCGCGTTGGTAAGCCCAGCAGTGGCTGGCTGCCCGCTCGTGAGTTCGACTCCCTGGGAGCGAATTTACCGAGCGTCTCACCTGCGCGGCACTGTTCACGAACAGTGTTCTGGGGCCAATTTCCACCGCGGTTCTACACTGGTATTGTGGTGTGCCCACCACCGCAGGGTTTCCCGGAAGATCTAGGCTCACGGAGGCTCAAGTCTTAGTATAGTCTGGTTAGGTCTAGCTTGCGCACGGGTGGCGTGTGTGTGGTGTTGTGTGTGTGTGGAGTGTGTAGTGCGTGAGTTCAGATACTACAAGATGTACTAAGACCAGGAAATCTCAAAAAAAAAAAGTATTTTGAACGGAAAACGGTGCGTTGTTGGGATGTCCACATTGGAAGGCTTGGTATCGAATTGGGCTCAATACCAAGTTAACCCCCATAATGAAACAGAGCTATGATACCAATTTCACTGTTTGGTTGTGCATAATATTGCTAGATGGAATGAAAGGAGTAGTCAATTCCAAAATCACGTTCGGACACCCGTCTACTAGTTGAATTGTATTCGGGAGTAAGCTAAAAAAAATTTGTTTTCGGGCTAGAGAACACGCATCACCTGCTGCGGCGAGCAGGCGAGAGGGAGAGGCAGCGCCAGCGCTGAGGGGCAAGGAAGCGGAAGCATCCGCTGATCTACTCGTTCGTGGCCCGCGGCACGGTCGTCCTGGCCGAGGACACCGAGTTCACCGCCAATCTAAGGCCGTTGTGCTCCTCGCTGGGGGAGGAGGAGCTCCCCGCGGATGAGTACCGGTGGTGGAGGAGGAGAGTAGGAGGGAGCCGCCATGGGTTGGACCCTCCAGAAGGATGGGCACCGGCGACGGTGGCGGCGGTCGGCTGGGGTGAGGGGAGATCGGCCTTGTTCATTCCGTTCGGACGAAGGCGTGAAGAAAGGGGGACTCCCACGGTGCTCAATCTCTGACCTCCATTTGAGATCCGACGCGTCAGATCGAACAAGATTCGGACTAAAACATGAAAAGTGTTCAGAAAAATTCGAAACATTTCTCATAAATAGGAAATGTTATTTTTTTGTATTCTCAGAAAATTTCAAACCATTCATATGTACAATTTGGGATTAAATAGCCTTTTTAGATCAAATACATTGGACCCACATGAAAGTTTACTAGCAAACTGTATATCCAAATAATTTGAAACTTCCACAGAATATAAACGTAAATTTTTCTTATTTATGAGAATTTTAAAAAAATTATGATTTTTTTGTTTTTTAAAATTTAATGTGGATTAATCTGACACATAAGATCTCAAATGGATGTCAAATAATGGGCCAAGTCACCATGCAATGAGACTTAGAACTATGAGGTCGCTGAAGCCAAGTCCAGGAAAGGGGGGCCGAAGCCTTGGAGCACACGCTAATTCAGCCCAAAAGAAACTAGCAAGCGAAAGGAAATATTTATAATAGATAATATTTTTAGGATTTTATACTTTTCCTTTTTTAAGAATTTAGGATTTATTTTGACCATTGGTTAATATGCATTTTCTTTATTTCATCGTACTCTGTTTTTTTACTAGTAGTGGCCATTAATATGCATTTTATTTATTTTATCTTACTATGTTTTACTAGAAGTAGCCTATATATGGGCGGCCTAATGGCTCTTGGGAGCCCCTATTCTGGGAATGAAAAAGAAACTAGCAAAACACTTGAGTGGGAGAAACTGTACGAAAACTTGTAGAAACGGTGATCTTGTCAAAAGATTGCAGTGTTCGGGTGGTGGAAACTGCAATTTCCTCATGATAATTTCTTTAGACTTCCCGAGCTTCATTGAGCTCCTTATATTGACGAAATACAAATTACTTGTTCCAGAAAGTTCTATGACAAGGTTGTCATGCGTAGTTGTGAGAATACACTTAGGCGAGTAAAATTTAATGGAACATGTTTTTATCTGTGCACACAAAACATGTCGATCTTTCTTTTTGTGCATGCTTTATGTTTGGAAATATTTGTCAACGACATTTAGTATACAACTTACATTGCATTATAACAAGCAAGTTTAGAAGGAAAAGGGCCCTTTGAATCATGAAAATACACTTTTGACCCTTTTTTGCCCAAAATACTCATTCCAAAAGGTCTAGTATGCCACTATATATATATACAGGTACATGCACTATGATGAACCATGTTAAAAAGTGGGCGTGCGTGCTTTGCCCAATCTGGCTGTGCCTACGCGTTACTGTAGCCGTCCACCCCACCCAGCACACCTACATTCCCTCTCGCCATGCCCGGTGTGCCAGCCTAGAAGGGTACTGGGGTCATTTCCATTGCATTGGGGTCATTTTGCACTAATGAGGCATAATATCACTAATTTTCCAACAAATTACCAAGGGATTCCATCAAGCCGTTGGGGTCATTTGACCCCACAAAATGCACCTAGCTCCGCCCCTGACTCACACTCACAGTAGTATGCATCGCCACAAAAGCACAAAAGCTAGCGCTAGTAGAGTCGCCTGCTGCATGGACCTGTTCTCGATGGCCACACGCACGCGTCCTTTCCTTCCTCTTCCTCCCCTACCATGGGATCGGAATGAACGAAACGAACGCATGGGACGACGACGCCATTGATCGATGGTCCTGCGCCGCGGCCGGCCACATGCACCCGCCGCGCCACCCACGGCGCCGCGGCGCAAGACGACGGGCTCGGCTAGCTAGTGCGCGCACGTACATACCTCATCCGCCACCCATGGCCGCTTGCTCGAGTTTTTGCCTCGCCGACCACGCGCGTTCGAGGAGGCGCCACGATAGGAATCTTGCCCCTACCACCACCGGCAGGCGGCGACCCTACGCGCACTCGTTTTGTTTTGCCGTCTTGCCGCGGCCGCCTTTCTCCGTGCTCGTTACCTGTCGCCAGTTTGTGCTTGATTTTCGATCTAGCTCGAGAGCATTCCTTCCTTCCCTCCACCGCAGGTCCGCAGCTGATTGGTTTCGTGCCCTTGGACCGTAGGGCGTTGTACAGTGCATGTTGGGACTACTAAATGTGGACAAATCTAGGAAGATCCATGGCTAATGGAACCAAAAATACACGTGATCGAGCAAGTAATTTGCAGCCTAGTCCAGTAGGGAGAAATTTTGTTATCTTCTATGGTCACTTTCTACCTTGATTGAAGTATCACGCGGTTCCTCCCCTGTAGGATTAATTAATTCGATTGGGAACTTTAGTTTGCTACAGTTATTTATTCTTATGTTGATCTCAGTCAACCAAATATGCGCTCTTATCTTGCAACTTTACTGAGAAGTGAGGTTACATATGTACTCCCTTTCTCTATCCCACATTAGGACGTCTATTAGTTTTTGTAAAAGTCAAACTTTATAAAGTTTGACCAACTATATAGAAAAATATATCAAAAAACCTAATACCAAATGCATATAATATAAAAAATGTATTTTTTTATAATGGTTCTAATAACATTGTTGAGATAATATTGTAGATATGGATAGTTTTTTTCCATATAACTGGTAAGAAATTATAAAGTTTAACTTTGACCAAAACTTATAGGCATCCTAATTTGAGATAGAGGGAGTACGAAGAGACTTGGAGATAATGTGATCGTGTTTTTTCGTAAGAAAAACTAATAAGTTTACTTATGAACGGACAACCAGGTCTGTCAATGGAAAACTATATGTGTAGTTTTTTTGTCCCAAACAATGTCACTAACACTTTGGTAAAAGTGGTGAGAAAACAGTAGAGAGATTTTCACCCGTGATACCTGGATTTAAAAAACCCTGAATGTCTCGAAATATAATTATAAATGACAGGGAAGTTTTGACCAAGGAAAAATAGCGCGCTATAGCGAAATAATGTCGGCCTTAAAATACGCTATTAGCGTGTTATACCGCGCTATAACGTGCTATTAGCAAGACATAGTACCCTGATTAATTTAACAAGACAATTCTTAAAACACTATAGCACGCTACTTTTTTCATGGTTTTGACACGTGACATTCAAGGAAATAAGGGGGTAAAAACAAAGGTCGCCTAGGAAAAGAAAGCAAAAACTTGATGAAGGTATTTCACGTCAAAATTGTACCCTCTCCACGGTTTAATTAACATGTCAAAGCAAATTAAGGACAGCATGCTATGGAGCGAGCCACACTCACAAGAGAAGCTGTAGACGGTGGCCGCGGACATGTTGTAGAGCACGAAGGACGGCGAGTAGTTTCCCTCGTCCGCCGTTCTGAAGTCCTTGATCTTCTTCGCCCACCGCAGGATGCCTCCGTTGTACAGAGCAGGCTCAGGGTGGCCTTTGCACTGAATTAAGAGAGGTAAAATTAATGCAGTCGAGCAGAGTGTATATGTGTATGTGTGTGTGAGAGAGAAGGAGAGATTTTGTCCAAAGAGAGTTCCGGACAGTGATGCTGCGTACTTCAGTGTAAGCTTTGTAGTCGTAGCGCACCCCGTCAGCTGCACGCGACGAAATCAAGATCAAAATCGGCCAAGCGTCAGCCAAGCTTAAGCAGGGGCATGCAACAGCTGCATACACGCAAGAGACTCACCGGAGGAAGCATGCGGAGCGAGCGAGGTGACGAGTAGCAGCAATGGCAGCAGGAGGAGCACCACCTTGGCCCGAGGAGGAAGAAGAGCCGGCACCGCCGCCATAACTAAGCGCACAAGAGCTATGTGTTCAGAGAGTACAGGCAAACGGACGGCGGGGTTATGTAACCGATTCTCTCGTGATCCCTCTCTTTTGTCTCTGTTTGCGGTCGGTGCGCCTACCGAGCATTTATACAGCAGTATGCAACAAAGAGCGCAGTACGAGCTAGCAAGAAGAGCTTCATGGTGTGTGTCAATGTCTGTATAATAGCTTATTAGTGCAACAATCTTAGTTATGACGGGTTAAAGCTCAGTTCTCACCAGCTAGGAAATCTACAGCAAACATGTACACTTGTATTGACTAGATTGCAATCGGTTTGTAGGTAGGTACGTTACGTACTATGACTAGTGCTGCACTGATATATGACTACAAAGACCACCCTGCAACTGCAACTCTGCAAGTGTTACATAACACCAGCAAAAGCCGTGTTTTTGCGACTTCATGGATAACGCAACAAAGCTAATCAGCAGTAGTTTTAGCTAGTTAGTGGCACTACCATGACATGCAATTCAAGTTAGTGTTTGACTCCTCAGTTTATGGACGTTGTTGGATAGAGGCAGGGGCGGAGCCAGGATTTGAGCATGAGGGGGGCGAACTTTTTTTTTTGCATATATATGCTTTGCATTTGAAGAGAGATACGTTATGTTAGTTTGGAAGTGTCTGTAGGTCCAGCAAACTTATCTTAACTATTCTGTAGTTCTGAAAAATTGTTTGTCCTCGATGTATTAATATATATGCTTTCACATCAATTTGTTCTCAATGTAAACTATTTTGTAGTGCCAAAAAACTTAGTATCCCATATAAAAAAACTTAGTCTCTATCCACATATCAATTTTTTTTGGAAAAGAATTGATCTACGATTAATCCTTTGCTTCATGCAATTCCACGTTAGGAGACAAGGCATCATGATTTATAATAGGTTTCAGTATGTAGTTTGTTGCGGATCTCAGTTAAACCAACTGTAATATATAATGCATCCATTCGAGGCCCAAATGCTCAAATCCTAGCTCACGTAATGGGCTGTTGTACACCAGTTGGGCTTTGTCTCACGTAGCAGAGGGAGCTGCGCTTGTGTTTCTTTGCTTAATGGCCGAAAACTAATCGTGCTTACCTGTTGTTATACCATACTACTACCAGTACTACATACGATTTTTGTTGAGGGGGGCAGAAGGTTAGGGGGGGTCTGACCCCTGCTAGCACCCCCCTGGATCCGCCCCTGGATAGAGGGCAATTGGTAGATTAAGAAAATTGAGGTACTGGCGTACTGCCCAGCAGGTTGTTGGGAGTGAGAGGGAAGGCCAACAACATATGGGTGCGAACCGAACAAAGAATGTATATGGAATTGCGCGCGTGTTGCCCGACCTTCGGTGTGATACGCTACGGTCGTGCCCCCAAGACCTAAAATAGCGCCGTTTTACGCCAAATTAGTACCGGCGCACCCAGGCCAAACCCAGCGCGTTGGGTTGCGCCTGGGGGCGCCTTTGCATGCAAAGCCCCACATGGCAGTGTCTCTCTTCCCTCTCTCTCTCCTCTCATCCATCAGGCCCACCACATGGTGCTCTCTCTCCGCTCTATCCACTATTTCCCCTTCCCTTTCTCCCACCGTGCTCGCCCCTCGCTGTCGTGCCCTCGCACCGTCTCCCCTCCGCCCAGCTCCGCCTCCGGGTGAACCGCGCTTTTTTCCGCTTCTCCTCGATCTCGCTGCGTTCTTCCTCGCGCTGGTCGCCGTCTGGCTCGCCTCGGCCGTCCGGCTCGCCCAGCCCGCCGGTGTCGCCTCCCGGCTCTCCTCCCTTCCGCCGCCCGGCCTTGCGCCGCCGCCCACCTCACGCAGCCGTCCTGGTTGAAGGGAGTTGTTCTTCCCGACGAGCTCGCCGCCGACGGCGTCCAGGCGACCACCGCGTCCGTGGCCGGCTCCATCCCCACATCTCGGACAGGAACGGCGGTAGCGACGCGGCCCCGCCTCCCCTTCCATCCCCTCGTCCTCCTCTGGTACTGTCGAGGCGGAGCTCGCGTCGCGGCGCGTGGCCGGCGTCCGAGTGCTCGCGTGGTCGGCGTCCGAGTGTTCGAGTGCTCGCGGTGCGACGCCGGCGTCCGCGTCATCGTCGACCTTGGCTGCCTCCTCGTCACCGTGCTCGCGGGGATCGCATCGTCCTCGAGCGCCGCCGGGTCAACACCGGAGCCGGAGCTCGCTGCCATCGTGTTCCTGGCGCCGTGCTGGTGTCGTGCTCGCGGGATATTTTTGACTCGACAGCTCATGCTGGGGTCGTGCTCGACTGGTAAATTGGTCACCCCAGGATTCAGTTTAGCGTCGGCGCAAGCATTTCCCGAACCAAAACGTCTCCTTTTTTAGTCCTGGGGTCGCCCACGACTGGAGATGCCCTAAGTTCACTGTTTGCAGAGGCGAATACACAAACATATCATCTTGCTCTTCTCTCCACGGAGGTGGATGCAATCAGAAAGGAATTTGTTCCTTTCAGCTTGTCGCGGTTTGAAAGGAAATTTCCTAAACCCTTGTGTTTTGTGTTAGGCAACAACACGAGTGATAATTTAATATGTAAATTAAGTGGTGCAGGTTTTAGGTGATTAAAATATCTTTGCAGCAAATCCAAAAAGCGAGTTGAAAAGAGCATGTTCTGCTGCTGAAACTATTCGGATTATCCGATTCAGATGAATCGGATTATCCGATCCTTGAACATCGCCCAAAATCAGCTAAGGACTAAGAAGCAAATCGAGCGCTGGCCATTCTCGGATTATCCGAGTCTGGTGGACTCGGATTATCTGGTCGTCAAGATTTGCTCAAAATTCGGCTAAGTACTTCAAGCAATCGAGCGCTGGCCGTTCTCGGATTATCCGAGTCAGGTGGACTTGGATTATCCGATGGACTCGGATATTCCGGTTCACATTGGATCGGATTATCCGACTGCCCTGTCTCCAACGGGCAGATTTGGTGGGGTACTATATAAGGGCCTTCTCCTACCTTGAGAAGGGTACCACGACCAGAAATATCCCTCCCACCATTGTTGCAAGCTTAAAACTAGTAGATCTCTCTCCCTACCCACTCAAACACCTTGTCCTTCTAGGATTTGGGAGAGTTGACCTAGATCTACACTTCCACCAAAGAGATTTGATTTCCCCATCCATTCCTTTGAGGAACTTGTTACCCTTGGGTTCATTGGAACCCTAGACGGTCGTTGGTCGTTCTTGTGGCTTTGAAAGCCGCGGGGACTAGCCGAGAGGCTCCAATTGAGTTGTGGAGACGTGCCCTGGCCTTGTGATTCTTGTGGCTTTGGGAGCCGCAGGAATTTGGTGAGAGCCTCCAATTCGGTTGTGGAGTGTGCCTCATCCTTGTAAAGGTTTGTTGCCGACCTCGAGGGCATCATATAGTGGCTCGTGGAACTCCTCATTGGAGGATAACACGAGGGAGATACGGTGTGCCATATCAAGCCTATTTGGGGATCACTTGTGACCCGCACCGCTCCAACAAAGACGTAGCTTTCATTGGGAAGTGAACTTCGGGAATCATCTCTGTGTCACCTTGTGGTTGTCTCTTTATCTTTCTTTACTTGTATTGCTAGCTTATCTTGTTTAGTATATCTTGCTAGCTTGTTTATTGATCATCATAGGATTGTTCACCTAGTTGCATATCTAGAGAAGTTATATTTGAGCAATTCCCTAATTTGTCTAAAAGAAAATTAAAATTTGTAGCTGCCTATTCACCCCCCTCTAGTCAACCTACTCGATCCTTTCACGGTTGATGATGGAATTAAGCAAGGCAAAATGAGAAGTTTCTGTAGTGGAGTGAATGTTATTATCGGACGTTGTTTGTCGAACTGGAGTAGTGTTATTATTGGACGGCTGTCTGTCGAGACCCGAAACTTATATATATGTCTCCCTTCTTCTACCATCATGATCAACCAAGCGTGAATCCTCCGGACAGAAATAACCCGTCGGCAATTGCCACGACAATTGCATACTCCCTCCGTTCATAAAAAGATGTCTCAACCAACTTTAAATTTAGATGTATCTACACACTAAATTACGTCTAGATACATCTAAATTTGAAGGACTAGATTAGCACGTACCAGCTTTGTTGTTTCACATTAGTCCATATATTACGTTTGGCCAAATTCAAACTTTGTTACGTTTACCATGTATATAGATATATAGAAAAGAATAGGGAATGTCTAAAAAACAGTCAGCTGTATTTTATTTGGGGCACGTTCGTTTTCTCAACCATTAGCGAGCTGCCATGTGTTTATCTGTTAGTTTGAATCAGACCCTCACAGAAAACGTGTGTGACTGAAATGAAACACAGTCAGAATGCCCGCAAGACAGAAATGGAACACATCCAAAAAAACGTGTGTCTGAAATGATACACAGAGAAAAACGAGTGGCAAACGTTTCGATTAGGCCTGGGTTTTATAAAGCCCACTGTGTTGGATATGGGTTTGTCCCAGAGAGCCTAAATAAGTTGGATGACCTTATTACAAACAAAAGAAAACTGATTTGAAAACTGATAATGATTTGTACTAGGGTTCAATATTTATTACTCGGGAGAAGAAAAAAGTTTTGAGAAAACTGATTTGAAATTATTTTTTCATATCAAGATGTTTATTTATGCTTGTACTATCTAGTTTTATTTGCAACAAAGAGAGAAAAGGACCTGTTGAAAAAATCAGTGCTTGAGAAAACAATGTAAACGTGATCCTCCTCCTTTTTTCGGGCTTGGAACCGGCTGCCCAACTCAAGTATGCCATAAAGAATGGAGCATGTAGAGCTACCCACGATAAAACCCCTGTTAACAGATTAAATTCAGCAAAAAGACAACGAAATTACATAATACACATTTCAGATGAATTCGAAGATAACAAAGACGGAAGAGAAAGACTAGAATTATTTCAGCGATAAAACACACGAAAGAGAAAGATAAAGATGAGACAAGAAGACGAAGAGAAAAATGAGACCCCCCTCTCATCGAGGAAAACGAGAAATAAAAAGATAAAGATGAAAAACTCATTTCAGAGATCAAAATATAAAAGGGAAACAGGAGAAAGAGAAAGATAAAGATGAAAACCCCCTTTCAGGGATCAAACAAGAAAGAGAAAGAGAAATATGAGACAAAAAGACAAAGAGAAAGATAAGACCCCCCTCCCCTTCTCGAGAAAAACGAGAAAGATAAAGATAAAGATGAAAAACCCATTTCAGAGATCAAAATATAAAAGAGAAACACAAGAAAGAGAAAGATAAAGATGAAAACCCCCTTTCAGAGATCAAATATGAAAGAGAAACAGAAAGATGAGACAAAAAGACAAAGAGAAAGATGAGACCCCCCTCCCCCTTGTCGAGAAAAACGAGAAAAGACAAAGATAAAGATGAAAGACCCATTTCAGAGATCATATGACATATAAATCTACTCAAAGGCATAGAAATTCAGAGGCATTAACAAAAACAAAATAAAAGTATGTTACTGACAGACTTGATATAAAGGTCTAGTATGAATGGATCTAGCATTACAACTTATTACTAATCAACATGCTCTCTTGTTCTGGATTCCTTGGCAAGGGACAAGGGAAAGACCTCATCATGTCTTAGCAAATGTACAACCCACACCAAGCATCTGTCGGAAATCTGCACAACAACATGAGTGTTGGAGGGGCAAACCATATACGCAATCCAGTCACACATTTAACCCAGGCAAATCACGATCACAAGAACAATTTGCATCAAAAAATGCCGGCAAATCACAAACATGAATCGCTGCTCACGACAGCCTCCATCGAACTGAAGCTCACCTCACAACAGAGTACCGCATCCTACTATTAGACATGTAATAGGATCGTATACGATATGGTGTAGTACACCAATCGTATACGAGTCCAACTCTGTAACAGCCACGCAAGGGGCGTTTCCTTGCCTATATAACATGCAGCCGGGTCCTCGAGAGAGGATACCGTTCCACCCACGAAATTAACATGGTATCAGGCCCCTCCCTTCCTCCCGTCTAGCCGCCGCAGGAGCCTCCCCTCCGCCTCGACCCAGGATTCGATCTTCGGATCGCTACACCACGACATCGTAATCGTCGTCTCCAGGACACAGGACCCAGGACCAAGGACCTCGATCTCTTGATCGCTACAACCAGGACTCCCACAACCCTAGATCACGCCACCAGGAACAATGTCTTCTTCCTCGACGAACTCCGCTGCGGCCACCATCGGTGCGCCGCCGGCCACCAAGCTTACGAGGGAAAATTTCCTCTACTGGCAGGCCCAAGTGCTGCCCACGCTCCGTGGTGCCCGTGTCATGGGTCTCCTGGAGGGATCCGAGCTGGCTCCGGCCGAGTTTGTGGAAATTCAGGATGAGAACAAGAAAACGGTGAAGGTACCCAACTCAGCCTATGATGATTGGATCACGAGAGATCAGAAGGTCGTCAGCTTCCTCGTGAACTCGCTCTCCGAGGATGTTCTTCCCCACACCTTTGGCCTTGTTCATGCCGCTGATGTATGGCGTGCGCTTCATGACCTGTACTCGTCTCAGTCCAAATCGAGGGTCTCCACGATCCGCGGTGCTCTCACCAACACAAAGAAGAACGATCTCTCGGCCCAACAGTACATCTCCAAGATGAAAGGATTTGCTTCCGAGCTTGCTGCCGCCGGGAAGACCGTTGATGATGATGAACTAAAGGACTACATCTTGAACGGATTGGATGGTTCCTTCAACAATCTTGTTGCTGCCATCAATGCCGTTCCCTCTACGTCGCTCAACGACATGTGCTCTCAGCTGATGTCTTGCGAGGCTCGTGATAACATGCTTCAAAACACGGGTCAAGCTGGTGCCTCCTTTTCATCCTCGGTCAACGTTACTGCTCATCATCCAGCGCCTCGACCACCCTATGTGCCGTACCAGCCGCCCCAGCAGGCCTATGCTCCTTCCTACCCGCAGCAGCCCTACCAACCACCGCAGCAGCCCTACCAACCACCGGCGCCGGCCTATGCTCCGCCACAGCCGGCCTACGCTCCTGTCTATGCGCCGTACCAGCTGCCGTACCAGCCCGGGCTGATGGCGTATCCTGCACCATATGCCCCGCCGCCGCAGCCATATCGCCCTCCGCGTCCTCCTCAGCAGCCGCAGCCGCCGCAGTCGGGACGCCAGGATCAAGGGCGGCCTCAAGGGCGTCGTCCCAAAGGGGGACGCAAGGATCGAGGCCGTGTGGCTTCTCCATGGCAGGAAGGCGTATTTTGCCAAATTTGCAAGAAAGAAGGTCACCCGGCCAGTGAGTGTTGGTGGCGCTATGGTGATGATGATGATGAAGAACCACACAAGGAGACCAAGGCTGCATATGGGGTAGATACAAATTGGTACATCGACACAGGAGCAACGCATCATGTCACCGGCCAGCTCAACAAGATCAATGCTCCCGACAACTATCAAGGGCGTGATCAAGTTCACAATGCGAGTGGACAAGGTATGGACATTGCACACATTGGTCATTCAGTTTTGCACACCCCTACTATTCTTTACAACTTCGCAATATTCTTCATGTTCCTGATGCTTCTATGAGTCTTCTTTCTGCACATAAAATTGCCCTAGATAATAATGCCTTTATTGAAATTCACCCATTCTTTTTCTTGATTAAGGATCAGGCAACGAAGCAAATCGTGTTTAGAGGTCCTTGTCACGGTGGCTTATATCCTCTAGTTCCAGTTTCCTCGACGTCCTCCAAGCATGCTCTTGTCACCGTCAAGCCTTCGTCCTCTACATGGCATCGTCGTTTAGGGCACCCATCTTCGTTTATTGTTCAGCAAATAATTAGGAAGCACAAACTTTCATATTCCCCTGAAATAAATTCTTACATATGTGATCCATGCCAACAGGCTAAGAGTCATCAGCTACCCTATCCTATCTCTACTAGTGTCTCTACTGTTCCTTTGGAACAAATATTCTCTGATGTATGGGGTCCAGCTCCTCTTTCTGTAAGCAAACATGCATATTATGTAAGCTTCATTGATGATTTTAGCAAATTTACTTGGATCTACTTGCTTAAGAACCGTTCTGAGGTGTATCAAGTTTTTCTTGATTTTCAAAAATATGTTGAGCGCCAATTTGGTCGCAAAATTCTCACTATGCAAACTGATTGGGGTGGGGAATATGAAAAATTAAATGGATTTTTCCAACGTGTTGGGATTGTTCATCATGTATCGTGCCCCCATGCTCATCAACAGAATGGCTCAGCTGAACGCAAACACCGTCACATTGTCGACGTAGGCCTTGCTTTACTTGCAAATGCCTCGATGCCTCTCAAATTTTGGGATGATGCTTTTATCACAGCCACGTTTCTTATAAATTTGCTTCCTACAAAAGTTCTTAACTTTGAAACTCCTACCGAAAAACTACTCCATGTCAAACCCAACTACGAATCTCTTCGTATTTTTGGGTGTGCCTGTTGGCCTAATCTTCGTCCTTACAACAAACACAAACTTTCTTTTCGCTCCAAACGATGTGTTTTCCTTGGGTATAGTCCTCGTCATAAAGGGGTAAAATGTCTAGATATCACCACCGGTCGTGTCTATGTGTCACGTGACGTTGTTTTTGATGAAAACATTTTTCCCTTCGCTTCCCTACATCCCAATGCCGGTCGTCGCCTTCGTGAGGAAATCTTACTACTCCAATCTTCCACATCCTCCTCAGACTCTCAGGATAGGGGTGTGCCTACTAACGACCATTACTTGCAAATTGTTCCTGTTGTTGATCCTCCGCAGGTTGACGCTGAAGCTGCTCCAAGTTCAGATTCAGATTCTGGTCAAAATTCTGAAGACACAGCATCAAATACTACATCCGATGATGATTTCAGTCCTGCAGATAGGACAAGAGGGGACAGCGGCGATCCCGGGGTTGCTTCTGATCCGGAATCCCCCTTGGATCCGTCGCCTTCAGGACCTGCAGCGGAATCTCCTGCGCGCACACGTGGGCGCCAGTCGCCGCTCGCCACGCCTACAACCCGCCAACGGTCGCTGTCGTCTGGTGCGAGCACGCACCAGCCCACCGACGCCACGTCCCCGCGGCTGCATCTATCGCTGTCACCCGACAGTCTCCAGCTGCATGCGCCTCATGATTACGGCCATGATGATGCCGACAGCCCCTGCATGGCGCCCTCTGATTCGTCGGTCCATGACACCCTGCTGGACCATGTGCAGCATGGCCAGCAACCAGGATCTTCTGCGCCCGAGATTGCAGCACCTCCTGCTGTTGGTGTTCGCACACGACTCTCCAAAGGTATTACAAATTCAAAAAATATACTGATGGTACAGTTCGGTATGCTTTTCTGACTACTTCAGGAGAACCAAAGAACGTTGCTGAAGCTCTCAATGATTCCAATTGGAAGTGTGCCATGCAAGACGAGTATGATGCACTCATTGCAAATAACACCTGGCATCTTGTGCCACCGAGCCCTAACAAAAATGTGATTGGATGCAAGTGGGTTTATCGTATCAAGAAAAATGCTGATGGCACTATTGACAGGTATAAAGCACGTCTTGTTGCCAAAGGATTCAAGCAAAGGTATGGCATAGATTACGAGGATACGTTCAGTCCAGTTGTCAAGGCGGCAACTATCAGACTTGTTCTCTCTATCTCAGTTTCTCGAGGGTGGAGTTTACGTCAGCTAGATGTTAAGAACGCGTTTTTACATGGTGTTCTGGAAGAGGAGGTTTATATGAAGCAACCACCTGGTTTTGAGTCTTCCGCTACTCCCCATCATGTCTGCAAACTTGACAAAGCTTTATATGGTTTGAAACAGGCACCTAGAGCTTGGTACTCACGTCTCAGCTCCAAGCTTCATACTCTTGGTTTCATCCTATCCAAAGCTGACACCTCGCTGTTTCTGTTTCAAAAGTCAGGTATCACAATGTTTCTTCTCATTTATGTTGATGACATAGTGGTAACGAGTTCTTCAGACACAGCTATATCAGCCCTTCTCCATAGTTTGAGTTCAGAATTTGCTCTTAAGGATCTTGGAGAGCTCAGTTTTTTCTTAGGACTTGAGGTTCATAAACAGCCTCATGGGTTACTCTTAAATCAAGCCAAATATGCCACTGATCTGTTGGATCGCGTCGGTTTGAGTGCTTGCACCTCCTGTCCGACTCCTTTGTCCACAACCGAAACATTGGCCTTGAAGGATGGCACGCCCCTCGGCCCTGAGGATGTTACACGCTACAGGAGTATTGTTGGTGCTCTCCAGTACTTGACATTAACAAGACCTGATCTATCCTTTTCAGTTAATAAGGTTTGTCAGTATCTTCATGCTCCCACTACAACCCATTGGACAGCTGTAAAAAGGATTCTTAGGTATATTCATGGCACAAGAACAATTGGACTTACTTTTCAGAAGTCCTCCTCTACACTTCTTGGTGCTTTTTCAGATGCAGACTGGGCAGGTGATTTAGATGACAGACGCTCCACTGGTGGCTTTGCTATATTTTTCGGCTCTAATCTTATTTCCTGGAGTGCTCGAAAACAACCTACTGTGTCACGTTCTAGCACAGAGGCTGAATACAAGGCGCTTGCAAATGCCACTGCTGAGCTTATTTGGGTTGAAGCCCTTGTCAGAGAACTTGGTGTGACAATAAAGGAAAAACCATGTCTCTGGTGTGATAATCTAGGTGCCACCTACCTGTCTGCCAATCCAGTTTTTCATGCTCGTACCAAGCATATTGAGATTGATTTTTTCTTTGTTCGCGAGAGGGTGGCGAACAAACTTCTTGATGTCAGGTTTATCTCAAGCAAGGATCAGGTCGCAGATGGTTTTACCAAAGTCTTATGTCCAAGGAAGCTAAATGAGTTTAAGCGTAATCTAAACCTCTCCCAGGTCTAGATTAAGGGGGGGTATTAGACATGTAATAGGATCGTATACGATATGGTGTAGTACACCAATCGTATACGAGTCCAACTCTGTAACAGCCACGCAAGGGGCGTTTCCTTGCCTATATAACATGCAGCCGGGTCCTCGAGAGAGGACACCGTTCCACCCACGAAATTAACACCTACCACAAACGATTTGCTCATGAAAAACTAAAGCGGCTGACACAGAGAAGGTGAAGAGGACACACAGCCTACATACCCCCAGAAAAAAACAGATCCCAGAATTCAAAAAGGACTGGTCAAAAGAAAAAAAGGCACGGGCCCAAATCCAACAAGAAAGCCCACTAAGAAAGCCCCGACCCGCCTAACTGGCCCGAACTGTCCAGTGCAACAGACTTGGGCTTGGAGAGAGCAACGAAAGAAGAACATGAAGCACGAAGCACAGAACAATCGTGAGCGTACAAAAAAACGTGTGTGACTGAAATCAAACACAGCTAGCTGTGAATTAGCAGATTCCAAAGAATAACGAATCTCCAATATATATCAACCCAATATTACACGGACCATCAAGAAATATAATTTCCTATTTTATGGATATTTTTACCGTAAATAGTGTATGGATTTGGTATTGGTAGATATTAAAAAAAATCTATATATAATTTTGACTTTGAACACACCCTAAGAAAATGGATCGGAGGTCAAGGAGCGTGAACTACGGCACGTTACTCACGTGCATGCACGTAGAGAAAACAGTCTGCATGTGCACTCACAAAAATAAATGAACTCCAGCAGTTAGACATGTAGAGAGTTGTGCCAAGATTCGATTTTTCGATATATAAACTAGGAACAAAGCCAGTGTAGTTAGGCGTAGGAGACAAGAATGACCGTCGGGGTGGTGAGCAAGTCATCGCCGGTGCAGGTCGTCCCTGATCCGGGTCCGGGCGGTGGAGATGTCGTCCACCTCACCTCCTCCTTCGACAGGCTGATGATCCCCGTGGGTGTGACGGCGCTGCTACTCTTCGATGCTCCCATCCCCAAGCCCGCCGAGACCATCAAGACGGCCCTCGCGCAGGCACTGGCCCACTACCGCCCCGTGGCCGGCCGGCTCGCGGACACCGGTGACCACATCGCCTGCACCGGCGAGGGCGTGCCATTCGTCGCCGCGCTGGCGAGCTGCGCGCTGGCGGACGTGACGACGCCGATGCTCGGGGAACTCGCCATCCGGTACCCCGCGAAGCTCTGCCGCCACAGCGAGCCGCTGCTGCTGGTGCAGGTCACCGAGTTCGCCTGTGGAGGGTTCGCGGTGGCGGCGACGTGGAACCACGTGCTGGCCGACGGGGAGGGCATGGCGCAGTTCCTTCAGGCCGTCGGCGAGTTCGCACGCGGGGCGTCGCCGGCGCCGTCCGTTGCGCCGGTCAGGGACGACGACGGGGGGCTCCGGCGGCTCCCGATGACTCCGAGGCGGAGCATCGTGCTGGATCCAATGGAACTAGAGGTCCTCGAGGTGACAGTGCCCTGGCGACTCATCGACGGTGTCAAATCCGAGTTCAACGCCGATGGCCGCGGAGATTGTCAACCGCCTTGCACCACGTTCGAGGCCGTGACGGCGGTGCTATGGCAGTGCCGGACCCGCGCGGCCGTCGCCTCGGACGAGGGCCCCGTGAGGCTGTCGTTCGTGTGCAACGTCCGCCGGCTGGTCGGCGCCAGGCGCGGCTACTACGGCAACTGCGTGATGATCCAGTCGGTGACGGCCACACGCGGAGCGGTGGCGAAGGGCGCGGCGGCGGACGTGGCAAGGCTGATCCGGCGCGCCAAGGAGCGGATACCGGACCTGCTCCTCAACGGCCGCGGTGAGCTGCCGAACGGTCATCAGCCGGGGACGTACAACACGTTGGCGGTGACGAGCTGGAGGAACCTGGGGTTTGAGGGGGCGGAGTTCGGGAGCGGGAGAGCGGCGCGGGTGACGTGGCACGGTGTGGCTGAACAGACGAGGATACCTGGGTGCTTCCTGTGCCCGCCGGGGAAGAAGGATGATGGGGTCAGCGTCATGTCGCGCTGCGTCAGGCCGGAACACGCCGAGGCCTTCATAGCCGAACTAGCCAGATCAGCAGCTTCCACATGAGAGCTGTGTGCGTGTGTTTGTAGCCAGATTATCCGAGTTTCTGGATTGTGGTTCCATATATATGAGTTCGTTGACGTGTGTTGAATGAAAAGGTCTATTGGTGGAAATGTTTGAACTTGTAATGTCGTTCGGTGATGTCTTCATTTCTTCTATATAAAGTCTGTCATTCGGTGATGTCTTCATTTCTTCTCCATATGAAACATCTCTCCCGGCCGGTTCCACTACAGAAATGCGGGGACGCAACTCAGAGCGTCGCCAAGCATTTGAGGCGATCGAGATAAGACAAGTGGGCGATTTACAACTTGTATAGTTTAGGCAGACAGCAAGCAATTATACTAAACCTATAGACTTGATCGTCGTCTCAAGTCGGCTGTCAGTCCGTCACATGGATCTGGACATAGCATTTAATCTTTACTATTCATTAAAGCTGAGTCGGTGGTGATTGTGGTACGTCCTCCCACCCCGCACGAAAAGAAACATCGCAAAAAAAAAAAAAAAGAGGGAGACGGGAGACCGCATCATCGCGAGAAAACCGTAGAGCGCACGATTTAGCCAAAACTGCTCCCCTCCCGTAGTCCCGCGCAGCGCCGCCGCCTCGCACCATTGCTCCACGCCTCCACCCCCTCGCAACCGCCCCCGCCTCCCTCCTCTCTCCTCTTCCACGGCCCCGACGCCGCCCTCCTCCGTTCTCCTCTGCGGCTCTGCCCCGTGATCATGAATACGCTCCACAGCGGCACACCACCTCGCTGCCGTCTCTCACTCACTCTCGCCGACGACTCCACCGCCAGCAACGTCGACAACCAGTACGGGAACCTCCTCGCAACTATCCAACACCAGCAGGTCGCCCGTGATGCCATCTCACTCCAGTAGCTCGTCGCGTCCCCGTGATTGTACCAGTCAATCTGATTTTTCAAGGCAGCGGCAGTTTGGGTTCAGGGACAGGCTGCAGATCGTGTGTTCCTGATCAGAGATTCAGAGGGCTATACAAGAAGAATATCAATGACGAGATCAGTGGCCTCCTAACACTTGGGAGCAAGAAGCTGCCGCTTCACATGAGCCTGGAGGTACATCTTAGAAGTTAGAAATGATTATAATTTTTCTTCAGATTACTTGATAGAGTGTCTAATAATTTTTATTGTGGGTTGTGGCTACAACGTTGTGTTTATGTGTTCAGGCTGCAGGAACAGATGGTTAACAACGTCCAACAAGTGCTAGAACTTCTTCAGCTTGGAGAACGCGAAATTTCTGACCCCTTTTCTTTGTACTTGTTCAAATCATCAAAAACATGAATTTTACACATGAATTTTACATGCATTGTTTTTACATATGCGGCAAGAAAAACTTTAGGACCGTCGCAACGCACGGGCATTAAGCTAGTGTTCACTAACGTGGTTTGTGAGTCGTAACATGGGTTGGAAATAAACTACTCCGTAGATCCAAAACGATCGTGGAACCTTCACATTGTCAAATGGCAAGTGTGACCATTTGATGGCTTGTGCATCGGGTACGACCTGCCGGCGTCCAACTTGGGCTAAAAGCCACATATGGGCCTTGGACGAGGGAGGCGGACATGCACGTTTCCTTTTTTTTTGTTGGTCACCATTTCGTTTCTTTTTCGAAACGATGCTCTCACATTTCACCCAGAGAAGTTGACTGAAATTACACACACTGCCATTGCTACTAGCCCTTTCCTGGCAAATCCTATACATCACCCCGCGGCGATGCGGAAGGCTACCGTCGCCTGAAGGATTTTGCTAGCAGGCCGGCCCATTTGACGGATTTTTCTTTTTCCGTTTTTTTTCTCTTTTTTTGATATCCTTTTCTTATGTTTTCTTTTATTTTTGTTTCGTTTTCTTTTTCGAATGTTTGTTCAGATTTTCGAAAAATATTTTTAAAGATTTTAAATTTTGAAGTTTGTTCAAATTAGAAATTTGTTCTGAATGTCGAAATTTGTTCAATATCATAATTTGTTCAAATTTAAAAATTGTTCCGATTTTGAAATTTGTCCCGATTCAAAATTTGTTCAAATTTGAAATCTGTTCCGATTTAAAAATTGTTTTGATTCAAAATTTGTTTAAATTCGAAATTTCCGATTTTGAAATTTGTCCAAATTCGAAATTTGTTCAATTCAACTTTTTTTCAATTTTAAAAACTGTTCTGATTCAAAATATGTTCAAATTCAAAATATGTTGCAATTTTAAAATTGTTCCTATTCTAAATTTGTTCAAATTTAAAATTGTTCCGATTTCAAAATTTGTTGAAATTTGAAATTTGTTCAAATTCGTAATTTGTTCCGATTTAAAATTGTTTTGATTCGAATTTGTTCCGATTCAAAATTTGTTTCGATTTGAAATTTGTAAAATTCGAAAAACTTTATGTTCCTTTTTCAAAATGGTTCCGAACCAAAAAGTGGTTCCTTTTTAAAAATGGTTCTGAACCGAAAAAATGGTTCCGAACGAAAAAAAATGTTCCTTTTAGAAAATAGTTCCTATTTTCTGAAAATAGTTCCTATTTTTTGAAAATGGTTCCGAATGAAAAAATGTTCCTTTTTTAAAATAGTTCCGAACCAAAAAAATGGTTCCTTTTTTAAAATGGTTCCGAGTGAAAAAAATGGTTCTGAAAAGAAAAAATGGTTCCAAATGAAAAAAAATGGTTCCGATTTTTCGGAAAAGGTTCCTTTTTTGAAATTGGTTCCGAATGAAAAATGGTTCCGAACCGAAAAAATGGTTCCAATTTTTGAAAATATTCCATTTTCTGTAAAATGGTTCTTTTTTCGAGAATGTTTGAATTTTTAAAATGCACTGGGAGCGAGAGAACCATTTTCAAAAAGGAATTTTTTTTAGAAAATAGAACATCTTCCAAAATATGAACCATTTTCAAAAATAACCGACTATAATATGGTTCATATTTAATAATTATTTTCCAGATCGATTTGTTCCTCGTTGGTTTCAGATTGATTTGTTCGGTCGTTGGTTCCATTTAGTTTGATTCTTAGTCCTACATTTGTATATTAGGAAAAAGAGAAGTGGTAATGCACCAACGAGTTGTAACGAACAAAAATGAAACTAGCAGTGAATAAATCGACTGATGGAAAAAAAAGAAGCGACAACGAGGAACGAGCGATCTGCAACCAATGACCGTACAACCCGAGTGGAGAAAGAAAGAAAAAAGAAGCGACAACGACGATCGAACTCACGACGAGGCAAAAAGAAGGGGACCATCCCGTAATGGGCTGACCCGGTTATTGGGCCTTCGGGAGAGAGCAAACGTACTCAGGCGAGTCGTATTACAACTCGCAAAAGGTGATACATAGGGGACCCCCGATGGGTCGCCTTAAGGCGACGTAAAGGAGCTCCCCCCTTTCCTCGTTGAGCCCCGCATCCACACCACCGCTGGGCGCTGGCCCGCTGCTGTAGATATGCTGCAACCGCTGTTATGATTTCAGTAGAGAAACCGAAGCCCATCATTCAGCAATGCAAGCAAAAAGGTGTTACTGTTAGGCTTCCTCCTACATGTTTTTTTTTTTTGACAAGTTTTGTTTCAGCGCACATCAGTCAGTGGATCTATACGTCGTCCATGTTGTAAGATTGTGGAATATTATTGTATTGACTGATTCTAAATTGATTACAATGAGCCACGATAGGTTGTATATAAAGAGGTACAAGACTTGGAGACTACGAAACCTAATAGAGATAGATTTGGACTACGAAAACTACCAAATCTAGTCTAAACCGTATTATACTGTAACACCCCCCGCAGTCGGATCGGTAGTGACGCGAACAGCTGGAGCGTCGCGGATGGTCTGACTGGAGCACAATCCGAAGTCGCGAACTGGAGAGGGAGCCAAGGTGATAGCCCTTAATGCAGTGTCGATGTAGCCGAGTTGTGGGCGTTGTAGTCCTGGTCGATGTTGCCGTTGTTGGGGTAGCTGAGGTAGACGTTGCGGGTGTTGGTGTAGACGAGGTAGGCGGCATGCCTTGCCGAGCTTGCCAGACTCGGGAGCGCGTCGAGGACGAAGGCACGCGCCGGTGTTGCCAATACCGGACATGCGAAGACAGGGACCACCATAAACCTTGCGAGCCAGAGCCGGATGAAGAAGCGGAGGAGATCTCGTGATCGGTCGGTGCGTAGAGCAGATTTTCCGCCGTTGTTGTCGGAGTAGACGAAAAGGTTGCAAAAAGTAAATTGTGCAAATAAAAATAGACTGCAACTCTGGCGGCGTGGTTGCGGTGGACGAAGAATGCGTGGTGGTTTTTGAAGTCGTTTGTTGGTGTAGATAGTTGTCGGCGATGTAGAGGTAGAAGATGCCGAGGACGTGTTGATCTAGAAAATTATCGGCGATGATGACCACGAGCATTGTTGGTGCAGCCCTTGTGTTGACGGCGAGGCGCGTACTTGGGGACGAGCTTGTCCCGGTCGATGTTGTCGAAGATGACCCGGCGTGGTGACGACGTGGAGTTCCCGGAGATGAGTCGACGACGTGTTGAAGAAGAGGCACACGAGAACGACAGGCGGCGGGCGACGCAATCCGATCTATGGTCGGCGAAAGAAGAAGAAACGTCGGTCAAGTGGCCGGCGAGAAAATTTCGACGGACGAAGATCTAATCTACTATTTGCGCGCCCCCGCCTGAGATGAATCTCGCCGGGGGCGACACGGCGGAAGCGTTGGTGGCTAAACCTAGACCGCGGAGCGGATTGCTCTGATACCATGTAAGATTGCGGAATATTTTTGTATTGATTGATTCCAGATTGATTACAATGAGTCACAATAGGTTGTATATAAAGGGGTACAAGACTTGGAGACTACGAAACCTAGTAGAGATAGGACTACAATCCTAAAACTACCAAATCTAGTCTAAACCGTATTATACTCGACACATTCAATCCATCGACTGTCGATCTGTGGATGTCTAACCGCTACTACTATTTATTTGGTCTTCTTGGCCTAAATACCCAAACATGCTGTTACAAACATCCTCTAGATGTAAGAGAACCAAACTAGCCCACAAAATCTACTACTTATCCATCAGACCTCCACATAATCATGGGTTTTTGTGGACACAAACAATCAAAATGCACCACCCGCAGCTTGCAGCATTTCAACAGATAGCCAAAACCCGTCCATGGCAAAATGTTGAGATTGTCCCCATCCAGGAAACAAAATTCACTGCAATGGAGCAACCAGTTACCAAAACGCAAGGAGAGCTAAAGTTTGTAGCCTCAATCCGAGGTTAGTAATTCAGAGAACACTGTAGGAGTTTGTGCATTTTCATTCGAAAACGAACATTTAACCAGTCCAGCAACACACATTAGCTAGGTATTACAGGGTGGTATGCAACAGAAGTGCACGCCACAGATACAGCCATCAGATGAACCAGATGCAAGTTCCCTCCCGCGCTCAACGAGAAACTGCACTTTACCGGGAAAGCCCCACACTCCATGTCCTTCAAACCGCCTATACCTGTTTAACTTGAATGGTAGCCTTGAAGAGAAAATTGCGATCTAGTTACTGTTGGATTGTGCAACAAAAAACTTCCGTCTCGGGGTATCTCAGGTGAATGGTTCTGCATAAACCTGTGATACAAAGCGTTGTGTCAAGTTTCAGTGTGATTATACATACGCAGCTCATATTCTGCAAAACCTATTCCCTGAATTAACCGTGTTTGACTATCTAACTCAAGATCCACATACATGAAACAGGTAGCTTTAATCCACACATAATACCTGTTGTAAGTATTTTAGTGAGCACGCATATCGGCTCCAAACTGAAAAGGTCAGTGGCTACGACTAATGAATGAACAGCTGCAGGAGAGTCTATATATGGCATTAAGATTAGGTAAGTGTTAATTTTATAGTATCCATACCGAACATGGTGAAATATCCTTTACAAGGATACATGCTATAGAGTAGACTGATTGGGCCTTCGACTAAACATGGTAGGTAGCCTATTTTGCATCAGGAGGTTGATTCAGTTCATGTTAGACCAGTAGGTCCTACAGAAGCACATATCTAACTTCATGTAACCTATAACAATCAATTGAATTTTCGTCACCTCAAAAAGCCAAAACAAGCCACAGCTCAGAACCTGGTCACACTTAGGCTCTTAGCCCTCAAGGGCGAGTGATTCCTCTATCATAGTAAGTTATAAGTTACAAGCCTTGTGGCCAAAAAAATACTAGTAATTATAAGGAAAAGGTTTGTAGTCCCCCGGGGGATCGGGCGCTCGCATCCTCCCCCTCGTGACGCGTGTCCATGAAGACCCCACGCCTTATCCTCTCCTCGTACGAACCAGCCCTCTTCTCCACACAAATCAAGTCGAGGCCATGTCGCAAATTCAAAAAAAAAAAGTCGAGGCCATGTCGCCGTCCCTGCCGCATTCCACCGTCTCTCGCCGCTGCCCTCCACCGTGCCCCCCCCCCCCCCCCCCCGCGCATCGCCGCCTTCCGGCAGAGCATCCGCCTCCGGCCGCCGCCATCAGGACGGCTCCCCATCGCGCCACCGCTGATGGGGACGGATACCCTGCGTGCCGCCGCCGCCATGATCAGTCGAGGCTAGCGCCGCCGGACAGCTCCCCTGCGCGTCGCCGTCACAGCGCTTCACCACCACGCGAGCGCGCCGTCCTGGCCTAGGGCGCCGCCGCGGACCTCCTGCCCGACCTCCCGCCGTGCGCCCCTGTGCTGAGCTCCACCGCGTAGACCTCCATATTGGTGAGCAGGTTCACGCCTTGAGGTCCTTCCCCGAAATCGGGTCAGCTCCAGCGCCCGCTGCGCCATGGCGATCGACCCTCGAGGATTCGGTTCGTGTGGGGATTGATCGGCTCCCTCCCGCCGGAGAGCTTTGGCCGCTGCCGCCATGGGAGCAGTGGACGCTCTCGGACGAGGTCGCAGTCCAGGCCAGCAACTGCTCTGCTGCTGCTTGCCTTACGTGTGCTAGGAGATAGTAGCAATTTATTTTCTCCCTTTTGCTTTTTTTGCTACATGCGGTGCAAAATCTTGTGAGTTCCGTAGCACATTTTTTCTTTTTTTATGCAAATCTACATTTATGTTTGTAGCAAATTTCGGATGCAATTTCTTTTTGGATGTGGTGCAAATGTTTGGATGTATTGTAGCAAACTGATTCTCCTATTTATGCAAATCCACATATCATTTGTAGCAATTTTCTTTTTTGATACATTTTGGTGCAAATGTTTGGAAGTTTTGTAGCAATTTATTTTCATTTTTGATGCAAATCTGTAGGTCGTTTGTAGCAAGTTTCTTTGTGCTGCCGAAAAACACAACTTTGCTATCGACAGTAGCGATGCTACTGACGGCGCACCGTGTTGCTACCCACGGTGCACGGCAGTGCTCCCGACGGTAGCGACAATGCTCCCAATAGAGAGCGGCGCTGCTACCACGGTGTAGCTACCAACGGTGCGCGGCGATGCTACCGACGGTAGCGATGATGCTCCCGCGGCGGTGTTGCTACCCACGACGATGCTCCCAACGGAGCGGCGCTGCTACCGACGTTAGCCGGTGAAGCTTCGACGGCGTCTTCCCCGCGACCATGGTGCTGCTGCATCGGCGACATAGAAGCATTTTGCGGGATTTGAGAAAAATTGAACTTTTGCTACAATAGTACAAAATTCTTATTACAAACGAACCATTTTTGCTTCATAGAAGCATTTTGCGGAATTTTGGTGGGAATTGGACATTTTGCTACAATAGTTTTTTTTTTTTTTTTGCTATATGTGGTGCAAATTCTTGTAAGATTTGTAGCAATTTTATTTCTCCTTCGACGCAAATCTATAGATTTATTGTAGCAATTGTCCTCTGTAATGTTTTTAACGTGATGCAAAGTAGCAAAAAAATCTCTTTTAATGCAAGTTCACATAATTATTGTAGCAAATTTCTTTTTTTACATGCTACAACATTTTTTTTTACGAGATGTTGCAAATTTTCAGTGTGGTGCAAATTTTAAAAATAGCTGTAGCAAAAAATTTGTTGCTATGAGATCTCCGGCAAGTTCTCGGTGCTACCGCGGGCAAAGGTGGGGTTCTGCGACGCAGCGACGACGCTACTCTCACTAGCGACGGCGGTGATGCTGCAAGCTGATGCTACCGACGTCTGGCGACGTTGTTATCGACGAGTCGGCGATGCTAACCGACGGCGCATGCCATTGCTACCGACGATTCCGTTGCAAATCCACATAATAAAGGCTGTAGCACATATTTCTAGGGATTTCAATGCATGGCGGCAATGCTTCCGACATCGCATGGCATTGCTACCGACGATACTACCGACGCGCGTGTTGCTACCGACGGCACGCGGCGATGCTACCGATGGAGTTCACTGTTGCTACTGACGAGCCATTATGCTACCCCGACAATACTACGAGCTGTTGCTACCGATGTCTCGCGACATTGCTACCGACGAGCCGACGATGCTACCAACGACGCATGGCATTGCTACCGATGAGCCGGCGATGCTACGGAGACGCGCGACGTTGCTACGGATGACACACAACAATGTTACCGACGACGCACATTTTGCTCCGTAAAAGCATCTACGATGATGCGAGCGAGCGATGCCTCACTGGAGCTCTGGAGAAAGATGCTACCTTGGACCATACACGTTGTTGCAAGCGTCTACCATGGTGTTGCTGTCGGCAACGCCGCGTCGAGGTGTTCTCCAATGTTGCCAGCAGATTTGCTACAATAGCAAAAAATTGCTACGAAACTTTTTTTAATAGAAGCATTTGCTATGAGCAACAGAAAAAATTGCTATGAATTTAACTTTTTGCTTCGTAACAATTTTTTGTGACATTTGAACTTTTGGTGCTGTAATAGTTTGTGATATTTGTTAGAGATTATGGTGATTTTGTTGTAAATCTATACGCAGCAAAAAATTGTTGTTCAATCATTTTCTTAAAACGTTGTGCCAGAAAGTCACACAGGCATAGAGGGA
This sequence comes from Poa pratensis, assembly GCA_947311845.1. Lineage (NCBI taxonomy): Eukaryota > Viridiplantae > Streptophyta > Magnoliopsida > Poales > Poaceae > Poa > Poa pratensis. The sequence continues at coordinate 39,433,596 of CAMZMU010000062.1, read as the reverse complement.
GAAAAGTCAAATAGTAGCATAGCGTCACAGGACCAGCCCATGCAAAGCAGCAGAGCGGAAAGCTGGGAGGAGAAGGGACAGCGACGTGAGCGATCCGCCCGCGCGCGGAGAATTTAGACGACGACCGGTCAAGGAAAGCGACGTCTTTTGTTTCCTTCTGCATGCGAGCCTGCAACGCGCAGCTGACTGAGATCCAATGGCCACACGGACATCCATCAAACGGCTCTCCACCCGGAGGATCGGTGCGCGAGATCCCCGGGGGACGCCTAGCCCTTCCCTAATTATAAGCCCAAGACTAATTTTGTTCTGCACTCCCCTCTTTCCCAACATAACAACCAAAAAAAAATCCATGGTTTCCAATTGTGTGTTATTAGCAATTTAGCATGTAACACACAGCAAGTAAAATATATCATGGTGAATCTGACCATAACTCACCTGCTGAGACTTTTTCTTTATTCGATAGCATACAGCTAAACTCAAGGAGTTAATATTGCTTTTACACTAATTAACCAGGCATATGCTAAAGGAGCAAGAATAGGTTGGACCTATTTTCGCAATAGAGTACGGAGCAAAATCAGAAAACATAATGCATATTAACATTTTGAAAACAGGTAAATAATGGATATTGAGCATTCATGAACCAATGCTTCCACCACATGTATACTTTCAATTTCCGGTGTCAATGTACTATACTACTGTAACACTATCTGGTTCATAAAGCATGTTGTGATCAAATATTCAAGTCCTATTAATAGAATAGTTTATTCAAACTCTAGACATATTTTTCTTCTCTCATATATATGTCATAAATTTGCAGCTATACTTGACAGAAATGAGCTACACAAGTAGTAAAGAGCTCTTTTCTGGTGATTGGCACGGAACTCGTGGTTCCGTGGGAACCGTGGGATCTGAATTTTGTTAGCCATTGATTAGGAGGTGATTTTTATTAGCGTTGATGAAAATTCACTTAGTCTTAGGAACGGAAGCTAGGCGCCAGCGACGGATTCGACTCTCCGTGTGGCGTGGAGGACGACCGTACAACGCGGAAGTGCTCGTCGGACGCGCAGTGCAGTTGTGGATCAGGTGTGGATATCGCCGGAGGACGAAGTCGTCACCGGAGGTGCTAGTAAACCTGAGAATGGTTTTTGTTTAACCGGGTATTTTGGTTTGGTTTCTCCACGAGGAGCTGTTGGGGAGGAAGCAAGGGAGCACCGCGGCCAAGCTGGCCGTGCCCGCCGGCGAGGACGTGTATGCGGCTCGAATCTCCACTCTAGTGCTTCGCCTCGCCTCCGGCCGCTCCTACTCGAGATGCGCGACCGGGACGTCGCCGCGGACGCCTAATCCTCACCGCGCTCAGCCGCTCACGCGCACGGGGCACCTCAACCACGCGCTCAACTTCCTGCCGCTCATGGAGTCCGACACCGTGGCGCCAGACCTCACGCTCTTCTCCCGCCTCCGGGCCGCCGGGATAAGGCCCGACTTCAAGGCCTACAACGCTGCCATCGCCGCATATTGCAAGTACGACCTACTCCGCGACGCCAAGCGTCTGCTGCTCCACGACATCCCCGCCGACGGCGTCGCGCCCGAAGCGGAGCCCTACTCCCCCATCTTCGACGTGCTGGCGCGCCGCGGCCGGCACCTCGCTGCCGTGTCGCTCTTCTTGCACATGCGCAAAGTGGCGCGCGTCAAGCCCGACCTGTCGGTGTTCAACATCGTGCTCAACGCGTACGGTCAGAACGACCTCGCGCGCGACGGCGACCGGCTGTTCTAGTCCATGCGCCGGGCCGGAGTGCCGAGGCCGGAGCTCAGGCGCGGTCACCAGGGCCGGCAACCAGTGCAGCTGCTGCGACACCGCCATGACGCCATGCCGCTCCCGGCCTTCTCTTCGCACGCCGGCGGAGGACGTCGCCTCCGGCGTGGGTGCGGTCCTGCTCATGTCTGGCAAGCCGCTGCTTTGTTGAAAAAAAAGGCAGCAACAACCAGCTAGCTAGTGATCGATGGTTCCTCTTCATGTGCGCGCGCACCAACCTTAGCTACCGATCGATGAACCCACGGGCGAGCGGCGCACGACGGCTGGTTTCAGTAATCAGCGGGGTAGAGCGCGATAGCGGGGAGGGGAAGCTCCAGATCAGCGGTCCACATAGGGGCACGATGGAGTCAACGAGAGAAAGGAGGAAGAAGATGATGTAGATTGATCGGACGGTGCGGAACAGGTTCTGCGTGTAGGACAAACTACCGACCGTTCTCCCTGACAAAAATTAAATTACGGTCCCACATAATTTGGTACCGGCCCCACAGTTTTGTACCTGGTCCCACATATTTTTGGTACCGGTCCCACACAATTTTTCGGTTCCGCGGAACCGTTTGGTTCCGTCAGTCTGGTTCCGACTATTTTAACACCGTTAGATCTCGCTGGATGAACGGTTATTAAAAATGCCAACCACCCTAAAACTTGTAGTAAAAAATACTTAACAGGTCAGATAGAGGAAATATAGAAAGTAAGTAACCAAGCACGTTAAATTACTAAGGGTATTTTTTTCTATCTTACAATCTTCAAAGTATGCCCAACTTGAACGTGTACATGCAAAATGGGGAAAACATCACAGTGTATTGGAAGGAACTTAATATTCTATATTAAACTAATAACTTGTAGAAAAACCAGTTACCTGGTTAGATAAAGCCATAAAGGAACTTGTTGTAGAATATCCCATAAAGGAACTAACATTCCTTTGGTTGTGCCAGGTGAAGAGATAAACTGTTCCCCATCAGCACTGAACTCAAGGTCAAGGATGATTCTAAGGCTTTTGTGGAACTCTTTAGTTGCCGATTGAATATCGCAGAGCCTATTGAACTCTTTAGTTGCCAGTAGTATTCAACTTGCTCGATATGTTCCATATGTGGACTGTATAGTCCATTCCAGCAGAAGCAAGAAGATGTCCTGTGAAATTTTCTTCTCCGTGAGTATCTGCTTACAATAATGTTCAAACTTAATACGATAAACAGCGAGCAAGATAATCATGGAACTGTGTACATCAAAATGTAAGAAAATATAGCAGGACAGCTATAAAAATGCACCATCAACTCATCTTATGCATCACATTTGGTAGCAGCAGTTAAGAGTGGAACATGATAATATGACATAACAAAGAGTCGTAGTATGTACAGTTAAGCAAGACAGCGTCAAGATGCCACTTCAATTATTTCCATAACAAGAATACTTTCAACTTTGTTCCCGCAGATAATAGAACATGATCCAACTTTGTTCCTCGTGAAGGAATACAATGGAACAGTAGTGTGTGTCTAGTGTCGCGGTCATATTTATAGGTAACAATTTGCAAGGTATCATTAACTTTTGTAATGTTGTCAATATCAGGACATGTGACACACGTGCTTTATTTACTAGCTAACATACCAGACTTGTATCATGTTAGACGACACAGGTCATAATAGCAAGAATGCTGCATTTTCTTGCATAACTAATGCATATCTCTAGAAAACATCTTACATCACACAATTTATAGGACTGCATACTTATAGTTTGGTAAATGTAACTCAAAGTATACTATGTCAGAATAACTACCTACCATGACTCGATGACCAATGCACAAAATTGACTGCTTTAGTGTGACTCGTCAGAGTTATAATTTTGGTTGATCCAGGCTTCAGTTGGCATCGTAAATAATGCAAACTATCAGCTCGAATATTTGAATCGAAAAAGCATAGAGTACCTGAGCACAGTATACAAAGAGTTTTCAAGAAATGAGAAAAGGACAAACTAGAGTACAGGTGTGCCACTCTCTGAACTTTTTGAGTCATCGATCCTCAGTTCATCATAAGAGGTATATATCACTCCAGGGATAAACTGAAGGAGTTAAAATTGATGTTACACTCATTAACAAGGCATATGCTAAAGAAGCAAGCATATGTTGGAATGTGGCGACAAGTTGGACCTATTTTCACTATGGAGTACGGACCAAAATCAGAAAATATAATGCATATTAACATTTTTTTAAACAGGTAATGAATGGATATCGAACATTCATGGACCAATGTTTCTACCACATGTATACTTTTAACTTCGGGTGTCAATGTGCTGTACTATTGTAACACTATCTGGTTCATCAAGCACGTTGTGAACAAATATTCAAGTCCTACTAGTAGAATAGTTTATTCAAGGCTCTAGACATATTTTTCTTCTCTCATATATATGTCCTAAATTTGCAGTTACTTGACAGACATGAGCTATACAATTAAAAATTACTTAACAGGTCAGATAGAGGTAAGTATAAATAACCAAGCATAACTTGAATGTGTACATGCAAAATGGGAAAAACGTCACAAGGTATTGGAAGGAAGATAATCTGCTATATTAAACAAGTAATTGATATACAAAATCAGTCACCTGGTTAGATAAAGCCATACAGGAACTTGTCATAGAATATCCCATATATTTGTAGTGTTGTCACTAACATTCCTTTGGTTGTGCCAGGTTAAGAGATAAATTGTTCCCCATCAGAACTGGACTCAAGGTCAGGGATGGTTCCAAGACTTCTATTGAACTCTTTCCGCAAATGGTGCTTATTCGGCAAAGACGGCCTACAAGGCTCAATTCTATGGGTCTCACTCCCGCGATATGAAAACCTTGATTTGGAAAGCTTGGGCGCCCCCCAAACTAAAATTCTTCGCTTGGCTTGCTCTCCAAAACCGTCTATGGACGGCGGACCGGTTGGCGCGTCGGGGGCGGCCAAATTGCGGCCCTTGCCCGCTTTGTAAAAGGGTGCCCGAGTCGGCCTCTCACCTCCTTGTCCATTGTCGTTTCACCACTCGAGTTTGGAGCCTCTTGAAGGAATGGCTAGGTTTGCAACACCTTGATCTCTCGCTATGGTCGGATCTCTCCCTCAAGGATTGGTGGCGTCACATGTCCGGTGCTAGCATGCCAAACCGCAAGGCAATGACATCCCTTGTTCTTCTCATTTCTTGGGAAATTTGGAATGAGCGGAATGCCCGAGTGTTCCGAACCAAATACATGCCGTCCATTGGCATCCTAAGCAAGATCAAGAGCGAGGCGAAGTTGTGGGTCATTGCGGGGGCAAAGCGGCTTGGAGAATTAATGCCGGGAGAGTAATCCTTTTGTGTAATTTGCTTTCGATGTTGTGGTTGTCCGAACTTTGTGTGCGCACTCTCTCTTAATAAAGAAAATGGGGCAAATCTTTTGCCCCTTGTTTCTAAAAAAAAAAAATATCCCAGAGTCTAAGAGAACACTTGGACCCATCAGACAGGAAGAGATTGGAGTTGCTTGGGTAAAACTTGATGACCTCTACAGGTTGATCTTGAATACCGTTACTTCTTTTCCCTCCTCAGCATCAGTTAATCATGAGGAACAATCAAACCCTCCAGAAAGCAAGAAGGGCCGATGGGGACCACCTCACATCCTGCACAGCAGCAGTATAATGTTTTAAAAGTCAAGCAGTAGTATTCAACTTCTACCATACGTTCCATATGTGGACTGTACGGTCCATTCTAGCAGAAGCAAGAAGATGTCCCTTTGAGTTTTCCTCCTCGTGAGTATCTCCTTAAATAATGTTCTAACTCAATACGATAACAGCAAGGAAGATTATCTTGGAACTATGTACATCAATATGTAAGAAAATATTGTAGGACATCTAAATTTACCATCAACTCATCTTATGCGTCAAATTTGGTAGCAGCAGTTAAGAGTGGAACATGATAATACGAGAATGGAAAAGCGGAGGGAAAAAACACTCAATCAGCGCCTACCGCTTAATAAAACCTTGTTTATAGGTAACATTTTGCAAGGTGTCAGTAACTTTCGTAAAGCTGTCAATATCAGGACATCTGACACATGTGCTTTATTTACTAGCTAACATACCAAACTTGTATCATGTTAGAAGACAAAGGTCATAACAGCAAGAATGCTGCATTTTTTACTTAACTAATGCATATCTCTAGAAAACATGTGACATCACACAATTTGTAGGACTGCTTACTCATAGTTTAGTAAATGTAATGTAAATAAAAGTATAGTATGCCAGAATAACTACCTACCATGACTCGGTTACCAATGCACAAAATTGACTGCATTAGTGCGACTCGTCAAAGGTAAAATGTTGGTTGATCCAGGCTTCAGTTGGCATTGTAAAGAATGCAAAATACCAGCTCAAATATTTGACTCAAAAAAGCATAGAGCACCTGAGCAAGGTATATAAACAGTTTTCAAGAAATGAGAAAAGGAAACACTAGAGTACAGGTGTGTCACTCTCTGCACTTTTTTAGTCATCGATCCCCAATCCATCATAAGAGGTATATATCACTCCAGGGATAAAAATAGCACTTCCTCTTTCTTGCAGATCAATGACTAACCCACGGATTTTATTTCAAAATTTCCCAAGAATTCGCAAAGAGGACAGTTTAGGCTGAAGCATTAAATGCATCTACAAGATCAAGTCCACACCAAATGATCGATTACACTACTGACGAGTGACGACTCAATTTTATCTAGAAAGATGACACAAATCACACAAGCATATCAACTCACATTCACTTGAACATTTGGTGACCACGCATATCTGGATATCCCAGTTTCCAACCTATCGGTGTTGAAAACCCATAATGGCCCAACTGGTGCAGTGCGTGCCACAAGGGGGAGAACCGGAGAAGAGTCCTCACCTGGGGAGTCGATATCAGGCGCCATTGGTTATGAAGCGATGCCGCGGAGCCAATTGGAGTCCTCCAGGAGGGGGCGCTCCCTCTTGAAGAGGTACCTTCTGCTGGGGATTGCGGCCAGCGGCGGCGCTGCTTGGGGCGGCGCCGGTTGCGCGGGTGGGGAGGGGAGGTGTACTTATACTACCGCCGCGGCCGCTTTGGAGGACGCAACCTCCGCGGCGGCCCGTCTTGAAGCGGGGTTGCCGTCGGCGTCCGCATCGTCGCCGGAGTGGCGCCGTCGGTGGCGGAGAGGGTTATCTCGACTCGAGCACACTAATCCTACGTGGACACCATGGACAGCGCCACTTTTGGAGATAAATTTATCGTACGGGCTACACAAAATTGATAAATTTTGGAGATCCGAAAATATGCATACTCTTATCCACACTTTTGTAATTTTCATATTAGCTCAGAGTACAAATATTTAAAATTGGTGTTTTACACCTCTGTGGAATACACAATTGGCTACATCCAGACATCTATTTTCAAATTATTTTGAAACTCGTAAAGATGATTTCCAGTTTTTTAATAATGGGATCACTCGAGCCCATGTGGCAAAAATATCCCCTTTTTACATTCCATCTTTATTGTACCTAAATGGAAATGAATTTATTGGTCCATATGTCGACACGTGGGATGGCCTGGAGAAGTCGGCCATCCGACGGTGGAGGACTGGTCGCGCGGCCGCACAATGTTGGTAGTCCTCACCGCTGATCATGCCGAAGGCGGAGAGTCGCGCGCCTCCGTGGAGCGGCAGGCTTGCCTTTCGCAGCCCAAGTTGAAGCCAACCAGAGGAGCACGCGCCTCTGTGGAGCCGCGAGAACCCTTTTTCTAGGCCCAAGACAGAGCCGGAGAAGGAGAACATACCGACGGAGTAGCGCGTCCCGCCGCCGCCGTTGATGGGAAATACCCCGGCCTCAACCCAGGCGAATCTCGAATCATCAACCACGTTGCAGCCCGAGGCGTCAAAAAGCCGCCACGTCATCCTTGTGACCCGCCGGACTGCCCTGACAATTATCTAGCCTTTCACGCTTCAATGATGATGCTACCACTGGCGCCGCAACAGCCATCCATTGATGTCACGGACTGACCCGATGGACGCCGACGTCATCTACATTTTCGACGGCGAGGATTAGATCTAATCTTTATATTAGGGTTTACATTAAATTCAAATCTCTAATTTTGTAACAAATTTGAACGAAATATGTTACACTCATTTAAATTCGGGACATTAATTGAAAAACATCCAGGGCGCTGCATGGGGAGCCGCCTTTATTTGTCCAGACATGTGTCTGACACCCCATAGCGGACGGTGTTGGACAGATTATACCGAGCACGTGAGAATATTTCTTAAGCATTTTGGTTGGCGACCAAACAACTTGCTCTATACACTACGGTGTTCTCAATTCAGACGTAATCCGACATCTCGTGACATGGAATTTCCAAGTTTTCCTGTCCACGTGTTTACAAAAATTTCTGGAATTTTGTGATGTACCTAGATGTCATGGTCATTTCAACCAGTTATTGCTATTTCACGCTCTCAATATCTGTGTTTATTCAAACAAGTCTTAAAAAAGAGACACACAAATTATACAGAAGACACGAACTACACTTGCGCACGAAGTGTGAAAGTAGCACTACTTCGGTAGAACGCGCGCGGGTTATCGATCCCCACCCTCGTGTGGAGCGCGCCACGCAACGACAGGAGAGGACCAGAACGTCGAGCATCTGCTCTCTCTCCCTCGTATTTTTTACAAATCTGGCCCTTTTGAGCAACTAAACACATATATGGCCTCTTCTCAAAACTATTTTTAAATCTGGTCTCTTGAGGTCGGCGCCAATGAGGATGGAGCCGAACTTGTTCAGTTCGGCGCCATCCAGAAAGTCACGTAATTTTCTAAGGATTTAGAATTTTTAAAACAGGGGGTCGGCACAAACGAGGATGGAGCCGACCTCAGGAGGCAGATTTGGAAATAGTTTTGGAGAGAGGCCAGATTTGAGATTAGTTTAAAAAAAGGCCATATTTGGCAAAAAAAAATACCTCTCCCTCACCAGCTCACCCTGTGCTTTTCTTTTCTGATTCTTTCCAACCGTTTTTAAATTCCGAATAGTCCTTAATTCTGAAGGGTTTAAGTCTCAACATAGTTTAAAGATTTACAAAGATTTGAAAGTTTTGAATACAGGAAGTTCAAAATTTAAAAGTTCATTATTTTTTGAGAATTTCATATTTTTTCGAAGTTTGTAATATTTCAAAGTTTACTAATCTGAAAGTTCTGAAGCATTCATTCAAATCTGTGATACGTCTCAAATGTATCTATAATTTTTGATGTTCCATGTTGATATTATACCAATTGTTATATGTTTTGCATCCACTTCATATCACTTTTATATATTTTTTGGGACTAACCTATTAACAAGATGCCACAGTGTCAGTTCCTGTTTTCTGCTGTTTTTGTATTCTAGAAAAGCTATTATGGAAATATTCTCGGAATTGGACGAAAATCAACGGAGGTCCCTATTTCACCGACACGCACATGGAGTCCAGAGGAGAGACGGAGGAGCGCCACGAGGCCGCCACACGCACCCTGGGCGCGGCCCTACCTTCTGTCGCGCCCTAGGGTTGTGTGGGCCCCTCGGGGGCCCCCAGCCGCCGCCCTTTCGCCTACTTATTCCCCCCGACGTGAAAACCCTAAATACCCGAGCTATTATCCACGAAAAATTCTAGAGACGCCGCCGTCGTCAACCCTAGCTCGGGAGGGTCCAGAACCTCTTCCCGACACCCTGCCGGAGAGGGGAATCATCACCGCATGGCTCTACATCGCCATGCCTGCCTTCGGAGTGATGCGTGAGTAGTTCATCCTTGGACTACGGGTCCATAGCAGTAGCTAGATGGTTGTCTCTCCACTTTATGCCATCATGTTTAGATCTTGTGAGCTGCCTAACATGATCAAGATCATCTTATTGTGATGCTACATGTTGTGTTTGCTGGGATCCGATGAATATTGAATACTATGATCAAGTTGATTATTAATCTATGTTACATGTTATTTATGATCTTGCATGTTTTCCGTTACTAGTAGATGTTTTGACCAAGTAGATGCTTGTAACTCCAAGAGGGAGTATTTATGCTAGATAGTGGGTTCAGTCTCCAGTAATCTGGGCGAGTGACAGCAACGCCTAAGGTTGTGGATGTGCTGTTGCCACTAGGGGTAACATAACAATGCTATGTCCACGGTCATATGTACTTGTTTACTTTACGCACATTGCTTAATGCAATTATCCGTTGCTTGCAACTTAATACCAACGGGGAACACGGATGTCAACTTGAAGGTGGATTATTAGTAATAGATGCGGTTGGATAACGGTCTATGTATTTTGTCGTAATGCCCAATTGAATATCATGGTAGTCATCTTGTCATATATGCATTGTCATGCGCTCACTATTTTATCAATTGCCCAGCTGTAATTTGTTTACCCAACATGTCATTTATCTTTATGGAGAGACACCACTAGTGAACTGTGGACCCCGTTCCATTCTTTTACACTGATAAAACCACCAACTGCAATCATTGTTCTCTTTTACATTCTGCAATTAAACACTGTTTTCCACACCATACGTTTAACCCTTTGTTTTCAGCAAGCCGGGGAGATTGACAACCTTTCTGTTTCATTGGGGCAAACTAGTTTGATTGTATTGTGTGCAGGTTCCAGTCAACAGTCCAGACCGTCGCCTTCTGGCGCCATTGACAACCTTCTGAAGTGCTACTACTCCTCCTGGATTCGATAACCTTGGTTTCATACTGAGGGAAAACTTGCTGCTGCACTGCTTCATACCTTCCTCTTGGGGTCTCCCAACGAACGTGTGTTTCACGTCATCAATCTGCCAGTTTGAAATTCTGAAAGTTTGGTTGTTTTCTAGAATTGTCATAATTCTAAAAGTGCAGTTCGGATTTTCTGAAAGTCGATGCTGGAATGATTCAAAGTTATACGAGTAGAATAGACAAATTTTAGCTGCAAATGGAAGTTTACCAGAAAGGGAGTCTTTTTATTGTAGGGTCATGAAAATCTTGTAGCCTGGTTGTGGTTAGCCTATTTATTTAAGATAATAAGGGTAATGTAGAGGTTTGGACAATCGGTTCACCCTTTAATGTAAGGTCCCTAGTTCATTACATTAGTTACTATGAGATGCGCGAAATAAGCTACTCGCTTTTAGGGCATATTTGGTACAAATGAATCAATTTACTCCGTCCGTTCCTAAAAGTAAGGCTAATAAGTTTTTTTCGAAACTGAGACAGTGTAAAGTTTGTCCAAGTATAAAAATAATTATCGCCTTACTTTCAGAGACGGAGGTTGTATCGAAATTTATAGAATTTCATTCCTTTGAATATCTTCCAAGGAAGCTTATTTCTTTTCTTTTTTGAACCGAGGCAAAAGACTTGCCATTTTCATTAATTAAGCAGAAGTGGGAATTGGCCGGCTAATTAGCGGGAAACCGACCTAAAACCGAAGGAGCCTTATTTCGTTTGTAGAAGGGAACTCGTGAATATTTTTATATGATTATTAATTTTGCTGAAATTCTTAAGAAAAATTACACAGGCTGTAACCTCATGTTCCAGTGGCAAGAACTATGACATGAACTTATTCCTGCAGAATATTGCGTACGCATTTCCGGTCGGCGACCAAGCAACTTCTACTATACACTACGGTGTTCTCAATTCACACATAATCCATCATGTCGTGACATTCAATAGCTAAGTTTTTTTTGTTCACGTGTTTACAAAAATTTCTGGATTATTTTGGCGTACCTTGACATGTCGTGGTCATTTCAACCAGTTATTTTTATTTCATACTCTTGGTACGTACTCTCTCGTTCCAATTTAATTGACTTGCTATGTACCACATGTGAATGTATCTATATATTTATATATTTAGTACGCATGAAGTGGTACGATGGTTAACCAACGTTCCCACACAAAGCGTAGCCGACTGGACACACACGCTAATCCTACTCGATCGTAGACACGGCGCCCTGCATTTAATCCTAGTTGCACAGAGAGCTCCTGGGCGCGCGCCCGCTTGTTTTGGCGCCAACCAACGATACGATAGGACCACAGCCAACGTGCAGAATCCTCTCTCTCCCCATCTCTCTCTACTGTCCGTTTCCTTTTCTGATTCTTTCTAACAGTTTGAAATTCCGAAAAGTTCTGGATACTGTAAAGAGTTTAAGTCTCAAAGTAGTTTAGCGACACAACAAGTTCTACATCCCAAATTTGAATTTAGGATACAACAAGTTCATATACTGTTCAAGCCTGAACTTTTTTTGGAACTTTGTAAATTTTCAAAGTCTAGTGATCCGAAAGGTCAGAACTCTTTATGTCTGAAAGTCGATACGTTTAAGTTTATGAAAGTTTGTTGTTATTCTAGTAGAATTTTCAGAATTCGAAAAAGTGTGGTTCGGATTTTCGGAAAGTAGGCGGTGGAATTCCTGAAAGTTGGAGGAAGAGAGAAACGTGTCACCTGCAAATGCAAAAGTTACCAGGAAGGGAGCGGGCGAAAAATGTAAATAGCCGTTCTGATTTTTCATCGTAGCTAGGCGCGCGGGTGATATGGCCATTTACAAATTGCAACACGAAAGAAGCAGTCTGTAATTATTTTAGTCTCATGGCATGCGCTAGCTCCGTTTAGGCCCTGCTAGACCAAAATCACGCCCCAACGCTCCGACACAACGGTGCGCGTCCGTTTTCTATTCGTGGCATGTCCACTGCGAGCAATTCCTAACCCAAATTTGTGTCAGGTTTACGTCCCCACATACAGTAGCGGACCGTCGCGTGCTCGCGTGGTGTCCGCCTCGGGCCGGTCCTATTTAATGCTAGGGTGCCCGTGGATAGGGACGACGATCCCCACTTACCCCACTCCCACTCGCCCCCCACCTCGCTCCCCCACCGACGGCCAAAACCCTAGCCACCACGGCCATGCCCATCCGGTGGACGGGCAAAGCGAAGCACGACCACGAGGCGGGGTCGACCTCGGGCCGCCACCGCACACCATCGCCGCCTCCCGCAACTCCCACACAGTTGTCCATCGCGCTGCCGAGCGTTGGCTGGTCGTACACGACCGTCACTACATTCCCGTGTGCGAATGCCTGTGGTACTGGAACATGCGGTGCCGGTGCCGTGGTCTGATGCCAAGTTGCCTGACCACTGGCACTTCAATCCACAGCGGATTGCGGTGCCGCCGATCTCGACCAGCGGCCGCGCACGGGCCAAGGAGATCTGCCACCGCGCATTCGCGGCCAGTTCCCGGTACTGGGACACTTGGTTCCGTGACAAGCACAACCTGCCGTGGGCTCCCTCGCCACCACCCCCGCCACCGGTGGTGAAGCAGGAGCACGCCGTCGACGAGGACGACCTCCTGGTGCAAGTCCTCAAGGAGTCCAAGAAGACCCTCATCGAGGACGAAAAGCGACGGTAGGAGTAGGTTCTCGATGAGGTCGCTAGGCAGCAGCAGGTGGCCATGAAGACGCAGGCGTCCCTGAAGAAGCAGGCTCCATGGTTGGAAGCCATGGAGGTGGACCTACCTCCGGTGCCTCCCCTCCCCGAATTTCTCGTCGGATAGTACTAGAGATGCACGCTGGAGCAAGAACAACCGGCGATGCCACCGGCCTGCGTGACTCCGGCCCACCTATGGAAGGTGCCGGAGTACGTCGACCTCGGGGACGACGACGAGTAGCTGCCCCTGGGCGAACATTATTTTATAATGCAGGTATAAATGTATAATGTGACGGCCTCATACATACTACCACAGAACAAACCGTTTATGACTTGTGTAAAAAAAACAGTTTATGACTGCAAGGGAGAAATAATTACCTTGCATTGCAATGGGTTTGTTCAAAAAAATCAGCAAAAGGAAAGGAAGGCGGTGGTACTACGTGCATGGACGTCGGGGGAGAAGGAATCACTTTAGTGCACTGAGCCAATTGTTCTGTCACGCCACATGGAGCTAGCTCCGGAGACTGATTGGTGGGCCAGCGTATAAGTGGGGACAGCCCATCAGAGGTGGAGCCGTCCTCCGAAGCGTAGCAAGCAGTGTGCAGTTTGCCTCGAAGGCGTCGCCGCGCTCGCTTTATAAAGATCAACCCCCGGCTGGCTGGCGCCTCACCTGACGCTGCTCTGCGCTTGGCCGCACCGCGGCACACACCGCACGGCGTGGCGGCACAGGAGAGGAGGTGAGTACTGTACCACCTTCTTCTCTCGCAAGCAAATCTCTCGCCCTCTCCCATCTCGCGTGCTTGCTGGTTTCTGTTTGAATCGATCCGCTGATGAACTGCGTGAGATGATTTGCTTTTACTTGGTTAAATCTGCGTGCTTCCGTGTACTCGTTGGAATCCGCTTGACATGGCGCTTCTCGTCGTCGCAAAAGATGCGCGAGATGGTGCATCCTTGTTGCATCCGTCCGCCTATACATGCTCTGCTTGCAAGCTGCGAATAGGACCCTGCTTCCGCCCCATGGATGGATGGATCCGTTTGATCTTCTTCTGCTTCCTTGATTTCTCCTTATCTTCGAGAGCGAGAAATAGATCATTCGGGCGCGGGAGTACCTTTTTTTTTAATCCTAGATGGATCCATGTACCCACAGTACCCTGCGCGAGAGATCAACGTACCGTAGATGGGTAGATCCGTCTCTGTTTCGAAACGCGCGTGGATGGATCGATCTATACTAGTCGATTGGATGCAGCTACCTTCGGCTCATGACATGATTTTTTGGGGTCCTATTCTATTATATCGTTGGAAGATGCACCGGCGCTGCGAGCTGTGCTTCATTCTTCTCTGCTAAAACTTGCTGCTTCTGTTGGATGCATGGGCCGTTTTTTTTAACCTCCATTTCGTTGATCAAGCAGCTAGCGCTCGATCCTTTTGCTTCGGATGGACCCTTGTTGTCGATGACCAAGCAGCGCTCCTTTTGCTTGCCGTGGCCGTTTTCCCTCAGTTTTGCAAGATCGATGCAGTGTGCAAGATCGATGGGGGTGTGGCGCATGCGTGTGCTGGTTCATCCGTACTGTAGATTTTTGGTGTTCTGTTTCGGTTCACTTGCTTGAAGGCGCGTACGCTTGTGTTAACAGATCCATTAGCGCGCTGATGGATGCAAATTCTGCTCATGCCCGTTTTTGGTCCTCTTTTCTTATTTTGCAAGATGCAGCGATACAAGATGCATGTATTTTAATTTTTCTGATGATTCAATTCGCCAACTAGCTAGCTAGCAGGATGGGAGTGATCATGTGCCAAATTATGGATCGATCTAGTTGATTGGATGCAGCTACCTTCGGCGCATGCCATTTTTTTTTGGGGGTCCTATTTTATTATATTGTTGGAAGATGCATTCGCAGCGCTGTGAGATACACATCCTTTCTTTATCATGCATAATTTTTGCTGCTTCCTATGGATGTTCCCCCCTCCATTTCGTTGATTAGAGAGCGAGGTAAATCAAGCATCGGTCCTTGGTGCGACCATTTCCTCTGCTTTTTTCTTGCAAGATCGATGTAGCTAGTCTGCAGGAGATGGTCAGATGATGTGTGCGTGTACTACTAGTTGGCTATCTGCTACACTGTGGATGCTTTAATTTCCGGGCGATTTGTTTTACATTTCCTTGATTTTTCACCTGTGTTTGAGCTAGAGCGCGCGAGAGATGATCAATCCGCGGTTGGATGCAACTGCGGTTCTTTTTCCCCTTCACTTATATTTAATACACAAGATCATGAGGTGTGTGCGCGTGTGATAGCTTGTGTTCTGACCTCTTATCGATCGATCGATGACTCGATCGGCAGTGTTGTTCGTGGATGCAACTTGGGTTCAATCTCTGTTTTATTCTTCCCCTGCTGAAATTTGTAATCACCGGGTGGATTCAAATCAATCACCGACTAGCTAACTAGGTGACCAGATGGGACTCGATCGTGTGCCTTTTCTTTTCGACCCTTCTCGTTTTCAGTTTGCTCATGATCTACCGCTGCGGCCGTCACTAATGCAGACTGTTTCCCTTTGTCTTGTTCATTATGCAGGAGCAACAATGGACGAGAGCATCCTCTATGCCATTCTCTGCTACATCACAGCTGTGGTCGCATCGCTGATGTCCATGTAAGTGGCTGAACTATGTGTATACTAGTACCAGTACACGAAACATGATGCATATGAGGCTTATGTATGTATGTGCAACTGTGAATATCCATGTAGGCTGCCGACGTTTGAGCTATGGTGTGGCAAGGATCTCGGACGGGCTCTGCCGGATCCGATCATTGCTGCGTTCGTTGGCAATGTGCCGGCTGGTTTACATTCGGCTGCATCGAGAAGGTCTTGGACGCCAAGTACCTCAATGGCACCTGCGCCATCTTCCAGATCGTCAACCTTGCGACCTATGCAGTCTGTGCACCAAGACCCAGCGCCGCCGCCTTTTCAAGGGGCTCGCCGGCGCTTTCGCGTACCTAGTGTTCTTAGTGGCCGTCGGCCTGTCACCAGATTCAGTGAACCCGTTCAAAGTGTTCTGCGCAATGGCTGGTGTTGTAGCGGCCTTCACTCCAATTGTCACTACCGTGTACCTGGTAAGTACTGCACACCATAGTTCACTGGTTTACCCTCTTCCATGGAATTTGTGCTTGCTTATGCTCTGTTTTTCTTTTGGAATGTATCAACTGAAGACCGACATCAGGAACAAGACGACCGACCTGCTACCGAAGTGGTACGTCTCGGTGTTCACCATGATGAATGGTTTCCTCTGGGTGCTAAGAGGTCTGGTCATCTCGGATATTCCAATGGCGGTACGTTACGGAGACTAGTGTGCTTTATGACTTGACATTAGTTGACTAATAGTGCACTAATTTAATTAGTGTTCCATCGATGTATGCAGGTACATAATGGCGCTGGTGCCTTGTGCTCCCTTTGGTTCCTTATACTTCTGTTTGTGTGGGATGAACCATCGAAATTCTACCCGCCTTTCTTCAACAGCTCCGACGACGACGACGACGATAGCACGGAAACCTGTTAGCACCCTAACTGATGATGGGCCTGCGGCCCAGCAGCAGCCCGACAAGGAGGACATACCGGCCCGCCAGAAGAGCACCAGGCTGCGTCGACCTAACCCGAACATCTCAGGTGACAACTGGAGGCGTTGATGGGGATTATATCTGTCGTGCGTTCCAAGTGAAGCTTATCGCGAGTCGATCACGGCAAATGGCACGGCACGGCGGCGACACCAACTGCTCCACCTCTTACCAATTCCTTGTTCATTGGCACAGATCTGTGTCTGTAATCGAATTTAGCTACTCCAAATACTCTGAATCCTGTATCCGTGTTTGCCGATCAATAGACTCCGATCGAGTAGCTAACACATGGTATCAGAGCCTCAGATCTGAGCCAGAAATATTCCCCACCACTCTCCACTCTAGTTCCTCGATCTGGGTTCTTCCATCATCGAAACCAGACACCAAAAGGCCTCACGAATCGCCGGTTACCAAGGAAGATCTGAAGGAATTGTTCAAGGAATGGAAGGCCGAAATCAAGAGCGCCGTCGCGGATGAGATCGGGGCGTGGGCGCCGCGCGTGGACAAGCAGATCCATGGTCTCCAAGTTGCGGTCGACCTTCTTCAACAACATGTCTTCCGCGATGACTTCCAGGACGCAGAGGAGACGTCCCCGAAGGGTCCCGCAGATCCTTCGGCATCCAAGTCCGTCGGCATCTCCTCGGGCCCATGGCCACGGCGACGATCTTCACCTACGGACGGCGGTTGCCGGTGGCCCAACGGCTCCGGTAACCCCTCCGGCCAACGGTACGATCGTCCACCATAATTCGTTGACTCCTCAGTCGCAAGTAGTGGAACAGCCCTTGGTCTGTGCTCAGGCACCACCATCGATGCCGTTCCCGGTGTTCGATGGTGAGAACCCCCAGTTGTGGAAGGATTTAGCAGAGCAGTACTTTTCGGTGTTCAACATTCAGGAGTCGTTTTGGGTGCAGATGGCGACACTCAATTTCTCTCCTACTACGGCTGTTTGGTTGCAAGCAGTCCGTAAGAAATTGTTAGGTTGTAACTGGGAGATGTTCTGCAACACTTTTGCGTTCGTTTCGGTCGGGATCGGCATCAACAATTGATCCGTCAGTTTTATGCCATCCGTCAGACGCATAGTGTTCAGGAGTACGTTGACGCATTTGAAAATTTGATGAATCAATTGTTGTCTTATTCTGATGAGATACATCCTTATTACTTTCTTATGAGGTTCATTGGAGGTTTGAGACCCGATCTACGCTCTGCCGTCATGGTGCAGCGTCCACCTGACCTGGATTCGGCGTGTGCTTCGGCGTTGGTGCAAGAGGAAGTACATGATGGTATTCAGCAGGGCTACGGCCGATATGTTGAGTATCCAAGCCGAGCCGTCTCTCGTCCTCATCCTGCAGTGGTTGCGCAGCAGGCTCGTCCTCTCCCACAACAACAAGCTGCTGATAGACGTGTTCCAGTGGCGGCGCGTCAGCCTCGAATGGAAGTGTTCAAACCTGTGCAACCTGAAAATAACCAGATGGCAACATTGCGTGCTTACAGACGTGCTCGTGGTTTATGCTTTAAGTGTGGCGAGCGTTGGGGACATGATCACGTCTGCCCTCAGACGGTGCAACTCCATGTTTTGGAAGAACTTATGGATTTCATGGGTCTGGATGAACTGGAACAACCTGATCAAGACACTACTCCGGCTGCAACATCAGAGACCTCTTTCGCAATTTCCCTTCAGGCGTTCAATGGTAATGAATCCTCTGCCTTGTTGCAGTTGCAAGCCACTATTCATGGCAGGCTGGTCTCTATATTGGTGGATTCGGGCAGCTCTGCTTCTTTCATCAATGGGAAGTTGGTCAGTAAATTCCCTGGCATTCGTCCGTTGGCTGCTCCTGCTCGTGTTAAAATAGCAAATGGCACTGAACTTCAATGTTTGGAAGAGGTGTTCATGTGTCCCTGGCAAGTTCAGCAACATGAGCTGAGTACTACCTTCAAATTCTGCCACTGGGTGGTTTTGATGTTATTTTGGGTATGGATTGGTTGGAGCTCCACAACCCTGCGATCGACTGGGTGACCAAAACACTGACAGTGCACATTGATGGGGTTAGTGTCTGTTTGCAAGGTCAGCAAGTTGCTAATACACAATGTGCTTCCATCTCAACACTGCAACTTAACCAACTGTTGCAAGCAAATGAAATTGAGCATATGGTCTTTGTCTGTGATAGCAATGGTGATCAACCAGCAGTTACTGCTATTCCCATGCCTGATGACCACATACCGAGAGATGTACAGGAAATTGTTGATGAATTTGCTTCCATCTTTACTCCTCCAACAGGTCTGCCTCCTAGGCGCAGCTGTGATCACCAAATTCCCCTGATTCCTGGAGCTCAGCCTGTAAACATCCGTCCATACCGCCATGCACCTGAAACAAAAGATGAAATAGAGAAACAGGTTGCAGAGATGTTGAAAAGTGGTGTTATACAACTCAGCCGCAGCTCGTTTGCTTCCCCAGTTATTTTAGTGAAGAAAAAGGGTGGTGAATGGAGAATGTGCATTGACTATAGAAGACTGAACACACTCACAGTGCCAACCAAATTTCCCATCCCAGTCATTGATGAATTACTCGATGAACTGTCAAGTGCAAGCTGGTTCAGTAAATTAGATTTGCGTGCAGGCTATCACCAAATCAGATTGGCACCTGGAGAGGAGTATAAAACGGCATTTCAAACACATTCCGGCCATTATGAGTTCAAAGTCATGTCGTTTGGGCTGGCGGGTGCACCAGCTACTTTCCAAGGAGCCATGAACAGCACTTTGCAATCTGTTCTTCGCCGTTGTGCTCTTGTCTTCTTCGATGACATTCTTATTTATTCCAAATCCCTGGAGGAACATGTTATCCATCTGCGTGAAGTGCTTACTCTGCTGCAAAAAGATCAGTGGTCTATCAAGCTGTCTAAATGTTCATTTGCTCAGCGCAGCTTGTCTTACCTTGGCTTTGTTATCAGTGGTGATGGGGTTGCAACTGAACCCGAAAAAATTCAGAAAGTCAAGTGTTGGCCAGTGCCTCAGAATGCCAAGGAACTGCGGCGTGTCTTGGGGTTTACAGGATATTATCGTAAATTTGTACCAAACTATGGCATTATTGCTCGACCACTCACTGACTTGTTGAAGAAAAACACGCCCTTCATGTGGACAAGTATCTGTCAAACAGCATTTGATACTCTGAAGGATAGTCTGACAAAAGCACCAGTTCTTGCCTTGCCAAACTTCTCTCGCCCCTTCGTCATTGAAACTGACGCAAGTGATATGGGTATTGGTGCAGTGCTTCAGCAGGATGGGCATCTCCTTGCCTATCTCAGCAAATCTTTGGGGCCACGGAACAGAGGGTTGTCTACCTATGAAAAAGAACTTATGGCAGTGATCTTTGCAGTGGAACATTGGAGACAGTATTTGCAGTCAACGGAATTCATAATCAAAACTGATCACCGCAGCCTCGTCCACCTGGAAGAGCAGAGGTTGCATACTCCCTGGCAGCAACGAGCATTCACTAAGCTCTTGGGGTTGCGTTATCGTATATGCTACAGAAAAGGTACTGATAATGGCGCTGCTGACGCATTGTCTCGGAGGCCAGCGACAGGCAGTGAAGCCTTGTTTTCTCTCTCTTTCTGTAAACCTATTTGGCTTGAGCAATTGAAAGAGAGCTATGCAAACAATGCAGTGGCATTAAAAATCATCCAGGACATCACTGCAAATCCAGCATCTCATTCTCACTATACCTTTGTTGATGGTTTGCTTCGATACAAGCACCGCATTTGGCTCGGCCACAACAGTCAGTTGCAGACTGAAATTCTGAAAGCAGGTCATGACTCCGCTATTGGTGGTCATTCTGGTGCTCCGGCTACATACCACCGTCTGCGTTCTGTCTTTGCTTGGCCTCGCATGCGCCAAATGGTAACTGAATATGTTCAGTCATGCCTTACTTGTCAGCAAGCTAAGCCGGATCGCAACCGTTACCCTGGACTGTTGGAACCACTCCCAGTACCAAAACAGTCCTGGCAAATGGTCTCATTGGACTTTGTCGAAGGTCTTCCACAATCTGGCCGATACAATTGCATTCTTGTGGTGGTTGACAAGTTCTCCAAATATAGTCACTTCATACCCCTGGCGCACCCTTTTCGGCGTCTCAAGTTGCTACTGCATATGTTGATCAGGTATATAAGCTGCATGGGTTACCTGAGTCGCTAATTTCTGACCGTGATCCGGTTTTCACTAGCAAGTTTTGGAAGGAGCTATTTCGCCTTACTGATACTCAGCTGAAAATGAGCACTCCGTACCACCCGGAGACAGATGGTCAAACGGAGCGTGTAAATCAGTGTATGGAGACATTCTTGCGCTGTTTTGTTCACTCCTGTCCAAAGAAGTGGAGTGTGTGGCTGGCCCTTGCAGAATTTTGGTATAATACCAGTTGGCACAGTGCGTTGGGCATGTCTCCCTTCAAGGTCCTCTATGGGCATGAGCCTAGGCATTGGGGTATCGAGTCTGCCTCGGCCACTCCAGCATCTGAATTGCAGTCTTGGTTGTCTGAGCGCCAAGATATGACAGCTCTCATTCGTCTGCATCTTCTGAGAGCTCAGGCTCGCATGAAACATCAAGCTGATAAGAGCCGTTCTGAGCGTGTGCTGGCTGTGGGTGATCAGGTGTTCATCAAGCTGCAACCCTATGTGCAGAGTTCGGTGGCGCGGCGAGCTTGTCACAAACTCTCCTTCAAATACTTTGGGCCTTACACAATAACTGATCGCATTGGCCAAGTGGCATACCGGGTGGCGTTACCTGCATCATCATCAATCCACCCCGTGTTTCATGTCTCTCTGCTTCGCAAGGCTCTTAAGGCAACTGATCAGGTATCTTCTACTTTACCAACTGATACTAATCAGTTTGTCGTTCCTGTGCAAGTGCTTGATCATCGACGCAAGGCCCTGGCGAACAGAATTGTTGATCAAGGTCTCGTTCGCTGGTCTGGCGGCACCTTACCTGACTCGTGGGAAAATCTGGAGGAGCTGCAGTCTCGATTCCCAGGTGCCACGGCTTGGGGACAAGCGCTGCTAAAGGGGAGGGGGTGTTAGCACCCTAACTGATGATGGGCCTGCGGCCCAGCAGCAGCCCGACAAGGAGGACATACCGGCCCGCCAGAAGAGCACCAGGCTGCGTCGACCTAACCCGAACATCTCAGGTGACAGCTGGAGGCGTTGCTGGGGATTATATCTGTCGTGCGTTCCAAGTGAAGCTTATCGCGAGTCGATCACGGCAAACGGCACGGCACGGCGGCGACACCAACTGCTCCACCTCTTACCAATTCCTTGTTCATTGGCACAGATCTGTGTCTGTAATCGAATTTAGCTACTCCAAATACTCTGAATCCTGTATCCGTGTTTGCCGATCAATAGACTCCGATCGAGTAGCTAACACAACCGAGAGCAGGGAAGCTGACGTCCGGATCAAGTACAAGCCCCCTCGGCTCGCGTCGATCTCAGCTCCGGAGGGCGCTCGCAGCAACATGGACGACGTGGTGGAGTGCAGAAGTCCTCCGGCGACGCCACAGCCTCAGCTCACAAGAACGACGGCACGGAGGGCGCTCGCAACAACATGGACGACGAGGATGGAGCGCAGAAGTCCTCCGGCGACGCCTCGGCCTCAGCTCACAAGAACGACGGCACGGAGGGCGCTCGCAGCAACATGGACGACGAGGATGGAGTGCAGAAGTCCTCCGGAGACGCCTCGGCCTCCGCTCACAAGGACGACGGCGACTCCATCGACGCCGAGAAGGAGGCCGGTGGCAGCGGCGGCGCGCCCAACGGAACATCGACGGACGCCACTCCATCGGCATCAGCGGCCGCTCCACCGGCGCCAGCAGCACGTCAGGCCACTCCACCGGCGTCAGACGCCGAGATCGTGGAGGAGGACGCTCCACCGCCACCAGCTAACATTGAGTAGGCGCACGGGGGTCGCCTTTGTATCAAAACATCATTCCGTCGCATCATGTACTTCGCAGACTAGTTGTACTTCTTCGTCGATTTTGATTCGTCCTGCTCTGAACTGATCCAAGCATAGTCCTGAATCTGCATGTCAAGATAATTCTACTAGCTTCTAGTTCTAGGCCATCTGAATTCAGTTGTGTTATCGTTGCCTCGTCTCTTGTGTCTCTGCTTTTGCTGTGCTGCTCACTCTGCTCGTCTGCTGAGTCGTTCGCGGTCCCACGTGCGTCCTGGCTTGTCGATTTCGTCCACCTAGTTTACAAATCAGTTTGGCTCCTTTTTTTTTTAACTAAATCAGTTTGGCTCCTTTGAACAAAATAGCTCTTAGAGTAACTCCACGGACCAAACAGACAATATTTTTGTGTTGTTTTTGTCTATTTGGGTTGGCAGATCGAGAACAAATGACCGCCTTGTCCGCGCGTTTACGTGACGACCCAATCGCGCGTGACCCATTTGTTTTTTATTCATATGTAGATAGCAGGCCAAAAGGACATTCTGGTTACATATATGGGAGGCATAAACGGCGTTTGTACAATATATAAAAATATAAAACCTGGGGACGGCGGGGCTCGCAGTGCACATAAAAAAAGATCAATCCTTGGAGACACACAGCACAATCGCAAACGGTGAGCAATTTCTTATAAATAATATTTTTTAAAGACTTATTTAACAACTAGCATATGATTTGATTTGAGTTAATTTCAATCTAGCGCGCCGTCCACACGGCTAAGCCACTATGGCTGAAACAGGTCGATCTTCATGCAAACTAACGCATCAAACAGATAGCCACAAAATATCGGCAGTGGTAAGGTCGAAAGCTTCTTTCGGCACCGCTAGAGCCGAAACAGTGCTCAGGGTCTTTTCCTTCTTAATTCTTAGATTAAAATAAGTCTCTTGACCATGTCATGATTTGCGATAAAATATATTTGAAATATATGCGTCGACGAGTAGATTCCATTCCCGTGATTGGTTTTGAATTTCGTCGACTCTAACTTCTTAATTTTATCAAAATTCGCACAATATTTCGATGAATTTTGTCAAAATAGTCGCACTCAGTCGACCCTTTAAAATTTCCTTTCACGAGTAGATGTATCTCACCCTTCCCAACAATTTTTACGTTGTAACCTTTTTGTTCGATAGCTTCATTTGTTTTCCTATATATGCTACCGAAAATACATATATGTTCGTTGAAACAAAAAAGTAAAATACACAAAAGCTGTGGGGAGAGATCCATCTACTCGTGAAAGGAAATATCAAACAGTAAACTGAGTGTGATGAATTTGACAAAATTTGTCGAAAAATTGTGTGAATTTGATCAAATTTAAGAAGTTAGAATCGATGAAACTCGAAACCTATTATGAGAATGGAACCTACTTGTCGACACATATATATTTCATATATATATTTTATGTTGAATCATGACACGGTTGAGCGACTTTTGTTTTAATCAAGAAATGAAGAAGGAAAAGAAATGTAGGTTACCATGAACAGTGTTTCGCTCCAGCGGTGCCGA
Source organism: Poa pratensis (assembly GCA_947311845.1). Taxonomy (NCBI): domain Eukaryota; kingdom Viridiplantae; phylum Streptophyta; class Magnoliopsida; order Poales; family Poaceae; genus Poa; species Poa pratensis. The sequence continues at coordinate 39,409,301 of CAMZMU010000062.1, read as the reverse complement.
AAGCTTATTTCGACCTTACTACTGCTGAAATGACATGTTTCGGCCCTAGCGAAACAATAATTTTGGCCCTGCACGTGCCGACGGCACGCTAGATTTGAAATTGACTCACATTCATGCGTTAGTTGCCGAATAAGTGTTAAACATAGTATTTAAAAAAATTCAAACGGTGATTCATAATTAATAAGCATATAAAGATGTGCTACTATTTGTATGGACAGATGGACCGATCAGGTTCAGAATTACATAGATTCAGAATTGAACAGGGAGCAAGCATACATGGAAGTACAAGATCAAAGCTAGAGCAACAACAATGTGTCTACGAGCCTCTGTCCCTCTGGATTGCCGAGATTCCTCTCTTCAAGCAGAATTACGAAAAGGGCGAGGGGACCGAGTCCTAGGGCAAGACACAAAATCGATAGGCACCCGGCGACGCGAGGCGCCAACCTGGGGTCTGCGGGATAATTATAATCACCCACTCCTATGACGTAGAACTGCATCGCGAGCATCACCGCGAAAAGACCGATACCAACGAAGCCCAGTAGACATATGACTACACACCTGCTGCACTCGGCGGGCTCGGCCGCCACCCTGACCTGCCCGTCGTCGGCCATTGTCGACTTGCCGAGTTTTGGATAGTGTTTGATGGTTCGATATCCTACTTAGTGGGTCTTGCTGTTTGTTAGGATCGACTGCTGGCTGAAGTCGTATCTGACTTATTCTAGTCCCATCCACGGGAGCATGCCTGGCATGGAGATAGAGATATCCTAGGGGGTTGTTATGGGAAGCTAATACATAAACTTTCCAGGAACGTTCAGTTTAAAGTACATAAACTTTCCGACGGCTCCGGAACCTGCCCTCCTTCGCCGTCGAGCCAGCGGCGTCCGGAGACACCACCACCGCAACCACGAGGGCGGTCCGGCCTGGGCGCCGCAGGCGAGGAGCATGAAGCAGAGCACCATGTCCTCCTCCTCGGCGACGCAGCACCCCAACGAGACCTCGTCCGCCACCGAGGACGACGGCTCCACCTCCGCGCTGGCCATGATCACCGAGGGCGCGGCACCCACGCGCTGCCAACTTGCTGCGCTTGCCTTTGCAGACGACAACGTGGGCACCAGCCTCCTCCCCAATCGATCAGCTGAGTGCGCTAACAAAGAGGTAGGGAGAGGGAGGAAAATCCGAGGCGACGGGAGGAAGAAGGAAGGTTGGCGATGGACGCTGAATTTGCTTGCAGCATGCTAGAAGACAGAGTTCAGAGGAAGTAGTGAGGTGATGATAAATTAAGTTGGGAACTGAGGAGATGTCAACGAAGGCAGGCTAAGCTTGACTGTGGCTGCTGCTGGACTGGACTAATCCCATGTTCCCCTGTATGGTTAGGTTACATCCTAGTAGTAGACAACAATTTTATTGTCATCCTGCCGACTGAAAAAAGGCACAGCTTAGATGAACATGCATATTATGTACTAGCTCGATGCTGAAATTTGCTACACCAGTTCAGGTCACATCACATCAAAAGCGTCCAAATTCATTTGATTAAGAACGCTAGCTTGTATGCTTGCAATAGACATGGAGGGGGGAAATATGTAGACCCCAATTTTTTCGGTAATCAGAAGTCTGCACAAGAATGTGCATCTATGGAAATAGTAATCAGCGCATAACAACTCCACAACTCGGCCAATCACAAAAGAACGGATTACTGTAATTCCGAAGCCGTCAACGAGGACGCCAGAGATCAAAATGCATCATGTCGCACCACCACAAGCACGAGAAACCTGATGTCCGATGTTTTCTACAAATCAAGCTTTCTTGGGGTCGGAGCTTTCGCTTGCCAAGTCGTCGAGAAACTTGTTGCAGGTATCCATGGCGCGGGCATTGAGCAGGCTGTGGTTCCAGAGCTTGATCATGACAAGCCGCCAGCACCTATTCATCGAGCGTAAAAAGTTATAAATCAAGCCACGGGCACGTGGCGTGAGGTGTTCAATAGCAGATCTTTTTCAAACGGCTGTTTACCATCGTAGAGCAGGGTTGTGCACGAGTTCCTGTCCGTGCTGCCGAGAGAAGGCGTCGCAAGCCCAGGATATATGACCATCAGCTAGTACCCTGCAATTGACCTTTACAGGATGAAAACCGGAATATGTATTTCCAAAATTCAAGATAACAGAATGTAGCATGACTAGTAGTTCACTGGCTCCAGGATACTTCAATGTACCACATAACATCCAGGACAATGATTGAATACCATAGCTACGTATATAGCAAAATAAAGCAGAATGGAGCATGACTATAAGTTCCAGTGGCTGTTAGCTACAAAAAGAATGCAACGAAAATCATAATTTAAATTTTCAAGTGAAGTATCCATCATTTGTAAAATTTGGGGCTTTCTGTGCTGTCCATTTCGGTAAGATTCGAGGAGTTACTTCAAAGTTTATGATTTTACATGGAGCAGCCTAACGCTCTATGACTTCTATCCAGTCACAGAAGGAATACAGCTGTGACTATATATCAGCATTCAGTAATCCAAATTGACTTGGCAAAACTCAGCAAAAATTTGGTTAATCTGTCGATACCTACCAGGAAACTACCTAGTCCTTGTATATATTTTTTCATTTGAGCAGGAGTTGCTTTATAGGAATAAAAAATGGCTAAAACACGACTAGTCAGTAAAAACTATCAGAGTTGGTTCACCAAAGCCCATGCTGTGTACCATCGACAATAATAGATAGTTGCAGCAGGCCAATCTCTCTTATGTACCGTATCGCGACAGACAGAACTAAGAAGGAAATGTCGGGGATAGGCCTGACCTTTGTTTTCGAACAAATGAATTCCACATATGCATAATACGCTTCTCGTCCTTTGTAACATCAGAAAAACCATCAAGCATCTGCCATTTATTCAGCATATTTAGATAACCAGGATCAATTATTTATACAGGTGAATGTGGAAGCCTGCAAAATATTCCAAGTTTGAGCAGAGCACAAAGATAGTCGCATCTTACCGTCATATCTTCCAGGTCAGCGATGTCATCATCAATTTCTTCTTCACTGTCATGATCTGCCAAAACGTCGTTTAGTTCCATTCTCTAGAAAATGTAAAACCCCAGTCAAGCTAAATTTCAGTTGCAGGGCGTAAAATCACACAATACAAATGAGTATATTATTATGATCTTACAAAATAAAACATCAGTAGAGATGGTCGAATCATAAATAAATAAATAAAAAGCAGATGAAAGAAATGTAGCAAGACAATTGGAATGTCTAGTGAAGAACAATGTCAAATAACAAAACTACCACTAACAATACCATAAATATTATTATTAACAAGTGAAAAAAATGACTAAATTTCATCCTGAAGATAAACTGACGTCAGCAAGCTTACATACATCTTGAGTCTTCACATGCTTCATCTAGAAATATCATTGTTGGCCATTAAACTTGTAGATATATAAGTCAAAATCTGATAATGTAGGCAAATGATAGCATACTAGTAAGATTGCCACCTAGTATGTACTACAGTACTAGTAGATGTAAAGGATATAGCCCACCCCTAATGCACACTGTACAGCTACAATGCTATCACGTAGTCACTATGCTAGGTGAACTTTCTTGGAGGATATTCTTTTCAAATGATTGTTTTGTCTTTTACTTATTTCACTTAAGTATAGCAGTAAAGGGAACAAAGACTACCACTTTCCACCTCAATACTTCAGACCTCTACTAAAAATCAGCGATGAAATAATAGAAACAAAGGTTCAACTTTCCCACAAGTAATATACACCTGAAATAGCATCAGGTAGTCATCAAATGAAGTGTAAATCTAATATTTAAATATCCTCCACGTTTGCAGGAAATATGTTGCAGGCATAAATGTGTGTTTCAACAGGTACATGCGAACACAGAAATGACTTAGTTTGCAACAAGCATACACAAGCATGCTCAATCGCATACACAAAAGATAGCTGGGTGTTGCATGATTGTAATCACCTGCGCCTTCTGAGAATGGTAGAACTCATGTGTTTGCAGCAGTACACGACTGCCAGATGATATAAGCACAGCAAACAAGTTAGTTGTACAACTTCTATCAAAAGAGCCTCAAAATACAATTAAATGGAAAGTAACAGGACATGAAGAACATAAACAGAATGGACTACTTTCTGGGGTCAGCACGATCAACAGAGAGCTTCCTTGTCTTCCCAAACTGTTGAACTGCTGGTGTAGAATGATTGCTACTATGTAATGTGGGATGAGAACCAATTGAAGCTTGTGGTGCAGGAAGCCCTGAAAATATAGGCAACGTCAGGAAAATCCCTGAAAATTCCAGGTAACATCAGGAAGAAAATATGCAACAGATTTCAGGCAAAATACGAATCAGTTGTTCCCCCGAATAAGGAAAAGAAGGCGGAAATGGGGACAGGACATCCTGACACTGAGAGTAGCAGAGCATAAGAAAACAGAAATCCAGGCAATACTGTACGTTTTCCTCTACATTGCTAGCAGAATTATAATGACAAATCAACAAAAAACTAGTTTACCCAACAGTAGCTAGTCAGGTTACCATATTATCAAATCAACACTGAGGTAACCTAGCATGCAGTGTATTGAGTGATTATAAAGTTACTTATGCATAACGTAGTCCAAGAAAAAATATCAGCTAAAGTTGAAAACTCAAAGGAGACAAATGTCCAATTGAAGGATGCAAGCTGTTCCATCAGTTTAACAAGCTGACATTAGTTCATCATGGTGACATGGAATACAAAATAAATAAAAAATATGCCACCGACTATTGACTGTAATCCCAATCTGCCAGAGAAGTTCTCTTCAGTGCTACCCATTTCCAAAACCTTGAACAAATTCCCCACAACCATCCGTGCCCCATCCAACTTCTGTTAAGTGGATCGCTAAGCGAACATACTGCCCTTCTGTGGCCAACTCACTAGCACAAGGAAAAAAAGGTGCCATGCCTCGTCGCTGCACACCATTAGCACAAGTGAAAACACGGCAAGCACTGGCTCCATTGAGCCGCCATGAATTCATCGTCACACGCCTAGACCTTGCTACTGTGTGCTTCCGTCCTCACGCTTCCATGATGGGGGACGCAGATGCTGCCATGTAGTAAGTTGTTCGGAGGTTGATGTGGGATTCGAAACGGGTGAGGGAAGAAGAACAAACATTTGGGTCCGTAATCTGACAGGATTCTCGAGGGACAGATAGCCATTTCAGCAAAAAAACACTTAGGGGGAGTTGGTGACAACGGGGCTGACGACAGTGGAAAATAAGGGTAAAGTTTTAGACATGTATTGGCACTGAAAGATAGATTTTATTTGTGAGAAACTGAGGATCCTGTCAACATTCGATGGCATATAATTTCTTTTCTCTGAGGAAAACACATCAAACATGATAAGAAATGTGAAACATTTCAACCCACTAATAAAGGATGAAGGATCAGAGATACTATGTTTTCTTTTGAGTAGTTTGTTTAATATGCCAAGAGCCCATAAGATGTGAAATGTACCATCTCAGATCCTTTATGGGCATCTTTATATGATCCTGATTCTGTAGTATGTGAGTATGTGCATGTACATTACCCATATTTCCAGGCGATCTTGATTCCACATTATCTTTGTCCACAGGAACAGTCTTTAGATGTGCTTGTACATGTTTGGTCTTCACGATTGTTGATTCTAATCTTCTACACCTCTTCTTAAACCTTGATCAGATAGAACACAGTTAGGCAAATCGAGGGGAGAATTTGGCATTGTTAAAAGTAATGGAGTATGAGCACACCGGTAGAAAAATACTCTCCCGCTTCGTTCATCTCCTGCAGTAGTTAGAAGCTGAAAATTGAACAGAAAATTAGTGTTCCCAAATTAAAGTAGTATTTTGATGAAAATGCAGCCCAGATCATGTAGGGCTGGATTCCGTCCAATCTGGCAAGACCCTTGCTTTTTGAATTCAGAGGAAACAAAACAAAGCAAGGACCAAGAATGAGATTGCATTAGTGTAATAGCCATAGACATGTTATACTTGAAAGTTGAAACACTAGTAAAGTACTGGATTCAGTGACAACATCTCCAAATATACTAACATTTTATTTATCAGTACGTTTGACATCCTTCACCACAACTTACCTCTGCTCTCCTGGCATCACTCTTCAGACTAACAATAACAGCTTGGTAGTCTTCAGATACCTGTATCGACAAGAAAATATAACTAATTATCAAACATGTGTGATTGAATTAGATTTTGCAATTGAGATTTCAGAGGATAACAAACCCAGAACTCAAAGTGGAATAGGTCATGTGATGAGGTTAAATGACATTCCAGACCCTAGTACCACAAAAAAGAATCACAATATGAGATATGGCTTGATTAAACAAAAACAAAAGGCTATTGGTTTAAACAAAAGGGTTTAGTGCACCTGAGGAGAAAGAAAACAAAAACTAAATTTCCCCGCTAGAAAAGAGAAACATCAATGTTACAGTGCAAATAAATAAATAAAAATCCTTAATAATAAATTTAGGCAGATGAGATGATCTTTAGAAACAACGCTTAGCAGCAAACAGAAATATATAACGACAGATAAAATAAGACATTTTGCTTCATATTTTACCTTGAAGCTTCCACACTGTACCAAGCAGAAGGAGCAAGAAAAATCTTCCGTAACTGGTAAGAAGGAATAAACATATCAATAAGAAACAGGATCCCGTGATAGTGAAGAATAATAAAACTATCTAGGCTAAAATATATCCGTTATAGTGATGCATAGCTGAAGTAAAATAGGTAACTCCTCGCGACAAAAGAAGTAAAACAGGAAACTAAACTCTGGACCTTGACCATGACCATGAACAGCAGTCAAAGAAAGTAGCAACATATGTCAATGCAGATCTAGCCTGATGTCAGAAAGATGAACAATACACAAGAGATGACACCTGGAAAAAAATGAAACTAGGCTTGTAGTGAGCAAACCTTCGGTTCGTAGCAACATTTTGCAGTGCTTGTAGTTAAAGAGCACATTGCCTGTTCTTAACCTGTAGAATCAATATTCGCAGTAAAATTGGTTACATCCAATATGAAATGTCTTTGACAAAAATTGGAACTCAACTGCTCAAGCAAGTTGCAAACATGCAATAAGTAGAGGCCTCTTGTAACCCATGGCCAGGTCCAACCAGGTTCAGGATAGATCGACTTCTGCCTGGCTGCATGCACTCAATGCTATATAAGAGCCCCTTCCCGAGTACCAAGTACCAGTCTGAAAGCGTAAAATATGAAATTGGTGTTTGTAACTCGCATACTTCCGGTAGATAAGATTCACGTTGACACCCTTGCAAGCCATCCAATCGCCACATAAAATTGTTAGCCATCAGTGAGGCCAGATCACAACGACCATGGAAAATGTGAGAATATATCATTCCTGCAAAATGGTGATAGCCTGCGTGGTTTTCCACCTGTCTTACAATTTTAGCTTGTTTTCATGCCCAAATTTGGTGCATGAGATAGGTAAGAAATTAGCTAATTCAATGTAGTAAATTGTATTCCAGGTCTTTTGTCACTGATATTTCCACGTGGAAGTGAATTTTTCTCAATATGGTTCATTTATTCAAGTGTTACATCATTTATTGTAAGATGGTATCTTCTCATCATTTATCAGATTTTCAGTAGAAAGTTGGTCCATGTGTGAGTACAGATCATAAAATGTGCATCATCAATTGGCTAGATGAAAATTAGCATGGAAACTTAAAGAATAGATTGTTCGTGCAAAACATGATAGCCTGCTTGCTTAGCTATTTTGCACATTTTTTAAATTTCAGATCAGTGCATTGACAGTACACACAGAAGCAAGAACTGGTAGCCCTTTTACCCGGAAGGAAAAAACAAAAAGAGACCGGAGATTAACAAAGCAGATTTGGGCGGACTTCTGCAGTCAGAAAAGGTAAACTCGCCGTACTGTAGCTGCTACAGTACCGAATCACTATGGAAGAGTGAATGTCACACGCTTTTCAAAATGTCAACAAATTCCGACAAAAAAAATCAAGCGTACATCTCAACATTCTATGTTCTCGCGAAGTGTTTCACGAAAAATTGACATTTTTTGTGTCATGTGTAAAAAAGACAAAATTCGGTGCTAAAGAAGGCTTTTCACGAGGCATTTTTTGTGTTTTTTACATAGGCCATAACAAATGTCGGTTTTCTGTGAAACTTGGTGTGCACACATAAATGTTGAGATGTAGGCGCCAAATTTTTTGTCAGAAATTTTAGACATTTCGAAATGTTTTTTTCCAGTGGCAGGGGCATATGATCCCATGTGCCGAAGTGGATTTCATGTATCACTAGTTACTATCAAATGCAGCCCAAGCCAGAAAAAACATCTTATAAGCTGTCTGTTGGCACGATTTTTCAAAGCAAAACACTTGCAATCTATTCGTCCTAGTCAATACGGATACTTTCAGGCCAGGCCACCTAAGGACAGCATCTAATGATTTGCAGCTCCTTCTTGTCACAAAGTGAGCAACTATATTTCCAGGAGGCCAGAGGCCAGTACTTATACAACATGTGTGTCATGAACAGTAATATACATCTAACACCCCCCTCAAACTCATGGTGGGTCAACAACACTGAGTTTGGAGAGAAAGAACCCATGCTGCGCTCGAGTCTGTGCCTTCGTGAAAAGTCCGCCAACTGTAACTCAGAGGGCACATAGTGAAGGGCAAGAAGCTGGTCCTGCACAGCAGCACGCACAAAGGAGGCATCTACACCGATATGCTTGGTGAGTTCATGCTTCACCGGATCACGCGCAATGCTGATGGCGCCTGTACTGTCAGACAATAGAGGAGTCGGTGCAGCAGCAGAAACACCAAAATCCTCTAGTAACCATCGCAACCAAGTCACCTCAGCCGTCAACATGGCCATCGCTCTCAACTCAGCCTCTGCACTGGAGCGGGAAACGGCAGTCTGTTTCTTCGTCTTCCAGGCAATGAGGGATCCTCCAAGAAAACACAATAGGCAGACAGCGAGCGGCGATCAGAAGGATCACTAGCCCACGTAGCATCAGAGTAGGCCTGGAGCTGGAGAGAGCTGGAGCGAGGAAAGAAAAGGCGGCGAGAGATCGTGCCACGAAGATATCGTAGAACACGGAGAAGGTGACTATAGTGGACAGAGCTGGGAGCTGAAACGAACTGACTCAGAATGTGGACAGGATATGAAATATCTGGACGAGTGACAGCTAGATAGACAAGACTCCCAACAAGATGGCGATAGCGAGTGGGGTCTGTGAGGGGATCACCATCAGTAGCACGAAGCTGAATATTGAGCTCCATAGGAGTCTCAGCAGTGCGCTCATCACCAAGAGCAGCGCGAGCAAGAAGATCCTGAATATATTTTTCTTGGGAGATGAAGAAGCCATCAGAAGTCGAAGAAACCTCAATCCCGAGAAAATAGCGAAGTGGACCAAGATCAGACATCAGGAACTGCTCACGAAGGCGGGCCTTGACAAAGGCAATATACTCCGAGTCGTCGCCAGTAATGATCATGTCATCAACATATAAGAGGAGGAGCGTCCGACCACGAGGTGAGGTGTGGACAAACAACGCGGGTCATGGTCGCTAGGCGAGAAACCAGCGGCAGTCACCACAGAGGCGAAACGCTCAAACCAGGCGCGAGGGGCTTGCTTAAGGCCATAGAGGGAGCGCCGAAGACGGCAGACCATACCATCAGGAACAGAGTACCCCGGTGGTGGCTGCATATAAACCTCCTCACGCAACTCTCCATTGAGAAAGGCGTTCTGGACATCAAGCTGAGACACAGACCAATTACGAACAGAAGCCACAGCGAGAAGAGTGCGGACAGTGGTCATGTGGGCTACGGGAGCGAACGTCTCATCATAATCGCGTCCCTGCTCCTGCTGAAAGCCACGAGCCACAAGACGAGCTTTGAAACGCTCAAGAGAACCATCGGAGCGAGTCTTGATCTTATAGACCCACTTGCATGTGATGGGACGAACACCAGGTGGAGGGGAAACCAGATCCCACGTGCCAGTGCGCTCAAGGGCAGCAATCTCCTCAGACATCGCAAGCTGCCATTCAGGCTGAGCCATGGCATCACGGTAGGAAGTGGGCTCAGCAACAGCAGAAAGGCTGTACTGGGAAGGAGAATAGCGATCAGGAGACCGTAATGAGGTCCGAGAACGAAGGTTATGAACCGGTGTACACGGGGAAGGTGGCGCGCCGGAAGTAGAAGGCATGTCAGAGGGATCATCGTCAACACGCGGCCGACGAGTGTAGTGGAGAGGAAAGGGAGAGAGGGTAGTATGCACTGGAGAGGGAGGTGGTGAGGGAGGAGAAGAGGATGGTGTCGGCGGTGCATCGGGAACAGTGGGACTTGGCGGAGGTGGAGGTGGAGGAGGAACATGAGGCACGGAGGGAGATATGTCGGGAAGTATAAGGAAGGAGATATCCTCAACCGAAAAGGTCGAGGCAGTAGGACGCGGATAGTACGAACGAGACTCATCAAAAGTCACATCACGGGAAATACGTAGCCGACGACTAACAGGATCCCAACATCGATAGCCCTTGTGCTCATCACTGTAGCCAAGAAAAACACACTCCACCGACTGAGCGGTCAATTTGGTGCGTTCGCGGGGAGCAAGGAGAACATAGCACACGCACCCAAACATGCGAAGAGCGGAGTAGTCAGGAGAACGACCAGAGAGACGCTCCATAGGAATACCACCCTGCAAAGCAGCCGAAGGCTGGATATTGATGAGATAGGTGGATGCGGAGACAGCCTCAGCCCAAAAGTGGGGTGGAAGAGAGGCGGCGATCATCATCGCACGAGCCGTCTCAAGAAGGTGGCGATGCTTGCGCTCAGCAACGCCATTCTGAGCGTGAGCACCAGGACAAGAGAACTGGGCGAGAGTACCCTGTTCGGCAAGAAAACCACGCAACATCTGGGAGATATACTCACCAGCCGAGTCAGCACGAAAGACACGAATGGGCGTGGAAAACTGGGTGTGTACCATGGCAGCAAATCGCTTGTATATAGGGAGAACCTCGCTGCGAGATTTCATAAAATAGAGCCAAGTGTAGCGAGAGAAGTCATCAATAAATAGAACATAGTAGCGATGACCACCTTTCGAATCGAAGGGAGCAGGGCCCCATACATCAGAATGAACTAAGTCGAAAGGACGCTGAGAGACTGACTCACTCGTAGGATAAGGTAATTGAGTCTGTTTGCCAAGTCTACAACCATTACAATGTAAAGATACATCGCCAGAGACAGACCCTAAGACACCTTGATGCACTAGCGAGGACAAGCGAGAGCCACATATATGACCAAGTCGATGATGCCACTGTTGGAAGGACGCAGAGGAGGAGGCAGCAAGAGCATGCGAGCTGGCGGGTGTGGTGGCAGCGGAAGGAACACAAAGCCAGTCAACCTCCCAAAGGCCCTGAGCCTCACGGCGCCGAGGGCCAGCTCCAACTAGAACCTGGGTGCGACGATCCTGAACAGAACAAGAGTCGGTATCAAGAATGACACGACAGCCAGAATCAGCAAGTTGAGCAGCGGAAAATAGATTCATGGTAAGACGGGGAACATGAGAAACACTAGGAACAGAGAAGGACGGAGTAGAGAGAGTGCCACGACTAGCAACAGGAAGAGGTGTGCCATCGGCAGTGAGAACATTGAGAGGAGAATCAAGAGGTCGAAGAGAGGACAGAGTGGAAGAATCAGAAGACATGTGAAAGGAAGCTCCAGAATCCAGAACCCACGGAGACGTACCTGACTGTGTAGGCGGTGGTGGCGGAACAGTAGTGGAAGCAGTCAGCGAGGCAACGGTGCCCGTCGAGGAAGAGCCTGATGAAGCCAGTATACGCTTGAGCCGTACAATATCCTGGTCAGTGAGTGACGGAGTCGCTGAGGGCACACGAGCCACAGGAGAGGAGCGACTCAGGTCACGCTGCTTCTTGAAGCAATCTGACTCTGGGTGACCGGGCTTCTTACAATAGCCACAGAAGATGCGAGGCCGGCCCGCTCCTGAATAAGGAGGACGCCCACCTGAAGGAGGACGCCCGCCCACCCCCCTGAAGGAGTGGGTAGCAGCGGTGGAGCAGACGACACAATGGCTCGGGCAGCTAGCACAGTGGGAACCGCAAGCAAACCAGCAGAACGGAGGCGTGTCTCCTCAGCTCGGACCTCTGCAAGCACCACTGATATAGGAACACGACCACGGGCAAGCAGGTGAGCACGCCGAGGCTCAAACTCGGGACGGAGGCGAGACAGGAACTCATGAACACGCTGAAACTCCAAATCGGACCTCACTGTCTGACAGCAGCGACAAGTACCACAAACAACAGTCCTCAGAGAGTCAAGCTGACGCCAGATGGCAGAGCACTGTGTATAGAACTCATCAATAGAAGAATCTCCTTGCTGAAGATCATGCTCCTGACGCACTACAGATAGGTAGAGAGCATCACTAGAGGGCTGATAGCGCTGACACAGATAAATCCACATCGCAGCAGCAGTGCCCAATCCCATAAACTCAGAAGCAAACTAGGGTAGAACACTAGCAGTGAGGACAGCAGCAGCACGAGCATCATCATTGCACCACTGAGTGTAAACAGACAGAGCATCCCGATAAATAGAGAGGGACTCCGAGTAATCCGATACCTGCTGGTCGTAGGCTTCAGCTGCAAGATCATCAGCATCCTTGGCGGCAGCACGATCAGCCTCAGAAGCATCAGCGGCAAGAGCGGGTGGCACCGGTGGAGAAGGAGCCACAGGAGCAACAGGGCACGGCGAACAGGAGACCTCGCCAGAGAGAACGCCCCACAACAGGAGGCCACGCATGTGGATGCGCATAAAGCCCACAAACTCGGCGTAATTGGTGCCGTCAAAGATCACGGAGCACCGAGGAACAGCAACATAGCCCGACGGAGACATCGCGGGCTCTCTGTGTTTTTTTTTTTTTTTGAAAGTCAACTCAGGGAGGAGAGAGAATCCAGATCGAACGAAACCGTGCTCTCGGGGCCGAGCTCGCGATGGGGAAGAGCAAGCGAGCAGCGCAGGGGCGCAGGGCAGGCGAGGTGGACGGTGGCGACCGGCGGGCGGACGAGGCCGGAGGTCAGGTCGCGGCCGGCGGGAGCAACTGGAGCCGCACGGGAGCGGCCGGCGGCCGAACGAGGCCGGGGCAGCGGCGGCGGCCGGACAGCAGGAGGACGGCGCGAAGAAGCTCGGGCAGGGCTGGAGCTTGGGCAGACGGAGCTCGGACCGGACGGCGCGACGGCGACCAGCAAGAGGAAGAAGCTCGGGCCTGCTCCCGTTGCTCGGGCAGGCGGAGCTCGGACCGGCAGCTCGGGGAGGAAGAAGCACGGACGGGGGCAGCCACGGCAGGCACACGTGCGGCCGGCGACGGCAGGCACGGATGCGGCCGGAGTAGCGGCAGCAACGGCGGAGGAGCACCCGGAGTTGCTACGGGTGGGGAGGAGAGCAAGAGCACCTGTGCTCTGATACCATGTCACAAAGTGAGCAACTATATTTCCAGGAGGCCAGAGGCCAGTACTTATACAACATGTGTGTCATGAACAGTAATATACATCTAACACTTCTCATGATAGTCCGAAGAGCAAATAAAATCTCACGTTTGAGATATAAAGCAAATAAGCATTAACAAGAACATGCATTTTCTATAATGACAGATAATAAAGAGAATTAAGGAATAAACCTTCATTGAATTTCAGAAATGAGCTGTGAACGCTGAGTTACTGTTACCTAATGATATGTGGTAATGCCGAAAGTGGGACATCATCATATGAGTAAGAATTATAAGGAGATGAATGCATGTCTCTAGCACCAGCCTCTTGTGCATTTATGCTTGCTCGTAGTTCATATGAACCCTGTAAAACAAAAAGCTCAAGGATTTAAGCAAAAGCTACTGGAAATAGCTCGCATTTTTTAGCGAACTAAGGTGTTGCTATACTCAAAACATTATTTACCTGGCAAATTTGGAAGCAATAAAAAGTATATTACACAAACAAACAGAGAAGAGCTTACGGTAGCATCTGCCTTTCGAGAACAAAATGTCAAGCAACTGCCATGCTCAAGAAATGTTGGCTGTGTGCGTACCAAAAGAAGAAAAGCAGAGTCAAACAATTTGTATAGAAAGCAAAGACGATAGAAAAATCTGAGGGACCTGGTAATGAAAACAAGGAGAAAAGTTCAAGAGACATATATACTTCATAATTTGTGCTGCCAATTTTGAGATTTTATCACGTGCACCTATAAGTTAATACAAAATATACTTTTTATGGTGGGATTGCCACTGTCATTGGGTACCAATTTACCACAAGCGGTTAGGTCTTGTACTGTTTTAGAAGCATATCCCTCCAATTTATTATAAAGGTATAATTATTATTTTCACCAAATGCTGAAGCTTGGACAGATTGTGTTAAATATAAAAGCAAAGGCAGTCAAATACTCCCAATTGTTGAAAGTACAGGTAGAAATATGCATAACAAATCGTTAAAACTCAAAACAGGTGGCAAAGTGCAAGTGGATTTGATAAGGTGATTTCTTTTCCTAAAACAAGTGTCATATAACAATGGTGGCTCATCATTTGCCATGATTTTGAATCGAGGAAGATAAAATACTCAGAAAAAATGTCCGAATATGCAACGCATTCTTTAATAACTTTGCAGCATACCTCTATGAAGCCTGGGCTCATACATACTTCTGAAGTCAATTCCACAGTACGACCCAAACTTAAAGTTACACTATTATCCAGAGATGAGGAAAATAAATCAATTGGTATTTCACCCCAGGAACATTGGCCTCCAAGCTCTGATAAAATGTACCAGATGTAAAAGAATTAGCCCATCAATACAGCCACAAATGTATTGTTGGTTCCTGAGATGTAAAACCAGTATTTATGTTTAATAAATTTCAAAAGGAACAAGTTGGAGACTGTATTTTCTAAGAGTGGAAGCTACAACAAAGAGAATCCCCTGAACAGGATGAAAGATGAATTTATATTGCTCACAACGGCAAGGGCCTATTGGCATGCCTACCCTTGTCGAAAACTAACCAAAACTCTTTTAGGATAGTTTATTGCTTTGATCATCTTAACTACTCTACAAGAAAGGCAAACATAGCCAATTATTGTTCAATTAACACAATATACAACTTTTTAGTTTCAAATGGATGAACGGCATGTTCACCGGTTTTCAAGTTCAGAGTAAATGCTATAAAGCTTTCATCGTCCCCAAGAAGGCTTGGCAAGTTGCCGTCCACAGTATACCACCTCGGTCTGTTGGTGGTTTTAAAGGTTTGATTGGTCGCCATTAATACAGGGTTTGTGTTGGATAAAGAACATTGTTAGGTTTAAGGCATAATACTATAATAGCATGGTTGCCCCCTTCCATCTTTTGAATGCAGAGGTTGAGCAGAGGCTTCTAACATCTAGTTCGATCAACAATTTGGTGTTTGAGACAAATAAATAGATCAACCCAATATAACGAACAAATAAATTATATAAACTGCTGAATGTCTGCCACACAATGTCAACCATAACTTACTTTGAAGAGAAGAATAATCCATACGGTTCTGTGAGAAGTTTTCACCAAGATTTTGCCCATGTTGGCCTTTTGAAATGAAGAGAAAAGTGGAATCAAATTGATGACAGCAAAGAAATGTTATCCACAAATGTTATGATAGGATGCATACTATACCGCAGCTAATAAGGATAATTTTAAGGTTGCAAACTTGGGAGGTTTCTAAACTCCTCAAATCGGGGATGGTGAATGTGGCTTTAGTGTGATCACTATCTCCAGATTCAGTAAAAGAAGTCAGGAGACAAGCCCGGCTGAACCGATACACTGGAGAATGCTGCAATATGAAGCTACAAATTAGAAAAGGGACCATCTGATAGACACATGCTACTATCTTCCATGAACTAAAATAAGTGCTTACCCCATCAAACGAATCATTACTAGTAGCCCTAGCAAACAGAACATGGAGAGGGAAAATACCATGTGCTGGCAATTCAGTATTTCCGCTTCCAGAAATTGATATTGATATCTGTATCCTACAGTTATTAGCACAAACACATGTCAGTGTTTGCCCGAAAACAAGTTTCAACTTTCAATCTGTTAGTGCTATATCACGAAGTTTACTCTTTCAAAACAACTTAACTTGGTAGGATTTGTTCAACCAATCTACCATTCAGGTCAAGTACGAAAGTAATTCATGAAAATTACTAAGAGCACCAAATTCCATTCTCAGGATGCTCAGCCAAATATATAAAATTTAATGCATCCGAATGATAAATACTTCAATTTTGAATTATTTAATAAACTTACCTTTTTTTCCGCCTTGCGTCTATCTTATAGCTAAGGCATCTTTGAAGCGAAGGGGCCTGCAAAATTCAACTGAGTCACTGGTATCAAAAAATAAAGTTAACACAGAACATGTAAGAATATGGGATAAAACTTTACACTTTTGATGGCTCTTAGTCGAATAATATTGTACAGCTCAACTGGTTTGCAGTATAATGCCAAACATTCCTCAGGGGTAAGTTCCTCATCCGGAGATAACTGAGCTCTTGACTGGTGACCGCACGTCTGGTCTGCAGACCTGGGGTAACTGAATCCACATCCATTGTTTCTACACACAAAAAGAAGTTGCATCAAAGGAAAGAAGAATCCATCCAAGGAACCCATCCACTATACATACAAAACAACTTGAGTAGTTCCCATTACTAGCCAAGGTACCACACAGATTCCAGTGAGTAATCATTGACTGACAAAGATAGCCATTTACTGTCAAAACTCCCATGGAAACATCGGACCTAACATACGTCACAGTGCAATACACAGTTATTCAGACATTGTCTGAAATCACCCACTGGTTGATCAAAAGATCATGGGATTTGGATCCCAAACCTATCTACCGAACATTGACAGACCCTTGCAGATTGCGAAAAGCTATAAAGAGATTCTCAAAGCACAACAAACATAACAGTAAAATCCGCAAAGCGGGTAGAGGATTACACTGAATCATGGTTAGGTAAAGCTAGACCAGGCATCCTCGCTGTGAAGCACTTCGATTCCCTTCGCGTCACCGCAAACCAATGAAATCAGCACGCACGAGCACATACAACAAGTCTCTGCACAAAGGACCCATGCACATATCAGTAAAATGGCACAAAAGATTCCAACTAAGTATCCATAAACTACTCCCTCCATTCCTGAAAGTAAGGCGTAATGTTTTTCCAAAAGTCAAACAACTTAAAGTTTGACCAAGTTTTTAGAAAACATGATAGGATCCTGCGGGTAGATCCGACTGCCCGAGGCAGGAAATAAGATCAAGTTGCAACTGATCAAATCATAGACTTGCCAAGAAAAGAATAGTTACTTGGGCTAGATATCTGGTAGCGGTCAGAGGTTGTGGGCTCGATGGAAGAACGGCGGTGGCAAGGTGGTTGAGATATGGGGGGCTTGGGGACTCGACTTGCTTCCAAATGGAGAGTGCAACAGAACCCCAGTGGGGAAAGGGATGTGGATCCAGCAGGGCTGCATGTATTTTCCGGTCATCCAATTGAGGAAACAACAATCGAAATAAAGGTTCCGGTATGAAAACAGGGATGTGCTCAATTTGGAGTGCTGCCAGCTGTACTGGATGTGAATGTACTGCTGCCGCGTATCCGTGTTCGCACATACACGTAAATCCAGGGACGGGGTTGATTGTCATATGGGTAGTTTTTAAATCGGTTAGGGGTTGATTTTTGCTTTTTATATATAATGTGTCATTTGATGACTCCGATTTTTGTCAGCATCCATATATATGCTCTTGGCAGTTGGCAGGCATTATTTTAGCAGCATAATATAGCCTCTTTGGGCCAAGATGGCCTCGGACACGTTGAAAGGCGTAAATGGGACAAGATCCTAAGGCATACCAGCCCACTTAAACCAGGCCTAAGCGAGCCTAGCTTGCTGCCAGACTCGAGCTCAGCTCGACAAAGCTCGGAGTACACAAAAACGATGTACTCCTATGAAAATAGAATGAGATCTTTTGAAATATAAAAACTGCAGTGAGAACTTTCCTCACTGTTTCGCTTAAAAAAACCGGGAGTATGCTCAACGTGGCTCGAGAAAGTGAGTGTAGGCTGTCAAAATTATAGGGGTATGGATCCAACCGGTCCTTGTTGAGCTATTCGATCCCGAGCTCGTTGCCCGCAAACTTTGCTCCATAACGGAGCTCGAGTTGAGCTCTGCTCGAATAGCCTACGTCGTCTTAATTAAAAAAGCTCCACAGCATTTGATACATAGTGGTCACTGCCCCTTGTTAGGATGTGAGACCACAACATAAAACCTCGCATCTCCAAAAGGAGCATCTCGAAGCTAAACTTATTTGCAAAAAGCAATCGGTTGCTTGCGCATAACTCCACCCATGAAGGTAGGCAGCATCTGTTATATTCAATCACGGGGTTCAGCTCATGTTTTGTGTTTTATAATTTCAACCGAGACAAGATACTGGGTCCTGAATAAACACGCAGCAGAGGCTCGACTCTGTCCAAGGTACTTCCTTAACATTCGACAGATGCTCTGTACTAAGCAGTCAGTTAGTTCATTTATGGGGCAAAAGCGTGGCAATTAATTAAGGATGGCCATCTAGTTCACATCATAAATTCGTGCAACAAGTAAGGACGGATAATGAGGGAAAAATTCACTACCGTCCAACAACTATATCAGTGATGGCCGGGATCCCGGGCCCTAGCGGTTCTGCGTGCCTAGTGCTTGAAAAACTGGAGAGGGGAGTTCGGAGTAACATACCTAGTAGGCGTCGCAGGACCGCCGACGCGGGCTTCCGCTCGCGGTCGCCGGCCGCTGGCGGGATGAGGCGCCGGCAAGGACGCGGCACGTGAGGGGGGTAGGGTACGGGAGCTGGGGAGGCTGGGAGAAAGGCGCCGCCGAGGGAGGCGTGTGGGAGGCAGCGGCGGGTTGAGGGAGGTGGGGCGGGAGAAGCGCACCGCCGGAGGAAGGCGCGAGGGAGGCGGCGGCGGCGGCGGCGGCGACGGCGACGGAGGAAGCGAGGTCCTACTGTGCGTTTCCGGGGGAGATTTGATTTTGAGGGGCGAGCAAGACGAAGGGCTACGCTGCGGAGCGAGACGGGGGGCGCATCCCCGCGCGACGCGTGTCCCTGTCTGGTAGAGAGCGTCCAGGTTTTTTTTTATCGTGCAGTTAGTTTTTCTGTTCGTTCTACATTTTGTTTTCACAATTTGTATTTAACCACTACTATCCTGGCCTGGGCGGGTCATCTGTTCTCTCGTCTGATCCGGTAATGTCTTGTGCGGGTGTAGTATCACAACATTTCTACTCCCTCCGTTTTTTAATATAAGATGTTTTAGGTGGTACACATGTTGTCTATATCCACACTAAAATGAGTGAACATACACACAAAAATATGTCCACATACATTTGTGTGCATGTGCATGTGGACAAAAGCTAAAACATCTTATATTAAAAAACGGAGGGAGTAACAGATATCGGATAAACAAAAACTGAAAAACATGTTTTATTTCTCTAGAAATGATTATCGTGAAGATCTATACGACATATCCCATTTTATTTTTTTCATCTTGCAGATGAGTTTATATTTTATGTATGAACTGATCGCCGTCGGTGCTATGGCTCCCATCGCTGCCCCGCCCGGCTCGGATCCTCGCCTGACCCTCCTAACATTGGCCTCCCCGTCTCGACCCGCCTCCTCGTGTGAAGGTGCTCTCATGGGGGAGCTTGGTCATGGAGGTGCTCTCATGGGACGGCAGCGCTAGAAGAGCAAGGTGATCTATTCGGTGCGCCTTTTTCGCTGAAACTACACGGGTTTGACTATTGTTTACGCATGTGTTAGAGACGCTCTTAAAATTCCCAAATCATGCTACCTTTCAACCAGGGCTCCCAAATCCCATCGCCTCAATCTCCAATTTCTCATGAGACCGAAACTTGAATCTCCACCGGATCAACCTCCTAATTAATTTCCAACTCTCCGTGGGAGACCCCAGGCTCCACCTATTTATGATCCGTTTAGGCCTTATCAAGACACACCAACAATTTTCACACATTGAACAGCATTAGTTCCGTTAATTTACTCTAAGGTAGAAATGTATTACTCCCTCTATCCCATAGTATAGTACATTTCATCAAGTTGTTTTAATTTGCCAAAACATACTGTATTGCAGGACAGAGGAGATACTTGCTATAAACAACATTGGTTATGACAGTTTTATTCCAATGTTGGTAATAATCTGGAAAAACTTTAAAGAAAATAGTTTAAAAGGTAGCCATATTTGAGACATGTTAGATGTCTACCCTAGTTGGAATTAGGACCGCCATCGTGACGGGAAAGACGATGCCCACGGCTACACTAGGGCATGAACTCCAGCTTGATTCGAGTTAGCCACCCGCCACCGTGACGGGACGTCGCCACATCTACTCGTGGGGATCTTGGAGTTAAGGATGGATCATCGAAAAAGACGTTTACCGACAGGGGAGCACGTCCCGGTGTAAATGATAAACCCATGAGATCTAGAAACCATCAGAGAAGAGGCTTTTCACCGCTTCCGGACGTTCAGGGCATGATGACGACATCGGCGAAGACGGGAGGAGTCTTTACGACCTCCGGCGGTTAGGGTTTTGAGCCCGCCATGCCACCCGGTGACCCGGTATGGGAGGCGAGTTCCCTTTGGCTGGTACGGAGTAGTTGTGACTTTTTTTTTCATGGTAATACGATTCTCATTGATAAGTAAAAGACGAGATACAAAGTACGTATACACCGATCTTACAGATTTGGAAAGATAGGGTAAACCTATGTGACTTGCGTAAGGATTTTTTCAACAACAAAAAAAGACTCCATCTTATCTGCATGTTTTTATATCGATGTTCTAGTGTTATAATCGCATTAAATAACAGTTTAAAATCTACCTCTCCGATGGACTAAACTGCCCCTGCTCGGTAGAATCGGTGATTTAGGGACACAACCACCAACGAGCCGCCTCCGCGAGAACGCGTTTCTCTCCCACAACGGCGGCGGCGTGGCGGCGACAGCGGTGACCATCCAAGGAGGCGCGCACAGCAAGCACAGCTACAATCAATCGAGGCATGTTTCCTTCACCGATCTCCCCCTCCTCTTCGTCCATTAGCCCGAGACATCGCTTCTCGCCGCCTGCCGCCGGTCCGATCCCACCGATAGAGTTAGGTCAGAGGGAAGGGGATATACGTGACGGAGGGGTAGAGGTCTCACTTTGATTGCAGAGCTTCCTCGTCCGGGTCGCGTCGGGGCAGATAGACCGCTCTCTGCTCGATCCCACTTCGATTGGGGCAGCTCGATTGCTGCAGCGGAGGGGTTCAGAGAATTGATGAAGTCCAAATTTTCCTCGGTTGGAGGAGGGGCAGTTTCAGTTGTTGTGGGCTACAAGATTAGAGCATCTCTAGCAGAACCCGCAAAAGGGGCAAACCCGCATAATAACCACCCGATGCGGATTGAAAACCGCAAAAAGGCGGAGAACAGAATCCGCAAAATTACCCGACCCGTAAAAGATTTTGCAGGGCCCCGTGAATTCGACCCTCGGAACCGTGAAAACGAGGTTTTCCTGGCCAAACTGAAGGGGCCCTGTATATCGTGAAAGCCATTGGCGGGAGGGACATTTCAGCACCCGCCGGTGAGCTTCCGCCGTAAAACTCGTCGGAATCCGGCCGTTTTCTGGCAAACTCGCCGGAATCGGCGGAAACAGGAGCGGCTGTGGGCAGCAGCTGCTCGCCGGCCCGTGGGAGACTCCATGCGCCGGCCGCCACCGCTGAGAGCCGCCAAACCGACGCCGTGCTCTGCCCCGGCCGCCGCTGCTGAGCGCCGCCAAACCGACGCCTGGCCGCCACCGAGGGCTTCCTGCGCGTGCGCGGGCCAGGCCTCCGTGCTCGACTCTGTGCGCCGGCGGCCGGAGGGCTTTGTCTCGAGCGCTGGGGACACTGCTCACGCGCCGCCGAGCTCCGCGCTGACCAGGGCGCGCTTCGTCCGCGCGCGCCAGGGACCTCCAGCTTGCGGGGACTTCGTGTAAGCTACGTGTGTGAGCGAGTACGTGCCTGCCTTCCTGTGTTTAATCGATCGGATAGCTAGCTGCATGTAGGTACGATTGACCGATGAATCGATCTAAATAGCTAGCTAGCTGAGCGCCTCGGCGATCGATGCAATGGCTAGCTAGCGACTCCGCATCCAGCTCTCCGTGCTGGTTTTGTTGATCTAGAGGCTAGCTATTTTACGCAGTGCTAGCGGATCTGAGAAAAATATGAGGAAAAGATGAAGGAGGGAGACGATGGAATATTCTGCGGCATATTCTATTTTAAGGTTCAGTTTACGGTTTCTGTTCCGCCGCGTCTCGTTTTGAGCTAAAAACTGTGTGTTCTGCGACCCGCAAAACAGTTTTGCGGATCGGCGTTTTGCGGGCTCTGCTAGAGATGCTCTTAGAGAAATATGCTAGTTTAATTGCAATGCTGAAACCGCTGTTGTCTACAATGATCACGTTATCTTCTTCTTTGGTTGTGTTGCGTGGATTTGGATGTTATGGGACGTGCTGATAAAACTGCGTACAGCCTACACGCCCGTGTGTTGGCCTACTTGTGCTAGGTCGTCGTCCTTGGTGGATCTAGCCCTCGTGCTTGTGCCCTCACCTGGTACTAATTTGTTACTTGAATCACTACACTTGGTGCGTCATTATGCATTTTTTCACCTGTCCCCTTTACTTATCGATTCTTCGTACTTGGATGAGTGAATTCTAGTCCTTTTGCTTCACTGTAATGGAGCTATGTGATGTAATTGATCATGCGATTCTTATACCATGCACCAACTATCTGTGAGTCTGATACACTGGAATTGATTTTATGTAAATGATCAGGTTCTGCGGCCATGTCTGACAACGAGAAGAAGACGGCTGAGGGCGCCACCACCCGGGGCGCGGACTGGGAGGTGGTAACTCTCACGGCGTCAGCCTATGCGGCAGCACCAGGGCCCGACAGGGGTCCTGTGGCAGAGGAAGAGGGAAAGCTCCTGGATGCCAGCCAGGAGGACGGGCGGGGCTCATCGCTGCTCATGTCCGACCACTTTGTGTTCCCCCCGAACGAGCACGAGAATCTGCCCATAGAGACCGCCCTAGAGGAGCCAGAGAAGGACGTGCAGGAGGAGAGTACCAGCGTGGTGGAGGGCGCTGGTTTCGAGAGTGTGGGTGCTGGGTCCGAGAGAGTCCAGTACTATGACGAGGGGAAGAACATAACGGCTGACGAGGCGGAGATGTTGAGTGATGCAGCTGAGCATGGTTTGTTCTACACCGAAGATGACGGGTATGGCTCTGCTGATCGTGACAGTGGCCATGGTGATGGTGAGGACTCCAAGGACAAGTCTGATGTGCCACAGGACAGCAAGAGCCGCGACTCTGGTGCCCCTTGTCGGTTCTGGCTGAAGAAACATATGGCGTGTCTTTATGACCAAGCCAAGGGGACAAACGCTCTCTGGTCTGTGGTGGTTGCGGCTGCCTTCGTCGGCCTTGTGATCTTGTGGCGTAAAGACAAGGTGCACATTGGCTCTTTTAAATGGCGCTCTAGCTCAGCAGTGAGGTATGTTGAGCTGTTGTTTATTTTAAATGGAATGTGTGTTTCTTCGGCTTGAGTCGGTATCCTATTGCACGTTTTGGAAGAACGTGCAAAGTTTAGCTATTTCCCTCTTTTCTAGTCTACAGTTGTTATGCATGTATGCTCACTTATTTCCATGTAGAGTTGTTATCATGTATGGTCAGTAATTTGCATGTTAGTCACTTATTTTGTTCGGACTAGCACATGTACTCTCTCCCCAGTATGTGTGCAGTTTGGCCTAGGATTTTCTTTGCCGTGTAGGGTAGTGTTGCTTCGAGCAGTGGTACTAGCAAAATCCATTTTGTGCAGTAAGCCATTACTTTTAGAGACGTGTTACGGTACATCCAAGTAACCTGGACCGTTCGTGGGCCTTGATCCGACGGTCCACGGCTGATATACTACACACTTTTTCGTGTAGTATTAGGGGGTTGTTTAGTCAAAACACTTGTTTAAATCATAAACTTTTTCCCGCTCGATTAAATTGTAGGGTAATCCAGTAAAAACACTTATTCAAAAATTCAAACGCGAGGGCAATATAGACATTACACTTAATCATTTCATTCTTTAGGGTTAGAACACCAGCAGAGACAGCGGCGACGGCGGCGCTGGTTAGAACACCAGCGAGACAGCGCCTCCTTCCTCTCCCTCTCGCCGGCCTCCGTCGCCGTCCGCCCACCGCCCCCTCTTGCTCCCGGCTCCCCACCGCCCCCTCTTGCTCCCGGCTCCCCACCGCCCCCTCTCGCTCCCGGATAGCCGTCGACGGAGGCGCTCTCGAACGCTCCCGTTCCCCACCACCTCTCCCGGTCGCCGCCCTCTCCCCGTCGCTCGCGCTCACGTTCCTCGCCACCCTCTCCCCATGGCTCCCAGTCGCCGCCGGTGCCCGGCAGATCCGGCGCCCTCCTCCACGAGGCAGAAGCATCCGGTGAGATCCCCTGATCGAACCCAATCTTGGTTGGTTCATAGGACCGCATCCATCTGTACTGTATCCCTCTTCTTTCAGACGTTTCTTGGCTGGCCCTAGGAAGTATGAAAAGAACCTCTTCTAGTTCTGAATGAGTTCAATCGACTACCTTTTTGTGTCCGTTCACTGGTGCGTGGTCAATCCAATCTGCTGGATGATTTTTTTGGGGTCCCTGGTGGATTAGTGTTAGGTGAAAGAGAAAGGGGGGGAATCAGCAAGTGTAAATCTAAGAGCTAGTGGTCTCATGTAATTTGGTGGAGTATTAATAATTGGTCTACTACGCTGCTGTAGTGTTTATGTCATTTTCTACACCGGAAACAGCATTAATTGGTGTTCATGTTTCTAGCTCCATCAGTACTGCTAGTAGAAACGATTAGTCACAGATCCGTTGGTTGTTTACCACCTCATGTCAATGAGAAAGGAAGGAGCATACATCCGTGGTCTTTTCTTTCGTATCAGATAATAAGGATTATCACAAGTTAAATGCACGCTGCATCTCCATTTGCTGATTTAGCTGGTATGAATATCCTCATGTTAATTTTCGTTTCTTACTGCAATAGGTTGCAAAGGATAGGTGGTAGGATTCTGAACCGTCGACCCACAGCCCCGCTGCGAACACATGGTCAGGACTTCCGCTTTTACATCGGAGTAGGAGGAAAAGGTTCCATTTTTGCCGCTCCATGGTGGCGCCGCAGTGGCAGGTGGTGGTGTTGATTCGGCACGGCGACCTGTAAAGGGTTGCTGCTAAGCTGCTGCCTGTCTTCATCAGCCATTGGGAGGTATAAATCCCTCATTTCAAGTGTTTTTCATGTATTTCAATTGTTGTCTTGGCACAGCACCTAATAAATCATATCTTCAGTAGTACTAAAGCAGCCACAAACATTGATTCATAATGTTTTGTTTTGAGTAGTTGATGCAACCTGGCCGTCCTATTATTGATTCACCAAAGTTGTATTATGCTTTGTCTAAACATTGTCCATGTGCAGTGATCTTTGGCGTCCATGGATGCGGTAGCGAGGCAGCGGGTCGTCACGGTGACCAGCTGGACCATGCAGAGCCAATGTAGCCGGCCGACAAGCTGCTGCTCTGGGATCCTCACTGATGCCGGTGTCCCGCACCGCCGGCAAGCGTGTCCGAGCGCCTCAGATTGCACCCTGCCCTGACCCAAGGTTGCTGGTACAGCTACTGCTTGTCCCCGCCGACCATCGGGAGGTATAAATCCCTCATTGAAAGTGGTTTTTATGTGTTTCTAGTGTTGTTTTGGCCGAGCACCTGATGGATCATATCCTGATAGATACAACAGTACTAGGAGTACCAACTGATTTTTTTTTGGGACAAGTCTATTTGATTCACCATCTTCCGTTTCTACTCTGTTGCCATTTTGAATGTGTTGTCCCGGTGGATCATTTCCCAAGCAGACACATACATTTATTCACCATGTTTTGGTTGGAGTAGATGATGCAAGCTGGGTGTCGTCTTATTGATTCGCGACCTTTAAGTAGTAGTACAGCGTCTGTCTATTTGGATCAGATTGAGCACGTGTCGTTTATGTGTACTATGTGACTAATGATTTCTATTTCCATTCTTCATCTCCTAGGTAATCTCGATAATGCAAAGGACCATGCCTCCTAGGATACTGCTCTTGTATGCGTTAAGGTGTGGTCTCTCTCACAGCTCTCTTGAGTGTTTGTTTCTCATGTGTTGAAGTGTTGTTTTTGGGAAATAACCTAGTGTGGATTGTATCTCGAAGGATTACTACATCAGCCAGAAACCCCTTATTTTGGTCTAGTTAGATATGTTATACCTGGGAATGGCATGTCAGCTGTTGGTTGGTTTAATGTTACACCAGAGATAGGTTGCTGTAAATTTACATATCTATTTGGACCAATCGTTAGTAGAATCGGTTAAATGGCTGCAGTTATCATTGTGTTATCGTTGATTTGTCATTTATGTCAATCAGCTTTTGGTCTAGTTCACGACTGAGCATACATGTGCACATGTCAAATTACTTGACCTTTATGGCATCCAGCATCAGAGGTGGATTTTTTGCTTCTCTAACTTTTCTTCTAAAGTGCTGTAGCATCACAAATCGATAAGGTTTGTGTCAATTATCAGGTAAAAATGTCTTTATATGTCACCTATTGCATGTAAAGCAACCCCCAGACTGACTTTGCACGGTAATGGAAGATTGTTCACCCTCTTTCTCTCCACTGCAGCATGCTAAACAAGTGGACCTCACCTTACTTTTTTCTGTGTAAACATGATATAATTTGATCCATCCTTAGCCTCGTTTTTATCTTCTATCTGTTTTACTACCTCTCATGCTCTGTTTCTCTCATTGCTAGTTTTGCTAGCTGCACTTTTCTGCTTGTGATATTGTTTCAAGCAACACACTTAGAAGAATGGCACTAATTGTCTGTAGCTGGGTGTTTTGTTACAGATGGCTGCATACCTTCATGTCAAGAGTACCTCTGGCCTAGCTGACAACTCATGGTTGCTGCTACAGCAGCTGCTGCCTGTCTTCACTGAGCTCGTTATGCCATTGGGAGGTATAAATCCCTATGTCAAGTGTTATATTATGCGTTCCAAGTCTTGTTATGGCAAAGCACGTAATGGATCATTCTTCACGGAGTACTACAACAGCCACAAACCTTTGTTCACCATATATTGTTTGGAGTAGTTGATGTTGTCGTCTTGCTGATTTTCCATATTTAAGTAATAGTTGATGTTTTCGTCTTTTTGTTACAGATGGCTGGTACATGCCAAGAGGACCCCTGGCCTAGGTGTTTGCTGCTGCTGCTGCCTGTCTTCGTCGAGCTGGTTCTGCCATTTAGAGGTATAAATCCCTCATGTCAAGCGTACGTCAGCGGTTATACTGGAATTGACCTTGCTGGTCATGCATGATGCGCAGCTCGTCGGCTGGTGGCAACCAGGGGCGGAGGCAGGCAAAGAAGATAAGGGGGGCGGATGGAATCCTTTGTTAAAAAAGCACTTGATGGAGTGCCTTTGAGAGAGGTATATAAATCCCGCATGTCAAGTGTTCATTTAAGTGTTCAAAGTCTTTGTTTTGGCAAAGCACCTGATGGAGTGGTACAGCAGCCACACACATTGGTTCACCATGTTTTGTTTGGACTAGTTGATGCAACCTGGGTGTTCGTCATGTTGATTCGCCATATTTACTGTCTACTAGCTAGCTGGATGATCCTTCTGTTGTACCATGCTTAAGATGCAACTAAAAAGAGTGCCATTAATTTTAATGTAGATGGCTTAAAGAGCACAAAAACATTAATGTCTTTGTGGAGCCATGGGTTAGCAAGGAACTCCTAACACAAGATAGCGACCACAACTTCGTGCAAACATGGGATAATGGTAAGAGTGTTTATTCTATTTAACGTTGTTCTTTCAGGCTGCTCCAGATTTGTCATTCCTGAATATTTAATACAGTCAAGAATTAATATATGTAGTTCAGCTGTGGACTGAGTTTTTTTCTGTTTCTGAGATTCTTATGAATGAAGAATGATCCTGATAATTGAATCGATCTGAATAAAGTTTTTTACACTAGATATCCATGCACTTGTGGTCAATATGCGTGGTTTATGTACTAACATTGGTGAACAATTGAAGTAGATGGTCTATAGATCTCTACAATATTAGTTTTTATGGGATTACTGCTTCAAATGGAAAATTCTTCTATAATTTGCCGTGAGAACCAACTTACATCATAGGTATTGCTTTGCAGGTTCATATATTATATGGTTCAGAACCAACTTACAATTGACCGTGGGATATCATCTTACCTTACCTACCTGGAGTGCTACTGCGACAGTTCATTCGTTACATGTGTGCAAGGGGATGGGCTCATCATATAAACAACATCAGGCAGCACAGCATACTCTTTAGCAGCTGGAGGATCCATGGTCCATCCGCAGGTATGCCCTACTTTGTTTGCAGTCTTGTGTTTGGATAGTTGCAGTAAGTCTTGAGATTGCTTTTCTTGCTTGGGACTAAAATCATGCGATGTTATTAAAAACTCGGATGAGTTGTGGTATGGTCCAGGATCTTCCATTTGGTCACTGATCCCATATTGATGTTTCTCTTGAGAAACTTTTAGCTAAAACCTGCAATTCCACCTATGCTGTCTATAAAGTGTAGATCTGTGTCGGATAGACATGTTCCTTCTTGAATTAAACTGGGTGTATTTGTCCACACTGCTTGAGCACTGACAGGAAGCAGCAATTTCGTTTTGTGCTGCCTACAACTGTCCAACAAAAATAATCATGAGTAGTTAAAAGTAATGTCTTCCTTCAAGTTCATATTTAATCCACACAGTAAACATGCTTGCAGCTCTCCTGTTATCACTTTTACCTAGCACAGTAAACTCTTTTCGAATTCGAAGTGGCCATTGATGCTTTTTGATAAGCAAACCTAAGGAGAAAGTTATTTACCCCTTTTAACCAGGTGTAGTAAAATTGAGGTTTCCCTTTTGAATTTCATGTTAGCCAGCACAGTAAAGAGGCCTGTAACTTTGGTACTACCACTTGTGCCAGGAAACGTTACTTGCATTTTAGGAGTAGCAGCAAGTTGCTTTCTTGCTGTAGAGTACTGCAGTTTCATGCTTGAGTACATTGACATGTCTGCCACTGCTTGTGGATGCAACAAAAATGCAAGCTTGAATAAACTTCAATAAAATTGTTTGAATAAAATGCACGACAAGAAACAGGCTGCTGCAGAAAGAGAGGTATTAAAGAGGCTGGAAGCTGCAGAACAAGAAGGACTGAAATAATGCTGCTGCAGCAAGAGAAGAAGATAAACGCATTATTGCTCAAGCAAGAGCTGAGGAGCAAGAGACTGCTAGGCTGGAGATTGCATACGCGAGGAGAATGTCTGCTGAAGCTGAAGAAGAGAAGCAAAGGCTGGCTGCTGTTGATGAAAAGAGACAACCTGAGAAAAGGCCACCACTGAAGAAAACTTCTAAGAAATCTTCTATGTTTGACGTTTTTAGATAGATTTTATGATCTTCAAGTTTGTGTTACCTTATGATGCGTAGTTGTTTTGTTTTCCTGGTTATAATTATGCTACCTGAAGAAAAAACTCACCGTGTCGTAGTCTGGCTTAATTTCTAGTGTAGCGAGTCTGCTTTTGAGTAGCTAAATCGAGGTAATTTCTGCTTCTCCAAGTATCGTTTCAGGTCCGATTTCATTGTATCTTGCTTTTGTTGCATGGCTGTGCTTTGCAGCTCTTCTCTACAGCCATGAGAGTTTCAGGCCCAAGTACCATTTGAACGTATAGTTCTGTGTTCTTGTCAGCCGTGTCTTGAAAGTGTGTCATCACAGCTTGAGATTAATTGCGTTCAACCGTAGGGTGGACCAAAACAAAATATTACACTGCAGGTTGTAAACTAGGTGAATGCCAGGACATAACCTCATGCTGGGCTAGCAAAGCTAGCCAATCTGCATCCGTTCGATATGATGGTATCGTGTAATGTAATATCGCCTATCTGAACGACTGAACCTGGTTTTGGTCTACAGGTCATTCGTACGCCTACATGATTGTACAGATTGGTATGCAGAGGTAGAAATTCTTTGCCCTGAGACTGACTGACTTGCAATGGTTCATATCTATCCACCAGAGGAATGGTCATTCCCGCAGCCATTTACTGCTGGTGACATGGACCAAAACACTGGCAGGAGAGTAGCATTCCCAGTTGGAAACTCTGAATTACACGACTCTGACTGCTATCTGCAGATGGCACAAAACCTCATGGCATACACAGCAGCAGAGTAGCATTTCACAGTTTAAACTCTGAATTCCTCCACGAATCTGACTGCTCCCTGCAGACTGTTCTCCAGCCAGCACAAAACCTTGCGGCAGATACAGTTAATACGATGAACGGAAAGACTAGTCTGTATTTCTGAGATCATGTTTTTCCCCATTTTAGTACAAGCACAGAAGAACGGCCTAGAAGGCATGTGCAAGCTGTCGGTGCCACCTTCCAGCATCTCTATGGTGTGATCATCAGCAATTTAATTAGTTTACCGCGGCATCCTGCTGTTGCGTCGTGGCAAAGATGTGGTCAAGCAATTGGTGTTGCGTCGTGGCACAATGCTCTTCTTCAGGTGCTCACGCTTGGTGCCAGTGCTTGGCGATGGAGTGAGCATTCGCTCCATCCCAGCCATCTTGTTACCCAAGAGCTCATTGGCGAGCTCTGTCTCCAGGTCTGTTTCTACAAGCCTCTTGACGCCAAGAAGGACGTGCAGAGCCAAGCTGTCGATCTCGGACAGGAGCGGGTCATACTTGAACAGGCGCGCCTCCTCGGTGCGGGCTTGCTCGTATGTTTCCTCACCGATGCGGATGCGGACCATGGACCGGCACAAGGGTGATGCCAGGGAGGTCGACGAGGGTGAGGTCCGGCACGCCACGCTTGTGGATCCTCCCATGATTGGTGGGAGCGGGTAGTTAGCTGCCGGCCGGCCGGGCGGCTCGATCGATCACTAGCGTTGGCGGCGGGCGGGCAGAGGAACGGGCGGTGAGGTCGCGGGCGGCGGCCGGGGGAGAGGCACGGGCTCCTCACCTCGTCGCTAACGAGGATGATTAGGGCACTCCCGTCCACCCCACTCCACCTTCTCCTACTCTGCCTCGCCGCCGTGGCCTCCAAGCGGCCGCCCGGCGCCGCGTCCAAGTCCACGCTCGAGCCCTGCGCCTCCTCCACGGCCTGCCCCGCGCTGCTCTCCTACACCCTCTACGCCGACCTCAAGCTCGCCAGAGCTGGCCGCGCTCTTCGCCGCCGACCCGCTCGCCATCCTCGCCGCCAACGCCATCGACTTCGCCGTCCCGGACGCCGCCGACCGCATCCTCCCGGCCGGCCTCGCGCTGCGCGTGCCCGTCTCGTGCGCCTGCTCCAGCGGCATCCGCAAGGCCACCTCCGTCAGCTACGTCGCCCGGCAGGGGGACACGCTCGCCTCCATCGCCTCGCAGGTCTACGGCGGGCTCACCGCGCCGGACTGATCTCGTCTGATGGCGGGGCATATACTACACCGACCAAGGATCTAACAATTGTGTAGTATGTAGCCGTTAATAGAGCCGTTAATATAGCCGTTAACCCTAAACTGGCGCACTAAGATGGGCCTAATCTTGAGAAGCCCGCTACCAGCCCAGTTCACCTCGTCCGTCTGATCAACCATATACTACACCCCAATTCCTGTAGTAGAATGCACCGTAAAATCTCTCTACTTTTATTATTCCTTGCTCGATTTTGGGCACTCCCTGCACTAGTAGAAAAGGAGGCTTTGGTACGCCACATTTAGTACCGGTTGTACTAAAACCGGTACTAAAGGAGGGCACTAGCACCGGTTGTGTTTGTGGCACAGCGGCGAGGACCTTTAGTACCGGTTTTTGATAGAAACCGCTACTAAAGACAGACCTTTAGTACCGGTTTCTATTAAAAACCGGTACTAAAGGGGTGGAGCCCCGCCGGCACAAGCGGCCGCGGTCCGTGGCCCCACGCTCAGACCTTTAGTACCGGTTTGTATTAAAAACCGGTACTAAAGGTCCCGGCCACTATAACCTTCTTCCACCCCGAGCCAGTACCATTTTGAGCTCGAACTCACTCCATTTTTCCTCTCTTTTGCTCTCCCAAGCTCCAAATTCACCACCATTTTCTCCAACAACTTCCAAGATTGGTGGCACCTACATATATAAGGGTTAGCAACTTCATCTTCTCTTCCGGCATTTCAAGTTTAGCTCATTTTCGTGCAAGTTTAGCAAGTTTGATTTTGGTGGTGCTTGCAAGGTGTTTGATGAAATTCCTAAGTTAGGGATTTCATTTGTTTTATATGCATTTTGAGCTCAAATTAAAGTATAATTTGTGGTTTTATATAGTGTCGTCCCGTCCCCTTCCTGACCGCCGTCGATCGCCCGCGCCGCTCCGTCACCGACACCACCTCGGTGAGCCTCTTTTTTATCTTTTATTTTAAAAAATGTTAGTTATATGATTTAAATGCATAATTATTTCTTGTATAATTTTCTTATGTTTTATTATATGTATAGTGTCATGGTTTTGATATCCGTCCCCGTCGGCCCTCGTCCGGTCTATGATTCCGATGTGGTATATTTTTATAACTATTTATTTTGTTTCATGGTTATAACAATCATGTCGACCAACTTGACATAGATATATTTTTATTTAGGAGGTAGTTGAACCGGAAATTCCAGCCGACCCTATTGTCGAGTTTTTAGAAAAAGAAAACAACGATTTAAAAGCAAAATTGAAGATAAGTGAAGATCTTCGTCTCCAATGCCTGGAAGAGAAGATGATATTGGAATTGAAGATTGCCGACATCGTCGATGCTCACGGGGTCAAGCTTGCCGACGTCATCGCTGCTAACGAGATGAAGATGGATGCAATGCGCGTCAAGCTTAAAAAGATTAGAAAATATGTCATTAGTCAAGAGGCTTGGTATCATTATGCTGTTGGTTCAATAGTTACCTTGGTTGCGATTCTGATCGCATTTGTTGTTGGATTTAAATTCTTTAGATAGTTGTATGTTAGTTTCGTTTGATGTATGTTTCGTGAGAACTATGTATCACATTTGGGCACTTCTCTACTTTGGTTTTAATGTGATGAACTTGTATTAATTAATTTGGTCACGTATCTCTATTCATTATTTAGCTGGTGTAATGGTTTTTAATGTATTTATGTAATGCAGATGAGCCGAGAATGGATGTACGGTGATCGACGCTGTCCCGAGTTCATTGATGGCATGCATCGTTTTCTCGATGTGGTTAAGTTAAACAAGCTGAAGAATGGTTTTATGATTTGTCCATGTGATAAATGTCGGAATACGAGGAATTACCCGAGCGTAAGAACCATACACTCCCACTTGTTGCGAGAAGGCTTCATGCCCAATTATTTTTGTTGGACCAAGCATGGAGAAAGAGGGGTTATAATGGAAGACCCTGAAGAAGAGGATGATGACAACTATCCTGTGTTCTCTGAACACGGCGATACTACAATGGGGGAAGACGAAGTTGAGCTCGAGGTCATTGTTGATGAGTCCGATGATGATGATCTTCGTCGGGTCATTCTTGATGAACAGATGAAGTGCGGAAGTGAAAACGAGTGGTCAAAGTTGGAGCGCATGTTAGAGGATCACAAAAAATTGTTGTACCCAAATTGTGAAGATGGCCAGAAAAAGCTGGGTACCACCCTGGAATTGCTGCAGTGGAAGGCAAAGAATGGAATATCTGACAAGGCATTTCAGGAGTTGCTACAAATATTTAAGAAGAGTCTTCCAAGGAATAATGAATTGCCGCACAATACATACGAAGCAAAGAAGATTGTCTGCCCTCTAGGATTAGAGGTGGAGAAATACATGCATGCATCAATGACTGCATCCTCTACCGCGGTGCGAAGTACGAGAATTTGGATGCATGCCCGATATGCGGTGCATTGCGGTATAAGATCGGGCGAGATGACCCAGGTGATGTTGAGGGTGAGCCGAGCCCCAGGAAGAGGGTTCCCGCGAAGGTGATGTGGTATGCTCCTATAATACCACGGTTGAAACGTTTGTTCCGAAACAAAGAGCATGCCAAGTTGTTGCGATGGCACAAAGAAGACCGTAAGGAAGACGAGATGCTGAGACACCCCGCAGATGGGTCGCAGTGGAGAAACATCGACAGTGAGTTCAAGGATTTTGCAGCTGACGCAAGGAACTTAAGGTTTGGTCTAAGTACAGATGGCTTGAATCCGTTTGGGGAGCAGAGCAGCAGTCATAGCACCTGGCCCGTGACTCTATGTATCTATAACCTTCCTCCTTGGTTGTGCATGAAGCAAAAGTATATTATGATGCCATTGCTTATCCAAGGCCCGAGGCAACCCGGCAACGACATTGATGTGTATCTGAGGCCATTAGTTGATGAACTTTTACAGTTGTGGTCTGACGAGGGCGTACGTGTGTGGGATGAGTACAAACAGGAGGAATTTGGCCTACGAGCGTTGCTGTTTGTAACCATCAATGATTGGCCTGCTCTTAGTAACATTTCAGGACAGTCAAACAAGGGATACAATGCATGCACGCACTGTTTAGATAAGACTGACAGTGTATATTTAGGTAACAAGAATGTGTACCTTGGTCATCGTCGATTTCTTCCAAACAAGCATCACGTAAGAAAGGCAGGCAAACATTTCAAAGGTGAGGAAGATAACCGAACGAAGCCTAGACGCCCTGATGGTGATGTTATATATGGCATGGTCAAGGATTTGGAAGTAATATTTGGAAAGGGTCCTGGCAGTCTAAATGTTCCGAAAGACGCTGATGGACACGTACCCATGTGGAAGAAGTGCTCGATATTTTGGGATTTACCCTATTGGAAAATCCTAGAGGTTCGCTCTGCCATCGACGTGATGCACGTGACGAAAAATCTTTGCGTGAACCTGCTAAAATTCTTAGGCGTGTATGGGAAGAAGAAATTAGATACATCGGATGCACGGAAGGACCATCAAAGTACGCACGAACGAGACAACCTGAATCCAGAGAAGTACCAAGGTACTGCCAGCTACGCTCTTACCAAAGAAGAGAAGGTGATCTTTTTTCAAGTCCTGAGCAGTATCAAGGTCCCGTCTGGCTACTCGTCGAATATAAAGGGAATAATAAACATGGCAGAGAAAAAGTTCCAAAACCTGAAGTCTCATGACTGCCACGTGATTATGACACAATTACTTCCGGTTGCATTGAGGGGGCTTCTACCGGAAAACGTTCGAGTACCCATTGTGAAGCTATGTGCATTCCTCAATGCAATTTCTCAGAAGGTAATCGATCCAGCAACTCTACCAAGTTTAGGTACGGGTGTGGTCCAATGTCTTGTCAGCTTCGAGTTGGTGTTTCCACCGTCCTTCTTCAATATTATGACGCACCTCATAGTTCACCTCGTCGAAGAGATTTCCATTCTCGGTCCTGTATTTCTACACAACATGTTCCCCTTTGAGAGGTTCATGGGAGTCTTAAAGAAATACGTTCATAACCGTGCTAGGCCAGAAGGAAGCATGTCCAAGGGCTATGGAACAGAGGAGGTCATTGAGTTTTGTGTTGACTTTATTCATGATCTTAAGCCGATCGGTGTTCCTCAATCGCGCCATGAGGGGAGACTGCGTGGAAAAGGCACGCTAGGAAAGAAAGCAACAACATGTATGGACGGGCATTCTTTCACTCGAGCACACTACACAGTTCTACAAAATTCCAGATTGGTGGCTCCGTATATCGTGAAACACATGGATATTTTACGCTCCGAATACCCGGAGGAGACTAACTTCTGGATTAAAGGAAAGCACATGGAAACTTTCGGCAGTTGGTTGCGTACACATCTCATTAATAACAGCACTGTTGAAGATGAGCTATACTTGTTGGCCAAGTCACCATCTTCGACCATATTGACTTTCCAAGGGTACGAGATAAATGGGAATACATTTTACACGGAAACCCAAGACAAAAAGAGCAGTAACCAAAACAGTGGTGTCCGCTTTGATGCAACAAACGACGATGGGACAAAGGACACATATTATGGTTGCATACAGCAGATATGGGAACTTGACTACGGACCTTCTTTTAAGATCCCTTTGTTTCAGTGCAAATGGGTCAACCTGTCAGGCGGGGTAGAGATAGACCGGCGGTACGGAATGACTACAGTGGATCTCAACAATCTTGGGTACCACACCGAGCCATTCGTCCTAGCCAATGATGCGGCTCAGGTTTTCTATGTAAAGGACATGTCTTCCAGACCGAAAAAAAGAAAAGATAAGCAAGCGGATACATCATACGATCAGCCAAAGCGCCACATAGTTCTTTCAGGGAAAAGAAACATCGTGGGAGTGGAGGACAAGACAGACATGTCAGAAGATTACAATAAGTTTCATGAAATTCCGCCCTTCAAAGTGAAAACTGACCCAAGCATCGTGTTAAATGATGAAGATTGTCCATGGCTACGGCGCAAGAAGAAGAAAGGGACACACACGAAGAAAAAAGTGAACACTAGTTAGGGATGTTGTTGGTGATGTGTAATAATGTATTAAACCTTTATGTGGTGAACATAATACATTGCTCGGGTCCATTCTTATTTAACCATCCATCTACTGTTATACACCGCTGGCGTATCCAACATAGACACATAGCGATCTGAAAAAATGAGACCAAAACACAAGGTTTCCCCGTCATACAGCCCTACAGTGCCTCGTGAGTGACTGCATATCAAATGCACCGTAGGGCCTGTAGGGCTGCATGATCATCGCGTGGTCGTGAGCATGGCTACCACTTCCACCACCACCACTCCCACCTCCTCGGCAATTCATCATTGTGTCACCCTAATCCAGTGGTTGGATTCAACCTACCTGAGGGCTTGTGTTTCCAACAGCGTCGTTGTGTTGTCATTGTTCACCGACCTATAGGAGGTGGCCGGTGAACAATGACGAACACAATAATGCCAGGGAACATGCCATCAGGTAGGCTAAATCCAACCATTGGATTCGGTGGCAAGGGTAGACGCTAGTTGTGTGCCGTTCGGCAAGACGTCTCTGATGTTCTACAACCGTCCGGCAAGACGTCCCTGATGATCTGCAACCGTTTGGAACGGTCGCAGGTCATCAGAGACGTCTTGCCGCTGATTGCCCAAAGATGCCTCTCCGAGTGACGCTGGAATGATTTGCGTGAGTGAGTAACCTGTCTGAGGTGGGCTATATATAGGGTCGGATGGGTTATGAAGTGGTCGTGATAGTGCTGATCCGACGGCTCAGAAGCGTTCGAAAGAAACACACCGCTGATCCAACGGCTCACAAGCGCTGGAAGGAAGCACACGATCCGTGTGCTTCTTCCTGATTGGGCATACTACATTAGTCCCGGTTGGTGTTACCAACCGGGACTAGTTCTAAAAATCCAACGGCTCACAAGCTCTCAAAAGAAACACACCCCTGATCCAACGGCTCACAAGCGTTCGAAAGAAACACACGATCCGTGTGATTCTTTAGTCCCGGTTGGTAACATGCATTTTCTTTCAATTTTGTTTCAATTTTTTGATGATATGGATTTAAATCTATGTCAAATTTACTCAAATCAACCATTTGAAATTTGAATACATTCAACTTAGTCAAATTTGAAAATAACCAGTAGGAAAAGATTTGGACAATTAAATCATCCATTTGAAATTTGAATACATTCAACTTAAATTTACTCAAATCATCCATTTGAAATTTGAATACATTCAACTTAAATTTGATATAAAGTTTGTCAAATTTGGATCAAATATAGACAATTAAGTTAGCAAAGTTAGAACTTTTAAGTTGAAAATTTTAAACACGATGCAATTTTTAGTAAATTTGAAAGTTAGTAAATTTGAAACTTAGCATTTTGTTTCAATTATTTCAAACAGTAGCAAAAGATTAAAGAAAACAAGCGGTTGCATTTTGTTTCAATTATTTCAAACAGTACCAAAAATTAAAGAAAACAAGCGGTTGCATTTTTGTTTCAAATACCTTTAGCACCGGTTGTAAACAGAAACCGGTACTAAAGGGGGTTCTCCCGCGGGAAAAATGAACCGCCGAAAAAAGGCCTTTAGTACCGGTTGTAAATTACAACCGGTACTAAAGGGGGGGTCTTTTGTACCGGTTGTAATATACAACCGGTACTAAAGCCCTTTAGTACTTAAACGCACGGCCGTTTCTTCTTCTTCCTCACTTAGCAGAAATCGATCGAGCGCTCTCCTCTCTCCACTACGGCCCTGCTCCGGCGAAGCGCTGCCCCCGTGCTCCGGCCTCCGCCGCCACCGTGCTCCGGCCTCCGCCGCGTCCCCCGCCGTCGCGCGCCCCTGCTACGGCCCTCCCGGCCCGTTGCGCGCCCCCGGCCCCGCGCGGTCGCGCCTCTCTCCCGTCGCCGGCGCCCGCGCCGCTCCTGGCCTCTCCCGTCGCCGGCCCCCGCGCCGCTCCTGGCCTCTGCCGCGCCCGCGCCCTCCCTCTCCACGGCCAGGTGAGCCCGCGCCCGCACCGAACGCCCTCCCTCTCCTGGCCGGCCGGCCTCTGCCGCGCCCGCACCATTGCTGACGTCAGCATGACGTCAGCGGATTAGTTAAGTATTTTTTTTTAGTAGCAATTTTTGTAGCACCATGTAGTAGAAAAGTTTAGTAGCACCATGTAGAAAAGTTTAGTTTAGCTAAGTATTTTTTTTTAGTAGCAATTTTTGTGTTATTACTTTTTTTATTACTGTTTTTAGTTAAGTTTTAAATTACTTTTTTTTTAGTAGCAATTTTTATTACTGTTATTACTTTTTTTATTACTGTTTTTAGCAAAATAACAGAAATATAGATAGCATTTTTGTATGAAAATTCTTGTTTCAATTAGCATTTTAGGTTGAGTAAATTAAGTGTTCATTTTTTTTGTTTTTAGGGTGAGTAAATTAATTTTAGGTTGAGTAAATTTTATATTTAGGATGAGTAAATATGTTTAGTTTGAGTAAATTTTGCTAAGTTTGAATTCTAGTAAATATGTGAAAATTTATTCTAGTAAATATGTAAATATGTGTATTTTGCTAAGTTTGAAATTGTAGTAGCAAAGTTTCAAAATTTTAGCTAAGTTCGAAAATTTGAAATATTGTAAAGTTTCAAATATTGTAAAATTTGAGTTAGCAAAGTTAGCAATTTTAAAATGTGTTAGCAATGTGTTAGCAATGTGTTAGCAATTGTGTTGTTGCCCATTTTTAAAATGTGTTAGCAATGTGTTAGCAATTTGTGCCAAATTTTTAAAATATTGCTAAGTTAGAAATATTGAAAAGTTATTTTATTAGTGTATAAGAAATTTTAGCTAAGTTAGAAATTTCAGCTAAGTTAGAAATTTTAGCTAAGTTTGAAAATTTTGCAGTGACATTGAGCTATGGAGGACGACGCCCCCATCATCGCCGATGTCCCCCCCTTCATCCGAGATATGGAGAAGGAAGAGCGAATGCAACAAGTAATATTTGACAACGCTGCCGGACCCAATACCGACGGAGAAGATTCTGATGGAGAAGATTCCGACGAAGAAGACGCCGAACATTTCAGCGCGAAATGTTTGAACGACTCCGGTGAGGGACTTGAGTTACAAAACTTCAGAGACGACGACGACGAAGAGAACCCCGGATCACTAGCTAAAAACGACTCCGGCAAGGTATATATTAAGTCTTGTTGATCACTAGCTAGATGCATTAATTGATTTATATGCGCACTTATTAACGAAACATTTTTCTTTCAGCCGTCTGGATCATCTAGCTCAATCCCTAAACGAGGCCCGACCAAAGGGTTAAAGCTGCCGGATGGTGCAAAGTTGTCGATCGACGAAGTTAGCATAAAAGGCAAACCGGAGAAACCCGATGGAATCTGCACTAAATATGTAGCTCAATGCGGAGTTCTTGTAAGGGACATGGTCCCGATCACCGTTGCAGAATGGAATGAGCCGAAGAAAAAGAACATTGGCGCAAAATTTCTCGAACAAAGAATTAAAGATACCCTTTGGGAGTCCATATTGAATTCTTTCAGCCTACCGGCAGATCTCCCACCGAGTAGGCAGAATAAAGTCAAGCAGTGGACTCTTAGCAAGATGGCCCAGCAATTCAACAAGTGGAAGAACACTTTGTGGAGAAAATATGCGAACGAAACTCCAGCATTCACTGGACGTCTAGAGAAGATAAAAAATGACTGGCCTGAATTTGTGGCGTATAGGAAATCGGGCGTCGCTGTGGCCCGATCGACCCAAAATAAGTTGAATGCTAAGAAGAAGAAATATTTCCATCGTTTGGGCTCAGGTGGCTACAAGACTGCCGTGCCTAAGTGGGAATCCTATGAAAACGAGCTGCGTCAAGAAGGGATCCCTCCAGAGACAGATGACTGGCCCGACAGGTCCAAGTTATGGTTGTTCGCGCATGGGGCAGTGTTGGACATGGAAACAGGGAAGATTGTTGCAAAGGGAAAATGGAGGAAAAGAATTACAAGGGTCGTAAAAAAGATAAAAGACGCAATAGAACTAGTCAAGTTGGGACAATATGTTCCCGATAGAGAGGACGACGAGCTGACACTCGCCCTCGGGAATAAAGAACACTGGGGACGATGTCGAGGTAGAGGAGGCGGGGTTGGTTTTCTTGAAGGGTTTCCGGAGGACACTGCAACTTACAGAAAACATTGCAGAAGTAAGAAGAAGGAGGCGGACAGGGTTACTGCGTTAGAACGCTCGTTGAAGGTTGTGCAGGAGCAACTGGCCTCAATTACCAAGTCAAGGGAATCTCAGCTGCGAGTAGAAGATCCTGCCGGCGATGCCTGCCCATCTCAGCGGAAAAGCAGCGTGGGTTCCACGCAGCTACAGGATGATCCTGCGCCAAGGCCACCGACTCCTCCAGTTGCTGAACCGTCGGCGGCTCACTACCCCGTGGATGATATCACGGAGAAGACAAATTGTGAGTTACATGCGCCAATGTTGAACATTACTTGTCCGGTGGCGATTGGCTATGCTTTACCACATCGACCTGGAGCAACCTTCCATTTTGGTGTGATTCCAGCTGGATTTGCTCGTGTCAGCGTCAAGAAAATTATGCCGGGAATGAACTCAATAGAGCTTGAAATTCCTGGACCTGAAGGAGAGAAGACACTAGGAGATGTCGAACTTGGTATCGTTCTATGGAAGAAGAATTTAATCAAGTTTCCAGACTCGGCGCCAAGGCCACCGACTCCTCCGGTTAGAAATTCACCACAGAATTGTCCACCCTCCTCCCCCCACGATTGGGACCCCACCGCGAGTCCATCGCCCGCGCCCTCCCGTCAGCCGACTGCTGCGGCCACTAGTAGTTTTTCAAAGCGGAAGCTGTTCACGGCGTCGTCCCCTGTCAAGAAACGTGCAAAAAAAACCAAGGAAGTCAAGGCTCCTGAGAAGTTAGCAGGCGAGATGACTTTGGAGGAATTACAAGTGAGGACACAAGGCCAGGCTGCAGCCTTTTTTGAACAGAAAAAAAAGGAAAGACTGGAGGCAAGACTTGACCCCATGAAGGAACTCCTGAAGACTATAGCAACTGAGGTAAAAGATCGCACAGTTGACAACCTGTATTGCCCTCCACCGTCGTCCCGTTCAGACTATGAGCGAGGTATTGACAAGGTACTTTCCTCACAGAAGAAGGAGGAAGAAAAAGCGTGCGGGAAAGGAGTTGCCCAGCTCGGAGAACAAGAAGCACAATCGATCGCCCCGCTCATTGTGCCTTCTGAAGCTCGGGAAATCGAGCATGGAGAAGTTGTCATTGGCGACACAGGTGTCCCCATAGCGGAGATGGTAATTAAATATAAATTTGAACTCGGGATGCCTCTGGTCGAAAATCCGAGTGCTCTAACAACACAGTTATATAAATTGCATACCTGGTACATGACCGCCGCAAAAGAAGGGAAGACATATCTCATGGCGGGAGTTAAGGAACAACACTTGTTCCGAGAATATGGTGTGGAGGTTGCGTTCTCCGAACTTTTTCAGATGTACAATCAACTTGCCCTCGACAAATCTATCCTCAGCCTCTATTGTCTGTAAGTTATTTATTCGTGTAATTTAATTATTTATAGTTCAGCTCGTTCATTGCTTGTAATTATCCTCACAACATTCTTTTGTACGCTATTATGCAGAATGAAGATTCGTGAATGCCGAATGGGAGGAATCTGGGACATTGGGTTCATTGACCCGGATAAAGTTAATGTGGAGAGCGTAGAAAAACCTTGGTATGTCAAGGACACAGAGGAACTTGTGCTAACTTGTTTTAAGCGACAAAGTACCAGAAAGGAAATACTTCTTCCTTACAACTTCGGGTGAGTGTTACTGTCTTGTACACATTCTATTTTGCTTTCCCGATATTAAGTGTAATTGATGAGTTCTGAATACCTGCGTATATAAATGTGCGCAGGTACCACTTCATTCTGCTAATCATTAGACTCGAGGAAGGACTAGTTGAAGTCTGGGATTCATTGAGGAAAAATCAAGATGATTACAAAAGCGTGCGTCTAATGCTTAGGAGGTAATTTCAATCGCACTATATCGTCCTCTTTCGTTCATTTTCGGATATCAAAAGTATAAGTAATAACTCCTCAATTCATTTTCTTTTCCGGGCAGGGTTTGGAAAAGGTTCATCGCGGAAGAACGCGGTGAATGGCCACAGAAGCTGGAGTTCAAGGCTAACACTGTAAGTACTACTACGTATCTAGGTCTGCGTATCTTTCTAATACCATTATCGTTCTCTTGATTATTATTTGATTAAATTATATTCTTGTATAGTGGTGTCTGCGACAACCACAGGGGACGGAACTATGTGGATACTACGTTTGCGAGTATATTCACACTTTGGTCAATGAGAGAGTCAATAGTCGAAGAAATCGAGAGGTACGTAAACATCATACACAACTTTTATTTTGCTACCATCAATTGTGTTTAGTTCCGATCATAACTGATTTGATCTCCTTCTTTTAAAGTTGGAA
Source organism: Poa pratensis (assembly GCA_947311845.1). Lineage (NCBI taxonomy): Eukaryota > Viridiplantae > Streptophyta > Magnoliopsida > Poales > Poaceae > Poa > Poa pratensis. The sequence continues at coordinate 39,366,180 of CAMZMU010000062.1, read as the reverse complement.
AGGAAGCGGAGCCAGCTCCTACCAGAAAACCGCGTGAAAGCTATTGCGGAGGAATTGGCGGGATTCATTCTGACGCATGTCCTAGATGATTTCGGTGAATTCCACTATGTCGAACAATAGACTCCCTCCATGCATGTACTAGTTATTAGCGGTGATCTCCATTGTAATTATGAGTACTTTATATGTAACGAGAGTACCTTATGTGTGTAATGAGTACTTCATATGTGTAGTGAGTACTTTATACGTGATCTCCTCCGAAACCCTGAAAAAATGAGCGACAAGGAAAAACAGAAACCCTAAACCACCGAAAAGAAAAAAACGAAACCCTAAACCCCCCTGAAAAAATAGGCGGGAGGGCAAAAATAGCAGGAACCTTTAGTACCGGTTTTTATGAAAAACCGGTACTAAAGGCCCTCAGGGTCGCGCGCGTCTGTGCGCCCACGTGGAGACCCTTTAGTACCGGTTGTATTTTGGTACCGGTACTAAAGGGTTACCCCTTTAGTCCCGACCTTTTAGTACCGGTTGCACAACGGTACTAAAGGCCCAATACAACCGTACTAAACCAATGACAACCCCGGTACCTGCCTGCACTGTACTAAAGATACATCTCCTGAGCAGTTTAACCCTTTATCATGGCCTTGCACCTGCATGCACATGCACTAAAGAACATGGTTAAGTATGTACGTCGATATTTTTCCTTTGTTAAGAAGTTAGTGTGGTTTTTATTGAAGATTTTAGAGATATAGCGGGGCATGGTTAAAATGGGCAGTAGAACTGTTGGGAGAGTTCATTGCTTATAAAATTGTGAGATATCAATGTGGTTCAGAATGACCTATGAAGTAGTGATAGTTATGGAAATATAGTGATGACTAAATAGTTAATATCCAATTCTATGCAGTATACTTGTTACATAAAGTGGGAATGCCTTTCAAAAAAAAAGTGGCCATGTTTACCCATATCTTATCATGTGAATGATTTGTTTGCCTAAAAGTGATGGATGCTATTTCAGCACTTCAGATATCGTGTTAGTTTACACCGACAATGTGCCTAGCTTCTCTCTGTTGTGACTTGTGAGATTAAAAATACCCACTTGTCATCTTGATTCAACATGTTTTCTGCCGCATTCATGTTTACATAACTTACACGAAGCCACTAGATTTTTCTTCCTAGTGTCATATGGGAACCTTCTTGTCTCAACATTTTTACATCTCATCATTTGATTTTCTTTCTGCCCTTGAAAGATACATTTCACCTAGGTCCTTAACCTGCAACAGTGATTGTTAGACTGTTTGCTTTGATGCGATGATGTTTTATCTAGTCAAAACCAGCATGATAGGTATATTATCTCGTTTCTTATGTTTTCAACTTTTCATTATAGTGGTCCTCACTGGTACCGAGAAAGAGTATAAGAAATGGTAATAGGTTAACAATATTCATTTGCACATGTAAATCTATGAGTTGACCAGTGTCTTTTATTCTGTTGTTAATTAAGTATTTGTTATGGCAGATGATGATCCCCTGGGCTGTTGTATTTTTCCGGGCCAGTCTTGGTTGGTACACCCTCTGATGAATCCTGGAGTTATATCCAAGAAGATGGCCGTGGCAATATAATTGTGACAATGAGGAAGAGGGGATAAATCTAGTGTAATAATATGAGGATTGATAGGGATTTGCTTGTGGCCACCATTGAGTGGTCTTGCGGGCTTCTGGGATGCCGAAAGTTTCTTGTCCTATATACCTTTGCACTTTTTTGATATGGCATGTACTTTTAAGTTTTTTTGCATTTTGACAAATGACTGCTGGGATGTGCAACTGCTTGCTGTGAAATTCATGATAACCTTCATGTTCGCCTGAGAAACGAAACCTGGGAATCTGTTTGGTCTTGTGCTCGTATTATTATTCAGATAACCAGAATATTTTGTTGATCAGATACTGTCGCTATGGGTTCGGACACTGCCAAGTGTCAGGAATCCTGCATAATTAATTAATTTATTACTCAGACAGCTTTTGTGAGCATAAATACATAATGTTAATACAGAAAATCAGTCTGTAAACTGTTCCAACAAACATACTACAGTGGTGAGTAACCTGCAAAATTCATAACTTTACATACCAATCCCAGTTCCCAAACCCTGTCAATAAACATACATTTTCTAGCGACAAATGATGGCCATGAAGATCAGGAAGTAGTGTTGCACAATTTTGGCTTCCTAGTCACTCTGGAGTGCGGTCTAAACAAGACAAAACTTCGTTTAAAAAAAAAAAGACAAAACCTGTAAGGATAACAGAGACTTCTTGGAGGTTCCTTGCGAACAGAAGCTAGCAGCTCGTGAGCTGAATTTGCGAAATATTTTCTACACTCTGCACCTTTTATCACAGGGGGTCACCTAGAATATTTCCTATACTCTGAGCATTGCAGTCCATTGCACACTTGCCTGATATTTTTTCAGCTGAGTTCCAGTCAATTGTACGGACCACCGGTACATTTCGAGACTGATTACATAAACAAAAACACATCACGATATATACATGATCAATCGCAAGAAATTTGACAGGAAGTACAAACGATTTAAGACAACCATATGCATGCATCCCATCGTAAAGCCATTGTCCTTGTTGTCATATCGGTCGTCTCAACTAGTAATACCTTAATAACTTGATTCATAATAACTTCTTTCTTGTATAAAAAAGACACCAGAATTACATAGCTTGATAAATAAACACATCAACCACCCACACACTTGCCTGACACACACACACACGCTGATCCCTCACACTTTGTTATTCTAAAGTCCCAAATACTAAGACGGGACAACCCATGCGTGCGTGCAAATGGATCGACCATAAACAGTAACAACGTCTCACTCGCTCACAGATCTGAGCATGAGCACATGACATCGATTTTAGTGCTGGGCGGGAGGGTGGTAGATAGGGGTGGAGGGGTGTCCACCTCCGCCGCCGTAGGTGGGGGTGGGAGGGACGGGGTGATAGTCTGGGTGGGGTTGCGGCTTGGGCTCCGGCTTCGGTGGCACCGGCTTCTTGTGGTGGAAGTGGTCGAGGAAGTGCTTCTTGATGGGGCCTAACTTGGTCGCTGACGGCTCTGCGTGGTAGTGGTGGAGGGGTGTCCACCTCCGCCGCCATAGGTGGGGGTGGGAGGGACGGGGTGGTAGTCTGGGTGGGGTTGTGGCTTGGGTGTCCACCTGCTCGCCTTGATGGGGCCCCATAGGTGGGGGTGGGATGGGGACGGGGTGGTAGTCTGGGTGGGGTTGCGGCTTCGGCTCTGGCTTCGGTGGCACGGGCTTCTTGTGGTGGAAGTGATCAAGGAAATGCTTCTTGATGGGGCCCAACTTGGTCGCCGACGGCTCTGCGTGGTATATCGGGGTGGAGGGGTGTCCACCTCCACCGCCATAGGTGGGGTGGGAGGGACGGGGTGGTAGTCTGGATGGGGTTGTGGCTTGGGCTCCGGCTTCGGTGGCACGGGCTTCTTGTGGTGGAAGTGGTCGAGGAAGTGCTTCTTGATGGGGCCCCATTCAGTCATGGACGGCTCCGCGTGGTAGATTGGGGTGGAGGGGTGTCCACCTCCACCACCGTAGGTAGGGGTGGGAGGAACGGGGTGGTAGTCTGGGTGGGGTTGTGGCTTGGGCTCCGGCTTCGGTGGCACGGGCTTCTTATGGTGGAAGTGCTCTATGATGTGTTTCTTGAGCGGGCCCAACGCGGTCATCGACGGCTCCGCGTGGTATATCGGGGAGGAGGGATGTCCACCTCCACCGCCATAGGTAGGGGTGGGAGGAACGGGGTGGTAGTCTGGGTGGGGCTGCGGCTTGGGTTCTGGCTTAGGCGGCACAGGCTTCTTATGGTGGAAGTGGTCGAGGATTTTCTTCTTGATCGGCCCGCACACGGTCACGGACGCGCACTCCAGCGACGGAGTGGTAGTCTTGGCCCCTGCGACGACGCCGTAGGTTGTTCCCCCGGAGACGGGGACGACCCTGGATGGTTCTTGCCCTGGGCACGGCGCGTTGGAGGCGGTGCTGTGGAGCTGGGCGACGCAGTCGGCGCCTTGTAGGTCGGCGGCGAGGGGAACGCTGAAGGCGCCGGTGCCGTCGAGACCGCCCACGGCCTTGCTCTCGTAGTCGCCCTGGAGGTTCTTGCACTTGATCGCCACTTTAAGACCTGCGGGGCGTACGTTCATGGCAGCAGAGATAACGACAGTGAGCTGCATGTATATATAGAGAAATGCGCGCGCGGCGCCATTGAAATGGAGCGAGCTTATCTTCATTTACCTTTGAAAGCTTCCTCGGCCTTCATGTTCTTCCTGGCGCAGTCCGCGCACTTGGCCAGGCCGACGACGACGGACGGCGCCTCGGCATTGGCGACGGCGATCGCCAGCAGGACGGCGCAGACGCCGAGGAGAAGCGCTCTCGGAGCTGCCATGCCTGAACCTCTGAATCAGTCGAGCAGCTCGATGATGGGATGAATGGAATCATGGCGACGCATGGATTATATAGGCGTCGGCATTGATCGCACAGCTCGACCGATGATCTGGCGTCGGAAAAGGGTGGTCGGCGGCGCAGTGATGCCTGACAACGAGAGATCGGCTAATTCGTGTTTGGCGCGCCGAACTTTCAGATGGCGAATCACTTATTATTGTGTCCACTGCACTGCATGCATGCATGGATGGTCGATTTGATTCACGTCATTACTCGAGTTGGTGAACGCGGCACATGGACATGCATGCAGCGTAATACGACCTCGATTGCAGGACGAGGAGAGCTTAGGGGGTACCTTCCTTCGTCCTCAGAGTAGGGTGGAGAGGCGACACGCTGCCGCCGGTGCCTACAAAAGTCAGAGTTTGTAGCTATAGTTCTCTCTTGATTTCATTTCGACGATTTCGTTGCTGCGTCTGCGGTGCGCCTACCGGGCATTTATATGGCAACAACGAAGTGTATAATAGTGGTTAGGAAGCTATTGAATCTTAGTAGTATCATATTCCTATGTACAACCAAATATAGCGCTTTCCCCGTCGAGAATGTATAGCGCTTTCATAGAGGCTTGCTAGTGGATGGTCGGATCACTCACTCCTCCCAGTGGAGTCAAATATTTTCTCTTTTGACTACTCCCTCCGTTTACAGTTATTTTGCATTCTGGATTTAGTCAAAGTCAAACTTTGTGAATTTTGACCAAATATACAGAAAACATATAAACATTTACAACAAAATTTTAACATTATTAAAATCTTCATAAGATATATTATCATATTATAGATATTTGATATTATCAATGTTGATATTTTTCCGTATATACTTGGTCAAAATTTGAAAAGTTTGACTTAAAAAAACGCATAACGCAAATAAATAAAAACGGAGGGAGTACTTGATATATAGACCAAAAATATTAAGACCGGTACTCTAGAAATGGTATCATTAGTTATTGTCATCCAAAATATGTTCATAATGTTGAATTTAATGTTTTCTATAAAAACTATTGTTCGAAGGTGTAAAAAACAACGACAACACTCGATTTGGATAGTTTGAGTGCGAAATATTAAGAATATTCGGAGTGGAGATTTCTGACTGTATCCAGTGATCCTGTTTTTTTTTTTTGAAAATAATATTTACAAGTTTCAAAAATATAAAAAATACGGATATAGCCAATTAATGGTGTATCCCACAAACGAACAAAATGTCGATTTCAAAAAACAGACAAAAGTGTTATCCACGTTTGCATATTTTCAAATCTCTAAATTTTATCAGATTTTGTCATTTTCTGTGTAGACCATAATACAAATAATTTTGAGTTGTGATTTTTCATATTTGAAGGAGAAGATGCTATTCAATTTTAATGCAAGAGACTCTTTAGAGAAAAAATTCTATAGTCATGCACAGAGCCAAACCTAGCTTAAAGGAAGGAATGTCACAATGGGTTGACACCTTGTAATTTTTTGATGTCATGGACTATTTTCTGTAACTTTGTTTATATATAAAATAAAAATGATGCAGTATGGGATTTTTCCCTACTGTTTTTGGCGTCAAAAAAGTTGTGATTTTCATTCTTGTAGAATATATCATTGGCTATGTCGAGAATGTTTTTCTGAATTTTTAAAAATCTAGAAATATTATTTTAAAATGGAGGGAGTACTTGAACTCGGGATTCAACGACACTTTACGGACTATTCAATATTAGTTTTTTTGTGTGTAAATGGTGGCGGAGATTGCATACTTGATATGATCTTCGGGGCATTTTGCTGTAACAGAGAAGACCTATGAAACTCCTCATAATACACCGCGAAAGCCTGTTTATGACGGGGCATGCAAAAATTTCCCATTTGTGAAATGTGGGACATAGCTCACGGCTGTCCACGATAACGAGTGTAAGAGCATCTCCAACCGGCTCCCCCAAAGCCGCCCTATACGTCCGGGCGGATAGCCCGAACAGGGTTTGGGCTCAAAACCAGCACCCAACGGTTCCCCCCAAACTCAGCCCAAACATCCGGGCTGTCCGGCACACCCCAAAAGCAGCTCATATGTGGGGAGGGTTTGGGGCGGTCCGGACGCGCCCGGACAGGCCGCCACGTCAGAAACAGCCTGCCGCGACCCCACCTATAGTCAGTCAATCCCCACCCCGGAAGAAGCCCTTTCTCTCACTCTCGCCCGATCCCCTTTCCACTCCACTCCAGTCTCACTCTTCTCATCCGTAGCTTCGCCAATGGCCGGCTCTAGCAGCGGATCTGCGTGCTCCAGGACTGAGCTACACTAGGATGCGTTCGTGGAGGGGGGGAGGAGGTGGAGGAGGTGGCTAGCTACCCCGGGTGGAGAAGGAAGCCACGCCGTCATCACCTATATCGATGGCGGCGACTCTGTGCTTCGGAGCCGGCTCGACCGCAACAGTGGCGGCTCATCCGTGGGTATGTTCCTACCTTCCACCATTGTAGGATTTAGGAACAAGTAGGATTCATATGTAGGAATTTGTTAATGTACGAAATTGTTGAACCCGTAGGTCATTCCTAGAGGGAATATGTACTTGGTTAGTGATGATGAGGTGTTGTGTGCAATGCGTGGTTGACCACCCCGCCCGATGCTCAAAACGGATGCTACAACCAAGCTTCATTTTGGGGCCGAATCTCTCAACTATTCAATGCCAACTCGGAATTTGTCCGCAATGAGAGCTCTCTCCGCCATAGGTTGCAATGCATCGTCGCCGAGATTAACAAGTTTGCCGGATGCTATGCCCAAATGGGTTGCGTAAGTTTCATGTGGTTCATCAACAATGCCGTATCCTACTTGCTTCATTTCGTTGATTAGCTATTGATTCAAATTTGCATAGATGGAGGATGCCATCCCACTGTAAATGCGCTTGCGGGGAGGCCGGCGACGAGGGAGTGGAATCTCGGCCATTGTTGGGACATACTGAAGAATAGTCCTTTTGTGGACTACACATCGGACGCCGAGAAGAGGGACATGGTGCGCCAAGTGGAGAGCCAGGCTCGGATGGAACGCCGTTCTCGCTAAAGGGAACGCGAGGCAACGGAGAGACGGCAAAAAATGGAGCGTGAAGCTAGGGCTCGCAAGGCACGGCGAGCTCAAGCAAGGGCCTGTGCAGAGGAGGAAGCGGTAGCGGCGAACAAGGGCCTGATTCCGCCCAATCTCTGAGAACCTCCGGTTTCTCCGACCAATGTGCATCCGTGGGTGATGATGCCCCGAACTCTGTCCGTTTAATTTGTGTGTTGAACACTTGAACTATGTCTGTGGATGTTCGAACTATGTTTTATTTGTATGATCTTTGAACTATATATCCCTATATATCCCTATGATCTACGTTGCATGGCTTGCATGTTTTTGGGTATGAAGATTTGAACATTGTGGTTGTAGAGCACCTCATTTGGGGTTGTCCAGACACTGTCCGCGGAAACGTCCGGACGTGTACGCGAACAGTTTGGGGGCCAAATTTGGCAACTCCGGCTGGAGATGCTCTAACACCTGGCCACTCTGGAAGGTCGTTACCCTGTTAGTCTCTATGTTAGCTCTCTATGATGTTTAACTGGCCTATAGTTCTACTGCACACTTTGTGCTCACTCGTGCGTATTTAAAATAACTTCCCGGGAGTGACCATCTCTCAAATTACCCAGGGCCAAACATGGTTAACCTCTAGCATTTCTAAGACGAGTTTCAAGAAAAAAGATAATTCTTATTATTATATGAGTATTATATCAATCATATTAAGTCCTGAATAGGATGTCACACGAGCCCCATACTGAACCAACGCCTCGTCGGTCAACCCCAAACCAGGAACATCATATGTCTGTGCACCTTCAGCGCCCGCCATGTCCCACATGTCCGCACCCCTAACCCTCACACGCCCGCTTAACCGCGAGGACCGACTCTGATACCAAATGTAACATTCTGGTCAGGGGCGGCCCAAGTACAAAGGTGTGGGGGCCTAGCCGGCCCCACACAAAATTTTGAATTCTTGTAGTGTTTGTTTAGATTTGGAAATAAATATGTTCAAATGCAGCAAATTTATATAAAGAGTGCCCCCACTCAAATGATGTGCGCCCGGTCGGAATATTATCTAGGTCCGCCCCTGATTTTGGACACACATCTCTCTATGATCTCTACACTGGCCCACAAATTAACACTAGTCTTTCCTTTTCACATTGTTCTCAATGCTGCGCACCCGAGAAGAACTTCCCGATCGGTCACCCACACCTTCAAATTACTCAGGACCAAGCACACTTAACCTCAACGTTCTTTGAATTAATACACCATGTCGCAAACTCCTATTTCTTCAAGCATGTGTGTGATTTTCCTCGTACGACCGCCATCATGCCATTGCATGCAAAGTCCATATGTCCCGTTGCTCCACTGGTAATTGGAAAAACCACATAAGAGTTCAGTATAAAACTCTATCTATGGACCACATGTATAAAATGAGCAACTCCAGATGTGTTACAGAAAATAACGTCATTACTATAATTTCAAATTGCCCAAATTAGGACACAAACCCCACACGGAGCCTTTGGTTTCTTATCAGTATCATTTAACAAGCTACCAAATACATTACTAATATTGGTTGGAGGTGAATAAGTCAAAAGTAAAGTGCACAAGAAGCCACATCGAACTGGCAAAAGGACACTTTGCTCAATGAACTCATCTGTATCACAAAACACACAATTCTTATTACCAGTCCAATGTATCTTAACCAGATTGTCCTTAGTAAACAAGATCTTCCGCTGAAGGAACCCAATAAAGATCAATAGTCGACAGTACTTTTAACTTTCAAAGGTATCTGCAAAAATATCTAGTATGACCATTATTCATTAGGTCCACGTACATATATTTAACAGTTAATAGACCCGGACTATTTTGGTGCCATTTAAAAAAGTCTTGGTTCTCAGAGAGAGAAATTCACTTAAATATTTCAACGAAATTAAGCCAGGAGATCCACTTTTCGCAAGTAAGAGCCCTTCTAAATACAATGGTTAGAGGCGCATTGGCTAACATATCCGCGACTAAATATTTTTATGCTGCACTATGTTATACAATGATGTAGACTGCCAAGATACAAGAGTATTGCCTAACCAAACATCAAGCGAAAACCTAATGTTTTGGCCATTACCAAGACCAAAGGAAACTCGGTCAAAAAACAAAATCTTGACACTCATAATTCCTTTCCGGAAAGGATAATCGTTGGCTCAGGCTGAACTTGGAATGAGTTTTACTATACATACCTCTTATAAAGCAAAAAAAACCCCACTAACATGTATTAATGATTTTTCTATCTCAGCATGCAAATTATCCACATCATCCATTCTCTTAGCCAATCAATTGTCCATGTCATCTCCACTAATAATTGTTAATCACTACGAGAAAGTAACACATTATTCATTCCTTAAACCACATCATCCACTATTTTAGCCATTCATTCATGTCATCCCACATTTATTAATGATATTCTATCCATACTTACAAATTATTCACATTACAAAAAAATTACCCATACAATTACATCATCGATTTTGGTTGTTAAATATTTGTATATTTTACCTTACTTAAAATTATATTCTCAACTATTGTGGCCAATCAAACCCGCATATTTCCAAAAAAATATACGTTGCATGCGTCGTGTGCCCTTCCATTTATACTATTTTTTTAAAGTACCCGCTACGACGCGCAGGGCATTTTTCTAGTTATATTACAACTCATGCCACACTCTATCTTCATGAAGTAACTTGAACATCCATTTACTGAGCAAGTATTTATTTTGGAGGACCTTAATTCCTAGCCCCATTGAAGTAACTTGAAAAAACATTTACTGAGCAAGTATTTATTCCACTTTGTAAGTCCGCACACACACAAACCAGCCCTTCCTCAGATCTGATCCAGGGTCCAGCGAACTAAATCCCAGTAGCCCATCTCCCCATTAGGCCTTGTTTTCCCGGGTTAAAAGTCACTCTGGACCTGGCCATACAGATTCAATCGATGGGAGTTAGCAGATCAATCTGCCGGATGCGAGATCTTGGCTGTTCACCATGAAAGAATCCCTCACACATGAGCAGTTCATGAAGGCAATGATCATGACATTGGCGACGGCGATCGCCAGCAGGACGGCGCAAACGCCGAGCACTGCAAGTGCTCTCGGAGCTGCCATGGCTTGCGAGTGGCAGTGAAGTGGGAGCTCGATGGATTGATGAATGGAACAGGCAGGAGACGCGTGGCTTATATAGGCCATATGATCCGCATTGATCGACACAGCTCGATCGATCTGGCTGTGCGAGCGAGGCAGGGTGGCCGACTGGCCGGCGCACTGAAGCTTGACAACGAGAGAGGTTTGGCGCGCCGAAATTTCCGACGCGAAAGTTAATACCATGCCCTGCATCCGTCGATGATTGGGCGGTTGGTACCACAGACGTACACCGTGTCTCGCGCGCGCGGCACATGCGTTCGCAGCGTAAGTACCCTCTGCTGGATCGACATTCTGAATTGCTGTAAAGTGCCCGACCCTTTGTGGAAGCTCGCGGTACAATGAAAGAGTACTTCACTTTGTTTTCATAAATACGATCAGGGCAGTACTTCCATTCTGCAGCGACCATCCCCTTCTCTTGTCTTCCTTCTTCCTGGGCCATTAGGTCATCATAATCATGAACAACTCCGTTCCGGTAAAAACTCCTGAAAATAAATCACACTTAGGCCCCGCTTAGAATCTAGGTATAATACATGCCGAGACGCTCTCCAAAACCTTTGCCGGTCCTACACATGTGCAACATTCAAGGACGGATTTCAGACTTCTGCTCTCCCAAACGGCCACACACATGGTCGCCGAGACGAATAAGCCTCGAAGCAGAACATGAAAATGAACTTGACAATGGAAGACAAATAGTGAGTGGTGTATTCTTGATCCGCATGTTTTGTTCCCTCCTTTATAGCCTAGGGACGGGGAGATAAGAATAGAAGCACTAAGCTGTTAAAAAAAAGAGGGCACGTGTCAAACATGCACAAATATGTACACATAAAGTTAGTCCACCAAGCATAAATTTAATCTTTCACCAAAACATGTTATAAATCAAGCTTGATTTATGCGACACGTGGTGTGGCGAGGCGGGCAATGGCAGAGGTGTGCGCTTAGATTGCTCCTAATTTCACTCACTTTGTGGAGTAAAAGAGTTTCCCTTATAAATAAATCCAATTCTCCACACTACCAACGGCGGACTAAACAAGTAAACATGATCCCACTTTCTGTACATGACATGCAACCAAGATAAATTAGATACAAAGATTTCATCATTCGTTAGACTAAATGGTCCAAGACCCCTCAAATCCAACAATCCCCACTAGATATCAGAGTTATAGCGGAATCCACTATGGTCCATATCATTGTTTAACAGTACACATGCAATTCTATGGAGATTGTTAAATTGAACTTTCACCTAGACAGTGAAATACAGTTGACTACAACTGAACAATGGACCAGGATTTAAATTGTCAGTCTTGTGTAGCAAGTTTCATGCTACCTCGTGGGTGGTGCATGAAATTCATACTCTTCAGCCTTTCATGGCTATCTTATACAATGTGACAAGCAGTGTGGTTTTATAGGTGTGTTCTTGCAACATCGCCCTGTACGACAACGTCTTCGTTCAACAAGAGCCAAACAAGACATATTAAGATAATCAACCTACTTATAGTATTTTATGAGAGAATTGCATCTACATCGGAGCGAGAGTTTTATTAAGGTTCTCTCAACCAGCCACTCTGTTTTGTTTTCACAGTTTTAATTCACGGGATTTCCGATCACATACGTTTGGCTACACCCTCGTAAACTCACGCGGGTCATCTCAAACCCATATTTACATATGCATTGTCTATTATATTTTCAGATAGACCTTCTGTGAAAACATCTGCTATATGCTTAGTAGTTTGAATATAATTCAGTGCACTAACACTAGAGTTCCGCTTGGGATTCATCTCAATACTTTTCAAACAAACTTTATAAGTTCCTATTTAGAAACATCACCGTGGCCCACACTATCGGAAAATACGTCGTTGCCACATATCCATCTGTTTGTCGAGTGTTTTTTCTCAGAACTCGGCATATAACAAAGTTGCAAAGTATCACACATGGCAAAAACGGTTGTATGCCGAATATTTTTTAAAGATAATCGCCAAGATAAATTCTTACTCATGGTTATTTAAGGCCAAGAGCACCCCAAAACAAAAATTCTTATGTTGGCTCATTCTCTCTGATAGAGTTAACACCAGAAATATGTTGACGATAAGGGACTACCATATCTATCCTGGCCATGAATGTCTCCTTTGTGATAACCACCCTAATGAGACTCTTGAATATATGTTATTCACTATTCTTTTAGTTCTTCTTACTGGACTTTACTTGACATATAGGGGCAAGAGAAAAGGAGACATATGATGGATACTATAACTAAGGGAAGAATGATTGGTCACTAATATATATAGACTATATGGATTTAGAATGAATAAATGGTATTGTTGGATTTGTGTAGCACATTTTTTTCATTTCACATATTTTATATTAATTTTTTAGACATATTATAAGTACAAATCATTCTCAAATTTTTAAGTCGTTGACCAACGAAAATCAATGGCTGCTTATATTTTGGGACGGAAGGAGTAGTTACTTTCTAGCTGTGAAAGTCTTTCTTGTAAATATGTAAGAAATTTGAGCTCTTACTAATATATCTAAAGTAGTAGGAGCCTTACCTACTTATCAAGGTTCAAAAAATAATAATAGTACTTAAAAGTTGGGAACCTGAATCATTTGAGGGAACCATTTTTTCTCTTCTCTAAGTGAGAACTAGGCAGTGGCCTAGTGGCAAGGGGCGCAGTGGCGCAGCCCAGCCTCCACGGTTCGACTCCCGTCGGGAGCAAATTTGTGGAGTTTCTCACAAGGGTGGTTCTACCTTAATTAAAAAGTCCTGGGTGCTAGTGCCCTTGGATCTTTTTTTTTTCTCTAAGTAGTAGCAAGTCTCGTCATTAAATTTTATGGCTGCATTTTTTTCAGACATAACCTATTGACCCCCACTTACCTCAGATAGGAGAAAATCTATTCATCTGGAGAGTGTGCTATCAAAAGGACCATTCGCAAACATTTTCAAGCTGATCTTCAGAGTCCACCATCTTTTTCTAGTGTAACTCGTATGCCGTTTCATGAACCAATGACAACTCAATCAAGAATGTTCTACCTTGCATGAAGACCGACTTTTGGAGGCCGCTCCATCCACGAAACGTGTGGCCCTTCAGCCCACTTGAATGTGCACCTAGGATAGGTGGGCAATTAATTGAGAATTCGGTTTTCTCGAACCTGAGTTTTTTATTGTTGAGCAACGGGGAGCACCAAGGGCGCCTCATCATTCAGCCCAACTGCACCAAGCAGCACGAAGTACAAAGTCCTGAAGGTATACATTTTTCAAAATGGCCATCACAGGACAAGCTTCCTGAGAATGAGCTGAACTAAAACAAGCATAGATAGGTTTATTTAGGCAACGCCTATGTACCTGTGATGCACAGTTATGTGCTACTCCGTTGAGAACTCTCTTGATATGGAAGACCTGTGGCAAATTGTTGGAAGTAATCTGAAAAAAACTAGCCAAGGTTCCCCTCACATTCCATTGTAGGAGAGGATGGTCAAGTTTCCTTGCTGCTGCCCTTCTGGCTAGGACCTGGTTGTCGGTAAGGAATGTTGGCTCTTGTACACTGAGGTTTCCTGCTATTATTGTCACAAGAAGGAGTGCTCTAGCCTCTTCCTGGAACACTGAAGGCTCACACGCAGTCGACGCTTGAATCATAATGTACCCTGCCAATGAATATCCAATTCCCGTCGCTTGTGTACCTTGAGCACCTGGAATCTTCTTGCATTTCCAAGAGGCATCTGCAAAATTACCGGCCCTGCAATTTCTCTGTCGGATGGTATTGTTAGGCCTTGTTGAGGAACAGCCATCTGGAGAGTGTTCGGCCGCCGCTGGTTGATCCTGCAATACCGGGCAAAAATAGAAGAAGCCTT